>OY728132.1:291317982-292639117 GCA_963277665.1 Viscum album
GGAGGAGTACCTCAGCAGTCTTAAGTTAGTGAGCAGTACCTCAAAGTCGTGACAAGATCGCTGTACTTTCCAGAGACGGAGCTCTTCAGCAGTTACAGTTTCGATATTGAAAATCCTGTTTTTAGCTGAGTCAATGACCATTGTGTTTCCCTTATGATTGATATGTGTCACTTGATTACGTAGGTATATGTATGGGCATATACCTAGGTAGTGGTTATCCGTTGATTTCAAAACCTTTGTGTTTGTTCATGATTGAGATGGGTTACTTGATAACTTAGGTATAAGTATGGGATTATACCTAAGTAAGGGTTATATGTTGAGATCCTTATTTGTGGTTATCCTTGTTAGATTTAGTGAGACCTTGAGGTTATCGGGGTCCATACTGAGTATCATATACTCACCCCTGCACGAGATATGCTTTCACTTTGTTGTGTTGGTTGTAGATGTCGGGAAGCGCTGACAGAGGCTTAGTGTTCGAGGACTGGACGGTACTCGGAGGTGGACTTCACGACGATTCAGTATCCGGAGGTGGACTTCATGATGAGACGACACACAGAGGAGGTTGACGGGTGAGAGCGTTGTGGAGGCTATCTATACCTACCCTTTATGTAGGATCTGTGGTGGACGATCCAGGAGCTGCGCTATCTGTACCTACCCTTCAGGTAGGATCTGAGGAGGACGTCCCGGGAGCTGCTTCCATTCTTCCAGCTGTTTCTCATTTTCTGTTGTACTTTTGTTCAGTTGTAGCTGTACTTTTTATTGGGTTTGTATTCTAGCCCATTTACGTTTCAGCACTTCCTTTGGTATTTAGTGTATTACATCCTCTTGTACTCAGTGGTGTTTTTTTACTTTTATAAAGGCAATGCCTTCCCAGTTATCGGGAATTACGCCTTTGGTGCTAGTCACCAGCCCCTAGCCTATAGAAGGGGGGATTGGGTTAGTCACGACATGAGCCTCGAGGGTGGGTCGTGACATTATCTTATGAGTGGAATTCATAGCATTAGTTTTTTCATGTCATTTAAGGTTTAAACATAATGTAATGTGAAGTCCTGTTTTTAATTAAAAAGGTGACATGTTTTATAGAGTAACTCAAAATTAAAGGGACTCACGATGTCTAAAATGTTACACGTCGTGTAATTCCCTATGTACCAATTGTTTGGGTGTCATTCAGGTGATTTTGGGCTCATTTGTTTTTACATCCCCCTCTACTCGACCAGAGATATTTCCTGAGTAAATCTTGGGTGTCTTCCTTCTGTTTTAGTTGATTCATTTTCTAATTGATCAGCAGGTTTAGGTGCTTCATCATCTCAGGAAATCCTTCCTCTTGGTTTCATTATTATTATTGGTTATGAATCCATTTTTTGTAGGTATTGTTTATTAGATTGTGTTTTCTATCAATATTTTTCGGTAATTGGTCATGTCTTATCATTAGAAGGAAGATCTTGTGGTTTCCAATCCACTTTGTCAAAGGTGGTTAGGTATTCTATGATCTTGAGGCAAGAAGTTCTATTAAATTGTTATAATTTCTTGATTTTTTATAGTTCTTATTGTTTTCCTTGATATTTGAAATGTAATTTTCATGTTTTGAAATTAAAAATGGAATGGTATTATGTTTTAATGGGGAATTTTTCCATGAAAATGGAATTACCTTGGTTTGAAATAGAAAATGGATTATTAAACCTGAAATATGATTGTCTTAGATTTGAAATTATTTAATAAAAATTTGAGCATATTTTTTAAAACATAAATTAAAAATTTTCATAATAAGAAAATTGGGTACAACAAAATAATGACACGAGTAAACTTTGTTTGTGCTAAACCAATAAGAGGTAACTGCCTATATTTTTATAGTATATGGAAGTCCTTAATGTTAGTTAGGATCTAAAATTATGTATTGTTTGTCTATTGAGTGTCTAATACTTATTGTTTCATTGACTAGAGATAGTATGGTAGGTTTATTTTTGTTTATGGTTGTTTATTACATGACGGTTTATTTCATGAATGTTGGAACACATATATATTTCCATTTTGATATCTTTACTTATATTTTTCCTGTATTTGAAAACATGACATGGAATTTTTAAAAATTCAATAATTATTTTAAATATGAATTTAAATTGATATATTTATGAAACCTCTTATAAAACTATTTATTTTAAATCATAGACTTGTGTATTATTGTTACTATATATTGTATATGACTTTTGGAGGTATCCTACTAAGATCTATTTCTCACACCCTACTCATTCCAATGGGAGGTTGTATACCTTGTTCTGTAGGATTCAGGTAAAGGAATGTGTATACAATAGTGATTCCGGTTTTCTCATTAAGTTGTAATGTATATTTTGGATTTTCCTGATGTGAAACTTGGTCACATGGAGAATGGTTGTCTAGAATTTTCTTGTTTTCGTGTTTAATTTGTCAAAAGATTGTGAGAACTGATTGATTTGTTTTAGTGTCTTGGTTAAAGAGGAGTAGGATCATCAAAATTTTGACATTAGGTGAAGAAAGGTGGCATATCTAGCTCACTCTCATTGCTAAATCTAAGTTTCCATAGGTGGTTGTAAAATCCATACTAATTCCATGACCAAATATTTTGGTTCATTTAAATAAATCATATGGGAGTTATTTTTTTAAATTAACTTATATTCAATGATGGAGGACTCAATGTGTGTATGTTGGTTTGAATGAAATAAGTGAAGAGATTATTTCGATAGAGTTGTTTCTAAAAAAATGTGTTCCCTTATTCTTATAGGATTGATAAATGATTTAGTTTCTTTTTTTAATAATTTTTCTGATTATCATTTTTGGTTTGATGGTTTTGGAATTTTCTCATGGAAGATTTATGTTTATCTTGGGTTTAATAGACAATCCCTTTGTGAAAATCATTCCAAATACAGTAGGGGAATCCATGAGATAGGTTCAATAGGAAGATCCTCTAGTGGACCCTTCTTAGGTTGAAGAAGTGATCAGTACCATTCGCACTCTAGGGTAAGTTGTCATAGGGACCATGATATGGGTAGTGAATTATGGTTTGAAATTTACCAATAAACACCCAACTATCTTTTGTGGTGAAAAGGGTCTATAAGATTAAGAGGTGTTTCTTGAATGTATTCAGAGGATATTAAAAATTATGAATACTCCTATGGATTTTAAATTGTGTTTTTTAATGTATATGCTCGAGGGACTTGGATGAAGATGGTGTGATTCAATACTAAAATCTACATTGCTTGAATTTCTTAGTTGATTTTTTTCAAGAAGAACTTTAATTTTCAATTTTATCATGATATTTTACATTTAGCAAAGACCCCAAGAGTTAATGACATTAGAGAAAAGGGAGCATAATATTCTAGAGTACTCCACCAACATTGCTGAGTTGGGGCATCCAGAACCATATCTTGTCACCAATGAATACCTTAAGGCTTGGAGGTTCAAGATGGGGATGATGGCTTATGTTTGGTCAATGCTTGTTCTTTTGTGACTTAAATTTTTTTTAGAGGTTTTGGATAATGAATCTTTAGATGAGCTGGACAAAGATGGTAGGAAATGCTTGGTTGGAGCATGAATGGGTGTAGTAGTTATCAAGGGTTCTTCTTCTAGATAGAAAAGAGAGAGTAAGCGTAGTTAGTTTTCTACAGGACTAGTTTTAGGGGATTCTACATTGATTTAATAGGTTATTTTATACAATTTTTTGTGATATAGTCATACCAAGACTTAGTGTATGGAGGCTCCTATAACTTATTATCTTGGTGGTCGATCTAGCCTTTTGAAGCATTTTCTTGACAAGATATCCCAAGGTAGTAAAATGAGGTCCACTTTCACCAAGGGGTATTAGGTTCATATTGATGCTTCCAAGGATGTTGATTGTCATTCTCAGACCATGAGGTATGTAAAACTCACTATGTCTAGATGAATTTATGTTGATCAGTGTGCACAATAGAAATATGAATCAGGGCAAGATAATGATATAGGTATGTTTTTTTATCTCATCTTCTATGGTGCCATATTTTTTTGATACAGGTGCTACTCATTATTTTATATCATCAATGTTAGCTTATGTGTTGGGGTTGTGTTTGGAGATTAGGTCGTTCTTGTTGGATCCTTCCAAACCGTTGGAAACTGGTCTAAAAAATGTTTCAAATGTACCAAGTGTTAGGTGGGGATCACCGAAATTGAGTGAGTTTTGTAATTATTAGTACCTGATCTTGATATCATTGACTTGATTTTTAGAATAGATTAGATATTCAGAGTAAAGGCCCAAATATATTGTTATCTCTATTGGAGATAGTTCTTATCCCATGATGGGGTCACTCATGTTTTTTAGGATGAGTGGGACTCTATATCAGTAAGGGTAGGGCTATTTGTTCATTATGACATTTTAATAACATGCCATTTTTCATAAATGTTTCTTCATTATGTTATCATGTTATTGTGTGCCCAACTACCTATTTTTTGTGCATTCATACATTGAGTACTTTTTGGATGATTTTTCTAGTTTATCATTATAGATAGAGGTTGAGTTTATAATTGACCAATTACCAAGAATGTATCCTAGTGCTATTCCATCTTATTTATTGGAACCTACTGATTTGGTGGAATTCAATGTCAAGATTGAGGACCTGGATGTCAATGGATATATTCCTCCAAGTGTGTCACTATAGTATTCTTCTGTACTCTTTTCTAAGAAATATGAATATAGTCTAAGACTTTTTATTGAATATCATAATTTGAATATGGTGACCGTTAAGAGAAAATAATCTTTATCCATAACTGGTGATCTCTTTGAACAACTAAAATGCGATCATTGGTTTTATAAGTTTTAATTGGTGGTGGTTTACCACCATTTCAAGGTTCAAGAAGATGACATACCCAAGACTTTATTTTGGAGAAGATATGGGCATCTTATGTTTCAGGATATGCATTTCCTACTCACAAATGATCCTATAGTGATTATGGATTCGATGAACTGAATATTTCATCAGTTCTTCACCTATTTTTTTGTTGTATTTGAAGATGATAACTTGGTATACTACAAGTCAAAACAGGAGCATAGAGACCATTTGGATGTCATTATTCAAACATTAATGGACATTATATTTATATTAATCATTACATGTGTGATTTTGGTATCAGGGAATTGAAGTTTCTAGGGTATGTGATATCTGATATGGGTGTCTCAGTTGATCCTGAAATGTTATTGGAATTTATTTCACAGAATTATCCTAGAAATTATTTTTAGATCTGAAGCTTGTTGGGTTTGGTAGTTACTATAGATGGTATGTTTAGAACTTCTCCAACCACATATGTTTGATGATAGTTTTAACCCATAATGGTGTAAAGTTTTAATGTGACCATTATTGTTAGAGTTCTTTTTCGGAGAAGAAAATGAGGTTGAATTCAACACCAATTTTTATTCTGTCAGAACCTAGTTAAGGGTATGATGTTTTCTATGATGCTTCTGGTATAAGTTTAATATGTGTCTTAATGAGAGGGAAACATTTTTTGGATTATGGATCACACCATTTATGCTATCATAAAAAGAAATAACCTACAGATGATCTTGAGTTGGAATCAATTATGTATTCTCCCAAAACATGGTGTCATTATCCCTTTGGTGAGTGGTTCATGGTATATTATAATAAAAAAATACAGAAGTATATTTTCAATCAGAGATATCATAACTTGTGAAATATACAGAAGTTGAGTGTATTCAAACCTTTTATTTTGATTTCTTCTATACCCCAGTAAGGGTAACGTGGTGGATGACTCATTGAGTAGAAAACTACTGATACAGGCCATGAATGAATTAGTTAAGAAGTGGTCTATGATGATTTTTATTATAGATATGATCATGGGAGTAGAAGAGTATTGTGGATAGGTGTTCTTGGCCTCATTAAAAGTTAAATACCCTTTTTATTATTTATTTTGACTTGAGAAGAAGACATACATTGAGATCTGATTCATCAGAGAAATACTAAATGGGGTAGAGACCTCATGCGAGTTTTCTTTCTCTCTCAATAGAAAATTGTGATTTTGTTGTCAGTTTTTTTTACAAGAGGCAAGAACTTCTAGACAATTTACACTAGCCTTAATGGTCTATGAACCCTAGGTATACAAAGATGTACCACAATCTGAGATGTTGGTATTGGTGGATGGGGATGATGTAGTGGGTTGTATATTTTGTATCATGGTGTATCAATTTCAAAATATTTAATGTGGAACACTAGAGGCCTTAACTATTCTGATATGGAAATCAGGTGATATTTTAATGTATTTTTTTATTGGTACACCATGGACTTATAGTGGGAAGGATTAGATTTGGGTTATTTTATAATGACACACTAAATCAGAACATTTATTTCCAATTAATGACACAATGAAAGTAGAACATATTGGGGACTTGTATGTATAAGAAATTATGAATATGAATGGGTTTTCATCTATATTTTTTTTCTAACAGGGACTCAATGTTCACATCTAAGATATGTAATGGTTTTCAAAAGGCAATGTGGTCCAAATTAAAATTATGCTTGGATTATCATCCATAGATGGATAGATGGACAGAGAAGGATATCCAAGTTCATAAGGATATGTTCCTATCTAGTGGGCATGATTTTGATGGATTTTGGGATAGAAATTTTCAATTGGTTATGTTTTCTTATAATAACGTATAAGGATTCAATCAATATATAACCCTTTGAGATCATTGAGTGACTGGGAAGGGTGGTTTATCGATTTTTGGTACTATTTGTCTTGACATATATAAATGATGTGCTTCATGTTTTCCATTTTATGTGTTATTTATCATATCTTTCCCTTGTGATCATGAGGGAGTAGGATGTTATTTTCCCAACACAACTTTGGTTGAGTGGCCAGTTCAGATTATGGATCACCAAGATAAGGTACAATGTAGTAAAATGATTCCCATGGTTTGTGTACTATGGAAGTGTGGACAGGACCACCAAAGGACATGGGAGCATGAGTCATTGATGAGGTATCAATGGCCTACTCTCATTGTGGATATAGAAAATTGAGTGCTATGTCGGGAAAAATATATTATGGTTGGGAGATTGTAACACCCCACTACCTTTCTCTTAAGAATGTTCTTATATTTTTATTTGGTTTCCCATTTTCATTGCATGAGTATTTTTTTCATAAATTATGATGATACATGTAATGGTGAAGTCACAATTTTTTTGTGTTTTCATAATTTCCATAGGCTTTATATACTCTTGTTTGGGAAATTAAATGATGTGTAGTGGGTTTTCAAGATGTGTAATGTCAGCCAACTCATCCAAAGACTGTAATTCACAACATGAGTTGTTACACATCATGTAAGTCTTACACATCGTGTAATGTGAAATCCGATTTTTAATTTAAAGGTCACTTTTTTTGGTGTAACTCAAAATTAAATAGACTAATGAAGTGTAAAATATTACACATGATGTAATTACATTAGGTCTATTTTTAGTGTGTTGTTTTTCTGTTTAAGGGTTAATTTTTTTGTATCCTCCCCCACTCGGATAGAGTTCTAATAATAAGTTATTTTAGGTGTATTTCATCCATTTAGATAAATTCATTTATAGATTCATCGGTAGGGTTAAGTGCTTCATCTCTTCAATTAATATTTCCTTTTGGTTTCTTTCTTTTTAGTGGTTTCAACACTGTTTCTTATTGGGATTAATGATTATATTGTATTTTCTATCAATACATTTCAGTATTTTTTCATACCATCTATTATTAAGGTAGGTATTTTCATTTCTAAACCCCATTATCAATGTTCATTAGGTATTATATTCTCTAGAGGTAGGTGGATCTGCTTAATTTTTCTAGTTTCTTGAATTGATTATAGTTCTTATTTTTTCCCTTCATATTTGAAAAGGATTTTTCATGTATTGAATTTGAAAAGGTAATGGGTTCATGTTTTAAAGGGGGTTTTCCTTGGAAATGTAATTTCATTGATTTGAAATGGAAAATGGATTATAAAATCCTGATGTAGATTGTCTTGGATTTGAAATTGTTTTATAAAAATGTGTGCATGTTTTTTAAAATATAAATTGACAAACATTGCACAGCGGGAACCTTGATAATGTCAAGATAGAGGCATGGGTATACATAGGGTGTGTGTGGCACCACTATAAGGTAAACTATTATATCTCGATAGTCTATGGAAGACCTAAATGTTGGTTCTTATCCAACTTTGTGCCTTGTTTGACTTTTGAGTGTCTAGTACATATTTTCCTATATGCTATATCCTAATTGGAAGGTGAATTGATTTTTTTGGTTGTTTATTAAATTATATTTTATTTCATGAATTTTGGAACACATGTATATTTACATTTTGTTATCATTAAATTATTTGTTTTTTGGATATAGGAATATTACATGCGACCTATTAAAATTCAAGGATTATTTGAAAAGGGATATCAAATTGATTTATTTATGAAATTAGTTGTAAAAATGTTTTTTAATGATTATACATGTTCATTATTATTATTAGAACAGGTATAGATATTTTTTGGGTGTTCTACTAGGATCTATTTCTCCCACCCTACTCATACCTATTAGTGGATGTAAACCCTTTATAAGGATTAATATAAAGGAGTGTGCATATAGTAGTAATTAAGGATTTCTATTTACGTTGTCATCTCATTTTGTGATAGTTTTAAGGTGACTCGTGGTCACACGGAGACCGGTTGTCTATATATTAAATGATTTTTTGGTTTATCTGGTTTTGTTTAGTTGTGTCTGGTTTTGTTTAGTTGTATCTCATGTTTTTTACTCTTTTCCATCTATTTGTATATCATGTTTTACTGATATTCAAGACAGGTTTTATTTTCTCTATTTTATAATACCCCATCATGGGCTCGCTTCTGTGACATGTCTGGTTGGCCCGGTTGGTCTATTTCAATTTAGAATCATAGGGTTTAATCAACCTAAAGTGTGTTATAACTGCCTAATTGTTTTTAGTGTCTTGGGTAGAGAGGATTAGGATCATTATAGTTTTGATAGTAGGTGTAGAAAAGGGTCCTCCCCTGCTCACTCCTGTTACCAAATCTGAGTTTCCATGGATGGTTTTAAAATCCTTACTAGGTCCCAGACTGAGTATTTAAGTTCATTTGAATGAATTTTATAGGAATTTCATTTAAATTAACCATTGTGTATTGTATGAGGGATTAGTTTGTGTAAGGCCATTTGAATAAAATATGTGAGGAGTTTATTTGGATGGACATGTTTCTTTAAAATAATGTATCATTTTTATGATAAGATTTATAACATCTTTAAATTGTTATTATTTTATAGCATTATTTTGTATTCTCATTTTCATTTTGATAGTTTTACAATCTTCTCATAGATAATTGGTTGTAGTCCTGTGTTTAACAAACAATGCCTCTAGTAAGATATTTTCCAAATACAAGAGGGGAAGCTGCAAGACTGGTTCCATTAGTAGATATTTCGCTGGACACTTCTTTGTTTGAATAAGTGATCTATAGTATTAAAAATCTATGTTCAGTTGGCACAACGATCCCAGGATGGGAAGTGAATCATGGTTCAGAATTCATCAAGAAAAATCCTCCTACCATTATTCGTGAAAAAATCCACATGATTATAGGAGTGGCATGAAAATATTGATAGTATATTTAACTTTTTCATGAATCCTATGGTTTTTTAGTTGGTTTTTCCATGTATGTGCTCAAGGGACCAGGATGAAGGTGGAGGGATTCAATAGTGAAATATAATTCATAAAAAAGTTTTATCTAGGATTCTTTTAAGAATATATTTAATCAATATGTTTATCCTAGTAATTCACATGTGGAAATACCTTGGAGATGATGACATTGGATTAAGGGGATCATACTATTCTGGTGTAATCCACCCGATTTGATGAGTTTCTATGTCTGGAACTGGAGCTTGTCACAAATTCCTACCTTAAGGCTTGGATATTCTATATGAGGATAAGGATCGATGTTCATTCAATTCATGTTCCTCTGTACCATCTGAACATTGTACAGGTAGTGGACAATGAGGCTTTGGATCAGGTTTACATATCAAGGAGGACGAGCTTGGGTGGAGCTTCAGGGGGTGCTTCCTCTAGTCATAAAAGAAAGCACAAGAGTGTTTAGTTTTCCACAAGTCTTATTTAATGGGATTATATAGGGAAAAATAAGTTATTTATACCTATGTGGGAGGAATAGTCATGCCATCCATAGTGTATAGAGGCTCCTAGAACATTTCATATTTTTGGGGAATATGGCCATCTAGAGATTAGATGTCCCATGGTAGTAAAGCAGGATGCAACTTCACAAAGGAGTCATAAGTTCATATTGATACTTCCAAGTGTGGTGGATCTCATTATCAATCCAAAGGGTATGTTCAATTTCCTAATTCTGGATGAATTTATGAAACTGAGTGTGTTCTTGAGGAATTTTTAGTAGGGATATTTACTATAGTAGGTATTGTGTTTATCTCAACTTCTATGGTGCTACCTTTGTTTGATACATGTTCCAATAATTCTTTTATATCAAAAAATTTGTTCAACGTGTAGGGTTTCAATTCAGATCTTATGTCATTCTTGTTGGATGTTTCCATGCCTTT
The DNA here is from genome assembly GCA_963277665.1 of Viscum album. Classification (NCBI taxonomy): domain Eukaryota; kingdom Viridiplantae; phylum Streptophyta; class Magnoliopsida; order Santalales; family Viscaceae; genus Viscum; species Viscum album. The sequence continues at coordinate 291,328,579 of OY728132.1, forward strand.
ACAAAAGAGGTCCAAATAGGATTTCAATTTTCCCATGTGTCAGGTGGTGATCGACAATTTTAATGTATCCTGGGACATCTTAGTTCTTGATCTTGACATATTTTACTTGATTATTAGCAAGGATTGGATGGTTAGCGTAAAGGCCGAGATAGATTATTATCACTGTTGGTTAAAATTATTATTTACCAATAGAGTCACTCATGTTTTCCATGGTGAGTGGTACTTTAGATCATAACAGATTAGGGAATTTGTTTCTTCTTCAAGTTTAATCTCAATCTAGTTTTCATAAATATTTCTTGAAAATATTGACCCTTTTTGGGAAATTTTACTAACTGTTGTTGTGTGTGTGTACCCTGAGGTCTTTTTGGATGATTTATCTGGTTTACTGCCATAGAGATAGGTTAGGGTTAATATTCACCTTTTAGCTGTAATGATGTTCATTTCTATTCCATATTATTGAATGGAACCTATTAAATTGGTGGAACTTAAAGTCACGCTTGAGGATCTATAGATGAAAGGATTTATTTTTCTTAGCATGTAACTATGGTATTATCTGGTACTCTTTGATAAGAAGGTATATATTAGTCTTATACTTTGTATTTACTATTAGAAGTAGAATTTAGTGACCGTTAAGAAAAAATATTGTTTACCTACAATGGATGATCACATTGATCAACTGATAGGGGCTCATTGGTTTTCTACGATTGGAATGTGGTCGTGGTACTACTAATTGAGGGTTTGATAAGAGGATATACTAAATACAGTTTTTAGGATTCTATATGGAATTTCAAGTTTAAGGTTATGACACATGGACTCACTAATAATCTGAACGTGTTCATGGATTTGATGAATCGAGTATTTAATTGGTTCTTCGAATCTTTTTTTGTTGTGTTCATAAATGATATATTGATATACTCTAAATCAGAAGAGGATAACATAGACCATTCGAATATCATTATTCAAACTTCAAGTTACCATCATATATATAATACTATTTCTTGGTGTGAGTTATAGATCTAGGAAGTGAATCTTATGGGGAATGTGATATCTGAGAGGGGTGTCTTAGTTAATCCTGAAAAGGTGTAGGCAGTTATGTTTTGGATAAGCCTAGAAACTTTCTTGAGATTCAAATATTATTGGGTTTGTAACGTTACTATATATAGTTTTTTGTGCTTCTCCAAGCTTACATCATCGATGATAGATTCAACTAATAAGAATGTAATGTTTTAATGGAGTTAAAGGTGTCAAAGATATTTTGAAGAGAAGAAAATATGGTTGACTTCAACACGAGTTTTGATTCTTTTGAAACTAGGATTGGGTTATGATGATTTCCCCCATTCTTATTGTATATGATTGGTATTTGTCTTAATATAGGGGGAATATGTGGTGGATTATGGATCATTTTAGTTACTACCTTATATTAAGAACTACCCTACCCATGGTATAGAGTTTAAAATTATTATGTATTCACTCAAAACATATAATTCCTATCTCATTTGAGAGAGGTTTATGATATATTCTGATAACAATATTCCAAATTATATTTTCATTCTAAGAGATTTTAACTTTTGATAGAGACACAGGGTTGAGTATATTTAGACTTTTTATTTTGATATCGTTTATACCCTCAAAAATGAAATGTTTGTGGCCAACACATTGAGGATAAAATTACCACCATAATCCTTGAAGGAATCATTTGAGATGTTGTGTCTGATGACTTTGTTAACCAAGATGAGCTTCAGAGTGGATGAGGTTGGTGGAAAGGTGTTCATGGAATTGATAAATGTTGACTCATATTTTTATGATTGAGTTATACTTGTTTATATAATAGACACTGAGAGTCAACTCTAAGAAGAAATCATAAATGCTAGGGAGACCTCATGTGAGTTGTCTCAGTTTCCTAGTGGAGCTTTGTGATTCCCCAACATATTGGTTGTTCCATTTTCCTTGAGAAATGAAATGATAAATATTGGAAACCAGTATTATTGGGTTTTTCACACTAGGGATATAAATATGTAACATGATTTTTGACATCAATATTTTTTGGTTGGGGATGATCCGATCAGTTGATTATTTTGTATCAAGGTGCCTCACTTGCTAAAGAGTTGATGAGGAACACCAGATTACTATAGGTTTAATGTAGTCTTTACCCATTATGATATGTAAATGGGATTAAGTTTACATGTATTTTATTGATTTTTTAACACATAATTATAGTGGGAAGGGTTTGATTTGGGTTATTGTAGACAGACCACCTATATTAGTGCATTTCTTCCCAATAAAGGAGATGAAGAAAGTGGAAAATCTTTTTGACATGTATGTTTGATAGATTTTGATGAATCATGGGGTTCCTTATGGATAAATTTATGATAGGGACTATAGGTTTCAATTGAGGTTCTAGAATTTCTTTCATGAGGAAATGGGGTCCCGGTTTAAATTAAGCACAACATATTATCCAAATACGAATGGAAGAATAGAGAGGGTTATCAGTGTTCGTGGGGATATGCTTCAGGCTTATGTACTTGCTTTTGGAGGATCATGGGATAGATATTTTACATTGGATGAGTATTCCTATAATAATAGTATTAGGATTTCATAAGGATGGTTCCCTTTGAGATCATTGAGAGACTGGGGAGGCTGGCTTATCAGTAGTTGTTACTATCTTTCTTGACTTCTATACAAAACATATTTCATGTTTCCCAGTTTAGGTGTTATGAATTAGATGCTTCCTATATGATTATATTTGAGTAATTTTTTCTTCAGTCTGATACCAATTTTGTTGAGCAGATAGTTCAGATTATGGATCACTATGATAAGTTAATGTGCTATAATAATTATTCCCCTGGTCCAGTTACTATGGCAGTACAAACCGGATCACCATGATACATGGAATCATGAGTCATTGATAAGGCAGTAGTGGCCTAATCGTTCTATGGATCCAATATCTTCACATGTTTTTAGGGTTATTTACCTATTGTAGTGGGTGGGGGGGGGGTTTGTAACACCCCATTATATTTCTATCACCTATGTTCTAGTTTTTGTCATTGGTTTTCTATTATCATTGAGAGGGTATTTTTTCCTGGAATTGGGTGGATACCTGTAATGGAGAAGTCACGAATTTTAATGTTTTTTTGTATTTCCCTAGGATATTTTTGTTATTAATTAGGTAGTTACATGGCATGTAGTTGGGTTTCAAAACATGTAATTTTGTCTATACAAATCCCATTAGTGGATTTCACAACATGATTTTTTACACATTGTGTAATGTGAAATCTGGTTTATAATTAAAAAGGTGATGCATTTTTTGGTGTAACTCAAAATTAAAGGGACTTGTGATGTGTAAAATATTTTTCACTATGTAATTCCCCAGGTTCTAGTTTTTATGGTGTCATTCACGTGTTTTAGGGATCATTTATTTTTTCATCCCCCTCCACCTGTATAGAGGTCTTACACTAGGATATTTTGGGTTTCATCCATCCATATGGATTGATTAATTCAGTGATTTATCAGTAATTTTATGAAATTCATCTCTTCAGGATAGCTTTCCTCTTGGTTAATTTCTTGTTAGTGGTTACGAAACCATTTTTTACTGGTATTCTTGATTGGCTTGTGTTTTCAATCAATAATTTTCAGTTTTTGGTTCTTCCCTAACTTCTAAAAGGAAGATATTATGGTTCCCAAACCACATTGTCAATGGTGGTTGGGTTTTCTACACTCTTTATGTAGGAAAATTTATCAGTTATTCTAATTTTTTTAATTTATTATAGTTATTATTATTTTACTTGATATTTAAAAAGTAATTTTCCTGTTATGCAATTAAAAAGGGCACGAGTTTGTGTTTTAATTGGGGATTTCCATGAATATATAATAGCCATGATTTAAAAAAAGGGATTCTTATACCGTGAAACATATTATCTTGGATTTTAAATTGTTTAATAAAAATATAATAATGGTATTTAAAACATAAATTGACAAACATTGCATAGTGGTAACCATGGGTACATCAAGATAGATATACAGGTAGCCTTAGTGTGTGTGACACTAATAATAGTTGAGCTCTTATATATCTATTATATTTATAAGGACTTAATATTAGTTCAAATCCAAATTTATTCCTTTTTTTTCTTGTGAGTTTATATTACGTAGTGTCCCAAATGTTAGATACTAGGTGGTAGGTGAATTTTTGTTTCTGGTTGTTTATTACATAATAGTTTATTTAATGAATGTTGGATCACATGTATATATACTTTTTAGTATAATTACTCGATTTATTTTCTAGATTTGGAAGCATTACATGAAATTTGTTCTAATTCCAAGATTATTTGAAAAATATTTCAAATTGATTTATTTATAAAATCACTAGAAATTTATTTTATATCATGGACTTATTCATTCTTGTTATTAGAACCTGTATAAATATTTATTTGGTATTCTACTTGTCTCTATCGATCACACCCAAATTCTGCCTATGAGCAGTTGTAGACATTGTATTTCCAAATTTAGTTAAAGTAAAATTGCATATAGTGGTGTTGAATGTTTACTCCTAACATTTCCATCTCATTTTGGTATAGTTTGGAGGTCAGTCTTGGTCACATGGAGACTAGTTGTCTAGAGTTTTCATGTTTTCAAGTTTATTTCGGTTGGCTCAGTTGTATCTCTTGTTGTTTCCACTTTGTACTCTAGTTGTATTTCTTATCTTACAAATATTCAATACATGTTTAATTATATTAATTTTACCCCACCTTATAATGATCCCGCTTGGGTTACTAGTTTGGTTGTCCTTGTTTGGTCTATTACAATGAAATATGTTCCTCCTAAAATGTAAGAAGACTAATTTTACACAGTGATACCAATGAAGTTATACATTTTATATAAGATATTATAGTTATTAAAATTTGTGATTTCCAAGTATTAAAAAACTTGAGAAGAATATTATGGAAACTGAATGGGATAATTTAGTATTGAAATTTCATACAAAAATAAATTTAATGATTAAGTTGTTATTCAGGTTGAGTATTTAGAATGATTCACTATGTTGATATGTATCATGTTACGAAGTAGATTTGTTGATATACCAAAAGAATCTAGACCAATAAAATAAATAGAATAGTTCAGTACTCAAACAATCTATATATCTAAAATGTAGATATCACTCTAAATAAATACCCAAGTATTTTTTTATTCTTATTCCAAAAGAATATCAAATGACAAGGGGGGTATTATTTAAATATAACTAGTGATAAATTATCAAATAAGAATGTAATATTCGAAGATCATGGAATAATTCCCATGTTAACATCTAGACAAGTAAACCCAAGGAGGATATTTTGTATAATTTGTCTATATTAATTTGGTATAATGTGAGATATCATTTATATTTTAAAATTAACTAATTGTATAATATTTTTAAATTATGGATTAAGGTGATTCATTTTGTGTGAGGCTAGATTTATAAAAAAAAAATTATAGACTAAAAAAGTAGATACTAAAGTTAGTATTTCTTGAGATGAAATAAATCTTATAGAGCCTGAATAATCGATGATTTGAGTTTGAGTAAAATATCATTAATTTTTTTTAATAAAGTGACCTTATCCTTTCTTATGGAGTAAATTTTTTTTCCATCATGGTTGTGAATCATTCAATATTTTTTGATCTATTTCTAAGGATGTTATAAATGTTTTAGAAATTTTTTGTACTGCCTCGAGATATACTGAAGTGATTCTATTATAACATGGGGTAATCTGGTATTTTGGGTAGAATTGGAATTTTGGCCAAGTAATTTATAATTGAATCATTTAATTTTATGTGTGAGTCACTTGAAGTAGTGTATGATTCATCTAGAAATCTATCTATGTACAAATTTGTGTACAAGTCTTTTTGGACTATATATGAGTTATTCAGGTCTTCTTACAAGTAATTAGATTCTATATATGAGTACTTAAATGATGTGTATGTGTAGTCTATAACATCGTATGTATCATCCCTTTATGAAAAAATTAATATTTCTGTAAGATGAATATTATATTTACATAATTCTATATTCTGAATAAAAATCAAATAAGTGATGCTAATGTTGATCTTTAATGTTTCAATCCTCACATTTAAATTGTGATTTGAGATATATGATATGATTTTGATATGAATTTCTTAAATAACAAGATTATATTATGTGAAAAACAATTTTAGGATGTTTAATCTATCATTTTACTCTATTTTATAAGGAAATATAGAATATATTATGGAATGTTTTTGGGATCAGTATTTTCTAATATCAAGTTCAAATAATGACTTTCAATAAGTTTTGTGGTGATTCTAAACCTGTCTTCAAAATTAGTATGTTCATGATATTTAGTTATTTATTATTTCATTTTGATTCATTACTTTGATCCATAATTAGTTTGAATCATATGATATTATAATTCATCCCAATGGAATGATAAGAGTATATTTCTAATGGATATTTTGTTAATTCATAATTAAATTGTTTCATGAATTATTTTTAATGACTTGAGATGAAATTATTTCTTGAGATGTATCATTTTCAGTTTTTTTTAATGAAATTAAAATATATTAATTTTTATAAATATAATTATTATATACAGTTAATTGATTGAAATAATATTTGGTGATCGAAGTGCATAGTTTTGAACCTAAGGAAATGTGGAAAGGTGGAGGATCATGATGTATGATTCTGGTGAATAAAGTCCCTAGAACACTACGTTAGAAATTGTTTTCTACAATTATTTTAATTTATTATTTTTTATATTTCCAAAATATGTGGATCTAGTGAAGGAATAGAAATTATAAAATCTTTAGTAATTAATTATTATCAAAGTGACTGAAAAATATTGAGAGAAGAATAGAGCAAATAAATATCAAAGTTAAAAATAGATTTCCTACATCTTATCAAGAATGACAATTTAGTATATTTGAGTCAAAAATAAATACCAATATCTATATGATGTGATAAAATTATATTATAATATACTGAAGTCTCATGTATAATTCCCCATTTCATTTTTTACTAATTTTACTGATAATCTAGATTAATCCTTCTCATTTTATTTTCACCTCACTATATATGTAGTGTGAAGCCATATAGTCCAGTGTGACTCTATATGAGTATAGTGTGATACTATGATCATAAGGGAATCTTTTTAATCACTTATGTTAATAGTGAATAATCTATGGTTGGGGATACTAACCAATCACAGTAAAGATTAGGCATTATAAGAAATATCCAAACCTTGTAAAAACTATGTTTCTAATTCTTTTTTTATTCATCTACAAGTGAGGTTGTGATTTTATATATTAGAGATTAATATCTTAACATAACACATAATTTAATTTTCAAATGGAATACATTATAAAAATATGCCTATAATGATTCATCCCCTCACCCTCTCATAGGAGAAATGCTTACCTAGTCACTTCAATTTGTATCAAAGCACAATTTCCTATTGAGTATCAAATCACGTGTTAATCCTGAATAATATGAATTTTGTAATAGTATAAGTGTTCCAACATTTTTGTAATTGTAGGGGTGTTCCTAAATTTTATAAGGATATTTATCGATAGTTTTGATCATAATATATCAACATAATAATTTTGGATGATATTTTCTCTTGTGAATTATATAAATTCTAATATTTTATTAAATGATAAAAATATTAGCCGTCCAAAATAATATTAAATATGAATAGGATTTTGAGTACATGTGGAAGATAAAAATAAATAATTTGATGAAGTTGAAGTCTCAGGTGAATATAATAATGAATAAAAATATGAAGACTACCAAATAATCATTACTATAATTCCAAATTATCTTAATAATGATATGAGAATGAATATATAAAAATTTCTACATGGATGTATAAGTGTAATAGAATTTTACAGTTTTATATAAAATACCTAAAGAATTAGTGAGTATACTTTCTATCTAAAGATAATGGGATAACTCAAAGAACAAAATATGGTAAAATCTAAAATGATTCATACAAATCCAGAGGATTCAAGAAGGTGTATTCTAGAAGAAAGATAAAAATATTATGATAAAATATGTAGAAAGTGATCAATCTTCTGGTAGTGAATTAAAAACCTATTTCACTGATAATGTTACCAATTTCATATTTGATACTGAAAGAGTATTTGATACCTTATAAAGTGAGGAAATATAATTGTAACCAATTTATTTGTAATAGAAATTAAAGGATGAATTAGAGACATTCCTTAAGTGGAATACCAAAATCACGAATGAAAATAAATAGTTGATCAAATAAAATAAGATTTTTTCCAAGTATAATAATGATTTTGTATGAAATAATCATCCAATACCGGTAAAATCAAAAAGTTTGTATTGAAATTATTTGAACATGAAAATATTGTAAAGGACCTTGAATATGGGGTTTCCTTGAAAGAAGATGTTACTGTTGAACGACATGAATGCTTTCTTCATGATTTTTATGAGGAGTTGGTGAATATACTCAAAAGGTATTTATATGGATTAAAAATTGAATTTATATCATGGTATTCAAAATTAGATTCATTAAAATGATGGGATTAAAAAAATGTATAGTTTATAGTGATTTATCTATTTAGGTGATGCCTACAGGTACATAGATTGTCATAGTATATGATAAAGATATAATATTTTCCAATTATAAAGAGTACCATTATAAGGTGTGTGCTGTGTAAATTAAAAATCAATTTTAGTTATCTATGTTCGGTAAAATTATATACTTAATAGGATTTTAGGTTGAATAAGTAAATGGCTGTATATTTATATCCGAATACAAATATGGTTGAAAAATATAGATTTTTTTGAAATGGATGATTCAAGTGAGGTTTAAAATTCTATTTTATTTGGAATAAAATAGTGAAATGATGAGGATGTAAGTAAGGATGATCAAATGGTGTTTATGAAAATTATTGTAATCATGATATATTTAATAAAATCATGTTATAATTTAACATTTATGATTACTATATGTGCTCTATTTTATTTTGTTACAGGGGAGTCCCAATTTCGAGAAGCTAAAATGATACAAATATATATTAAGGGTATAATAAACTATGGGTTATTATGTTGAAAAATGTATATTTAAACATGATAGGCTTCATAGACAAAAATATGGTTGGTTATTACACTAATAGAAGATCCACTTCAAGTGGACCATTCTTTCTTAGTGATGGAACTATGAGTAGGTAAATTAAATATAAAAAAATATTTACTCTTAGAAAAGATGAGGTAGATTATATTGTTTCTACAAATGCATGTATATTGGTTTTAAATATGAATGTGAATACTATAGAATTGAAGAATCAAACTGAGAGGCCACTAAAAATAATTTTTTATAAAAAATGTATAATATATTTTTCAAAGAACATTATGTATCATTCTATAGCCAAACACTTATACATCAGGTATCATTTCATTAAAGATACAATGACCGATAGGTATATCATTTTAGAATATTTTTCAACCACAAATCAAATTGCAGGTATCTTTATTATAGATTTATAATTTTCATCCCTCTCCACTCACTTGAATGTCTGTGAACACATCCCTAACTATGATTTTTATTATTTTTTCAAAGGGGGAGAAATCGTGACACAACTTTGTACCAGAGTGTGTAAAATACTTCTCAAAAGGGTGTGATTTCTAATTTTTAATGTAATGCTATGGATATTTCAGTATGTGGGAGTCATAAGAATGTGTGAGTTGAGGGGGAGTTCATCTAAGGAACATGGAAATTATTTCTTATCATTGGGGTTGAAATAATCTAAAATGATTACCTTATCTCGTACCATGTTGAAATACAATTCTCATTATATAAATTCATTTATTTAATGATTCTAAAAAACTATAATTAATTATAAATAGATCTATGAGTATATAGTAGAGTTAAATAATGTTTATATCAAATCCAGAAGAGGGATATTGAAGTTATATTGGACATATTAATGGTTTACATTTATTTTTTATAATATTTGAGAAATATTTGAGGATTTGTAGGTATTTTTTAGGCACTATGGAATATTTTTGGGAAGTTTTTTTATTTCCCTTTAATGAATTAAAGTGATTCTATTAAAACATAAGTCCATAGGGAATTCTTAGCATAATATAAATTCTTTTCATGTAATTTTTCAGATGAGACATTTAATATTATGTATGAGTGATTTAATGAAGCATTTGAGTCATTTGGAAATGTGGTTATGTCTGCACCTAAGTATATTTCTTTGAGTAATGAAAAAAAAGTCTTTTTTGAAACTACTTATGATTGTTTTGGGAATTGAATATGAGTTATTCACTCATATGATAACCAGCATATGAGTCATATGACCCAGTGTATGAGTCATCTAATAGACTGAATGAGTTAAGGATGACTATATATGAGTCAATTGATGTTACAAATAAGTTATTTTAATGTGTGTATGATCCATATAAATTATTATATGAGTCGTCCCTTTGAAAAAATTAAAATTAAAATTATATAAATAAGGGAATTATATAATTATAAATTTTTATAAAAAAATAAAATACGTGATATTAAATCTGATATTAAATTTATTGAACACGAAATTGTAATTGTGATTCAAGATACATTAGTTAATTTGTATTAGTATAGTATAAATAAATTGATCAGAATATGTGAACATATTTTTGAAGAAGTTTGAGATGATATTTTACTCTATCTCGTGAGGAACTCTAGAATATATTCTATAATGTTTGTGTGATTATGATTTACTAATCTAAAGGTAAAATAAGCACCTTCATTTATTTTTTCATTGATTATATCTATATTTTCAAAATTAGAATGTTTAAAATGTTGAGTTTTTTTCCACTTTGAGGTATAGAATTTTTCCCTAATCATGTTGAAGAAAACAAGATTTTATGTCATGATAGTGGGATGAGGAGAGGATTTTATATCTATTATTCAAAAAATACATTTGTTTTTTGAATTATTTTATAATGATTTTATCCAAATACTTTTCTTGAAAATATTTGTTTATAATTTTTAGAGAAAAAAGAAAATAAGTGAATTTATATTAATGTACAAGAGACATTAATTTAATTGGGAGAAAGAATATTCAACAAACATTATGCATGATTTTTATCCAAACTAAATGAGTAAAGGTGGAGAATCATGATGTATGATTCTTTTGAATGAAGTCACTAGAATATGAATGTAGAAAATATATTCTAGAATTATCTTAATTCTAGCATTTTTTATTTTTTTCAAATATGATTAGGTCTCAAAGAAAGATAAATTTTTAACTCTTTAGTGATTATTGAGTAACAAAAAGTCAAATAAATATTTATAGAAGAATAAAAAAATTCAAGTCAGTAGTTTAAAATAGATTTATTATTTGAAATAAATTTTTTCCATTTAATGGATTTGAGTTTCATATCAACACCAATATATAAATGAAGTGAGAAAGTTATATTTGAATATCTTGAATAATATTCGATAAATATCGACATCATTTATTATTAAAAATAACAAGATTTAAGGGTGTTAATTATCAATATATTTTCACCTCATTATATCTATAGTGTAAAGATAAAATGTATAATATGACTCTGGATAGGAATAGTGTGATATTATGCACATGTAAGTGTCTTTTTAATCAAGTGTTATTATAGTGAATAATTCATGTTTGTGGAGACTAACCAATAGTAAGTAAGAGTGAAAATCCCAAAAATGAATTAACTATTAAAAAAAATATCCCATGTTATTTAATTCTCCAGATGTGTGATTAAGGATTTATTTTTTATCTAAGTGGATCAAATCCTACTAGGTCATATGGGTATATTTTTATGTAGAATAAAAAATAAGTCTATGTTGATCCCCCACCCCTTCTCAGTATAGAAACACTTTCCTAGGAACTTCACGTATTGATTATGAAATACTAATTAATCTAATTTCATTTGTGGTCATCATAGGCTGAAGATCATAAAGATTTGAGAATATTTAATTCAAATTATATTTATGTTTCAAAGAGTAACATCATTAACATCAGTTGTTGAAGAAACATAAACACTCATTTTGATCTTTGTTTCCTTGTTTTATAATCTAGTAACTATAAATGAGTGGTTGTACGGTATATTGAGATGTTGTGTAAGTGTGTGCTGAACTATGGGATTGAGATGTTTCCCATTGCAACCACTTATGTTATATAGTGAAAAGTATGTGGATTGGTATAAAAATCGATCATAGAAATGAGTGAGTACCTAAAATTGAATGGGACCATATAAAAATTTCTTTTTACCTATGTTCATTTAAATTTTTTAAAATAAGTTAAGGTTAAAAGTTATATTTGAATGAGTTTTATTTTAATTGATCAAGAAATTTGTATTAGAAAAAAAATTATAAAAACAAATAATTATTTATTTAACCCTTCCTTCCAGTAGTAACATTCCTCGATACCCTAGTACACTTATTGATGAACCAGTTATGACATAGATATAATGTAATTATTGAACTCCACATGTTGGTGACTAGCACCTAGAATAAACAAGGAATAAAATAGAATGATTTTTTTCTACAAATATATGATAAAATAGTGGACGATTAATTAATACATAGTATGAATTCCATCCAATATTCAAAGAGAAAGATTCATTAATAGAAAAACCTCCCAAAATATAAATAATAATAAAAACACCACAAAAAAATCAAGAAAAGATCATAAAGTCTTGCTAAAATGCGGGGAACAAAGCACCACCGGTCCCCACCATCACTCCAAATCCTATTTTCAAAGACACCCAATTCTTCCAAGTGGCTCATTCCCTTATCTAAGAATGAACATAACATAATATATAAATAGTTTAAAGAAAAGTTTCGGTGTGAGATGAAAATGTTATTAGGATATCAACAAGTGAACCATAAGTAGTTCCAATACAATAACCCAACAATCCTATAATTAAAAAAAAGAAAGGGATTATAAATAATTTCATATTTTCAATTAAAAAATTATTTAAAATATATTATATAGAATATATATCAAAACATGATAAAAATGATCATTTTTCATAAAATGGAAATGACATAAATTAAATAGTTCTGTAATAATTATTATGTTATAATCAAATAAAGACCAAGAAACATGTTCATAAGAACTGAGGTTAGTCAGTTTCAGGATATAGGATTCTTGTACCTATCTTTTATTTATCACATCTCAATCTAGGTACACATATCCCAAGGATCAATCCATTGGGATAGAATCAATCAACACCCCATTAGCAGTAATCATTTTAAAAAAAATGTTTAGTTATAGTTTTCATTGTCAATCCATTACATGGGTGTCAAAGACCTAGCATGCTTGTTATAATCACCCAATAAGTACTCGGGATCCCACATGCTTTCAATCAATAAATCAATGGAAAATTCAATCATTTTAAATAAATTTTTAGTTAAAATTATTAATGGCATGTTTCAATATTCCATCTCACTTTCAAAACCATGAATTTTTTTATCAAATACATGCCTTAAAAAATCAATATTCATTTAAATACATTTTTTCTTAAAAATGACCACCAAATATTATAAATCCATATTATCTCAAATCGCATCATATTTTCAAATCATTAGAAAATAGGTTTTAATCTGAAATTCTCATGACTTTGAAATCAATCAAAAATAATCAAAATTCAATGTTTCGAAAACAGTTAAAAATATATTTCATATAAATAAATCATGGTTTAAATTGGTGGGAAAATCCTTATCAATCCACATAAACATTTATCATCTGATCATACGATCACTCAAATGCCCAGATAGATAACAACCAACTGGGATCCTAAATAGAGGAATATCAAATTGGAGTCCCTCAATTCGTAATTTATAAAATAAAGGATAAAATAAATCAAATAAATGGTGATTCGATAGTCTTAATGGAGAGAATAAATGAAAATAGGGTTCCATTATAAGAATAACCCTCACATATTAGATAGATATCAAACACATCCACTGATGTTTTGATCTGAGAAGAATAGAGGTTAGAGAATCCATGATTGCTTTCAAGATCCATCAAAATAGAAAAAGTAGAAAAATAATATTTAGCACCCTAAAATTTTATGAAATATTTTTTTAGATAAATTTACGTTCATTGATAACTTGAATTACACACAACAATGAGTTTTAGAGAATTGTTATATACTATAAATATTATTATTTATCCATAAATATTAAAACAAACCAAATATAGTAGTGGGAATGAATATTAATAACTAATTTAAGAAAATTATATGTTTAAAAATTAATAAAATTTATTCATTTTTTATCAATTGATTATTAATGAATAAAAAATCATTTATAAGAAAAAATAATTTTTTTCTGAAAAAAACTATTTTTATGTGCATGAATTGTTTTTATCTAAATAAATTATAATATTCAATATTGGTGAATTATTTTAATTAAATTCATATATTATATATTCAATAAATAAATTATTATTATTCAAATATTTTTTTTCAAATCATGGGATAATAAAAAATTCATATTTCTGTTTCGAAAATTTATTTTTTAAAAAATGCAGTTTCATCGTGTTCTATGCAATTATTTTAAATATAATTTTTGAAAATTCTAGAAAATTATTTGGAAATTTAATTTAATTTTTTTATCTCATCATAATGAATTTATTTCAGAATGAATTTTAGACAATTTTCTGGAAAGAATAATTTTTATGAATAGTGAAAAATATTGTTTTTTATTAAAAACTAAAATTTTAATTATAGTATTTACAATAATAAATTTTATTTTAAAATGGTTTAAAAGTAAAATTAGTAAATATATTTTATAATTAATCCAATTTACTTTTTTTAATCAATTTTTATATTTAAATTTTATATTATAAATTTATATACTTATGAAATTTTCTCTATGTAAAATAGTTTTTTCATCACCCTTGTGGGTTTTATTTTAAATTTAATTATATGAATTAATTAAATTTAATTTGATAAATTGGAGTAAATATTTGGAATTATAATAATTTATATTATATAATAATTCTAAAATTTATTTTGGTCATAAATATTAGTAAAAACTATACAAAATTAATTATCATGGTTATGGTTAAAATGGGCTTTTGCACATTACAAACGCATGTGTTAGAATTAATTTACAAAAAACATAGGAAATTTATTTAATATATTGGATTTAATATTTTTGATTATCAACTCCAAATTATTTAATAAGGATCATTTTAATTTTTTTCTTCAACCCTAAATTATCTATGTTAATAATGAGCGAATAGTTACCATGGTGAAAAAGAAAATGTCAAAAGTGAGTAAACATGGAGGATAAGGAACAAAATGCTTATAATATGTGTATTTTTTGTGTAGTATGTATGTATAAACCATATATTATATACAATAATTTATTTATCTAATTTTTTGGGACATTTCATGAGCTTTAATTCCCATTATTCATTATATTTGGGTATTTAGAAAAATGTCACTCCTCCTCAATTATAAAACAGAATGTACTCCCTTCACTTTTTAAAACCTAATAAAAAATTTAAATAAGGAAATCCCTACTAAAATCCCTCAGCAACATTATTATCAACATTATTGTACTTTTTCCATCAATTTTTTTATCATAGTGTCTATAATGTTATAACCAAAAGAGTTTTTTCAAAGAGAAGGTAATTGTCTTCACTAAACTCTTTCTATTTAATTATTCTCTTATGAACTTCAATAGTTTCCTAATAGTTTAAATATAATTACACCAGTATATTACAAATAAAAATATGTTATTATGTTTATTTAATAACTTCTATCCTTCTCCAAATACATCAAATGGGAAATGAAACCGTCGAACATGTGCACGGCGAACTACCTCCTCACAAACCGATGTAATTCATTTTCCATAACCTTCTCTCAATAAATGATATAATGATTCATTTAAATTATATGTATGATATTTATAACATAATTATAATTTTTTTAATTATAATATCACATTTACCTTCTTACCTTCTATTCTGGGAGAACATGGTAATGTCGCCCGGGTGTACAATAAAATACCATCTTGCGAAGTGATAAAATTTATATTCAATTAAACTTTACATTGAAGGAAACAAGGATAAATTTAATGAATATATATGATATATATGAAATAATAATGACTCTATGAATATGATATATATTCAACATTTTGTTTGTTCCTTCCATCAAGAATACTGAAATAGTGTTCATGCGTATATATGGATTTCCGTCTCCAATAATGGTATAATTAATTTTATATCCCTAACTTTTATCGATTAATATAAATATATATAATGAATATATATTATATTTGTATCTTTTTTAATGTACTAGATATTATGGAACCATGATCAATGTAAAATGACCAAAAAACAAAAAAAAAACATACCTAAAAAATAATGCAGTTATTACCCAAAACATGATTTTGAAAAGTAATTGTTAATAACCATGTATTAAAAGGTCATAAGTAAATTATATATCATATAGTGTATATTTCTATCTTTATTTATTATATTTAATGTAAATATATATTTTTTATACATGAATTTTGAACTTGTGATAATGATGTAAAGAGTTAAGGTAAGGGATTTCTAGTCTCTCTTTTATTTCTAGGAGACATATGTCATATTCACCATTTGTTTATTTTATTTTGGTGTACATACTACCCATTTAAAATGTTTTATCATGAATATAATAATTTTAATGATATTTAATGATTTACTTTACATTATCCTTTAAGGGGTATTACCATTCAAATTTTACCAAATCGGTAAGGGAATTTCAACTCAAATTGTCTTCATTGAGATATATGTTATGTTATGCAAATATATTATTTTATAAGGTGTATATATATACCATTTTACATGTTATACCATGGAATTTATTATTTTTATGATATATATATATTAATATAATATTATTACATCTAGGGGATTATGATTCAGAAGATACAAAAGTGGTAATAGTTTTATGTTACAATCTTGTTATTTATCGAGAATGTTTATGATATGGTATCAATGATCAAATATTTTGATATATATATCAAAAAACAAATATATTTTACTATCCTAAGTTTATTTCATTGAAATATATTTTTCCCTATTAATTTTTCTCTCATTATGTACTCCATAGTTCAATAGAATATTTTTAAATAAAATCATCTTTACCTATCTCTTCGATAAAAAATCCATTTTATTCCCAATTATTATTTTCTAAAAATGTTTTTTAATTTTTTTTACAATGATTAATAAAAATAATTTATACCCAATATTTTTTTTATAAATATTTAAAATGAATCTTCATGTTTTTCTTTAAAAAGTTACTTTTTTCTTTTCTTATAAAATTTTAAAAAACATCATTTTAATGTCTATGGAATGAATGGTGTTTTCCACCATCATGACCATCCGATGAGTTAATTATTTATTTAAAGGTTTTCTAGTTTATTCTAAAATAAAATATTTGGTTTAAAATTTGGGCAGTTTTTTCATTTTAAATAATTAATTTCAAAGTGAAAAGTTTATTTTTCTTTATAAATGTTCCACGTTATATTTTAAAGTAATTTTATATCCAATATGACATCCTTTCATGATACTTATGATTAACTGGGGATGTCATCAAATGATATCGTACTTATTATTTCTATGGATATATTATTTATATGATGAAAAGATTTTTATGAAACCTGTTCTTTTTCCATGGTTTATATTATGATGTAATGTTGAAATTTTTATTTAACCCATATTTTTTCAAAGGATATGTGATGTTTAAATGTTTAGGAAAACCAATTATTTTCATCGGTTATGATATGATTAATGTTTTATTATATCATCATTTTACCTTGGATGGGTAAGTTTTCTAACTTTTCTATGTTATCTTTCAGTCAAGAATATTTTTATATGATTTTTCTGGGATTAATAGAGAGAGGAGAACATATATACGTCATGTACCTGAAGTACACGTCATGTACTTCGTGCTAGTTGTGTGTCATAGACTGGTAGATCATGTAATAAAATGGGAGATCATGTCATGAGAAGGTAAAAATGATGTAACAGAGGTGCACATCATATAGGGGTTAAATAGTGGTTTTTAACTCATGGCAATGTTTTTTTCGGCATACTTATCCAACATGGATTACATGTCGTGACATATGGGTACACATCGTGAGTCAGACTACACCCAGCCTAAGGTAATGACTTTGGTATTATATTTTGGTTTATTATTCCTATACCTCCAGGATCATAACCTTAGACTCTCCCAAAGTGATTTTTAGAGGTTCCCCACCTTCCAGTTCGATTCGATCAGCTTAAGATCTTCGTTGCATCCGCGGTGTGATTCCTAGGTAAGGTTTCTCCCACATTCATCATGCTTATCTCCTTTTCTCCTCTTGGTATTTTAATGGATCACCTTGATATTGATGTCGGAATGTCTTATGGTGTTTTATATTACTCCTATAAATATTTTTGAGGTCTTCTACATCTTCTTTCACATTGACGAGTGTCTTAGCCAGTTCCGTTCATCAGGAAAGAGGTAGCTGGTTCCGTTTAGATTTTCCTAATTTATTACCATCATATTTATTTATTTATTTAAATCACTGATTGAAATTAATTTTCTTAAAATTATTTCATTTACTATAATGAATCCCAATCCCAATGAATTGGTTGATTTGAAATGGTTTTGGAATGGAAATTAGGAAAACCCCCTATTTCATTGAATTGGGGTGGGTTTGTGGAAAGTTAACCGATTTAAATTGTTGAATTTAAATAGTGGATTTTTGTGGAAATGTTTTCAATTATATTTTTGGATTTAATTGTGAAATTTAATTTTGAAAAGGATGTAATTTGTTTTGAATGTATTTAGAACACATGATGATTAATTAAAAATATTTAATAGCAACCTGATCATTTTATATTATGAAAAAAGGAATGTTTTTTAATAAAACCTATTTTGGTTATAAGTGTAATGAAACTAGAATTTTTTAAATGGAAGAATGGGATTGATCATATTTTAAGATGTCTTAAAATGTTTCTCCCATCATGTAAGAGCGCATTCAATCCTTGGGTATTTAGTGAGTTATTTGGATACACTCTATGTTATTACAACGTTCTAAAACATACATGTAGCAGTTCACATCCCCGATAGGTTGGTGATGAGTCTCCTTTGTCCAACATCATAGGGACATGTGTATATACATTTTTATGAGTTCACAAAGAGAGTGTGAAATCATAGAGTAGTTTAATATTATCGTACCTTTTGGGAAATGACCATGTTGCTCACTTGTTTATTTATATTTGAGATATAAATGTATGAAAATGTTATTTGAAATACATTAAATGATTGATGAATTTATATTAACTATTTTATATAAATTTTCTACGTAGTCCATTATTTAGAAATATTCCTTCACTTGTGAAATAAAGCAAGTGGTTGAATGTATTTTTCCATCATTTTGAATGGTATAGAATGATTTGTTTAAATATGATTTAAATTTAAAAACTTATTTATATTAAAATTTTAATTCTTTTATTTGGATAATATGTTTTTAGAATCTATTATTGAATCTTTGGTGGTATCCTACTGGGATTATTCTCACACCCTACTTTTTTCTTCGGGTGTTTGTAGCCTTTCTTCTTCTAGGCATGAGAAAAGGGAAGTGATGTATTTGATGTGGATCTAGATGTTGAGATTTGGATAGGATGAGTTTTGTACTTAGGGTCCTTGGGGCTTCTTTTCCTATGCAGTACTTAGGGTTGTAGTACTCTGGATTGTATGTCTCACTGTATTCTGGTACTTTTACTCCCAGTGGTGTTTTTCTATAGATATTCATATTGTCTTTTATATTTTTATTCAGTATTCATGTTGAAAAATATTTCCCACTTGTATGTTGTATGATTCCATGTGTTATTAGCCAACCCATAGGGATCAAAAATGCCCTTCGAGTCATGTTAGGGCCTTCTCGGTTATCAGGTTACCAGGGTACCCAGTCCGGTTCATGAAAAATTGGTATCAAAGGAGGTTGTTGATCATTTTTTCATTAATTCATTATGCATTTTTGAAATATTGGAATGACATATAAGGTAGTTGAGATTAAGTTACTTTCTATCTCTCACTTCAATGAACCTTATGTATTTAGGGGTGGTTAGGGAAATACTTCTTATATATTAGTTCTATTTTTTTCCCATAGATATTTGGATAGGTTGAAATAGAAATATTTTATTCCTTTTGTAGAGAATATTATCTCTTGTTAACCAGTTTGAGTGTTAATCTAATTCCTTCTTCTATCTAATGATGTTATGTAGAATCATTCCTCTGAAAAAATGTGAAAACTAGATACATGAAAAGTCTGGTGCTGAACCACAATATGAAAATCTAATTTTATCTGAATATAGTTGAGGTGACTGTGCACACTGTCTGTGATCATGGAAAAAAACCACCTCTTGTTTGTACTTAGTCTCGAACAATGGATCCATAGGGAAGATATTATTTGGAATCATTCTCAAGAGTTCCTTATCTAGAAATAACAAATCTTTAAAGGCTACATCAATAGTCAACATGTGGAGGAATGGTTGGGAAAGATAGAATGTAAGTTTGAGTTCTTGGAGACACTGGAAGTGAACAGGGTGAAGTGTGCTACCTTTGTGTCAGAGGGACCGATCAGGAGATGGCGGTACATGATTGTGATGATAGGGAATCATGAGGGCTTAGAGAGAAAGGACTTCAAGGTTTTTTCACTAACCAATTCTATCCAGAGTCGATTGTGTTGGACAAGGATGTGGAGTTAATCAAGCTTGAGCAGGCCGACAACACCTTGACTGAGTATTCAAATCACTTTACTGAGATGAGCATTTTTTTTACCTAAGATAGTATCTAATGAGAGGATGATGTTTCGACTGTTCGAGTTGGAACATAGATTGTATATTTGTTCTCTATTTTTTTGAAGCTTCCCACTTATGCTGATGTGATGAATATGGAGATTATGGTTGATATGGATATGGCCGAAAAGTTAGGGTTAGTAGGACTTCCTTTTTCTCCTAGTGGCATCATTGGTTACATGAAAGAAAAATGGATGTGTGATGATCCCTATTGTAAATCACGGTGGAAGATTCATTCTATACCTCCTAAATATCCAGGAAGATGTTCATTAACTTTATATTAGTGTGTAAATCCATGATATTCTATGTGGGATTTCACTAAGACACCCAAATTCTGTAGCACCTATGGATGTTTAGGACACTTATAGAAGTTATGCCATAACTTTTCCACTCTGTTTAGTGGTACAGGATCATTAGCTCTTTATAAAACTACGAGTATATCAAAATATTCACTGAAAAAAGGGTTCCAGCTACATGCATATATAATAAAGCTTCTTCATGTAGTGGAAGAGTATCAAGAGTAGGTAGACATGATTCCACCTATGGTGACAGGTTTCATTACCATTGCTTCCTCATTATGTATTTATCTTTTAGATACCAGTTCATCCCACTCTTTTATTTCTTCCCATATCATTAATCTGTTAAATCTTCCTATGGAGAAAATATCTTGTGTAATGGATATTACTACAACCCTTGGTATGAAAATAGATGTGGGTATTTGTATTATTTATTGTGTCTTATCTCTATTTTATGTTGAGATATCATAGATATTTATGTTTCTTTATATGAATTCACTTGACGTTATATTTGGGGTGTACTGGATAATTTCCAAAAAAGCCCGAATTGATTGTTATCTCTGACATGTCTAACTTACTACACCTAGTGGTTTGCTAGTTGTCTTTTAAGAAGAATGGGACCCATGATCATGCAGATCTAGACATTCTTATCCTGAGTTGGGGAAAGTGATATCAGTGTTTTCTATTGATCTAGAGAGAGATTCAATTGGTGGTGATCTTCCTCTAGTCACCATCATGTTTTATGATGTGTTTCCTTAGGATTTCTCTTGTTTTCACTTTTTTTGATTCTTCTAGATGCTAGGTTGGGCTAAGTGGTCTTTTTTTATGTATCATGTTCAGTCTTGGGCATTGTTCTCATGTAGGGTGATCATGTAGTAGCATATTAATTTCATCAGCTTAGGCCACACAAGAATAATTATCCTACCTATGATTTGGAACTTGCGACTATGATGCACGTGCTTAAAATTTAGCGGTGCTACCTTTTTGGATAAATTTTTATTGTGTATTCAGAAAATAAAATCTTGAGTTATATCTAATCTGAAAAGGATTTAAATATTTAGAAAAGGTTTTTGGTGGAGTACCTATAGTATTTCGACAATAACATTGCCTATACCTCAGGGAAAGGGAATGTGTTTGCACACACGTAGTGAAAAGGTATTTAGAAGAGTGGAATTTTATGGATATCTTTTCATAGATGAATATTAGAGTTTAGTAGGAAGGGGATAATGTTCCTTTATCCAGTGTGCAGTTGAGATCTTCTCCTCTCAAGATGATTCTACAAGATCAAGAACTTGATGATGAGTTTACTATAATTAATGAATACATTTTTGGTGTGGAAGAAGTTTCCCAATGGTCATCCTCCAAAGAAGGTGTTCTATGCTATAAGAACCACTTCGTTGTGATGTTAGTGGAAAGAAAGGTAGTGATGGGGTATTGCCTTAATTCTGAGTGGGTTGTGCACCCAAAAACCACAAAAATGTACTATGATATGAGATGGTAGTTCTGGTGAGTAGGTATGAAATGGGACATTTCTCAAATTGTCTATCACTTCTATACATGCCAACATGTGAAAACCAATCACTAGAATCCATCAGGTTTACTTACACCACTTCCATTCCCAACTTGGAAGTTGGATGATATCTCTATGGGCATTGTGGTTGGGTTTCCTTATACCCAATGAAAGAATAATTCAATATGGGTTGTGATCGACAGTTTAACCATGGCAGCTCACTTAATACCCATTCATGATATGGCCAAATTTAAGAAGTTATGAGATCTCTATGTGAAATATATTTTCCATATTCACGGAGTTACATCTACTATACTCTCTGATAGAGATCCTATATTTACATCATGATTTTGGATAGGCCTTTAGGAGGCCCTGGGATCTAAATTTCATTTGATCAAGGCCTACCATCTATAGTCAGATAAATAGATAGAAAGAGTTATACATATTCTTGAGGATATTCTTTATGCATGTGTCCTCGACTTTGGTGGGGAATTGGATGATCACTTAGGGTTGGTTGAGTTTTCTTACCACAACGGATACCAGTCTGTGATCATAATGGAACCATTCTAGGCCTTGAATGGTTGGCCTTGTAAATCTCTTTTTTGTTGGTCAGAGGTTGGTGAATGTTCTTTGGTTGGACCAAGCATGGTGCAGGAGATGACAGAAAAGAATCATGTGATTTGTCAGAGGATTTTGACAGCACAAAGCTGATATAAGTCTTATCCAGGTTGGCATCGTAGACCTTTGGAGATTTCAATAGGTGATCAGGTGTTCTTAAATGTTTCACCCGGGTTTGGTCATCGATGACTTGGGAGTAAAGGGACGCTTTCTCTTTACTTTTTGGCACCTTTTTTGGTAGTTGATAAGGTGGAGAATGTTTCATATCACTTGTAACTTCCACCACATATGAGGTCTATACATAATGTGTTCAATGTATCATAGCTGAGAAAGTATTTATCTGATTTGTATAATGTTTTGAGCTGGAGTGATCTTGAGATTGAGATGGATTTAACTTTGACTGAGAGACCAATCAGGATAATTGATTATGATACCATGGTACATCGTGGGAGAACGATACCTTCGGATTGTGTGCTATGGCAGCATCATGATAATAGTCATGAGATGTGGGAATGTGAGTCATTGATGACAAAAAAGGGGCCTCATCTTTTTGGCATGGAAGATTATTTATAGGCTTTCTGTAGCAGAAATATTTTATGGTTGGGAGGTTGTAACATCTGATTACCTTGATCAGGTATGTTTTCTAGCATTTATAAGTTCCCTTTTGATTAAAAATCATTTTATGTGATTTTTATAGGATTACTATAAACTGAAGAATAGGTAGACGCTGTGTACTTGAAGTACACATTGTGTTCTTGGTGCCAGTTTCATGTCATGGATAAGAAGATCGTGTCCTGAATTTGTAGATCATGTTGTCATAGGGTGCATATTGTATACTTGAGGTACATGTCATGTAGGTTTTAAATAGCATTTTTCTAAGCCCAGGAATTGAGTTTATTGGCGTACCTATCCAACACAGACTACACATCGTGACATATGGGTAAACATCATGACTTAGATCGTGCCCAATGTAAAGTAATGTTCTCGGTAGTACCGGATTGGCTATTATTCACAGAAATCTTGGATCTCACTACTAAAAAAACAGGCAAGGGAAGCACTCCCTTATATCGGTGCTAAGAAAAACCCCTGATAAAGGTTACCCTATATCAGTGCTAAAATTATTGCGCTGATAATGGGACTCTTTATTAGTGCTAGAAAAGCCCTGATAAAGAGTCCCTATATCAGCGCTAAAATTTTAGAGTTGATACATGGTAACCATTATCAGCGCTAAAGAAGCACTGATAAAACAACCCTTTATCAGTCCTTTTTTAGTGCTAATAAAAATTACCATTATCAGTGGTAAGAAAGTGATGATAAAGGATACTGTTATCAGAGCTAAAATGTTAGCGCTGATAAATCCTTAGTCCATTTTTTTTATAAAGTTGGTCGCACATTTCCTTCATTTTATCACGACCTAAAGCTCTCACAGTACCGGAACCCTGTGACTCCCCTCTTCCACCCACTGAGTTTGTGTTTCTGGACCTCCGCCAACCTCGCTTCTCATTGCTAGACCTCCGCCACACACTGAGTTTGCATTGCCGGACCTATGTCTCCCTCACTTCTCATTGCTAGACCTCCGTCGCCCACTGAGTTTATGTTGCTGACCCTCCATCGCCCACAATTCCCTCTTCGGTTTGCCGGACCTCCACTGCCCACAACGCCCTCTTCGGTTTTCCGGACCTCCCTTTAAGGAATGTTTTTCAAATATTTTTTTTATATTGTTCTTGTTGTTGGTTGAATCACAGATGGATATTGATTGTGTTATTTCATTTTGATTAATTGGTATGTTTTGTGTGTACCTTTCCTTAGGTTTCGAATTATGATCTTAGTGGTTCTTCATGGTTAGTGGTTGTAGTCTCTTATTTAGGTGAAGGGAATTGTTATTAGTATATTTCCATCTTATGTCCCACCATTTTAGTGAAAATTTAAATGTTTGGGTGACCTATTCTAGGTCTCTGGACATTATTGGGATTTTCTCACTTCTTAGTGATGTAGACGTGTCATTTGGAGATTTATGATGTTTTTGGAGGATATAGATTAAGGGTTCTCGGGAATATTGGTTATCTGTTCATTTTAATTTTTTCGTAGTGGTCCTTTTATTGGTGAATCTTCCTATATTTATTGAATTGTCCACACAATAATTATTGCGGGGAATTTATTTTTGTTTCATCAAGTTTTATTCTTCGTACTAGAATATTTATTTGGATAAAAAATGAAACAATGGAGAAAATTGTAACATCTCAGTATCTCTTTCATCAAAACAATGCTCTTTGAGTTTTTTTGGGTTTCTTGAGGGGTCACAGGATGTCCCAGACTATCATAGAAGGTGTGGATGTGAACATGTACGTTGAAAAGCTTCAGGTGGTCCACCGAATGGCTTGTGGTAATTGGCTTGGCAATTGGATTCACAATGGATACAAAATAAATCTATAGCCATTAACTAGCCGGTGGGTCTGTAGTGACTAGCCGGTGGGTCTGTAGTGACTAGCCAGTGGGATAACCTACGATAATATCATTTATACTATAACCACTATCTAGCTGACGAGGGAAACTATCTAGCTAGTGGTGTCGTTGTATATGAGAATGCATCAAGGTAGTTGGGTAATTACACCCAGATACCCCCCATTTATTTATTTTATCTTCTCCCTCATGTTTAAATCAACCCACTCAAACCTTGTGAGCCCCTTTTGGTAGTTTGGCTCTTTTATCCTCCTCACATGGTGGATTGAATTTTCATTTGAAATGGTGATCCTCTTTTGGTATTTATTTTATCTCTTGAACATCAATCTATCTTCATCACTTGATTCTTTGTTCCTAGGGTCTATGGAAGCCATGTTATTTACTAGAACTATAATGTTTTGGGGAATTATGGTTATAATATCTCTTTTACCTTTTATTAAGATCCCTTTTATTTGATTCAATGTTCTTCATTTGATTATACTCATTCAGATTCATTTTGTTTTGATCCCAAATATTTCATGTGGGTGTTTATACACTATATATTCTTTTTGGGATTCATGTGATTCTTGAATTCATAATTTATCCATTTGAAGTTGGTTAGACATGTTTTGATCATTTTCAAGCACAAAATAACCCTACTAATGATAATAATATATGGAATGGATGGTATCCTGTTCTGAATTAACTGTTTTCATTGAAATAATTTAGGTTTCCTTCTATCGTTTGTGGATTTTATATTATAAATTAAATTCATGGTTTAAAATAAAGATAAGTTGATTATTTAAATAAAATTCCAAATGTTTTGGCATTTGTTTGTTTATTGAATTATTTTGGGAGTGATTTCCAAAATAAATTAAAATTTCTTTTTTGAAATGGTTTATGGTATTGGTATTTTAAAAAATTGAGGGGGATTGATTGTCCTTTTGAAAAAAATACCATCGAGCCCATAAACCATCCATTGTTTTTTGGGGGTGACATTAATGTCAGTTAAAACCCAAAGGAAAGGAAAGGTAGAAGCCCATTCCAGAGGAAGGCCATCATGGAGTTTGTTCAGTTCATGGCTGGGAAGGGCCTCATTGATATCAGCTTCTCAGGTGATAGTATCACCTGGTGCAACAACTGTAGGGGCCTTCACCGCTTGTGGAGTCTATTGGATAGGTGTCTAGCCAACATGAAAGCCAATAACCTATTCTGAAATACCATTTTTTCCATCTTGCTTGAGGTATTTTGATTCAAACCCCCCTTTTGGTTTCCATTTCTTCTTGTCATGATCATCCGAAATGGTTTCACTTCCACCGGTAGTGTGTTAACATACTAGGGTACCAGGCTATGTTTTGGGAAATATGTAATGAACACTTTTAGGAGTATCAGGCCACCTTTAACCTCATTTAACTGACCTCGAACCCCGATAGGTGCGTGTTCTCCCCTTCCTCCTCAGGAACCGTCACCACCTGGGACTACCACCTGGGACTACTGTTACATATGGGCTCCTTCAGAGTATTTTGATAGATGAAATGATACCTTTGGTTTATTGTATTATTAAAACCATTTTGAGATTTATGTGTGAATATATACTTATAATATTTTCTTCTTATTTCTTACACACCACAAATTGAGTCGAGTAACCTGATTGAAATCCAGATTGGTACTTTCGTTCTAATGTGGATATGGTTTTTTATGTGTTTGTGACATGTGTATGTGTGGATATATGGGTACTTAGGCATGATGATATTGAATGTAGGGAAGAGACCGAGGAGTGGTAGATGTATTATTCTTGATTATACTTTTGTTTGGTCTGGGGTGATTTTAGGAAACTATAATGAATTTAAAGTAATTATATTTAATGAAGATGATTAAATACTAATGGTTAGGCTCTATTAATCTCTATTTTTATAAGGATGTGGTTCTATTATACTATATTTGGAAGTCTTCTCTTGTTTACTTGAACCATAAATACTAATATTTGATATTGAAATAGGATGAATATGAATAAATATTGGATGGATGTTAATCGTTAAACAATAGGGTACGAGAACGGAGTGAAATAGTTCATCAAGTTTGAAAAGGATCACGCAAAGGATCCTTATAAAATAAATTTTCCATGTTTATATTCTTGTTATTCTAGAATACTTACTCAAGAGGAGTTGGAAGAACCGTTTATATGTCACAGAATAGATCAGAGTTATAAATGTTGGAATAAACACATAAAAAAATATAATGCAGCTACTAGCTGGGATAAAACAACATTTTATGGATCATAAGATATGAATAAAAATATGAATAATGAAGACGGTTTTATGGAGGATGTGATTACAGATGTCAATGATGATAAAGATCGTATTGAGGAAATGATAAAGACAATTAAAGATGAACTCCATGATTGCCCAAAATTGTTTGAGAAGGTAATGAGTTGTGAAAAGACGCCATTGTATGCTACTTTCTCTAAGTATCCAACATTGTCAGCTATACTGAAGTTGTATAAATTGAAAGAAGGAAACAGATGGAGGGATGTTAGTTTTACGGAACTAATTTCTATCTTGAATGACATGCTACCTGAAGATAATGAGCTCCCAAGCCAGACATATGATGCTAGACGAATGCTACGCTCGATGGGAATGATTTCTGAAAGAATACATGCCTACCTGAAAGACTGTATATTGTTTATCAAGGAGAAAAAATCTCTTACTGAATGCCCAAAGTGTGGTTCTTCTCGATAAAATAAATATAAATCCAATCCTACGAATGTTGTATGGTACATTCCAATCATTCCAAGGTTTAGGCGTCTATATGGAAGTGAAGAAACTACAAGACAATTTTCATGGCTGCAGATAAAAGAAATTAAGATGGGAAATTAAATCATCCGGCCGACTCTCCTCAATGTAATAAAATTGATCATGAGTATCCTGAATTTGTAAAAGAGCCTAGAAACCTTAATCTTGCGTTATCTACAGATGGAGTGAATCCTTTTGGTTTTCAAACTAGCACACATAGTACATGGCCTGTTATGTCGGTAAATTATAAGTTTCCACCCTAGTTATGCATGAAGTGGAAATTCATCATGTTATCTATGCTTATATCAGGACCAAAACAACCAGGTAAAAATATTGATGTTTATCTGGCTCCTTTGATCTAGGATTTGAATTTACTGTGTGACCTAGGTGTAATGTTGTATGATTCTTATAAAAGTGAATACTTCACATTGAGAGCGATGTTGTATGGTACAATAAATGATTTCCCTGCTTATGGAAATTTTTCAGGCAATAGCATTAAAAGAACTCAAGGGTGTCCCGTGTGCGAAGAATATACAGAATCAATTAGGTTAAAACATTCATTGAAATCTGTGTTTCTAGGACATCGTAGATTTCTAACTCATCAGCATAAGTACCGATCTTGGATGACATCATTCAATGGATGTTTAAAAAAACACGCAACACCATCTCCACTAACAGGTGATCAGCTATTTGAGAAAGTAAAAGATCTGAACACTGTCTTTTGTAAACAAATTTCAAAAAACCTTACGAAAATCGTTTGGAAAATGTGATCGGTTTTTTTTTGAATTACCATAATGGAATTGTTTGTACCTCAGACATTTTCTTGATGTGATGCACGTGGAAAAAATATATGTGACAGTGTTATTGTAACATTTATAAATTCCCCTGAAAAAACAGAAGATGGTATTAAGGCAAGGTTGGACATGGTTGACATGGGAATATGAGATGATTTGGCTCCCGTGAAGGGTGAAAATCGAATGTTTCCTCCTCCAGCTGCTTCTACTCTTTCTAGGGCGAAGAGATATCAGTTTTACAACTTCTTCAATGATGTAAAGGTTCCAAATGGGTACTCATCAAATATCATTAACATTGTGTTAGTGAATGATTTGAAGTTAAAAGTATTGAAATCACATGATTTCCATGTTTTCATGTAAGATCTAATTCCTATAGATTTACATTGCATTTTTCCCATGAATGTTAATCCTTAGTTAACCAAAATTTGTTTCATTTTTAAAGCTGTATGTAGAAAAGTTTTATACCTGGGAAAATTTCCAGCAATGGAAAAGGAAATTGTAATCATATTATGTGAATTAGAAATGTTATTCCTGCCAACATTCTTTGATATGATGGTTCATTTGATGATTCATGTGGTGAGAGAAATTCGATTTTGTGGTCCTTAGCAATATAGATGGATGCATCCTATTGAACGGTATATGATGATTTTGAAAGGGTATGTCAAAAATCGAAGTCGTCCATAGGGTTGTATAGTGGAGTGATATATTGTTGAGGAAGACATTGAATTTTGTAATGAATAACTATTTGATGTGGAAATCATTGGTCTCCCAAAATCTCGTCACCCTGGATGCATTAAGGGTGAGGGAATTTCTGGAAGAGAAGTTGTGACAATCAGTATTACAGATTGGGAGAAGGACCATCTTTATGTTTTTCATAATAGGTGGTAGGTTGCTCTATATATTGAAACTCACAATGAAATTTATTGGCAGTTGAATCCACAAGGGATGAAAATGATTATCAGATAAACATAATCACCAATTTATTGGAAGGTTTCAGGACCATATTTTTAACCAGTTGGATGAAAATACAAATTCAATTTCAGAACGACTTCGATGGCTAGCCGCTGGACCAAGTGTGTATGTATTATCATACATTGGTTATGTAATTAATGGCTATAAATTCTATACAGATGAACATGATAAAGATGGTACCATGAAAAATAGTGGAGTTACACTAGTGGTTGAAGCGATGCATGTTTCTCGTAGTAGGGATAGAAATCTAATTTATGAAAATATGTTATACTTTGGAATTATCAAACTAATATGGGAGTTGGATTAAATGACATTCCAATTGCCGTTTTTTCAATGAAAATGGATTGATAACAATAGTGGTGTTAAAATAGATGAATGGGGATTTGTGAAAGTTTATTTTAGTAAAGAAGGGTACAAAGATGAACAATTTATAATGGAATCACAAATGGTACATGTTTTTTATGTTCCAGATCATGCAAACCGATAGTGGTCGACTGTTCGGTTATCGTCCAAAACTACTGAATGTTCCGATGAAAAATCAGTTGAGGATGATCCTTTTAGTGGTACATTGCAATCATTTCGGAGCGGTCTTAATGAAGATGATGTTTTGTTTGTTAGAAGAGACCACAATGAAGGGATTTGGATAATCGATAGAGGGTTCAAATCACTTCAACCATTGAAAAAAAGAAAGAGAGTACAATAAACATGTTATATTTTGTTTGTAATATAGATCTTGTTATCTCATGTTATTATATTATCATTACAGAATTTATGTAATCCGAATTAAATGTTCAACCACATTTGCAGATAATGACTTCTGCACATTCAGGTGCTCCTAACCTTGAGGCTGAACAAGTCTCTCAAACTGCAGCTGCTGCTCCAACTGCTCCAGCAGCATATGCTGCTACTACTGCTACTCCTACTATGGCTCCTGTTACTCCTGCTGCTCCTCCTGCTGCAGCTCCTACTGCTCCAGCTGCTTTCGCTGTGGCTGTTGCTACTCCTACTGTTGCGTCTCCTATTGTTCCTAGTGTTGAGCTCCAACAACCATCAGCACATGCCGTTTATGCCATTCCATATGAACATATAGATGATGTTGATATCGATGAAATGGTCGGGAATGAAGGACTGATGACGCAGAAAACACAAGTGCATCATAGATTGATGGTGTTATCCAAAATTCTTAGGGCGAAAAGCGAAGGCATCAAATTTGAAGTCTGATGGAATGCACGAGGCCAACATTTGAATCCCAACAAGGCTATGTTTCGAAGCTACATTGGAGTTGTCACTCAGCAACGCATGCTGATTGACAATGATTCATGGCACCATGTTGTGTCCGGGATGAAGGTTGTGATCTGGGAAGAAATTACAGCGACATTATGAATTCATTTCTTTTATTTACTATCAAATAAAATAATGAATCAATGTCTTACTCTTCTCAATATCTTATAGCACTACGGCAAAAAAGGCATTTAGCGGCGGGTTTTCAAAACCGCTGCTAAATCGTGCGTCGGGAAACTATTTCACGGCGGTTTTCAAAACCGTCGCTGAACGTTTCACGGAGGTTTTTTAGCGGCGGGTTTTTTAATTTTTTTTAATTTTTTTTAATTTTTTAATTTTTGTTATTTTTAATTTTATATATTTATTTATATATATATTTATTTATTTATATATTTATTTATATATTTATTTATATATTTATTTATATATTCATTTATATATTTATTTATATATTTATTTATATATTTATTTATATATTTATTTATATATTTATTTATATATTTATTTCATATTTATTTCGTATTTATTTATTTATTTATTTATTCATTTTTCGTATTTATTTATTTATTTATTTTTCGTATTTATTTATTTATTTATTTATTTATTTTTCGTATTTATTTATTTATTTATTTATTCATTTTTCGTATTTATTTATTTATTTATTTTTCGTATTTATTTATTTTATTTCGTATTTATTTTATTTCGTATTTATTTATTTTATTTATTTATTTATTTATTTTATTTTATTTTATTTATTTATTAAATTTCGTATTTATTATTTATTTTTCTATTTCGTATTTATTTTATTTATTTATTTATTTTATTTCGTATTTAGATTATTTATTTATTTATTTCGTATTATTTTTTTTACTTTATTTATCCATGCATGCACATCTCATGCACATGCACATGCACACGCACATGCACATGCATACCCATGCAATATAAAGAAATTCTGCGTTTGGTCATGCACACGCACACGCACATGCACATGCACATGCCTACCCATGCAATATAAAGAAATTCTGCGTTTGCTGAGATTTGAACCCCTAACCTCTTGCATATTTTCAAAAGACTTTACCACTCCAACATGCTCGCCATGTGGTTAATAAACAGAATTTAATATACTTATATATATTAATTGAAAAAAAATAATACATAAATAATAGATATAAACTCAATAATAATAAATAATAAATAATAAATAATAAATAATAATAAATAAATAAGGAATAATAAATATAAAAAAAAATAATAAATAATAAATAATAAATAATAAATAATAAATAATAAATAATGAATAATGAATAATAAATAAAAAATAAAAAATAAAAAATAATAAATAAAAAATAATAAATAATAAATAATAAATAATAAATAATAAATAATAAATAATAAATAATAAATAATAAATAATGAATAATAAATAATAAATAATGAATAATAAATAATAAATAATAAATACTAAATAATAAATAATAAATAATAAATAATAAATAATGAATAATAAATAATCAATAATAAATAATCAATAATAAATAATTAAAATTATATAATAAATAATAAATAATAAATAAATATAAATAATAAATAATAAATAATAACTAATAAATAAATATAAATAGTAAATAAATATAAATAATAAATAATAAATAATAAATAATAAATAAATATAAATAATAAATAATAAATAAATATAAATAATAAATAATAAATAATAAATAAATAATAAATAATAAATAATAAATAATAAATAAATATAAATAATATTTAATAAATAATAAATAATAACTAATAAATAATAACTAATAAATAATAAATAATAAATAAATATAAATAATAAATAATTAATAATTAATAATAAATAATAAATAATAAATAATAAATAAATATAAATAATAAATAATAAATAGAAAATAATAAATAATAAATAATAAATAATAAATAATAAATAAATATAAATAATAAATAATAAATAATAAATAATAAATAATAAATAATAAATAATAAATAATAAATAAATATTAATAATAAATAATAAATAAATATAAATATAAATAATAAATATAAATAATAACTAATAAATAATAAATAATAAATAATAAATAATAAATAATAAATAATAAATAATAAATAATAAATAATAAATAATAAATAAATATAAATAATAAATAATAAATATAAAATAATAAATAATAAATAAATATAAATAATAAATAACAAATAATAAATAAATATAAATAATAAATAATAAATAAATATAAATAATAAATAAATGTAAATAATAAATAATAAATAATAAATAATAAATAATAAATAAATAATAAATAATAAACAATAAATAAATAATAAATAATAAATAGAAAATAATAAATAATAAATAAATATAAATAATAAATAAATATAAATAATAAATAATAAATAAATATAAATAAATATAAATAATAAATAAATATAAATAGTAAATAAAAATAAAAATAAATAAAAATAAATAATAAATAAAAATAAATAATAAATAATAAATAATAAATAATAAATAATAACTAATAAGTATTATCTAATAAATAAATATAAATAAATATAAATAATAAATAATAAATAATAAATAATAAATAATAAATAATAAATAATAAATAATAAATAATAAATAATAAATAATAAATAATAAATAATAAATAAATAGGAAATAATAAATAATAAATAAATATAAATAATAAATAATAAATAATAAATAATAAATAAATATAAATAATAAATAATAAATAAATATAAATAAGAAATATAAATAATAAATAATAAATAAATATAAATAATAAATAATAAATAATAAATAAATATAAATAATAAATAAATATAAATAATAAATAAATATAAATAATAAATAATAAATAGATAACAAATAACAAATAAATATAAATAATAAATAATAAATAAATATAAATAATAAATAAATAATAAATAAATAATAAATAAATAATAAATAAATAATAATAATAAATAATAAATAAATATAAACAATAAATAATAAATAATAAATACATATAAATAAAAAATAAAAAATAATAATAATAAATATAAATAATAAATAATAAATAATAAATAATAAATAATAAATAATAACTAATAACTAATAAATAATAACTAATAAATAAATATAAATAATAAATAATAAATAATAAATAATAAATAACCAGTTACAAACAATAGATAATAAATAAATTATAGTAGATTATAAATAATAAATAATAAATAATAAATGAAACACATGAAAAAGTATGAAAAGAGGTG
This sequence comes from Viscum album, assembly GCA_963277665.1. Classification (NCBI taxonomy): domain Eukaryota; kingdom Viridiplantae; phylum Streptophyta; class Magnoliopsida; order Santalales; family Viscaceae; genus Viscum; species Viscum album. The sequence continues at coordinate 291,363,428 of OY728132.1, forward strand.
ATACGGGATGAAAAATAATGAAAACGCATGAAAAAAGATGGAGAAGCATATGAAGAATGAGGCATTAGAAAAAATGAGAATGCATGAAAACTCGTGACAACTCTGGAAAACTCCTTAATAATTCAACATAATCATCATAATAACCCATAAAAAACCATTGATAAAGATAACAAGTCATGAAAACCCAAATAAACAGTAATAAATGGAGCTACCGTTAAAACCAGTCAAAACGGTCATAAAGAGACAAAAACATTGGACTCACATTAACGGAGATAACTTATGATCTGAGAGTCCGTTTTAGATCCGCAACCTGTCAAATCAAAGATCCTAAAACACTCTAAAACCTAAAAGGTGAAAGAGTCTGAATGGACAGACGGATAGGAAGTTATGACCATTTAAATAAAGCTGATGGAGAACGGGTGCTAGAAACAAGGCATTGAAAAACATAACAAACCCGATACCCACTAAAAAGACCATAACATATGATCTAGGAGTGCATGTGGGAGCCACGACTAGTCAAACTAAAGCTCATGGAATGAGCTATGATCTGGCAGGTGGAGGAGGCCGAACTGACATGCGGATCGAAAGTTAGGTCTGTTTAAAGACAAGTTCGACGGGACACCGGTGACAGAAACGGGGTTTTGGAGGCCTTCGGAGGGGTTTTTGGGGTCTAAAAACATTACAGAAGCTTGCTTCTTTCGAATTAGTGCGTAGATCTCTTTGCTGGATTCGATTTAATATGTGGTAGAGCCCAAACGGACACCCGGAGCGAAAGTTATGGCCGTTTGAAGTTGGAGAACTTTTTTCAACTTTTTTATAACTCTAATATCTTTCACACCTTAGACCGTCTCATGGTTTTGATTATATTTACCTCTATATCTCTTCATGATCTTCGATTTGACTGGTCATGGCGCTTCAACGGACGCCCAGATCAAAAGTTATGGTCGTTTTAGTGATTTCGGGGTTTCTCGCGTTTTTTTTATTTTTTTCATTTCATTTCGCGGCGGTTTTACCGAAACCGCCGCTATTTCGCGACGATTTCTTAAAAAACCACCTCTAATCCTCAAATAAAATTAAAAAAAATTAAAAAAAGTTAAAAAATAAATAATTTGTTTTGCCGTTTAGCAGCGGTTTTTCCACGGCGGTTCTTAAAACCGCCGCGAAATGCCGGCCCGAAAATGCGTTTCGCGGCGGTTTTTAAAACGGCCGCGAAAAAACTGCCGCTAAATAGCGGTTTTCATGTAGTGTGAGTAAATTTATAGTAGACAATTCACATAGGGATTATATACTATGGCATTCAAGAAAATATTCATCGTGGTTTTTGCACTATTTTAACAAGATATCACATGAAAGATTCTAAAGGTAAAATAAACCCATACCCACCCATTGTCTATACTCCCCGGATATCCCAAGAAGCACAGAGTGCCTTTATTGGTAGTCATGGGGATGAGAAGTTTCAGGTACATTGTGGGTGATAATAGGTTGTTTGAGGATAAATGTATTCATTACTTTGATTGTAAATATTTCATTTAAGAAATAGAAAATCTGTACTAAAAATAAAAAATGTTCATCAAATCCAAAATACCCCTATCGTAAAGCAAGGATGGGGTACACTTCATTAGAAAAGAAAATGGTACGTATTTTAAATTTACAGTAATATTCTTAGGTGCCAATAAACAAAATCATAATTATCATTCTATGTTTATATTTAGATTGATGAGTCTAAAACCGAATTCCCTTCCATCCCACATCAAGTGCTATGGAAGGAGGCACGTGTGAACAATGAAGGGAAGTTAGTAGATGAGAAAACATAGAATGTGTGGGAAATATGTGTAACTATGACACGATGATAAAAATATTTGTATAAAATTTCTATTACATAAAAATAATTAGTTATTTTCCTATATCCGACAGTCATAGGAATCGGCTAATCATTTAGCGGATACATACATATTATCAATGGATTTGAAGAAGCCAGAAAAATACGGTCTTGTCAGAGGTGCATGGTTTGGGGTGACACCCTGAGTATATTTTTAGAAGAAGAAAAAAATGGATGATACAGATGAAATATTGGAACAAATGAGCTAAAAAAATAGCAACACATGAAAAATGATTTCAATGACAGGGAGAGTTTCTAGAAACTCTTATGGTTGGGAAGAAAAGGGAGGACACAACTCAGAAACAACTAGCGCATGAAGATCCCGCCCCACCCCCACAAGCTTTGAGGCGAGACATTCACCTCAAAGAACAGTCTTAGCCCTGGTAATCAATATTCTAATATTTGTTCCCATGAAATATGAATCAGACAAACACTGATAATTTTTTTTGTTCTGATCATCTACAGGGTGATAATTATTGTGATTTATATATGTCAACACCCACTTATCACCTATTAGTGAGGGCTACAGTCTTCAATATCCCAGATGAAACACTACATAATAGACAACTTCCGAAATATCATCTGAAAGTAATGAATACTATAGCTCAGGAGACAAATGCAGAGCTACCTATTCCTCTTGATGACGATGATATTCATAAGGTTGAAAAGGATATTGGTACATTAATTGCATGGCTGTCAAAACTTTTAAGACTACATGCAGGAAAAGAGGTATTTATTTCCTTTTTTTTTTCAAGCTAAACCCTTAAAAATTAATGAAAAAGGGTCCGAACCAATGATTGTTGTTATAGACGGAGAAAGGGAAGGGGGTGACAAACTTTGTCTCAAAACTATCTAAATGATCGACCAAATGATCCCAAGGAGCTACTGAGAACATAATAACACAACATGTTCTCTATCAACATTTACTAGCATTGAAGACTCATGTGGATACGAAGATAAAATATGGTAATAGTAATAGAGTGGTTTTCGAATAGAATATATACGGAGAGGAAAGTCAAGATTTCATTACTGCTGAAAATGAAAATGAGATCCTTGAAAACGGTTGGGTAGGTTTCATATTTGTAAATGTATATTTGAGGTATGTTTCCATGAATTGATTTTCTAAAAGCTGATCCAATGTTTAAATTATGACTAAATGCATTTTATAATGTTGATAGACAGATTTATGAAAAATAGTTGAAGGAATTTTCCCATGATCCAAGATTTGCACTCGTTAGTCCTCATATCATATCAACACACCTAACAAAAATAGAGCCATCAAAAACCGATGCAATAGTGAACGGCTTGCTAAAAACATTTAAAAACAGGATTAAAGATGACAGACTTTTCCTAATAACAACCATGCAGGGTTAATACTCTGCGATTATAGCTTATCAATTATATTTTGACTTCTTTTATTATTTATTCTTTTTGGGTTTTTAGGCAACATTGGTTTCTTATTGTGGTGAACTTGGATACTCCGATGATTTATTTTCTGGATTCAAAGAAAGGATATACATCATACTGACCACACATGATGGAGTTTGTGAATCTGTAAGACACTACATCTTACATTTTGGGTCTAAAAATCATGTAAAATATTTTATATTATATTTTACTAAGGATTCTATTATTATGGTGCAACGAATCATTATCATCTAAAAAAATGAATGAGGACATGGTCTAAGCATAGGGAGGCGAGCAATTACTATGTCTGGACAAATATCAGGGTATATATAATAAAATTTCACTATCCAAACACATCTCAACACAAGTTACTTATTCTCCTAATTATAAATTTTTTACGGTGTCCAAAACAAACAAACGATAATGATTGCGGTTATTTTGTTTGTAAATTTATGAAAGAGATCATTTTTCATCAACAAACTAGCATCCCTAAAGAGTTATTTTCAAAAACAACTACTAGTTCATTTAAGTTATTTATTAATTATTTATTTTTAAATTTTGCAGTACTAATCTGACTGTCGAGAAGCATCATACTCACAAGACGATATAGATGTGTTCAGAAACGGGTGGGCCACATACCTGATGGAATATTGTAGACAAATACAATGAAAATATGACTTGCGGACATGTACAATTGGTGGTCAATTTTGAGAGGGGTTAAGGGGATCAAAAGATGAAACATTGTTGTATGTAAATGTTCGTAGAATTATTGTAATTGTTATTAAATTAAACATCCTTTTTCCATTGATTCATTTTCCCATTTGAAAAGATGATATGCACCAACAACATGAAAGAATGCTGAACCACTCAAAGGGTCTCTCTCTTGTTTAAAATGGACATGATTTTATGTGAAAAAAATGACGTATGAAAATCTAACCAAACACATTCAGATTGTGTTGATCCTTTAGGATCACGATCCACGGATCCTTTGTGATATGTACGAGTCATCCCAGCCTTAATCTGAGGCACGGTGTTGCTGGTACCACTTAAAGGGTCTCTTTTTTTTAAAATGGACACAATTTTAATTGAATACAACAACTAACCTATGAAAATCAGACTAAATGCATTCGGATTGAGGCGGGTCATTTATAAGAACAATCCAATGGTCCTTGGTGACGTTTACGAGTCATTCCTGCCTCAATCCGAGGAATGGTGTGGCCGGTACCACTCAAAGGGTCTCTCTGGTTTAAAATGGACACGATTTTAGGTGAAAACAACAACCGACGTACAAAAATACAAACCAATGCATTCGGATTGTCTTGATCCTTTTGTAGAACAATCCACGGGCCATTTGTGATGTGTATGAGTCATCACCGCTTCAATCTGAGGAATGGTGTGACCGGTACCACCCAAAGGGTCTCTATTTTGTTTAAAATTGACAATATTCTAAGTGAAAAAAAACTTACCTGCGGAAATCTGACCAAACACATTCATATTGCCTTTATATTTTATAAGAATGATCCAAGGGTCCTTTGTGAGATGTTAGAGTCATCCCCACCTCAATCCAAGGCACAATGTGGCTTCTAACACTCAAAGGGTTTCTCTTTTGTTCAAAACGTACATATTTTTAATTGAAAAAAAAACAACTGACCGATGAAAATCCAACCAAACACATTTGTATTTCCCTGATCATTTATGATAACAATACAAGGGTACTTGGTGACGTTTATGAGTCATCTATGCCTCAATATGAGGCACAGTGTGGCCGATACCACTCAAAGGGTCGCTATTTTGATTAAAATGGACAAAATTTTAATTTAAAACAACAACTGACCTATGGAAATCTGACCAAACACATTATTATTGGGTTGATCCTTTAGGAGAACGATACAAGGGTCCATGGTGACGTGTACAAGTCATACCCTCCTCAATCTGAGGCATGGTGTGGCCCGTACCACTCAAAGGGTCTCTCTTGTTTAAAATTGACACGATTTTAAGTGAAAACAAAAACTAACGTACAAAAATCTGACCAAACACATTATTATTGCATTGATCCTTTAGGATAATGATCCATGGATACTTTTTGACATGTACGAGTCATCCCCACCTCAATATGAGTCACAATGTGGCCGATACCACTCAAAGTGTCGCTCTTTTGTTTAAAATGGACACCATTTTAAGTGAAAACAACAAATGACCAATAGAAATCTGACCAAACGCATTTGAATTGCCATGATATATTATAAGAAGGATCCAATGGTCCTTTATGAAGTGTAGGAGTCATCCCTGCATCAATCCGGGGCATGGTGTGGCTGCTATCACACAAAGGGTCTCTCTTTTGTTTAAAATGGACACAATTTTAATTGAAAACAACAAATGACCGATGAAGATCTGATCAAACACATTCTTATTGCCTCGATCATTTATGATAACGATCCAAGGGTCCTAGGTGATGTGTAAGATTCATCCCCGCATCAATAAAAGGGAAGGTGTGTCCGGTACCACTCAAAGAGTCTATATTTTGTTTAAAATAGACACAATTTTAATTGAAAACAAAAACTGACCTACGGAAATATGACTAAACACTTTCGGATTGGGTTGATCCTTTAGGAGAACGATCCAAGGGTTCTTGATGACGTGTAAGATTAATCTCCGCCTCAATACAAGGAACGGTGTGTTCGGTACCACTCAAAGGGTCTCTCTTGTTTAAAATGGGCATGATTTCAAGTGAAAACAACAACTGACGTATGAAAATCCTACCAAACGCATTCGGATTGTGTTCATCCTTTATGAGAATGATCCACAGGTCATTGATGACATGTAAGAGTAATCTACGCCTCAATCTGAGGCACGGTGTGGCCGGTACCACTCAGAGGGTATCTCTTTTGTTAAAAATGGACATAGTTTTAAGTGAAAACAACAACTGACCTAAGGAAATCTGACCAAACACATTCTGATTGCCTTGATCTTTTATAAGAATGATCCAAGGGTTTTTAAACATATACGATTCATCCCTGCCTCCATCCGAGGCACGGTGTGGCTTCTATCACTCAAAGGGTGTCTCTTTTGTTTAAAATGGAAACAATTTTAATTGAAAACAACAACTGACTGATGAAAATCCAAACAAATGCATTCGTCTTGCATTGATATTTTATGATAACGATCCAAGGGTTCTTGGTGTCATGTAAGAGTCATCTCTGTCTCAATCTAAGGCACGGTGTGGCCGATACCACTCAACGAGTCTCTATTTTGTTTAAAATGGACATGATTTTAAGTGAATACAACAACTGAGCTATGAAAATCTGACCAAACACATTAGGATTGTACTGATACAGTAGGATAATAATCCACGGGTCCTTTGTGACGTGTACGATCCATCCCTGACTCAATCCAAGGCATTGTGTGGCCAGTACTACTCAAAGGGTCTCTCTTTTGTTTAAAATGTAGACAATTTTAATTGAAAACAATAACTAAACTATGAAAATCTGACCAAAAGCATTCAGATAGAAGAGGATCTTTTATTAGAACAATCCAAGGGTCCTTGGTTACATTTATGAGTCATCCCGCCTCAATCCGAGGCATGGTGTGTCCGGTACCACTCAAAGGGTCTCTCTGGTTTAAAATGGACACGATTTTAAGTGAAAACAACAACTGACGTATGCAAATCTGACCAAACGCATTCAGAATGTGTTTATCCTTTTGGATAATGATCCACAGGTCCTTTTTTATGTGTACGTGTCATCCCCGCCTCAATCCGAGGCACGGTGTGGCAGGTACCACTGAAATGGTCTCTCTTGTTTAAAATGGACACGATTTTATGTGAAAACAACAACTAACGTATGGAAATCTGACCAAACACATTAGTATTGAGTTGATCCATTAAGAGAAAAATCCATGGGTCCTTTGTAATGTTTATGATTCATCCCTACCTCAATCCAAGGCACGGTGTGGCCAGTACCACTGAAAGGGTCTCTCTTTTATTTAAAATGGACACGATTTTAAGTGAAAACAACAACTGACATGCGGAAATCTGACTGAACACAATCGGATTGTGTTAATACTTTAGGAGATGATCCAAGGGTCCTTTATGATTTTTAAAATTCATCCCCACCTCAATATGAGGCACGGTGTGTCCGGTACTACTCAAAGGGTCTCTCTTGTATTTAAAATGGACACGATTTTAAGTGAAAACAACAACTGACGTACGGGAATCCAACCAAATGCATTCAGATTGACTTGATAATTAATAAGAACAATTAATGGCTCCATTTGGACGTGTATGAGTCATCCCTGCCTCAATCTAAGGCACGGTGTGGCCGATACAACTCAAAGGGTCTCTCTTTTGTTTAAAATGGACACAATTTTAATTGAAAACAACAACTGACCTATGAAAATCCGACCAAACGCATTCAGATTTCCTTGATCTTTGATAAGAACGAACCAAGGGTCCTTGGTGACGTGAAAGAGTCATCCCTGCCTCAATCCGAGGCATGGTGTGTCCGGTACCACACAAAGGGTCTCTCTTTTGTTTAAAATGGACATGATTTGAAGTGAAAACAACAACTGACCTACAGAAATCTGACCAAACACAATCAGATTGTGTTTATCCTTTATTATAATGATCCATGGGTCCTTTTTGATGTTTATAAGTCAACCCCACCTCAATCAAAGGCACGGTGTGACCCCTATCACTCAATGGGTCTCTCTTGTTTAAAATGGACAAAATTTTAATTGAAAACAACAACTGACCTAAGAAAATCCAACCAAACGCATTCAGATTGACGTGATCATTTATAAGAATGATCCAAGTGTCCTTGGTGACGTGTAAGAGTCAACCAAGCCTCAATCTGAGGCACGGTGTGGACGGTACCACTCAAATGGTCTCTATTTTGTTTAAAATGGACTCGATTTTAAGTGAAAACAACAACTGACCTACAGATTTTTGACCAAATGCATTATGATTGTGTTGATCCTTATATAGAATGATTTAATGGTGCTTTTTGATGTGTACGAGTCATACCCACTTCAATATGAGGCATGGTGTGGCTGCTATCAGTCAAAGGGTCTCTCTTTTAATTAAAATGGACACAATTTTAATTGAAAGCAACAACTGACAATGAAAATCTGACCAAACAGATTCGGATTTCATTGATCCTTAATGAGAACTATCCAAGGGTCCATGGTGACATGTAAGAGTGATCCTCACCTCAATGTGAGGCACGATGTGTCCGGTACCACTCAAAGTGGCTCTATTTTGTTTAAAATGGACACAATTTTAATTGAAAACAACAACTGACCTATGAAAATCTGACCAAACACAGTCTGAATGCCTTGATCTTTTATAAGAAAAATCCAAGGGTCCTTGGTGACATGTAAGAGTAATCTCCACCACCCCTTGGACCTCCCCCCACCCCCGTGGACACCAATCCGCCCCCTTGACACCACCACCCCTCTGGAGACCCCCACCCCCTTTAAAGCCCCCCATGACACCTTGGACACCAGCCCACCCATTGGAAATCCCCCCAGACACCAATCCACCCCTGGACTACCACCCACCCCCTAGACACCAATCCATCCCTAGACACCTCCCACCCATCTGGACACCCCCACCCCCTGTAAATCCCCCCCGACACCTTGGACACCAGCTCAACCCCCTGGAAAGCCCCCCCAGACACCAATGCACCCCCTGGACCGCCCAACCCCCTGGACACCAATCGACCCCCTGGACACCCTTACCCATTTGAACACCCACACCCCTATAAAGCCCTCCCCCCCGGCACCTTGGAAACCTGCCCACCCCACTAGAAATCCCCCCGGACACCCCCTACCCCTCCCCTCCGTACAGCCACCCCAAACCCTTGAACAACCCACCAACCCCCTGAATTTTGAATTGAATTCATTATGTACATAAATAACTTATGAATTATGTGTTAATGTTTTACAGGTATACTTTTTGTATGGATATACCTGGTCTAATTAGCTTATGATTTATGAGATAATTTTGTATCGGTATACTTGCTTTAATTAGCTTGTTGAGATGCTATTTTTCAGGTGTTCGTGTGTGCTACTGCATATTTTTTCGTAGCAGTAGAGATGGAATTTATTAGCGCTTTATTAGCACTGATAAATAGTGCTTTTATCAGTGCTAAAAAGGAACTGATAAACTCCACCTTTATCAGCGCTAAAGAAGTGCTGATAAAGGATCAGTTTATCAGTGCTAAAGGAGCACGGATAAAACACGCATTTATCAGTGCTCTTTTAGCGCTGATAAAGGGTTGTTTTATCGGTGCTCCTTTAGCGCTGATAAAGTATACCTTTATCTACGCGTGTTTCGACCTGATAATGTTTTAATTTATCAACAATTTTTTAGCGCTGATAAAGTACACCTATATCAGGGTGTAGTAAGCACTGATAAAGGGTACCCCCCTTTATTTGCACCGAGCTTTACAACCCTTTTTTAGCATTGTTATATCCCGTTTTAGCGCTGTTAATGATCATATTTGTAGCAGTGGATATCAATGCTATACTATACCTAATATATATTCATAGGCTCAAGACCTTTCGGTTTAATAATATTGGCTTTGGAATTTCATTGCATCTAAGGTGTGATTCCCGAGTAAGGTTTATGATTCATTCTTCAAGTTTATTTCCTTCTCTCCTATTGTGTCACAAACCAGGCCGGGTCGGGCGCCGGGTCGGATGGCGACCCGGCCTGGTTCGTGACAAAATGGTATCAGAGGGCAAGGTTTGCTCTCTTGGGTCGTTTTCTTTTGAGATGGAGTTAGAGTCGACCAAGTTTAAGGTTGTTGGAACTCAACGTTCTAGCTACGAGCGATGTGCCTGGCCAGCACACCTCGTGGCGGGACTCGAGTTACCAAAGTAAGTTGGGTTTTGTCCGAGTCATTGTTCCGTGTGGTTAATCTTGCTTAAGGGAAATGAAAAGAGTGTGGGGCCAGTGGTCTTAGTGAGCTCGCAGGGTCTGGAAAACCTTGTGGAGCTGGGGACACTGTCCTAAAATACTCTCCGTGGCCAGTGGCGTGATTGGCGTATGGCCGCCAACCATATGCTTCAATCACCCGCTGACACTAGTTTTCTCTTGCGTCGTTTCTCGTCTCATTGTTTTGGATTTGTGGAAAGTTGGGTTTTAAGTTAAAATTTTTGGGTCTTGGAAAATGTTTTCAAATGAAAGGCTTTAAAAAGAAAATGACGCGAAAGGTTTGAAAAGTGTGGGATGAATGTTTTGGTTTTGAAAAGTTGAAAGGTTTGGTTTTGACCCTTGGTGTTCTCGTGGGTAACCACATGCATGAGCGTATATGAAAAAAAAATGGTTAATGGCACGAGCGGATGAGTGCTCTGATGGATATGAGGTGGGTGCCAGTGCGGCACGAGAACATGCATGTGCGAGGCCCATGAGACACCATTGGTGTTTGTGCAACCCACTGGCTTTGCTTATTTTTAAAATGTCTTGCTAAAGAAAATGTTTGGTATTTTAGTAAACGGTGTTTGTGTGGCGTTTTGAACTGAGTATTATTTCTGAATGGGTTATGTCCCGAGTTTGAGTTCTTATTTGTAAGTTGGGATGTAAGCGTGTGGTTAGTAAATTCCTTTGAAGAGTACATCGGGGAGCACTTGCAGTGGTTTCCCCTACATGTTTGGTGTTTTCTTGTGGTATGTCTTGACTGTTGGACCAGTTTGGTTGGGTCCATAGTTTTCTTTCGTGACTAGTGTATGCCCCCACAAAGCATTGGCATGTGATTGAAGTACGACTACGGGGAATTCCCCGTTGGCCGACCCTCCAGTTGATCAGAGAAATCTCATCTTGAATTCTAGAATTGAACTCACGTCTCCTTTTTGCAACTAAGTGGATCCTCTCGCAGCGGGACGATGGATGCGAGGGGAGTTGAAGGTAGTTTTGGTCATTTGAGTTGTCAGAGTCATTGGGTATGAGGTTTGACGTCGTCATGTTTGAAGGTTCCCCCCCCCGGAAACGGCGAAAGGAAATCTAGCGGGGAAGGGTGAAGGCAGTTCGGAATTTTCAATGTTGACCAATGTCTTGGAGGGATTTGTAGTATCTACATCGGCTAAAAGGGTCATGTTCGGTGGCGTCTTGCAGCAGAAGGTCCCTTTGGTAGTCAACGGTGGTTTGGAAGTGGTAGAGGAGGCTCTAGTGGGAAAAAGGTGGAAGCGACCCTAAGTCGTTGGTGCGGTCTATCATTCTGAATAACCTCCGGTCTTGGTTTGTTTCGTTTAAGAAAAAGTTTGTGTTAGGCTACTAGTTGGCATACCCAGTCGTATGAGGCTGCTATGGTTGTCTGCAGGAATCACGTGTTGTTTAAGACTCAGTTTGAAGTCCCTATCCATATAGTGTTCTTCTCAACAGAAATGATCATGTTCAGGTGACGATTCGTGGTGTCGTGTTCTCATCCAGTGTGACAAAGAGTGATGCACATGCACCATTAAAGCTCTTGTGTTGGTAAATGTTTAGTGTACGATCAGTTGGATGTCGTAATGTGTTGTGGTTACTGGTGTTTCCTTGGTTGTAGTGTGATTGCGTGTGACACCAAAAGGAGAAGCTTTGTTCGGGAGTCTTCTATGCCTGACTACGAGGCAGAAGATGCTTCAAACATCAGGGCTCCAGCCATAGGCCTCGGAGTGAAGCTGGCGCATGGTCAGGAACCCCGAGAGTGTATGAGACCCCGAAATTATTTCCGTTATCGGTGTCGAAAGTGAAAGCAGCTTAAATGGTCTTCTATGGTTATTCTTCTCCGAACGAACTGTCTGGTTGCATAAGGTTTTCGTGACCATGTAGAGGCGTGTTCGTCTCATTTCCTTAATGTTTTGGGGGTTGCGTCCCATTGGATGCAATCACCTTCAGTGGTCCTTGAGAGTCTGTTGGGGAAAAAAAAAATCAGTCCCAAAATTTTATAATGCTCATCCTGGGATGTGGATGTGTTGGTCAGGTCTTAGATCATGGCTCTGACGCCCGGGTGGTTAGGCCCCTCCCTCCCCGCCCCTTGTGGTGGGGAGTTTGGTCAGCATCGAGGATTTTTCAATGTTCTATATCCTCTGTTAGTTCTAGTGGCGGCGAGACCCACGATGACTCTCGCACAAAGGTCTATGAAATAAATTGGTGATGGCCTTTCCTTAATGGTGGGGAGTCCGCCCAGACCTCCCCATATTGGTTTTCTAGTCTCATCTTGGGCGCTGGTTGGTTCTAAATGGTGGGGAGACCCACATTGGGTCTCACACAAATGTCTCCAGAATGAATCAGTGCTGGAATTTTCTTTAATGTCGGGGAGTCCGCTTGAACGTCCCCGTGTTGGTTTTCCAATCTCATCTCAAGCTTCAGTGACTTCTTAATGGTGGGGAGCCCCTCGAGCTTCCCCATGTTGATCTATAGCTTCTTTTTTCAAAGATGGTTTGTCGATAAGTGATAGGAGTGTTCCGAGGACGTGGTTTGACCTCTTTTGTTCAAATTAGCCAAGTGGTGTGGTTTCGGTTTCAGAGTGCTTGAGGTGTTCTGGCCATCTAGGGTGGGCGACACATATGAGTATGTATTTTTACGCTTTTTGTGAGGTTGTCATTTGAGTCACTCTCTCCGAGCATGATGCTTTTGCCTCTCTTTGCTTGATGTTGTGGGGATCCCCTTTGAATCCAAAGGGAGTGTGGTTTTCTGCTCTGAGGTTTGGTTTTAGTTGTGGCTTTCCGGGGGCGGAAAGCTTTATGGTGGGGAGAATTGTCGCACCCACTATTTCAAAATTTATTTACTTTATTAATTTACTTTGCGTTGGGTAGTTTGGGTTGAAACCCGACATGAGAATTTGAGTTCTTGGTGTTTTTGGTCTTGTTTGCATCTGGCGCAACGCGGTCGAAGCTGCGCGGCCTCTCCTAGGCTGCCATGCGACCCTGCCCGGTTCACCGCATGCCTTAACAATGTTTAATTAATGAAATCATTACTATTATTATTATACTGGATGATAATTTAATAGAGATTATTATTTTTATTATTATTATTACCATTGTTGTAACTTGTTATTATTATTTTCCATTCACTTTTAATATTATTATCGTTAGTCTTATTTTATTTTTAGTTATACTTTTATTTTATTATTTTGTTATAATTATTATTATTATTAATTTGTTTTGTTTTAGATTTTTTTTTTAGTTTCTTTATATTTATTTATTTTGTTCCCCCTTATCTTTTGTTTTTATTTATTTTTTTTATTTTTATTTTTTTTTTAATTTTTTTTTTCTCTCTCTGTTTTTTTCCCTCATTTCCGTCGGGTCCCCTCCCCTTTCCCCACTGTGTCACGCTCCCCTCCCCCGTGAAACCCTAGGAGCCGCACCTAAATCCCGCTGCCACCCCTTGCGTCGTTGCTCAAATCCCGCCGGTGCAACTCCCTCACGTCGTCGCCCTAAGTCCCCCATCCCCGCCGCTCTCTCTTTCCATTCCATAATCGTCGGACACCTCCCTCTTTGCCAGACCGCCCAGCAAACCCTCCCGACGAGCCGCTCCCCTCCTGCTCCTGTCCGGCGGAACCTCTCCATGCTCCTCACCCCCATCAGCGACTTCTCCTCTGCTCGTCGCCCCCCCGCACTCCTCCGGCCCAGCTCACTTTTGGCGCCCCACACCCCTTCCACTCCTGACCGGATTTCTCAGCTCGCCCCACGGATCCCCCCTTTGGCCGAGCCTTGCTGCGCCGCTTCCCCGGCCGCCGCTCCGTCTCCCCCTCCAGCGAACCCAATCCACCGCCCCTTTCCTCTCCTGTCCGGCGGACTCCCCCTCTCGGCCAGGTTGAAGCGCGACCCCGCACCCCTCTTCCATGGCTGCCGGCTCTCCTCTTTCTCTTCTGTCCGCCGCACCCTGGTTCATCGGTTTCATCACACCCTCCACTACACTACATCTCCCTCATCGGCTTCACCATTCCGTCGCGCCATCGCCCCTCTACCGTTGGTCTCTGGACTCCCAATCCTCTGCAACTGCTCTTTCCGGTGTCTCCTGGTTCACCCGGTGCACCCCGATCCATCCGACTTGTGCCAGCGCCCCATACCCCTGCTGTCCAGCGAACCCCCCTAACTCCCCAGCCTTAGTCCAGTGCCGCCCTTACCCCTGCCGGCACGACACCCCTTTGGGTGAGTCTTATTTTATCTCCTAGGTTGTTAGTTTTAGATTTCGATTCCAATTTTATTTGGTTTCAATTCATGTTGTATCAGGCTTAATTTGTGCTGTTTTCAGATCGATTTTGATGTAATTATCGTTATCTTGTTTTTGTTAAGGTTCATTTTGGTTTTATTTTGGTGCGATTGATGAGCAGTTGGAGTCTTGCACCGAATTATCAGAAGTCGCTGCATGCAGGTAGGTGGTTCCATGCATTTACATCATCTAGATAATTTAATTTGTTTGTTTAGTTAAACTTAATATGTTCCATGATATAATTGCACGGTGCGATCTATGTTTATAATTCTTTTGCATGCTTGTTTGATGAAAATTGGATTTCCGAAATAGTATGCTTTTATTATTTATATGTGTTGTTGTATAAATGAATGGTTGTGTTTTGTAAGTGGCACAAAATGCGTTTTATAAATTTGTTTGACATGCGTACCTGAAGAAAATTGCGCTCTCTTTTGAAATGTTTTTTTTTTCCGACCTTGTTGTGGTAAATTTTAAAGGTGTCTAATAAATTGTGCAAATGGTGAAAATGAGGTTCTAGAAAAGTCTAGTGTTCAATTGATTCTAAAATGTTCTTTTTATGTAAAGATTTGTGTGTTTTTCAGTGAGGTTTTTATGGTATACATGTGATATGTTTTGTGAACTGAGCGATTGTTTATTTGAGCGGTATTTGGGATTCCAAACATGGTTGAAAGGTTTTGAGGGATGTTTGGTAGGTGCGAGAGGTGTTTTCAAGTCGCTTTAGATGTTTGTGTATTTAAATAGACATTTTTTTTAAAGTATATGAATCACATTTGGTGTGTTTGACTTGTTGTGTACTTTTGAAATTGAAATGCAAAATTGTTTTAATAATGGAAAACAAGTCTTGATATGGTTACCTCATGTATCAAGTTTTAAAGTGATGCCTCAATATAAAATCAAGTGGTTTTTGGTATAATGTCTTTTTTTGGTTTTTCTTGAAAAGATTTCATTAATAGATCAAATGGTTCTTTGGTACATTTATATGACGTGAAAAGGGTATTTTGAAGGATTTAAATGCGCGTTCATCTTTAAAGTGGTGTATTTTTATAAAATGAGACATTTCCTTGGTGTGCGTGTGTCTTTGAAATGGTGTTTTGGTATGAAAGCGGTGACCTTTTGTGTAATGTCATGCTTGGTTTGTGAAATGTGAAAGTGGTGTGTTATTTGAATGTGAAACATGATCGAGCACAAGGGAAAACCCTGGGTATCTAGGTGGGCAGACTATAACTAGTGCGCTAGTGAACCGGATGGGTGTCGTCCCTATTTCACTTAGCTGGATTGACGATTGCAACACTAACTAAACATGATATCTGAGGGTCGTGGCCTTCTAAGCCACGTGTTCTGAGGGTCGTGGCCTTCTAAGCCACGTTTTCTGAGGGTCGTGGCCTTCTAAGCCACGTTTCACCGAGACACGAGGTTTCTAGGGTCCCACTCGAGCTAGATGATCCTTAGGGGTTTTACCTACAGTGCTCTACCATCTGTGGCATGGTGCCTTCCATCGGCATATGGAGGACCATGCGGGTTAGCGTGTGTGTGTGTATTGGTGTGTGAGTGTGTGTGTGTGCGTGAGAGTGTGTGTGTGTGCCCATATTAAACCTTTCCCTTCCTCTCAAAAATCATATTTGTGAAATGCATTCCTTTTAGTGTTTTCCTTTAGCATTTGGCTTGTAAACGTTTTCTTTAAAACCATCTTGAAAGTATAATTTTGAATAAACACATTAAATTGTCTTTTTGATGTTGTGGCATGGAACCTTTTTATTGGGTGACGTCCTATTGGGCTTTTGGCTCACACCCTACATACACCTTTGGGTGTATGTAGACTTTGTTTCTTGTGAATTCCAGGTTGTGACTGTGTGCTCAGTGATGGTGGTTCAGGTTGCAGCTGGTCTCCTCATGCAGAATGGTGTTGATGTGGTCTCACTTCTGCCGAGAGGTTGAGTTTGAGTTTTAGTTTCCGCTGTCGTCCTTTCTTTTTAGTTATTGCTTCAAGTTGTAGACTTTAAACTTGTTCATAGTTTAAAGGCACGTTTTGTTGTCTGTTTCTAATTTCAGCTTATCTATCTGGTTAGTTGGTTTTTCTGTCTTGTATTTCGGGTGAAACCGTTCCCATCTGTTAAACTTGATACCCGGGCACTTGTGCCAGCCCGTGGGGATCGGGAACGCCCTTCGGGCCTTGCCGCGGACCGGGTCGGGCGCCGGGTCGGATGGCGACCCGGCCTGGTTCGTGACATATTGGGATTCCAATGTATCACATTGGGATTGATGGATCCATGTCCTTTGGTGTTGGATATTTCTACTAGGTATAGTTTTCATGTCTTCTACCCCTTCTTTCTCATTGAAATGTGTTGTAGAGAATTTCTTTCTTTGAGAAAGAGGTAGGTGGTTTCGTCCCTAATTTATAAATTTTTTACAATTAGATTTCCTTATTTATTTCAATCACTGATTAAAATTCAATTTCTTAATAAAGATATAAATTTCATCAAAGAAACCCAATTCTAATGAGTTGGATGATTTGAAATGGTTTTCTCAAGGTAATTTGGAAAACCCCCAATTTTAATGAAATGGGGTGGGTTTGTGGAAAGTTAAATGATTTAAATTGTTGAATTTAAATAGTGGATTTTGATGGAATTTTTTTCAATTAATTTTTTAAATGTAGTTTTGAAAATGAATTTTGAAAAGGGTGGAATTGTTTTTGAATGGATTGCAATCTCATAAAAATGGATTAAAATGATTTTATGGAAACCCAGTGGTTTTACCATGTAAAAACACATGTTTTGGAAGAAAACTATTTTTCATTCAAATGTAAAGAAATTGGCATTTTTGAAATGGAATAATGGTATTGATTACTTTTTAATCATTCTTAAAATAATTTTCCCATCATGTAAGATCACATGCAAGACATAGGTAGTTAGTGAGTTATTTGGATACACTCTTTTCTATTACAACATTCTAAAATATACATGTCAAGGGTAACATCCCCGATGGGTTGGTTATGAGTCTCCTTTGGCCACTGTCATTGAGATGTGTGTATATACATTTTTCGATATTCACTTATATAGTGAAAAATATTATAACTCATTAATACTATCATACCTTTTGGTAGATGACCATGTTTCTCCCTTGTTTATTTATATTTGACGTATAAATGTAAGTCAATGTTGTTTGAAGTTCTTTAATTTTCAACTGAATTTATAGAAAAAAATTATATAAATGTTTTACTTAATCCATTTCTTATAAATATTACATTTCTTGTAAAATAAATCAAATGCTTAAAAAGTATTTTTTGATGATTTGAACTATATAACATGATTTTTTTAAATATGATTAATATTTTCAAACATGTTTATCTTGAAAATGGAAATATTCTCTTTAGATAATAAATAAATGGAATATTCTAAATAATCTTTGGTGGTATCCTACTAGGCATAGGCTCACACCGTAATTTTTCCTTTGAGTATTTTTCATCTTTCGTCATATAGGCTCGAGCATAGGGAATAGATCTCTTGGACGTGGATCCACCTATTGAGCTTGGGACTTGGTGATTTGTTTATGTAACGAACCAAAAATTCATTAATGGAAATCCATCTTTTTCTAATTAAAGTTTTATTTTTTTAAAATGTTTATATTAAATTTATAATTCTTTAGTTTTATGTTTCTTTAATTTAAAATACTATTAAGAATTCTCATTGTTCCTAATATATTCGTTGAACAGTGATCACATGATTAGTATAAATATCGGGCTTTAACAAATCCAATTTACTCAGACAAAGGATGTGATGGCCTCATCAAGTAGACATGTCCCATACGAAGCCCTTTTGTCAGAACTCGAAAAGGAGAATCCATCATTGGGAATCACTCTTGACCAAGCCCATGCCAAGCTTGAATATGTTAATCTCGAGCGGGACCGCCTACAAGAGAAGTGGAAGTTGATAGAGATTACCACCTGAGCAATGTTATCTGAGCCACCCCAAGAGTCTATCACCATCGCACACCTTACACTTCGGTCTTATGAGGGTGTCAGAAGGGGTTATGTAACAAGACCCTAGTACTATGGTTATGTACATTATTTTTTTATATAATAATAAATATACATTAATTTTATTTTTACCTGGAAAATAGTTTTTAAAGAATAAATAGTATTTTTAATTAATGTTCAACTAAGAAATATATTTTGTCGAATTAATGGATTTTTGAATTAAATAATATTTTAATAAAATATTATTATTATTATTAATTTAATTTTTATTAGATATAAATGATCTTATAATTTTATGAATGAAATTGTAAGTTTTATTAAGGTTTGAAAGCCATTTTTGACAAAACCCATGAATTTTCAATAAATGTCAGTTTTTTTAATGCGAAAATTAAAATATATAGAAAATCATTTAGATAAAATGAATATTTTTTCTGGAATCAGGATGTCAGAATTATCCAACAGTTAATTTTTCATAATTTTCCGAGACAGTCAAATTTTTGTGTAAAAATTAAATACCGTTTAAATGTATAATGTGATTTGTGACATCATAAAGTCCTAATAGTGATGTAATAAAATACTATAATGTTTCGGATCTTCCAATATATTTTTTACTAACAAATTAATGTAATTTTGGGTTTTTTTGATTTATTTTACTATGATTTAGTGGACCCTTCAAGACATGTTAAACATTTTTTCCTTTTAAATTGTTTTCCTTGGGAGTGTGAATCACCTCCACATAATCAAACCCATTATTTTATGAATTTTGAACATTGGTTTTATAAAATATTGTTTTACAATTCCATTTTCCAAAAACCATTGTCGAAAACCATGGTCTGGTTTTTGTTTTGGGTTAGTTTAATGTGAGGTGTCCCAAACCAAAATAATAAAGAATTACCCCACCTTTTCTATATAAACCCACCCAAGCTCCCACATAATCCTCACTAAAAGCCTTTATAGTTCTTCCATCCTCTTCTATACTCTCTCTATAATGCTCTCAAGGTTCTCCAAGCTCCCATGAAGCCTCTCTCAAGCACTTGGAACCACACATCCAAGTACGGGTTTTTCTTCCTTTCTCATTTTTGTCCAATATTCTTTATATTTTTATTCCCTTTTAATTTAAATTATAAATTTTGGGGTATGGTTTTAAACCTCCTCCATACTTCCCTCATTATGTTTTAATGATGTTATACCTCTTTCTCTTTCATTAAATGCCTCACATGAAGACCCATTACTATGCCGAAATTCTGAAAAGAATTTCTCCCTCTTTATTTATATTCACGCAATTCATTTGTATCATGAATATAAATTCCATTATAATTATTGGGACATGAATATATATATATCCCAATTATTGTTCATGTAATTTAAATATTATGAGACACCACTTTCTCCCTCATTAACCAGTTTTATGAGTTCTTAGGTCACATCGTTATGCTGCCGAAATTGCACTGTGCTTTTAGAAGCCAAAGTCATTGTGTAGTGAATACCATGCCCATTTATTTATCAAGGTTATTAAACATTATGCACATTTTAATATAGTTTAAATAGTTTAATTTATATATTCCAAATTCTTTTATCATGGAATAAAATATTATGTTGAATGATTTACTATTTTATGATCCATGTTTCACACTTATGCATGAAATGAAATTTTTAAGATGGGTGTGCCCTAATAGTTCTCCAATGTATTGGGTAATGTATTGTATCATGATAAATCTTGTGAAATAGGTGTTTTCTCATGATAATTCATGTTCAATGAGGTTTTACATGGGATTCATGTGGAATGAGGGTTTACACATTCTCCATGTGCAATGTTCCTTGGCTCATGCTAATTACATGTTAAGTGTTGTTGCCACATTTCCATGTTATGATTATCATGATTTATCTTGAATTTATGTTTATGCTTATCTTGTGACTTAATGATATCCCTATTGTCTAACATGTATTGTACTCCTCATGTTATTCCATGATTATTCCTTTATTGGGCTTTATAGCTCAGCCTTTTCTTATGCATGTCCTTAGGTTATCCCATGCAATGCTATGTACGAGGGGCTGTAGTTGTCATGTAAAGGTAGTTTTCAATAAAGATATTGTATTTCATATTTTAAGTAGTTATGCAATGATCCTAATACCTAAATAAACTATACCACTCAATCTTCTATGTTTTATCATGTGAAGCTTTTGTAATAAATTATGTTCAATTGTGTAATAAAAAGTAGGGTTGTCATAGTTGGTATCAGAGGATAGGTTGGCTTATTTTTTGGACTAGGATTAGAAAACCCTAGTAAATCAATAGATAAAAGACTAAGTATAATAAAAAAATCCCTAATTATTTTTGAGTATTTAATAAGTGTTTTATCAATTAAATACATCCATGTATGGATACGAGCCGGTAGAGGAGGCTCTGGCACATATGTATCATTAGGGTAAAACCCGAAAACACCTCTTTGAACTAGACTCGAACGGGAACTAGTGCACGACAACAGGAATTGCTGCACTCTTTGTTAAGACTATCTTATGGTATATTCTTGGGAAATTTCAAAAAATTATTATGAACCATTATTAAGGGACAAAAAACTTCCCTATGAATATATGTTAGAAAGTAGATCATGGATAACACAGACTAAAGCCAATAGATTCATATGTTAGAAAAATAAATGATATTTATAAGTCATCAGTTTTTTCCTTGGTTTACCCATTATGTGTTACCCCTAACATTCCTTTTATTCCAGCCAATGGCCAGTAATAGTAGGACTCGTGCTTACAACCAATGAGATGACCAATGCAACGATTGTACTAAAGAGATGAACAATCCGATGGGAGACGAAATCGTGAACTTTTTCATGATTCTCTATAATTTAACTCAGGATTTAAATAGAAACATTTTTCAAAAGGAATGTTAAACCCCCCCCCCCCAAGAAATAACAAGTCACTATCTAGAGGTTCATAAGATAATGGCCTCCTACTTTTAATGGAGCATTTTATCCCTCAATCATTGAACAATGTATCAACTCCATTGAAAAAATCTTCTCCATCCTTCAATGTTCTGATCAAGAGAAGGTTCTCATGGATACATATCATATGGAGGGTGAATCGGATCAATGATGGGAGTTGATCAGAAATTCAAAGCATTAGGAGGATATCGATGAATTGGAATGAAGGGATTTCCGTAATATGGTTTTTGATAAATATTTTCTACACAACCTTTAGATTAATATGGAAAGATACTTCCTTGAACTCAATCAAAAAGATTAAGAATATGTCAGAGAGTAAAAGGAAAACATCATAAGGCTTGCAAGATATGCCTCCAGCTTTGTCATTACCCCCAAATTCAAGGTTGACCGCTTTTTGGGAGGTCTGAAACCTAGCCTGCGAAAAGTGCTGAGGATCAATGACTTCAACAACTACGAGGAAATTGTCTGATGCACCTTCAAGTTTGAAATGGAGATCAGATAATCTTAAGTGTATCACGGGGATAAGAATCGTAAGGTTAACTAAAATGCTGGAGGTATGATGGATAAATCAAACTGTGCTAAGAATATCTCACACTCCACTTGCCAAAGGTGCGGAAATAGGAACCCCATAAACTACCTGAAGGGGACATGGAAATGCTTTAGGTGTGGAAGAGAAGGGCACCTGGCTATTAAATGTTAGAAAGAAAGACACGTGGCTACAACAGAGGAGAGGAATATTCTGTTTAAACCTCAATGCATGGTTCATTGCTACAAATGTAAAGAACCAGGTCATCTTGCAAATCAGTTCCCTAAGACAATGGTTTTTGGAGGTAACCAACAACCTCCAAGGCAGGAAGGGTGAGCATTTTCCATCACTACTGCTGAAGTGAACCCTAAAAAACAAAGTGTTGATAGGTAATATAGTTATTCATTAAATAATAGCAAACATAGTTTTTGATTTAGTTTCTATGCATTCTTTTATATCTCGAATGTTTTGTAGAACAATCCCAACACCACCACAAATCATGGAAGTGAAGATGTCAGTGAGTATGGATAATGGGGAAATCATTGCATCCCATGAATATAACTACTCTCCTATCATAATCTGTGGATTAAACTTCCTGGGGAACCACTTCATACTCCCTATGGTGGAATTTCATTCAATTGATTGCATGGATTGGCATTCCTTATATAGAGCCAACATAAATTTCTGTGAGAGGGAAATCACTCTCCTTGTGGAGAATCGACCCCCGATTCATTACAATTGAAAGGAGGAAGATGAACCTTATTTAGATCCATAGTCTTAAGAGTGGATATTACTACCCTATGAGCACACATATCTAGCTATGATGATTTAGTATAAGGATGAAGCCATCTTAGAATACATGCCTATTGTGAGGTTATTCACTGAAGGGTTTCCCAAGAAATTGTATGGTCAGCCTCCTTGAAGAGATGTAGAATTACTAATTGATCTTATACATATGGAGTTTCTAATATCCAAGACTCCATATAGAATGGCTGTTGTAGAGCTTCATGAGCTAAATAAACAACTACAGAATAACATAGATAAAGGGTTTATATGCCCAAGTGCTTCACCATGGGGTACACCAGTCCACTTCATCAAGAAGAATGAGCATTCAATTCTCCTTTTCATAAATTATCGCGAGCTTAACAAAATCATGATATTGAACAAGCATCATCTCCCATGAATTTATGGATTGTTTGATCTGCTACTTGGAGCACAATACTTGTCCAAGGTGGATTTATGTTCGGGATTTATCATGTAATGGTGAAGAAGGAGGATATCCCCAAGACTGATTTTTGTAAAATATACAGGCACTATGAATTCAATGTAATTTCTTTCAGACTCACTAATTCTCCAGAAAAATTCATGTACTTGATTAATAGAGTATTTAAAGATTACCATGAAAAATTTGTGGAAGTCTTTATAAATAATATTTCGATATACTCCAAAACCAAGGAGGATCATGAGGGGCATCTAAGAATTTTACTT
The DNA here is from genome assembly GCA_963277665.1 of Viscum album. NCBI lineage: Eukaryota > Viridiplantae > Streptophyta > Magnoliopsida > Santalales > Viscaceae > Viscum > Viscum album. The sequence goes on from OY728132.1 coordinate 291,386,849, forward strand.
GAGACCTTGCGGAATGAGAAGCACTAAGTACATCAAGTGCTAGTTCTGGTTTAAGGAGGTCTCATTCTTCGGCCATATCATCACAAGAAATAGGATATCTATGGATCTCTACAAAACAGATGCAATTGAGTGATGGCCTAGGCCAACATCAGTAACAGATATTCATAGCTTCTTGGGGTTAACTGGATATTATCGACAATTTGAGAGAAATTTATCACGTTTTTCCAACGCTCATACCAAGCTAACACGGAAGGGAGTAAAGTTTTTTTAGAGCGATTAATGAGAATAAAGATTCAAATAGATAAAAAGGAGGATTATCACTGTGCCTGTTCTCACTTTACCCACAAGTAGAGAACTTTTTATGGTATTCAGTGATGCTTTGAAGAAGGTCCTGGGATGTGTGTTGATGAAAACTGAAAAAGTAATTGCCTATTCTTCAAGGCAATTCAAAGTTCATGAACATAACTATCCAACACATGATCTCAAGTTAGATGCAATGATCTTCTCTTTGAAAATTTAGTGGCATTATCTCTTTGGGGAGAAGTGTGAATTATATACAAACCACAAAATCCTCAAGTGTATATTCACACAAAAGGATTTGAACATGTGAAAATGAAGATGGTTAGAGTTGATCAAAGACTATGACATCTCAACCCATTCCCACCCTGGGAATGCTAACAAGGTGGAAGATGACCTAAGTAGAAAGGACCCAACAATTTTATCATTTATAAGAATTGAAAAAGAAACCAATCTTATTATATTTGATGAAGATAGATATGGGAATCATAAAGAATAGAACACCATCAATCCTTCCAAAAATTATTTCTCAACCATCACATTTTTAAATGTTAAAGAATTCTCAAAAGGATGATGTGGGAATTCAGGAAAAATTAGAAGCTATTGGAAAAGTGAAATCCTTAGCGTTTAATGTTAATGAAGAAAGAATTATGAGATTTGGGAAAATAATATGTGTTCTATCAAGTCTATAACTAAAGAAGGAACATTTGTATGATGCACATTGATCGAATTTCTATATTCACCTAGGAAACACAAATATGTATAGAGATCTCTGAGAGAATTATTGGTGGGATAATATGAATAAAGAGATAATTGAATATACATAAATGTGCATGGTGTTTCAACAAGTGAATGTAGAGGGTCAGAAGTCTAAGGGGATAATGCAACCATTTCCCATACTAGAATGGAAATGGGAGAACCTCACCATGGAATTTTTAGCTGGTCTTCCGAAGACATACCATGGAAACAATGCAATCTGGGTTGTTGTGGATCATCTTACAAAGGCTACACACTTCATTGCTATTCGAGGGGATTTTAAATTGGATCAACTGACAAGGATATCTTTCAGGGAAGTGGTAAGGATTCATGGGGTACCACTTTCAATTCTTTCCGAACGAGATCCAAGATTCCCCACTAAGTTTTGGATGAGTCTTCAACATGCTCTGAATACGGAACTGAACTTCAGTACGACATATCATCTTCAAACTGATGGAAAATCTGAGCAGACTATCCAAACACTTGAGGACAAGTTAATAGCGTGCCCAATGGACTTTAAAAGATGGTCGGATCAACATCTTCCTCTAGTTGAGTTCTCTTATAATAATAGTTTCCACTCAATCATCCAAATGGAACCATATGAATCCCTTTATGGGAAAAGGTGAAGAACACCAGCGTGTTGGGATGAGGTCGGTGAGTGTAAGCTGCTTGGACCAGAAATTGTCAAAGAAATGGTGGAGATGGTGAAAACCATTCATCAGCATATAGTGGAAGCCCATAGTTGATAAAGTAGTTATGTAGATAACCGTCGAAGAGAATTTGAGTTTAAAGTTGGAGACATGGTATTTCTATTCATATCTCCATGGTATAAGGTCATGAGGTTTGGAAATAATGTGAAGTTAAGTCCAAGGTACATCGGTCCCTTCGATATTCATTATCGTGTCGGGGATGTAGCCTATTGACTAGAACATCCACCTACTATGGCCAAAGTACATGATTTCATTCATGTATCCCTCTTAAAGAAGTATATACCAGACCCTTCACATGTACTCTCTTCATAGGTGGTAAAGTTAGAGGATGATCTTTCTTATGAGGAGAAACCAGTGAAGATGTTAGATCATAGAGAAAAATTTCTACGAAATAAGACAATGCCCCTAGTCAAGGTGTTCTGGTGAAACCAGAAGTTTGAAAAAGCGATGTGGTAATCAGAGGAAATGATGAAGTAGAGTTACCCACACCTGTTTTAGTGTGGGAAAAGGAAATTTTGAGGGTGAAATTTCTTAATGGGGGAATATTGTAACAACCCAAACATTCATTAATGGAAATCCCTCTTGATCTAATTAAATGTCTATTTATGTAAAATTTTTATATAAATTTAAATATTATTTGGTTTTACATTTTGGAATTTAAAATAATATTAAAAATTGTGACCATTTATAATATATTCTTTGAACAGTGATCACATAATTATTATAAATATAGGGCTTTAAGAAATCCAATTTACATAGACAATGGAAGCGATGGCCTCATCTAGTAGATGTGCCTGATACAAAGCCCATTTATTAGAGCATAGAAAATAGGTTGCATCTTTGGTCTTCTCTCATGACCAATCCCAAGACGGGCTTGAATATGTTAAGCTTGAGCGGGGCCGCCTACGAAAGAAGTGGATGTTAATAGAGATTACCACCCGAGCAATGTTATTCGAGCCAACCCAAGAGTCTCTCACCATCGGACACCATAATCTTCGGTCTTATGCTGGTTTTATAAGGGGTTATGTAACAAGACCCTAGTACTATGGTTATGTACATTATTTTTTAATATAATAACAAATATACCTTAATTTTGTTGTTACCTTGTAAATTGTTTTTAAAGAAAAAATAGTATTTCGGTTAATGTTGAACTAAGAAATCTATTTTGATGAATTAATGGATTTTTGAATTAAATAATATTTTAATAAAATATTATTATTATTAAATTAATTTTTATTAAATATAAATTATCGTATAATTTATGAATGTAATTGTAATTTTTATTAAGGTTTGAAAGCCATTTTTGACAAAACCCATGACTTTTTGATAAATGTCAGTTTTTATTTTACAAGTAAAAATTAATATATTTAGAAAATTATTTAAATAAAATGAATATTATTTCTGGAATAAGGACATCAAAAATATCAAATGTTGAATTTATCATAATTTTCGGAGAAAGTCAAATTTTTGGGTAAAAATTAAATACTGTTTAAATATATAATGTGATTTATTACATCAAAATGACTCAATAGTGATGTAAAAAAATACTATAATTTTTTTTCCGGATTATATATGTTTTACCATTAAAATAATTTGATTTTTGGGTTTGTTTGATTTATTTTACAAAGCTTTATTGGACCCTTCAAGACTTAATAATCATTTTGTCTTTTTAAATTGTTTTCCTTGGGAGTGTGACTCACCTCCACATAACCAACCCCATTATTTTAATAAGTTTGGACATATGTCTTATGAAATATTGTATTCCAAATCCCTTTTACAAAAACCATGGGCAAAAACCATGAGCTAGTTTGTGGTTTGGATTAGTTTAATGTGTGGTGTCCCAAACTTAATAATAAATAGTTCCCTCTCCTTTTCTATATACACCAACCCATTCTACCACTCTCTCCTCACTCAATGCCATTGGAGTTCGTCCAAACTCTGAAATCCACTCCCTATAATCCTATAAAGGTGCCTTAAGCTCACAAGAATCCTCTCTCAAGCCTTTGGAAGCACACATCCAAGTATGGGTTTTTTATCCTTTCTCATTTTTGTCTAATATTCATTAAATTGTCATGCCATTTTAATTTCAATTATAAATGTTGGGATATGGTTTTACACCTCCCAGATACTTCCCTATTTATGTTTTAATTATGGTAGACACCTTTCTTTATCATTAAATTCCTCCCATGTACACCAGTTACTATGCCGAAATTTTGAAAGGAATTTCCCTCTCCTCATTTACATTCAAGCAATTCTGTTGTATCATGAATCTAAATTCAATTTCATTTGTAGGGACCTGTATCTATATGAAAACTTAATTTCCATGTCATTTAAATTTTATGAGACACCCCTTTTTCTCTCTAATCAACCATTTTTATGGGTTCTTATGTCATTCTGTTATGCTGCCGAAATTGCACCGTGTTTTTCCAAGTCAAAGTCATTGGGTAGTGAATATCATGCTGATTTTTCTATCAAGGGTATTCACGTTTATGCATATTTACATATTGTTTAAAGAGTGTCATGTATGTATTCCACATTATTTTATTGTGGAATAAAATTTTATGTTGAATGATTCAATGTTTTATGATCCATGTGGTACACTTATGTCTGAAATGAAATGTTCAAGAAGGGTGCGCTCTGATAGTGCTTCAATGAATTGGGTAGAGTATATTATCATGATACATCATGTGAAATGGGTGTTGTATCATTCTAATTCAAGTGAAACGAGGTTTTACTCATTCTTCGTGTGCAGTGAGGGTTTACTCATGCTCTATGTGCAATGATCCTTGGATCATTCTAATTCCATGTTAAGTGTTGTTGCCAAATTTCCATGTTATGATTGTCATGATTCATCATGCCTTTATGTTTATGATTATCTTGTGATCTATTGAAATGCCTATTGTCTAACATGTATTTTAGTCCTCATGTTATTTCATGATTATTCCCTTACTGGGCTTTATAGATCACCCTTTTCTTATGCATGTCCTCAGGTTATCACATGAAATCCTAAGTACGAGGGAATATAGTGGTCATGTAAAAGAAGTTTTCAATAAAGATGTTTTATTTCCTGTTTTATGTTGTTATGTAATGATCCTAATACCCATAGACACTAGAAATCTCAGTCTTCTATGTTGTATCAAGTGAAGTTTATCTAATAAATTATGTTTAATTGTGTAATAAAAATCTGGATTGTCATAGTTTACTTAAGGACTTTAGGGATATTTTTCCTGTGTATTATTTTGGGTTCTAGTACATTGGCTTTTATACCAAATTTTATTCAGGCACTTTTAATCCCAGTGGATTCTTCCTGTTGATATGAATAATGTATTTTATCCATTTCTACAATATTCTTGTGGAAAAATCGTTCTCACTTATATGATGTATGATTCTAGGTACTAGTCGCCAACCCATGGTGATCATGAATTCCCTTCAATTCATGTTAGGGATGAATCATTTATTGGGTTACCAGGGTACCCGGGCTGGTCTATGACATTTATGATCTTGTGTCACCCAAATATTTGAATTATGTGATTTAAGGGACATATATATCCCTACAAATTTATTGAATATTATTTTATATCTCATGAGATAATGATGTGAAACAAGCCAATGTGTTTGATCCTATATGGGAAACAGGATGATTTACTTTATACACTATGTGGGGACATGTAATGATTTCTATTCCATTTTGAAATGGGAAATTGGTTATGTTTCCAGATCTATTATGAAATAGTAAATAGGTGATGATGTATGATCCATTGGGATTTTATTCTCTCGATTGTTAACCCTGAAATATGAAATGGTTTCTATAAAAATGATGGGGACAATATTATATTACAAGAACATATGGTTCATGATTGATTTATGATTATTTTTAACCCTTATGGTTCATATCTTTTGAAATTCTAATGTTTTATGTCATGGATCATGTTCATAATTCATTATAGATTGGGTATAAACATTATAAGTTATATTCGTAATCTCATTCCATTATTTATCTTATGTTTTAATATGATCATAGATTGATATCTTCCATGATTACCCTTACCAAGAATCTAAGATCACCCTTTCGTATGGTTTCCTTTCCCTGGGTTATGAATAATGTTTTATGAATGGTATATCTATTAAGAGTAAAAAATGGGAAGATATTTATAAGTGATGTTGAATATATTTCCTGAAATAAAAATATTGTGTATCTAGCCTCCAAATAAACAAAAACATTATGATCCTTAGTTGTGTATTTGAATAATTAAATGTATATTCATCTAAAATGATATAATATTTTTGTATGAAAATCCTAGGTCCCTACAGTTGGTATCATAAGAATGTTTTAGTTAACCTTTAGAAACATGGATGAGAAAAAATCTGAGAAATCCAAATAGATATATGTAAGGACATGTATTAGGTTAATTTTGTGGATAAGTCCATGGATAAGTATAATTATAGAAAAATATCTGAGAATTTTTGTAAAGGGTAGAGCGTGTAGTTTCATAGAAATTACATCCCATTCTGGATACTACTAGTGGATGTGACTCTGTAATAGATGTACATAGGGGTGAAAACTCTAAAAAGTGTGTATTGACATAGACTCGATCATCACCTATTGAAAATAAATTGGACTTGTTTCACACATGGTTTGGCACTCCATTGTGTTATGTTTTGTAAATTCACAAACTTATAATAAAACATCATGAAGGATTTGAATAGATGGTGATCATAAATAGTCTAGGTTAAACCTAAGATGTAATAGATTAAAAACAAGGTTTCATAATTTAGATATATTATAAATTTTATTTCATCAATATATGGATTCTCATTATGAGTATTGTTTCCCACACTGTACTTCTTGGTTTTAGTCAATGACGGGCACCATATGAAATTGGATTATCATTGAATGTGATAGAAAATGTGTTAATGAGAATATAAATGCATTGATTACAGAGTAAAATATATTTTGATTATGAAAAATAATTTATCATGATATATAATTTAAAATAGGCATCTTAACCAACTCTCGTACTCACCAAAGAAGATAAGGATAGTGTTTTCTAAGGGCTCAGGTGGTGGAGACCATGATAGAAATAATATTCATTTTCCTATATACTGAGAATGTGGGAATACTAACTCTAGGGAATGTCATGAAAGAATGAGAAGATGTTTTATGTGTGGAGACAAAGGGAATAGTGTAAGAGATTACTAAGAATGAATGTTAAGTTTAGCTAATGTAATGGATGAGAATAATGGGGTTTTCATGGCATCATTAATGGATGATTATTTTAAATTTGAAAATTATGGATATTATATACATCAATGTCCTAGGGGGGAATCTCAATAAGAGGGTCATCAAGGTAAACAATTAATGTTTATTGTCGATAATAAGGACACTAAAAATGAAATATGAAAGGAAATAGGTATTATTGAAAAAGATGATGAATCGTAGATAATTGTTTAAGAATGATGTGGGATGACTAAAGTATCTACATATTCAAACTATAGAATTATGTTATATGAATCATCAAATATATAATTATTGTTTGGTATAGATTTTTCATTGAGGATTTATAAATATATGTTGAATTTTACTAATGACCTAGTAAAGTGATTTAATCAAAACATGATATTTTATGGAAACCCAATGATTATTGGTATAAAAACCCTAAATATGTTATTGATGTTGATATAATGAATTTTTGTTGGAATAAAGAGAATATTGGTAAAGATAAATTAAATTGGATAGTATTGATGACCTTGGAAAAGAATAATTATTTGATGAAAAATTGGTTTATGTAATAAATTATGGATTTCACAAATTTTTTTATGTAATATATTTAATAATATATGGTTTTATTTAAGTAATGAAGAAGCATGTAATTTTTCTTGGAGGTTTTATAGTAATTCGGTTTATTACCATGTATCAAGAGAATATATGACTATGGAAGTCACATAGTTGTTATGTAATAATTAAGAGATACTTTATGATATTTTTATGAATAAAATTAAGTTTATTTTTAAAATTTAGTGAACTTATTTATAAATTTGTTAATTTTGTATGTTTATTGTGGTTACCCATTTAAGGAATGGTGATAGTGAAACATTAAACACCATTTTAGAGATTAATGTATTATTTCATCATATGAATATTTATCCAAAATGGAAAAATTATTCAAACTATTTCGGTTTTAATGATAAATATATATAGAAGTAATTAATTATAATTATTCTATGGATATTTTTATCCATTAGTGCTTCTAAAATGAACAAATTGTCTTTATTTATTATAGGAAGAGATGAAGTGTAAATTGATTGAAGTACAATCGAAGGATGGGATTGTGATTATGAAATGGAATAAAATCAGGTATATTTTATCATGTCTTATATATTTATAGTAAAAATTACCTCAAATTTATTAAAAGGATCTTGGGACAAAAACATTCCTTTTACATTCATATCAGGTGAATAAATGTTCATTTAACTCATCATAGATTTACGGATTTTAGGTTTTCCTCTTTATCTTAACCAAGTTCTCTATCACACTCTTTTATTCCTTGGGAATTATTTTTATCCTCTATGTCCATATTTTCAATTAATATTCTTTTATTTGGAACATAGTTCTATATTATTCTAGATGGACTTCATATTTTCCACTTTCTTCCTTTAAGAAGATTTTTTATCAACCCTTTTACTATAAGAAGTTTTCATAAATGAATTTTCAAATTGAAAACCATTACTTTCTATGATAATGTTAAAATTTCAAAGTGAAAAATTATTTAAGGGTGTAGAATGTAACACCATAATATTTTATGAAATATTTTTTTCAAATAAATTTAATTTAGTTCATATTTTTATTAACATGCAACGTTGATTTTTATCAAATCGTTATATAATATTAATATTATTATTTGAACCTTGCCATTATAACCAAGAAATGAAATTGGTGGGTATGATAGTAATAAATAAATTAAGAAATTTATATGATTTACACATTAATTAAATAAATTAATTTGTTATCAATTTATTATAAATGGAAAAAAATCTTTTAAAAGTAAAACAAATGTTTTTTCTGAAAAACTATTTTCATGCTCGTGAATTGTGTTGATCTAAATAAATTAAATTATTCACTTTTTTTGAATTATTTCAATGAAATTTATATATTATATATTTAAAAAAATGTTTTATCACTAATCTAATATTTATGCTATGCATGGAACATGAATAAATCTAATTTTAGGTTTAAAAATAATTTTTTTTTCTAAAAAACGATTTTGTCGTGTTCTGCGCAATTATATTAATTTTTTTTAAAAATTGATTAAAAAAATAAAAAATAAATGTTTTTTTAAAATAATCAGTTAAATATTATCTTATAACTACTTATTGAAAATTCTCTTAAAATATTAATTTTTTAATGAATACATAGAAATACTAATTTTTATTAAGAATAAAAATTTCAATTAAAATACTTACATAGATAAATTATATTACAAAATGTTTAGATCATTCATATTATACTTAATGTAATTTTATTATTATAATTAATATATTAGTTAATATTTATATTAGAATTTATTATACTTCTGAATTTGTATTTTTTTAAACAGTTTTTTCATTACAGGTGTGGGTTTTATTTTAAATTAAATTATACCAATTATGTGTATGATATTTGATAAAATGGTTTCAACAATTTAAATAATATTAATTTATATTATATATTAATTTAAAATTAATTGTGTTCATAAATATTTGTAAAAAAAGTAAAAAATTAATTTCAATAGTGAAGGTTAAAACGAGGTTTTGTGCGTAACCAATGAGTGTGTTGAAATTAATTTTTATCACTCATATTATATTTATTTATTAAATTATATTTAATATTTTGAATCATTGAGTACAAATTATCTAATAATTCTTATTTTAATTTTATTTTTAATGTATAAATTACTTAGATAAGGAGAAACTAGTTATTGTGGTGAAAAATAAAATGGTAAAAGTGTGTAAACATATAGGTTTACATTTAAATAATTTTTTTATGACTTTTTAAAATCGACCAAATATTTTATAAACTCATTTATTTATCAAATTTTTATGCATATGGAATTAAATTGACTTCCCATTAGTGAATAGTTTTGGATTTTTACAAAAATATATCTCTTCAATTATAAAAGTGGACCTCCTACCCTCACTTATTAACACCTCATGAGCATTTTTTCTTGACCAAACCCTAAGAAAATTTCCCCCCAAATCCTTATACAAATTATAGAGATATTTACAATCCCAAACATCCAATCCTATGGTCCTTAATAATATATCCAAATGAGGTTTTTCTAAGAGAAGGTAATTGTCTTCACTAAATATTTAATTTTTAATTCTTATATTACTATATTAATTCATATACTTTTAATTAAAAAATATTAAAAAAATTATCTATAAATTACTCATATATTATTATGTAGATTTCATAACCTATGTCAATATCCTCTTCCATTAAATGGGAATTGAAACCACTGATTGTGTGTATGGAGAACTATCCTCTCCTGATCAAATGTAATTCGTTCTACATCACCTCTTCTCAAAAAAGGATATAATAATTTATTTAAATTATATATATATATATATAATTTTGATTAAATAATTATACTTCTTGAATAATAACATCACATATACCTTCGTTCTTTTTATTCTGTGGGAATATGATATCGTTGCTTATGTGTACAAGGGACTACCGCCTCCGGAAGCGATATAATTTGTTTTTCAATTATTCATTACATGGAAGGTGATAAGGATAAATTTAAAGAGTATCTTTTATATATATATGACATTATAATTACACTGAAATTTTGATACACTTATTATTTTTCATTCATTTATCCTGTCGAGAAAATTAAATTGGTGTTAAAGTGTATGTCTGACCTACTGTCTCCATGAACGATGTAGTTTATTTTCTATCTATAACACCTATAGATTAATAAAAATATATATAATGAATAAATATTATATTTATATCATGGTTAAAATTCATTATATTATGGTATCATGATCAAATAAAAATAATTATAAATATCAAACCAAAACATACAAGAACAATAAAAGAATTTATTACATGAAATGTCATTTTAACAAGGAATTGTCAATAAATGGGTAATATAAAGTCATAAATAAATCATATATGGTATAATATATATTTATATAAATATATATACGATTATTTCTATATAATAGATTTATAATAATCCTATATTTTTTATAAATTAGGTCCGAACATGTATGAAGAATGTCAATATTTAAGGTTAGAGATTTCAAGTCTCTTTTTCTTTCTAGGAGACATATGCCATATTCAAAAATCTATTAATTTTTATGGTTTATATATTACAACTTATAAATTTTATATCAATAATATAATTATTTTAATGATATTTTATGTCTTAATTTATTTTATTCTTTAATGGGGATATTGATTCAAAATTTACCATTGTGGTAAAAGAATTTCATCTCATACTGCCTTATTAAGGAAATATTATATGTTATGCACCTATCTTATTTTATGAGTTTTCTATATATACTATTTGGAATTTTAACTCATGATTTTATATAATTTTATGATATATAATGTTTAATTAAATAATATTCTTTAATGGGGATTATGATTCAAAAGATACCAAAGGGGTAAAGGTTTTATGTTACAATCCCACTGTTTATCAAGATTGTTTATGATTATGTTTCTAATGATGAAATGTTTTCATATATCTATCAAGATACTAAATAATTTTATTCTCTTATGCTATTTCATGAAAATGAATGTTTTCCTCAAATTATCTTTCATTTATGTTCGCATGATTAAAAAATAATTTTTTAAAATAAAATCGAATTTATTTAACGATTCTATCAAAAATAATTTTTCATCCAAATATATGTTTCAAAATAATTATTTCAAAAATATTTTACTATGATATATTAATTTTTTTACCCATGATTTTATTTTTACAACTTTGTTTTTAAAATTAATCTTCATGTTGTCTTCCAAAAATGGTACTTTTGAATTTTTATATAAAAATATGAAAGGAATGTTCATTTTAACTTATACAACATGAAAAATATTTCTCACCATCATGACCATGAATTTTGTTAAATATTGTTTTACACGTTTGCAAGGTTATTTTCAAAGAAAATGATTTATTTAAAAAATTTAGGTCTTTATATTTTAAAAAAATTATTTAAAATTGAAAATGTTATTTTCTTCATGAAATGTACCAAGTGATCTTTAAAAAAATTTCAATATAATATGAAATCCTTTGATTGTACATAAGATTTACTAGGGATATAATAAAATAATACCATTATTATTATTAGATGGTTTATGTTTAATATGATAATATTTTTAAGAAACCTATTCTTTTTCCATTGGTTATGTTATGATGAAATGATGAAATGATTATCAAAACCATTTATTTTCCATCACTTATGATATAATGTAATTTTTATAAAAACCATTCCTTTTCAAGGGTTATGATATTTTGAATTTTTTATGATCTTGTGGAACAAAAATTTATGAATTATTTGATGGGTGGGATATATATCTACCTATAATTAATTGGATAATGTTTTATATATCATGAGAGAATTTTGGGAAACAAGATGATGTGATTGATCTACTATATTAAAAATGAATACTTTTTTGATCCACTATAGGAAATAGGTGATAATACATGATCCGTTACGAAATGAGAAATAGGTGAAAATTCATAATGTGTTATTAAATGGAAAATAGGTGGTAATTCCTAATTCATTATGATTTTATAGTCTCAGTTGTTAACCTTGAAATATTAAAGGTTTTATATATTTATGATGGTTCCACACATCTATGACATGAATTTATGGTTCATGATTTATTTATAATTATTTTACACTCTTATGGTTCGTTAGTATTGAAATGATATTTTTTATCTCATGGACCATCTTTACAATACATGATAGATTAGGTATGAAATTTTTAATTTATATTCATCATCTCATACCCTTATGATTATATTCCATTTTCATATGATCATTGATTGAAATCTTCTAGGATTACGCTTATTGATCCTCTTAGCTCACCTTATCATATGATTCCCTTTCTCCTAGTTATAACAGAATGATAATGTATGGTATGCCTATAAAGAGTTATAAATCGGAATATATTTCTGTGAAATGTTGAATATATTTTAGGAAATACTTATATTATATACCTAGTCTCCAAACACATTAAACATTTACCATCATCATGTGTGTATTAGAGTAAGGTAATGAATATTCATCTAAAATTATGTAATATTTCTATATGAATGTATTAGGTCAATATATTTTGAGTGAGAGAATATTGGATTTAAAACATTGTTCAGGACATTATATCTAGAAAACAACTCACCACACTACAACCCACTACCCCACAATATAGAATAGGGGGGAATGGATATGATATGTTTTAATAGAGGATACCACATCGTAATTCAAGAAATGATAAAAAATTGTTTATAGTGTTATTCCACAATCACCCCAGGTCAATTGGCCATTAGAATCCATGTCGTAGATGTCACCAATATTCGTTTCACCTAGGGTAAGGCTACGACACATCCCAATTACCATGTAGTAGATCCCCAAAAAATGGTAGAGGCACCAAAACTAACCACCCAAGACTTCACACTACAACTTTCTCTCTATGCCACAACCCTTCCATTGTAAAGGTATGCATAGACTCCATGACACCAACATGCCATAAGGGTTTCAAAATATATTTAACTAACCAAATATATTCCATAAACCTATTTTTATTAGTATCTCCCTTCATGTTGTAGACCAGAATAGTCTTATTACATATCACATATCCTCAACAATGAGTCATACTTTAGGATGACTCTAAAATTATCTATAAAATTCAAAGAAATCATGAAATACATCAAACACACCCAAAAAAAGGTAATAAAAAAAGAAGGTAGGTAGTACCTAAATGTGGTAACATGTTGTTATAAACTTTCCATAATAAACTAATTATTATCCAAGAACAATTTTCAATAATACTTCATTACAAATAGATGAGTACACTACTCTCTCTCTATTACCTCACACTCTCATGTCTCATTAAAATCAAAACTGTGATTTAATTGAACATGAACCAAAGGTATTAACTTTATATAAATAACCAATGTCTCAGAATCAACAATCCAAACTAGCCTCTCATTCTCAGATAAATCAGGTTCAATATCAAGGTCATCCTAGCTCAAAACATGTCAGGAGTTAGAGAGATACATTTTAATCTATGAAACATGAAAAATGTTACGAATGGATGTCAACTAAGTTGGTAATAACACATGGAATCACACCTTTCCAATATTCTATACAACCTCAATCGATACCACATATCTCAGTTAAATATTTATAAATTTTCTGATTCGTTGGAGACCCATGTGAGGTGAAAATCTAAAAAAAAACTTAGTCACCATAAAAAAAATCCAAAGGGGGTCTAAGAATATTAACATTAGATGTATATCAACTCTGATCCTACACCATTAAATGCTAAATCAATAGGATTGTTGATTTCATCTCTTGGAAAAAACTATTTTTAATTAAGGAATCTTAACCAATATCTAAACAACACAAAGAAGACATAAATGGGTATATATACAAGGCCTCAAATTGTGTCATACAGATAGAAGACTAGGAAAAATATTTGTATGAAAACATAACTGGTCCAAAGTAACTATCACAATCTCCAATAAAGTGTAGAATGTAAGAACATAACATTCCTTCAAAGATAAGTGTAGCTCATTCAATATGGTTATCCATTTGGAGATGATATACCATGCCTAAACTCCCATGGGATTCCAACGCCACTTGGAGACCTCTCTAAAAACAAGAAGTGGAGTTGGGATCCCTATCGAAAACTATAAAATATGGAACTCTATGAAATCTAAAAATATTCTAAATGTATAGTATTCATAAGTCTTAAAAAATTCTTATATCTTGAATGGGAATAATATGAACCAATTTGGTCATCTGATCGATCACTACACATAGTGAATTCTTCCCATGAGGTGTAACCGCCCAAGATTTTATGAAAAATATTCTTTTTAATTTTCACTAATGTCTTGTGTTGTACGCTACACCAAAAGGAGCTTGCACAACACGCATACTTGACTTTCCTTGCATTACACGCAATCACGACCTTCCTCGATAGCGTGTGTAGTACGCAATAACGAGTTTCACTAAACAACAATATGCTATTAAAATATTATTAAAACTAGTCGTTATGAATAGTAATAACCACTTTTTGAAATTTTGTAAATTTTATTTTTCAAAATGGAATTCATTTTTTAGATTCGGAATATCGAAATTAGCCTAGGGTGAAATTTTGGTATTTTTCTGAAAACTTTCAATTTTTGATGAATAGTGAAACCACTAAGTGGTATTTAAAAAACTGAATTTTTCATAAAACTTAATTTTACCGCTTCTGTGAGTGGAATTTCGAAAATCCGAGAGACACGGTTAATATCAAGGACTAAAATGTGGTTCAATGAGATGAAAATAAGTTTTGGTGAATAGTAACTTTTTACTTTTTTTACCACGGTAAAAAGTAAATAGGGTAATTAACGGTAGAAATGATATTATTATAACCCTAACACATGTACTAATTCTATTGGACAAGTTTAATTCGAACAAAAACAATCATAGGAATAAAATATGACCATTTAGGCCCACCTGGATTAGATTAGGACATTTATTATTAATTTATTTAAAGAAGGGTTAAAAGAGGTAAAATCAACGTTTATTTACTAAAACATTTTTAAAATGGGGTTATAAATAAGATAAATTCGACTATAAATATTAATTAGAAAGATAAAAAGATTTCCTAAATAATGGTATTTTATTTTTAATTTTTAGACATTAAATAATTTAATTTATTTATGACAGAACGATGATGCAGTAATTATCTTATTAATGAAATATTGACATAATTGATGTTATAAATACCCAAATAAATATAATATGAGACTTTTTATGAATTCCACTAATTTTCTAGGTCAATATGACATGTTTTTATTGATTTAAATAACTTTTTTCGAAATTATCATTCTGTTATTATTTTCACAAAAATCAATTACTAAATATTGTCAAAATTGACATAAAATAGTTTTTAAAACAAATATTATATTATTAATTGTTATTTTATTCCTAAAAATATAAGGTTCGGACAAATGACTTATATAAGGTTATATATATTAATAATAAACAACTTGGGGTTCTTTTGGCTTCTCATAGTAAGTTTATTAACCTTATAGTGTAAGAACACAAGAAGACACGGTAAAAGTACAATTATTTAACTTAATGTTAAATCTAAAAGATAAGGTTAAAATAGGAACCTAAACTTGTCTAAATTCTATTGTATGAGAGGCGTTCGACCCATCCCCACCTTAGCCTCGAAATAAATCAAATTTGAGCTATTTAAAACCGAACATGACTTTATAATAAAATAATATTTTTGGTTATTCCAAAGGTGCCCCTCTCCTCCCTTATAAAAGGGCACCTCCTCCCTCTTTTCCTCACACAACTTTGAGCCTTCAAGCTCGGCCAAACCCTGACCAATTCTCTTCTACACTTCCCTAGAAACATCCTATAGGTTCTGGTCTTCTTCAAAGACCCATTTTAGTTCCCAAAAAGAAGGTCTCAAAGAAGCACTTCAAAGAAGAGGTAATGTCCGTTACCGATTCTTTCATATTTATTTCTTCTTCCACTTCTTCTTCTTTAGTTGTTTAATTATGAAGTAATAACATCAGTATCAATAATATACTGATATGTTATTATAAGTATAAAACAATCCTATTTCACTATCTATCCATCCTACGGAAAACGAAATCACTGCGCGTGCGTACGTACGGAATACCGTCTCCACGCCGTGGTGAAATCTATTTTCCACCACCACCTTAATTGGATGGGTATAATGGTGTAAATAATAACTATATATTATTATTTTAAAGTGATATTGATCCTGAAACATTATACATACACTCCAATACAGTCCCACGATCATGAGAATGATATCATCGCTCGTGCGTACGTACGGACTACAGTCTCCACGACACGATGAGATTCATTCTCCACTTTAACCATTCATGAATGATTATAAAGTATATATAATAAGTAATCATGAAATATATGACATAATAATGATACTGGATTTATGTTTATATATATGAATGTCATCTACTTAATTCTGTTCAACTCAATAAGGAAACGAAAACAGCGTTCATGCGTACGTATGGACTACCGTCTCCATGAACGGTGTGTTTCATTTCATTTATCTATCTATTATATATATATATACTGAATATATATGATATATAAATCATGTTTTATATTTTCTAAGTAAGTAAATCATGATATAAGTAATAATAATGTCAAGAACAACAAGTCCAAACACTTACGATAAATGAAACGATTTTACCCAAAATGGTTCTTTAACATGGAATTTACAAAAGAACGGGTAATATAAAGTCACAAGTGAACCATATATGATATCATAACAATGAATATGATTCTGTAATAAGTTAATGACATTATTTAAATCATTATACAGGAGGTTCGGATACGTACAAAGCATATCGGACATAAGGTAAGGGAAATATCACAATCTCATTTTTATCCGAGATTGTTTATACTTTGGTATTTATTGGGGTGAATTTTATCATCCCCATACATGTTTCCTCAATATGTAATATTATTTCCATTCACCTAAAATTGTTTAAATTATATTTTACCCTTCAGAGAGTTTTTAGTTAAAGATATGAAAGGAATCTTTTGTCGTTTTTCGTACGAGGTACTTTTCTGACTTTTCGGACAAAAGTACGAGAAGAATGTTTTTTTACTTATATGGCATGAATGGATTTTTAAAAAATTATTTCCAAGAATCTTCCTTTACAATTTTTCATGTTTAGTTTTAATCAACTTCTTTTAGTTTAAAATTGTATGACATGTTAAGAAAGGAAAATGTTTTTGAAGTAGATTGGATATTTTCCTCAAGAATGGAGTTCAAGTGTTTTATCAAAATTATTTTCCATCTAAGATAATAAAGGGTTCTATTTATATCCCTATTATTACATGGATTTTATTATGTTGTGATGGAAATATTTTTATGAATTCCTTTATCTTATATGAATTGATTTATGATGTCATGATGTTTAAGATTCCCATTTTTATTACATGGGTTATGCTATGATTTATGGTTTATGATTTTGTGGAACACATAAGAATGGTATCATTATGAGATGGGTGGGACCTATATCTCCCTCCAATGCATTGGGTAAGGATTTTATATCTCATGAGATAGACATGGCTGGAACGGTAGGTTATACCAGTTCTGTGAAACAGGACTGAAATGAGGGTGACTTGGTTCAGAAAGGGACTTTGTCCTCTAAGATAGTCTTGGCAATGAGTCTTGACTAACAAGAAATGATTCTCTATGATTATGTGTGAACGCCACACAGATTCATGTTTTAAGTTATGATTATTGTGATTACATTTCACTGCCATGATTTATTCCATGTTATGAAATTATGATCTCTTTTGCAGGTTAATATTTCCAAAATGTTATGTTCTTATGAATATGATGTGATTGATATATATTTTGTTTACCCTTACTGATAATTTGAGCTCACCCTTTTATGATTTCTTTTCCCCAGGATATAAAGAAAGTTTTTAGAAAAAAAAGGAAGATCTTTATGGGAGATATTGGAGATCTTTCACCACGATTAGAAGATTATATTCTGAGTTTCCAAAGACACTAAACTATTACGATCCTTGTGTGTGTGTTTTTGTTATGTACTAAGTATTCCGCAAATGTAATGTAATGTCAATGTACGTCAGGCTTCGAGTCTCTACAGTTGGTATCAGAGGAAAAGTTTAGTCAACCTTTGGAAACTAGGATGCGAAAGCCTTAGTGAGATCCCTAGAGATATTTCTAAGGTATTTCTAGGGATGTCCCTAAGGATAAGTATAAGTATAAGATACAGTCCTAGAACTACGGTAACGATCATAGAATTTAACCTAAGAAGTTAGATATTGAGGATACTCCCCCTTTATAAGGTTTTTTACCTAGCATGATTTTTGCCTCTCACACTATTCTTTTTGGGTTTTAGACGATGGCTGGAACCCGAAGGAACCGTGTTGATCAATGAAATGGACAATGTAATGATTGTCCTCCTGAACAAAAAAATGTTATGGGAGATGGAGTGCAAAATCTTATTGCTATACTTACACAAGCTATGAATCATTATGGACTTCCAAATGAGCAGAGAAGGGAATAATATTCTATTGAGTCATTCATGAGGCAACGTCCACCTTCTTTCAGTGGGACTTCCGATCCACTTGTTGCTGAACAATGGATCAGTACCACTAAAAAGATATTTTAAGTTCTTCAATGTTCTGAACATGATAAATTCATCTTAGTAGTGTATCGTTTGGAAGGTGATGCTGATCAATGGTGGAATCTTATCAAGAATACGAGGCCAAGAGATGAAATTGAGTCCACGGAATGGGACGAGTTCAAGAACTTGTTTTTCAGTAAGTACTTCCCTCATATTCTTCGAACAAAGATGGAAAAGGAGTTTCTTGAGCTGAAGCAGAAGGATGATGAATCTGTTGGTTTATATGAAGCGAATTCTACAAGACTTGCAAGGTATACATCTGGCATTATCATCCAATCTGAAAGTAAAGTTGATCGATTTTTCAGTGGCTTAAAACCAAGTCTTCGAAGGGTATTATCTATAAGAGACTTCAGTAGCTATGAAGAAATTGTGCGTTGTGATATCAAGGTAGAAATGGAAGTTGGTGTTACATATCCACCTCATGGTTTTGTCAAGAAATGAAAGATGGAGTTCAAGGAGAAATCTCAGAATAATGGTGAAAAGAAGATGAATGTTTCCTTATGCTCAAAGTTTAGAAAGAAGCATGGTGGAGATTGTATTAAAGGGACTAGAAAATGTTTTAAGTGTGGAAAAGAAGGTCATCGAGCAGCTGAGTGTCGAGGTAATGGAAAAAGGGTTTCTAATGATGTGAATAAAGCAAACACTGCCAAGAACGCACCACCAACACTTCAATGCTTCAAGTGCCAGGAAATGGGACATTATGCTAATAAATGCCCTAATCCAAGGGTTAGTGATGATTGACATGAGCAACTGCTTAAGGAAAAGGACAAAGGGAAGTCACCTGCGATCACTATTGGCGATGTTGAATATGACAACAATGTGGTGGAATGATTAAGTGTTTCTGTAATGGGATTCCAAAATAATGTTGTATCATAAAGTATTGGAATATTTATGTATTGGTCTAATGTGGTATTGAATGTGATTGAGATATTTTTGGAAATAAGATGATATGCGCATAATGAAGGGAAAACGAGAAAACAAAATGTTTAACAGTATTCATGAGCTCATGATTGGTATAAGGACTAAGTGATATCATGGTTTGAGTATATAGAATTTTGAGGATTTTGGTATGTGGAAAGTGTTAACTTTTAAATGCATTCATGTTTTCACTAAGGTTCAATGGGTATTCATTCTTCAAGAGAATACATGATTAAGGTATTCACATGTTTGTAATTTTACATATCTTATGATATATGGGAGATAAATGATGGCATTCACGTGATTGTTCTGTGACATTTTCATACTATGAGATTGGACCGAAGTATTTTAGATAAGCCTAAAGATTAGAATGGATTATATTACACATAAGTTAGGATAAAACGTTTTTCGATATTATTGATGGGATGTTATAGTAATATAGCTTTAGAAAAAGGACAACCTGCAGGACGGACGACAGCCCATCGCGTCGGACAAGGCTGTGGGAATCGAACCCACAACCGAAGTGAGAATGACCTTTATCGCCTACCACTGGCCTACAGGAAGTCCCTGTTTAGTAGAAACTAGTTTTATTATATTAAGCAGTATGATATACGAAGTAGAAGTCCATTTTAGGAACCATATATGATTAATCTCACTATAGAATGACTTATGTATATTTAATAACTTTTGCTAACCTTTTGTTTGAGACAGATGGAATGACCCGTCATTCTATCACATGATCTGCTAACACTTCACGAATAAAAAATTCAACTTCATTTATTTAAGAGATGAAGTAGAAATTGTTTAAGGCACGAACAACAGTGAGATTGTACCAAAATAAAGTAAGTATTTATTCTAATTCAAACTCTTCAACTTTAGGGAAACGATATTGAAAACCAAAAATGTTGTCCTAGTGATCTTATATATGATTAATCAGATGGTACCTTAGATCGTCACAAATTTATGGATTTGCGATTGTTGGCTTTTCCATAGCCATGTTCTCTACCACTCTCCATCAGAACATGATGGTTAGATTTTTCTTCCATATCCATATTTTCACCTATGTGGAAACCTAGTGATTAGTTTATTTGGGTAACCGTTACGTTTCATACTTTCGTTTTTAAAGATTGGTTTTGGTATTCCTTTTTACGATGTGGGTTTCTATTAAAGAAACTTTCGAATAGTAAACCATTTATAACCCCGATGAATTTCGAGGGCGAAATTCATTTTAAGGGGGGTAGAATGTAACAGCCCAAGATTTTATGAAAAATATTCTTTTTAATTTCACTAATGTCTTGTGTTGTATGCTACACCAAAAGGATCTTGCACAACACACATCCTTGACTTGCCTTGAATTACACGCAATCGCGACCTTCCTCGATAGCGTGTGTAGTACGCAATAACGAGTTTCACTAAACAACAATATGCTATTAAAATATTATTAAAACTAGTCGTTATGAATAGTAATAACCACTTTTTGAAATTTTGTAAATTTTATTTTTTCAAAATGGAATTCATTTTTGGATTTGGAATATCAAAATTAGCCTGGGGTGAAATTTTGGTATTTTTCTGAAAACTTTCAATTTTTGATGAATAGTGAAACCACTAAGTGGTAGTTAAAAAACTGAATTTTTCATAAAACATAATTTTACCGCTTCTGTGAGTGGAATTTCGAAAATCCGAGAGACGCGGTTAATATCAAGGACTAAAATGTGGTTCAATGAGATGAAAATAATTTTTGGTAAATAGTAACTTTTTACTTTTTTTTACCACGGTAAAAAGTAAATAGGGTAATTAAGGGTAGAAATGATATTATTATTACCCTAAAACATGTCATAATTCTATTGGACAAGTTTAATTCTACCAAAAACAAACATAGGAATAAAATATGACCATTTAGGCCCACTTGGATTAGATTAGGGCATTTATTATTAATTTATTTAAAGAAGGGTTAAAAGAGGTAAAATCAAACTTTATTTACTAAAACATTTTTAAAATGGGGTTATACATAAGATAAATTCGACTATAAATATTCATTGGAAATATAAAAAGATTTACTACATAATGGTATTTTTTTTGTAATTTTTAGACATTAAATAATGTAATTTATTTATGACACAACAATGATGCCGTAATTATCTTATTAATGAAATATTGACATAGTTGATGTTATAAATACCCAAATAAATATAATTTGAGACTTTTTATGAATTAAACTAATTTTCTAGGTTAATATGACATGTTAGTATTGATTTAATTAACTTTTTTTGAACTAATCATTCTGTTATGATTTTCACAAAAATCAATTACTAAATAGTGTCAAAATTGACATAAAATAGTTTTTAAAACAAATATTATATTATTAATTATTATTTTATCCCTAAAAATCTATGGTTCGGACAAATGACTTGGATAAGGTTATATATATTAATAATAAACAACTTGGGGTTCGTTTGGCTTCTTATAGTATGTTTATTAACCTTATACTGTAAGAACACAAGAAGACACGGTAAAAGTACAATTATTTAACTTAATGTTAAATCTAAATGATAAGGTTAAAATAGGAACCTAAACATGGCTAAATTATATTTGATGAGAGGATTTAGACCCATACCCACCTTATCCTAGAAATAAATCAATTTGGAGCTATTTAAAACCGAACTTGACTTTATAATAAAATAATATGTTTAGTTATTCCAAAGGTGCCCCTCTCCTCCCTTATAAAAGGGAACCTCCTCCCTCTCTTCCTCACACAACTTTGAGCCTTCAAGCTCGGCCAAACCTTGCCCATTTTTCTTCTCCACTTCCCTAGAAACATCCTAGAGGTTCTGGTCTTCTTCAAATACCCATTTTAGTTCCCGAAAAGAAGGTCTCAAAGAAGCACTTCAAAGAAGAGGTAATGTCCGTTACCGATTCTTTCATCTTTATTTCTTCTTCCACTTCTTATTCTTTAGTTGTTTCATTATGAAGTAATTAAATCAGTATCACTAATATAATGATATTTTATTATAAGTATGAAACAATCCTGTTTCACCATCTATCCATCCTACGGAAAACGAAATCACCGCGCGTGCGTACGTACGGAATACCGTCTCCACGCCGTGGTGAAATCTATTTTCCACCACCACCTTACTTGGATGGGTATAATGGTGTAAATAATAACTATATATTATTATTTTAAAGTGATATTGATTCTGAAATAGTATACATACACTCCAATACAGTCCCACGTTCATGAGAACGATATCATCGCTCGTGCGTACGTACGGACTACCGTCTCCACGACGCGATGAGATTCATTCTCCACTTTAAACATTAATGAATGATTATAAAGTATATATAATAAGTAATCATGAAATATATGACATAATAATGATACTTGATTTATGTGTATATATATGAATGTCATCTACTTAATTCCGTTCAACTCAATAAGGAAACGAAAACAGCGTTCATGCGTACGTACGGACTACCGTCTCCATGAACGGTGTGTTTCATTTCATTTATCTATATAATATATATATATATATACTGAATATATATGATATATAAATCATGTTTTATATTCTGGAAGTAAGTAAATCATGATATAAGTAATAATAATGTCAAGAACAACAAGTCCAAACACCTACGATAAATGAAACAATTTTACACAAAACGCTTCTTTAACATGGAATTTACAAAAGAACGGGTAATATAAAGTCATAAGTGAACCATATATGATATCATAACAATGAATATGATTCTGTAATAAGTTAATGACATTATTTAAATCATTATACAGGAGGTTCAGATACGTACAAAGCATATCAGACATAAGGTAAGGGAAATATCACAATCTCATTTTTATCCGAGATTGTTTATACTTTGGTATTTACTGGGGTGTATTTTATCATGCAAATCCATGTTTCCTCAATATGTAATATTATTTCCATTCACCTAAAATTGTTTAAATCCTATTTTACACTTCGGCGAGTTTTTAGTAAAAGATATGAAAGGAATCTTTTGTCGTTTTTCGTATGAGGTACTTTTTTGACTTTTCTGACATAAGTACGAGAAGAATGTTTTTTTACTTATATGGCATGAATGGATTTTTAAAACATTATTTCCAAGAAGCTTACTTTACAAGTTTTCATGTTTAGTTTTAATCAACTTCTTTTAGTTTAAAATTGTATGACATGTTAAGAAAGGAAAATGTTTTTGAAGTAGAAAGGATATTTTCCTCAAGAATGGAGTTCAAGTGTTTTATCAAAATTATTTTCCATCTAAGATAATAAAGGGTTCTGTTTCTATCTCTATTATTACATGGATTTGATTATGTTGTGATGGAAATATTTTTATGAATTCCTTTATCTTATATGAATTGTTTTATGATGTCATGATGTTTAAGATTCCCATTTTTATTACATGGGTTATGCTATGATGTATGGTTTATGATTTTGTGGCACACATAAGAATGGTATCATTATGAGATGGGTGGGACCTATATCTCCATCCAATGCATTGGGTAAAGATTTTATATCTCATGAGATAGACATGGCTGGAACGGTAGGTTATACCGTTTTAGTGAAACATGACTGAAATGAGGGTGACTCGATTCAGAAAGGGATTTTGTCCACTAAGATAGTCTTGGCAATGAGTATTGACTAACAAGAAATGATTCTCTATGATTATGTGTGAACGCCACAAAGTTTCATGTTTTAAGTTATGATTATTGTGATTACATTTCACTTCCATGATTTATTCCATGTTATGAAATAATGATCTCTTTTGCAGGTTAAGATTTCCAAAATGTTATGTTCTTATGAATATGATGTGATTGATATTTCTTTTTTTACCCTTAATGAGCATTTGAGCTCACCCTTTTATGTTTTCTTTTCCCCAGGATATAAAGAAAGGTTTTAGGAAAAAAAGGAAGATCTTTATGGGAGATATTGGAGATCTTTCACCACGATTAGAAGATTATATTCCGAGTTTCCAAAGACACTAAACTATTACAATACTTGTGTGTGTGTTTTTGTTATGTACTAAGTATTCCGCAAATGTAATGTAATGTCAATGTACGTCAAGCTTCGGGTCTCTACATGAGGGGTATACCGAAACATAACCATGAAATCCATTGAAATATTTTTCCACTTCCAAGTCATCATTGGAAGGGGTATAAAGTAATCATTAAGGTTTTTTGTGCTTACATTTGACTGGTTATAATGTATATCCACAATAAAAAAAGATAAGGATGACTCATCTCGTACCCATCCTCCAAAATCATCAACACATGTCGTGGAACAGGTTCATGGTTCTAGGGAGAACTTCCCACAAAAAACTATATAATTCACACATCACAAATTTTCTCACTGAAAATTTTTATATATACCAGTTATGAGGACACATGATTCCCTAAGAGGAGAACAACCAATCATTAATGATCCCCCACCATAAAAATTTTCATTAATTCCATAAAACGCATCATCAAGCTACCTCTCTAGAAGAATCATCTTGATAAGAGAAGAGGTCACTTGTACACTAGAAAAAACTGTATCTGACTCATTTTTTTAAACTCAAATGTGCATATGAGAATAAAGAGAAATCAAGCTCCACTATTATTATGATTCATTCATTGCTTGGGTCAGAAGTTTTTTTCTCAAAGAATCAATGACAACAATCCCCTTTCTATGGGTATAGGAAATGGTGAAATAAAAATATTATAAGTACTCCACCCATTTCATCTAAAAAATATTCTAATATTTTTTACATTAGATATATCTCAAGAGTTTTTTATCAAGACAAATAGTAAAAATATCTCAAAAAATGTAATTCCTACAAATCGTAGGATTTTGCATCACTATTATGAGTTCGAGGTTGTGAGTTGGATGGTTCTTCTCATGTGGCCTAAGATTTCTAGAACATTAGTCTACTACATGATCTCCCTACATGAGTATTCATAAAAACACTAACTTTATACATCATAAAGAAACATTTTTATAATCCTTGTGGTTAGTTATTCATAGGCTATAGGATCCTTACCCTTCTTACTCAATCATGATCGCTTAACTGGTGTGCTTATTCCCATAGGCTCAATCCATTGAGAGGGAATAAATCAACACCCAATTTTAGAGAGTCTTATCAAACATGTTTTAGTAATAATTGTAATCATCAATTCATTACTATAGATTCATTGTTCTAGAAATATTTTCCTAGTCTCCCACTAACAACCCCTTCTTACATATTTGTTCAATAAATAAATCATTGGAAAATTCGTTCATTTCAAAACAATACATAGTTCAATTTCCCAATATCATATTTCAAATTTCCTTCTCAATTTCAAAACCAAAATAGAGGTTTTAAATAATTTCATTCCTTTCACTATTGACATTCATTTAAATCCATATCTCTCATTAATAAACCACAAATAATTTCAATCAATATTATCTCAAGTCACAAAATATTTATAAATCCTTTGAAAATAGTTTTTAATGAACAATTCTATAGACATGAAATCAACAAAAAAATAATCAAAATTCATTATTTAGAAAGTATTTGAATATAAATTTAGGATGAATCATGAAAATCATGGATTTAATTATTGGTAAAATTCTTACTGAACCACCTTCTATTTTATCATCTGATCAAACGATCAACAAAACACCTGGATAGGGAAACACCAATTGTGACCCAAAGGAGATGAAGATCAAGTATGAATCCCTTCAATAATGATCCATAAGATCATGGATCAAATTAATCAGTAACATGAAGATTATTCACTCTATAATTGGAGAAGATAATAGAAGAGTGTTCCAAGATAAGAAGAACCCTCTTATACCAAATAGAGTCCGAACACATACACAGGTGTTTTGATCCAATATGGATGGAGGTTCTATGATATAATATTTTTTTGGGATCCTTCAAAATCCAAAAAGTTTGTTAATGTTTGAATGGGGGAATATGAGATTTAAAATGGTGTTAAGGAAATTAAGTTTGGAAAACAACACACCATGTTGCAACCCACTACACCACAATATAAAGGAAGGGAAAATGGAAATGTTATGATGTAGTGGAGGATACCAATTTGTAGATCACCACATGATATGGTATAGTCTAAAGTGTTATGTAACAATCATCCATAGTCAATAATCCTCCAAAAACTATGCTGAAAATCTCACATATATTTTCTTCACTTAGGGTATGGATATAAAGCATCTCAAGAATAATTCCACATGTACCCTATAAAATAGAAGAGGTTCTAAAATCAACAACTCCATCCCCCATTTCGCCGCTTGTTTTCCATGTCGCATCCCAAATATTTTAGAGGAAGGAGCTACATTACAACTCACAAACACAGCGTAAGTGTGTCAAAATATGAAGAACCTACCAAAACTACACCTTTACCATGTACGTCAGAGTAGCTCTCTCTATGATACATAACATAAGGTCTTAAATTTTAGACCAGATCTTTCATAGAACAACCTATTGTTGGTCGCCTCCAAAATACTCATGAAAATTGAGAAAACTTTTGAATGATCCAAAACAAACCAAATGAAAAGGAAATAAAAACAAATAAATAAGTACATAAATGTAAAAAGAAGATGTTAAACCCCCAATCAGTGATGAAATCCATTCGGATGGAACTTCATCCCTAACTATATTTTTTCTACATAATGTGAAATTTCTCTATGTACATTTTTTAGAAACATCATTTGAAAAATTATTCTTATGATGAATTCATTCAAGGACAGTTCTTAGTACCTCAATATTTTATTCTCTAGAATAAAATTAGATATAAATGTATCCCCATATCATAGAAAATCTATAATTGATACATTTTATCATATAAGGATTTGGTCTCATATTGATAATTATAGAAATAATCTTGGAATTGCTAACTTGATATCCTTTATGATTCTATTCTATAAACATCATCCACATTAATATTACTGGGGGAATCATAATTTCATGATTTTTAATCTTCTTCTAGAAAATAATTAATACATATTTATCAAAAAAATAAAACTTAACTTAATGAGTGTGTCCTTCTTTATATGAGTGTTATTCTTGTTACGACGCTTCTTCTACTTGATATTATGAAATTTTCTAAGGATTTATTCACTTTTAACTAAACATAATTACATTTTAATTTATCTATTGAGGTAATGACTATAAACATCTTTTATTCCCTTTATTTACCATATATAACTTTTAACATTTCCATATTTTAAATGTGCTCACACAATTAGTGGTTTTCTACTATACCACATTGGAGTTTAAAATTACAAATATCTTTACCATTATCACATCATGAACTCTTTCATCATACTTTATAAAATAATAATAAACATTTATATATTCTATGATTTATTTTCTAGAATCCTATAGAAACATATACATCCCTTTTTTTATCCTTAAAAGTTAGTGCCACTAAAAATAATAATCATTATCATTGAATCAATGAGTATAACAAACTACAAAATATGTATTGAATATTGAACCTTAACTCAAAACCTTTAATATCTAATACCATTTTTTGGTACCATGTTGAATATATGGACCCTTAGAGAGAGGGTGAATCATAGTGTTACTAAATTAAAATTTTTCACTTTGATTGTGTTTTACCATTTATCAGATTTTGTTTCCTAATTTAAAATATAACATTCAATACCACATTCCCTTTCTATGAGTTAAACTGAATTTCAGAATTTATATATATATATATATATATATCACAAAAGATGTGGTGATATTACTTGCTTCACCCACATTGTTCTACATCCAAATACCACACATCGACGATGTGTTGATTTCAAAAAAATCTAGTATACTAACATTAAATGTACACAAGTTTTTATTATAGTCTTACCACACCAAAAATAACCATATTTATAAGGTTTAGGGATCTCTTGTGGCACAATAAAAAGACATATCCATCTTCTTCTCCTCTATACACTACTAAAATATTGACATTTTAAATTTATTGGCAATAGGGTATATTCAAATATTTAGAGATAAGTGGTTCTAATTTAAATAATAATAGGTTACTAGAACACCATGAGTCTTTGAATATTGATAAAATTAGTTATTATTCCTCCACTTATTAGTAGTTAAATTCCTATAAATCATGATGAGACCAATTACTTGTAAAAAGTTGATTCTATATCTTTTTATTTCAATTTAGTTGATAATGACCTCTCAATGTAAATTTTGATTATTTTTCCTCCAGAAAAATATAGAAGAAACTAAATCCTCTATATGATAATAACTTTACATTAATGTTTCCCTTGAATCACTTTTATCTTCAATAAATGGTTATAATAATGAATTTTTTTACATTTTTATCCTTCCATCTTCAATGAAAAAATATGATTATCATAACTCTATTAGATATACCCTTCATTTATATGTCTAAAAATTAAATATGGAAATTTTTATATTCACATTATCCATTCTATAATTATTTAGTGTTGTTTTATTAATTTGCCTAAACCTCTAAACATTTTATGATTGATAAGGATCAATTATCTTCCTATAATTTACTAAGAGTATTCCATGTGTCCCACTCATTTATATTAGTCAAAAATTACCTATTGAAGTCATTATAATTCATATAATCTAATGAATAATATTACACTTTATCAATTCAACCTAAATATTAATTAATTTTTTGAAACAAAAAAAACATGGAGAGATTATTATCAGTAAAACATTATTTTCATCATCTTCACCTAGTTTGCGACATGAAATACTCTATTGATATATAATCCCCTTTCAAAATTCATATTCAAAAAATTCGATATAATATTATTTAAAGGACTGAGAATATCACAGTTAAATCCTCTAAAAATCACCTCCCAAATCAAACTAGTTATAGTGTGATGTTCCTCCTAATGGTACATATACTTTCATGGTCATCCAATTGAGAATTATATCTTTATACCAAAAGAACACCTAACAAGGAAATACCACTATATTATTATGTAGTCATTTTTTATCTATTTATCCACACCTCATTGTTTTGATATGTTTTCCTAGTCGTTTGAAGACCCTCAAAACATTTATTCATATATATATTTGTTTTACTCTTACATGAGACCTTTGCATAATTATATTTCTCTTCACGAGGCAGATATCAATCCCCCACAATAGATTTAGTCTTTCTAGGATATGATTTATTATTACACATGTTTTTTATGTTGATTTTTACTCTTTAGTATCCTTTATTTACCCCTAAACTATACCTGTTTTGGTGTTACTCCCATATCTATGGTGCAATGTAACATCTAGTAATATATAAACCCACTCTAAATAATCCAAGGGTCTTATCCAGGGTGAAACCAGTAGCTTTATAACAAATGAAAAGTGTCTATTATATGACACTAACTGTGACATAAATTTCTATAGAATTATAATCATATATAATGACCATTAATAGCAGAGGTAAACTAATGTGTTGTGATTTTCTCTTCTTTCACCAATAATCTACTAGATTTCACCAAATAACATCATACATGGTCTTACCTATTCAAACATCTTAATAGAACAAGATAATAAATTTTTATCACATAATGCATTCTTTTATTACATATTCAATAGTTTCATGCATTAAATTTCATATACATAATATATAAAACTAACATAGGGTCTTTATTCACCACTATGTCTATATAGTAACTATAGTGGCTTCAATACTCCAACTCTAGATCAATCTTGATCATCCTCAAGATTAGTTCCATGTCTATCCATCCCTATATGAGGTTCCCATGTATGGATTTAATATTCACTTAGTATATTTCACTATTATTTAAATAGGGATTTTAATCCTCTATTAATGGTCAATAAATCCAATAATTGTTTTCAAAAAAATACATATAACCTCCTAGTTAAAAAATTATTTCACTTTCGATTTTGTTGAAAATACTACTATAAATCCAAATTCACCATTTAAATTTAAGTTAAATAAAATAATATATTGATTTATGGTCCTATTACCTGAGAAATATCACTCAAGAGATACACTTATCATATCTTACTAAATCAACTGCTTTCCCCATTATAGTTCTAAAAGATTCTAATAGTTCCCTATGATATAATTTTTATGATATTTTATAATTCATCATCAAAGAACTTGAGTTATAATGCATATACCACTAAATTATGAACTTCATTTTCCACCAAATTAAATTCATATTCTCACCTATTATGGATTCCATTTCCTGCTGTATACTTTTTTTATAATTTTAAACAATTCCCATATCCTTGTGCATGATACACTATCCAAATTAATCAACAATCACACCAATCCACTCAACCCATTAATTTTTCATTTAATTTATTAGTCATCATAATGTATTTATAATTTTTTGTGTTATCTTTCCTTATCACCCATATGATACGGTTATCTAATTTTAACATCAATTCTCATGACTACTCTTAGTCATTTTACAGTAGTAACATAGAGGTTACATCTCTATTACTGATTCTATCTCATTCCACTGGTCCTCCTAACCTATTTTTAAAATGACCCTTCCTTAAAAACTATATACTATTTAGTTCAGTTAATATTTCTAGTTTAATTCACATTGAGAATCATTTCATGTTTTTGTATTTAGATAATTAAGCCATAATTTATACATAAATAAACTATAGAAATACATGGTGTATCCATCTAACAGTATCTATTTATTTCATTAAACAAAAAATTTAAAATTAAACATGGTTTCTTTTCATGTTTAATGCTAACTTTTACTTAATCGCATCCTTGACTCTATTTTCCTTTAAATACTTTGAAAAAAATTAAAAACTTAGGATGATAAAAAAAATCTCTGTAAGGGATAAAAAAATAAGGAAAACTACTAGTCCTGAAAAAAACATTCAAATGATGAATACATTATCATAAATAAATAATTTTTACCTTAATGAAGTAGAAAATACTTTCCTTGGATTATATTATCATTCTTTACATTTTTGTAATCAAAAGATTTCCATAAAACCCATATAAAGAACATAAAACATATAAAGTTAACATGGGATATAATTATACTTAAATGGAATAACCATACAGTTTCATTCTATACATGTGACTCTTATAAATGGAATAGTCATACAATCCACTTCAATACCCAAAGCATCGGAGGTTATAACATAACCACCCATCCTTGGTTTATCACGAAACCACACGTCTTTGGTTTATCATAGAACAATCCATATTTGGTTTATCATGTAACCTCTGATCAAATGTCTACGTACCACTGTATAATCATAATATATAAAAGATTTCAATTATTAGTATTTCAATCAAAAAAATTTATTTGAAATCATAGGAAATCATTTCAATATATTGAAATATTCAATCCATTTTCAATACCAAAATACCAAAAAAGGAATTAAGGGTTTTATTTTATGTTTTCAAAATATTGAGGCTTATATGGGAATCCAAATATCAAATAATGGTTATAGAAGTGAATACATCTTTTTCAATGCATACATTAAAAGGAAACATTCCTTTTATTGTTTTTTAAATAAAGTAAAACTCTTCGTATAAAACCATTCCTTTTAAAAACATTTGAATGAACTTAAAAGAAAATTTGGTTTAGTATAAACCATATAAAATAGGGTTGTGTATAACATAAAATATTAATCAGTTAAATGAGATTAATATTAACACACTTACCTTGAGTTTGATTTGTCTTGTACAATCTTTGTATTCCATTCCTTCGAATGATCAACATTATTAACACATTAACATCTTTAAAAGGGTTTTATTGATAAAATAAGGCTTGAAGAATGTGGGTATATATTATAGGAAGGTTTTTGTCTTTATATTTTTAAAACCAAATGGTTTTTGAAGTTTGAGAAAGAGAGAGGAATGGGTGCCTTTTTATAGGATAGGGGAGGGGACCCCTTGGAATTATTAACGGTATTAAATTAATATAAATTCTATTTCAATTAAAAATTGGCCCAAATATAATTAATTAAAATATATGATGAGTATGGGTCTAAATAAATCTATAAAATAATAATTATACATGTATTCTATATTTTTTAATCCTTATCATTATGTTTGAACCCTTTGAACTCTTACCGTTTTATTACGTAATTTACACTTTGAGAGTTAAAATAATTTCCAAATCCTGCCAAATGACCAATTAATGATTAATTAATTCAATTTTTGGAGTTCTATCAACTTTTTGGTCTATTATTATATTTTAATAAATTTTATATCATTTAATAAATATTTTATATTTTAATTTATGAATTATGTCAATTTTAACAATATTCATTACTTGACTTTCAAAAAATCATAACAATGTGATTAGTTCAAAAATAAAACTTTAACATATCAATAACATGTTTATTTCATTCCAAAAATTAGTGTATGGAATCAAATATTTCAATTTATTTTATTTTTAATATTATTAATATCATTTATTTGATTTTTTCTTTTAATAAATATATTATTACATCATCATTGTGTTGTAATTAAATTTAATTAATTAATGTATAAAGATTATAAATAAATTATCATTATAGAGATAATATTTTTAGATTTATAAAGATTTTTTATAGTCAAATATATCACTTATATAACCCAATATTAAAATTTATTTTAGTAATAAGATACATGTTTATGATATCATTGTTTTTAATTTAAATAAAATTTAATTAATATCATAATCTCACCCAAGTATCTTAAAAAAGAAAAAATGTATTAAAAAGTATATTTTTGTTCGAAAATAACTCATTTGATAATATTTGGACATGTGTAAGGGTTGTTTTATATCATTATAATATTGTTTTTACCATTAATTACTTGATTAACTTTAACAATGGTAAATAAAATAATAATGTTACCTTTCATAAAAAATTGTATTCATCCAATTAGAATGAATTTAAATACTTATTATAAACAAGTACTTTCATTTTTTAAAATTCAATTCACAAAAGTGATAAAATTAAATTAATCTTAATCTCATTGAAGGATCGAGAAAACGTGTTTTTTTGATATTAAATGTCCAAAAGTTCACAATGTTTTTTATATCTAGTTTCAATGTCAAATTTATTCTAATGACCTAAATTAGATTAAATGAAAAAAATAATTTCATTATAATTTAAAACCAAATTAAAGAGAACCTATTTATTTTAATAAATCATAAGAAATTGGTTATCTATCAATAGGGAGTAGAACTACGTTTTCAAAAAATTAGAGCTTTTCATGCTTAAAATTTGATATATTCTTATTTTATGAACATAAAATTTATTGCAAGAAATTAAAAACATTTAAAAAAATTGGGTAAACATAAAATACTTAGTTCTGTTTATTCTTTCCAACACAATGTCACGACATTAACTACCATTTAAAATAATAATATTATTAATACGTTATTTTCCTATATAACTCAGTCTTATGTGCAACCTAAGATTTTATAGAAACCATTCTTGTGTGTTGAGTAGCATATCTAACATTGTATCCCTATTAAAGAAAAATCATTATATAATTCATAAATATTAATAAATATTACAAATCTTTATTCTATAATTACTTGATATGTTACAAATTTTCAGATGAATGTATCTAAAATAGCTTTCTATCAAACTCACTCATGATACGATATCATTAACAATACATATTCACCCCTTTATAGGTCAAAATATGTGTCTCACACCTTTTCAAAATTCATATTATACTCAAAAACTACCCATGTGTGATCACCTTCTATGTATCACTAAAATATCATGACATAACTCCAATAGTTGGGGAACCAAATACCCCTAGACAATTTTAGGATCTCACTTCTCATGAGTTACTCCATCTTCCTTCAATTGATATGTCTCTCAAGATATACTAGGTCAATCAAGATAAAAAATTCAATAATATCACCATTATACGTTTTATCCTAGTTTATTTTATCACACTTAAAACAATCATATTTTAATATCTATATATTTTAAAATAAAATACTATGTTCGATAGCATACAAGATACAAAACATTGTCCTTAAATGAACAAAAAAATATTATTATTTAAAGGTGATTATTAAACCTATAAGTTAAATTGGTGGTTATGAAAAGGAATAAATGATATATTAAATAAATTTAAATTTCCTAATAAATATAATTTTATTTTTAAATTCTTATAAAATAATCGGTTAATTTTAAATAAAGTCATTTCATTCACAAAAAATACATTTACTTAAAAAATGATTTTTATTATTTTATCTATGAAATAAATATATTTACTTTCTAGAACATTTAGAAAACTTATTTGAAAATAGTAACTTCATTTTTGAATTCATGGTTTTAAAATTACTATATGCTGAAATTTTGAGAATTTTCTGAAAATTTTGATGTTTCAATGAATAGTGAAAATACTAAATTTTTTTGTAAACTATATTTTCATTTAGAGTATTTATGAGATAAAATTATATTAACGATAAGTTTTAAAATTTACTTATTTAAAATTTATTTATGGAAAACCAATTATGGTTTTTAAATTGAATTTTATTTTTTGAATTTAGTATAAAACCATCTTTAAATGAAAAGGGGCCTTTAATGAAAAATCATTTTTCATCACATCTATCCAATTTAATTCTAAATTAAATTATTCCACTCATAATATTATAATTTTTAAAAAATTGATTACATATTTGGAATCATTTGGTATAAATTTATTAAATATATCCCTTTTATTTTTTTCAATATAAATAAGAACCTTAGTAAAAAAAATTACCAAAGTAAAGTGAAAATCAGGTAATAGTTGTTAAAAATAAAATGATAACGACTACTATATAACCCTAACACTTATATTTATATTTTTGTATGATTTAATTTAATTTATACTCATAGATGATATGTTTATATGGAATTTTATGTCCATTTGGTTGAGATAATGACATATATAATATTTCATTTAAGAGAAAAGTCAATCATGACAAACTATTGTTTTAATAAATATAATATTTTTAATATGGGCTTATCCAAAGGACATGTTCGAATATAGATATTATTCTGAAATAAAAAATATTTGTATTCATCATGATAATTTATTTTTAATGTTTAGTAATGCAATAATTATCTTAAATATCAACATAACATCGACGTAGTAATTATTTAATTAATAGAAAAATCAACCAAATGATATTAAACATATCAAAAGTATTATAATGTGAGATAATGAATGAGGAGAAATAATTTTATATATTTTATTGACATTTTTTAATTTTTAAAATAATAATTAATAATTATAAGTTTCATATTTAATATATTAAAGTTAGAGTAGTGAATAGTTTTAAAAACTTACATTATAGATATTTTTTAATAAATAAAATTTTATTAAATGATATAAATTCCAGTAATTTTTATATTATTCCAAAATACTCTTAAATGGATTATAATATTTAACATTGTCAATTTATAAGATATTTTTTATTTTATATAAATTATCATGGCCTTTAATGATTGAAAACCCTTATAGTTATGATAAGTTTAACAAGAGTTAAAGAGTGATTAAAACGAAAAGAAAGGGATAAAAATATTGTAAAAAATATCTAAATTTGGTTATATTATATATACTATACTCATAACCATCCCATATTATAAATAAATTATTTTTTAACCATTATTAATTGAATATTACATTATATTAATTTAATATTTTGAGAAGTTCCCAGAGTTCCCCACCTCTCTCTTATAAATAGGCACCACTACTTCTCAATTATTCACACTTAAACCCCATTTTGGTTCCACAAATACATACTGAATTGCCATAATAACATTCAAAACCATTTTATATTCTCTCTATTTATGAAAGAAAAAAACATTAGTGCTATTAAGGTGCTATGAAAAGGCGGTTGTATGAATAAGAGGTATCATTCTTAACTGAATGCTTTTGTTTATTTCTTCTTCTGTTTCCTTAAAATCATATTCAACCAAGATAAAATAAATTCTATAGTATATTTAATATACTAATATATAATTATTTTAATATCATAACCTTTATCCATATTCAACCTCCGTAAAATGGTAGAGGAATTCATTATTTGTGTGTACGGCGGACTGCTCCCTTGCAAACTAATGTAATTTTTTTTCATCGCCATATTTCATCAGTTTTTAAAATGGTGGAATTAATTTTTATATATTATATTAATGAAATATTTATCACTATAAAAATATAATATTTTATTCATCTTTTACCCTTCCATTCATTGAAAATGGAGATATTATTTTTGTGTACGTGTGGACAACCACCTCCACGAAGCGATATGATTCAATTTTCATCACCAAATAAAATAGATGATA
Organism: Viscum album; assembly: GCA_963277665.1. Classification (NCBI taxonomy): domain Eukaryota; kingdom Viridiplantae; phylum Streptophyta; class Magnoliopsida; order Santalales; family Viscaceae; genus Viscum; species Viscum album. The sequence continues at coordinate 291,424,254 of OY728132.1, forward strand.
TATATATATATTAATAAATACATATATACATATATACATATATATATATATATATATATTTAAATTATTAATATTATATTTATTATATTATGATCATTATTTAAGTAAAAAATAATACTTACCTTATTTCTGTAATAATAATTTAAATATAGAAACGTTAATCATCTACATGTACGGTATACCGTCTCTATGATTGTAACATAGTTAATTTTTCAAAACCATATTTTAAATTTTGTTATAAAAGTATTATTTATATTTAAAAATGATAATTATTTCATTTTTATTATTATATATATGGTATATTAATGACCACTTTGACCATAATCAACCTACTAAATTTATTTTTAACATATAAACTGAATATCATAAAAAAATATGATTTGAACATAAATGATTAAGTATATGCATATAACATTGTAATAAGTGGTAACACATGAATATTAATCATGAAAATGTTTTCTTAATCAATTAATAATTAACCTAAGTTTATTATTTAGGAATAAAATTAATGTGTGTGTTGACAAGTTAAGGGAATTTTTAAAAAAAATCATCTTTTAATGTTTCCACTAAAACTATCTTTTCATCCATATCCATATTTTCGAAAAAGGCTTTACAATTTTGTTTTTAATATTATACTATTATTTATTAATGTTATTTAAAAAAAAATTACATTTCACAAAATTATTTGAATGTAATACTTTTCATTTTCCAAATGATGTACGTTGTGAATTTTCTAAGAAAAGTATGGAATTAATGTTTTTTAACAAATACAGAATGAGAAAATTTACTCACCATTTTTTATAATATTTTAATTTAATATCATTTTGAAAATTTAGAAGTTCGTTTTAAAAGGAAATATTTTCCTTCATATATACAACATTTTTTAAAAATAAGTGATTTAAAAATTGAAAAGGTAATCTCCCCAAGAAATGTTTGAAATGATATTTCAAAATCATTTTCCATTTATGATTTCATCCATTGTTGTAATTTTATGTTGTATTCCTTTAAAAATTCCATATTTTGTTCAAAGAAAAACCATAATTTTCATTTTTTTGGGTAGTTTGGTATATGAATTTGTTTTAAAGAAAAGTCATAATTCAAAATCCAAAAAAGTTTTCTTATGGGTTGAATGGTTATTTTATATTGCAAAAAAGAAAAATTTTATGTTTTTTACTCTGTTATATTTCTTAGAAATTGTTTGAAATAATAGGTGGTTCTGTTATAAAAAAATAATTGGTGGTTGTTTTATTAAAAAAGGATGGGTTGTTACATTTCTTACCAAGGATATGTGGTTTTGTTATAGACCAAGGATGGGTGGGTACATGAAATCCTTATAATTCCTTGGGTACTCCAAATGTTGAATTTGACCATATTAGCTATTCTATTTATAAGAGTGATATATATTATGATGTCCCAAGTTACCTACATAATTTTTTAATTCTTAATAATGAATTTTCATGTAAATAATTAGTTTTTAAAAATGTAAGATAATTATATTTTTTAAAAACAATTCTATTTTATGGATAAAATGTTGTGTTTTCTAGAAAATGTTTCCATAGGTTTTCATTTTTTCAATAGATGAACAATTTTATTCTTTTAATGCCTCTTAATGATATTTTTATGATCATAATTTGTTTTCAAATGTTTTCCACGTGGTTTTAAGGATTCACAGTGATCATAATTAGATCAAGATGAAAATTTGGATGAATTTTCTTATAAATAAATCACATTTTATTTTAAAGAGATTTGTTTTATAGGAAAATGGATAAGGAGTATAAGTATCCACTTATAGTGAATGGATTTATTATTTAATAGATTTTCCTAATTTCTAAAACTCTTAACCTAAAAGATATTTGGGAATTAAATAAATTTAATTAAAGTATAAAGTTACTGTAATGTTCAATATTTGATTTTGAGTCCTTATAGATGGTATTAGAGTAGAGGTTAGAAAACTATATAGATTATGATGATTTAAATTGAGTTAGTCTCATTACTTATGAATACAATTATGGTTTTAGAAGTTTATGGTTGATTATATGTTCAATGACATATATATCCATTTTTTCGTTTTAATTGATGGATTTTGAGTTGATTAATTATTATTTATAGAGATTTAATTTAGAAGTGTAATAAAATTATTTATAAAAGAATTAAAGGTTAAAGTGTTATGGAATTATTTAAGGTTATTGTCTTTAAAAATCCAATTTTTCCTTTAACATGTAATAACTTATAGAAGTTTTTAATGATGTTATTTTTCTATAGAATAAGTATTTTTATAAATATGGAAGGAAAGAGATAGTTAAATACCTTTTTATCCATTATAGATTACTTAATTATCACTATTAGTGCAAAATCATTTTCAAAACATTTTTATAACATATAGAGTACTATAATCACCTAAAAAATTATTTAATCTATCCAATAACTTTTCATTCCTCAAAAAATTATTTAGTTCATAGTGTCTTTTTTTTATTTCAAAATCGCAATTTATCCATCTCATTGATCATGTAAATTTTATTTAGGACATGACTATTTTTTCTAACGATATAGACTTCCTGATAGTAGATAAAAGAGTTATCAATAAGATAAGAGAAAACAATAATGTATGTAAATAAGTTATGAATTATTTTAGTATATTCTAAGTATGAAATAATATTGAGTTTATATTCATAAATCATATAGTCATATTCCATATCATGATTTATAGGAATAACGTATTAAGGAATACGATAAAATATTTTTTTTAGGTATAGAGTTTTTACAAATAGGATATAGTGGTATTTCATAAATACTCTGAGAATAATGGAATATATAAGTTATTTTCTATAATAGGTTTTATTTTCACATTTTGGAAAAATATGTTTGATGTAATTTATACCTTTTAAAAGTAGTATAATGAAACGGTGATAATTTTTGGGATACATTCATTGAGTTTTGATTAATGTTTTACATACATGTAAACCATAAGTAAATTATATAAAATTGTTTATTTGTAGTAGAATGCCATTAATTTTGGTTGAAATAATTTTAATGGTATTGGTAGAATTTATGTTCAATTTGATCTCTGATATTAAGGTAATTAGGGGTTATTATAATTTGGGAACATATGTTTTGTCATAAATTGACTTTGTAATCAATTTTATTTCAGATGAATATCACTATTTTGGAATCCTTATATCATATTATGGAATTTTATTTGAAAAAATAATGTTATAGTGATATTTTTGAATAATAATGGTTTTTATGGTGGTATAAAGTTGATTTAGCTCATTTATGGAAATAAATTATACATTAAATGACTTTTCATTTTTTTGGTATGATACATTAAGAATGGTTTATTTTATTTCATCATAAATGATAAATTATTCTTGGAAGACTATGTGATCAAATCCTTATGATTTTTGGTTTTAAATATTAGTCTATAATATTTTGAGAAAATTTAAGGATGGTTTATTATTTAATGATCTAAATTTAACATTAGCTATTATTCTTGAATTTTAGAGATTATAGAATTTTTTTCTTCTTTTGACGGTTTATTATTCTTTAGAGTTATTTTATCATGGGATAACCATTTTGATTGAGGTTAATATCTAAAGATAACAGAAATATATATTTATATTTTTGATATTATTTGATCTATTATAAGTTGATTCTAGGAATTCAGACAAGGAACAATTCTTCTTTAATGATCATCGTTTTGAGAAAAATATGAGATTATGGTTGTAATTAATTAAAGGATAAAATTATTCTTCCCAAGTACGTATATTTCATCATGATCAAAATATACCTAGTAAAATAAATCCTCAAAATTAATAAAAGTATTTTGAAATAAAAAAATTATTATTTTACTTTTATTACAGATAAATCAATGTCCTCTTAGCCCATCATATATTTACAAATTTGTGATGGTTAACTTTCTCAATAACATGTTTTCCACCACTCACTATTAATCCTTGTGATTTAGTTTACTCTTCCATTTCGATTTTGTCACTTTCCATCAATTTTTTCCAACGTGGAAACATATTTTGTGTTATTCTAGATGATATTCTTACTTTCCTTTCTATCTTTTCAAGACTATTTTTTATTATTGATTTTTATGACATGGGATTTAAACAAAGGTATTTTGAAAATTTAAATCCTATTTACTAATCACTAGTTCAAATTGTATGGATGAAATTCATAAATTTAGGTTAATATAATATCTAAATTTTTTAAAAAGAAGATAATATGTTTTATAGTGTACAATATATGCAACAAATAGTGAAAAATTATTATTTAATTTGTCATTATAACCTAGCCATTAAATTTGAAAATATGGATATTAATAACTAATTTATGAAATAGATAAATATTTCCAACTAAATATAAACATATTGTTAAATTATTATATCATAATCACTCAATTTCAAGTAAATTCATTTTATTATTAAAAAATACATTTTATTTATATTTAATTTTATTGATTTAGGTGTAAAAATAATATATTTAATTCCTAGAAATTTTAGAATATTATTTTGATAAAATTAAATTCTATTTTGAAATCAAAATATCAAAATTATCCAATGGTTAATGTTTTATAGTTTTCTTAAAATTATGATTTATTAATCAATAGTGCAAATAATTATTTTTATCGAAAACTATATTTTAATTCGACGAATTTATAAGGTAAAATTATAATTTTTTCATTAGTTTTAAAATACCATTGGTTATTATTTATTTATAATACAAAAATTATGTTTTTTTCTATGAAATTTATACAATAATTTATCATAAAAATATTTTTACATTTGAATTGTATTTTTTTGAAAAACTATTTTTCAACACATATTTCTTATATAATTTTAAGCTAAATTATGACACTTATTCGTTTTTAATTTTGAAAAATTGATTCCGTATTTTGTGTCATGAGGTCCAATTTGTTTAAATATCTTCCTTTTATTTTTTATCAATGTGAATGGTAATATTAGTAACTGTTTTACCATGGTAAAGGGTAAATCTTGTAATTAAAGTTTAAAATAAAATTATAAGGACTATAAAATGACCCTAACACATTAATCAATGTTATTTTATGATTTAATTTCATATTTAATAATCTAATATTATGTTATGTGAAATTGTTGGCCCTTTTTATGAGATAATGACATTTATGATTTTATTTCAATAAAAGTCCAACATGTCACACTATTTTGTTAATAACTATAATATTTCTAATATGGGGTTATCTAGATGATATTTTTTAATATAAATATTATCTTTGAAATATTAAATATATATATTAATCATGGTAATTTATTTTTAATTATTATTAAATAAATAGTTACCTAAAATACTTATACAATAGTTATGGAGTTATTATTTAATTAAAGGAAAAAAACAAATAAATGATATTAAAAATATCAAAAGTATTATTATTTTAGATAATTAATTAAATATAATAATTTTATGTTTTACAATGAAATTTTTTAGATGTTTTAGAATCATTTATAATTAAATGTTTTATATTGATATTATTAAAGTAAATGTAATGATTAGTTCCAAAAATTTACATTATTGATATTTTAGAATAAATAATATTTTATAAAATGATATAAAATAAAAAAAAATTATATTTGGACACATTATATGGATAAGATTTATAATATCAATCCTGATTTATTTTTTCATATTTTTCAATTTATAGTAACTATCACGATCCTCAATGTGGGAAAAACCTTATCATCACAGTGAGTTTAAAAATGTTTTACTATGGGTTAAAACTGAAATATAAGAATAAAAACATTGTCAAAACATACATAATTGTTATTTTTTGATATTAAATTTACCCACAATCAACATATATTTGAAATAACTAAGTTTTTATCTATTTATAATTGATTATTAATTTAATATTTTGAGAAATTTCAAGAGTGTCCATCCCCTCTGTTATAAATGGTAACCACTTCTTCTCATTTATTCACACATAAAAACACTTTTTTATACCAATATCTTCTAAAATGCATTTCAAACATACCTCCACATGTTCTATAGAACTTATTTAGGGAATAACACCAACCTTAGTGGTCTTAATGTGTTACGAAAATGAGTTTTTCTGAAGAAGTGTTATCGTTCTTAGCTGAACGTTTTTGTTTTATTTCTTCATCCACTTACTTAAAATATTTTTCATCCATTATAAAAAATAAAAAATTTATCAATAATATACTAATGTAATTTGTTTTCCATCATCATTTTAAATACATGTTGTAATGATATAATTAAGGTATGTATGTGATATTCATGAAATATTTATCATTAAAAATAGATAATATATAATTTATTTTCATACCTTTCCATTCCATGAAAATGATAAATCCATTTTTGCGTACATGTGGACTTCCACCTCCATGAAATAATGTGATTTCTTCTCATCACCACTTATCATAGATGATATATATATAAGTACATCTAAAGTATTCATAGTATATTTATGATTTTATTATAAATAGGTAAATATTAAAAAATACTTAACTTCATTCCTTAATGATAATTTTAAAATTTAAATGTTACTCGTGCGTACGTATGGACTATCTTCTCCATGTTTGTAACATAGTTAATCTTTTATAACCATATTGTATGGCCAGTTTTAAAAGTATAATTTATGTATAAAAATGAATATTATTTAATTAATATTATTTTGGATTTGGTGGAGTAATTAACCCTTTGACCATATTTATACTATCAAATTCATTTTGTATTTGTAAGCCATATATCATCAAAATATCTTATGTGAATATAAATTATTAACTAATTGTGTATAAAATTATTATAATTGATATAACATGAATAATAAAACATAAAAAGTTTCTTAATAGAGTAAATAATTAACCTAATTTTTTATTTAGGAATAATAATAACATATAATATTTGTCAGACTCAAGGTAAAAGACTTTCTTTTACAAAAAAATCATTATTTCATGATACCTTTAAAACCATATTTTTCTTTCATATCCATATTATCTAAAAATATTTTTTCAGCGGTTAATATTATTATCACCTGATTATTAAAATTCATATTTACCCATGATTGAATTTTAAGAATTGGTTTAAATGGAATATTCTTACCATTTTCAAATGAGGTACCTTGTGTTATCTCCAAAAAAAGTATGAAGGTGTGTTTTTTTAATTATATGGAAAGAAATAAATTTCTAAACATGAAGTATAATATTTTATTTAAAGATTATTTTATAATTTTTAAAGGATATTTTCAAATTAAATTTCATCAATTACATTTTCACATTTTTAAACATATGTGATTTAAAAATTGAACAAGTGTTTTCCATAAGAAATGATCTGAATGACTATTAAAAATAAATTTCTATTTAATATGGAATCCTTTTATTTTATTTTATATTGTATTTCTTTAAAATATTACAAATTTTATTCAATAAAATGATTTCTTTCAATTTTCTTGAGATATTTTTGTATAGAAAATTGGGTTTTTAAAGTAAATTGAAATTTCAACATCCATAAATGTTTTATTATGGGTGAAAATAAAATATTATATTGGAAACTACAATATTTTATTTTTTTTAACTATCTTATGTTTCATGGGAATTGTTTTTATTGATGGTTAGTTATATTATAAACCAATTGTGTGTGGTTACATAATTAACCAAGTACGGGCATTTATGTTATTCAATAAGTAAGGGTTTCTATGTTACTAACCAAGTATATGTGGGTTCATGATATCCCTCCAATATATTTTTAATTCTAGAGATGGAAGTTTTATATATTTTTTATTCCATTTGTAATAGTGATATAGAAAATTAAGTCCCAAGTTACCTATAAAACATTTATATTCTTGATAATGAGTTTTTTTGTGAATAATTTATTTTCAAAAGGTAAGATAATAGACTTTTTTAACAATATAATTCCCTTTTGTATGTAAAATATGTTTGTTTTTAGGAAACATTTTTTCATGTTTTCTCATGATTTTCATTGGACTAACTGATTTAATCTTTTTAAGTCCCTTACTAAGATTTTTGTACCCATACCATGGCTTAAAATGTTTTTTACATGGTTTTTGGGATGAGTAGTGATGAATTATTAGGTCAAGAGGAATATTTTGAAGATTTTTGATGAAAATAAATCATGTTTTATTTTAAAAAAAGTTATGGGAAAACAAGTAATGAATAGAAACACCCACTTGTAATGAATGGGTTTATTTGGTTTCAGTTTTTCATAATTTATAAATATATAAACATAAAAGATATTTAGGAATGAAAAAAAGTTAATTATAGTCTAAATTCACTAGAATATGTAATGTTCAAGGTTAGGTTCATACAATTAGTATAAAAAACCACCATATTATTTCAATGAAAAGAGAGAGGTTGAATAACCACTCATACAATGATAAATTGACCCAACCATAGTCCATCGATGTATTCTCCAAAGTAAGAGCATAATCTAGTAGCAACCTTATATATAATCCATCTCATATTATCAAGAGTGATATATTTTAAGTAAAATTATTTCATTCCTAATAATTTTATCATATATACAACATATATCAATAAAATTTCCCACATAAATAATTTTTTTTCATTCATTCCCATACATAGCTGAGGAAATCCTCATACATATTCTACTCACTTAAGAATAGTTCAATCATATATAGTTCTTATCATTAAAATAATCTACCCATACTTCCCAACTTGATGAGACCACATGTTTAGAATAATATCTAAAACTACCCTGACATATATAATGATACTATAGTATTAGTTCAATACTATATTTTACAATATATTTCTTGTAGAAACTGGAATAATCTATATCACTCAACTAACACACATGACTCACACCATCCTGACTCATTTTGTGATATCATTTGGCTCTCTCACCAAATATATATTTTATACACTTAACTATAGTCTAAAATCATGATGATACATCCATTATAATATCTCGCATAACATAGTGAATCTATTTTCATTGCATTCATCTCAGGGTTATATTTGTATCAAGGTAACTATATAAATTTAGAACCTACGCTAGGGGTTTTATCACATTCATGGGCATAATTTAATGATATCATCATCAAGTGATGAACATCAGAAAATGTATCATAGTTTATTTATCGTAATTCCTTCAATATTAATAAGTTTATAAAGAAGACAATAAATAAGTTATAATTTTTAAATGTAATATAATCCCTATTTTTATAAACTATTTTACTCAATCACACAAACTATTTCACATTTTATGTGATCCTATTTTCCATGTCTGTTTCTTATAAGCACACAATGTTACACCTTAATATAGTATTAAAACAATAACCCATTAATTTCCTAAGAAAGTTAAAATCTATTAAATAAAACCAAGAAAAGAAAAAAACATAATCCCAACATCATGGTAACTATTATTTTCTATAATGAATATGTTGGATAGGAAAAAAACAAAATTTTTCATATGTTTTGACTAGTTATACCTCTATCTACCAGGCCTTTAATTATATTATGAATAAAATAATTCTTTAATGTTATGTTTTAATTTCTTAGGATATGATCTCACTTCTGAACCTAACCCAATGAGTCAAATACCCCAAATGGTCCACCAATTGCACAAAACTTTATAGAATATTGTCAATGCTTAGAAAATATCTCATTAAGATATTATATCCTTGATATATTTAACAAAAAATTCTGATGAATATATAAAACATCCATAAAATAGATATAATCATTACTATAAAATGTAATTACTATTTAAGGCTTACTATATTAATAATAAACATCATACTGAAATTTAGTGTAATACACTTCATGATATACAATCATATGTGGTATATATGAAAAAAGGAATAAAATAAATAGAGAAACCCCTAAAAAAATTTATCCTTTCCCTAAAACTATCTTTGTAACCATGCTAACATACTCCTACTTTATCACCTATGCTAAATACCATTCCCTAACTACCATACGAAACAAAAACTTTCCCATTCATTTAGGTTCACATGTCATGTTTGGTTATAAAACTCAACATAAAACCACCAATAAACCAATAATATAATCCAAAAAATATTTGAATGCATGTGAAGTATTATGTGAAGCATTTAATATCCACATGTATCATATGTTACAAATTCTAGAGCATTTTTGATGCCACCCTAACAATCAAATTTTTTCATATTTTCTAATGCTGACATTAGTTTGGAGTAAGTAATCATTGGGATGCTAGGTTGATGGGAATATCAACGAATCCATTCACATAATAATTGAATACTAGGTTAGTATATATTTATACTCATCTATAATGAAAATATCTAGATACTATGTTGTAATAGAACCTAGAAAATCCAAACAGGTAATCAATTAGATACTAGTTTTTAATATTGCCCAACCTAACCAAAAAAATAAATAAACTAGATACTAGTTGGTATCTTTCTCAACCCATATAATCTCATATAACTGGACACTAGGTTGGTATAGTGCCCATAATCAAATGGATATTAATTTAGAATCATGTATAACCCTTACAATATCATATTGATGGATACCAGGTTGGGAAAGTGACTAATTTTTTCAATTTATTTATCAAATGGATTTTATGTTTGTATGATGTATAACTCATTTGATAACATATAATTTGATACTAGATTAATATACAAAAAAATCCATCTAAAGTGGTAATCAACATGATACAATGTTAAAATCATGTCTGACCCATCCAATATCATATAAATTGATACTATTATGGAATCATGCACAAATATTTTGGAAATTTTCATTATATAATCACAAACACCCTTTAAATATGGGTTGAAAGTTTTACTCAACCCAATTATTTTTCTTTCTATATATATTTTGATGAACTTACCTATCCCCCCACCCCAAGAACATTTTTAAATCCCTTATTGGATAGTTGTATCCATGTCTTGGTTGATTCTCAAATATAAATCCTAACATCATTTCAAATATCCCTTGGGAAAACAATATATCACACCATCACAGAACATGATGATAAATAATAATATTCATGGATAACTCACTAAAAAATATTATCTCAGACCTAAAAACCCACTACACATCATGTGTGTGTATCTTAACATCTCTATATCTTACCCCCTCAATTATTATCAATGATCACATTTAATGTATGGAATATTTTAATACAATAAATGCAGGGCTTCAAAATCTATACTTAGACTATAATTATAATAAATCCCCACTCTAGTGATGTATTCTCTTAAGGTATAACTCATAATTCTCACCTCTATGATGTCAATACAGACCAACCATTATCTAGTAAACATAATATTATATCATTGGTAGTTTATTAAGCATATATTATTATACCACCCTTGATATCTACTAATAAATATTGGTTTATGTCAAAATATATCTCCCATGTGTTGACTCAACCTATAAGGCTATTCTTTAACTTTTTCTATACCAAACCCTAAAGGAGAACGAATCACATGGTTGTTAACCTATTAGATTACCATAGTTCCAATATTCCTCTTATGTTCTCATAAATTTTACTTATAAGTATATATAAATTTTTTTTGACTCAATTAATAGGTTACCCCTTCTGGTGAACACAATTTTCAATATGTTTGTATAATAAACCTAATGATTATCTCACATAAAATTTCACTCTATAAGGAATGTTATATATTTTCACATAAGAAATCCCTAGTTCACTCAATCCATTAATCATGTCTAATCACCCTCTATTGGTTTCACTCATAATTAAACACAAGTATATTCATCTAAAAATTCCACAGAGAGACTATAAAATACAAGGAAATACATATGAATCACTCATTATAGTCCAAATAGTCACACCCATTTCCCAATATATAGCTAAGTCCCATAGATCCTAATCAGTTTTATCACACCCACTTACCCCTCTTTCCCACAACAAAATACATGATTTTACTTCTAAATGTAGAAGATATTAGCAACCACCAATATTATCTATGTAATTAACCCCTTATTTATAATAATATCTCATCCCATCTGATCTCACCCAATCATGGTCATGCTGATTAAACCCAATATTATACAAATAAAATTAATTAAATGTTAAAAAATCTGAATTAAATTATATATTTGACTCTAAAATATCTATAATAAATGTATCACATACTAATGGAATAACCATTATAGAAACTCATGTAAAAAAGAACAATTAACATATAAAGGCTTTTTGATACCTATATAAGAAAAATACACAAATTTTGTGTATGTTTCATCAAAAAATTTCACATAAAATTTATGAGATATAAGAATAAATCATTGGGTAAATTAATTTAAGAGAATTCATAGGAAATGTATTGTTATCAACTACGCATTTACTCATTTAACAATTGTCTATAAAATCTACCTCATTATGGGGTGCCTTTATTATCATTCAGTGAAATCAAACCCAAATTTATATAGTGTATGAACCAAGATCAAAGGTGGAACTAAAAATAGAGGATATATTTAATAAATAGTAAATTATGTCTTTTATTGATGAGAAAAAATCATCTTTCATCATCATGGATCATGGGAGATACATGAAAGGAGGATAAAGGGTGGTGGGGTTTCCGGTTTCTGGTGGTTGATTGAGGGAGATAATATAAAGGTCCTAGTATTAATTAAATTTTCCCAAAGTTAAAAAAACATTTCACACTAGAATTTGTGGGTTGTAATTGCCATCACACTGCTATTATACCCTAACTTAGACAATAGTGGACCAACAAATTCCCAATGTCATGGAAGTGACAATATTTCAACTGACTACCCCTATGGAATTCAAACAGCACCCAACAATCTTTTCTAGTGGAATATGATAGTACACAATAGTTCATATTTATTTATTTAAAAATTGAAAATTTTATATAAGAACCTTATATTCATATCTTCTCCTTTAAAAAATATATTTTGAAGATCCAAAATCGTCAAAAATGTAATTCTGAATTATCCGTATACCAAATTCTAATATTCAACAATATTCCATTACATAATAATAAGAAATTTATTAATTCAATTAACATCCAATGGAATGGGTCATTTAAAACTCTCCCCCAAAATTTTTCCCATACTTGGGATGAATAATATTATTTCACTATTAAACCACACTGAATTTTTTGATCTAGTGTATACTCTCATCTTCAAGGATTCCACTGGTAACATTCAGGTCACCACCACACCTGAACTAGTGAAACTACATTTCTCACTAAAATCTAATGTTTATATCCATTAATTGATATCGATTATTATATAAATAAAAAACAAGTATAAATTTCTTAAATAATGACTGATTTTATACAAAACAAACACTAAAAAATACCCTACTATACCAATTAACAATTAACTCTACATCTAAAACACCACAACATCAACTAGTTCTACTTATTTACCAATGATTCCATGATATAGAAGATATTCATAAAACACTAAGGTATTGGAAATGAACTCCAATCTTTAAAATTTTTACTTTGTTCTCCACTACTATCCGAACAATTTTACCCTCAATCATCTCCAAATTGTACACATAGAAAAATGTATAGTACTCTACCCCACCCTATTCAATACAAAAATCCTTAAATTTATTATACATCATAGCACTCCCTCAGTATGTTCTAACATCCCTGATTTTATATTCCACATCATCTGAATTCCCAAAATATATAATTTTTATTTATATATGTATAAACATTTCTGGAAACCCAACAATGCGATATTTTATTCATCAAATTATTCCCCACATTGGATATCAAATTATCCAAACCCATATAACTGGTAAAAATATATCCTAAAATCTAGTATCTTAGATATCTAAGAAATATAAACCCACGTAAAATAGAATAACATAGAGCCTCAACCGTTATACAGTTTGGTTCACCTTGAAAATAACTTCGAAAAATTCCGGATCAGTTCACCAAAAAAATGGTCAAATTCTCAAACAAAAAATGAATGTACTAATCAAGATCTGTGTAAACACTATGTAGGGGAGGGGTGAATCAATGCTATTTACTCTTTATTTTTTCTTAAATAAGAAAAATATTTTTCCTTTTACTAGAGATATATGACTCTACTATATAATAAGAAAATAAGTATAACCACCAAAACACATATATTTTAAAGGTTCACTACAAAATAAGATTTTCTATGTCCTTGAAATAGTTTGGAAATAATAAAAGATTTTAAAAACACTAAAAAATAATCCATTGAGTGGTTAAAAAAAGTATGTAATATACATTAACTTGAAAATAACTATTGTCAATCCATAGTGCATGTTCTCCTCGCACAAAAAAAGGATTTGATAATGTTTTGTAAAAATTTTATGAACTTTCATCTATATGAATCGATATATCGTCAATGAACTTATTGAACTGTCTCCACGCTTGTTCTTCTAGAAAGATCTTCAATTTCTTGAAAATCATCATGAAAGTACCTCTTCCTATACATATATAGGAAATATTATTTCTAGTATAATCTCTATCTGGTATACATGGTCTAATAAATCTCAGTTGGGTACCCAGTTCATCTGATAATCTTTTTCAGGATACTCAACTCTGTTTAACTGGCTATATATTCTAACTACTCTTCTACTACCACCTTAAATTTTTCATCCAATACCCCTTTAGCCTATTCATATAATTACATCTACACACCATCTGTCTGAAACCAACTACTGGGAAGTCATCATCAAGTATTTATCAAACTAAAACCTCTTCAACCTATTCATAAAATCAACAATCCGTTTCAGAAAAAACTTTATTGAGATTCTATCAGTAAAAAACACGATAAATTCACCCCATAATATATTTGATGTTCCTCGGGGAATCAAGGATGAGGTGGGGACATCAAATTCAAATATCCTACTAAAAATATTTAGTGAAACTGTTAGAAACTTCATTTTATAAACTTAATAAAAACTTTTAAAGAGTAATATATTTCCATAAGAACAATAATCAATAATATTCAGTAAACATTTTTATGACTTGGTGAAAATTGTCAATATTTCCTCTATGATATTTGGGATATTGAAAGATAAATATTTCATCTTCTGTTTTATTATCTTTATGAATTTTTTTTAAATCTGATGGATCCTTTTTTCCTCTCCATCACCACATAATTAATCCAAGCCGATGAATCTTTAACATATTTTCTAGTACAATATCATAGGAACCTCTCAAAAGTATTTCTCCAGACACTTCAACCAACTAATGTCTTGCATCATAAACCTTCAACTTTTCCATTCACAAGAAAACCTCTAACTGATAAACCTCATAAAGCTACTTATATCTGATCATATAAAATTAATTATTCTATTTAGTGACATATAGACTTATAATTTTAACATTTTTAACCATGTATATTACCTTTCAATATACTTCATATATAAGAAATCATATTTTTCCCACTGAGCTAGAAAATGGTACATTTCCTTCACTTAACCCATTGATGTTGAGTTTTCCTGTCAAATGATCCTTCACACAACCTTCCATCCAAATATATTAAAACCAAAGTTAAAATAGTGAATAATTTTAGAAAAATATGTAAAATTCTATTATATTTTAGTCACCCAATAACATTGCATTAAGACAATTTTTTCACAATTAATTCCGATTCCTTAGATCGACAGACTTTAGAAATGAATGTCAAGTGAAACTTTATACCACCAAATAATAAAACATTAATAAATTTCTAAATTATAATAATTTTACATTATTAATATAGTAGTTTTATTCTACAAGTCAACACATATTACAGGTATCATCAATCTAGTAGCACCTCAAAACTTTATATCATGAAATTTGTACACATGAGCATTATTTTACCTCTTTGGACTCAAGCTTGGATCATGAGATCCTTCAGTACTCCTGGTTTTTATAACTATTTTATATAAAAGAATTATATAATTTCAATATCATAAATATTTATATATAATAAACTTGAGATAGAACATGGATAATCAATTTATACTAAAACTCTAGTCTATCACATAAGACTTGTAGTGTTCATTCAGCAAACATGGGCTGATACACTCCACCAAACACACTAGAACTGATAAAACTCATCTGATCACATTTAATGGAAAGTTAAATAAACTAAAATAATCTTTATTTGAAAAAAAATACAACACTTTGAGAAACCCTTCATACTTCAGCTTCATTAAAAATATCACCAAACTATTTAGTCCCCAAAATCTCTTCCTTTTGATTTTTTTAAACCACGGAATATAAATCACTAAAATTTTAAAACCCAATTAATGGGTTAATTATATATAAATTCTAAAAACTACATGAGAAAAACATAGTGTAGTAAAAAATAATCATTGATCAAAAATACAATGTTGTCCATAAATAGTAATTTAAGAAACATTTCTCACACATCTTTAGAAACATTTATTACACTTTAAACATTCATTATTAAAAAAATTCATCAAAAAAGAATAAATTTTCATGTATTTACTTCAACAAACTATTAATACAATTCACACGAATGTAAATCACAAATTTACCCTTCGAGTAACTCCCCTAAAATATATTATCTTCCATAGAATGGATAATCACATACTAATGGATTGATTTATGTTACAACTTTTTTGACCCCTTAAAAATAATATTTAAATACAAGATGAGAGAGGGGAAGAGATGACATACCTTGGCCTTGATAATAGGGTGGTTGAAAACCCACTATCAACCTCATATTATGACATTTTTCCTTTAGAAATGTTTTAGTAAAGATATCAGCAAAATTCTCAGTTTTAGGAAAAAACTCCAATATTCGTTTATTGTTTCCAAATATCCATTAATGAAGTGATATTTAATATCAATGTTCTTGTAAAATGAGTGTTGTCTTGAATTTTAAGTGATATTTATAGAACATTGATTATCATAATTTAAGATAAGGGGAAACATTGCATATACTAAAAAATATTGAAATTGTAACATTATCCAAATAAGTTTTTTTAGATTGAGTGGTGGATATATAGTCATATTTAGTCACAATAAGAGTTTCTGGATTTTTTTATTCATATGATAAAATCCATCATATTTTTCCCAAAAAAAGTCTTCTAGATTTGGATCTTAAATAATTAACACCACCTTTTTAATTTTCTTATTTATAACAAAAATGAACAACCTTTCCTAACGTATAATATTTTATTTTGAAATCAATTGTTCATTGATATATCTCCAAAATTATTTTTCCTACTATATTATGATATTATTTTAGAGTACTTCGATACCTATCACAAAATGTAATATCCTACAATATATTCAGTATTTAATTCATTAAATACAAAAATATTCCAACCAACTTTCTATATTATTTATGATCAACCTTCTTACCTTCTCCAAAATTTATAACATGGTTACCACTAAGATAGGTGTGAAAATTGACTTTTAATATTCCATTCCCAAATTCTTCAAAATTTCCTTAGTAAAATTCTCTTGATATAGGAAAATATATATAAAATAATCTCTCCATCTCCTCCAAAAATGTTTCTTAGATTTCATCATCATTCGCTAAAAAAATGATGTCATCAATATAAAAAACGATTAGCGTGGGAATCCTCATAATATTATTATATGTAAAGGATACTATCAACTATTCATATCATGAATTTCATTTCATCATCCTTAATCAAGTATCTAATTTAAAATACCATAATATTAGTTCTTGCTTCAACCCATAAAAATCCATCATTAACTTTTACAGATAGATTTTATATTTTCTAAGAGTGAAGCCTTATAGTTGTTCAATAAAAACTTCTTCATTGAGACCTCCATTAAGAAAAGTCAAATTGACATCCATCTAGAATATATTATATCTTTATTTTTTAGTGATATCAAGAAATATTCTGATGGTTTCATGCATCACTGTTGGGGAAAAGGCCCCATCAAAATAATTTGTTTTAATGTAATAGTAAAATTTATAAACCACTTGTGCCTTGTTTCTTATTACATTACCTTTTTTAATTAACTCATTTTAGAACACCCATTCTGTAGTAAAAACATTGATTTTTTGGAAAACATTTACCATATAACATTATTCTCAATTTTATCCAACTCTTCATTCATATCATTAGTCCACATTTGATTCTCCAAATCTTCATCAACATCTTTTATTTCAATCTTTGAATATAAGGATATATGCGATATTATCCTTGATGTTGTATTAGTTTGAACGTTTTTTAATTGATCTTTGATGATTTTTGAGACTCCCACACACCTTCTTAGCCTAGGTTGAGAGGAATATAATTCTCCCTTAACACTTGATATAGACGAGTCACAATCTTTATCATAAATCAATTAAACATTATTATTATCCTAAAGAAAATTTTCAAATTAATTAACTAAAACCACTTAATCTTCACTTCCTCTAATATCGTAGATTAACTATAACCTTACTTATCATAATGTTCAAAAATAATCACATCTATAGAGTCATAAATATTTCATGTTTCTTTATTATAGAATATGTATCATCTACTATTATTATGTTATCCAAGAAATATTGCATCATCACTTCTCTAATCAGACACCCCAAGATTATAACTTTTAACCATGATAATGTAAGGACTAGAAAATAACCTTAGGTACTTAAAAAATTGGGTTTCTTTGTAATAAGTCTCATAAGGATTCAAATCAAAGTTTAGACTATAGAATCATTAGTTCTAAATATGAATTACTTCTCTAATAGAATTCTTCCAAACGTATTGAAAGTATCATGTTAAATCAATATAGTTCATCTCATCTAATCCAAACATATTATTAACCTTTCAAAAATATTATTCATTTATAGTTGTTGTGGAAAAATAGACTTACAATTTATTCCATGACATTATAGATAATTTATAAACATTCTATTTGTGTATTTGAAACTATTATGAGTTCAAATATTATTCACAGAATATTCATATTCATTTTTTTACTTATCTTGAAGCTATTAAACATTTTTATAGATCTTTAAGGATATTTTGAAAAAAAAATACACATAGTTCCCATAAAATCATTAATAAATTAAATAAGGTATCATCTCTATTAATTTTTTTTTTCTAATTGGACCATATATTTTAGTGTCTATCCACTCCATGGGGTGATTTGAATGAATCTAAAACTTCTTATAAACTAATTTTGTAATCTTATCTTTATAAAATATGGAAAAACATAAATATCATCTTATTTTAAAGATAGTAATATCATGAATACATTCTATATTTTTTAACTTGATCATATCCCTATGAATTATATTCCCCAACCATTTATCCCATTTCTAGTTTTACTCTATCATTCTTAAATAACATGAACTTTTCACATCACTAACTAGTAACTAGTTTCCCTGGGTTTTTTCCATCTTTTAATAAATTTCCATTATTCAATATTTTTAATAATAAAACCATCTCTTATTAAAATAATTTTTTAACCTTAATCACAATTTTTTAAAACACACAAGAAATTGAGTTTTATCACATTAAAAAACAATTGTATTTTATGAATTATCCTTTCCTTCCCAATGATATCATAATCAACACCTATGATTATGATGGAATCATCATTTATTAAAATAATTTTACCTTCCTTATAGTCATTCACATTTGTTAATAAATTTAAATCTCTGGTATTGTGTTAATAATTTTTTATTATCTAATATTCGTGGTTGTTATCCTTTTGTAGGTTTGAGAATATTTTCAATAACTAAGAAGTTTCCAATTACTTTTCAATCCTTATAATTTGAATTGTTATATTTCATGTATAAACTTATTTGTGTTGGTAACCTAACAATACACCCTTGTTCAATATTTACTGGATGATCACAACATTCATAAATAGTTTGATAAGGTTGGAATCTATTTCTAATCTTCATATTGACTTTCTTAGCTTTTCTTTTTTGAGTCGGTTGACTCCCCCTCGAAATATTGCACCAGTTGTTCATGGATTCAATATATAATTGGTAATTGAACTAACACAACTTTTACATATGCCCAAATCCTCTATAGTGTGAGAAATATACATATAAATAAAGTTTTCTTATGTAAATTATATATTGTTTAAGGTTGTGTACATGTTTTATATCATCTTTATTATAATCCATATTCAAAACATGTTTTGTACCATGATTTTTGTGACCTTTTAAATACTTATTATTAATTATATATTTCTTTTCATACTGAATAGTATCTTTATTATTAGAAAATTTTGGTTCAAACATTGAACCATCAAAATTTTTGTATTTTCAACACTACTAATTTTGGCTACATACATGGTCTTATTTTTTTTCTTATGTCCATGTACAATAATAAATTTAACTTATGATGAAATTTTTTTTATCATTATATGGTTCAACCTTAAAATAATTTTAACTATCTTTTAAAACTGGGTTTTGGAAGTTTCATGTTTCTCACTCAGCTACAACAGGATTTTAATGAACAACATCAAGTAACTTCACCTTCCCATTATATTTTATTCATGCTTGATGTTGGGGTTCTTATATTAATAAATTAACATATCCATATCATCCATATATTTCATGATTTTGGATATTAATTCAATAATAAATTCCTGATTGTTTCCTAAAATAGTTTCTTTCCTTAACTTCTTGTTCTCCTTTTCATATCTAAATTTTTTTAAAAACAATATTTCAAATCCCTCTTAAGTATAAATTGAACCTATTATTATTATTATTTATAGAAATTTATTTCATCACTTGTAAATTCTTTTTCTTTCACTTTTTAGTGATTAATTGTTCAGCAGCATCATCATTGAAGTTTTTATCTTTTTCTTCAAAATAATTTCCTTCCTCATATTTAGATAAATATTTCTCTTCTTTATTTTCAAAAATTAGTAACATTTATCTTTAAGTGGGGCTTGGATTTATCTTATTTATATTTTATATTTATTATCATATTTCTATACTGTTAATCATTAACTTCATCTTCATAATATCATTGAAAATGTTCCTAAAATGTTCAAATATATCTACAGCCGAATAACTTTATATGTGACTCTTATTTATACATTATTTTCCCTCTTTTCACCATTTTATAAAACAATGACATAAATTCATCATTTCTATTAATATACTCATCCGTAGTTTCAAATTCAATAAATTCCCCCTCAACTAAAACTTTCTTACATTTCTTTTCTTTGGAACCATGAAATAGATTTATTGATCGTATTTCTCATTTTTATGATGATATTTTTATCTTATAATTTCATAAGTTATGAAAGTATTATACAGATCATCTTGAGAAAGAGTTTTTGGATCTATATCTTCTAAGAATGAAACTTTTGCATCATGTATATAAGTAAGAATTCATAATATATTTTCAACAGTGGTTGAATCTTCCAAAATCACACCAAGACATCTTATGGTCATTGAAATGTCATTAAACCTTGTATAGAAGTCGCCGATAGATTAATTATCACTGATCTTAAGATCATCATATTTCAATCTCTATATTTGTAAATTTTATTTCTTCACATTAATATTTTATTATTAGATGTTATTCAACTTTTCCTAGATTGCATTATTTGTTCCAATTTATTTAACTCGAAGAAAATTAGTTTCATAGAGTGATAAATGTATGAAATTTTTGGAAAGTCCTTAATTATCTAAATTATTCAGCCCAGTATATATTATGTGTACATACTCAACATAAAGAGGGAAACCATCTATAGAATCCTCAAGTGATTTATAACCAATAGACATAAGATATGTTATTATTCTATCATTCCAAATATTATAGTTATTTCCATTAAAAATTGATGTTCCTTTAATGTTAATAGGGTTTTGAAAATCCTTTTCAACTTTCATTTTTATCCAACATCAGATAACATACAATGAAGGGATCCTAGCTCTCATACCACTTTAAAGGACCAATAATAACTAATGTGATCACTAAGAGGGAGAGGGAGTGAATCAATGATACTTTTTTTTATGTTTTCTTACTTAAGAAAAAACCTTCACCTCCTGTTAGAGAGATATGAATCTACTAGAAAATAATTAAACAAGTAACGCAATAAGAACATATGTATTTAGAAGGTTTAATTATAAATAATATTATATATTACTTATCATTATTTGGAAATATCCTAATGCCACAAAAACCACTAGAAAATATTCCTTTGGGTGGTTACACAAGAAGGGAATATCCTTTCCCTTGTGTAGCACTATATTCAGTCAAAATTGAATGTTCTCCTTGAAAATATAAACGATATAAAAATGTTTTCTAATGACTATAAGAATATTAACCAATAGAATTTTGTATATTGTTATTATTTTCTATTATCTTTCTCTTCACTTTCTCCTCTTTCAAGTAAATCTTCAATTTCTTTCATAGTATAGAGTAGGGACCTCTTCCTAGACTTTTATCGGAAACTGTCCATCTGATATTATCTGCGTTCGGTATACACTTACTAAAAAAACATGGTTATATACCTTGTTCATCAGATCAACTATGTATCACTGATCACCAATGTTTGGTTGATCGCCTCTTCCTATTATTCTTCAAAAACCTCTCCAAATATTCATATGATTTCTTATGCACACTATTTTTTTGATACCAACTAATGAGACTTTTTTGTCTGGTATTTGTTATAACGGTTCCACATTAACCTAACAATCTGATCAAATAACCAATTTAGAATAAATTCACCCATCTTCCTTCAATGAATACACACATGAAACAATTTCACCCATTTATATATGTGATGTTTCTATGAGAATTAATGATGGGGTATGAATACCAAATTAAAATGTCCTACTCAAACAAATTTGACCCACTTGAGAACTACCTTCCATTGACCACATTCAATCCTTCTAAATAGTATTATATTTTATTAAGACACAACATCAACAATATTAATCAAATTTTTTTATGACTCAATGTGGATTACATATCTTTACTCCTTCTTATTTGGGACATTAAACTATCATATTTATATTTAAATGTTTAATATCTTTATGAATATTTCATAAAGCTCTCAAATCCTTCCATCCAGTACATCTGCAAATAATTCTTACAATTGATGAATCATTAACCAATGTTCTTACGCAACATCATAAGTACCTCCCAAAACACTTTATCCAAAAACATCATCAACTCAATAAATTTTATCATATTCCTTTTACTATTCCATTTGCATTGAATCCTATGATCGATGAACCTTATACAATTACATATTTCAAATCACAAAAAATGAAATATATTATTTGATGACTTAAATACTTATTATTTTCACAAATTGAACTTTATATTGTACATTTCAACATACTTTATACAGAAGTAAAAAAATTTCTCGATGAAATTAAAAAATATCTATATAGTCCACTCGATCTATTGATGTTCATTTTTCCCATATTTTGATCATTTAAAAAGCCTTCTATCCAAATGCCATAAAACTAAATTTAAATTGGTGAAAAAAATTTTATAGATACATAAAATTACATCTAATGTTCTTCTTCCAATAACATATAAAGACGACCACTATTCCACACCACTTAAAAATTCCTCAGATCGTTAGAATTTGTAAGTGTATGCCTGCGGAAACAACATACCACCACAACATAAAATCTCCATAAACATAAAACTAGGAACATTTAAATTTTATTACATTAATATTTTAACTTTTCACAACCTCAATGTTGACTGGTAACATCATTTCGATAAAACATCACTACTTAAAAGCATGAATTTTATACTAAAGATCATTATTCTCCCCCTTCATACTAATGATTAAACCATGAGATCCTTCATTACTAATGGTGTTTTGAACATAGTCATAAAAAATCATCATCTTATTTCGAAATCATTGAATAATCTTTCTGATATACTAATGAGAAAACTTGGGTAAGAATTCAAAGACAAAAATCTTGTTGATCACATCAAGAAAGTTGTTTCTATAAAATGAACTTGGGTCGGTAGACTCCATTGAATACACATGAGCAGAAAAACATCATCTAATCACCTTTAAGGGAAATTTCAAAATATTAATGTTATATATGATAGACAAACAAAGACAACTGTTTGAGAAAAACTCATTCTTTTATCTTCTTCCAAAACATATAAAAACATATTATTCCCAAAAAAGTGGATAACCACACCATGACATCCATTATCTTAATTCAATAATAAAAATCCAACAAAAAATCCTTCAATAATTGTTTTTGATCATATTATCCTAATAAATCCACTATACTCCTTGTTATAAGGCCAAAATTTATCAAGGAGTTCAATGCCATTACTTTAGAAATCACAAACAATCCACCAGCAAAACACCCATGTTTTAATGGATACACCCTAAAATCAAATACCCCATAAATTTACATATGATACTTGTATTCCTCATTATTTTAGATTCTATTACATATGATATGAATTTATATAATTTTTGTGACTCACCATAGTTGAGTTAGTGCCTATATTCATTAATAATTGCACTGATCCACCCAAACAAATGGTATTCTATTGAATTTATTGACTATATTATTACCTTTAGAATTTATCAAGAAGTATTACCTCTTTTCCCAAACCAAGTAAATGTATTAGAGTAACATCGAACCTCATAAGTATTATTGGTAATTTCACATTAGTAATATAGATATTTCTTCTATTTTATAGATTGCGTATCATTCTACATTTTCTCTTAAATAATTCCACACATTATTATCCCTACACTGGTTTTTTCTATAACTCACACATGAAATTGAATTTCTAAAGCTAATTACTTCATAAATTATATGTTCAAATATGTTGTATCTCACCTTCCATGGGGTCATCACATACTCAATCACACCCTAGGTTTGGCCATCTTCCGATTATTTTAAGAATCACATGACTTAGCTCTAATAGTTAAAGAACAATAAAACCCAAGAAAGTCTCATGATATCACTTATTAAGTGGTTATACATCCCTTAATTATAATGTATCACTTGTTATGACAATATAATTATGACTAATTAATCACTAATGTCATCCATTTAATATAAATATTATCTTATGATATTGCAAACACCTCATATATAGCATGTAAAATTTACATTCTATTTCCCATGAAAAGAGAGAGACCAGATAACTTTTTAAAGGATTCATTTCCACTGTCATTGGTTATATATTTCTATTAATAAGTAAAATAATTCCCTTTTACTACATTCTTATATAATCAAACACATGTAATCGTAAGTTATATCATATCAGTTCTATACTTAGAAGCCTATTAAAATTAGCATGCATCCCTTGTGTATCAATCGCACCTCTATATTGAAGCACTCAACATTATTTATTTCCCATATATACAAAAGGTTATCTACATGTATATATTATTCACCCAAGCACATGTTACCCATGTATATTTCTTCTCATGAATAAACATATACGCATGCTTCAAATATTTTGGCACACAAATTCTTAGACTAACCCTCCCTCGAGTTATGCTTATTGATTCAAACATATCATATTTTTTCACAATAATTGATATTATAATCCATATTGTGTAAAAAAAGACAAAACACCCCACTACTTGGATAATAAACACAACTCATTCGATCTTAATTTGTTCCTAATCCTTGCTATACTATCCTACAAAATACAAAAATTATACACCATACACTACTTATCATTCATGAAATAATATTTATGCTTATATCTCATATAATTTGAAGAATCTTCTACTAATGAACCCCTCTCATGTTATATCTATATTAGGGTATCCATATACCATGAATTCCGACTCAAGGGTTTTAATCGCATATATATTCATACTATAGGGATATTTTTATCAATTAGTGAGTAGCACATATAGTTACATGATTAGTTTAGGTTAATTAATTTTCTACTAATAGATGATACTAGAAGGCACCAAATAATTAATTTTTCATATATTAATTTATAGAAACTCTATTTTTGATAAATAATTTTCTTAAATCAAACTGAATAAATCCATTTTCATGTGTATTTAAAAGATATGTATAATTTATGTATACTTAACACTTAACAAGTTGGGTTAAGAGTAAAACAGTAAATGAATGAAATTATTAAATCATACTTCTTCAAAATAACTCAATTATAACCTTAAAAATTAATAAATTTAATCCTAACTTCCATGTAAATTTGATTTTCACCCATACTGATGTTGAATTTTAGAAAGTAAGACATCCATCCCATGTTTTAACAAGTATTATCAATATATATCAAACCTTGAATAATAAGAAAAAAATTGTATATTATACTATTTTATAATGTTTCAAGCTTGCGGAGCAGACATACAGCCTGAGCCAGAGCATTATGAACCTTAGGTATGCCACCCCTACATTGGATGTTGTTAGTGTCAAGGGTTGGATAATTTCTTATTAGAAAACTATACAGACAATATCATAACCATAAAAATGATAAATAATATATAAATCCATATAATAAATTTCAACATCACTACAATAAAAAATCATAGTAGCTGAAATCCATCCATAAAAATAATAAACATTTTATTGTAATAAAAGAAACCCAGTCCATGCTATATAATCATACCTGATAAAATAGATCACCTTTTAGGACTAAACATAAATTATATATACATAAAAAGGAATAAACTAAATATTTGGTACATTGAGTCTTAAACATTTCCTCAGTATTGTCTCTTCATGCTCACTATGTTACTCTAGATTACTCACCCATTTTAGGGCCCTTGCCCTGATCTACATTCCTGACACAAGTTCTACACATCATCCATGTTTCATGTGTTCGGTATGATTATGAAAAATAGTACAGCAACACCAAATCCATCCACATAGAGTTGAGGAATTACATGACATTGAATCTGTTATTTAGGCTGTATAATTTTTTATATTACAGAGTTTGAGTTTAACTCTATCATTTTAACACCTCAAGTCTTTATGATATAATTTTTTAAAATAAATTTTATCTCTCTGATATCCTGGGATGCATGTAACACTGAGTTTCAGAAAAACATGACGCTCTATTAAAATATAATTATTAAAATTCTTCTAACATAATATATCTATTATGTTGGAGTGTATGATTATGAATAACTAAATTTGGAAAAAAATTATATTTTTCACACATGTATATAATAAATTCAATTCATATCTACTAATTATTAATAAAATAAACTTAGTAATGGTTTGGTCATATAATTTAAAATATAGTTTTACCACATTGATAAAATATATTTTAAAAGATTAACACTATTTTTAAAATCATAATATTTATATTAACTTTCACTAATCTTTTTGGATTTTTCATAAAATATAATGTTTTCAATGAATTGTAAAAAATACATATTTTTATAAAATTTTCATTTTTTTAGTAAATTAATTTTTATTGTCCTTTTAATTTGATTAGAATTAAAATAAGTATTATTTTTTTTAATTAATATTATTAATTACATTTAAATAAAATTTATATAGTATTTTAGTATATGATTATTTTTGGGTTTTGAAATGGGATTTTTTAAAATATAGTTTTAAAAGGCATATTGTTTATCCATTTTTGTTAATTAAAAAAATCTAATTAGTAATTATTTAAATGAAATTTATATATTATATATCATTATATATTAATTTAAATTTATAAAATTATGATTAATAATAACATAGTTAATATAAAATCATCGTTTTCATGAAAAATACACTCCTTGCAAAACCACCTTTTCATCGTGTGTGGGGGATTAATTTTAAATTAAATTATGAAATGTATGTGATTTAAAATTTGAAAAAATTACTCTATGTATGGAATTTGAAAATATTATATTATCTAATAATATAAACTAAATTTTTTACCAAAAATAATAATGAAAATAATAAAAATTATTTATCACGGTTAAGGTAAAAACAGTATTACCATGGGTTAAACTAAACCACCAAGTGTTAAAAATGACTCAAAACTTGTATAATTTATATTTTATGATTATATTTAGAAATTATATATTCTAATGTTCTATAATTGTCTATTTTTTATCTTTTTTTTTGAGAAAAACATTGGTGGGATTCCTTCTTTTCAAAAAATTCAAGTATTCCATATCCCGCATTTTTAAAAGGCCACCCCTTCTCCTATAATTTACACACTTCAAAAAACCATTAGTCTAAAAATAAATACCCAAAACACTCTCTCATTTCTTTTATCACATCATATAATACTTTTTTGGTCATAAATCTAACCTAAGAATGATTTTGGTGCAAACCAAATAATTTTTCTGAAGAAGAGGCTGCATCCTTAACCAAGCGTTTTATTTCACTTATTCTTCTACATATTTCAAATTTTATTATTCCATTATGATATAATATCCTAACTATAATTAATAGAATTGTATTATTTAAATTAATTTCATTACCTATAAATATACCCTTCTCTCTATAATGAGAAATGAAAAGGGTGATCATATGTACGACAGACCACTACCTCACGAATCGACATAATGTGTTTTCCAAAAATTCTTTTTATAGAAGGTTATAATGAATTATTTAATGATTATATATTATATTTATGATATAATTATAATTTTTTAATTTATATATCATAGATTTCTTATTACCTTACTTTCTGTATAGAATAAAATAACGCCACTCGTGTGTACGATGAACTACTACCTTGTGAAGTGATGTGATACGTTTTTGATTTATTATTTACACAGAAGAAACTAAGGATACATTTTATAATGATATGTTATATTAATGAAATATTTCATATTATGGAAAATAAATTTATTATCTACTTAATGATCTTATCATTAATTCAATAAATGGTAACATTGTTCATGTGTATGGAATGCTACCATCTCATGAAGTAATGTGAGTGGTTTTTATTACTAAATAAAAATAATAGTATGAGTAAGGGTTTTTAAAGAAATAATATTATATTTATGATATAATTATAATATTTTAAACTTAAAATAACACATAACTTATTTATATCATAATATTTCAATAAAATAAATTTTTCTCATGCATATGTATAAAATACTATCTCCATTATTATAACATAGTTTATTTTTCAAAACCATATCTCATGGTTGGATTAAAAATTAAAATTTATGTATAATAGGGATAATTATTTCATGTTTAACATTCTTTATATTATTAGTTAATAATCTATTTTAACATAATCAATTTACCAAAGTGATTTTTGGCATATGTGTTTTTTATCGTTAAAACGACTGACATGGAATTAATTAGGTATGTATTTGAATATGACATGGTAAAAATTAAAATAAAACAAATAATAAACATGTAAAAAAATTATTAGGAATATAAATAATTAAACTATGTTTATTATTCAATGACATAAATAACACACATAACAAATCAGGCTCAAGGTAAGCGTTCATTCTAACCCACCCTTTTCATCTGGTTATGACCATTCTCTCTCTAACTCACATTCTCTCTATTTATGTTATATAAAGAAACAAAATTATATATATTTCTATCACATGTATAATTACAATATTATCTTACACTTTTATAAATTAATAAATACCTTATTACCATTTCTAAAATGATTTATTTATGAAAATTATTTTGATTATGTTATGGGAAAAGATTATGAAAATCATTTCATTAAAAAGTTAATCCTTATATTTATGACTTATTACTGATATCTTTATATGAAAAGAATATGAATTTACATTAATATAATTTTATGGGTAGTCCTGGAATTATATATCCCTCCAACGCATTGGGTAATTTTTCATTATCATGATACATCATGAATGGGATTAGGGAGTGAGCCTAAGCCATTATGGAACTCTGTCAACCATTTGATGTTGTCATGGAAGTTAGCCTTGACATGTGTTTATTTCATGTTTTATATCATTTCCACTTTACCATTTTTTAAATGTTATTTTTATTCCATGATATTTATTATATGGTTCCATTTGATTTCTCAATTTCCTTTTATTTTATGATATCATGTTATACCTTTGACTCACAAGTTATACTTCCTTATCATGATTATTTCCTTTTTTGGGAATTATATCTCACCCCTTTATTTATTCCTCTGGTTATCCCATGAATATTTTGGAGTTACAATTGATTTTATGACCTCACTATTGAGGATAAAAATAGGATGCAATTTTTTAGTTTCATTTAATGTATTATGAACTTTGTCTCTAAAAGATAAAATAGATTTATTATCATCATGTTTTAATTATTTAATATTTATGTTTAATAATCATGTAATAATATGTGTAAAAATCTTGAATCACCATATTTGGTATCATGGGAATGTTTTAATTAAACTTTGGAAACTAGTATGAGAAAAAAATTGATACCCTATGGATAAGTTCAATCATAAGTATAAAGATAATAATAAGTATTAGAAAATATATTGAATTTTGGTGAAGGATAGAGTGAGTGGTTTCTGAGTAATTACATTTTTTTCTAGAAACTAAAAGTATAAGTGGTTCTAGAACAGATTTACCAAAGGTTTATAAGTCTAAAAAATATTGTCTGCCTTGAACCAAGTGTTTTTGGTATAAAATTATATTCATTATTGCACACCTAGTTTGACACTCTTGCGGGATATGTTTTTGAAATTCAAAAAATCATTGTGAACTATTATGATGAAAAAAAATTAAAATAAATTTTTTTATTAAAAAATAGATCATGGATAAATTTTGTTGAAACCATTAAATTCACAGGTTAAGGAATATATTTCATTTATTAGGTATACCATTAATGTTAATGGTTTACCATTTATCTGTTTATAACATTCAAAATACTCATAAATAATTCTCTTTTATTTTTATGCAAATGGATGGAAATAGGAGAATGTAATTCAAAAAACATAATGAGGGTAAATGTGATGAATTATTAAATGATTTTCCAAACTAGATGAAAGCAATATTTGGGAAATTTAGGAAAATTATTTCTCAACTAACTCATGATTTGAACCGAAAATTGAATTATGAGGAATTTCTAAATCCTCCAAAGGATGATCAAGTTGTAATTGAAAAATTTAAGTGAAATTTATTCTCTAATATTCAGAAGGTCTTATGATCCTTTAGATCTGGAACAATAGATAAACTCCATTGAAAATATATTCTCAATCCTTAAATTCTATGAGAAAGATATGGTTATTAGGGATGTTTATTTAATAGAGGTATAATATTATCAATGGTGGATGATGATCAAAAATATGAATCTTGAAGAAGATATCAAAGAGATAGAGTTGAATAAATTACGGAAAAATCAATTTGAAAAACAATTTCCTCACACTCTCATACCTAAAAAGGAGAGGTATTTCATTAACCTCAATCAAATGGATGATGAAACTATTGGGAGTATGAATAAAACTTCACAAGACTCACATGATAGGCCTCTATCATTTTTATGTCCTTGGAAATTAAATTTGGACACTTCCCTAGTGATCTAAATCCATGTATACAAAAATAATTTGAAAATAAATACATAAAAAGTTATGAGTAAATTTTCTGGTGTGAGCTCAAATTCCAGATAGACACCATTGAATCTCAATAATCAAAAAGGTACAGGAAGATACAAATGGAGCTTAACTATGGTGGTAAAATAGATAAATCTAATAGGTGAGAATAATTATGACTTCCCACTTGTCAAAAGTGTGTTAATAATCATCTTGGAAATTGTCTAAAGTGGATCAATATTTTATTTAGGTGTCGGACGGAAGGGAAGCTAGATAGTGATTGTCATTATTAGAAACCCATCATTTTTATTCAAGAAAGGAATGCTCCATTTAACCCTCATTCTGTTCTCCAATATTAAAAATTCAAGGAACATAGACACTATGTGAACCAATTCACTAAGAAAAGTTTTGATGATGAAAAATAATGAAAAAAAATTCAATTTATAGAGATAAATTATGATCTTATTCCATCAAAATTGTGGAGGTGGATCCCATAAATAAAATGGTGAAAAGTATTCAAGTTATTTAATCAATAATAGTGAATATACTTTTTGATTCTGTTTCTATGTATTCTTTGATATCACACAATTTTATACACCCATGTATATCATTTTGGGGTGCACTAATTCTCTTAATTAAGAAGAATGATGGGTCTATGCACCTCATTAATGATTATCATTATCTTTAAAGGTCACAATAAATATCAAGATCCCCTTTTACGGATAGATGACTTGTTTGATCAACTATTTAGGTCTCATTTTTTCTATAAGGTGGACATTCGATTATGATATCACTAATTATTGGTTATAGAAGAAAAATATTCCCAAAACTACCTTTTGAACAATGTATGAACACATTGATATCCTAGTGTGCCTTTAGTTTTCACTAATGATCCAAAAATATTTATGGACTTGATGAATAAGGTCTCTAAGAATTTCCTTGACAAATATGTGGCATTATTTATAGATAATATTATGATATACTCTAAGAAGTATAGAGAAAAGGGAAAATAATTTTATTATTATGTTGAAGGCATTAACATAGGATAAGTTATATGAAAAGTACAGTAGATGTGAGTTCTATATAAAGGTGTTATCATACTAAGGGAATATTATCACCAACAATGGGATATCTTTGGACCCATCTAAAATAAAGGAAATAAGGTATAGTCATGAACCATTATCTAAAATAGTGATCCATAGTTTCATTATACTAACTGATTATTACTGATGATTTTTGAAAAACTTATCAAGATTGCTAAACCCACCAACCAAGCTAACACAGAAGGGAGTAATGTTTTTATTGTCTATTCAATGTGAAGAGATCTTTAAGGATTTGAAAAGCAGGCATATTACTGCACTAGTACCTCGAATTCACTCAAGTAGTGAAATGTTCATGGTACATAGAGATTATTAAGAAAATATTTTGGTCTGTGTAATAATATAAAATAATAAATTGATATCATATACCTCAAGGTAGTTAATATTTCATGAGAATAAGTAACCAAAACATGGTTTGGAGTTGTATATAGTGATATTTTCATTAAATATATGATGAAATTTTCTCTATGAGGAAAATTTTGAAATATATATATGGATCACAATAGAATTAAATATATATTCACATAGAATAATATTTATATGCCCTAATGAAGATGAACGTAGTCAATCATGGACTATCTCTTCTCATTCCATTAGCATATTGGGAAAGAAAAATAAGTGACAGATGCTCTATGTAGTAAGGATCCTATGGTTTTGTCAATTATTTTAATTGAGAAGGATCCAATTTTTTGAATTTTCAAAATATTTACATGGTAATAGTAAAAGGATCATCATCCTACCATTATAAAATAACTGATCAACCGTACATTCTAGAGAGGATCAAGGAGATCATAAAGAGGTTGGGGTTCTAAAAAAATAACGGATGTTACAAAATTCAACCTTGTTAAAAATGGTGTTATATGGTTTGGAATTTGGATATGTGTCTCAAATAAATTAGGGATGAGGAGTGTGTGTTTGAATAATTCTCAAATCTCATCCTTCTATATTCATCCAAGAATCTTTATGATTTATAGAGATTATAAGAAAAAATTCTTATGGGATAACATGAATATGATGATTATAGAATTATCATCTAGATGATTTTTTATGCCAATAAGTACATGATAAATGATATAAGTCTTCGGTTATAATGAAACCATTTCCTATAATAGTATGGAAATAGGAAAAAATAACCCTAGATTTCATCGTAGGACACCTAATGGAAATAACTCTATATTGGTGGTAGTAGATCTCCTTACAAAGTCAACACATTTCATTTCTATTAAGGCATATTTCACTCTTGAAAAACTCACTACGATATAAATAAGGGAAGAGGAATATTTTGTGGAAGAACATTCATATGAGGATAAATTGGTGAAGATCTTGGATCATAGAGATTTTTTTTAATGAAATAAGATAAGACACCTCTTCAACATGTTGTGGTGAAACCACATGTTTGATAATGCTATGTGGGAACCAGAAGAGGAGTTGATGAAGAATTTCCCACACCTGTTTTCACCTTAGTATTTAATATGAAATTTTTTTGGTGAAATTATTTAAGGGGCAAAAATATCACATCTTTAGACATTGAGATATATTTAAAAAAAATTATATCTCTTTTATAGCATTTGATACACACAATACTAGGTTAAAATAAAACAAGATACTCTAATAAAATATTATTATTTAAACATGTACAATATAACATTGTTATAAAGTTAGTGGGTATTTATTGAAAAAACTAAATTATGAAAAATCATATTTTTTAAAAATTTATAATATAAATTCAATATTTATCTACACATTATAAATAAAATAACATCAATTTGAAATAAAAATAAATTCGTTTTAGAAAACAATATTTTTCTAAAAGGAAGTTTAGTCATTCCTTGCGCACATAATTTAAAATTTATATTTACAATTTTTAGATGATTTATTTTCATAAATGAACAGAATTTTTGAAATCATAATATTGATATTAACTTATTGTAATTTTTTTTAGAAAATATTAAATTTTCATTGAATAGTGAAAAATACATATTTTTATATAAATATCATTTATCTTTAACAATTCATGTTCCATTATTCTTATAATTTTATTTTAAATTTACATTAGTATTTTTTTATCATATAAAATCAAATTAATTCCATTGAAAACTTCTTTATACTATATTTTAGTATAATATTATTTTTGATTTTAAAAACTAGTGTTTTGCTAAAAACTATTTTAATGTTAATAATGTTTCTTATTTTTAATTAATTAAAGCCCCCAAATTAGAAATATTTCAAATTAAATTTATATATTATATATTAATTAAAATTTATACAACTACTATTACTGGTCATATAGTTAACACAATATCATCATTTTTGTGAAAATACACTTATATAAAACCAGCTTTTACATCACATAGGTTGGTTTATTTTTATATTAAATAATTAAAATTAAATGAGTTTAATTATGATAAATGTATTCCATTTTTAGTTATAATGTCATATATTATCTAATAACATTAATTTAATTTTTTAACAAAATTAAAAGTGAAATTATTTAAAAAAACCATGACTAAGGTCAAAACAAGTTAACTATTGTTTAAACTAAGAAGATAAGGGTTAAAAATAACATAAATCTTATCTAATTACAATTTAATGGCCAGATTTTGACC
This sequence comes from Viscum album, assembly GCA_963277665.1. NCBI lineage: Eukaryota > Viridiplantae > Streptophyta > Magnoliopsida > Santalales > Viscaceae > Viscum > Viscum album. The sequence goes on from OY728132.1 coordinate 291,459,331, forward strand.
TTATATATTATTCCTTTCTAAAATTATCCACTTTGGATCCTTTTATCTTGTGAAAAATATGGGTGGAATTCTTTCTTTTAAAAAATTACCATTATGCCCTCTCCCCCACTTATAAAAGGCCACCACTCACCTCTCCTTTATACACTTAAAACCACAGTTTTTTAGAAACATTCTATCCATATAACTCCCTTACATCCATACCCTCATCCTATAATCATTTTTTCAAAAATATATCTTTGTAAGATTTTTTTTGCAAATAAAAAGAGGTTGTCCGAAAAAAGGTAATGTCCATAACTGATAATTGTTTGACTTCTTAATAAAACTCATTAACATATTATTATACCATGATGATATAATATCATATTGATATTATATATACTGATTTTTTTAATTTAATTTCATGGCCTTAAACCATATCATACTCTCTAAAATGGGCAACAAAATTGTTGATCATGTGTACGGTGGATTACTGCATCACAAACTGATGTAATTGTTTTACATCACCACTTCTCAGGACTGGATATATTGAAGTATATAATTTTGATATGTTCTATTTTTGATATAATTATACCTATGTAATTATAATATCACATATACCCTATTACTTTAAACTTCATAGAGATTATGATAATATCACTCATGTGTACGCCTGACTACTGCCTCACTCAAGTGATGTGGTTTGTTTTTCACTCCGTATTACATGGAATGTAATGAGGATTAATTATATATACATATTATATTATTGATATATTAATAATTATACTAAAATAAATATATCATATACTTTATTACCTTATCATTCATTGAATAATTTATAATTACGTAAGTTTATACAATAGACCACCACCTCATGAAGCGGGGTGATTCATTATTATTACAACATCACATGGATGATATGAATTTGGGTATTCAAAAAAATAAAATGAAATTGATGATATAATAATAATATTTTAAAGTGAAAATAACACTTACCTTCAATCCATCATGATCTTCAAAAAATTTAAATGTTACTCATGTGTACGTATGGTTTGTCTTTTTTATGATTTTAACGTAATTCATTTTTCATGACCTGATTTTATGGTCAATTTAAAAAATTTAATTTTTGTATAAAAAGGAAATTATTTCATGGTTACAATTCTATTGATGATTAATTAACTATCTATTTTACCTTAGTCAACTTACCAATGTGATTTTGGATATATGAGTCATTTATCATTAAAACATTTTATGTGGAATTATTTGGATTGGTAATTGAACATGACATGGTAAAAATTAAAAAAAAAAGGTGTAATAAACCATATTTTTTTAATCATGTAAATAAATAAGTTGAATTGATCATTCAATGAAAAATAATCCACATGACAAACTAGTCTTGATGAAAGGGAACATTCTAACACATCCTTTTCATTGGGTTATGACCATTCTCTATCTAACAAACTTTATCTGTATTTATGTTATGGAATGATACTAAATTATGTATATATTTCTCTCATATTTATACATAGATTTTTATAACTTCCATTCATTAGTTAATACATGTCGTATGACCAGTTCTCAAATGCATTCTTTAAGAAAATTATTTACATAATGTTATGAGACAAGATTATGCAACCCATTTATTTCCGTGGATAATAAATATATTTATTACTTATGACTGGTATCATTATCTATCACATATATTAATGTACGTTAATTTAATATGATGTGTGTTACTAGAATTATATATCCCTCTGATGTATTAGGTAATTTTTTAGACTTCTGAGATGTCATATATGGTATTAAGGGGTGAACCTAACCCATTTTGGGAATTTGTCCACCATGTGATGATATAATTTTAGATATCCTTTACTTATGTTTATGTAATGTTTTATTACATTTCCACTTTACCATGTTTCCATGATCGTATTATACCATTCTCTTTATTTTATTCTTCAACTTGATTACTCATGTACCTTCTCTTTTATGATGTCATGATATACCTTTTAGTCACATGATATGCATCCTTATCATTCTTATTCCCTTATTAAGGATTTTAGATCACCCCTTTCTTTATGTATTACTTAGGTTATCCCATGCATATTTAGGATCTCAGATATATTTAAGGATCACTCTATGGAGAATAAAAATAGGATTCTATGGTTTTGTTTAATTTTATGTATTATGATCCTAATCCTCTAAATATATTATACATTTATGATCCTTATAATATAATTATTAAATATTTATGTTTAAGAATAATATAATAATATATATAAAAGGCTTGGAACACCATAATCATGCTCACAAATTTCTATAAGGCATAAATGACTTTACAATGGTATGTAATTTATCACATCAAGAACTACATATCTCTTCTTGATAACAATTTTTTGATTCAACACACATAGCATGAAGGTAACAAATAGGTGGATATATTAGCATCTAAGGGTTACTTAGTAGAAACTATTTTTATTTTTAGTAATCTGAAGTCTATCTCCCCCTCGATGGTAATTATTTTTCATGTAGTGAATCCATCGGGATGAACTATTTTTGACCACTTTAAATTTTTTCATGTGATAATATGAAATTATTTTTAGATAAATATATAATATGCACTGAATTGATAAATGTCCACATATATTAAATATTAAATACCCTTAAGTACTCATCAATCCACCCTAATTGTCAACTTTTACATTCTAAATCCATTGTTTGTAATTTGATAGTGCAATTTACCATCAATATTATAGGTTTCCATCAAGATATACACATTCATTAATATAATAATTGGATACATTATTAGTATAAAAATCAACCCATTTGTTATCTTAATAATTGGATACTGGGTTGGATCAACAACAAACCATTCAAAATTTCTAATCAACTTGGTAAAAGGTTGTAATCATGAATATATTTTCCAAAAAAATATAGATAGATATAGAGTTGGCATAGAAACCAGACCGTTCAAGATCGTAATCAACTAGACACTTGATTATTGTCATGTATATACCATCCAATATCATATTACTAGATAATAGTTTGTAAATGATCTCAATATATCTGACATAATAATCAATTGGATACTATGTTTTCATCATTTACAACCTATATAATCTCATATAACATGACAAGAGCTTAGTATATCACCCAACATTCCTAAAGGAGTACTGAAGTTGATACTTTTTTGGAATCATGTATGATTCATTAAATCTCAAATAGCTGGATAGTAGTTCGGTATAGTTAATAACCCTTCTGAACTCGTAATTACCCAAATACTATTTTAGTGTCATGATTAACCTATATAATCTCATATAAATGGAAAATAGGTTAGAATAACACCTAAATTATCCAAAAACTATCATCATATAATAAAATTCATTGTTCTAATAGTGGGTTGGAAAAACTACATGATCCTAGGAGACATCTTTATAATAGCATGTTAGTAAGCCCATCTAAACACCATTAATTATTCTCAAATCCAACATGGAATATACACATCCTTTTCATGATTGATTCTTCTATAGATGACATAAAATCACTATTATCATCCCTATGGAAATCGATGTATCACATTAAAACAAAACATCATAATAAATAAAAAACATGTTTCTTAATAATATTCCTCAACTAACAAACCACTACACCTCATGCATCCATTTCTTTAAATAATTATATTTTTTCCCTCACCTATTATGGATGATAGCGCCCCATGCATCAAATATTATGATACACATATTAAAAGGATCGGTTATTCAAACCTCACCTTATAAATGGTGACAACTTTTTCATTAGTAATATATGGTCTTGGGACTCAACTCAAAATTATGGTGTTTGTGGTCTCATCATAGAATTATCACTATCCATCCAATATGATACTCTACCATCAAAATTTTATCACTAATAATAATTCAATACCACTCATGTTATTTACCAATAAATTTTTATCATCTAATGAGTCCACTCCCAAATGATCACTCGGTCTATAAGACTCATCCCTAAATCATTCAATACCGAAATCCCCAATGTGAACTTATTTTTGGGTTTTCACTCACTAGTCAACCCTTAGATGAATCATTACTTTTTCATTATGCTAATAATTATAGGATCTACCATGATTATGTAAACATATTTCATAGTTAACCCCTCCCAATAGATAAATATTTTAAGGTAAAAAAAACCTACTGAATAACTCAAAAATATATCATCACTCTATGAGGGATATCACACATACTCACATGGTACCTCTATTGTTCACCAAAGAAATCACACAAGGATAGAATCCCCCCAAGATTAACTTTATAATTATATTCAGATATATTTATCTAAAATATTCACAGAGTGACTCTAAAACCCAAGGGAACATATTTTTTATCCCATGGTTTGTCTTTAATAGGACCCCCTATTTTTCCATATTCAGTTAAGCCCATAATACCAATTGAGTTTGTCACACCCTCTTAGACCACATACATATTGTTGGAACCACAACCATTCTAGCAACAAATATTGTATGGTTTGTTTTTGTTTCCAATTATCATTGAATGAAAATAATGTATTCCAGGAAAGGGATCATATAGTTCAAGTGGAAAACAATATTGAAGGTGGTGTCATTTCCTAGTGTTTTCCAACTTTTTAGGCCTAAAAATCCGAAAATGGAGAGATGTGTAGTTGGAAAATGAAGGTGAGAAAAATATTGGAGTGGTACACGAAAATCATGGAAGGTGTGCTAAACTGGTTTTTCATTTTTCATGAAAAATGTTTTTTGGTTTCAAAAACTAAAAAATTTAAAATATGTGAGCTGCGTGAAAAATATAGAATTGTGTGCCGAAAATGGTTTATGTGTGAAATGACATTGCACGTAGAACATGATTTTTACATGACACCGTGGGTTTTTCATGCAGGGTTCAGCAGTGCCTATAAATAATAGGTGACCCCGTCATTCTGGGTGGTTGAAGACTTAGAAAACATATGAGTCCTGATGTGCATAAAATTTGCATGAAAAGGGATCTTCATAGAAAATGTAGTGTTGCGCGGAAACATTATGAGTGCAAAAAAAAAATAAAGAGTTGCATGGAAAAATTACTATTGAACAAAAAATAATAATGTTTCATGCAAAAATTTACAGTTTTCTGAAATATTTTCCACATGAAAAGAAAATATTGCACGCAAAAGTTTGATCTTGTGCGCACATGGTAGGTGTTGCACGCAATTTTTAATGTAGGATAAATAAATGTTTTGAATATCTGATTCAGTGGTTAAATTATTCAATGTGAATCAATTCCATACTTAGATGCAAATAGTTTTTCATGCTGAATAGAGACAAAGACATCAATTCAAATCTATTGAAGAGACCATCAAGTCGATAGTCTGAGTTTGACATCTCATAAGGTAGTGAGATAGGGGTAGTTGAGGGAAGTGATCTGAGGGACAGAGTGAGCTATCCCTGAACCATTTTAAAGGTAGTGTTTTGGAACATAGTGATTGCGACCAAATATTGTAACCCAAAACAATTTAATGGATAGTGGACTAGTTATGACCGACACACTGTCGACGTATGCTCCATGGACGTATCCCTTTGCGGTGAACCAAGTAAAAGTGTTGTTTTATCTCCCAGCTTTCATTTGTTTGAAAGATTTAACAATTTCCTACCATCATTGGAACAATATCCAAAACATTAAAAAGAAAAATTTGACACCCTTATTCACCCCTCCCCACTCAGGGTGTTCTAGGGTCCTTCACATATCACACAACACATGTGGTTATATATAGATTTTGCATATATTAGGAACCACCTACATTTCCCAAAGAGTTATCCCATTAATGACGGTACTCAAATATCCCATCCAGGTTCCCCTAATCATCCTCATTTCCATGATCTCCCATATTATAAAAATGAGTATTTAATTAATATATAAACTATTTTAATTAATTCCCATAATTAATTCAAAAAATTTATAATTGAAGTAAAAAATAATAGTAGGATTTTTTTTAAAAATAATTAAATGAATCATATAAAAATATTATATTCCCTTCATCCACTATATGATTAAAATCCCTAAATTTTATATATAGTTCATCATCCAAATTCACCTAAAATTTTTAAAATAAAAAATTATCTCCTTGAGTAACTTACCTCAAGAAAAATGGAATGTGAAGGATTGAAATTACCCTGTCAAAAATTATTGTAACATCAAAATGAAATATCCCTCTCATTTTTTTGTGATTTCATTAGGAATTGGTGAAATCAAACCAAAATCATTTTCTTGAGTGATCCAAAATATCAATAGGAACTAAAATAATTGGAATGTTAGAAGGAGGAAATGATACCATACCTTAAAAAATATAAACATACCCTAGATCACCATGGATTAATGGATATCCAATAAGGTAGGAATAAGGGCGTAGGGTCATCCCTATTATATAGGGAAATTGAGTAAGACAAAATAAGGGGCTTAATTGTAATTTAATTCATCTATAGTAAAAACAATCCCACCCAATTGATGTGTGGGGTCGTGAATACCACTAGACACCCAGTGGGTACCCACTAAGTCTATATTGGGAATTCAGGCTTCCAATTATATGTTTATGTCTATATTTCCATTTCTGACATCATCTCAATTTTGGTGGAAACCCAACATCCTTCTAGGGATTTATGATGCTACACAGCAATTGGATTTTAAATATATATATATATATATATATATAATATAAAAATTCAATTTGTGTCTATTATATGTATATTTATACATCTAAAATTCTATTTTAAACATCTAACATCATCCAAAATATTCTTCCCACTGATTCATATAACAAAGTTTAAAAATTATCAAGATTTTATACCATTGAAATCCATAATTTTCCAATTCCATTTACACCTGAAGAAGTACTTTGTTAACATATTAACTATGAATTTTATTATATTTAAAATATATAATATTTTATAATTATAAACCATTTTATTTTTTATGTAAAAAATACATATTTTATATAAGAAATATAATTAATTTTATATCATATATTTTACTTTATTTGAACATTGATTAATTATAATATAAATATTTTTGATATGGTTCAAATAAGTTTCCAAATAAGGGATTTCAATATAATCTTCTCATATATTCCTTTATAAATATTCTAAAAATAACATAGATTATTTTATATTTATATTTATTTGAAAATTTATAATCACATATAAGGTTTTTTAGAATCATAGGAAATATATTTTTTATTTAGTAATATATAAAACCATGTCGTTATTTAATGTAAAACACAATGTGGTTTTTTCCTAGTGAAAAAAATTTCCATAAAAACAACAACATTTTACCATGGGAAAATTAATTTTTGGTGAAACCTTTAAACGTATTACTTTTGAAACTAAAACAATGTTTTTATCATTTATATAATTTTTTTAAAAAATATAAATATTATTTATATAAAAATCATATTCATTTTTATATAAAACGTAGATGTAAAAAATCATATTTTTATAATGAATTATTTTTGTGAAAACATTTCTACAACCATTTTCCTTTTACCATGTAATAATTTTATAAATATAGAATAAATAATTACGTGACTTAGAAATCATTGAATGTTTTGATGAATTTTTATAACAACAATATATTTTCACAAAATTCTCTATGGTTTTGAATGAAAATAATTTTTCCAAATTCTTAATCAATTCAAATAAATCAATGAATATTTTAATAGAATTTTCATTAATACAACAATTGGGTTTTATTGGGGATAACACTTTTCTGAATATATTAGAAACAAACCAAAAAACCTTATTTGGCATATGATTAATCAATTTATTTGAAAAAAATTGATGAATATATATTTTTATAATTTTAATTCAATATTTCAAAACTCTTATACACAATCATGATAAATATCCATCTATTGAAAATGTATCCCTCCTCTTAGGTTAATATATGACCTATTGTGAATTTTCTTATTCTTAGGAAGCATTCCTCTTCAATCAATGGTCTGATAGAACCTACATATTAAAGTATAAAACAAAATAAGGGTTAAAACATCAAAGATTTTATATAGTGATAGTGTAATATATATCTAATTTTTTTAGGATTAAACCACTTAATATAGATTCTAATTAGACTCCACTACTATTAAATATTTCTGAAATGATCAGCTATAATTAAAATATTTTAAAAACATTTCAAAATGTTAAAACACTTTATATCTTCTGATTCAACTATTAAATGATTTATTAATGTCTGAAAATAAATATATATATTTAAACTAACTAAAAAATAACCTCATTATATTATAACTGACATATTTTAACTGATAAGGAAGAAATACGTTGAGTTATGTGTTATCTTATATCACAAGAACTACAATGTAAAAAACCATGACATAGTAACCTTTACTATAATGAGATTTTCCCCAAGAAAAACTAATACATGATCAATACTACCATGTTGTGGTTCGAAAATTATTTCTCATTTCTATCATATTTTTCATTGATCTTTATAAATTTTTATAGGGTTTTATGGTTCTAAAAAGTCATTTTTAGTGACTGAATTATCACTCAGACTCTGTATCTTTTTAATTAAAAATCACACATTTTGTGAATTCCACATTAGAATCTATTTTGGGGTAGCAACTTTGGATTCATCTTCATTAGTGATACGTTCAATTGATACATTAAAAAATATTTAATCAATTATTTATAAAAACAATGAATAGTTTGTAATTTATTGTTATGATTCAAGGAAATTCGTCTAGATATTACTAGCATTCCATTAATTGGGGAAAATTAATATAATTTATATATATAACTTGAAATTATATTAATAGAAATTATAAGACAATACTTATTGAAAATTATGATCAATGTTCAATATATTATCTTTTGAATATAATTATAATTATTATTTACTTCATTTTATTCTACGGTACAATGCATTAGATGATATATGTGAAAAGTGGGTACTAGAATGTTATATATCCCTAATGTAATAGTATGTCTGACAAGAATACTAATATATGGTAAGGGGTTACTGTACCATTTACTTAGGATATAAGGCCCCAGCCTTAAACCTTACTTAATATTGAATGAAATGAATAATTCACATTGAGGATCTTTTCGGGTTTAGAGTTTTAGAGAATTAGATCATAAAACTTGCATTATATTCCACATATAAACAAAGTGGTTACATAAAGATAGTATTATTCATTCCCATCAATGGAAACATATTTAAAATAAAACATGGATTATTTCTTGACACTTCCTTGACACTATCATCATATCATGTACCTTTCCCTTGACCTGTGAAAAACATTTCAAAAAAACTTCGGATGAGCATAAAATGCTCAGTAAGGGATATAAAAAAATATGAAAAGGAAACATGGGTACATATATACATAAGAATTAAATCATACTTTACCCATAAAACATATGCACTTTAACATACCTCATCAAATCATGAATAAATCATAGAAATCATAAGACATAAAGGTAACTTGAGTCATTCAAAACATTCTTACGTCGGGAGTAACCCTCTTGGTTATGTTTGGAATACCCATCACAGTATATTACCTAAATCTCTTCGAAAAAACCTTAACGTTTCACTCCTTCACGTTTCCCAATGCATTGGAGAGCTATATCAGGCTCACCTGCCCTTAGTCTATCACGGAACCACCCGTCTTTATAATAATGCCCAAGAACCTCAACATAATCGTATCACATAAAACATGCATAAAGGAAACATAACATTTCCACCTTTCAATCACAAGATATCAATACAACACATTGATATAAAAACATTATGAAAACCATTTTCAATACCAAAATAAAAGAAAAGTAAAACATGGTATTTATTTTTCTTTTAAAAAAAAGTATGGCTTGTAGAGGAAGCCGAAACTCAAATAATGGTCATGGCGGCGGAGAAGTCGTTGTCGCCGCATACGTACAACAAAAACATTCCCTTTTTTCGTTTAGTAAATGCTTCGTATAAAAAAGATTCCTTTTTAATAAACGTAAAAGTCAAAGGGGTTTATACACCGTATAAAAGAAGGTTGTGTATAAAACAAAATATGCCTCAATGAAAGGAGATTGAGACGAAGTCCCATACCTCGTATCCGACTTGACCCAACCGTTCTTTAATCTCCTGAATAATAAACTTGAGTTAATCTCTACTTTCATAAGAACTTTTTTCAAGTTCCTTATTCCTTTTATATCATGTTATGAACATCATGTAATCATTTAAGTTAATAATGTTCATTTTGTCGGTATTGGGTTCTTAAGTCAAAAATAGACTTCTTACACTTACATGTTGTTAATTTGGTCAAAGGTTCGTTATATACATAATGATATTAATGATTTGTATAACATATATATCATATATATTCAGCATATACATGTATTTATTATATTACATCACATTTAGAGGTAAGAAATGTAATGCACCGTTCATGGAGACGGTAAGCCGTACGTACGCATGAATGCTACTTCCATTTCTATTTCGTATTTATGGAATGGAATAAAAATGATATAAGAGTATATTATAATTCCAGTATAATAACATATATAATATCATTAACTTTATCCTTTACACATCCCACATATGGTATTAATGAATCAAATCACTTTCAGGGGGCGGTAGTCCGCACTTCCTAAAATGAAGATATCGTGTTTACCCATAATGGAAACAATAATGGTATGCCATAAATGAAAAATACAGAAGCTTAAGTAAATAATAAACATATTATATATCATATATAAAAATATTCACATCATAATGGCCACATTTGAAGGTGTTAAATGAGTATTGAACAATCATCGTTTCGAGAGGCAGAATTTCGCCATCCACAGAAACCGTATGTTCTTTAACCATTTGATGTAGTTGTGTGAGAGTGTAGCTCGAATAAATCTTATAACAACATCCTAGTATATTTAAGATACTGGTGTTGTTACAAAAGAAGTAAATAAAAAGAGTTTAGGGGGTTGGAGAAGAAAAATAAAACAAATGAACATTAGAAAATGAATTACCTTTAAAAGTGTAACTCCTTTTGATTTGAGCCTAAAGGATTCCTTTGAAAGGATTCTGCCCAAAGGGAATCCTCTAGGATGAGGAGAGGTATGTGAAGAGAGTGAATGGGTAGGGGATGGCCGAGCCAAAGGCTTGAGGAGTGTTTGAAATGAGGTAGAGGTGGGGGCCTTTTATAAGAGGAGAGAAGGGGTACTTTTGGAAATCATGAAACTATTATTTTATTTTCAAAAGTGTTTCGAATTTCTAAGGTCCCACATTGATATATTTCGAATATAAGATGATAAGGCCTCGAAATATTCCCATACAATAGTTTTTGGACATGTTTAGGCCTTAGATATTACATTATCTTTCCATTTTATTTTAATCGTTAAATAATGAGGTCATCGCTGCATCATCATGATGTCATAAATAATTTAATTTATTTAATGTATAAAAATTATAAAAAAAATAATATGATGTAGAAAATCTTTTTATATTTCTAATAAATATTTATAGAAAAAAATATGATTAGTATAACCCCTTCTAAAAATTGTTTTAGTAAAACAATTTATGTTAGTGTCATTTTCACCTTTATTAAAAAAAGGAATTAAAGTCATTATCTCACCCAAGTGGCTCCATGGGGTCCCCTAAATCGACCCATGGGTTTTCTTGGTCGGCCATGACTCATACAATAGGGGTAGGACATGTTTCATGGTGTTTTCATATTTTTATAATATCATTTTTACCTTAAATTACACTAATTACCTCTAATCGCGATTAATGAAAAAAGTTACTATTCACCAAAAAATTATCTTCATCCCATTGAACCACATTTTACATACTAATGACAACCATGTATATCGGATTTTTAAAATTCAAAACACAATGATGGCAAAATTTCATTTAAACGGAAAATCAGTTTTTTATAAGTACCACTTAGTGGTTTCATTATTAATCAAAAATTGATGTTTTTCAGAAAATTACCAAAAATTCTCCCTAAGCTATATTTGATATTCTGAATTCAAAAATGAAGTCTATTTTACAAAATTCAAAACATATAAGTCACATTAATTAATTTAATAATTAATTCCCGCTGTCAGAGCGAATAGCGTGTTTTTATGAAACAATAAGTATCAAAAGATTGACACTAGTTTAAGTCCAATTTCAAAGTGAAATTGATTTCAATGACCACCATTGGATTAAAAGGTAAAAATATATTCTAATTACACATTATGACCAATTCAAAAGATAATCTAATCATATATATAAATTTGATTAAGAAGCAGTTTTGATGTAAAATGCAGTATTTTTCACTATTCATTAAAAAATGACCATTGTCAGAAAAATACAAAAAATTCACACAAAGTAAATTCTGATGTACCAATCATAAAGAATAAGTTTATTTTGACAAACATAGCTTATAAAATTCTCAAAATATATATTCAAAAATGGTTTTCCATCAAAAGGCAGTAAAACAATCTTTTAAAAATATTAGTGTATTCCATGCTTAAGATTGAATTTATTTTCATTTAAAGCCTCTAAAACACTATCTAATTCATTAATAGACATAGATAAAAAATATCTATTATTCATTACTTACTTGGGATGTTACATCCTTCCCCCCTTTAGAAAATTGCATCCCCGCAATTTATTTACTTATCGAATAAATGGGGATACTTATCCCTCATTGCATTTTCAGATTCCCATGTTGCCTCTTCAACCATATGGTTTTTTCATAAAACCTTTACCTAATGAATCACCTTATTCCGGAACACCTACTCCCTGTGATCAAGAATCTGAACCGGTTGTTTCTCGTAAGATAGATTCTCTTCCAGCTGAACTACCTCTGGACTCAAAACATGAGATGGATCTGGCATGTACTTTCTCAACATCAAAACATGTAAAACATTGTGTACCTGAGATAAACTCGGAGGTAAAGCCACTCGGTATGCAACTGATCCAAATATCTCCATAATTTCGTATGGTCTAATATACCTAGGACTCAGCTTTCATTTCTTACCAAATCTAATCACACTTTTCCAAGGAGAAACCTTGAGAAAAACATGATCACCTACCTCGAAAGATAGATCCTTCCTCCGGTTATCTACATAACTCTTCTGCCTACTCTGAGCTGTTCTCATGTGCTTCTGAATCAGTTGAACTTTTTCTGCCGTCTCTTCTACCCATTCTGGCCCCATTAACTTCCTTTCACCCACTTCATCCCAGAAAGCTGGAGTTCGACACCGCTTCCCATATAATGCCTGAAATGGTTCCATCTGTATACTGGAATGAAAACTGTTATTATATGAAAATTAAACCAAAGAAAGATATTGGTCCCAACTTCCCTGATAATCCATAGAGAAAGAACATAGCATATCCTCCAAGGTCTGAATTGTTCGTTCTGAATGCCCATCTGATTGAGGATGAAAAGCTGTACTAAAATTTAATTCAGTACCCAACGACTTCTGAAGGCCTTTCCAAAAGTTATAAGTAAACCTGGGATCACAATTCGAAACAATGGAGAGGGGAACTCCATGCAACCTGACTATCTCTTTAAGATACAAACAAGAAAGTTGATCTAGGGAAAAATTATCTCGTATAGCAAGGAAATGAGAAGATTTAGTCAAGCGATCAACAATAACCCAGATTGCATTATTACCTCGAGATGTCTTCGGTAATCCCACAACAAAGTCCATGGATATATTCTCCCATTTACAATCTGGCATTGGTAAAGGCTGAAGCATCCCTTTCGGTAATTCCCGCTCTGCTTTAACCTATTGACAAGTCAAACACTTCACAGTAAAATCAGCAATATCTCTTTTCATTCCATCCCACCAGTAATACACCTGCAGATCTCTGTACATCTTAGTACTGCCAGGATGAACTGAAAACAGAGAACTATGAGCTTCACATAACAACTATCTCTTCAACTGTGAATCACAAGGCACACACAATCTCTTCCCAAATCTCAAAACGCAATCATTATCAATGTTGAATTCAGGCAACTTACTTTCTGAAACAGCTCTACCTTTTTCTGCAACTCACTGTCTTGCTTCTGTGCTTGCTTGATTATATCTGATAGAGATGATCTCACTGATACCTGAAACAAAACAAAAGAACTTCCTGCACCAACAACTTCTATTCCAATGTTCAGCAAATCCTTAACCAAAGGATCACGTTCCAAATGCAACATTTCTAATGAAGCATTACTTTTTCGACTCAATGCATCGGCCACTTTATTTGCTTTTCCTGGATGGTAGTGAATCGTACAATCGTAATCCTTGATTAATTCTAGCCATCTCCTTTTCTCATGTTCAATTGTTTCTGAGTGAATATATACTTTAAACTTTTGTGATCAGTATATATTTCACACTTTACTCCATACAAATGATGCCTCCAAATTTTCAAAGCAAAAACAACAGAATCTAATTCCAAATCATGTGTAGGGTAATTCACCTCATGAGTTTTCAATTGTCGTGAAGCATAAGAAATTACCTGATCATTCTACATTAGGATGCAACCAATTCCTTTCAATGAAGCATCGCTGTAGATGACAAACTCACCATTTCTGGAAGGTAGTGCCAAAACTGGAGCATTCACAAATATTCTTTTCAGTTCCTGGAAACAATCATCACATTATTTTGTCCAGATAAACTTAACACCCTTCCGAGTTATCTTAGTCATTGGAACAGATAACCGTGAAAAATTTCTAACAAACCTTCGGTAATAGCCTGCCAAACCAAGGAAACTACGAATCTCTATTACATTGGTGGGTCTTGGCCATTCTTCAACAACCTTTGTTTTTGCAGGATGAACGGTTATCCCATATTTAGAAAAAATGTTACCAAGGAAAGAAATTTGTTGCAACCAAAACCCACACTTGCTGAATTTCCCATACAATTTATTTTCTTTTAGGGTTTGAAAAACAACCCTTAAATGACTTTCATGCTCCTCTTTATTTTAGAAAACACCAAAATATCATTGATGAAAACAACCACAAACTTATCAATTGATTCAACTGAGCCATCACTGAAGTAAAATGCTCAATTCTGATTCTGACCATCTTAGTTTGGTGATTTGGAAGGTCATTTGCCTCTGTATGCCTTCCCAGAAAATCGGTTCTGTTTCCTCTATGAAAAACCATTCTGAACACAGAAATATCTTAGGCGAAGCAACATGGTAATCTGTAAATGCTATATCATTTCAATTAATTTATAATTTAACACTTTTCTAACTCCTAACGTTATCTAAACCGACCTCTGATACCAACTATAAGGCCCCAGCTTTAATCCTTACTTAATATTGAATTAAATGAATAATTCACATTGAGGATCTTTTCAGGTTTAGAGTTTTAGAGAATTAGATCATAAAACATGCATTACATTCCACATATAAACAAAGTGGTTACATAAAGATAGTATTCTTCATTCCCATCAATGGAAACATATTTAAACTAAAACATGGATTATTTCTTGACACTTCCTTGACACTATCATCATATCATGTACCTTTCCCTTGACCTATGAAAAACATTTCAAAAAAACTTGGGATGAGCATAAAAAGCTCAGTAAGGGATATAAAAAAATATGAAAAGGAAACATGGGTACATATATACATAATAATGAAATCATACTTTACCCATAAAACATATTCACTTTAACATACCGCATCAAATCATGAATAAATCATATAAATCATAAGACATAAAGGTAACTTGAGGCATTCATAACATTCTTACGTAGGGAGTAACCCTCTTGGTTACGTTTGGAATACCAATCACCGTATATTCCTTAAATCTCTTTGGAGAAACCTTAACGTTTCACTCCTTCGCGTTACCCAATGCATTGGAGAGCTATATCGGGCTCACCCGCCCTTAGTCTATCATGGAACCACTCGTCTTCATAATAATGCCCAAGAACCTCAACATAATCGTATCACATAAAACATGCATAAAAGAAACATAACATTTACACCTTTCAATCACAAGATATCAATACAACACATTGATATAAAAACATTTTGAAAACCATTTTCAAAACCAAAATAAAATAAAAGTAAAACATGATATTTATTTTTCTTTTAAAGAAAAAGTATGGCTTGTAGAGGAATCCAAAACTCAAATAATGGTCACGGTGGCTGAGAAGTCGTTGTCGCCACATAAGTATGTCAAAAACATTCCCTTTAGTCGTTTAGTAAATGCTTCATATAAAAAAGATTCCTTTTGAATAAATGTAAAAGTCAAAGGGGTTTATACACCGTATAAAAGAAGGTTGTGTATAAAACAAAATATGCCTCAATGAAAGGAGATTGAGACGAAGTCCCATACCTTGTATCCGACTTGACCCGACCGTTCTTTAATCTCCTGAATAATAAACTTGAGTTAATCTCTACTTGATTAAGAACCTTTTTCAATTTCATTATTCCTTTTATACCATGTTATGAACATCATGTAATCATTTAAGTTAATAATGTTCATTTTGTCGGTATTTGGTTCTTAAGTAAAAAATAGACTTCTTACACTTACATGTTGTTAATTTGGTCAAAGGTTCATTATATCCATAATAATATTAATGATTTGGATAACATATATATCGTATATATTCAGCATATACATGTATTTATAATATTACATCACATTTAGAGGTAAGAAATCAAATGCACCGTTCATGGAGACGGTTCATATTTCTGGAATGGAATCATAATGATATAAGATTATATTATAATCCCAGTATAATAACATATATAATATCATTAACTTTATCCTTTACACATCCCACATATGGTATTAACGAATCAAATCACTTTCAGGGGGCGGTAGTCCGCACTTCCTAAAATGAAGATATCGTGTTTACCCATAATGGAAACAATAATGGTATGCCATAAATGAAAAATACAGAAGCTTAAAGAAAGAATAAACATATTATATATCATATATAAAAATAGTTACATCATAATGTCCACCTTTGAAGGTGTTAAATGAGTATTGAACAATCATCGTTTCGGGAGGCAGAATTTCGCCATCCACGGAAACCGTATGTTCTTTAACCATTGGATGTAGTTGTGTGAGAGTGTAGCTCGAATAAATATTATAACAACATACTAGTATATTGAGGATACTGGTTTTGTTACAAAAGAAGTAAATAAAAAGAGTTTAGGGGGTTGTAGAAGCAAAATAAAACAAATGAACATGAGAATATGAATTACCTTTAAAAGTGTAACTCCTTTTGATTTGAGCCTAAAGGCTTCCATTGAAAGGATTATGCCCAAAGTGAATCCTCTAGGATGAGGAGAGGGATTTGGAGATAGTAAATGGGCAGGGTATGGATGAGCCAAAGGCTTGAGGAGTGTGTAAAATGAGGTAGAGGTGGGGGCCTTTTATAAGAGGAGAGGAGGGTCACTTTTGGAAATCATGAAACTATTATTTTATTTTCAAAATTTTTACGAATTTATAAGGTCCCACATTGATATATTTCTAAGATAATATGATAAGGCTTCTAAATATTCCCATCCAATAGTTTTTGGAGAAGTTTAGGTCTTAGATATTACATTATCTTTCCATTTTATTTTAATCGTTAAATAATGAGGTCATCACAGCATCATCATGATGTCATAAATAATTTAATTTATTTAATGTCTAAAAATTATAAAAAAAATAATATGATGTAGGAAATAATTTTAGCTTTCTAATTCATATTTATAGACAAAAATATGATTAGTATAACCCCTTCTAAAAATTGTTTTAGTAAAACAATTTATGTTAGTGTCATTTTCACCTTTATTTAAAAAAAGGCATTAAAGTCATTATCTCACCCAAGTGGCTCCATGGGGTCCCCTAAATCGACCCATGGGTTTTCTTGGTCGGATATTACTCATCCAATAGGGGTAGGACAAGTTTCAGGGTGTTTTCAAAATTTTATAATATCATTTTTACCATAAATTACACTAATTACCTCTAATCGCGATTAATGAAAAAAGTTACTTTTCACCAAAAAATTATCTTCATCCCATTGAACCAAATTTTACATACTAATGACAACCATGTATGTTGGATTTTCAAAATTCAAAACACAATGATGGAAAAATTTCATCTAAACGGAAAATCAGTTTTTATAAGTACCACTTAGTGGTTTCACTATTCATAAAAAATTGAAGTTTTTCAGAAAATTACCAAAAATTCACCTTAAGCTATATTTGATATTCTGAATTCAAAAATGAAGTATATTTTACAAAATTCAAAACATATAAGTCACATTAATTAATTTAATAATTAATTCCCGCTGTCAGAGCAAATAGCGTGTTTTTATGAAATAATAAGTATCAAAAGATTGACACGAGTTTAAGTCCAATTTCAAAGTGAAATTGATTCCAATGACCACCATTTAATTAAATGGTAAAAATATATTCTAATTACACATTATGACCTATTCAAAAGAAAATATAATAATATAAATAAATTAGATTAAGAAGCAGTTTTGATGTAAAATGCAGTATTTTTCACTATTCATTAAAAAATGAACATTGTCAGAAAAATACCAAAAATTCACACAAAGTAAATTTTGATGTACCAATCATAAATAATAAGTTGATTTTGACAAACATAGCTTATAAAATTGTCAAAAGATAGATTCAAAAATGGTTTTCCATCAAAAGGCAGTAAAACAATCTTTTAAAAATATTAGTGTATTCCATGCTTAGGATTGGATTTATTTTCATTTTAAGCCTCTAAAACACTATCTAATTAATTAATAGACATAGATAAAAAATATCTATTATTCATTACTTACATGAGATGTTACATAGGATTTCTTAACAAAAGTCCATACTGATATGTTTATGAAGCCTGACAATAAATATTCTCATCATTATATTACTCACTCATTATGATTATTATTATTCATTATGATATTATCATGTTTTCTTTTATAAGGAACTATTTATTTTAAATTTTTATATTATATTTTTTTTTTCATGTTTATGTTTTTTGTTTTACATGTTATCCCTTATCAAGTGTCAGAGCTCACCCCTTTCAATTATATCTCTGTTTCTCCTGGTAATGAAGAATATTAATATGCATGATGTATTATAGATAACATGAGAAATTAATAATGATGTATTATATAATTTTTTTTCTATGTTTATAGTTTAATATATTCCATTAGTAAGTATTTAGTCACTTAAGAAAGTTTGGATACTTGATATAAGATGTTATATAGTCTAAATACTATTTAATAAATAAGAGATGGATTTGGATGATCAATTCCATGGGAATTTCATTTTATATTACAAATTCATATGCTTTATACATTATGTATATATATATATATATCTGTGTGTGTATTATGAAAATATTATGTGAGTTTTATACACATGAGTGTTATGTATATATTTTATATAAATTTAATGTGTGTGTATGAGTCTTATGCATATAATATATATTTTATAACATTTTAAACATTTATATTTAATTTTATGCGTATTTTATTTATTTATATATATTGATATATAATTTTTTTCTGTGTTTAGAATATTAATTACAAATATATATATATATATATATATATATATTAAGTCCCTTAGGATTTTTGGAACCACTGAGAAGGGGGTTTGAATTAGTTGTTAGATTTTACAATTTTCAATTTGTTGAAATAACCCATATAATTTGTTCATGTTTTATCCTTAAAAAATTATTATAATAAGATCACATGAATGAAACAATATGAAAGAAATGAAAGGAAAGTAATATTTTTATGTTTCGTCCATAGTGTGAGAACCAAGATCCTTACAATCGTGAATCCCGTAATTACATGGGAATTCCCTTTTATGAATAATTAAATAGAAGTTGAGACAACCCCCATTATAATATTTCTAACTCTTAATATGTGTGACTATTCTGACTCTCATTAGTTTAAAATTTTTTATCAAAAAATTGAGTCAACAATAGATTTCAATATTTGTAAGATCATCTCCCCAAAATATCATTAGGAAAATAATACATCCATTTTTTATCCATCCTGTATGTGTCCTTCCGGTGCGCCTACCTTTATCTAGAATACTTCATATATTAATCCTCAATAAAACTGTGATACTTTTCTAGCCTAAATTATTTCTATTAAACAAATACATTAGGCCTAAAAATCTTCTTCGAATCTCTATCCATTACTGTTAGTCCAGTATCTCTAAATAGCTTCTCTATATGATTGTTATTTGCTGAATCTCTATATGTTATATTATGTTTTCTTAAACCTAAAAGAAAACTCGGTTGGAAACTCACTCTGACACAAAATATTAAACATTTCAAAAAAATTATTATGAGAATTGTTAAGTGAATTTGTACTTTTCAGCCCTTTTTATATGATCTCTTGAAGTAGAAAAGGCAGGAACTCATTTTTGTTTTCACACTCAACATAAACTCCCTTGAAGATTCTTGAGTCTTCTAAAGTATTTTTAAATATTTTTGCATCCTTTTTAATTATCCATAAATTCCAACTAACTTTTAACTTCATAATCCTCATACATTATGTAACCTCTCTAATTTTTCTTATCCTAAATAGATAAAAAACTAATTGAAAAACACCACAACATATTCATTTATATTATCTTTTTATTATTATGTTAATATTCTATAAAAATCATCCAATGGATGTTAATCTAATGGATTATTTGTAAAGTTTGTAATCTAATTATTTCCATCTGATCTACTCCATCCAAGTAATTATGTCTAGTCATCCTACCTCAACTCACACTTTTACTTAAAACCGGATTTTCTAAAACATTTTTCTAATGAATGTTTGTCAAATGGATGTTCAACTGATGGATGTTTGTCCATTGGAATTGATCTTTTAAACTTCCCTCAGCAGTAAACTTATTATTGACCTCACCTGTTTTGATAATCTCAATCATGTATTTATTTGTGTTGAAAATCCCAATTATGTCTTCATTCTCTATGATATTGTTAAGTATTGTTGATCTATACTTTAATTCTTTTAAATCTATGATCAAACCAATAACACCTTTTTAAAATAAGTCTTTGGAATATGTTAATCATCATTTATCCATGTTCATACAAGTTATAAATTGTTTCTAACACAATCAGATGTGTTCTGCATAAAACAGATAAGTAATCTGTCTATAGCTACTGATAAAGAGCTACCGGTAACCAGTCTACCGATAGACTTAGTCTACCGACAGACAGCTACCGATAGACTTAACACAGAGTTACCGATGTACTTATAAATACAGCTACCGATACAAACGTAGAGCTACCGGAGTAAGTATAAATAGCTACCGATGGAATAAGTCACCGATGGACGAAGCTACCGATAGACTCGCAGCCACCGACGCATGGAGCTACCGATGCATGTACCTACCGACGCATGGAGCTACCGATGCATGTACCAACCGACGCATAGAGCCACCGATAGAGTCAAAGCAACTAATGACATTAAGCTACCGATGTTCAAGCCACCGATGTTCAAGCTACCGATGCTGATTACCTACCGATCACTCAATGTGTATGTGTGCTAGATTTCAAGCTAACCCAAAAGAATCTCATTTTCTTGCTGTTAAAAGAATTTTTAAATATCTCAAACACACGGTTAACTTAGGTTTGTTTTACCCAAAAGGACAATCCTTTGAGTTAATGAGTTATTCAGATGCTGACTTTGCTGGTTGTAAGCTAGATAGAAAAAGCACATCAGGAACATGTCATTTGCTTGGAAAATCCTTAGTTTCCTGGTGTAGTAAGAAACAGAACTCGGCTGCATTATCTACTGCTGAAGCAGAATATATAGCTGCTGGTAGTTGCTGTGCACAAATTCTGTGGATGAAACACACTCTTTTGGACTATGGATACGTTTTTAAACATGTTTCAATCAACTGTGATAACACCAGTGCAATAAACATCTCTAAGAATCCTGTATCTCACTCTAGAACCAAACACATAGATGTAAGACACCATTTCCTAAGAGATCACTATCAAAAAGGTGATATTTCTCTTGAATTTATTGGCACTGAACATCAATTGGCTGATATTTTCACTAAACCTTTAAGTTCGGATAGGCTAAGTTTCATAAGACATGAACTGGGAATGTTTAATCACAACCGGTGTGAAAATTCTCACTGATGTGAAATTCTCACTGGTGTGAACATTCTCACCGATGTGAAAATTCTCACCGATGTGAAAATTCTCACCGATGTGAAAATTCCCACTGATGTGAAATTCTCACTGGTGTGAACATTCTCACCGATGTGAAAATTCTCACCGATGTGAAAATTCTCACCGATGTGAAAATTCTCACTGATGTGAAATTCTCACTTGTGTGAACATTCTCACCGTTGTAAGTTTCTCACCGACGTAGAAATTCTCACCGATGTGAAAATTCTCACCGATGTGAAAATTCTCACCGATGTGAAAATTCCCACCGATGTAAGTTTCTCACCGACGTAGAAATGCTCACCGATGTACAACGCTCACCGATTTGTTTTTCTCACCGATGATTAACTCACACCGATGCAAAGTTTAAAACTTCTGTCTGCCGCCAAGAATACGAATCGTTTTATTTTATTACTCTATTTTAATCGTTTATTTGGAATTCCTAAATGATAAAACTAAGTCTAAGCCACTTCTTACCTCACCGAGCTCAAAATCTCTCACCTTCGAACCTTAGCATCCAAATCGACCAAGAACCCTAAACCCGCGATGGCAAAAACCAAGCTTCCTATCGTCAGAGATGAAAGTGCAGAACCAAATGCTAAGAAGCAGAAGACACAGCATAAAGCCAGTGTTAGTGAAGTCAAAACTAGATCGGGAAGGCGACCAGTGAATCCTCACTTGCAGAATAGAGATATAGTAATCGAGAAGGAACTGTGCGTGGAATGGCTACTGCCTAGCAAATCCTTAGTGCTCGAGATTCTGGAAGACCAGAAATGGGTGGATTGTTTCTCGAATAACAATGGCCCATACTACCCGAAATTGGTAAAGCAGTTCTATGAGTTTGTAACCTTTGAGAAGTCTGAGAATGAGAATCGGGTAAGCTCTTTTGTAAATGGAAAAGAGATGTCTTTTTCTTCAGTAGAGTGGGCTGAGAGTTTAAAAGTACCACATGAAGGTGTCTCTGGGTATGTATCAAGAGCAATGCCACCTAGTAGTGACATTTTTGATTATGAGACCGCCTTACAAGAGCTGACTGGGAATGGAAATCAAAGGCAAGTGGTAGCTGCTGAAATGGATGGAGAGAATCGACTGCTTTTCAAATTTGTTCAGCATGTGTTGATACCGAGGAGAGGAGATTTTGCAAATCTGAGATATCAAGATATCTATCTTCTTCATTTGCTAAGACATGGTGTAAAAGTCAATCTGTGCAGATTGTTGATGCTTCAAATGGAAGACATGATTAGACCAAAGTCAAAGACCAATGCTTTGTTCTTTGCCAAGCTGATTTCAGTGATGATAAAAGTGAAAGAAATCGCTGAGTCTCAGGATGAGACAGTTGTAGTCAAGAACAATTTCTGCATCACCTCGACTGTTTGCAAGTATATGAAAATTAACTGGAACCCATGGAAGGGAGAATGGGTCAGTGATGATCAGAAAATCTATGATAGGTTTAATCCTGTGGATTATCCCTCAAGACCAAAGGATATGAGAGATCCGAGTCTAAGACCTGATGAAGAGGAACCTGCTTATAGTGATGAGACAGAAGAAGAAGAAGAAGAAGAAACTCCTATGGATGTTGGAGGAGATCCAGACTTGCCCCCAAGTCCTGTTGCAGAACTGGTTTATTCTAGGAAAGGAAAAGTAGAGGAAGTTTTGCCTACTTATGAGGAAGACCAGTCTGTACCTCACCAAGAAGAAGAGGAAAAGGAGAATGCAGTTGAATCGCCTGCTTCTGGTAGGTTAAGTATGAGTCCCTTAATTGGAAACTCAGCTATACCTGCTGCTGAAGAAGAAAGAGATAGAGAAGAAGTTGTACCTGTATCAGAAGATCTTCTAAATGCTACACCTGTAGAACTTGTGGTAGAAGATTCTGATGAAGAACGGCCAGCAGAAAAGGCTGTTGTGATACATGAGAATGCACCCATTGAGGGGGACCATCGGTCTGTGCTTGGGAATGTTACAGTAGCTGTTGAGATTGGAGACTGGGTAGAAGACCCAGGGTTTATAGTCTGTGGATTAGATTATCCAGATTCTGACAATGAGATGTCTGTGGATAGACCAAAGACCAATTATGATCTTGCTGCTGAGTTGTTGCCAGACGATGTGGTCAGATTTCATGATTTGACTAAGCTGAAAGAGGACCTCAAATCCAGTTTTGTTGAAGAAGTGAAGCTAATGGAAACCTCTCTTGCATCCTCAATTAATTCAATAATGACTACTTCTGTAGTTAATTTGGCCTCAGCAAGGGAATCTGCTGCAGTTGTCTCAAGTGATTTTGTCTCCAAATCAGATCTTGAATCCATGAAGGATGAGATAAAAGAATCATTCAGTGCTTCAGTTGCTGAGATGAAGGAAAGCTTTTATGAAGAAATGAAAGTGCTAGAGAGATCCTTCGAGCTATCTCTGGCTTGTAATTTATCTTCCTTTATGTCTGAGCTTATGGAAGAAGTGAAAGAATGCCAGACTCAGTCTTCAAGAATCGAAGCTGATCTGGAAGCTCTCAAGACATCAGTGGTTGCTTTGGATTCCTATATGAGCTCCAAGTCTCAAGATGACAAGGATCTAGCCTATGTGAAGAGTGTAGTCAGCCAGTTTGTCTCAGTGTTTGAAAGTTTCAAAACCTCAGTGAAGGATCATGTTCAATTACAAGACTCTCAAGTTCAAAGCCTAATCAGTGGTTTGTCAAAGAGTTTTAAAGAAACTGTTTCCTTCTCTCTTGGCCCTCTCACCTCCCAACCATCAGTTGATATGAACTCAGTTCGAGCAATATTGAAGGAGGAGATTGGTTCTATTCCTACCAGTGTCTCTGGGGACTCCTCAGAGTTAAGCCGAGTGGTGCTTTCTACAAGGGATTCTGCCAGAGAAATCATGAAGATAGTTCAAGATTTTATGAGAGAAGCCTCTGCCTCTCAAGAAGCCATAAAAAGCAAAGTGGACTACTACTTCTCCAAGATTTTCACCAAGCATCAACTCGAACACCACTTCAAGCTAATGTTGGAGCACATGAAGCTCCCTCCAGTCACCCAAGCTTTCAAAGAACAAGTGAGCAAGCTGAGAGAACTGACTCCTGCCTTAGAGAAATTCATGGAAAACAAAGATGATTTCCTCTCTGCTATGGAAAGAGGAGGAGGAATTATTATGGATTTTAGAAATCTGCTGCTGCCCTTCTTGCATGTTGATGCTAGACCAGTCATCATCCCTCCTGCTTTGCCTGCTTCTGCCTCAGCTGCTCCCTCAGTCCAGCTGACTCCTGCTCAAGCCATTCAAAGCCTCAAACCAATGATTACCCAAAAATATTCAACTTACAAGCCTGACTCTGTGTCAGTGGCCCAGCCTCCTTTGATCTTTTCTGGCATTCCCAAACCTTCACCTGAATCCTCACCACCCGAGCATCCTTCTGATCCTAAAGGAAAATCTCACATTGCAGATGCGGAGTGAACCAGTGGCCAAGCTTTTTGATAGGAATTCCTTTGTAATCTGTTTTTGTTGTACTTTTTGACTAACTATAATACAGACCACTTTTTACTTCTCTTTGTTTTATTTCTCTCCTATATATATATCTATATATATGCTTTCCCACTTTTTGATTATCACAAAGGGGGAGAACAATAAGAGAGGGGGAGAAACTTTTTATGCGAGAATAAGGAGGAGAACAAAATGAGAAATATTTTCAATGGAGAAAAATAAGGCATAAGGGGAAACACATTATCCTTTGTTTTGTTTCCATTTTTATCTCTGATACCTTATGTCTATATAGTACCTTATTATTTTTTATCTCTGATACCTTATGTCTATATAGTACCTTATTATTTTTTACCTCTGATAACTTATGTCTATATCATACTATTTCTATTATCTATGATGCTGTTTTCTCTGAGAAAATTGAATTCAATATTATACTCTTTACTATTATATTTTCACTATGTTAAATTCCAATATCATAAATTGTGATTATCAAAAAGGGGGAGATTATTGACCTCACCTGTTTTGATAATCTCAATCATGTATTTATTTGTGTTGAAAATCCCAATTATGTCTTCATTCTCTATGATATTGTTAAGTATTGTTGATCTATACTTTAATTCTTTTAAATCTATGATCAAACCAATAACACCTTTTTAAAATAAGTCTTTGGAATATGTTAATCATAATTTATCCATGTTCATACAAGTTATAAATTGTTTCTAACACAATCAGATGTGTTCTGCATAAAACAGATAAGTAATCTGTCTATAGCTACTGATAAAGAGCTACCGGTAACCAGTCTACCGATAGACTTAGTCTACCGACAGACAGCTACCGATAGACTTAACACAGAGTTACCGATGTACTTATAAATACAGCTACCGATACAAATGTAGAGCTACCGGAGTAAGTATAAATAGCTACCGATGGAATAAGTCACCGATGGACGAAGCTACCGATAGACTCGCAGCCACCGACGCATGGAGCTACCGATGCATGTACCTACCGACGCATGGAGCTACCGATGCATGTACCAACCGACGCATAGAGCCACCGATAGAGTCAAAGCAACTAATGACATTAAGCTACCGATGTTCAAGCCACCGATGTTCAAGCTACCGATGCTGATTACCTACCGATCACTCAACTCACTGTTTGAATTTCTTTATTTCCTATATTTAATCTATCTAACGGTCATATCATGTACATTTTAATGATTTGTCAAATACCTGATAAAGGTTGTCGGATGTCAGGAACCTGTACCTCGTACCTGCTGAAAAGAAATCTTTTCTGTCCCCTGATGGGAGATAAATACGAGAAGACTTCATACCAGAAAGGTATGCGAACGTGTGAAAAAAAAAGAAGCGAACCAGAAAAGTGCGGTGCATCCATTATACCAAAAACGACACAAGCACAAGAGGAACACAGAGAAGCTCATAGACAATCAAGCATACTCGAGGAGTGTTCTGTGCTTACAAGAAGACTTCATCGACTACATTCTCACCACCTGTGAACCTGGAGCATACGACACTCTGTTTCTCAACAGAAACAAGAAGAGGAATCAGACTCACTTCTAATCGAATCCAAAGGAGTCCAGAGCTATACTGAAATCACCAGAACCATCTCTAAACTCTACATCTCTTGTTCTGTGATTTATTACCATTCATTTCGAGCAGTGTGTGTTATCTGCTATATCTAACACATACACTGTCTCCTGTACTCAAACTGAAGGATCTGTAAATCCTTACAAAACTCTTTCATTCTTTCTTTCCCACGAAGAACTGTGGTAGAGGTCGTGTGTGACCTGGACAACTGGTTGTTGTTGTACTGTTTCCCACGAAGAACAGTGGTAGAGGTCTTGGACCTGGACAGTTGTAAACTGTTGAACCCCGATCCAGGGTGTGGATCATTTTTATATAAACTTTTGAGAGGACTAAGTCTCGGCTTGAGACTGAACCTCTTGGTTACATTGTTGTGCCATCTATTTCAACGTTTTATTCCGCTGCTAATCACTTTAAAACCAATACTATTTTTAAAGTTACTTTGATAATTAAATTAGCAAGTGTTTATGTTAAGTGTAGATTAGTAAGTTAGTTTCAAAAGATAATCACACACTCCTGTGTTGATTACCTGGTAATTAATCAATCCCTTGAGAACCTAACAGAATCTCTACATTAATATAAATTCACTACAGTTTAATTTATTATTTTATTTGGGGGTCTTTAAGACACTGCTTTTAAATATAGAAATTTTAATTGGTACTCAATTCACCCCCCTCTTGAGTAAACCACTCCGACCAACACTTATCAACCTTGTATCTATCAACTTTATACAGCCTATAACAAAAACAATTTCCCAATTCAAACATCCTAAAAATTTTTAATCTGGAGTACTTGATCCCTTAATGATGCTTGACTACATCGTTGAAACTTCTAGAGACTCTTGTTACATGTATTTTATCTATCTAGTGTTTACTATGACACTCTAAAACATTGTAATACTTTTATTTTTCATTTGTTTAGATAAAAATTAGAATTATTGCCCCTCAATTTTAGACTTCTCCCCATTTTTACTTTATTTATCATATTTTAGCGTTTTCTACTTTTGTACATAACTGTACAAAACTCAATAAATATTTTTCCTTTAAATATTGTTTAGAACTTATGTCTTTTCATTTTCATCTGGTGTGTTAGGAAAATATTCATTTAGAAATGTTATTTTACATTTCTCTCCATGGTCTTCATTAACCATTGTTTCTCTATCCTCTTTCTTCTATCCTTTTTCCTATGTTCGGTGATCTCTATCCAATAATGTGTATTGGGTAAAAAAGTTTTACATATACCTCTATTAACAACTACATTGTTCAATCACCTCTAATCCTCTGAATTGTTCCTGGTTGTCTATGTCTTGGAAACTCGGCCCAATTATCTTCATCTGGAACTTTGTGTTCGAAATTTTTTTCCAGTAATAATGTTGATATCCCCCATTGTACAAATTCTTGGATCATGAGTTTTTCATGATGTTAGGAACCTGTTGAACATATTATCATCATCTGAATTTATATAAGTTTAGTAATAAAGTTAAGGAATCTTCATTTACCTCATCTTGAAACTTTTTATGAAAACATTCTATAAAAATTCCATCAACATCCTAAAAATCACTTATTTAATAGAAAAAATCATACCAAAAGTGATTTGTCAACAAATAAAAAAAATTTCTATATAAAATCAAAATGGATCTTTAATCTCCCCATTTTTATTGGATTCAAAAATTTTATAATTACTTTTAATATCTCAACATTTTTCATAGATCATTTTTAACCACTCAATTTTTCCACCTTTACCAAAACACAATATTTATCAAAGAGAAGGTCCCAACAGCACACTGCTGGATAAAGTAATGTTTTTAAAGGGATTATATCACCCAATGATAAAATAAATTGTGTCCTTGTTGAGGTAATCTCCCCTCAATTTAACCATAAAAAATATTTTCACTATCAAATTTTCTTATCACCCATTTTATGATTACCAGGACCCAAGATTCATAATAGAAAGAGTATAACATACTCTACCTATTTTAATGAGTTCTATAACCCATTAAGAAGAGTTTCACTTACACTCCCTATTTTAAAAAATAATTCAAACCATGATTGTGGTTTATTACTTAATAACTTTAGGATATCATTGGTGGAAGAGTAACATTATGTTACAACCACAATTCCAAAATATATATTTTTATAGCTTTGGTGAAAGCATTATAAATTTGATATTTTTGTAAATTTACTCAATAATAACATCTCTACCAGCAACGTTATTTTTTATGAAGTTATACTTTATAAAAAATTTATTTGATCTTGAATATTGTATATGTTTTTTTTGGAATATCTGGGATACTTTTATTATCAAAAATATTCATCAATGGTGTAGAAAAATTCACCCTCAAAACCTCTGTTGTAACATTAATCCAAATATTGTATGTAAAATCATTAGAGGAATAAATATTTTCTCCTTGCATTGTACTCAGTGTACCTATAATTTTTTCTTATAATGCCAGATGTCAAAAAATTCTCCCACAAAAATGGTATTCCAGATGTTCATTTTCAATAATTAAAACCTCTATCCTAATAATCATTAGTGAATATATGAAATGATATATTATAACTTATTTTTTTTACAAAAACAAATAAGAATATATTACTTTAAGATAATTTTGAATTAATTTTTCTTCCAAAATGTTTGATTCTTTTAGGTCGCTCTGAAATCTAGCACACAAAGTAATTGCATAAACTATATCAGGTCTTGAAGATGTAAAATAGACAAAGCTTCCTATAAACTTATATAATTCTTTCTAATTCACACTTTTCATAGATTAATCATTATTCATCATTATGGAAACAAAAATAGTTTTAGAAACTTATTTGGAATCCACCATGAAAATGTTTTAGAAGAACACCCTAGTACACTTCTCTTGTAATAGAGATATGTATTTTCCTCATCATTTCACTTGTAACCCCGGAAAAATTATATGTCACCATGCATTGAAATTTCAAAAAATAAATATCCATTTCTTCATCATACTCTTTACATGTGTTTTCTCTATTACCTAAAAAATTAATATCATCAACGTAAACAATGAAAATAAGAGTACATGTTCTCAGTTCCTTAACATACTTGTTTCTATCTTATTTTAATTTATAAAAGTTCAGCTTCTTAGAGAAACTATCGAGTTTAGAGTACCAGGTATGTGGATCTTAGTTCAAGCCATATAAATCTTTCTTCAACATAAAAACCTTTTCTTCAGCTTTAAAAATTACGAAACTACAAGGTTATTTAATGTAAAATTCGTTTTTAATTTCATAATTTGTGAAATATGACTTTAAATTAATCTAATGTAATATTTAATAAATATGTACAGAAACAACAAAGAACATTTTGAAATTTTCCAATCATGTAATAGGTGAAAAAGTTTCTTCAAAATATGAACAATTAACCTATGAGTAACATTTATAAACAAGTAAATATTTGTTTCTTGAAATCTATACATTTTCATTTAGATTATTTTCGAACACCCATTTCTCCCAATATTTTTATTTTTTATTGGTCAGGGAAAATGTTCTTAGGTTTTATTCTTAACAATATGATTTAACTCTTACTTCATAGAAACAACCCACTCATTATGTTCAACTACCTTCTAAAACTAATTCTGATTTAACTTGTGAGATAAGTGATATCTGATTCTCTAACATCAAAATTCTTCTAGTCTCAATTGGAGATTACTAGTTTCTAAAGATGATTTAAAAATCCACATGTATATATAGTGTATAAAATTTTAAAATTTTCCTTCCTATCTCACTTTCTCTATCACATGATTAATCTAACTCACTCTGTACTTTTTTTTCATCACATTCATCTATACTTTTGTAACACTAATTAAAAGTTTTCATTTTATCTTACACAAAGTTTTCAAGATAATTTTTTACTGAATTTTTATTTTAAAAAACTTTCAGATCATAAAAATACACAAACATTCAGAATGTTTTATTCCAATAATTGCAACTTCTTCCATTGTATGAGTATCCCTTAAAAATTGTTTAGTGATTAATCTATATTTCCAAGATCTGTATTTTTTATCTTAAAAAATCAAGGACTTCCAAAAATCATGAAATATTTCACTTGATGTTTTTTATTATACCACATATTGTAGGAATTCATTTTGGATCCATGCCACAAAAAAACATATGTTTTTC
Source organism: Viscum album (assembly GCA_963277665.1). Taxonomy (NCBI): domain Eukaryota; kingdom Viridiplantae; phylum Streptophyta; class Magnoliopsida; order Santalales; family Viscaceae; genus Viscum; species Viscum album. The sequence continues at coordinate 291,490,667 of OY728132.1, forward strand.
ATATGAACAATAATATGAATAGATTCTCTCAAAAAATACATAAAATTTTATATTCAGCTAGCATACTTCTTACCATTTTCAATAAACCTATGTTTCTCTTTTATACCACTTCATTTTTAGGGGTGTATAGAGCACATTATTGATGTTTGAAACCACTTTTCTTCAGATAGGATTCAAAATAATTACTTGTGAAATCCTTTCTGTTCTCAGTTCTCAAATTCAATATATAAACCATTATCTCTCTTTCAAAATTCCTTATAAGAAATATAATCATTTTTGAAAACAATGATTTATGCTTCATAAACATTATTTTGGTCATCTGAGTGAATTTATCTATGAAAAAATAATGTAAAAAAACACCAATTGGTTTATTTATGTCTCATTGTCCAAAAAAGAACAGAGTGAATGAGCTCAAGAGGTCCGGTAGATTGAATTTAAACTTTCTTATTCAATTTACCAATCATCTTCCATTTTTAATAATTTATAAAAAATTATCATCGATACTTTTAAATTATGGTATTTTTATTACAGAATCTTACTTATAATGTGTGCTCATACTTTGTTTGGGTAATAATCACAACAAATCAATGCAACAACTTGTTTTCATCCTCAATACCAAAGTAACATGAGATACAAAGTTACCCAATATGGAATATATTTCTAATAGTTCTTTCTACCCTCACAACAACTTTTATATCTTCTAACTTATAGAAATATATGAATATTTCATGAAGATAACTTCTTTACCACAATCAAAAATTCTATTAACACTTATTATGCTGTGTGTAAGGACATCATCATACAGAAATTATTTATATTTCAATTTCAAAGAATTAATCTCATCTATTAAAAATCCCCTACTTTTTATGTAATTATCATTTATAAAAGTAACTACATCCCTGTCATTTTTTCCAACATTTATAAATATTTTTAAATCACTATTAATTTGTTAGGAACAACAACTATTAAGAATCCATGGTTTTTTTCTTTTTCTATATTTTGGAGTTATCTCAACAACAAACTTTACTTCTTCAACTCTTTTATTTAAATATTCCTTTTATTTTCTTACATAAGAATATTTTCCATGATTATTTGTCAAAAATAATTAATAAAATTGACTCTATCAGTTAAAACTTCCACAAACACCCTTTATTAAACTAAACAATTATTTCCATTGGAAATTTATAGCTTCCTCTGCTTTTCCTTTATTTCTTCCTAAGACTTGGGAAAGTTTGAATATTTTATTCAACTAATTATCCCATGATTTAATGCCTATTTCTAAAAATATGCATGTTGTGTAAAAATTTAGAAGCTTTTCACAATAGATTCCATAAGACTAACAAAACCCATTAAAGCTCAGACTTATTTAGAGGATATGCCTTTCCTTTTAGAGAGTTTACCAAGGTTTGTATCACTTTTCTGTTCGTATTTATTCCTAGTGCGATGAATCACTATTAAAGAGGTTAATTAGAAATTTAATTTATGTAGTTGATTTTACAAATCCATTCTCAACCTAAATTTACCAAAAAAATCTAACACCATCATGGTAACTGAAATCATATGAGCTTTTACATTTAGTGGATGATGATTTCACATGATAATATCAATGAGTTTTCTCAATTGATTTAGATGATTTGGCCTTTATATTTTATATATTGTGTAAATTTTAACTCATTTTATTTATGTTAATTTCAACCACAATAAATCTTGATTTATTTTTACAAAACTTCATTTTCATTATTACTATGTTTTTATATAAGATCTTCCACCATATTTCCTTTTTCATCAACTTTATGTTTTAGGTTTATGATATCTTAGATATACTCATATTCTTTTTTAAATGAATCTAATAACATCTTGATAATTTATGATATATTTATTTTAATATATATTCAATAGTATCAATAGCTTTTGATGCATGTAACACTAGATTGGAATGAAATCTGATACTTTGATAAATTATTATTATTTAAACATGGCCAACATAACCTAGATATTGAGTTGGTGGGTATGAATACAATTAACTAAATTATGTAAATTTATATGGTTTAAAAATGTAAAAAATAAATTAAATTGTTATATACTGATTATATATAAAATAGGAACCATTTGAAAAAAATGAATTGTTATCCGAAAAGCAGTATTTTTCTAAAATTTGTTTTAATCATTATTTGCACATATAATTTTAAATATATTTGTAGAAAATATATAAATTTTATTTTATGAAACTAAAATTATTTTAAAAATCATCATTCATATATTAACATAGCCTGAAATTTTAGGATTTTTTGGAAAATATTAGTTTTTTAATGAATACAGAAAAATACAAATTTTTATAAAATTATTGATTATTTTTAAAAAATTAAGTCACATAATTATTTTAATTTTGATTTAATTTAAATTATTTGTTATTTATTTACATTATATTCCATTAATTAAATTTAAATTATATATATACTATATTTAACTATTAGTTTTTATTAGGTTCAAAAATGAATTTTTTTTGAAAACTTTTTTAAAGTTAATGATGTTTCACCTTGGAAAATGATTAAAAATACCCATAATTAGAAATACTTTTAATTAAATTTGTATACAAAATATCAATAAATATTAATTTAAATTCATAAAATTATGATTACTAGTAATATTTTTAATATAAAAACATCACTTTATTATAAAATACAACTCTGGGAAAACCGATTTTTACCACTTCTGTGGGTTTAATTTTAAATTAAATTAAATAATTTATTTTATTTTAATTTCTAAAAATGGATTCTATATTTTAAATTATCAAAAACAATTTTATAAAATAAGTTAATCTTATTTTTTATCTGACTTAATTGTGAAAATAGAAAAAATTATTTACCGTGGTTAAACTAAAAATGTGTTTATTAGAGATAAACTAAACTTTTATGGGATAAAGATAACCCAATACATTTATAATTCATATTTTATGGTCATATTTAGACCTTATATATTCTAACATTCAAAAATGGACTATTTTTTAGCCTTTTTCATTATAAAAACATGTGCGTAATTCTTTATTTTCAAAAATTTCATGCGTGCTCTCTCGAAAACTTGTAAATAGCCAAGACCTCTCTTCTCCATTATAAAATTAAAAAAATAATTGATTCTGAAAATCCCTACCAAAATAACTCCATTACTTACATCCCATCATCCTACAAGACTTGGTTCTGATCAAAAAACCACTTAGTATAGATTTTTGTGATAACTAAAAAAAGTTTTCCAAAGAAGAGGTATCATGCTTAACCGAGATTTTTATATAATTTCTCCTTCCAAACCCTTAAAATATTATGAAAAATTTATTTATTTATTAAATTAGTATATTATATATACTTATATTTTTTTTATTTTAATTTAATGACCTATAATCATCTCCTCCTCTTTCAAAAGAGAAACGAAACCCTTGATCATGTGTGTGACAGACCACCACCTCGTGAACCAATTTAAATTGTTTTTCCATAACCACTTGTCAAGGAAGGATATATTTAATTATCTAATTCTTATATATTAAATTTATGATATATTTATACTTATTAAATTATATTCTCATAAATACCTTCTTACTTTCCATGTCGTATAGAATATGATAACATTGTTCGTGTGTACAGTATATTACCCCCTCACGAAACGATGTGATTCATTATTACTTACATGTTAAATCGTAGTTAATAAACATTAATATGATGATTATTATATTCTTTAAATATTAATAATTATTGAAAATAAATGTATCATATATTATATTACCTTATCATTCATTGAATAAATGATAACATCATTTATGTGTACGTCGGACTACCACCTTGTGAAGAGATGTGATTTGTATTTATTTTCTCATCACACAGATGGTATGAGTAAGGGTATTTAGAGAAATAATATGATATTTATGATATAATTATCATTGAATAATGATAAAATAACACTTACCTTCTTTCCATTATTATATTTGAAAAATGGAAATGTTACTCAAGCACACGTATGGCCTACCATCTCCATGATTATAACATCGTTTATTTTTCATAACCATATATAATGTTTGGTTTAAAAGGTATAATTTATGAATAAAAGTTATAGCTATTTACTGTTTAAAAATAATTATATTATTAATTAATAATAAATTTTCCATATTCAACTGACCAAATTGATTTTAGTCATATGAGTCATTTATAGTTAAAACATATGGAGTCGAATTAATTGTTTAGGTAATTGAATGTTACATGGTAAAAATTAAGATAAGAGGAATAATAAACATAAAAATTGTTGTAGAGAAATTAATTAGTTAAAATAAGTATATTATTGATAGATATAACTCATGTGGAAAATTGTTCTATCGAAAATGGATCTTTCTAACCCACCATTTTCATTGGGTTGTGATCATTCTTTCTCAAAATCACTTTCTCTATCATTAAGTTAAGGAATGATAAAAAAATTACATATATATATATATATCCTACATGTATAACTATATTTATCTACCTTCCATTTATGGTTTAATACAAATCTTATGACCATTTCTATAATTTATTCTTTAATGAATGTCATTTGGTTATGTTATGAGATAAGATTATGAGGCCCATTTCTTTCCATGGGTAAATATTATGTTTATTCTTTATAATGTATATCCTTATATGGAATTAATATTTATTTGAATCAAATTAATGCTATGGGTGGGACTATAATTATATCCATATAATACATTGGCTAATGTTTTAGTCTAATGAGACGTAATGTATGGGGTTAGGGAGTGAACCTAATCCATTTTAGGACTCTATCAACTATGTGATGTTGTCTTGGACGTTACCCTTGACATAGATTTATGTCATACTTTATGTCATCTCCACTTTCCTGTGCTTCCATGATCTTATGATACCCTGATATTTATGTTATTATTCCACTTTATTACTCATTTACCTTCTATTTTATGATTTCAGGTTATACATTTGACTCACATGTTATGCTTCCTTATCATGCTTATACCCTTACTAGGATTTTTAGCCCACCCCTTTCATTATGTATTACCCAAATAATCCCATGCATATTGAGGATCATGCATGAAATTTTTTTATCTCACTATGTATAATAAAAAAAGGATTCTCTATTTTATTCTCTTATGATGTATTATGAACCGAGTCTTCCAAATACAGAAGACCTTAAGATCATGGGTTATAATTTTTTGATATTTATGTTTAAAAATGGTGTAATAATATGTGCCAATGTCTTGGGTCACCATATATGGGATTAGATGAAATATATAGTTAACCTTTGGAAATAAGGATGATAAAACATTATTAAAATCCTAAGGATAAGTCCAAGGATAATTTTAAGGATAATCCTATGTATGAGAAAATATCCTTGAATTTTTGGGAAGTATAAAGAAAGAGGATTCTGAGAAATTACATCCCAATATGGATACTAAAAATGTACATTGTTCTATCATATATATTAATAGGGGTAATAACTCCAAATAAGATTCACCAGTCATAACTTTATCTTTAATTAGTACATGAATATGGGTCTTACTGTGCACCTGATTTGACACTCTCGAGGGATATGTTTTAGAAATTCACACACTCTCTGAGAACCGTTAAAAAGGGAACAAAAATTACCATAAGATAAAATATTATGAAATATATTATGTATATCCTAGGTTAAAACTAATAAATATATAAGAAAATGAATATATTTCATTTTTTTATCCCTTTAATTTTAATTGTTTCTCTTTGATGTGTTTAACACTTTAAAAATAATCATATCTAATTCTCCTTTTATTTTAGTCAAATTGAGTAAAATATGAGAATCCTAGTCAACAAAAATTGTGAGGGGTAATGTGATGACTACCCAAATGATATTACCATCCTGAAGAAATCATAATATTAAAAATTCATTATAATATATTCTCAAATAACTCATGTTTTTACCCAATACTCTAATTAGGAGGAATTCCAAATTCCGCCAAGAAAGAGAAAGGTGAAATTGAATCCTTTATAGAACAAAGGCCTCTAACATTCAATGGATCTTCTTTTCTTTTAAGTGTAAATCAATATATCCACTCTATTAAAAATACATTTTCTATCCTTCAATGTTATGACCAAGATAACATTGTATTGGACGTCCATCATATATAGGGATAAGCTAATAAATGGTGGAAGTTGATCTAAAATAAGAAGCCTAAGGAATATATCAAAGATACAGAGCAGATGAAATTTTGAAAAAATATTTTAAAAAAATATTTTATTCACAATATATGAATTAAAATTGAGATTTAATTCCTTATATTAAAGAAAAAGATGACAAATACAATGGTGAATAGAAAGTAAATTTCACAAAAATTGCACAATACACCTCCAGATTTTTCATCTCCATCAAAAGTAAAGGTGACCACTTCTTTGGTGGTCTAAATCCATGTTTGTGAAAATATTTTTTAATTCAATATTTCAATTACTATGAGATATATTCTGATGTTCCCTCAAATTCAAGATGGTGATCAGTGAACCTCTAGCCTCTCATTGGGATAGGATGTGGAAAATAAATTTTAACTCTGGTGATACAATAAGGAAATATAACTGTGGAATTAAATAATAGAATCACACTTATTGAATGTGAGTGATAAATAATCCTACAAATTTTATAAATAAGGCCATTAAGTTCTTTAGTTGTGGGAAAGAAGGGTACAAAGCTATTGATTTCCGACTAGAGAAACCCTCCAATGTGATGGAAGGAAAAAATTATCCAACCAACACTCAGCCTATTGTCCAATGTTATAACTATACGGAACATGGAAACTATATTAACAAATTAACTATGATAAGGGATGTTAATGACAACCAAAGAATGAAACCACAAATTCTTATAGTGAAAGGGTGAGCTTATTCCATCACAACTACGAAGGTGGATCATGAAAATGAAGTGGTGACCGGTAGTCTAGTTAGTCCTTTAATAATAGAAAATATTGTTTTTTATTTTAGATCATCACATTATTTCATATCACACAAGTTATTAAAAATATTCAAGAACCTCCTCAAAAAAAGATATTGGGTTATAAGTGAATTTGGAAAATGTGTTATTTATTGCATCCTAGACATATAACCCATCCCCTATCCATATTTCATGAAGGAACCTCCCAAACATACATTTGATGCAATATTTAGTAGAATTTTATGCAATTATGGTCATGGATTTAATATTACTATATATATCCAACATAAAATTTTTAGAGAATGAAATCACCATCTGAATCGCAAATATCCCAATAATTATATACAAGTGTAATGATAATGATAAATATCATTTGGTATCACCATCTAAATAATGGGTACTTTTAACTTCTGAGAATGTGTGTCATTATCAAATGACTAAGATACAAGAAACAATAATGCTTAAATACCTGCCCATTATGATGAATTATACCGATATATTTTCAAAATAGTTTTTCGGTTTTACTCTTATCTGAGAGGTTGAATTTTAAATAAAAATTATAACTGGATCCTTCCAAACATTAAAAACTACATATATAATTTTCATTTTTTAACTTGAGGATATGAAGACTAAATTATAGGAGAATCTAGATAAAGGATTAATATTCCCCATTGATTTATTATACGGTGCACCCGTCCTCTTATTCAAGAAGAAGTATGGGTCAATGCACCATTACATTTTTAATAAAGGGCTCAAAAATCAAGACAAAGAACAATTATCCCCTTCCACAGATAGATGACATATTCGATCAGCTATGTGGGAATAAATATTTCCCTCATGTGGACCATTAGTTAGGATATCACCATATAAGGGTAAATAAGGATGATATTCCCAAAACTACCTATCGATCAAGGTATAGACACTATGAATTCATATTGATGCCTTTTGGCCTCACAAATGTTCCATAAATATTAGTTGAATTAATTAATAGTGACATTATAGATTGCATCTAAAATATTTTGGTTATCTTTATAAATGATATTCTGATATACTCCAAGAGTATGGAAAAAGATGAGGAGCATTTAAATACTATTCTAAATAAAGTATAAAGGATAATATATATGAAAATTAAAGTAAATATAATTATTTTTTATAGAGAAAGTATCATTATTGGGTCATATTATCCCCAAAAAATGGATATATGTGGAACCTTTTCAGAAAAAGGCAATTGAGGACTATCCTAGACCAACATATGTGCAACAACCTGAATTTTTATAGATAATGTTCACATTTTATTTAATTAAATATCATATTAAATAATATGGTTATAAAAAAAACATGATATTATTTTGTTTTATTATATCCAGTTGGGTTTTAATGATTGTTGAGTATCTTTACTGTTGATAAAATAGTTGTTGAACAATGATCACATGATTAGTATAAATATAGGGTTTTAAAAAATAAAATCACCACAAGAAAAGGAAGTGATAGCCTCAACCAGTAGGATTATACCCTATGAAGCCCATTTATTAGATCTTCTGATGGGGATAATATTTCTTTTATTTTCCCTAGACCAATCCCAAATGAGATCTAACAACTTAACATGAGAAAACCCATTTATTGGATAAGTTCAATCTCATCAAGATCACAGTCCAAATAATGTTCATCGAATCACCCCAGGAAATTCCAACCATCGTGCACCATATCCATAGGGAATTTTCTGGTGTATTAAAGGGATATGTAACAATTCCTTACCAATATGAGTATGTTGTATAGATTAATGAATATATTTTCATTCTATTATTTTTACTTTATAAATGATTTTTATTTTCACACAAAAAAACACAACTAGTATTTTTGGTTAATATTTAAATTCAACTAAATAATTTATTTTGAATAATTAAATTATTTTTTTGAAATAAGTAATATTTTAATAAACTTTTATTATTAAATAATTTTTATGAAGTCAAATGTAATTTTATTAAGGGTTTAAAAAATGTTATTGTCAAAAAACCCCTCATTAACAATAAATTTCAGTTTCCATTTTCAAAGTAAAAAATTCATATATTCATAAAATTATATAGATAAAATTAATAATATTTTGGAATCAATATGGCTAAATTAACCAATGGTGAATTTTTCATAATTTTATAGGACAATCACAATTTCAAGTTAAAATTAAATACCATATAATATATACATTGTGTTGTATGGAATTAAAATGACCCAAAAGTGATGTAATAAGTAATATAAGTTGAATACATAAAAAAATAAATGTTTTTAATTTAAAATAATTTTATTTTAGGTTTATTTAATTTCTTTTATAAATCCATTATGAATCCACCAAGACATAAAATATATTTTAAGATTTTAAAATCATTTCATTAAGAGCGGCACTCACCTTCACATCACCAATGGTAATATTTTAATATGTTCAGACCATGGTATTATAAAATATTTATACAAATCCCATTTATCATAAATCATGGTAAAAATCATGGTATAGTTTGTGGTTTTGGATATTTCATTTTGTACATTCCCAAACCAAAATAATAAAGAAATCATCATCTTTTCCTATATAAACCCACACAAGCTCCAATTTATCTTTAGTAAATCTTCTTAGATAACGTCTAAAATCTTTCCTCTACTCTCTGAAGTCCTCCCAAAGTTTCATAAATCCTTAAAGAAGCCCCTTATAATCCTTTGTAGTTACACACTCAAGTAAGGGAACCACATCTTACACTATCCTCTTTTATCAAGAACTCCTTTTATGTTATAGCATTTAATTTACATTTTATTATGATGAGATATGATATTTCATATTCCCTATACTTTAAATTTTATTTATAGTTTTTGAGGCCTTCTTTTACCTCCCATAAATTCCCCCATGATCATTTATGTACACCTCTTACCATGCCGAAATATCTTAAGGAATATTTTCTTTAATCATGTTTCTTTATTACCTTATGCCTCTTATTTATAAATATAAAATGTTGGGATATGATTTTCGATGTACCTATTACTTTTTCTTATAGGCAAAAATAATTAGATACCTCTTTGTATCTCATCAAATATTTTTATTAATTTTGAAGTAAATTCGTTATGCTGCCAAACATTCACCAGGATTTTCCATGCAAAAATAAGTGTATAGTGAATACCATACCCATTTTTGTATAATTGGTATTAACCATTATGAACATATAATTATTTTATTAGGGATTTAAATGTATTTATTCAATATTCCTTAATAATATAATAAATTTTTATGTTGAATGAATCCATGTCATATGATATATGTGCACAGCCAAGCATGAGAATGAAATGATTATGATGGGTGCACCCAGTAAGAACTCCAATTATTTGGGTAGTGTTCAATATTATGACACATGATGTCCAAACAGGTGTGTACCTGATTTATTTGTGGTACTTTTTGACACCATTAAGTCTCAATAGTTTATCCTTGAACTATTTTAATGATTTAAGGTTTTTAGTTGTTAACGTGTTTCCCATGTTACAATTATCACGTTATATCATGCCTTATTAATCATGGTTATTTTATTCTACATTAATATTTCTATATATATCCAAGTTTTATGTACATGGAAATTACATTTATTTTATGGAATGATTAATACATGACACAAATATTCTCCCAAAGTTGTATTAATTTACTGTCTTTGGAAACACGGAACAAAATCTTCTAATCATGGTTACAGATCTTCAACATCTTTCATAAAGAACTTCCCATTTTGTTTTCCTATATAAACCATTCTTTATATCCTGGGGAAAAAGAAAACATGGAAAGGGTGAGATCAAATTCTTAGTAAGGGTAAAAATTGAGAACATAAAACAAACCATAATCATTTGAACGTAAAATCAAGAACATAAAGTTTAAACATATAAATCTTGACTCATGAAATAAATCATGGCAGTATGTAAGGCATGGATGATAACTGAACATTAAAAATGATATAATAGCATTGGTATAAAACATATAATTGTGGAAAACTATTAATCACATAATATGATTTCTATATTAGCCAAGCCATTACTTCAAAGACTATCATAGTGGACATAGTCCATTACTGAACCAGGTTTACTTTCCATTCCAATCACGTATTAATGAACTAGGATTACTTTTCATTGCAGCCTTTCAATACTGAACGAGATTTACATGTCGTTCTATTAATCTCTATCAAATGAGATATAAATCTTTTCCCAATTATCATTAATAAATTAAGTGATTATGTATAAAAAATTAAGTGACTATTTATATCAAATTTAAATCCATTAAACTATTGTAAATACAACATAAAATAATCAAATTTAATTTCACTCATAATCTTGAAATAATATAATTGATGGAGAAGTGATATAACCAAATGAAAATAAATTGAGTTACGAAACCCCTTACCGCAGGTCTAACTCATCACATACATTCTCTATCTCCATGAATAATAAACTTATGTTAATTGTCTAATTTTTAAACACCTTTTTAAAAATTATTATTCCCTTTATTTTACATATTACCATTTCTTATTCAATTACATACTCAATTATGTTCATGTGAGGTGTTTTTATGATATTTGGCTTATATATCAAAAATGAAATTGGTAGGATGACTACGGTCAAAGAGGTCATTATTTCATCATATCCAAAATAATATTAATTAATTAATTATCATTTTTATTCATCCATTATACTTTTAAAACCAATAAAACAAATATTTATAAAAATGAATATGTTATAATCCCAGAGATCGTAGGTCGTACGTATGCATGAGTGACAATTTCCATTTTTCAATGATCGTGATAGAAAAAAAGTTAAGTATTATATTCGTTTATATAATTATTATTATGTAATAAATACCATATTATTTCTTCAAATAAAATTATATATTCATGTAATGTGACACAATGATGAAAAAAATCACATTTTTTGTGGAGGTGGTAGTACACACTTACACAAGAATGATGTTATCAATATTCAATGAATGGAAAGTTAATAAAATGTGTGATATATAATTTTCAAAGAATGAAAAATATGTAACTAATATCATATATATTCATTAATTCCATCATTATATCCAATCTTTTGAGGTGGTGATGGAAAATGGATTACATCAGTTCACGAGGCAGCAGTCCACCGTACACATAAACAATAATATTGTTTCCCAATTATTCGAAGAGGATATGGATTTTGTTTATTAATTTTATATACTAACATATTACTATATTATATATATTTATTTTATTATCCTTCCATGTTTGAATAATATTTTATGGAGTTTTAATAATAAATAAAACAAAAATCCTTGGTTAAGAATAATGTCTCTTCTTCGAACAACCTATTTAATATTATACATAAAGCCTTCCTATATTGACTTTATGATCATAACAAGAACTATAATATGTGTAATGTGATTTAAGGAATGTATTTGGGTAGGTATTTTCTCATCCAAAAGGTTTTTTAAGCATGAATAAAATCAGACAATAGGTTCCCATTTACATTATAGGGGGGGACTTTTATAATTTTTTTAAGTATTAAATTATTATATTTTTTTAAATAGATAAAAACATGGACTAAATTTAAAATATTCTAATTAAGGATTTAAATCCTTTCATACATATAAATTTCGACAATTTTGTGTTCTCTTTTTCCCTTATCATGTAGTTTAAACCCCTCGTTAACCATTTTTATAATAACCGTAGTATTAATATTGTCAACACTTTTAGGGTCAATAATGTTTTGATAAAATGAATAAAGACCAATAAATTGACAATGGATGAACTTTTTACCATATCCCATACATTAATCCAAATATAATTCTTTTGTAAATATTAAATAATTTAATAAACAATTTTTTTATAAAATATCATTAATTCCATTTTTGGAAATATTGATTTAGTTTGGCTTTAAATACATCAAAAAAAAGATAATTAGAATATATTATATTAAAACATAACTATAATGTTATATTTATCTAAAAAAATCAAAAATAATAATTATTTCAAATTATATTATTTTTAGTATGTTTAAAATCATTTATTTTATTTTTCAATTAATTAAATAAATGTTGTGTTGGTGTTGCTCAAGAATTTAAGCTAATTATTTAATAACTAATAATTATATATAAATTACCATGATAAAAGATATTTATCTTTAAAATTAGCCTTTATAAAAGAACATAATTTAATTTATCCCCATCATAAAATATTATATATATTAAAAGAAGAAAAGAGACATTATTTCTTTTATCACTCACTTAAATTTATACAAGTCAATATCTTAAGCAAATGGAATCATAATGTAATATTTCATAAGATTATAATATTATAGATGTAATATAATCATCCAATAACATTAATTCAAGTGTTTGTTTTATTTTTAATGCCTTATCACATTTCTTTAACATTAATTACCCAATTTACCCATACCGTGGTGATAATTATTTACTATGGTTATTATCCATAATAACAGGAAATAAAAGTGAACTATTTAAAAAAATTATAAATTATGATTGCAAATATGGAATCTATTTTTCATGATTCAATTTCATTAAATGGTATAAATTAATTATAATATTAAAATCAAAAACACATTGAAAAATAGTTTTTCGGATAAATGCATGTTTAAGTCAAAAACTGTTTTTATTCTATATTATATCATTTAATTGATTTAAATGAACATAATTGGGGTATTAATAATATTAAAGAATTAATTTTACTTTTAAAATATTGTAAAACCAAGTTATACTTTTTAAATTCATGAAACAAAAAATAAAGATTTTAACAAAAAGTAGTGTTTTTAATTATTCATTAGAAAATAAATCTTTTCAGAAAAAAACCCAAAAATTAACACTAAGATAATTTTTATATTCTAATTTAAAAAATTAATTTAATATTATAAAATAAATATAATAATACTTTTAAAAAAAGATTATAATATTTTCTCAAAAAAAATCAAAAAAATCATTTTTGAAGAAAATTTATTTTTAATGAATAAAATAACTACTAAGACATAACTGTTTATTTAATAATAAATAATAAATAAATTTTTACTTATTATTAATTTAATTTATATATCATAATTTAGTTATTTCTATTCATAACAACTAATTTTATTTCTAGTTAATAAAAGTAATATTTAAATAATAATATTTTTCGGTTTGTTTAAAATTGGTTTTGCATAGCGTATATGCTATCAAAACTTGTTTTCTTTTAAAATATAGGGGTGTTAAATAGTTCTCTGAACTAGGATAATATATGGTGCCTAAAAGTCATATTTTATAATTTTATAATGTAACTAAAGTTCATTTCTTTATTAAAATTTTTTTAATAATGAATTTTTCCTCTTGGTTTACAACCACACACTTTTTGAAAGCCCACTGCTCTCATTGAAAAGTTATGATGCACTATAAAACAAGTGAATAAACTGATCTTAATATCTAATAACCAATAAATATTTCACCTTTTTAGGCAAAATTATATATATATTTAGCACATTGATGAACTTTATCTTCTTATTTCTTTTCACAAATTATGTAGATGAATTCTAAAAACTATTTTTCTCATTTTCACATAATTTACTGTTTTTGGTTCTACTCTCCTTAAGATCATTATTATTTGAAAATATTCATGCCTATATTTTTAAATATATACTTTACTTATATTTTTAAATATTTCTGAAGATATGAAATTTAAATATTCATAAAAATTATATTTTGTTTTTGTTTTAATTTGCATCTTGTATATCTCAAGGATTTACTCTTTAATGATTTAGAAACAAATTTTTTAATTTAATCTACCAAAAATCTCATTAATATTTTTTAGAATCATTATGTATTTTTATGTTAATTTTTTCATAAGATATTATATTTGAAAATATATTCTATTCTTCAAATCACACAAATATCCTATAAAACTCAACACAATTTCCTTAAATCATGACATAGTTTTTCAATAAAGATATAAAATTCTAAAATCATTGCCTTTAAATATAAATTATCTAGATATTTTTCTATTTTAATTTAATTGAAAAATATATTTTATTACAAACACAACATTGTTTCTACCTCTTTAAAATGTGTTTTAGCCAGGAAAATTTCAATACTTTCTTCCAACTAACATTTATCAATCCATGTTTATAACCATGATCATACTCTATATTTATTTTAATTTGTCTTGAAAACATTAACCATAATTACCTTTAACAATTTTTTTACAAAACATACTCGTCACCATGTTTCAAAACATTCCATGGTTTATATCCATGTGAGGTGAAAAAACAGTTCATAGTTTCACTGGTAAAATATCTTAAACCATGTCTAAAATGTTTTTAAATACATAATATTTATTTTTATTCATTATCAACTCACATTCCAACAACATCAACTATAATATTATATATGGGGACCCACCAACTTCAAATTCTATGTAACTATTTTGTATAGTAAACTCTTCTACTTTTAACTATCAATATCACTAAAATTCATTGCCCGTTATTTTAGTATTCATGGTTGATTTCACAAAACTAAAAAATTGACCATGTAATTCATTTTTTCCAAAATAACTTTCACATTTCTCTAATGTAAGGTTTATAATTAGGATCCAATAAAATAGAACCAAGATCCAGTTGGTCACATGGCCTAATGTGCAGCTCCCCAAATGTCAGAGGATGCCGAATAGAGGTGAGGTTCCAATAGTGGTACATTGAGGAAACTACACCCTCAATATCAATGTATCACAGTGGTATAAGAGAAAAAAAATCAATTTACGGAATGAGTATTATAAATGAAAAAGAAAAATAAGTGGAAGATAAATAATACTAACTAGAATAGTGGTCAATTCCAAATATATTACAATGAATACATGTTCGGCTGATTCTAAATAATCTAAATAGTAAACATGCAATAGAAAATAAGTTAAAGGATATGTTTAGGTATAATAAATTAAAAAAATACCCAAAGTCTATATCCATGGTAATATAAATAGATAGCTCAGTCTCGTTCTTCTAACACCCTAGGTATAAGCGTACATCACAAATATAGTCCAATGAACCTCAACCTGTAATCATGCGGTTAGTTTGGGTACCCAAATGAAATGGATCCCTAAAAAGGGTGTGAGATATACTCAATAGTCCACCGTAAATGGTGTCTAAATTAATCCATTATATGAATATAAAATAAATAAGTGTGTAGGTATGACTGATAAAGTTTTAAATAAATCAATAAAATAAATAAGTCGAGTTGAGGTCCCTCGACGACACCTGGATGACTATACCTTCTTCGACCTAAGATGGAATATCTTTGAATGTGTAACCATGTGTATACATATTTTTTTGATATATGTAGTGACATTTATATCCACATTTTTGGATACTATTACTATTTAGTACTTGAGGCATAACTCATTTTTCCATGGGTAGTTGTATGAATCTCATAAGGTGTCAACGGATTCCATGCTTGAGTATCGCATGTATGAGGGATTCCATGATTGAGTATCAAAATATATAAGGGAATTCATATCAGAGTATCACAATATATAAGGGACTCAATTATTCAGTATCACATTATAAGGGATGTCATTCCTGACTTCTATAATGTAAGGGGGTGCCATTCTTATGTATCACCATATAAGAGACTCCAGGAATGAGTATCAAAATATAAGGGATGTTATACCAAAGTATCACAATATAATAGATTATATTCCCTTAATAATTACATATCACTAATCATGTATTTAAAAATGATGACACCCAATTACCATTTCAATTATAGAATAATAGAGGCCACGTGCTTCAATTTTAATACAAATTATTCATTTCATGTATTGGTTTACTCCATTATCAATAATATGAGGGTCAGGTGATCTATCAATAAATAGTTCACACCATACATGTAAAAGTTATAAGATAGGCCATTTTAAAATACATGACCTAAATAATTTATCAAATTCATTTACTAGCCCCATTCTTAATATACAATTAACAAAAGTGACATGACATTTTATTATCATTCACTTTAAATTAAATTTATTTATACCATTCAAAGAGGACATCCAACCCACTTATGAGGTGGTTTGGTTACAAGGGGATAATATTATAGATCATTAAACTCATCCAAACTTCAAATATGTCATTTAATTCTCCCATTTTAGTTTTTATAAAACAATGCACCTCAAAAATTTGTTTAACGAGAAAAGATTATTAAATAAAAGAATTCAATGAATGCACCCATAAAGGGTGGTTAAAATCATGTTCCACGACCTTTAACGATGAAAATTTAATATAAGGTGGATGCTATAATTAATGAATTGGGTTATATACAATTAAATTTATATTTAATAGTATTCGCATGGAAATTATTACATGTTGCACAATGTCATAAATTATAAATAAAAAAACTCAAGGGACAAGATATAGACCACCTACATCAATTTTAAGAAATTACACTCATCCAATATCAGTCTTTGATTCGATCTAAAATGGGAGAAAATGGAATATTTAACAAAATTATTGAAAATAGGCTGTATTATCTCTCACCAAAATAATTCTTAATATGGAATGATCAATGATTAAAGAATGGAAAAAGGAGTAGAGATCTTACCACTACACAACCAATGAGACTGATGGTAAGAAATATAAACACGAGATGTGGGAGAACTCAACAACCCTTGGAGAGAGTAAATGATGTGTTGTTAGGCCCTGGGTGCCCTTGGTTGTGTGTGAAGAGAAAATTAAGGTGTTGATCCCCCATATTCCAATATTTTTAAAAGGATTTACGCATATTACATGGTGTGTAACTATTACACATCATGTAATATTTTCACAAGCTATAATAGATACATGTAATGTATTCCTCAGGGAAAGTCCCACCGCATTTACATCATGAATTCTTTAGGTTTCCTCCCATGAAACCATTACATGTGATTTAAATAATACAAAACACGTAAAACTCATAGAAACTATTTTCTACATCCTTGTCATTTGTTCTTCCTATGGTGTTTTTCAAAACCCTTGGGACATCCAAAAAACCATAAATCATGTCTGAATACACTCTTTATGAATTGTCAAACACTTGGATCCTCACTTAATTTATTTTATTCAAAAATGTTTTATCTTTCATTCGAAAAAGTTAAAAATACTTCATAATTTAACCCGGTACAAAAAACATAAGACACTACAATCTCACCCCCCATAAAAATTATCATCCCCTATAAGAATTAGTGAATGATGAAAACATCAACTGACCTACCTGAGTTATATATTTTTATTAAAATTGTCACTATGTGTTTCCAAACATCGAAAAACCCATCAAGAATCAATTCACTATATAGTACATAATCAACTAAAATTCAATCTAGCACTCATATTCAAAATTTAAACATCAAGAAACAGTGTACCCGATCCCAGCTAACCTGATACTTTATAACCTCATCATCCCATTCTTAAACAAGCCCATAGAACTCACCACCATTTTAATGGACAATTATGAGCCATGGTACTCCCTACTTTCAGAATTTATTATCAATTTATTCCCCTAGAATTACAATGATGCTCCTAGAATGATTCATAGCTTGATCAAATGATTGGATTTGAATTTTCCTCAAATAATCTTTTAGAGATGAATTTTCACAAGAAGTCTCATCTGACTCACATTGCACTCACCTAATCTTAACAAGATTCCATAAAAGTTTACTCTGAGACTATATTTAACATAATAGGAGGAACACAAGATGAGCTGATTTTGGCCGACTAATCTAACAAACACTAATATTATATTTTTGGAGTATTAAAATAAAAAACATGATGAATTATCTTAAGGAACCTCATGTTTACTTTGATCATTTCCAATAAATTCTATACCCGACTTTTATGGACAAATCCTGGTTGAACGGTTTCCTACTCATTTATGATTTCGTTCTTTATCATGAACATGGGTGTATGCCCGATTAGACACGCCTATATTTCCACCCTTAAAACATATCATTTGAGATCAATTGAGAACTAGGGTAACCTCAGAATAATTAAAATGGGTCTAATAAGCTCATCCTAGAAAATATATACTCTATATTTATAAGTGAGATGTTGCAACAATGACAAATATTCAACATCTCATGAACACTAACTTATCCAACAATGACATGTGCATGGTGGTCAAGTTAAAAGGAAACATATGGTATACATGAGTCTATATATGTTATTCTTACTTGGGAACCCAAGTATCACATAGTACTAATAATTCCTATAAATTAACATGCTTTAAAATCTCAACTCCCATGGAGTTTATTTATCAATCCCAACAACATTTAATTCTATCTTAACCTCAGTGTATAACTGATTCTCTCTTAGTGAAATCTAGAATATATTAAGGTACGGAAAATGATCTTCTCTAAGTTATGAATACACTAATATGATAAAAAAAAGTTACCAAGAAGACATAAGACACTCCCATCACATCCAAAGGAAGTGCTCAGTATGGTTTTGAACCAACCGTGTCTAACTACATACAAGGAAAAAAGTAAAACCACCTCAATATGAATTATTTTTAAAGAGATCAGCTGTACCTCTTGACACATCATTATTAACTAACCATGATTCCTTTACCACCTAAGGAATCTCATTCTCACTATATCATAACCACATAATTTCATCTCTCTATAATAGTGTGTTTAAAGGTTACATTCACATCCGACCATTTCATCATCGGGATTTTCATCAAGAACCAACTTATTTTAAAACACACCAGTTCCATGGTCATTTAAAAGGTAGGGATGACCATTTTCAAATGGTATTGTACTGTTTAATTCCATATACATGGAAGGATACACTTGAATATGATTAACATGATACATCCCACCATAGGAGTGTCCAATTTGTCATTTTTTGAGAATGGGAACTCTTCCCATGACATGTGTTCTTCTGACCACTGAATATGGGTCCTAGATGTGGCCATAATGAGTTTACCAAGAAATAACCTAAAAAGAGAAGGATACCAGCCTCTTAAAATCATTATATAAAATATTAACCTGTTGACGTACACATGACACTCCTATCGAGTGACATCTACATTTCATTTTATTATCATGCATAAAAGTAAAACCAACCTGACTAGTGGTGTTACAATAGCTAGTCCTTTTACAACATAATTTGTATAATTAGGATGATTTATATTTACTTTAATAATTAGGTCACTCTACCTCATATATGAAAATTGATAGAGTCATAATACCTCAAGTATTAAATGATTTCCATGAAACTCACATGTTCTACTAAACTATTTTAGCATCTTGATAGGTGTTACATGTATAAAGGCATACTAACCTGATATTTTATAAGAAAAATGTCACATACTTAAAACTATACAAAGTGTTATCATCCCTATGCATCCCAGTATTTTATGGATTATAAAAAGAACTATTACATAGTTGTACTATCCAATATGACTTGAAAACAACATTACAACCACCTAATTTATCAAACAATGGAGAAGAGGAAGAGGGGTCACACAACCCACTAGGCGACTGACCATGCCCTAGGCACATATAACCCACCAAAATTGAGAATTACATGCTACTAATGCCCAATACAATGTTCAAGTTATCACACAACCACCTGTCCATCCTGAGAGTCATTTTAAAAACTAAGAGTCCTACTATGTAACACCCCAAGAGTCCACGACACGTTTCGCTTTGAATAATGCAATGGCATGCATTGCACGCAACTTTGAGATTCTAACACACCACAACCAATCAAACTAGCCGTTAAGAATAGTAATACCTACTTTTTGAAATTTTATAAATTCTATCTCTCAAAATTGACTTCATATTTGGATTCGGAATATCGAAATTATCCTAGGGTGAAATTTTGGTACTTTCTGGATAACATTCATATTTTGATGAATAATGAAAATTACTAAATTTTAATTAAAAACAAATTTTTTATTCGAAATAATTAATATTTATAAATTATTAATTTGAGTGGTTTTAAATTATATTTAGAATATATTTTTACCATTTAATTCGGTTTTTGTCATTGGACATAATTTCACAATTAAACCAGACATAAACAAGTGCCAATCTTTTGATAGTTATTATCTCTTAAAAACACGTTTTTTGTTTTGACAGTGGGAATTAATTTTAAATTAATTTCTGCCACTTCTATGTTTAAAATTTGTAAAAATGGATCCCATATATAAAATCAGTATGTTAAAATTGTGTAAATAGTTAACTTTTATTTTTAGACTTTTTGAATAAATACTTCGGTAAATATTTTATTTACCACGGTTAAAGGGTAAATCCGGTAAATAAGGGTTAAAACATAATATTATAATAATAAAAAAATTACAAAAAAACGTTTCCTAACCTCATTGGTTTATACATGTCCGACCATGGGCATCTCGGGGTCGATTTTGGGACCCCATGGTGCCACTTGTATGTGATTGGGACACTTTATTTTAATTAAGTTAAAATGAATACAAAAAATGACACAAGCATATATCTTTTAGAAAAAAAATTTTTACATCGGGTTAAATATGTTGGATTTTCTACTATAAATATTCATTAGAAAGATACAGAGATTTACTAAATAATTTTATTTCATTTATAAATTTTAGACATTAAATAATTTAATTTATTTATGACACAATGGTGATGTAGTAATAACCATAATAGTGAAAAATTAAAATGATTGATATTGTAGATACCCAAATAAATATAATTTGAGACATTTTATGAATTAAAATAATTTTATATTTTAATATGAAATTTTAAAGTATTTAATTAACTTTGTTTGAAATAATCATTCTGTTATGATTTTTACAAAAATCAATTATTGAATAGTGTCAAAATTGACATAAAAGAGTTTTTAAAACAAATATTATATAAATAATTGATATTAAATTCATAAAAATATAAGGTTCAGCCAAAAGACTTATATCATGATAGGTGTATCATTAATTGGCCACTTGGGGGTCTCTCGGATGTATATAGTATGTTTATTAACCATATAATATAAAAATACAAAGAGACATTGTAAAAGTGACACTAATTAACTAAGAGTTAATACTTAAAGATAAGGTTAATATAATAACCCAAACCTATCTAAATTGTATTGGTTGAGTGTTTTTCTACCTATCCCCACTTGAAAATTAAAATAATCCACTTTTTAGCCATTATAAACCAAATATGAATTTATAATAAAATAATATTTTTTTAGCTTTTCCAAAGGTGCCCCTCACCCCTCTTATAAAAGGGCACTCCCCCTTCTCATTACTTCACCCCTTCAAAGCCTTTTGGTTCGGCAAACCCCTGAACGAATACTCTATCAACTTCCCTCACTATATCCTACATGCCTTAGTTTGATCAGAAAGACAACCTAAGGAGCCCTTTTGATCAAATCAAAAGAAAGAACCCGAAGAAGAGGTAATGTTTTTACCACCCCTTTTCAAATTCTTTTCTTCTTAAAATTCTTCTTTCTTTGTTATTACCATTATAAATTAATGAATCCAGTATCTCCTATATACTTAACTGTTATTATAAATACTGTACAACCATATTCAGTATTTTATCCATCCTTTTAATGACATGTCACCATACGTGCGTACGTACGGCGTACCATCTCCACGTCGTGGTGTAATTGTCGTTCATTAAATTATTATTTGGATGGGTATAATAATGATGTGTAATTAATGTAAATAATAAATATAACATAATAATTATTCTGTCTAAATGATATAACATCCAATTATATATTATTTTAACATCAAAAGAATGATATTGTCGCTCGTGCATACGTACGGACTACCGTCTCCACGAACGCGATGAGATTCATTCTCCATCGTATCCATTCAAGTATAATTATCATTTTATTATTTAAAAATAATGTTTAGGGACTTGATATAATTCTGGATATGAATAATATACAACCTATCAATGAAAACATGGCTTACGTAACAAAACATATAATAGAAAACAAGTAAATTAACACCCGAAACAACGATAATACTAAGATATTATAAACAAATCAATGTTAAAAAATCATATATGATATCATATTAATGTAAATGATTCTTTTATAATTCAATAACAATTATTTCACCATTATACAAGAGGTTATCCAATCGTCGACCAATGAAAAAGTACAAAGTAAGGGGTTTCTTATCTCACTTTTAATTCCGTGAAATTTCCACCGTTCACCACTTATTTATTACATGTTGTGTGTGTACTGCCCATGTTTGTATTCATTGTGTAATATAAATTAATTCATGTATATATATATCATCATTGAATGATATTTCTTTCACAGGTGTATGTTTTTTATGTTACCAAATCAATAAGGGAATTTGAAATTTCAATTTCCACTCATTCGGCTTTACGCATACTTCATTGATTATTTCACTCCAAGATTATGTGTAGGATCACTATTAATTTGATTATGTCATAATTTACACTCCCCTTTATGTGGATATACTTTTGGTACACAGAATCACTCCATTGATAAATTCTCAAGTCATTGATTTGAACTTGATAAGTGTAATTTTAACTCAATCTCCATTTGTTGAGTTAAATATCGAATTCATTGGTGTTTTTTACAAGAATATGTGTGAATTTACTATGATTGATTTACACTAAATATCCAAGAATATTGAGTGTATTTATATTTGTCACACATAATTATATCATTGATTTATCCTAAACCTAAGGATATGGTCTTTATAAGAGAATTCATCTCAATTTACATTCCATTGAGACTTCTTTGTTGTTATACACCAAATCACTTTTATATGGTGTGTATAATGTACTTTGACATAGTATATCATGAATCCCTTTATTCTCATGATATTACAATGTTTTGATTACCTCAATTATTTGTATTCAAGTGTCTCTCTTTTGGTTAGAAACTCTAACTAAAATACCATTTTTAAATGTTTTAAAAAATTATTCTTCTAAATATCTCCCATTAATGTCCATGTTTTAAAAATGGTTTTAAGGATTTATTTATATGGACATTAAAGTTTGTAAATTAAAACCCTTTTTAAAAGTTTCAAAGTGGTATGGGACACTTTGATTCTAAAATCTATTTTAAATTGATTCTTGAAAAATAGTGTGACTTTAAATGATTTCAAGAAAAATGGGGATATTTCACTCTAATTATTTTGATGACTATTTTCATCTATGTTAATATCCTTCATCATTCTCTACTGAGGTTAATATGATACAATAAAATCTTCCATATTGTATCGAATGAGTTATTTTTGACTGTGGATGTGCTATTTTTATACCATTCATGGTTTGTGGATAAAGTATTGACATTTCGTATGCTAGTTTTAATACAAATGTTTATGTTATGTTTAAAACTTTTCATATGAGGAATGCATTGGACTTAGTAAGTGATGGGTGGAGCCTTCTATAGATCCTTTATGCATCGGTAGGTCTCATGAGAAAAACTAGTGTCTTGGCACAAGGCCTTGGAAAAATCTTATTTGTAATCTTGGCACGAGGCCTTGGCTATGGGGTTATGATAGTCTGGCATTATGCATTCCATCAATATGAAAGTGGTTATTGATTTTGCATGTGATTTCTCGACTAGTAGAATATCAATTTGAATAAATAAATTACATTATTTCATTTTATTTTATCCATATTATGTTGAATTTCAAGTTTAAAAGGATTTTGTTTTAGTTATAAATTTCTTTTAGAGTTTATGCTTATCTACGAAAGCTTCTGCTATATTGTTATCCTTTCTGAGCATCTGAGCTCTCCCCTTTCAATGTTTTATCTTTTCCAAGGATGTGAAGAAGTAATTTATGAATGACCTACATGGATAGTATGAGGGGATACGAAGACAAGATGTTTTTGTAGTTTTTTTACCTTATGATGTAATGTAAGACTTATGAATATATCCATTGTTTCCAAGACTACTAAACTAATCGGTCTTTCGAGACTTGAATCTTTGTGATCATGCCAATGTTATGTAATGATGCACCGACTTTGGGTATCTAGGGTCGGGGCGTTACAATTGGTATCATAGGATGTTTAGTACAAACCTTGGAAGCTAAATTTAGATAAAATCTGATTAGAGCACGTAGACCTAAGATGAAATTTGAGGATTAGTATAGAAAAACTTCCTAAAATTTTGGTATTGTAGAGATTTTGTGAGTTTCCGAGAAATACATCCCTGCCTGGATACGAGCAGGTAGAGGCGGCTCTGACACAGATATACCTAGGGGTAAAACCCGAAAACACCGCTTTGAGCTAGACTCAAACAGGAACTGGTGCACGACAACGGACCTTGCTGCACTCTTGGTTACAACACTCTCGGGGGATATGCTTAAGATTATTTACATTTTCTTTACAAACTGATTTGATGTATTATATATAAGATGAGAGTAAATGACCTTGGTTAAACTTAATGTGTTTCAAATTGAGAATATGGTGACATGTTAATCTCTAAATGATTTTATGACTACTGTTACTCACACAATGCTTTCTGGTTTTAGTAAATGGCTGGATTCCAAGAAAGTCATAGTAACTTTGAGAATGATGTACAAGGTGGGAACGATGGTGGCAATGAGGAACAAAATGGAATGTTGATTGGCGTAAAAGATATCGTCTTCATGCCAAATCAATTTTCCAAAAATGTGATCAACAATATATATATTAACCAATTCACGGACTCAACAAAGAAGAGAAAGGTGATGAATGATAAGAGCTCAAGCAGTAGAGACCATGGAGAAAGGAATCCTCAATTTCCATCATGCAGGAAATCTGGAAGGAGACACCCAAGAATGTGTCTCAATGGGACAAATAAATGCTTTACGTGCGGGAAGGAAGGACATAAAGTGAAGAATTGCTGAAGAAAAATGAAGAGTACTATGGAAGAAGATAAAAATGGTCCCAAGAATCAATTTATAGTCGTTTGTCGTAAATGTAGGGGACCTGGCCATTACCCGAGTGAATGCCCTATTCTATAGGATATTTTCTTTTTCAAAGAAGAATCTATGTGGAAATAAATGGTTGGATAGTGATCCTTGTTGATGGGATTACTTTGGAATAATTTTCTCTTGTATTTTTAACCCTACAGTTTTCCATGTGAGAATGATATTTGAGGAAGAATTGTCTTTTCTCTTGCTGATATAGTTATAAATAACCATTTGGTTTTATATGATCATTGGGATTGAGGCAATTATATGTTATTATAATTTGTGATGAAAATGCAAGGTACGAGATAAGATTTGGGGTTAAATTATGTTATGGTTATTTTGAGGAATTTATCTCATTTTGGTAATGTTATAAAATATAGTTTTTGAAAAAGGACAACACGCAGACCGCGTGACAACCCGTTGCATTAGACAAAGCTATGGGAATCAATCCCACAACCAAAATGCGATTGGGATTTATCTCCTACCACTGGACTACGTGAAGTCCCTGGTTAGTGTGACTATTATTTTTAGTTAAATGATTTTATTGATCAAGAATAATTTTTTTTGTGATCTTGTGTCTTATCAAATGAATACCCTTAATATAAGAAAATGATTTGTTGATTAAGTGATAAATGTTATTTTGGATGTTGATCACTTTGTTGTGAAAACTATATGCCCAAGTAAAATATAATATTATGGGATTTCATTTGAGGAGTAATGGTGGATTTTTATCTATATTTTTATTGTGGATTTATAGTGATTTGGGTTATTTATGGAAATGATTACGTTAATTACTAGTATGTCACTTTAAGAGTAATTAATTTCATTTGGAGATACAATTTATTGTGGAAGAATAAATTCTTATAAGTTTTTGGTTTCAATATTAGATTGGATTATATTGAAGGATCTCAAGGACAATTTATTATTGAATGGTATTTATTTAACTTTGGGGTATTGATGGTTTAATTTTAGAAATTAAGATTAGTGTTTTTTTCTCTAATGGAATATCCATTTGGGGGATTATTAGATATTATACTAACCATTTTGGTTTTTATTAATCTCTAAAGAGAAGGTAAATATATAGTTTATCCTATGTGGATCATGTATTTCTATAGATGTTTATTCTAGCTCTTCCATTGTGACCAAGTCTTCTTGAATACTCTATTTTCAAAAAAAAAAGTGTTAGTGCTAAAAAGTTATTAAAGAATGAAACTCTACTTAAAAATTAAGTATATCTCTTTTTTTTCTTAGTTAATATCATAAATGAGTTCCTCATCCTTATGTAATGTAATTTGAAACAAAAAATGTTTCCGTTTACTTTTCCTATTGGGAGACTAATGATCATTTGTCCCAACACAAGTTTGTGATTTTCTTATTGTTAACTTTATCCTGATCATGTTTTCTATCCCTCTCCATCAGAACATAACACTTAGTTTATCGTCCATATCCATGTTGTCCTACCTGGAATCCCAGTATGGGTTATCTTGGGTGACCTTTATACCTCTATAACTTTCTTTTAAAGTGATAGTTTTATTGACTCTTTTTCGGATGTGGGACTTTCCATTATATTCTCAAGCCCAATTTTAAAAAAATTTCGAGGACGCAATTTATTGAAGTAGGAGAGAATGTAACACCACATGATTCCACGGCATTTTTCCCTTTGAATAATGCAATGGCGTGCATTGTACGCAACTTTGAGATTCTAACACACCACAACTAATCAAACTAGCCGTTATGAATATTAATACCTACTTTTTGAAATTTTATAAATTATATCTCTCAAAATGGAAATCATTTTTGGATTCGGAATATCGGAATTAGCCTAGGGTGAAATTTTGGTACTTTTCGGATAACTTTCATATTTTGATGAATAGTGAAAAATACTAAATTTTAATTAAAAAAAACTTTT
This sequence comes from Viscum album, assembly GCA_963277665.1. NCBI lineage: Eukaryota > Viridiplantae > Streptophyta > Magnoliopsida > Santalales > Viscaceae > Viscum > Viscum album. The sequence goes on from OY728132.1 coordinate 291,518,437, forward strand.
TTAATCGAAATAATTAATATTGATAAATTATGAATTTGAGTGGTTTTAAAGTATATTTAGAATATATTTTTACCATTTAATTCTATTTTTGTCATTGGACATAATTTCACAATTAAACCAGACATAAACAAGTGCCAATATTTTGATAGTTATTATCTCTTAAAAACACGCTTTTTGTTTTGACAGCGGGATTTAATTTTAAATTAATTTCTGCCACTTCTATGTTTGGAATTTAGAAAAATGGATTCCATATTTCGAATCAGGTTGTTCGTGTTGTGTAAATAAGTAATTTTTATTTTTAGACATTTTGAATAATTACTTCGGTAAATATTTTATTTACCATGGTTAAAGGGTAAATCCGGTAAATAAGGGTTAAAAAATAATATTATAAAAATAATAAAATTACCCAAAAACGTGTCCTAACCTAATTTGTTGATACATTTCCCAGCATGGGAATCTTTGGGTCGATTTTGGGACCCCATGGTGCCACCTTTAAGTGATAGGGACACTTTATTATAATTAAGCTAAAATGAATACAAAAATGACAAAAGCATATATCTTTTAGAAAAACAATTTTTACATATGGTTATATATGTTGGATTTTCGACTATAAATATTCATTAGAAAGATAAAAATATTTAATACATAATTGTATTTTATTGATAAATTTTATACATTAAATAATTTAATTTATTAATGACACAATGGTGATGCAGTAATTACCATAATAGTAAACAATTAAAATGATTGATATTGTAGATACCCAAATAAATATAATTTGAGACTTTTTATGAATTAAAATAATTTTCTAGGTTAATATGAAATTTTAGGAATGATTTAATTATCGTTTTTCGAAATAATCATTCTTTTATGATTTTTAGAAATATCAATTATTGAATAGTGTCAAAATTGACATAAAAGAGTTTTTAATAAAAATATTATATTATTAATTGATATTAAATTCATAAAAATATAATGTTCGGACAAGAGACTTATATAATGATATGTGTATCATTAAGAGACCACTTTGGGGTCTCTTTGATGTATATAGTACGTTTATTAGCAATATAATATAAAAATAAAAAGAGACATTGTAAAAGTAAAACAAAATAACTAAGAGTTAATACTTAAATATAAGGTTAATATAATGACCCAAACCTATCTAAATTATATTGGTTGAGTGGTTTTAGACCTATATCCACCTTAAAATTTATATAATCCACTTTTTATCCATTAGAAACTGAATATGAATTTATTATAAAATAATATTTTTAGCTTTTCCAAAGGTGGCCCTCACCCCTCTTATAAAGGGGCACTCCCCATTCTCATTACTTCACACCTTCAAAGCCTTTTGGTTTGGCCAACCCCTGCCCAAATACTCTCTCAACTTCTCTAAATACAACCTAGAGGACATATTTAGATCCAAAATCCATCCTATGGTGCTATTTTGATCAAATCAAAAGGAAGAACCCGAAGAAGAGGTAATGTTTTTACCACCCTTTTTCAAATTCTTTTCTTCTTCAACTTCTTCTTTCTCTATTATTACCATTATAAATTAATTAATCAAGTATCTCCTATATACTGTAATATTATTATAAATATAGTATAACCATATTCAGTATTCTATCCATCCTTTGAATGACATGTCACCATACGTGCGTACGTACGGCTAACCGTCTCCACGTCGTGGTGTAATTGTCATTCAATAAATTATTAATTGGATGGGTATAATATTGATATGTAATTCATGTAAATAATAAATATAACATTATAGTTATTCTTTCTATATGATATACCATCCAATTATATATCATTTTAACATCAAAAGAACGATATTGTCGCTCGTGCGTACGTACGGACTACCGTCTCCACAAACGCGATGAGATTCATTCTCCATCATATCCATTCAAGTATAATTCTCATTTGATTATTAAAAAATAATGTTTAAGGACTTGATATCATTTTGGATATTAATAAGATACAAACTATTAATGACAAACATGTCTTACGTTACAAAACATATAAAATAAAACGAGTAAGTTAACACCCGAAACAACGATAATACTAAGATATTATTAACAAATCAATGTTAAAAGATCATATATGATATCATATTAATGAAAATGATTCTTTTATAATTCAATAACAATTATTTCACCATTATACATGAGTTTAACCTGCCATCTACCATGGAAAAATTACAAAGTAAGGGGTTTCTTATCTCACTTTTAATTCCGTGAGACTTCCATTGTTCACCACATATTTATTACATGTGGTGTGTGTACTGCCCATGTTTGTATTAATTGTGTAATATACGTTAATTAATGTATATTTAAATCATCATTGTATAATCCTTTTTCATGGGTGTATGTTTTTTATGTTACCAAATCAAAAAGGGAATTTGAAATTTCAATTTCCACTCATTCGGCTTTACACATACTTCATTGATTATTTTACTCCAATATTATGTGTAGAATCACTATTCATTTGATTATGTCATAATTTCCACTCCCCTTTCTATGGATATACTTTTGGTACACATAATCACTCCATTGATAAATTCTCAAGTCATTGATTTGAGCTTGATAAGTGTAATGTTAACTCAATCTCCATTTGTTGAGTTAAATATCCAATTCATTGGTGTTGTTTTTACAAGAATATGTGTGAATTTCCTCTGATTTATTTACACTTAATATCCAATAATATTGAGTGTATTTATATTTTTCACACATAATTATGTCATTTATTTATCCTTAACCTAAGGATATGGTCTTTATAAGAGAATTCATCTCAATTTACATTCCATTGATACTTCTTTGTTGTTATACACCAAATCACTTTTATATGGTGTATATAATGTACTTTGACATAGTATATCATGAATACCTTTATTCTCATGATATTACAATGTTTTTATTACCTCAATTATTTGTATTAAAGTGACTTCTCTTTTGGTTAGAAACTCTAACTAAAATACCATTTCTAAATGTTTTAAAGACTTATTCTTCTAAATATCTCTCATTAATGTCCATGTTCTAAAAATGGGTTTAAGGATTTATTTATATGGACATTAATGTTTTAATATTAAAACTCCTTTTAAAAGTTTCAAAGTGGTATGATACACTTTGATTCTAAAATCTATTTTGAATTGATTCTTGACAAATAGTGTGACTTTTATATGATTTCAAGAAAAGGGGGGATATTTCACTCTAATTGTTTTGATGACTATTTTAATCTATGTCAATATCCTTCATCATTCTAGATTGAGGTTAATATGATACAATACAATCTTCCATATTGTATTGAATGAGTTATTTTTGACTGTGGATGTGTTATTTTTATACCATTCATGGTTTGTGGATAAAGTATTGACATTTCGTTTGCTAGTTTTAATACGAAGGTTTATGTTATGTTTATAACTTTTCATATGAGGAATGAATTGGAATTATTAAGTGATGAGTGGATCCCACTATAGCTTCTCGATGCATCGATAGGTCTCATGAGACAAACTAGTGTCTTGGCACAAGGCCTTGGCAAAATCTTATTTGTTGTCTTGGCACGAGGCCTTGGCTATGTGGTTATGATAGTCTAGCATTATGAATTCCATCATTATGAAAGTGGTTATTGATATTTTATGTGATTGTTCAACTAGTAGAATATCAATGTGAAAAAGTAAATGGCATTATTTCATTTTATCTTTTCCATATTATGCTGAAGTTCAGGTTTAAAAGGCTTTTGGTTTAGTTATAAATTGCTTTAAGTGTTTATGCTTATCTATGAAATCTTCTGCAATATTGTTATCCTTACTGAGCATCTGAGCTCACCCCTTTCAATGTTTTATCTTTTTCTAGGATGTGAAGAAGTAATTTATGAATGACCTACAAGGATAGTATGAGGGGATATGAAGACATGATGTTTTTTTGTTTTTTTTACCTTATTATGCAATGTAAGACTTATGAATATATCTAGTGTTTCCAAGACTACTAAACTAATCGGTCTTTCGAGACTTGATCCTTTTTAATCATGACAATGTTATGTAATGATGCACCGAATCTGGGTATCTAGGGTCGGGGCTTTTCATACTAGAGACAAATGACACCCAAACGACACTACACATCTGAAATGGTTCCAGATAATTTAGAAAGGGTTAAGGATATAAGGTATCTACCTACCTCATTCTATCCCTTTACATAAGAATAAAATGTATAACATATATATAGTTCATTATGATTAGGTATCTGGTCTCTACCATCTTTCATTTATGTTCAACATAACCCAAGAAAAGTTAAAAATCCTACGGTCAATGCTCAAATTCCAATTCCTAGGAAAGCTCAATGAATATTGAAAATACATTTACAGTTGGATTAAATCTAAAACACCACATTAGGGTCTTCATTAATACATTTAATTGATTCATTATTAATCTATAAACATTTAATGGATCAATTTGAAACATCAAGAACCAGTTAAAAGTAAAACTGTACTTAAGAAATTATTTAGTAAATTCAAATTATAAAACCCATTTTAAATATAATTTATTAACTTACGAGGTTCTCACAAAAATTGATTAGTTAAATAGAATTTCAACTAAAATCTATAGATGAAAACAATCTTTAGGTTATAATTCAGATTTTTATTAACTAACGCCACAAATAAATTTATCTCAAAATTATATAACACATTTTTATTAAATAAATGGAATCGGTTTAGTAAGATGCCACTATAGATTGATATGTAACCCATATAAGTGGGTGATGATACTTTAAATCACCATCCCTATATATCATAACATATCTTCTTGGGGTTTAGTACTAAGGCATATAAAAACAAGGAGACCCACAAGGGTCCCATAAAGTCATTCTATGTTCATCAAAATGAAACCCGAAACATTTTAACTAGTACGATTTAAAACACCTTTGTTGGTACTACCACATAAACATAACTAAAAAAAGCTTACTCAATCAGGTAATGCCAAGTATCTGATGCATAATAATCTAATCAATTTAATATTTAAGAGTTATGACCTCTTAAATTTACAAAATGTTCTCTAGTATAACAAGATCTTATATTATGGTTCAATTATATGGATTTCCATTTTCATAATTTGTGAAGCTACCACACACTTTATAGATTGAAAATTGGATCTCATTTAATAGTAACCATAAATGTTTCATCCCATTCAAAATATGGTCCATGGATCAATAATTTCATAATTGGTTAGTTAAGGTACCACCATCATTCTATATGTGAAAAATGTTTAGGATGATGCTGACACTTTAATAACCCGTTGTACATCACAATTATAAAAATTAATGATATTACAAGTAGTAAACATAGGAAAACATGGAGTTAAGTACCTGATTGTGATAATCCATTATGTAAGAGAGAAACCACAAAACCATGGTATATTAATAAAACATTCTGGATAATCACCTAAACATGGTATATAAGTAAAAAATGATAATCATGCCATAATAATCACATAATCATTTTGTACAATAAAGCATGATAAATAAATTACACATCAAGTTATAAAAACAGGCATGATAAATAATCACACTAGAAACCTCTATCAATGAAAATACATGGCATGGAATATTCATGACATGCGAATATCTATGTTTCTAGAATAATGCAAGTGATGATACTTACTTTTAATACTTGTCCAAGGTTAATTACTATAAATATAATATATTAATGAGCATAAAAATGACACTAATAACTTAAGTTGAAATCATAATCAACTATAATAATTAATAATAAAAATTATTACCAATCATAGTAGCTTCGTCTTTTCCTCATGCATGGGTTGATCTGCCCATAACATAGCTATTTACCCAGCACCCACACATTCTTAGTCACATATATATCCACCCCAAATAGTATGAAAAAGAAAAATAAAATACCTATAATACCACTTTGTAACATCCTAACCCAAGATCCACTGAAAAAATCTCTAATTTGATTGGTCACAATGCCTCAAGCATGCCTCCCCATATTTCAGAGGCTGGAGAATATCAGTGAGAGACCAATGGTGGTAAATTAAGTAGATTATACCCCCATGATTAGATTTAATCTATGGTATAATAGATAATAGATAAATATATTATATAAGTAGTATAAATGAAAAAGATAGAGCAGTAGAAGATAAATAATAATAAATGGAAGAGTTTCCAACACAAAATGCATTACCATGCATGAATTTATAGGTGATTATACATAATATAAATAGTAAAAATGAAGTAGGAAAATAGTATAGGATATGTACAATTATAAAAAATGAAAAAAATACCCAAAGGATATATACATGGGAATCCTATGGTCTGGCTCAGACTTGTGCTCCTAACTCCCCAGCTACAAGTGTATAGCACAAACATAGTCTAATGAACCTGAACCTATAATCATGATGTCTCTTCAGGTTCCCCTAGTGCAATGTAATCTCAAACAGGGTGTGATATAAGCTCAGTATTCCCCTACCGATGGTGTTAATATTCATTTAGTCCATGTATATAAAATAATGTAGTGTGAAAGTATGACTGATAAACTAGTAATTACAAAAAGTATGGCTTAGGTTTCTCAATGACACCTAGATGACCATACCAACATCATCCTATGATGGAATAACTATCAAAGAGTATCCATATATTTAAATATATACGGCTTATATACGTAGTGACATCTATATCCATATATATGGATACTACTTCTAGCCTAAAACCAATGCTTATCTTAGTTGTCTATATGTTTTGGTATGAAAATTATATGGTTTCAAGGAACACCATCCCTGAGTATCTCATGTATAAGGGCTGTCATGCCCGAGTATCACAATGTATAAGGGACTCCATGCCTTAGTATCACAATATATAAGTTATGGCATTCTTATGTATCACAAAATAAGGGATTTTGATCTCGAGTACCAAAATGTATATAAATATATTCCCATGTATCATAATATAAGGGATTCCATGCTCGAGTATCACATTATAAGGGATTACATGCCTGAGTATCATAATATAATGTATTCCATACCCATCAACATTCCATATCACCAATCATGTATTAAAAAGGGAAACACCCACATACAATTTCAATTATACGACAATATAGGCCATGCACTTCCATTTCAATAAAATTTATTCATTTTATTTATTTGTTTTATCCATTATCAAAAATATGAGTCCCATATAAACTATCCATAAAATTTTAACACCATACATAAAAAAATATAATATATTCCATGATAACATTAATTTGATTAAAAATTTATCAATTTCATTTACTATCCCAATTCATAATCGACAATTAACAAAATTCATGTGACATGGTATTATCATAAAAATTAAATTAAATTTAGGTTAACCATTCAAATAAACAAACCAAACCACTTAGGAGGTGGTTTCATCATAAGGGGATAATAGGGTGGAGTGTTAAACCCTTACAAACTTCAATCAATGCCATTTAATTCTCCAATTTTCTTTTTTATAAAACAACACACCTCAAAAGGTGGGTTGATGAGAAAAATATTATTAAGTAATGAAATTAAAGAAATGAATCCTTAATGGGTGGTTAAAACTAAAGTTAAATACCTTTAATGGTTCTAATTTAATATACATGGGCTACAATAATTTGGGAATTAGTTTTTATATAACTAAATTCATATTTAAGGGGCATCTCATAGAAATTATGACATGTGGCACAGTGACATAAATTATAAATCAAAAAATATAAAGGTAAATGCTATAGAACCCCTAACTTATTTTTAATATGGTCCACTCATCCAATATCGAGAATTGTTTTAAACCAGAATAAAGGAAAATAGAATATTTTGAAAATGAACTAAAAATAGGTTATATTATATCACACCAAAATAATGTCAAAGATGGAGAGATAAATGATGAAATGAAATAAAACGATAGAAGATGTTACCACTATGAAACCAAAGAGATCGATGGAATGAAAAATTAACACCATGCATGGGATAACTCAAGAACACATGGAGATGGGGAAGAAGGTTCTATAAGATTGTGGGTCCACTCTGTTGCGCGTGAAGAAAAAATAATGGATTGATCTCCATGATCCCCTTTTTTAAAAGTTTTGTCACATATTACATAGTATTTAACTATTACACATAATGTAATAATTTAATTAAATATAATAGATACATGTCATGTATTTTTTATGGATATCCATCTATATTTCATGTCATTAATCCATTGGGCCACAACCCCATGAAACTATTATATGAAATGTAAATAATACATGATGTGTAAAACTCACAACATATTTTTTCTACACCATGGCCATCCATTCTTCCTCAAAAGTTTTCCAAAACCCAGAGGACTTCCAATGAAGTAGAAATTATTTCTTAAGAAACTATTTATAAACATTCAACCCCTTGGAACAACTCTAAAAGACCCATATTCCCAAATAAACTATACTCCAATGGAAGAGGTTAAAAATCCTTCTAAATTTAACCTAGTATAAAATATAGGATACTATATCTAACAATCCTCATAGACATAAATTTCATGTAATGATTCAATAATAGCAATATGAGTCAATTGAATTACTTTCATCCATCTATTTTGACAATCTCATCCCATAAGTGTTCTCTAGAATTTTTTCTAAAAATATGTTTTCAATAAAATATTTATTTTAAAAATATATATTATATATAAAATATAATTTATATAATACTATTTATGTATAAAACATGTTATTTTTATATATGTAATATAATTTATATTCAAAAACATATGTTTTAATTAATATGAAATTATATATGTTATGCATTTAAATGGAATTGAACACACACACACACATATATTTGATAAAATAAATATAAATTGGATGTTATTGAAAAATATGTAATAAAAGAAAAACAAATATGTTCTATATCTTAAAATCTATCAAATATGTTTAAAATTTTGAATATTTTTTTAAGGAAAACAAAAAATATGAAAAAAAATAAAATCATATATAGTTGTTTACAAATATTTATAAAAAATAATTTTTTTATTTAAATATGTTTCCTAATAATATATATTATATGTTTATATAAAAACATAACATATATTTAAAAAAATATTTTTTTATTAAATAATTGATATGGATGTCATATTTTCAATTAGGTTGATTCCCATGGGCTTCTTTTTTGGTAGGATTTAATTACAATGGACATTTATTTTCACAATCTTAATCCATGGTCAAAAATCCTTACCATTGGGTTTTTTTTGAAAATATGTATTAATCTATACTATTGATAAGATGAATATGTATCCTATGAAAATATATATAATAATGTGATAATGCAACTTTATCTCTGACTTCCTTGTTCCTTTTACAAGGTTTCTCACTTCTTCCATTTAGATCTACCTATAGGGTGGAAGATAGGTAGGTTAAGAAAAGGGTTGTTTCTAGTAGAAGTGGTGCATCTAATGATGTATAGGCCTTTCTAAGGGAAGAAACAATGTGTTGGTATAAGTGAGATGAGTGTTTGTGTATTTGGTATTTTGTATATTGGGTGTTCTTGTCCTATGGATGGTGAATGTATTTTTACATTTCTGGTTGGTTGGAATATCATTCAATGAAGCTAAATCTCAAAGGGTTTCTAGTGTGGAGGTTTATATGATGTCAACATCGGTGGTGGATTGTTTTTCTTGGTGAAATTTCTGGTTTTTTTGGTTCCATAAGGTGTTTCTTAATTCTATGCTGATTCTGATAATTGTGAATTTTCGGGGTTTGACCGATATTTTTTTCTAAATAACATCATAAAATTTGATCAGGTAATTCCATTGGGTTTCTGTTTATGATTTTCATGGTCAGGTGAAACTATCCCTAGTGTCCCTTTGGTTTCATAGGGAATTCTAGGGAAGGAATTGGGTTGGAGGGGAGGTTGGGGTGGGTTGGGAAAGTTATAGGCTCAAGGAGTTTACCATCATGAACTAGATCTTCCCCATTCATTTATCTTTTAAAATTTTAATTATGGGGTTTATATTTGTTTTTTATATTTTATAGGCTTTATGGTTTGAATTTGATATTGATTTTTATTTTTTTTGTGAAAGTTCCCATTTATCCAATGAAATTACTTTTTTGAAAATAGAAAAAATAGGGATCAGGATGAATGTGAAAATGAAATAGTACTTATAACTAGATTTTATCTCTACTATTTATCTTCATTTTGTCATGATTTTTCCTAGTGATTGTATACTCAATTTCATTTCTCATCACTCTTACATTAAATTACCCTAAAAATTAATTTAAAAGTGATGAAATGTTCTAATTTCAAAATAATTCAAAGTTTCAATGGGTGTCACGATCATGCTTGAAAATATTTTATCAACATCACCATATTATCTTCAATTTTTATCATGATGACACTTCCCCCATAACTATCATTAATGTAAAATTATTCTTACATGGAAAAACATATAACATTTTTTTGTAATGGTTTTTCATGTGTGTGGTAGCTCTACTCATTAAATGAGTTTAATCAATAAGAAAAATAATGATCAAATGAAGAGTAGTAATGACTCATGACTATCAAATCTTACTCCATACCTTTATAATAATGCGATTTTTATTATCGATTTTTTTTAATAATAAATGTGCTCAATGTTGAGAACAAAATTATTCAATAAATTAAAAGATGAAAAAACCCCACCAAAAGTGGTCGACTGATAAAAAATGAATACCTTTCATACATCAAAGTGATATTAACTAATCATTTCATGTACCATGACAATTACATAATAATATTTGCAATCTCTTATTTAATTTTTTACCCTAAAAGTATTGACCATGATTATGATGTATAAATAATCATTATATATCTTTTATTTATTTTATTTAATTTTAATTATAATGATGTATTGAATTTTTATGTTATTATCTTTTTGAAATCATAAAACCCGATCGAATAATTTTATTTTATTCTTTAAATAAAATGATAATATTAATTAAATAAATTATATTCCATTCCCCAATGTGAATGTAAATATATTTTATTTTATTTTAAATCATGTTTTGTTAGAATATGATATTTTTGAATGATAATTGTGCCTATTTTTTTATAATAAATATAAAAAAATAATAATCATATAGCCACCAAATGTAATTTAAAGGAAAAAATATTTAAAGAGAATAATTAATTTTATTAATATTTATGAAATATCATGCCCTTAAAAGATGATATTAATTTTTTTAATTAATATGGAAAAAATTTTGTTTAATAATTTTTCTCCAAAATTAGAAAACTCAAGATAAAATATTATTTATTATGTTCTTATGAATTATCAATTGTATCTCATGTAATTCATTTGATTGTATCCCCTTTAGTGTATTTTGTTCTTATTGTATGTCATAAATGAGTTGTTAAAGTTATTAAAAGTTTATAATCTAATATATTTAAAAAAAATAATGTTACGATGGGAAGTTGTTAAATAATTATCATCATAATAAATAAAATTAATATATTTACACTAATGGAGATATTCCATAAATCTTGGTATGTATGTGATGCATTTTAGATTATACAATAGTGTAATATATAAGGATATCATATTAGAAAATATCCTTTATCACATATAAATTAAAAATACCATAGATGGGTATATCATCTAGTATAATTTGAAGATATTGTATGGAAAGGGTGTGAGAGGAATCATAATGTATAATACATACTAAAACCCTATTATTGGTGATGGGACGTAAACATTAATGAGTTAATTTTAGAATCTCATACACATATATTATCATTGATTAAACAAAATCAATGGGATAATTCGTGGTATAAGGATACAAGTGTTATATTTAATCATTTACGCGTACATTTAGGAAATTTATGAGTAAATTCAAGGGATTAGAGAGAATCCCCATATCCCACATAATAGTGTATTGACAATTAAAATTTGGGATCCTTCCAAAAGAAACTAACAAGTTAGTTATATATCGCTCTATACAAATTCCTTACTCCTTCTTATCACGAGATACTAGCACATCATGGTGGATAATGGGTCTTAACCAAACCATTTGGGTGATTTAGTACAACTCATGAATACACCTCAAATGGATGATTTATTTATTTGGATTTTACAATCTTTATCAATCATAGAAAGAAGAAAAAAACATCTGTAATGTAAGATATTTTATTTTACAGGTATGTCCCTCTTGAGTTTCTTTTGAACCTATTTTATTTGGGTTTTATTTTAATCATAAAACCTTTTTGGTGTATATTTTTCTTTAGGGGTTGATATTTTTTTTCTAGGAAATGACCAAATGTTGGGAATATATGTTTGTTTTAATTAATGTATTCTGAGTATAAATGTGTGAAACAGATTAAAAGGGTCCTATATGAATATAGAAATATGTATAGATGGTTAAGTCTATTTCTATAGAAGATGGGTTGGGAGATATCTAATGGACACTTTCATTTTATGAATGGTTTACACAATCTGAACCTATTGTCATGAAGGTGTTGTGAACTGGTTCAAATAATGAAATGTTTACACACCATGAAACTATTTTACATCAATAAATTTTTGATCGGGGGTTATTTTAACATGAAGATATGTATTTTTGGATTTTATTATAAATTGATAAAATCACATCATGAAAGGTGTTAAATTTATGAATATCTCAGGACCATTGGTTTTAAACCATGTTGTATGTATAATTTTATTTGTATCCTTCATAAGGCCTCCTCTCTTGACCCTTAGTGAGACTCTGGGTGATCTTGTAGAGATTCCTTCCCTTCATAACATCTTAGTATAGAATTTAATTTTATTGAGTTTATTTTCTTATGTTTCCCATTTTTTCATTCCCCATTATTTTTTATCATGATGTGATCTATGGATCTCCATTGAATCCATTTTTTCTCTTTATGTTTGGGTGACCTAGGTTTTCCTTATGATTTCCCTCACCTTAATTTTTCATTGGCAATCCCTGTTGAGAGTTTCTCTTTAATCCCAAGATAATGTTATGTGGTCTAGAACAAATACCTATGGTCTATTTCGAATTGTTTAAGTATGTGAAATATTATGAGATTGTGCTAAAAAATGTTCCTGACAATTAAAGGAAGAATGGGTGATAAAAATATTGTGTTTGGTCTACTCCATGGATCACTTTGGATCCATTATTATTGAGACCTAGTTTGTGGCCACACATATGGAAAGCCTACCCTGAATGATAATGAATTTGATATTGTCTTAAAACATGAATTAGCATGACATGAGACCTTAGGTGATTTATTAAGATATGATCACATTGGAAAATGGATAACTTTTCTATTGAAATGACTGGTGATACTTTGATATGATATGGTTGTGTACACTGGCATGTTGATGGTTTAAGACATATCTGGATGAATAAATATGAATTTAAAGATAAAAGTTAATTTTCATAATTAACCTTTTTGGTTTGTGATGTAGTGTTGCATTCATCATTCCATTATGATTTTTTTCTATATTATGATGTGATTATTTATGGTATTTCCCTTGTTATGATGAAATGCTTATATAGAGGATTTTTCCAGGTTATAAATAAATTATTTTATAGAGGTCTTGTCTTAGTTATGTGAAATTATTATACATAGGGCTTGAAATGGTTATACTGAAATGCATATATATAGGGATAGTCTTGGTTGTGTTATAATTCTTATAGGGCATGTCTTGGTTATGCTTAAATGCTTATACGACGGTATTTTTCCTGGTTATGTGATTTTTCCAGGTAATTTTGGTTATAATGGGAATATTAATGCTACATTATCATAGATATTTCGTTATAGTTCCATATAAGGTTGATTGTTGTGTTTTATTAATTAATTAATTAATACTTTTTTTATCACATTATTGCATGCACTCACTACCATACTAGTTTTTTATAGACATGGTGGTTTCAACCTACTGAGTTGTACTCACAGCATATTTGAGCCATCGTTTGTTACCTGATAAATTTACATAGATATAGGTTTGGACAAGGGAAAGGGACCTTGTGGTTTATTATTGATTTTTGGATGGGTTGGAGATTAGAGACAGAACTGAAAAGGAATTCGGGGCTAGGGTATTTTTAGTTAATTTGTTTCATCTTGGTCTATTATCTATATTACTTCGGGCATGTCATTTAGTTACATTTTAGCATAAAATTAAATTTTTCATTATTATTTGGTTTTCTTTTTTCATCATTTATCTTCCATTTGTATGATTAATTCTTTCCTATATTTCTATTACTCTAATATTTATTTATTTCCATTTTATTGAAACTCTATACCAGGGGGTAATTTCTACCCACTATTATCTCTACCCCCCTCCACATCCATTATTGCTAGTCGGAAACCTCCTTCATATGTAGAGGAGTGATAGACGACTAGTAAGTAGCCTAATTTGGCCATGTGAGAAGGTATCAGATAAAGGGATGTTACAAAGTGTTATCAAAGGATCATAGGTTTTATTTTATACTTCCTTACAATTTGGTAAATATGGAGAGGATACTAAAATGTGTCAGGACTTGTTATTGAGCTTGTTCATGGGGGTATCTAACCCATGTACGAAAGAAATATGATTACCTCTGTATGGAATTATTTTTTATGTTTTTCACTTATTTCAGCTGATATTATTTCACCTTGTGTGGTTAACATTTTTTGTGATTTTATAGTTTCTTGAGATTTTACTTATGGCATGATATGGTGTAAGAGGAGTAAACATGAATCATGATAGGCCCATAGGTATATTTATTGACATGAATTTCCTATAATAGGGATATATTTATTGTATGTTAAACATTTTACAAGACAAAATATCAAATGAGATCCCTATTGTATCTGAAAATGGAAATGAAAGAATTGTTATATCATGCAAATTCACTTGTTAATTCATGTTTAGAGAGACCATGAGCCAGTGGTTCTCTATTATTGTAACCTATTGAGGTTAAAATTGTTTTTATTCAATATTCTAGAGAGTATATTTTATTTATAGATAAAATGACTCATTATCATATTTTAATTGACTATTAGGAGAATGAAAATCATCACACTCCGAATACATCTAAACCAAAGCATCTTGTAGATCCAGAGGATCATATAGATATTCAACTTCACAATAGTTTCCCGAGGGTTATGCAATCCAATGAAAGGGATACTATTCCAAAAACACATTTGATGTCTGAGATGAAGATATATTTTCACCTACATCATCCACCTACATTCTCTAAGGAGGTAGGTTGATGGGACCAAAGGGTGTTTTTATTTCCCACTGTGTCTAATAAAACCATATTTTATGAAAATAAAACTAGAAAAATTAATTAATTAAAACATATTATATAGTAGTTCATGGTTGAACCCATAGATATAGTGAAATTAGTTAAATTAAGGTTTTAATGAATTTTTTTATTTGATTGATTTTTAAGAAAGATGGAGAAGAAAATATGTTGGTTTTGATGGTGATTTTATGAAATAGAGAAAACAAAGAAATGGAATTTAGTATTTCAAAAATCAAATTTTAAAAGTGTGATGGAGTTTTTTAGTGTTAGGGTTTTGGTGAAATTGGATTTTATAAACAAAATTTATTAATCTATATTTGGTTTCAAATTCAAAATTAAGTGGATCTGATGGTCATGGTATCCCCTCATTAATGCAGCAATCCCCCATGTCCCTTGGTTTGGTAATGTAGTGTTTTACCAAATAAAGTTTTTCTTGATACCATATTTAATCCAAGTTACACTAAATTAAAAATGGTCATGACTTAATTTATGGTAACCAATTTAACAATATTAAATTCACTTTTATATTAAATTAAAAATTATCTTGATAAATATAAAAGAAAGGTATTATAATTGGATAAATAAATTATAACAATCCAGAATATCAATAAAAAATACATATATACAATTGAACTTTCTCCCATTGGCTATATAACCCAATAATAGGGTGGGTTTTAATATACTATCCTATTTATGATAGAGTAAGGGGGGAGGAAGAGAGAAAATAAAGTATAAATAAAAGAGTGGAGATATTGAGATAGTAAAGACCCTACTTAACACGACTTATTGTTCCAAGATTTTGCCTCCGGATATATCTTGAAGTAGTAGTTAAATTCCCTATTTATATAACTATCAATGGTTTAGTATACATTTAATTTTCCATTAATATGTCCCATAAGGATTCTCTAGTCATAAGATATCTTCAAAAGTCTTTCCAACATTAAATCTTCTGTATCTACTCGATTTTGGTCTCGTTAGCCTATATCCTTTCTTATAATGTTTTCATGATGTGTTATATGTGGGGGATAAACACTCCATTAATAAAGACATGGATTATTTTCTTATTACATATATTTGATTTGTTTCATGTATTATAGAGGTTTTATTATTTGTAATGTTTAAATGACATGAATCTTCAATTTATAGTATTAGAAGCTTCATTTCCTAGTGTCGCGCTATTCCACTTCGCATCATGGAGTAAAGTTTCATTAGCTTCTGATAATAATCTATTTCTGTTACATATCTTAATATTATTAGTATATAACCATAAACCATAAAATATGTTAAATATTCCATATTTTTTCAAGATTAATCAACTATTTATAGAAATCAATATATCATAACACCCTAAAATATAAGCATGAAAAACATGTATCAGAGGCCCCTGGGCAGTTGAGTTATAGGTCGAGTCATTCCAATTGATCTTCAAGAACTGTTAGAAACCAATATATGGGAGGGTGATGATTTCTGTATACATGCTTTATGGACCATCCAAGTGTTTGTGGGACATTCTAGGGAAATTTGGGAAGCAAGAGGAGTTATCCAAAAAGAAATAGGGTAAAGGTTCTTGAGCCACTTCTATCCTGAAATTTTGAGGGGTTGTAAGGCTCTTGCATTGATTAACCTAATGTTGGTGGTCATGTTAGTGGTGGACTGTGTTGAATGTTTCACTAACATTCGGTGCTTTGGGACATCATTAGTAGCTGATTATATAGCTAGGTTGAGGTATTTCTAGGATGGGATTTGTTATGAGATCATGTCACAGGTGAATATTTTTCCATTGAGTTAAATTTCAGACTTGATGAATTGAGATCTCATAATAGAAGGGAATCTAAGAGATTCCGTAAGTAGTGGTCAGGCTATGTTAGAAAGGTGAAATGGGGCCTCTTCTTCTGGTGGATATAAGTGATGATATGATAGTTATCACTAAGGAAATAGCCAGAAGAGTTATCATACAAGTAGTATGCCATATTAGGACTATGTTCCATTATAGTTCTATCAGTGTGGAAATTATGGCTACAAGTGGTCTCAGTATCCATAACCGTATTTTAAATTCCATTATTTAGGTATTTTGGGCCACTTGTAGATGTTTTTAGGGGTATTCAGCATTATAGTAGTTCTAAGGTATCATGATAGGTACCATAATTTGGGAAGGACCCTGTTACCCATCAACAGACTAGTAGTTGGAGTTCCAATGGACATTCAAGTCAAGATAGAGGATATGGTGCTTTATTGTAGGAATGTAAGTACTAGGTAGATGGAATAATGTACACAAGTTAGACTATATCCCATGACATAGCGTAAAGTCAGTTTGAAGCTATACAGTCTACTTTAGCTAGTTTAGATACATGACCTCATACCGTCAGAGTTATGATTCTTGTATTGTCCACTCTTTCCTATATTTTTTTGATACTAGAGAATCACATTACATTATATCTTATCTTTTAAAAAATGGTTTGGGATTGTGTATGGAAATATTGGATAGTTTCTTGACCCTAGACACACCCTTATGAGTTTGGTTAGATACTATAAAATGTTTCAAGACGCGTACAATCCCAAAAGGACAGGTTTTTATTTGATTACCACTTCTTTTGGGGATTTTTGTTATATAATTATGATGTTTTTATTTGATTCTGGGTATGGATTGGTAAGTTCTATACTATAATCATCTTGACTATTACCACAGGAGAGTTACCTTTCTATCTCAAGAAGGTGGTAGATATTTTGACCAGGGTGAGTTGGATGTTCAGGATAGTCATTAAAGACCAATTCAGTGTAGGTTGGATTATCTCTTAGCTTAGGTAGTAGGTATTTGTCAATATGATAGTTTAATTCATCATGAAACATTTCCTTTAATGGTAGATCATTTTTATGATGTTTTTTGCAGAAGATTTCTATAGGTTACAACCCAAGTGTGAGATCAAGTTCACGATTGTGTTGGTGATGGGAGCAGATCCAGTTTCCAACCCACCATACAGGATGGAACCATAGGATATTTATTAATTGAAGGTTAGGTTTGAATATTTGAATGATAAAAGTTTCATACAGACTATAACATCACCAAGGGGTTCTCCTTTCCTTTTTGTCAAGAATAATGTTGGGACTTTGTGGTTGTGTGTGGAATATCAGAGAGTTAACTCGATGACGGTCAAGAACTGGTATCACATTCCGTGCATCAATGATCTCTTTAATCAACTGAAAGGTGAACAAATTTTCTCAAAGATTTATTTGAGATTATTAGATCATAAGATGAATGTGATACCATCAGACATACCATGAACTGATTTTCAAAGAGGTTATGAATTTTATGAGTTCGTAGTGATTTCATTTGGTTTTATGAATGCACCAGTGGTATTCATTACCATGATGAATAAGATATTTCATCATTTTATAGATTAATTTTTAATGGTTTTCATTGATGACTTGTTAGTGTACTTCGAGTTAGTTGAATATCATTCCCCACATATTTACATCATCTTGAGTACATTGGAAGAGAAATAGATTTACACCAAGATATCTAAATGTAGTTTTTTGATTGATAAAGTGAACATATTGAGTCAAGTCATATTTGAGGTTATATTATTAGTGGACCCAAAGAAGGTTGTCATCAGGGTATCTTGGGAGTAGACCAAGATTGTCTTTAATATTTGGATATTTCCTGGTTTAGTAGTTTATTATTTATGTTTTATCTCGGACTTATTCCATATTGGAGTACCAATATCTAGTATGACTAAAAAAGTGGTGATGTTTTTTTGGTCACATTCTTGCAAGAGATATTTTTAGTAGCAGAAGGTTAGGCTGACCTTATCACCAATCCTTACCTTACCTCTACATGTTAAGGCATATACCATGTACTATGATGCATCCATAGTTGGACTCATAGTAGTTCTAATGTAGGAGGACCTAGTGGTTTCATATTTTTAGTAGCTGAAGGTCAGAATTATCCAAGTCATGATCAAGAGTAAGTTATGGTTGTAAAAACTATAATATACGGTAGAAATTATGTTTTTGGGAAGAGGTTTGTGGTATATAAGAACCACAAAATACTCAGGTACATCTTTTCTCAATAGGACCAGAACCTTCAGTAGAGGTAGTTGGTTGAGTATCTGTAATGATTCAACTTTGATATGGATTATACACTGTGAAAGGTAAATATAATTATTTATTCCTTGATAATAATTTTACATATGGAGGAAGTGAGGGATTCTTGTTATGATTGGTGGATTATGAAACTCATTGTAGACATGCATCTAGATTCTCAAGAGTCCTGGGTATGAGTATCTCAGACTTCGACATATATTATACTCGTGCTTTTGGATTAAATCATGACCAAGAAGTTATCTAATACATAGGTCATATCTCTATGAGAAAGAATATATAGTGGGGATCTACCATTAGGATAGTCTCTTGGTGGTATAAATTATCTTCTTTTCCTTGGACAAGTATGGGTTCTTATTTTCTTGTGTGAGGAGTTGGTGAGTAATTTTCTCACTTCTAGATAGGAAGTACACCATTTTCTGATAAAATATATATCATGATCTATATAGAAAGTACCGGTGTCTAGAAATTAATAAGGATGCATTGGGAATCCTAGCAAGATTCTTCACCTATCGGTTTGTGAAATTCGAGCATTAGAGGCCAACGGAATTATTACAGCCTCTGCCCGTTCCGGAATGGAAAAGTGATGATGTCACTATGAATTTTGTGAAAATATTACCTAGGATACCTTGTATGAAAGATACAGTATGGGTGATCATAGATTGATTGATGAAGGTATCCTTCTTTTTTTTCCATTAGGAATACCATCACTATTGATTATATGGTTATCCTTTACGTGTGAGAGATAGTTCAATTACAAAATGTTCCGAGGAGTATCATTTATGATAGAGATCCTAGTATCATGTATCAGTTCTGTTGGGGTCTTTAAAAGGATATGAGATCAAAATTTATTCTGATCACAATTTATCATCATCTGACATATGGCCAATCTGAATGGACTATTTGAGATTCTTGAGGATATGTTATGATCTTCTGTTTTGGATTTCGATTGTTCATTTGAGAATTATTTGGAACTCATAATTTTTTGGTATATTTAAATATTCTAAGCCTTTATCTAGATGGAACATTTCAAGTATTTGTATATAAGGTCATTTTTTGACAACTTTTAGGAATGGTGGGAGGTGATATAATATTTATGGTACCTATTCTCGTGTATGATGCATCTGAGTAGGTTTAGTGGATCATGATTTTGTTGGTGACCATGTATAGTAGGAAGAAATATTATGCTTACTAGTGGAGATGACCTCTGGAGTCCGAGGTCAGTCATATTTTTACCCTTCGGGTGTCAACTAGTTTTGGGAAACATTGTATCAAGAAATAGTGGAACCCATCACCCATGTTTTTTGGGTCGTTTGAGATAGGGTAAACGGATGGTCCAATGATATACTGATTCACCCACCCATAGTACAACAGTATTAGGCATGAAATATTTCATGTGTCCTATAATTATAGATATCATCTTGGTCCTTCTCATATGGTAGAGGTTGATGACATCAATCATGGTGTATATTCATTCTTTGATGAGTATAAGATATATATTGTGGATCGTATTGAGAAGTATCTCTGAGGAAAGACCATGCCTCTAGTTTGAGTATACTCATAGCATTGGAAGGTTTAATAGGATACCTTGGAGATGGAATATAATATATAAGCATAGTGTCCAGAACTATTCATTGATACCCCACTAGGGTTCTTGGAGAATCTTGGGGATGATCTATTTTATGGTTGGGATGTTCTAAGAACTAGTATTCTCCAATTACATACCACTTTATTTTTAGTCGAACGTTTTTTATTTGGGTTTTCTATTCTTCTTAAAACCTTTCTAATCAAGCTATTTCTTTTGGGGTGGAGAGTGTTTTCTAGGGAAATGACATAAATTTAAGGGATGTTTATTTTTTTGAATGAATCGATTCTTAGTAAAAATCTGTCAAAGGGAATATGAGGGTTTTATGTGGGCTTAAAAATTCTTGGATATTGTTTGGGTTATTTCCACATAATCTGGGATAGTAGATTTATTCTATAAACATTCATGTTGGGAACGGTTTACACGATGTGAAACTATTGCTGAGAATATGTTTTGAAATGGGTCATAGCATGAAATATTTACACACTAGGAAACTATTTCACATCATGAAACAATCAATCATTGGTTATTTTAGCATAATGTGATATTATTTTTAGTGTATCGTATAAACCTAGAAATTCATGTCATGAAAGGCGTTCACATCATGAATATCTTAGGACTGGTAGTTTTAAACCATGCTATGTGTAAGATTTATTTTTCATCCACTTTGTATCCTCCTCTTTCAAACAATAGGGAGACTCTAAGATATCTTGGAGTTATTCCTTCTCTTTTGTACATTGTAGTATAGTGTTTAATCTCCAATGAGTTCCTTCACTTTGGTTTCCCCCTTTTTCTTCTTCTATTCTCCATAATCATGGTGTGATATCTCATCCACCATTGGATCGGATTTTGATCTTAATGTTTATGTGATCTAGGTTTTAATTATGATCTTCTTTGCCTTTGTTCTTCATTGGTGATCCCTATTGATAGTATTTATTTGATCACCAAATAAATGTTGGTGGTCTAGAAAAAATTCCTATGGTATTTTTCTAATTTTTTAAGTATATGATATACTATGAGATTGTTATAACACAACATTCATATTGACTAATGGAATAATGGGTGTTGATAATCATGTGTTTTTTCTACTCCCTGGATCCCTTTGAATCGATTAGTGTTGTGACCTAGCTTTCGGGCACAAGTAGGGTGAGAGTACACTTGAAAAATAATGAACTAACAATTAGATTAAACAAAAATTATCTTGACATGATACCTTAATTAATTTCCTGTGGTAGGATCACTTTGGGAATTGCCTTAATTTATTATTGAAATTATTAGTGATAATTTAATATGATATGGCTGAGTACACTTTACTGTTAATTGGTTAACACATAACTTGATGAATGAATGATAATTAGAAGTTAAAAGGTAATTGGATGAATTTACCTTTGTGGGTTTTGTCATAAAGTTGGGTTCATATTTCCATTAATAATTATTTTGTATCTTATGTTATAATTCTTGAAGGGATTGGAACTCTTATACTGAATTGATTATATAAAGGGCTTGTCCCTATTAGGTTAAAATGCTTGTATAGAGGGAATGGCCCTGGTATGTTGAAATTATTATATAGAGGCTTGTCTTTGTTATGTTGTAATGCTTATAGGTCTTGGACCGGTTATGCTGAAATGATTACATGTATGGAATCTTCCAATCTATGTTATTATGCCATGGACATGTGGTTATTATTGGCATGGTAATGTTACATGTTCAGAGATATTACGACATGGTTCCAAAGAAGGTTGATTTTTGTATTGTGTTAATTGATAAATTAATACCCATGATTATCGTTTTTTTGAATGAACTTACTATCAGTCTGGTTTGGTTTAGACACGATGGTGTTGAACTATTAATTTGTACTCATACCCTATTCGGAACTCCATTTGGTACCCAATAAAATTACATGGATGCTAGTTTGGATAAGGGAAAAAGAAATTGTTGTTGATTTTTTGTTATTGGATGGATTGGAGATTGGAAACAAGAGAAACTTGGGATTCAAGATTAGGTATTTTGAGTTTATTTATTTCATATTGGTCTTTCATTTGTATGAATTTCCATATTTCATTTAGGTACATTTCAACCTAAAATTACATGCCTCATTATTATTTGGTTTACTTGGTTTTTCATTTTTCTTCTAGTTATATGATGTATTTCTGACGCTTTTTTTATTACTCTGTTATTTGATTATTTCCACTGTATTATAACTCTATACTAGGTGGTAGAGTCCCCCACTATGTTCCCAACAACCCTACTATTGGCCGATGACGTTTTACATACGGGGAAGCATGCTTAAGGTCCAGTGAACAACTTAATTTTTCAACGTGAGAGAGTGTTAGATCAAGGGATGTTACAAATAATATATGATTTAAGTTATACATTCTTCATTTATAGTATATATGGTTTTGGTTTCAAATTCATGCTGTTCATGGGATATTTGGTTTCTAAATATTTATTCTTCATTTATTAAGTGTTATTCTGTCATTAGAAAACAGATAGTGGTATCAGAGCCATATCACGTGTTTTGATTTTTAAAACCATGTTTAAAAAGAAGAAAAAAATCATAATGTTTTTGTATTCAATATTGTTAAAAATGATTATAATTTTGTTTTGTGGGTGGTCATGCAATATGAAATATCACAATCCATGATATAACCATTCCATGCGATATGGGATATCATAGGCAGAAACTCTATAGGATTCCATCAATTTCACAAATATCATAGAATACAGTATGGGATATCATAGGGATAGATAGTATAGATTAGATGATACAAAACATAGCCTAAAAAACATCAATGTTGTGTTTGTTATATCATCAAATTCGATAATCAGGTGTCAATTGGTTATATCATAGTCATATAATTATTTATTGTAAAATATGATAGAAAATAGAGGAATATATATATTACAATATAATTCATATCATAAAATGTGATATTATGTAAAATCTAATTTTTCTACCATTTCTATTTTAAATTTATTTTATAATTTATTTATTGTTTATAAATTATTGAAAGATTAAATTTAGGATGTTGATTTAATTTAAAAAATTTCTATAAAGATAATTAATTTAAATATTCTTACAATTAATTAATTAAATGTTTATAAAAATTTTATTAAATAAATATTTCATAATATAAATATTAAATACCTTTTGAAATTATATCACATTAATTATAATTTGGATATAAAATTTTAATATGAAAATTATGAGTGTAATTTTTAACTTGTCTATAAATTAAAAAATAAGGCTAAATATAAATAAATTTATATTTAAAATTATGAATTATTAATAATATTTAATTTTAATTTTTTAAATTTAAATACTTTATTTGATAAATTATTTCAATCATATAAAAATGAATTTTGAAAATTTGATATGATCAAGGTTTAAATAATATAAAATATGTGATATTTAGATTGTGTAATTTATTTACATAAAAAAATTGGAAAATAATTTTTTTTCTTCTAATTTAGTATATTATATTTAATTAAAATCCCATATAAAAGGTAATATTATAGAGTTCTTATTATAGATAATCATATAAAGTTTATATTTATGTATATTATGGGGCTACCATGAAGTATGGATAAATTAAAAAAATATTTTTAATTACTTTTTTATCTAGTATTCGTTAATATTTTATCTCATGTTTAGATATATGAACTGGTCATCAATTTAGGTTATTCCATATTTATTAAAAATTTTAATTTTTTTTATTTAATAAAATAATATATGCTTCCATTTAAAAGTTAAATTGCCTCTATAAATTGGCATGTATATATATAAGTATTTATATGCAAGGTATGATAATTGATTTAGTTTTGTTATACCTTGACTTTGTATTGTATTGGGTGATGAAATTAAATTTAATTTCTTATTATATTCTATAAAAATTATCTGTTAGAATTTTTATGTAATTTTGGTCTCTCTTAATTAAAGTATCCTTGGATAAAGAGACTTTATCATAAAATTATTCACTATCCTCGAGGATTGTACCTTTTCTAAAAAAATTTGTGTTTTTTATCTACCACTCTATGATTACTCTTGTAGTTAGTACAATATTTATATACTTATAATCCATTTCATGATTTGCCTTCATGTCAATTATTCATAGGATGCAATTGGATATGTATGAATATAATTGTATTTTATTTGGGTTAGTAATAGATTTTATGATTTGCGTAAATATTTTCACATAAATATGGTTTGAACATATTCATTTGGTAAAAGAAATAGGATTCCAAATTAAATCAATATAATAATCCAAACATGTTAATGGGAATAACAAGAGATAATTTGGTGAGATTAAAATTCCTATAAAATAATACTTAGTGTCATATTCCTTCAAAATCTAACACATATCAAGAACTCGATCATTCAACCGGGTAGGTTCTATCAAATTATGGTGCCCATGGATTATCTTGTGTATGAAATGGTGCAAATGGATAGCCTTAAATTTTATGTAACCAAGTACCATGGTGATATTAATGTTACAATTAGCTGGGAAATCCTTAAGAAGAATTACAGAGGAATGGTGTTGAGTTTATCTATATAATGGATTGGATAAAAAGATTTATACTCAACCATACATGATTCATCTATGAAATAATTGGTATGATGGCCTACCTAAATAGAAAATTTGTGTGAGGAATACCAAACCATACTCATTGATTATTGAAATATAGATCATAAACACTAATGGATATGATGAATATAAAAGGCTTCACAATTTTAGTGGGAAAAAATTTAATAAAAGATGTTAATAAATTATTAAAAAATATGATACATATCTAATAAAAGTTTTTCTGAAGATATAAAATGATTCATCATCATCAAACATGAATTTGATATCGATCTTTGAAAATAAGGAGCTAAATAGTATAAAACTAATATATTTTTGTAGAAATTTGAGAGTGTTACTCAAAAAATAATAGAAAGTCTATGTGTTAGAGAAACCAATTACCATGGATACACATTTTAACGAATCTATTAATGGGGATAAGAACGTTTATTAAAAACATAATAGGGATTCTCCTGATGTTAGTACATAAATACATGTATCTATGGATCATAAACACTATAAGTAACATGAAACTATTGAAGATTATTGGGTGATTAATAACTTGAAAAGGTTTTACTAGGTTCAAGTAAGTCCTAAAAGTTGAAAAAGTAATGATTTAATTTTTAGGTGTAATATGGTAGTAGGTAATTTAGTAGAAAAAATGTACTCAATATGATTTTGTATGTTAATGACCTAGATAGATTTGGATCACCTATTGATCATGACATAGTTACTGATTTCATTCTTCAATCTTTACCATAATGGTTTTGATAGTTCATTGTAAATTGGGAAAATTTTATCTGAGCTATTAAATATGTTGAGGATAGCATATCAAGACATGGGAGGTCCTAGATTGAGCACTGTACTGACAATGAAAAGTAGTGAAATGTTAAACTATAAGAAGAAAATATGTGTTTGAAAGCCTTATAGAGATCCTTCTAATAACTAATAAAAGTTTTTGAAATTGAATAGTGGAGTCAATAATAAATATAGATGTTTCCATTGTGGAAATATTGGACACTAGAGAACGAATTTCACAATTTACCCTAAGGTTAGAGAGAAAATCAGTGGAGACTCCATGAAAAGAATGATGTTATATAAATTAATTCATAAATTTTGATCGGGAATATGATACCAACTTTATTATTTATAAGTGTGGTAAATATATAGAAGATTAAAACTGAAGTAGGATTGATGGAAACATTGTATTGATGAAGCAATGGGTTTTTACATCAAGAAGTTTTTTTGTTGTGGATAACATTATAGATCAAGTGGATCATAATAAAAAGGTGTTGCAGTCATCTTGATTTCCTCTTATGTGATAAGAGGTGTTTTTGTAAGAATTTTTTTTTGAATAAAATATTTGATCATTTTTTATATTTGTTTTGTTAATGATCTAATTATATAACTTGTATAAAATGAATAAAATACTTACTTTTAATGCTCCGAACACATAAAATGCCATATATTATATATGGGAATCAATAGTTTATGTTTTAAAAATTCCCACTTCAGGAAATACACTTTATTTCCTAACATAAAAGAGTTTTTGTATCTTATAATGATAATATAAAAATCATATAGTGACTAAGATACAAGTGGGGGTATTCTTAGGCATTGAAAATTTCATAGTAAATAAATATAAAATTATCATAGTCAAAATAAAAAAAGTGTCTACTTCTTAATAACATATATGGTTTACTATTTATTTATAAAAGATAAATGTAAAAAGTTAAATTTAGT
The DNA here is from genome assembly GCA_963277665.1 of Viscum album. NCBI lineage: Eukaryota > Viridiplantae > Streptophyta > Magnoliopsida > Santalales > Viscaceae > Viscum > Viscum album. The sequence continues at coordinate 291,545,677 of OY728132.1, forward strand.
TACTTTAATTAAATTAAAATTAATTTTCCCCCTAATGTATTTATATATCTTTTTGTAAATAAAAAATTTAAAGGGTTACATTATTTACCAAAATAATCTCACCATTATTTAAACTATCATATTTCATAGATGTTACTCACTAAAACAGTTTAGTGGGGGGGGGTTATTAGTTTCTAACATAAATATGTGATATGAATTATATACATATGTAATAAGATTAAAAACCCCAGATAAGTGTGAAAAACATAAGTCTGGTCTTGTGGTCTATCATATGGGATATGATTTTTCATGAACCAGCCCAAGTAAACTACAAAACTGATCCTCTAATCATCCCAAACATGGACCAAAGGGAATTAACAATCCCCACAAGTTGTTGACTAGTGACTATGTATCATGAAATAACCAAGGGTAAATATTTCACAACAATAAAAACCAAAAAAATTAATACAATGGAATGAAACCTTAAATAGTATATATGAAAATAAAAGCATTGAAATAAAAGTGAAAAACATTATATGAAACCATAAATATAGCATAACCTAATGACAACATCATTATAATATCTCCTCAGAACGATTGGATAACAAACATTTCATGTCACTTCGATCTCCCAAGATCCCACAAGTCAAGAACATCCACTGTCACTGGGCAGTTAATTCCCTTTTCATGGACCCAGAAAAATAATGTATACACACACACAATGGAAAATGTTGGGTGTGAGTGACAGTAGACTAGTAGGTTTTCAACAAGAGATTTGATAATAATTCCATATTAAATAAACAAAATATGATTAATTTATAAAATAATCATGGTAATATATTTTAAAATTTACATTAAAACTTTATTTTCAAATAATATTCAATAAATTATAAATTAGGTATATTAAATAGGCATACAAAAAAAATTTCATAAAATTTTCATGAATAAGTCATTTAATAAACACTAACATTTATGTATTATTTTTAATCAAATCTCTATGGTCACAAGCCGTAGGGTTAGGTAGTTCATGACTTAAGGATCCTGACACATCTTCATGAAATATAGCTCCATGTGTTCACACTTCCCTAGATCTTAAGGATAGGTGGGATATTATTCCACCCCAATGAAGTAACTCCTTTCCCTCATCATAGATTATATAGTGTTTTCATTATTAATCAATTTCTAGTTAGATTTGACACATTCCTATTGTTCTTATCCAAGACTACCCACCTAACAACCCAATACCCTATGTGCTTCAAGTAAAACATTCATGGTGAAAATCATTCATCTCTAATTAGTTTAATTAATTCTCATTAAAGTATCCCTAAATCACATTTTCTATATACCATTTTATTTCAAAGACCAAAATCAAACGGTTTTCATTAAAACTATTTCCTTTCAAAGTAATTAATTTCTTCCAAAATCATAAAACATTTCATGCCTTTATTTCTCAAGAATAATTGTAAAAATAATTATTTAAATCAGTCATTTCAATTTCAAAACATTTTATAAAAATGAACACATCATTTAAAACTCCATTTCCATGAGGTTAAATCACAAAAAATTCCATTTTGAAAACATTTATCATGAATCCCGATTCATTATTTGGAAATAAATTAGAAATATATTTCAAATCAAACAAGAAATAATGGTTTCATTTGATATGTATTACCTTATGAAACCATATGCCTCAATCATGTTATCATAAAAAACTCAACAAGGGGTCCACAACCAGTAGAATAAAATTATCAACAATGAACCCCTCACAATAATTAAGGAAATACTACCTCTATATACCTTACTATAATCTCTTGTTAAGAAAGAATAAGAACTAAGTTGAGAGGAACCAAGTCACCAATTACATAAGTTGGGTTGCCTAAAACCACGTCCTGAAACATGAAAAATCTGAAATACATTCCTATTGAAGTATAATAAACAGTTTAATAGAATAAAAATGAGTTAAATGAATCATTAAAACTCTCCATTAAAGTTTTATGCAGTTGGAGTAACTGTCCCTAGAAGATCAGGCACTGTACAAGAGTTTCAAAATTATAAAACTAATATCACCAAACTTGTTGTTTCCCACCATGTAATGGTGTATTTTTATAGGGGATAATCCATTGGGAATGAACATGAATTGATGTAAATATCCATGTCGGTTTGGCTTTCCACATCTTACACTAGGGTGTGGCGGTGTTCTTGTTGTCCATGGTGTACAGGGGGGCTCATCAAGAATTCCACCCATTCCCACAGTGATTTTGGCCCATCCCATTTTATATAAGATTCTCAAAGGTATGTTATAGCCTCTAAAATGGTTGTGGCCCTTCAATTTTTTTACAAAAACTCCTAAAACCATTTTTAGGCACCAAGTACCCTTAAATATTCTAATATTGAAAAAAAAACTTATGTCTCAAAAGAAAACATATTTATCACATAGAGGATGTCACAATTATCTCTACTATGAAGCTTTCTACCCCCAGAATGCCTTTTCAAGAATACCAGTCCACAAAGAGGTGAGTTTACAAAATATATCATCATTATATCATTCTCCCATATATCATGCTAATTTGGTATATGTTTCTATAGAACATGATCCTATGGGATAGACTTTCTATGGAGAACCTTCACTTAAGAATCAACAATTTGTAATAGATATTCAATCATTGTCATATTAAATCCACATCAAGGTCCTACAAACTCAAAACATAACGTGGTTCCAAAATATATTTCTTATGATACAACACCTAGAACATGTTCGGGATTAATGTCATTTGTGGTGGCAAGACCAAATGATATGCCACATTTCCAATCCACTCAACAGCCTCAAAAGGTCTTATATATATTAGTGTTGACATCCCTTGTTTTTCAAGACAATAGTGACCTAGTTAAGGTAAATCTCTCAAGAAAGCATGATCACCAATTGATAACTCCAATGGATAACGATGATGAACAAAATAATATTTATACTAGATATGAGCTATTACCAACCTCTAAATAATCATCTGGATATTTTTCTTCATATCCTCGACCAAGCTAGGACCCATTAAGGAAGCTTCCCCAATATCCAACCAATAGAGAGAATATTTAAAATGTTGTATATATGAGGCCCAATATGGTAAAATTTTATTATATTAATAGTATATATTATTATAGGAAAACTCAACCATCCCTAAATAGTAATCTCACATTCCTCTAAAGCAAATAATTCAAGAAAAAAGTTTTTTTACGTTAATCTATATAGCTTGTTCTGTCTGACCATCCTTCAAAGGATGGTACATTATGATCAAGTTAACTTGGGATCTCATCACCTACTCAATGAATCTCTAAAAAATGAGTTTCAAATCATGGATTCCTATCAAAAAATGGAATATGGAACTTCATATAACTTGAAAATATATTTCACAAATAGATTTTCTAAATTCTCAACTTTAGTGGTATCATAAATATGAATAATGTGATTCAATTTGTTCAATCGGTCAATCACCACTCAAATCTTTTTCCTTCATTGAGAATTGTATATAAACCCAACCAAAAAGAACATTAATATATGACCCAAATTTTAATTTATCATAGGAAGGAGTTGAAGTTAACTAGAAGGCTTCTGATTCTCATTATTTATTTTCTAAAAGCTATAAAAATGGGAAACAAAATAAATAATATATTATTTCGTACCTGGCCACTAGAAATGATTACTCGTATTATAAAACATATCTATCTTGTATGAGTGTGTTTCCCACTAGTAATGATGACAATCCTCCCATAATTATATTCATTATAGGCAATGGAATCACATATTGGTTCCCAAAGAAAATAATATCCTCTATATATAGACACCATTTTTCAATGGTCTCCCCATCATATAAAGAATTCTAAATTCCTCAGAACTCATCATCAAGTTGTTTTTCTAGGATGATCATCTCAATAAGAGAGGATACCAACTAAACACTTTCCATAACAAACCCAGTCTTATCCTATTAGACTTATAAATGTATGTGAGAAATCAGAGCCTTGATATTCCACTCTTATAATGATTACTTTATGGATTTGGATGTTAGTTTCATGCTCATATCATCAATAATAACGTTCCCTTTCCCAAGTGTGTAGGAAATATCTCTCTAAAAATATTTCAGGTACTCCACCAATCATCTATAATAGATATTCAAATATTTATATGAATGTATATAACTCAAGATATTATAATCATAGTAAATGGTTAACCATTTCATAAAATGGTATTTCTAATAACTCTTAAGAATATACAACATGGTTGTGAGTTATTGATTGTGTGTCGGGGAGTTCATCTCAGGAGGATGTAGTGAAATAGAACCATATTCAACCACATGATCTCCCAATATGTGAATGAAACCCAAAACCAATCCTAAAGCATCAGGAAAAACCACATACCCTTGCTCAACCTCTGGAAGAGTCCTAACTAGAGATAATGTTAGGTCCACTAGGTCAAATACCATGATAGGTGGGTGAATTGGTGTATGACAGATTAAAACTGCTCCCCCTTTGGATATAGTTTTTTTATTAAAAAAAACACACTTCTCTCTTTCTACCATAGAAATATAACAAAATAAATGAAATCATGAATATGACACATCGATTTTTACTTGGTTCACCGTCAATGTGCTATGTCCAAGGAGCATACAACGATGATGTGTCGATGTACCAAATCCACTAAATACCACAAAAAATTAAAAAGTTTGGTCTTGATCATATATATGCCCAGGATCATGTCCTTTATAAGATTTAGGGTCTATTCACTACATTCCCAAGGGTATGTCTCTTATTCTAGATCACTGCTGGTAGGAAGGATCATTTTCTTACTCTTCTTTCACTCACTAATCTTGGAAGAGATCTAATAATAGTTTATGGACTATTAGTTCTCTTCATTTTCATGAAATCATGAGTCCCAGACTATAGGTAGATGCTCTTTTGATGTTATTTTTTCACCCATATATGAAATCCACTTTTCCACGTACTGTTATGTTAGAGAAAATTTCATTCAAGAATTGTTATAATGATTTTTCAACATTTTTTGAGTCCAATGTGAACCTCCTTTATTAGTTCACATATTTTATAGAAATTATGATTCACGGATCACCTCTCTTTAGACTACTTCTTCTTCTGAGAACCGCTTCTCCTCTACTTTTGTGTAATGTCCTAGATTCCGCGTACCTTATTTACTTCCACGTACCACCTATAGAGTTACTTATGTTGTGAATGACTTATTCCCTTACGGTCTTTAGTGCCTCACAAAATCCATTCATGGAATTTCTTCCGCATGCTATTTTACCCTTCATAGAATCCACCTTGCGAACCTCTTTCAGACTTGGCCGAATTCCCAGAGAAAATTGTTTTATTATGAAAAACTCTCTGAGTAATGATGGGATTAGAACTCAGTATATATGAAAACATATCTGAACAATTTAATAATATGAGATTACCAAAACATTCAATGTAGTATAGCCTTCACTGTGTACCACTTCTCCTATGAGCTGTTCTTCCCAACATTGTCTATGTACCACCTATCATCATTCATAGAGTCCAAAATCACCATCACCTTTTCAAAAAAAAAACACCCTCACATGCTCTTCAAATAATCACTTAGTTTCCAGTAAAAATTATACATCCCTCATACCTCAAACCTTCTGCGTACCACATGCCATACGATGAAATGTTTCTGCGAACTCTTTTCCATTTGCGAACTGCAAGCCTCCCCACGAACCATTTTTCTTTCACATACTACTCTCCATTATGTGAACCATTCCATGTAACTCCTTTGTATTCCATGAATTGTGTTTCATGGTCTCTATACTATTTATTTTGATGCATAATATCTTACATTTCCAAAAAACATCTCCCGATTTTGAGGCCCAATTTTTTTTCCAACACTAGGAAACTGAACCACCTTAAACACCTTCTTCATCAAACACCAACCATGCTCATTCATGGTCATATGTATTTGTCAATAAACACAATCACAAGCATAAAATACTTAGAGGACACCATTTGGGATTTCTACATAATAGATAATGTCAAATAGAACTTCAACTCATTGCAGGAAGCCTGATAATTTGAATCCATAATAAACGTCACACCCTTATGAGTAAGAAAAATTAATAGCGAATCTGTATAAGAGAAATCATTCACAAACCCGATTTAATACCCTATTAAGACCAATAATATCCTAATATAAAATAAATTACATGGTTCCTCCCATTACATAATAGATTCCATATTTTTAGGATCAACTGAGATACAATGTTTAGAGACCACGTTCCCCAAGAACTTCACCTATTAAATTTGGAATTATAATTTATATATCTTGGAATAAATTTGGTGATATCTCAAGATATAAAAAACTACTCTTAAATGAACTATGTAATCCTCCTTGGTTTTTTAATAATCCATGACTTCATCCATGAATACCATAACAAAAGAGTTTTGATACTGATGGAAAATATTGTTCATTGGTGACATGAAAATAGTAGGATTGCTGGTTAGTCCAAATAGAATAACAAGGTACTCATAGTGGCCATACCTTCTATTGAATGTGTTATTTAATATATCAAAGTATTTGACCCTGATTTTGTGGTAACTAGACCATAGATCGATGTTAAAGAACAACTTCTCCACCTTTATCTAATAAAAAAATTCAATATGGAGAAATGGGTACTTGTTCTTTACCATAACCTGATTGAACTTTTAGTAATCAATAAACAAGAAAATTGTTCCTTAGGCCTTCTTGTATAATGTATTTGGTGCTACCCAAGGTGAAAGAGTAGATATAATGAACTCTTAGGAAGTCATTTCATCAAACCAATTCTTTTGTTCCTTTAGTTCATCAAGTTATATGTGATGGGAATGAAGAATTATATATTAGGTACCTAATCACAAGTCGATAGATAAATCCACCTTCAACTATGATTGTAGGCCATAGTAGTATAAGGGAAACACTAATGGTAATTCCTTAACTACTGGAGAAAGCACAATAAAAGAATCTTACTTCTCTAGTTCAATAGAAAACAAGGATATTTTCCTTCCCTGGTAAGGAAGATGAGGTTCAGATCAACTAGCCCTCATGTCCCATTCTCCAAAGAAAACATATAACTCCACATCAAGGGTAGTAAATGTAACCCGTCAATGATAAAATACAATCCAAGATTTATAATTCAATAACCAGTCCATCTTGAGAATGACATCTAGAGCATTCATGTCTAGAATAAAAAAGTCCCCAATGAGTTCAATATCAGATAAAGAGAATACATAAGAGGGGAATCAGATACCCTGATCCCTCTTTATCCATAGAGATATTATAATATCAATCACATGAGGCATGAGTTCTATTGAAAGATTCAATAATTACATGGTGCATGTTGATAAAAAATAATGAGTGATGATTGTATCAAATAAATTAGTCAGTAATGAAAAAGAAAAAGAAATGGTACCTCTCACTATCAACGGACCCGCATCAGTACCTGCTGGAGACTCTCCCATTGTGTGAAGTAGCTTTGATCCTATAGCTAGTGGATATGACCCAATTATTCATGAATCATCATACTATGTCATATATTTTATCTATACTAATGATCATGTTCTTTTACATAGGGAAATAAATTCCTAAAAAAAAATCTATAGGTGGCTTGAACATCCATATGAGCTGTTAATATTTGGTTCCTCAATGGATGCTCACTTTTAGTTTCAGACCATTTAATAATGGAAAAAAATCATCATGCCCATACTAGACATTGAATAATTTCTGGATGATGTTTTTTTCTAGGACCACCACTAATATTTCCACCACTATGATTATTATTATTTCTCTTCCCTTTAAAGATAGTAGAAAATCTTCCACTAGGAGTAAGAGTAACTCTTATCAACCCGGACATTCCAGATCCAGGTCTATTTCCACCATCAAAGACCAATCTAGGAAACATTAATATGAGGTAGGATTTGACATAAATAAATAAGATTGAATATCTAATTTAAGACTCAGTTGAAACCTCTAAGCCTTCACCTTCTAATTTACCACCAAATCAGTTAAAAACTGAGTAAATTCAAAAAAACGATTGGCGTATTGAGTCACTATCCAATCACCATGTTGAAGGTTGAGAAACCCTATGGACTTATCCAAAACTAGAAAATCTGGATAAAACCCCTCCATAATAAGTTCTTGAATTTTTTAGACTCAACTCACTCATCCCATTTTTCTATAACTATATCTCCTCCACATATCCTCCTATGCAACTCAATATTGAATACATCACACTTTACCTTAATGGTGTCTAGTATCTCTAAGAAATCGAAGAGTCATTAAATACTTGACAACTAATCCTATAACTGTTTAGGATAATTGATTACCTATAAATATAGTTGTTTAAAATGAATAAACTCCTATGATATATCTATGTTATTATACCTTTTTGGTTCCACTCCTAGATCCGGAAAGATAATAGGTGTAGTACCTTGACCCAAATCATGGATCGCCTGCACTACCACCTCTATGTGGTTCTATTCGACTGTAGAGTTCACTTACTATGGTTCATCAATTTATCTCTATTGATCCTATTCAAATTTATTTTTTGGGTCTTGGTACTACACTACATCAATATATAGTAAAGAAACAACAGTCAAGATACATAGGGATATCAATTTTATCATTTAAAACTCAACCTACGAAAAGAATTCTCATATAAATGTTTAGGAACCGTCTGGAATCAAATTAATTTATTCTTCAAAGATATTTTTTCCAACCACCAATGGTAAAATGTGGCTCATTAAAATGATATTTTTCCAGGAACATTCTTGTAACCTACCCCTTATGTCCCAATAATATTATATCCTATCTACCAAGGCATCCCAAATCGCATACCAAAATCCAATATGGGAAATAACCATGCCTTTGATTCTGTTTTTTCACAATCTAATTTTGGATAACCAACTAAATCAGTACCTCAATGATCCTTGACACATCCTGAAGGGTGTTCCCAATCCCTATGGACTATAGACTAGTGTTTGGGAATCAAGAAATGACCATGAGGAATGATTTCACCATAAGAAAATCCCAAAAACTAATTAGTTAAAAGAAACCATAAATAGTCAGTATGATGATATAGAAATAATTTGAAAAGTATTAAAAACTATCAATAAACTATAAAAATCACATAACCCATAAAAAAATCACCATAATAACTCTTCATAACAAGTGGATTTGAAACCCCACTTATCACCACCAACTCCCAAAGTCCTGCTATTTATGAATACCCACCATTACCAAGAAGTGATTTACCTTTTCATAGACCTAGTAAAAGAAAGTCTAAAAATACCCATAGTCTAATATAGGGTGTGACTGACAATAAAACAGTAGTATTTCACACAAATATTTCATAATAATTCTAAATCAAATAAACCAAATATTATTAATTTAAAAATACATGGCATGTTAATATATTTCACAATTTTCAACAAAACATGATTTTCAAATAATTTTCCAGAAATTATAAATTAGGTATATCAAATAGTAATGAATAATCATTTCTATCAAACATGAATAAATTATACATTCTATAAAATCTAGCATATATAGATCGTTTTCAATAATAGCATCATGGACACAAACCCTATGGCTAGTTAATCCAAAGATCAAGGATCATCACACATCTCATTGAAATATAACTCTAGGTGTACACACTTCTCTTGATCTCATACATAGGGGGAAAAGGATTCCACAATAATTAATAAATTTCCTTCCCATATAAAATTTTAGATAGTGTTATCATCCTTAATTCATTTCTAGTTCGAGATTACTCATGCCAAAGAATGTTTTTTCTGGACTACCCACCTAAAAACCATGCTCCCATGAGATTCAATTAAAACATTCCAGTGTAAAATCAGTCATCTCAAATAAGTTTCATTAATCCTCAATTAATCATACACAAATCACATTTTCAACATTCCATTTCATTTCAAAACCCAACATAAATGGTTTTCCTTAAAACTCGTTCCTTTAAAAAAAATTAATTTCATCCAAATTCAAAAAAATATTCCATGGTTCTATTTCTTAATAATATGCATCAAAATCATTCTAAAATCATTCATTTTAATTTCAAAACATATTCAAGAAATCAATACTTTGTTTTAAAATACATGTCCAAGAGGATAAATCACACAACATATCATTTTGAAAACATTTATCAAGAGTCTAAAATCATGATTTGGAAATCAATCAGAAATCCATTTCAAATCAAACAAGAAATTATTGTTTCAATTTATAGATATTTCCTTAAAATCCACATACCTTAGTTTTAGTATCGTTTATCACCTAATAAGGTACCTACAACTAGCATGATAGAAGGATCTAAATTGATCCATGTACAATGATCAATGAAATATAACCTCTATATCCATTAATAATATCTCCCTATAATGATGAATAATAACTGATTTTAGAGGAACCAAATAACTAATTATAGAATATAGAATTCCCATGTACCCTTCTAGGAATATTATCAATATAAAATTTCAGTCAATGGAAGGAGAATAAATAGTCTAATAGAGGAAAATGAGTTAAGGATACATTAATGTCATCTTTAAGGCTTCACACAGTTGGAGTAACCTCCCCCATGAAGATTAGGGGTCATTCATTCATTTTAAATGTCTAAAACCAGCTTCACCATGCGTTAGTGTTTCCCACCACAGGATGGTGGCTTCACCTAGGGGACAAGACATGGGGACCACCCATATCCTATTTTAAAGATCTGGACCATTGAGGATCACCATGGACTCCATGATAGTAATGATGTATAGGGGGACTCCACTCATGTTCTACCTAAGGCCACACCCATTTTGGCCCTACTAGTTTTACATAGGAGGAAAAAAGACATTCCATGGCCACCATCTTAGTTATGGTCCTTCCTATTTTTTTTACCAAAATTCCAAAAATTTATTTTTTAGCCACAAAGAACCCCCAACACTTACAATACTTAAAAAACCAACATATTGATCAAAAGAAAACATACCTATGACTCAAAGGATGTCACATGATTGGATAAGTGCTTCTGTTTGGTTTTTTTATGTAAGAACTCGGGGTTTTATTTGAGCTATGGATCCTTTTTCATGTTAAATTCTTGTTTATAGCCTAATGTGAATACCCTTTAATTTTATGGGGGTATTGGGGGTGTCTGGGGATTTTTCGTAGCTCAGAACCCAACTTTTGGGGAGATGTATGTTAGCCTCATGATTAGTAGAATCCTTGTGGCATAGGTTCATTGTTACAACTAACCATGTGAGACATTGGTAGAGATATGTAGGAGCCTACATGTTTTGAAACATTGTTCAATTTGAGACCCATGCCCATGAGAAAGCTCTAAAGTTTTTGAAAGTGGGATGAGACACAGTTTTTACATGGGGTTTCAAACTATGCGTGAAAACCATGTAAAGTGACCCTCCTTATAGAAGTGTGTGCACGGTTGGCACAAGGTTTGGCCAATCGTGTGGCCAAACCTTGTGACCCTGAATTTTGGGTGAAATTATAGATTTTACATTAATTATTCTTATGTTTCAAAATAAATTTTCCATCTATTTTGGTGGATATAAGCTTGAACATGGGATCTCATCCTTGAATCCAATCATATGATTTTCCACTAATCCTCTATATGATCTCATAATCGGGTGTCATCGATCTCATTGGATCTGCATCAGTGAGTACTCAATTCTTCTTTTGTTATTACTCATTATTCTTGAAATAATCTGTTCTATTTATGTTTAATCTAATTTTCCTTATTTTCATGTTCTTCATCCATTCTTCATTTTTATTCTAATATGATTCAAATAAAGAGTTTATACTAGATGAGTGCTCTTATAATGAACTATGGTTGGTGTTCTATACTTTTACTAAATGGTTTGGTTATTTATTAAGCTAGTTTCTATTATGACGCCCTTCATAATTTTTGGAGCATACCTAAAAGTGAATTGATAAATTGAATTAAATGAAATAGAACCTATTATGGATTCCATTTAGCCTCTTTGAGACTCATTGGTGGTTGTTTCCCCAACCAAGGTCACCCATGGATTTTTCCTTTGAGAATTACTCAGTTAAACCACCCTAGGGGTGAGTGTTTATGCTTTTCTAGTTAGAGTAAGCCTGATAATAAATGAATATTACTAAATTGACTAGTAATGAGATGTTCTGGATCATTTTCCATGTGATACATGATCTTTAATTGTTTAATTGTTTAATTTTGATATGTTATATGAGTGGGTAAACTCATTATTTTCTTGAATGTAAATTTATATATGAGTGGGTATACTCATGGGACATGGAAACTGTTGAAAACTTCTTGGGCTTTTATACCATTTGGATTATGATTCTATGTGATGAATTGGTCTTTAATACCCCTTGGATATAGTTTTCATTGGGAGTGAAGTGGAAATGGTCCGTAGACATGCTCTATGGACCCCAACTCATGCCTAACTGAAATTCCATTGAGATTATCTTGGGACTGGACAGGGATTCCTTGGTCCACTTTACCTTAGATCTGGCCCTCAGGGTTATAACACTTGATTATATGACATGGACATGGTAAATGTTATATTAATGGTTTTACGTCTCATATGTGGTTGTTTGGAAGCTCGTGGTTATATAACTCATCCATGGATGATATGACATTACAAGTTATATGGAAAGGTCATGTGTTATATGAGACATGTAGTATATGGAATGGTTGTGGTGTTTACTTCATTTTTCATTTTAGCTTCCTTTTTATTGGATAATGAAAAAAACATTGTTGGTATCCTTGTGAGGCTATTCAGTATCATTGGTTTTGTATTATACATTTCATGGGAACTTTACTTTCACACTAATTACATGATTTTATTTTTACTCTACTATACCTTGTTATATTGAACATCTATGATTTTCTTTAAACCTTAGGGTGGTTACTTACTAGGATTATATCACACAGCCTATTTGAGCCACCATTGGGTATCTGGAGTGACTATTTGATTAAAGTTAGGGACTAGGGAAAGTGACGACAGTTCGATGGTTGACATTGTGCCATGCTTAAGAGCAGGGGAGCACAAGAGGGAGCTGAGGATCATGATGCTATCAAAAGATAGTGATTTTTTGTATTTCAGAATTTTGATACATTTATTTTATTGTATTATTCTATACCTATTTTGGATGTTTTGTAGAAACATGACATGTATCACCATATTTTCTATATGAGATTACTTTAGTAGCTATTTATATATTCAAGTATTGTTTATTCATCTAGTTTATGACTGTTATACAGCTTCTTATATTGATTTCTACTCATATTTCACTATGTTACACTCTAGTAATGAGTTCATAGTCTCCCCTATTACACATCCTAGTACCTTACTGATAGTCAGCATCCTCTAGCCTTTGGGGAGATTCACTTGAGTCTATGTATCAAATGGGGTTCAGGGTATTGTTGAGTGGCATCCAGGTTTGGGTGTTACAAATTGGTATCAGAAGGGTTTTTATTTTCCAGTTTTCTATTCTATTTAGTGATAATACAAAGGGACAGGAACAATTAAAATTTGATAATTAGTTGATATTGGGAACAACGAACACATGTATAGGAAAAATCAAAACCATCTCAAATGAAATTTTTATTTTTTAGATTATGAAAATTATAGTTGATTTTATTCCACCTTTGGATGATGAAATTGAATTATAATGTTATTATTAATATGAGGGTGGGTTCTATATTGAAGTAATCAGATGAGATGAGGGTATGACATCTCATTCATCATTTTATGAACTTTTTGGAAATCACATTCCATGCATTATTCCATGCTATATAATATGCATTACATATTTTCATGATGTTTTGATAGGCTTGGTGATAGATATACCTACTATTGTGATAGACATAAATGTAGGGTTTTGAGGAAACATGGTTGTAACTCAAAGTGTCCGCCATAACCTAAGAAGTTTTTTATAATTAGAATGCAGTAGACACCCTAAGTAGCCAATTGTGGCATGTTTATTCATGGACTATGAGTTTCATGGGATGTAACTTGTTATGGTGTGGATTAGGTGGACACCATATTTCAGTTCATAAAGAGTATGTGCCCTTACGGATTGGAAATAAACGTACCATTGGATTCAACCATTTAAAATGGAGTGTGAAATGAATATGAAATTGAAATGGTAAATAGATAACTCGACCTTGACCCACTTTTTGAGTGGGAGAGAGGCAGTGTCTCTAGTGGAATATGTGACTTGTATTATACAGTCATAGCATTAGGAGTGGGCTCTATGGTATGTCCGGGTTATAGAAAGGTTCTTCCACATCCTATACATATGAGCTGTGAAATTTGATATCAATATTTTTCTGATGTGTGTGTTTAGAATTACAGATTCATTCTAAGATGATGAACTCCAGTTGTATATTGGGAGGGTAGTAATGACCATGCGTCGGAGGCGGTGGACCATGGGATACTGGTGGATCCTTCTTTAGTGACAGCTATGGTATCATCTATTGTTCCAGAAATAGGTGTTGAGGTACAATTACATAAGGGGTTTTATCACTTCATACAGACTCCATAGGGATCACCACAGATTACCTTATCTATGGATGAGCTGGTTCGTGTGTTACAATAGCATCATCCTCCCATGTTTTGGGGGGGAAAGAGGTCCACAAGATACTAATATGTGGCTTGAGACAACGTTGTCAATATTCAAGAATTTTGAGACACATCCTAAAAGGAGAGTGAAGCATGTGATATATATGCTTCTAGGAGTATAAAATCACTAGTGGGATGTTCGAAACTTGGATAATGGGCTATGATATATGGTTTGGGATGATTTCCGAACAATGTCTTATGACTAATTTTACCCTAAGGCTCTAAGTACATATTTAGATAGTGAGTTCATGTGTCTAGAGAGGGGTGTTATAATGGTTATGGAGTACACTACATGCTTTATAAATTTATATTGTTTTTATTTGGATTACCGTGATAATGACTTAACGAGGGTGAGGCACTTTGAAGAAAGTCTTCAACATGTCGTTCACTCTCAGGTCAATGTTATAAGATCCTAGACTTGATAGAGGTATGTCCTAGTTAAAATTTTGGTTTAAATATTTTTTTGGGTAAATGAAATGTTTATCATGAGTTTAAAGATAATTTGGGGTTGTTTTGGGGTTCAGAACAAGATAGGAAGGGATACTGGGGCAATCTATGCAAGGAGCATGATTAGAACACAACTAAGTAAACTGTGCGACCTTCCTAGGAAAACCGTGCAGCCTTGGATAGTGTCATATCACTTGGTTGGTTCATGGTTAAGTAATAAATGTGGCCTTCCTAGGTAAATGTGTGGCCTAAATCCCCTTAGGAAGTGTCTTGAACCTGGTTTTCACATGGTTTTGATAACTATGCAGACAAACCTTGCACCCCATTAAAAGTTAGAAAATTTGTAGTTTTATAATTCTAAGATTTTAAGAATTCAAATGATTCTTCTCCCCTATCTCCATCCTCCATCTATAGTGAGGAAAAATAACTCTCAAGAGCTCATAAGTAATGATCTCTTTCATTTATAGACCATTTGAATTGACGTTGGTTGTAGATCGACGCTCTGGGTATGTCTAATCCTCTCATTTTATCTCTGTTCCAGATTAGGGTTTTTATCTTAGGTGATCTTCTTTTAAATCCATAAAACCCACTTTTTCTGGTGGAATCTAGGATGTATCATGAAAGGGTGATTGAATTGGGATCTAAGGATATAATTAAATTTACATTCATCAATGGATTCAGGGTAGGTGGTCTACAAGTTATATCCCATATTTTTTAAGTGGATTTGTGCGATTTAGGATGTGTTTATGATTTCCCTATGTTATTATTTTTCTATCATTAGAGACATTTGGAAAAAATGGGTGTCTAATTGATGTGTTAAACATCTCGTGATCATTTTTGGATGAATTGAGGATTATTTGACTAATATAGGTCCACCTATGGGGTGTGCCGACTCTCTCAAACCTAGAAATTGGTAAGGATATGTATACGGTTGACATGTGATGACATAGAGTCCATGAAGAACATGTTAATGTGGTTGGTTTTGTTGAAAATGGATTAATGATAGTTGCGTCTAGGGTTAATAATGTCATAGGGGTCTTTTTTTATTGACATGGAAGTGGGTTAAAAAGAGGATTAATGTGAATGTGACAAATGGATTGTGTTTGGTACATGAAATGCATAAAGGGGTTAATGCATGGTAATTGATGAATTTTCTTAATTATTTTAGGCATAAGAAATTTGAAATGGGCTAAATGGAAAATTTAATGTAAATGTAAAATTGTTAACGGGTTATTAAATAATTTTTATTCTTATGATGATTGTTGTGGACTATAAATGTTATTTGTTTTGGTTGTGTTTGGTTGTGCTATGGTATGTGTGGTGAATAGATACATATATATATAAATATATATAAGCATTTTCACATGGTTTGGTGGTGGGATAAAGAATTGAGGATCCTCCTATGGGCCAGGTTATACAGATGGTCTTACCCCACCTAGGCATGCATGGGTTAGAGAGTCGAACTGATTCTCTATGCCCCTAATGGTTAAATTAGATAAAACTAACTAGAATAAGGCTCTAAGGTAAGTTATATTTAATAATTGTGAAACATTATCCCTTATAAGATAGGGACTTGACTTAAGACCATATTCATAGTGATGAATTTCTAAACCCTTGTTTCAATAATGTAAATACCTAACCCATGGAAAACATGTTAATAATGAATTAATTAATGAAGAATATGTAAATGGTGAATTTGGTACTAAGGATGGAACTGGTTAAAGAGAAGTTTTTCAACTAATGGATCTTGAACTATCTTTTATTTACATATAATTTTTTTAGTTCTGTGATGTACTATCTATATGGGCTGGATATTTTGTAGAAACCTTTGGTAGTGGCCTACTATGTTTCACTCAAACACTGCTTTGGCCTCCATTGGGTACTAAAGAATATTTCATTCTTTTAGGTTAGGATAAGGGAATGGGAACCATGATTGGGAATTTATTTGGGCTTTGAAGGTGCTTAGAGGAGGTTCCAGACTTGGATTTAGCACCATTTTGGGGATTCCGTAGTTTGTCATTAATTTTGGGTATTGCTCACATGACATTATTTAGCATAATATGAAATAATTATTGTTGGCTATAATTTGTGCCCATATTTTGTGATATGTTTATTATCCATATTCATTGGTCATTACATGATTTTTCTAGTATTTAAAATTTTTATCTATTGTGGATCACACTGATAATGGGGTATAGTCTCCCCAGGTGACTTATTAGACTCTCAATGCTTGTTGGAAACCCCTCGTGTATGGGGAGGCAGGCTTGAGGTCATTTTGATGACCCAGATCGGGGCATCCGTTTATTGGCCTATGGTTCGGGGACATTAAAAAGTTGTATTAGAGTGGGCCCTTTCTATGACATACTAATTGGGGATTGTAGGTAGGAGATTAGTAAAGTTTTAGGCCTTGGTTATGAGCTCATTATTAAGAGTATCTATCCCATGTATGAGGGAAATCCCAATTCAACTAGGGTGGGGATTATTGTTCTTGTTATGGGTTGTCACATTTGATGATATTTCACCATTTTGTGATTCACTTATTCTGTGATGTGGAAGTTTTATGATATTTATCTCATGGTTGAAATGGAATGGGATTGAGAGTTGATGAATCATTATAGGAACCTATGTATATAAGAGACATGAATCATGATAGGTACACACATGGGATGGTTGTGTGGGACATTAAGGGTAGAATGAATTTTACCATTATGGGACAACATGAAGAAAAATGTGTCTAATAAAATAGTTTAAATCGGTAAAAGGAAAATAAAATGTTAAATAATTTTTAAATAATTTTTCTTAATTAAGGGTTGTAAGTGAATCAAAATGTTGGTATAGACTAGATGTTAATTGGGAAGTGTTACTAGGAGAATGATTTGTGGTGTATGTGTGGAAATAACATGGAAATATTTCCCAATGTAAAACTATATTTTTTTAAGTTTGTTCACCCATGTTAACCATGTCCATCAGGAGGGATGGTCAAGGGTAGTGTTAGGGATGTGACAATGACCTTTGGTATAGTGTACCTGAATGATTTTTTTTATGGATGGTAGAGATCATTCGTTTATATTAATTGTGAAAGATTTATATTATGTGTTCTAAACCTCCTGTTTCGTATTTTAGATAAATTCCACCATGAATACATGTTTTAGTTGAGCATCATGGGGATGTCACTGAGAATGATCCACCATAAGTGGAGAAAAAAACCTAGAGATCTAGGGAATTAGGGGAGAAGTTAAGTTCCATGATAACTTTTCTCGTTTCATACATAATATGGAATGGGACCCTAGGTGGGTTGTGAAAAGTATATTTGAACTGAATAGTTAATTTCAGTTGCAACACCCTCCAATGTTTTCTAGAGAGGGTGGACCTGCGACTGTAAATTTCTGGATAGAATATATTCAGAATTTTTTGGATCACATGGATTCTTCTGTAGAGAATAGGGTCAAGATGAAAACTTATATGTTGTGAGTCCAAGTAAAATGTTGGTTGGAAGTTCTTCTTCCTAACCAACATGATGATAGTATGGGTTGGAATGATTTTCATGATAAGTTTATGGAACACTTCTATCATGAAAAAATCAAGTAAGATAATTCTATAGATTTTATGAGGTTTTCCTAGTGATCTATGATATTCATGGAATATGAAAATCATTTCAGCGACCTACAGTGTTTTATTCCAGCAATGGTGGGGGATGTGGTAGTCATGGCTAGACATTTCCAAGATGGACTCATGTATAAGATCAAGTCACAGGTGAATATCTTTCACTTGAATAGGGTCATTGATGTGGTGGATCAAGCCCTTATATAAAAATTAAACCTCAAAGAGGATTTTAGCAGACTATATGTTGTTCCAGTTGGGTGAACTAGTGGTGAGTCATTCTATAATAGGAAGCGCCACTTCAAGAATTTTCACCAGGGTGGTGGTGGAAAGGGAATATAGAAAATGGACACAGTCTCTTGGTCTAGTGATCAAGTTTGCTGCTATCAGTGTGTCAGGTCGAGACACATGAATAGTCACTATTCCTGGCCACTAGTGGAGTGTCAAGCATGAAACAGATTGGGGCATGTGTAGAGGTTCTGAAGGATGTTTTGACAGTCAGGATATGATGGAGGTTTGAGGCTAGTGTATAGTACGGACAGGGGGTTAGTTACCCTAAATCAGGCAGGTAGTTAGAGATCCTTGGTATGTACTAGTAGGGGTGGTGGATTTGGAACTCTTGGGAGAGATCATCCCCCTTATAGGGGTATTAAAGTTATATTTACATAGGCCAAATCCCATGGCAGAAGGACAATCCATCTTCACATAGTTCAGTATACACTAGGAGGTGGAAAGGCTATACCATCTACTATTTGAGGTTTGATCCTTGTATCTTCCATGCTTTCCGGTGATTTATTTGACATAGGTTCCATAAATACTTTTATATTTCATCAATTTTTAGTTTTTTTGGGCCTATCCATGTAATTTTATTGTTGGGTAATGGTGATTAACACACCACTAGAGGTGGAAGAAGAAAATAGAAAACATTGTAAGGGTTTTTTCTCTTATGATTGGTGGGTACCATTTCTTATGGGACTTATTCATAATTGAGATGTTGGGTCTTGACCAGATTCTGGGTATAGATTGGTTGGTGTTTTTCCAAGACCATATCTTCTATTACCGTCATTTGGTATTGTTCCAAACTATTTATAGAGACACCTTTGTCATTCATGGTGAGTGGATGTTCAAGAATGCCATACAAGACCAATTTTACAGTAGTTGGGAGAACTCATAGCCCAAGTGGAATGTCTTGTGCTTAATGATAGAGTAATAGAGCATCAATTATTCCCTCCCATTTTGGATCAATTTCAGGATGTGTTTCTTTAGGACATCTTGGGGCATCCACATGAGAGAGATGTTGAGTTTACATTTGATTTTTTGGCAAGGAATGAGCCAGTTTCATTTCCACTATACTAAATGGCATTGGAAAAACTCTAGGAACATAAATATCAATTAAAAAAAATGGAGAATAAAGGGTTTATCTATCCTAGTATTTCCCCTTGGGGATATTTGGTGTTATTTTCCAATAAGGTTGATGGATCATTGAGGTTATGTGTTGATTATAAGAAGTTGAATTAGATTAAGGTTAGTAACTAATACCCTCTACCACAAATCGATGATATTTTAGACTTATTGAGAGGTTCATTAGTGTTCTATAAGATTTATTTGAGATTTTTATATCATCATTTGAGTGTGAGACCAAATTATTTACAATGAATAGATTTCAGGAGTAGGTACGGGTTGTATGAGTTGGTGCCGACACTATTCGGGTTGACCAGTGCACTGACTATGTTCATAACCTTAATAAACCAAATATTTCACCCATGTCTGGATCAGTTTTTAGTTATATTCATTGATTAAATCTTGGTGTACTCTAGAATTCATGAAGATCATTCCAAACAACTTAACATTGTCTTGAGTACACTAAGAAGGCCTAGGATTTACGCCAAGCTATCAAAAAGTTATTTCTGGATTGATAAAGTGAATTTATTGGGTAACATTAACTATGAGGTAGGTGTTTCAATGGATCCTGGGAATGTGTTGGTTTTTGTTTCTTAAAATCATCTTAATAATTTTTATGATATTCATAGTTTTCTGGGATTGTTCAGTTACTACCAACGGTTCATTAAAGATTTCTCTTTTTAGTGGTTCCACTTTCATTATTAACTAAGAAGGGATTTAAGTTTTAGTGCTCAGAGGAATGATAGAATTCATTTAAATAGTTAAAGAAGTGGTTGACGAATACACTGATCCTGATCTTCCCGATCCTGGTAAGAGCCACACCTTGTTCTTTGATGCATCTGGTATTGTAATTGGAAAAATGTTTATGTAAGATGATCGAGTTGTAGTATATGGGTTAATACATTTGATGCCTAATGAAATAAATTACCATACTCTAGATCGTGAGTTAGCCTATGTGTTTTATACATTAAAGATTTTGAGAATTTACAGGTTGGGAGACTGGTACACAGTGTTTACCGATCATAAAATTCTTAAGTACACCTTATCTCAATGTTATTTGAACCTTCAGAAAAAAATGGGTTGATTACATGCGGTCTTTTGATTTTGAGTTTCTTTAAACACCAAGAAAATGGAATAGTTTTTCAGATTCTTAGTGTTAGAAGTCTTATAATCCGGTGGATTAGGAGTCTAGCTCCGAGTACAGAATGATAGACTTGTTTGCTGAGATGCACCTGGAGGTGCAAGATGAGCATGGGTAGATGACCCTTGGGCCCAAAATAGTTGAATCCACACTATTGATTCAGGTCAAGGAGATTTTTCTAAATATCCAAAGTGCTTGCATATGAAATAAAGTCTATAATGTGGGGATTCAACTTCTTTTTGGGATATTGGTGCTGATGGGGTTGTTTGTGACTGTGGTCATTTGTGTATTCTAGTATGTATATGGGAAGAGTTGATGCATGAGTTTCATGCATCAAAGTGTGCAATGCATCTTAGTTTGACTATGATGTATCCTGACCTTCATAGGGAATACTTGTAGCCAAAAATGAAGAAAGAGGTTTTGGATGTTATAGTGTGATGCCTGACCGTTCAGAATGTGAAGGCTAAACATCAGCACCTGGGTAGGTTGTTACAACCATTTTAAATTCTATAATGGAGTTGGGATGATGTAACCGTGTATTTTTTAGTGGGTATTCTGAAGAATCCTTGGAATAATGATGTGATTTGGGTTGTTGTGTATCGATTAACATGTTGGATCATTTCTTTCCAATTCTAGAGACATTTACCGTTGATCATTTCATAAAGTTATATGTTTGGAAAATAGTGTTATTTCATTGGGTAACATGGACTATAGTTTCAGATCATAATTAGTGTTTTACATCATTCTTCTGGAAGGGGTTATAGAAGTCTCTCAGTACCCATGTATTTTTTTATGAATTTTCACCCATAAACAGACTGGTAGTCAAGGTGTACGATTTAGGTATTAGAGGACATGTTGAGGTTTTGTGTTCTAGATTTTGCTGGATCATGGGAAAATCACTTGTATTGTGTTTTTTTCATATAAAAATAGTTTCTAGGAACTATTTTATATGGAACGATTTGACGTACCCTATGGTAGACCATGTAGATATTAGTTGTGTTGGTTAGAAGCTGGAGAGTCTGAGCTATTGGGATCAAGTCTCATGGAAGAGATATAGAAAAATCTTCAATTGATTCATAAATGCATGGAAATATCTTAAAGTAGGAATAAGTCATATAAAAATTGGAGTTTTCGACCTCTTTATTTTATGGGGGTGACTTTTTGTTTCTTCCGGTGTCACCAAGGTAGGTCCACCATCGAATTTAAAAATAGGGAAAGTTGGTGCCCAAGTATGTGGAATCATTTGAGAGTGTAGAGAGGATCTGTACAATGACATATTGATTAGATATTTTATAGAGATATAGTGTCATGAATAATGTTTTTCATGTTTCATGTCTTTGGAAGTACCACCCTGATCCATCTCATGTGATCGATGTTGAGGATATAGAACTTAAGGCTGATGTGTCTTTTGTGGAGCATCTAGTTCATATTATAAATCACAATGAGAAATTATTGTGTGGAAATATAATGCACTTGGTTCGTGATTTATGGAAATAGATTAATTTTTAGGAAGATAAGTTGGAAATAGAGTCAGATTTATTGGCCCATTGGCTTGATCTCTATTCCTTGGAAACTCAATAATGCAGGGAGTGAGACTCGAGGATGACCCATTATAAGGTGATGAGTTTGTATGATCTTCTATGTCATAAAGGTATTTACCTGTTCAAATTTTGATTTGATTATTTTATTTTTGTTAGATGAATGTTTCTTGAGTGTATGATGAGCATCAGGGGTGTTCCAAGGGTTTAGGGAAGGAAAGGAAGGAAAACCAAGCCAATCTGCACAAGAAGCATGGCCAACACATGGTTATGTAAACTGTGAATCCTTCTGATGAAAACCATATGGACTTAGACAGTGGAATATTTCATGTTTTCTAAATGTTTAAGCAAACCATACATCCCTCCTAGTTAACTATTTGACCCAAGTCTCCTTAGGCGGTGTCTTGCGCATGGATTGGAAAAATATGTGGACAAACATGGTTCCCCTTTAAAAGTTGTAAAATTTACATTTTTTCTATTCCGGTGTTTATAAGTCTATAACCAATTTTTCTCCCATTTATCCTACTTCTATACCTGGTTGTAAAAAAAATATCAATATATCCCAAGTAAATATCTCCTTTTTATATCAATTTAGAGTGATATTGGTTGTGGATCAAAGCTCTGGGTATATCTAATCCTCTTATTTCATCTCTTTTCCGGATTAGGGTATGTATCTTGGGCAGTCTTCTTCTAAATACCTAATAAACCTCTTTATAGAGTAATATAGGTTTTAAATTAAAATGTTTTTTCTATTAGGATCTAATTCAAAAATTAAGAGTGAATTCATCAACATATTCTAGGTAAGTGGTCTTGAAGTTATATCCCATAGTTTTAAGAGGATTTATGAAATTGAGGTTGTGTTCTTTTCTTTCCCATTGTTATTATTTTGGTTTAGTTTGAGATTTTTGGTAAAATGGTTATCTAATTGATGGATTAAACCCCTCATGATCCTTATGGGATTATTTTATGGTTATTTGACTGATATAGGGCCACTGATGGGGTTCATTGACTCTCCTTAATCAATAAATTCGTAAGTATAAGTGTAGGGTTGACATGTGATAACATAGATTATATTAAGAACATGTTAATGTAGTTGGATGAGTTGAAAATAGATTAATGAAAGTTCCACATAGGGATAATAATGTCATAATAGGTTTTTTGTATTGACATGGAAATGGGTTAAAAAGGGATTGATGTGAATGTGTCAAAGGGATTGTGTTTTGTAATTTAAATGCACAAGTGTGTTAATGCATGGGAATTGATGAATTTTATTAATGAGTTTAGGTATATGAAATGGGAATTGGGATAAATGGAAGTGTTATGTAAATGGAAAAGTGTTAATGGATTATAGCATAATATTTATTCCCATGATTATTGTAGTGTACTATGATTTTTATTTGTATTAGTTGTGTTTGGTGGTGGTATGGTATGTTTGGTGAATCTGTATATATATAATCATGTGAACATAGCTTGGTGGTGGGGTAAAGGACTGCATCTCCTCCCACAGGTCAGGTTGGACTGATTCTCTAACCCCACCTATGGATGCATAGGTTTGGGATTCAGACTTATTCTCTATGTCCCTAATGTTCACATTCGTTGAAACTACTGAAAATAACGCTCCAAGGAAAGTGGGATTTATTAATTGTGAAGTTTTCATCCATTATAAGATAGGGATCTGACTTAATCCTTTATGGATAGTGATTAATGCCTAAAACCTAGTGTCAATAATGTAAATTCTTAACCCATGGAACTCATGTTGATAATTAATTAAGTAATGAATAACATGCAAATGAGAATATGGCACTAAGGATAGAATTGATTAAAGAAATGTTCATTAACTATTATCACTCAAACTGTATTTTAATTACTTTTCATTTATTTAGTACCATAATACGCTATCTTTTTGTACTAGATATTTTATAGACATCATTGGTGGTGGCCTACAGAGTTGTACTCACACCCTTATCGGGTCGTCATTGGGTACTCGAGTAGATTGTATGCTTGTAGGTTAGGATAAGGGCAGGGGACCTATTTTTTGGTCTTTATTAGGGTATGGGAGGTTTTTTGAAGTGGTTCCAGACTTGGTGTTAGGACTATTTTGGGGATTCCATTGTTTTTTTTACTTTTGTGTTTTGTTCACATGGCACATTTTAGTATGACATGACATAATTACTGTTGGCTATTATTTGTACCTAGATTTGGGGAGATGTTGATTATGCTTATTCATTGGTCATTTAATTTTGTTTATGATATTTAAAATTTTTAAGTGTTGTGGATCACTATGATATGGGGGTATAGTCTCCCATGTGAATTATTAGACCCTCATTTCTAGTCAAAAACCTCTGGCGTATGGGGAGGTGCGCTTGACTTCATGTGAAGACCCAGATCAGGGCACTGGTTTACTAGAATCTGGGTTGGTTACATTAAAAATGTGTTTATATTGGCCTATATTAATGAAGTTTTAAATCAAGTGCTAATTATAGAATGGAACATGAGGGAATTTAGGGGCGTGGAGTAGATTAGTTGAGTCTCTCAAACTATTATTTCAACTTCCAACGGTAGAAAGTGACATTCGGAGACATCCCATAAGATGAGTATCACCCAGGATGCTGGAGCTGGAAATTTAGGTTTTTGGAATTAGTGTGGAAGATGGGGATATATGAGAAATCAATGTGATCACAACCCAGTCGATTTCTGAGATTATGGTAGGATGATAAATGTGAAATGATTCTACAGGACCTTCCCTCCAACAGTTAGTGGTAGGGGTCATCATCGACACTAGGTTCGGGAGTGGGTTTCATGGCTCTGCATCAAGCATGGAGATGGAATAGTACTAATAGATCAATTTGAGGTGGTGGAGGTTATGTATGAGTCATTATGGGGCCAGTTACACCAAGATATCAGAATCGACCTACTCCGAATACTGATCTTATTTCATAAGGCCACAACTTAGGTCAGATCTATTCTCTAAAGACAACATTTTAGGATCGGGGCATTAGACCATATACGGTGATAGGAATGATTTCAGTAGCCTTAACACTTTTATATTCTCTTTTTGAAACAGGTCCATTAAATAGTTTTGTGTTTGTGACTATTGTAAAAATCTTTGGGCTCGTGATTTAGTTTGATGAGGGTGTTTTGACTTTAGACACTCCATTTGGGACCAGAACAGATTATAAATGTCATTGCATGGATTTTCCCTTAGTTTTGGTGGGTGTAACATTGTTCAGGATCTTTATGTCCTCGAGATGATAGGGTTTGATGTCATAATTGGGATGGATTAGCTAGTATCTTATCATGAATGTTTTTATTTCTATCATTGGAGGGCTAATTTTACATGGGAAGAGGGAACATTTTATCCTCAAAATGTTGAATGGGATGTTTAGGTTATCTGAGTTGGACTAGAGAATCGTGGTTTAGGAAGAACGACATCTTAGATTGCTAGGTTGTATTGGGATTGTCAATGAGAGCATCAGGTGGACATTTATCTAGTGTTTGATCATTTTAGATATGACTTTCTAGAATAATATTTTTATTTACCTTATGAGTGAGAGGTGGATTTATCCATCAATCTAGTTCTAGGAGATGCACTAGTATTCATTACTCCTTACATGATGGGTATGAAAGAGTTTAAAGATCTCAGGAGGCAGCTAGAGGATTTAGGGGTAAAAGGGTTTGTTCAAACTAGTACTTCTTTAGGGGGTTCACCAATCATTTTTACAATAAATGTGGATGGTAACCTTATTATATGTTTGGATTATTGAAAATTTAACCAGCTGGTGTTTAATAATTTTTATCCCTTTCCATGGATAGATGATATGTTTGACCAACTTTGAGGTGCTCAGGTGTTCTTGAAAATTGATTTGAGGTCAGGATATCACCAGGTACATGTTCAACCTATAGACACACAATGTTTAGTATTTCATATTAGTTATGATCTATATGAGTATCTAGTTATTTCAATTGGTTTCACGAATGCACTAGTAGTTTTCATGGTGCTGATGGAATAATTTTTTCATCCTTATCTGGATTCATTTGTGGTGGTTTATGGTTGATATGTTGGTGTATTCTCAAAATCAACACAACCTTGCCAAACATCTAGAGATTGTTTTGAATGAACTAAGAGAGAATAAATTATATGTTAATCTCCCAAAAATGACACTTATGGATGGATCAGATTAACTTATTGTGTCATATTATCTTAGAGATAGAAGTATCAGTTGACCTAGAGAATATGAGAGCTTTTTTTTCATAGGATCATCCCAAGAACATTTTTGACATATGGATTTTCTTGGGGATATATATATATATATATATATAAGAAGAATTTACTATAGGATTTCGCGTTCTTATAAGCCCCATTGATGAGCCTGACTAAGAAGGGTATAAATTTTGTTTGGATATATACCTATGAGACAGACTTTTAGGAGATAAAAGGGAGATTGACTTTAGAACTGATCTTGATTCTGTCAGAGTAGGATAAAAGAAACATTGTGTATTTTGATGCATCATGTATTTGGATTGAATCAGTTTTGATATAGGGGGATAATGTTTTGGTGTATGGGTCTCAGTAGTTGAGGTTACATGAGAGGAACTACCCAATGCATTATCTCGAGTTAGTGGTAGTTTTTCATTCTTTTCATTGTTGGAGACACTACTTATTGGGAGAGAATTTTTTTTGTACATTATCCAAAAAAATACTCAGGTACATATTTATATAGCATTATCAAAATATTAGGTAGTGAATGTGGGTTGAATACCTAAAATATCCCGAATTCGAGTTTTCTTATAGGCTAGAATGTATACCCCAATAGCTGATGCATTGAGCAAGAGGACTCAAATACAAGAATTTTAGGAATCCAATAGCAAGTGGAAGCTTATGTATTTGTTATATGAGATAGATTTTGAGGTTAAATATAGTCAGGGGATGACCTATATTTTACCCTTAGTTGTGACCTCTACCCTACTAGATAGAGAGAGGATGAAGTGGTTTTTTGGATTCTGAGGACCTAGTCCTATGGGGGAGTGTAACAGGTGAGGACCCACCTTCTAGTTGAATCATAGTAAAGGATGAGATCCTACATATCCATGGTCGCGTTTAGGTTCCATTGGACATATGGAAGGATCTGATGTGGGAGTTTCATGCCTCGTCTTAGTCGGTGAACCATGCCGTTACTATGATACATCACAATCTACATCGTTATTACTTGTGGTCGAGTATGAAATGTGAGGTAGCTAGTTTTGGTACGAGATGTTCCTCCAATAAGCAAGAGAAATCAAAACACCAGTGACCACATGGGATTTTATAGTAGTTATCTATTTACAAGAGTAAATGGGATGATTTAATTATGGATTCTATGACTAGATTTATGATGTCACCTCAAGGTAGTAATGTTGACTAGGTTTTTGTTGATAGGATCATGATGGTTTCTCATTTCCTACCAATCAAGGATACATTCACTTTTGATGATCTTGGGGGGTTATATATCTATGAGATTTTAAAAATTCATGGGCTCCCCCATAATATCATTTTAGATAGGGAATCTTGGTTTTTGTCTCATTTTTGGAAAACTATATAGATGGAATTGGTTACACAAGTGTTTTTGAGCATAGCATACCACCCTCAGACTAATGTCTAGTCAAAGTGTATAATACATGTGCTTGATGACATGCTGAGAGCATGCATCCTAGATTTTGGGGGGCACTTGGGAGAGACATATATCCCTTTTTGAGTTCTCTTAAAATAATAGATATCATGAAAATATACATATGGAACCATATGAGGTTTTGTATGGTAGGCCATGCTGATCCCCATTGTTCACATTAGAGGTAGATGAGGCGGTTTTACTAGGATTTAATCTTGTGTAAGGAGACTTCTGAGAAGGTCCAGTTGATCAGGAAGTGGATGGCTACTACACAGTCTCACCATAAACCTTATTATGATTTATCTAGACAACATATAGAGTTTAATCCTGATTATCGGTATTTTTACAAGATTCATTGCGTCTAGGACACATATAGATCAAGATACATGGTAAGATTTCACAACGATATGTCAGGCCATTCAATATTCTGGATAGATATGGGTCGGTAGCCTATTGGTTGCAGTTACCTTAGAGGTATTGATCCGTGCATGAATTATTCCATTTTTCTAACCTACGCCATTATCATTTGGACCCATATCATGATTTTCATCAAAAGTAAGTTGAGTTATAGGTAGATAAATCCTTTTAGGATCATCTGGTTTGTATCATTGGCAGAAGCATGAAGGTTATCCGAGGAAGTTAGTTCATCTAGTAAGGGAGTTATTATAAAGACCCATACCATGGCGTACATAGAAATGACATTACATTTTCATAATATTTAATACATAACAAAAATCAACACTCAAGAAACGTAATAGTTTAGTGTCTTTGGAAACTTGGAACATAATCTTCTAATCATGGCGAAAGATCTTCAACATACCCCATAAAGATTTTCCCCTTTTGTTTTCTTACCTAAAACCTTTCTTTATATCCTAGGGAAAATAAATCATATAAAGGGTGAGCTCAAATTCTCACTAAGGGTATGCATAGAGAAAAAAAAACAAACCATATAAATTTGAACATAAAAACATGGACATAATTTTTAAATATCAAAATCATGAGCAATGACATAAAACATAGTATTACGTAAGGCATAGATCATAATGGAACATAAATCATCATAAAATAGCATGGGAATAAATCATGTAATTGTGAAAAACCATTGTGCACATGATATGATTTCCATAGTAGCCAATGCATTGCTGCGAAGACCATCTCAGTGGACAAAGTCCCTTTCTGAATCAAGTTCACTCCTTGTTCATGTCTTGTATCACTGAACAAGATTAACTTACCGTTCCAGTCATGTATATCTAATGAGTTAAAAATATTTACCCAATGCATTGGAGGGCGATATAGGTGCCACCCATATTATAATGAAATCATTCTTACTTGTGCCACAACATGAACATAAATAATTCATCATTACCCAATGTTTAAAATGGGATTCATAAACATCATCCCATCATAACATAATCCATTAAAAATGGATATAATTTCATTATAACAAAAGAGAAACCATGTAAATCATAGATACATTATACTATAAACATACAAATATGAAATAATGCGATCTTATATGGAAAATGGTTTTGATAAAACACTTGAAATGAATTCTTGAGGAAAATATAATTTCTTCTTCAAAATAATTTTATTTTCAAAAAATTCCATGCAATTTTAAAAGAAAAGGGTTTTGTTGAAAACATTCATGAAATATTTTAGTTTAAGCTTCCTGAAAACGCGGCATTATGAAACTGTAAAAATCCATTTATGCAGTATAAGGAAAAAATAACATTCTCCTTGAACTTTTGTCCGAAAATTCAAAAAGTTACTCATGTGGTAAAGAAAAGTAAGATTCCTTTCATACCATGTGGTAAAATTAAAAAATGGGTAAAAAGGCCATTAAACATACATGAAAACATTTTTAGAAAACAGGGACAAGGATGATAACAAAATCCCCAGTAAATACTTACGAATAAACAATCTTGGATAAGAGTGAGATTGGAATAGTTTTCCCATACCTTACGTATGATATGATTCGTACGTATCCTAACATCATGTATAATGATTTAAATAATGTAATTGACTTATTAAAGAATCATATTCATTGTTATGATATCATATATGGTTCACTTATGACTTTATATTACCCGTTCCTTTGTAAATTCCTTGTTAAAGCAGCATTTTGGGTCAAATCATTTTATTTATCGTATGTGTTTGGACATGTTGTTCATGATATTATTATTACTTATATCATGATTTAATTAGTTCGGAAATGTAAATCATGATTTTATTATCATATATATTTAGTATATTTATATATAATAGATAGATAAATTAAATGAAATACATCGTTCATGGAGACGGTAGGTCGTATGTACGCATGAACGTTGTTTTCTTTTCTTTATTGACTTGAATGTATATAAGTAGATGATATGTATATATGTATATAAATAAATCCAGTAGCTTTATCATTTCATATATTTCATTATTATTCATTATATAAACTTTATAATAATGTTTGAGTGGTTAACATGGAGAATGAATCTCATCACGTCGTGGAGACGGTAATCCGTATGTATGCACGAGTGATGATATCGTTACAATAATTATTGAAATGAATTGGAGGGGATGATATAACATCTCAAAATCAGTATGATGTTATAATAACTATATATAGTTATTCATTACACCATTATACCCATCAGAGTAAGGTGGCGGTGGAAAAACAGATTACACCACGACGTGGAGACGGTATTCCGTACGTACGCAAGCGCAGTGATTCCGTTTTCTGTATGATGTATAGAAGGTGAAATGGGGTTGTTTCATATTTATAATAACATATAAGTGTATTATTTATACTGATGGTATTACTTTATAGTGAAACAACTAAAGAAGAAGAATATGAATAAGAAAGAAACTTGAATGAATCGGTAGAAGAGATTACCTGTTCTTCAACACACCTCTTTTAAGCTTCCACTTAATGGACTAGAGTTGGTCTTTTGATAAGACCAGAACCTATATAATGTTTCTAGGGAAGTGTATAAGAGAAAGAGTTAGGGTTTCTCCGAGATTCAAGGCTCAAAAGGGTGTGAAGAGAAGAGGGAAGGGGTGCCCTTTTTATAAAGGAGGAGAGGGGCACCTTTGAAAAAAATAAAATATTAATTTATAATAATGTCAAATTCGGTTTATAATAGCTTAAAATTGATTAATTCCGAAGATAAAAAGGGTATGGGTAGAAATAGTCTCATCCAATGGGTATTATACAATTTTAGGTTTCTATTTTAACCTTATCATTTAGATTTAACTCTAAGTTAAATAATTTATCTTTTACTGTGTCTTCTTGTTTTCTAACACTATATGGTTAATAAACTTACTATAACAAGAAAAACGACCCACAAGTGGTTGATTATTAATATATATAACCTTATATAAGTTATTTTTCCTAACATTATATTTTTAGAATATAATATCAATTAATAATATAATATTTGTTTTAAAAACTATTTTATGTCAATTTTTGTACTATTTGGTAATTGATTTTTGTAAAAATAATAAATACATTATTAGTTCGAAAAAAGTTAATATAATCAATAATAACATGTCATATTAACCTAAAAAATTAGTGTTATTCATAAAAAGTCTCAAGTTACATTTATTTGGGTATTTATAACATCAATTATGTTAATATTCAATTAATAAGGAAATTACATCATCATCATTGTGTCATAAATAAATTTAATTATTTAATGTCTAAAAAATATAAATAAAATACCATTATGTAGGAAATATATTTATCTTTATTAAGAATATTTATAGTCTAATTTATCTTATGTATAACCCTATATTAAAAATGTTTTAGTTATTAAACTTTGATTTTAACTATTTTAACTCTTCTTTAAATAAAATAATAATAAGTGTCCTAATCTAATCAATGTGGACCTAAAGAGTAATATTTTATTCCTAAGGTTGTTTTTGGTCTAATTACTCTTATCCAATAGAATTATAACATGTGTTAGGGTAATTATATTATCATTTTTACCCTTAATTACCCTATTTACTTTTAACCATAGTAAATAAAAGTAAAAGTTACTATTCACAAAAAATTATTTTTTCCTTATTGAACAACATATTACTCATTGATATTAACCGTTCCTTTCAGATTTTTAAAATTCCAGTCATAGAATCTATAAATTTTTTTTATTTAAAATTTTAAATTCTCCTAGGAGGTGGGTAAAAGACGGTGAAAAGTTCAATAAAATTTTTATATATCTAAAATTATTATAAAATGACTCAAATGAATTACATTGAACTTATATAGGTATTATGTATCAATTTTTTATCTAAAATAAATTTATATAAAATAAATAATTATTTAAATAAAAAATTAGTTTTTAAATAGTAACCTAGTGTTTTCACTATTCATCAAAAATTAAAAGTTTTCAGATAAATACCAAAAATTCACCCTAAGATAATTTTGATATTCTGAATCAAAACACAAAGCCCATTGTGAATGATAAAATTTATAAAATTTCAAAAAGTGGGTATTACTATTCATAACGGCTAGTTCAAAATAATATTATAATATTATCTTGTTTAGTGAAACTAGGTATTGCGTACTACACATGCTATTGAAGAAGGTCTTGATTGTGTGTAATACAAGCCGAATCATGGCTGCGTGTAGTGAAATCTATGCTTTGTGTTGCATATAAAACAATCAACACATATTTTATTTATACATTAATCAAAATCTATACTTAATGTTACGGAAAATAATTTCCACAAAATGAACTGGAAATTGTGTGTAACATGAGACAAGAATAGTGTTGCGTATACTACAAGCTAACACGGTGTTGCGTATAGTACAAGATAATCTTGGTGTAGCTTAAAACACAAGACATCAATGAAATTAAAAGAATATTTTTCCTAAAATCTTGGGGTGTTACATTCTCTCCCCCTTAAAATGAATTTCGCCCTCGAAATTCGTTGGACTTATAAATGGTTTACTACTTGAGAGTTTATTTAATAGAAACCCACATCTTAAAAAGGAATACATAAACTTAACATTAAAACCTAAATTACGAAACGTAACGGTAACCCAAATTAACTAATCACTGGGTTTCCACATAAAAGAACATAGGTGAAAATACAGATATGGAGGAGAAATATAACCATCAACTTCCGATGAAGAGTTGTGGAGAACATGGCTAGGAAAAAGAAAACTATCATAAAGCCATTAATTTGTGATGTTCTAAGGTTCCATCTGATTCATCGGATATAAGGGCACTAGGAAAACATTTTTGGTTTTCAAGATCATTTCCTTAAAGTTGAAGAATATGAATTAGAATAAATACTTACTTTATTTCGGTACAATCTCATCGTTGTTTGTGCCTTGAAAAATTTCCACTTCATCTCTTAATGAAATGAGGTAGAATTTTTTTATTCTTGAAGTCTTAGCAGATCATGTGATATAATGATGGTTCATTCCAGCTATCTCAATCAAAAGTTTAGAAAAAGTTATCAAATATACATAAGTCCATCTATGGTGAGTTTAATCATATATGATTCCAAAAATGGACTTATACTTCAACTATAATACCTCTTAATATAATAAAACTATTTTCTACTAACCAGGGACTTCTTGTAGTCCAGTGGTTGGTGATAAAGGCCTGTCACACTTCGTTTGTGGGTTCGATTCCCACAGCATTTTCCGACACGCCGAGTTGTCACCCGTTCTGCAGTTTGTCTTTTTTCTAAAACTAAATTATTATAACATTCCATCAATAATATCGAAAAAGGTTATAGCCTTATAAAATACTAACTTATTTCCAACATAATCCATTACAATCTTTAGTCTTATCCAAAATAATTCTGTCCAAGCTCATAGTATAAACAAAACAATTACTAGAAATGTCATCTACCGAACATGTGAATATAATCATTTATCCCAGATATATTTTTTTGATCACATTCCAAACATTTTAATACCTTAATCATCTATTCTCTTGAAACATAAACTACCATAGAACCTTAGTGAAAACATGAATGCTGTTAAAAGTTAACTCTTATCACATACCTAAATCCCAAATTTTCTATATACTCAAACCATGATATAACTTTGTCCTTATACCAGTCACGATCTCATTTAATTTTTCTTTATCCCATCATTATGCGCATATTATATCCTTTCCAAAAATATTTCAATCACTTTTCATGGTTACCGGTACCATATAATTTTTGAAAACCAATACATAGATATTCCAAAATTCCACGATACTATAAATGAGATTCCATGGTACAATTTTAAAATACCATTACATAAACACTTACACAACATCATTGTAATACTCAACATCACAAATAGTGATCGCAAGTGACTTCCCTTTATCCTTTTCCTTAAGAGGTTGCTCACATTGATAATCATTAACCCTTGGATTAGGGAATTGATTACCATAATGCCCCATTTACTTACACATGAAGCATTTAAGTGTTGGTGGAGCGTTCTCTGTAGTTATTTCTCAATATACATCATTAGAAACCTTTTTACCATTACATCAGCACTCAGCTACATGATGACCTTCTTTTCCACTCTTGAAACATTTTCTAGTACCTTTTAGACAATCTCCACTATGCTTCTTTCCATAATTTGATCATAAAGAAACATTCACCTTCTTTTCACCATTGTTCTGAGGTTTTTCCTTGAACTCCATCTTTCGTTTCTTGTCAAAACCATGAGATGGATATTTTAAACCAACTTCCAATTCTATAATGATATCACAACACACAAATTTCTTCATAACTATTGAAGTCTCTTATAGCTAATCCCCTTCGATGACTTCATTTTAATCCACTGAATAATCAATCAACATTACATTTAGGTTGGATGATAAAGACAGATGCATACCTTGAAAGCCTTGTAAAATTTGCTTTTTATATACCAACAGATTCATCATCCTTCTTCTTAAGATCAAGTAAATCCTTTTCCTTCATTGTTCGAAGAATATGAGGGAAGTACTTACTGAAAAACATGTTCTTGAACTTGTCCCATTACATGAATTCAATTTCATCTTGGGGCCTTTTATTCTTAATTAGAGTGCACCACTGGTATGCTTCACCTTCTAAACGGTAAACAGCTAAAATTATTTTTTTCATGTTCTGAACAGTGAAGTATGGAAAATATCTTTTCAATAGTACTGATCTGTTGTTCAGAAAAAAGTGGATCAGAAGACCCATTGAAAGATGGTGGACGTTGCCTCATGAAGGACTCAATAGATTATTGTTCCCTTATCTGATCATTTGGAAATCCAAAATGATTCATGGCTTGTGTAAGTATAGAAATATGATTTTTCACTCCACCTCCCATCACATTTGGTTGCCCGAGAGGACAATCATTGCATTTTCCATTACATTGACCAACACGGTTCCTTTCAGTTCCAACAATCTTCTAAAACCCAAAAAGAATAGTGTGAGAAAAAAAAATCATGCTTGGAAAACAACATAATAATGGGAGATTACTTTCAATATCTAACATATTAGGTTTAATTCTAATATCGTTACCAGAATTCTAGGACTATAACCTATACTTATACTTATCCTTAGGGACATCCCTAGACATACCTTAGAAATATCTCTAGGGATCTGACTAAAGTTTTCGCATCCTACTTTCCAAAGGTTAACTAAACCTTTACTCTGATACCAAATGTAGAGACCCATAGTTTGATTTACATGGAAATTACATTACTTTTGCGGAATACATAATACCTAAAAAAACCAACACTCAAGGACCGCAATAGTTTATTGTCTTTAGAAACTCGGAACAAAATCTTCTAATCATGGTAAAAGATCCGCAATGACCCACATAAAGATCTTCCCCTTTTGTTTTCTTACCTAAAACCTTTCTTTATATCCTAGGAAAATGAAAACATATAAAGGGTGAGCTCAAATGCTTAGTAAGGGTAAGCATGGAGAAAATAAAACAAACCATATACATTTTAACTTAAAAACATGAACATAATTATTAAACATCAAAATATTGAGCAATGACATAAAACATAGCAGTACGTAAGGAATAGATCATAATGTAACGTCAATCATCATAAAATAGCATTGGAATAAATCATGTAATTGTGGAAAACCATTAAGCACATGATATGATTTCCATACTGGCCAAGGCATTGCTGCCAAGACCATCTTAGTGGACAAAGTCCCTTTCTGAATCGAGTTCACTCCTCATTCCAGTAATGTATCACTGAACCAAATTAACATACCGGTCCATCCATGTCTATGTCATGAGATAAAAATGTTTACCCAATTAATTGGAGGGAGATATAGGCCCCACCAATCTCATAATTCAATCATTCTTACTTCTTCCACAACATGAACATAAATCATTCACTATTACTGAAAGTATAAAATGGGTTTCATAAAAATCATCCCATCATAACAGAATCCATACAAAACAAATATCATTTCATCATTAGAAAATTGAAACCATTTAAATCATATAGACATTATACTTGAAACATACACATATAAAATAATTCCATATATTATGGAAAATGGTTTTGATAAAACACTTGAAATTAATTCTTGAGGAAAATATCCTTTCTTCTTCAAAATCATTTACTTTTCACAAAATACCATGAAATTTTAAAATAAAAGGGTTTTGTTGAAAATAATCAAGCAATAATGTAGAGGATGATTCATGAAAATGAGGCGTTATGAAACCGTAAAAATCCGTTCCTGTCCTATCAGTAAAAAATAACATTCTCCTCGTACTTTTGTCAGAAAAGTCAAAAAGTTCCTCATGTGGTAAACACAAGTAAGATTCCTTTAATAACATGTGGTAAAATTAAAATATGGGTAAAAAGTCTATTAAACATACATGAAACATTA
The DNA here is from genome assembly GCA_963277665.1 of Viscum album. Taxonomy (NCBI): domain Eukaryota; kingdom Viridiplantae; phylum Streptophyta; class Magnoliopsida; order Santalales; family Viscaceae; genus Viscum; species Viscum album. Next base: position 291,582,924 of record OY728132.1, read on the forward strand.
TTATAAAATACGGACATGTATGATAACAAAAACCCCAGTAAATACTTACGAATAAACAATCTCGGATAAGAGTGAGATTAGAATAATTATCCCTTACCTGAGGTCTGATATGCTTCGTAATTATCTGATCCTCCAGTGTAATGATTTAAATAATGTCATTGACTAATTTAAAAATCATATTATTTGTTATGATATCATATATGGTTCACTAATGACTTTATATTACCCGTTCATTTGTAAATTCCATGTTAAAGAAGCGTTTTGGGTAAAATCGTTTTATTTATCGTACGTGTTTGGACTTGTTTTTCTTGATATTATTATTACTTATATCATGATTTAATTATTTCCAGAATGTAAACAATGATTTATATATCATATATCTTCAGTATATATATATATAATATAGATAAATGAAATGAAATACACCGTTCATGGAGACGGCAGGTCATACGTATGCATGAATGCTGTTTTCTTTTCTTTATTGACTTGAATGGAAGTAAGTAGATGACATATATATATATACATAAATCAAGTAGCTTTATCATTTCATATAATTCATTATTATTTATTATATATACTTTATAATCATTCTTGGGTGGTTAACATGGAAAATGAATCTCATCGCATCGTGGAGATGTTATTCCGTACGTACGCACGAGCGATGATATCGTTCCTATAATTATTGAATTGAATTGGAGTGTATGATATAATAAATCATAATCAATATGATTTTATAATAACTATATATAGTTATTAATTACACCATTATACCCATCCAATTAAGGTGGTGGTGGAAAAACAGATTACACCATGGCGTGGAGACGGTATTCCGTACGTACGCACGCGTGGTGATTTCATTTTTCGTAGGATGGATAGAAGGTGGAATGGGTTTGTTTAATATTTATAATAACATATAAGTGTATTATTGATATTTATGTTATTAATTTATAATTAAATAACTAAATAAATTATGTTTAAGAATAAAGAAACTTGAAATAATCGGTATAAGAGATAACCTCTTCTTCGACGCACCTCTTTTAAGCTTCCTCTTAATGGACTAGAGTTTGTCTTTTGAGAAGACCAGAACCACTATAATGTTTCTATGGAAGTGAAGAAGATATATGGGCAGGGTTTGGCCATGATTCAACTCTCAAAAGGGTTTGAAGAGAAGAGGGAAGGGGTTCCCTTTTTATAAAGGAGGAGAGGGGCACCTTTGGAAAAACAAAAAATATTATTTTATAATAAAGTCATATTCGGTTTATAATAGCTCAAAATTGATTTATTTAGAAGATAAAGTGGGTATGGGTCGAAATACTCTCAACAAATTGGTTTTAGACACGTTTCGATTACTATTTTAATTTTATCATTTAGATTTAACTCTAAGTTAAATAATTTAACTTTTACCGTATCTTCTTGTTTTCTTACATTATATGGTTAATAACCTTACTATAACAAGACAAAAGAACCTAAAGTGGTTTATTATTAATATATATAACATTATCTAAGTCATTTGGCCGAATATTAGTTTTTGGAAAATATAATAACAATTAATAATATAATATTTGTTTTGAAAACTATTTTATGTCAATTTTTATTCTATTTGGTAATTGATTTTTTTGAAAATAATAACAACAAGATTAATTCCAAAAAATAGAATTGAATCAATAATATCATGTTATATTAACCTATAAAATTAGTGTAATTCATAAAATGTATCATATTACAATTATTTTGGTATTTATAAGATCAATTATGTTAATATTTCATTAATAAGGTAATTACTACATCATCATTGTTTCATAAATAAATTAAATTATTTAATGTCTAAAAATTATAAATAAAATAAAATTATGTAGGAAATTTTTTATCATTCTAATTAATATTTATATTCGAATTTATCTTATGTATAACCCTATATTAAAATATTTTTAGTAATTAAACATTGATTTTAACTATTATAACTATTCTTTAAATAAAACAATAATAAGTGTCCTAATTTAATCCAAGTGGACCTAAAGTGGAATATTTTATTCCTAAGGATGTTTTTGGTCAAATTACACTTATCTAATATAATTAGGACATGTTTTAGGATAGTAATAATATCATTATTACCCTTAATTACCCTGTTTACTTTTTATTGTAGTAAATAAAAGTAAAAGATACTATTCACCAAAAATTATTTTTATCTTATTGAACCACATTTTACTCCTTTATATTATTCGTGTCTATCATATTTTTTAAATTCCACTCACAGAAGCGTTAAAATAAGGGTTTGTGTAAATTTTCAAATTCTCTTATGAGGTGGGTAAAAGACGGTGGAAAGTTCAATAAAATTTTTATATATCTAAAATTATTATAAAATGACTCAAATGAATTAAATTGAACTTATATAGGTATTATATATCAATTATGACCTAAAATAAATTTAAATAAAATAAATAATTATTTAAATAAAAAGTATGTTTTTAAATAGTAACCCAGTGTTTTCACTATTAATCAAAAATTGAAAGCTTTCTGAAAAATACCAAAAATTCACTCTAGGCTAGTTTCGATATTCCAAATCGAAAAAAGAAGTCCATTTTGAAAGATAAAATTTATAAAATCTCAAAAATTTGGTATTATTTTTCATAACGGTTAGATCATAATAATATTATAATAATATCTCATTTAGTGAAACTTGGTATTTTGTACAACACACGCTATCAAAGAAGGTCTTGATTTCGTGTAATGCAAGCCAAGTTAGGGCTGTGTGTAGTGAAAGATCTATTTGGTGTTGTGTATAACACAATCAAAACTTATTTCATTTATACAATAAACAAAATCTATACTTAATATTGAGTAATATAATTTCCACAAAATGAAAAATAAATTGTGTGTAACACGAGCCAAGAATAGTGTTCCGTATACTTCAAACTAATACGGTGTTATGTATAGTAAAATCTAATATTTGTGTAGCATAAAAGATAAGATATCAATGAAATTAAAAAAATATTTTTCATAAATTCTCAGGGTATTACACTTATGGCGGCATGACCATTTACAAGATGATACTTGGGAGAAAGATTCTGACATACGTGCTCAGTGGCCAAAGTTTTTCACAAAAAAATATTGACCACCATTAAGGGGAAATTTAGTGATTAATTTATTTTAGGGGGTATTGTAAGAACTATGGTTTTCATATGATGTACATATCCTTTTAGGTTAAAATTCTCTTTTATGACCTAATGTGAATACCCTTTAAGTTTATGGGGGGTATTGGGGGTGTATGGGGCTTGTTCGGAGCCCAGAACCCAACTTTTCGGGAGAAATATGTCTTCTACATGGTTAGTAGACACCGCGAAAGGAAAACACATGGTTACTACTAACCGGATTAGGAGAGTAAGAGGAGCCCTCATGGATTGAAAACCTGTGTGATTTGATGTGCATTCCTGTATGTGAGATATATTGTTTTTGATAGTGGGCTGAGACATATTTTGTGAATGGTTTGTGAAACCATGCATGAAATCCATAAGAAGTTCCCATCCTTACAGAAGTGGGTGCATGGTTGGTGCATGTCTTGGCCAACCATGCGGCAGTACCTTGTGACATAGGATTTTGGGTGAAATTAAAAATTTTTATTTATTTAATTTTATAATAAAAACCTAATTTTTCTTCTCTTCTGGTGGATAGAATCTTGAACATGGGAGCTCCTCCGTGAATCCAATCTCAGTCTTTTACACCGATCCTTTGTCCAATCTCGAAATCATACATTGTTGGTATCATTGAATCCATATAGGTGAGTAATCAATTACTTTTGGGTTGTTCCTCATTATTCTTGTGAATGGTTTTGTTATTTTGGTGCATACTAATTTTTCCTATTTCAAAGTTCTTTGACCATTCTTTATTTTTATTTTGATACGAGTAGTATCAAGAGTTTATACCAGATTAGTGCTCTACTATGGACCAATGGTATGTGTTCTATACTTTACATGAATGGTTTGGTTCTTTATTAATATAGTTCATTTTTCTTCCCACCAGACTTCTGGTATAGCCTCGAAATTGAATTGTTAAATTGCATTAAATGAAATGGAACCTGTTAGGGATTCCCTTTATCATCCTTGAGACTCTTTGGAGTTTTTTTGCCTAACCAAGGTCACCCATGGGGTGATATTTTTAAATTTCCTTTGTTAAACCACCCCTAGGGTGAGTGTATATTCTTTCCTAGGTAGAGAAATCCTATTAATAAATGAATTGAACTGAATTGAGTAATTAGAAGATGTTCTGCCTCATTTTCCATGCGATATATGATGTTTAAATGTTTATTTATTTACTTTTTATATGTTATATGAGTGGTTAAACTCATTGGTTGGTTAAATATAAATTTATATATGAATTGATACACTCATGGGACTTGAATGTGAATTGATGAATGGTTACATAGGATTCCATGTGTGTGATACAACATGGGTTATGGAAATAGTATAGAATGCCTTGGACCTATATGCCCATGGGATTTTATTTCATGGGATTCATTGGCCTTGCTACCCCTTGTATCTGGTTTGTCATGGGATCATAGTGGACATGGTTGGTATACATGCTCCTTGGACCCCAAGTCAAGCCTAGTTTAGTTTCCATCAAGAAGCTCCTAAGACTCAATGAGGATTCCTTGGTCCACTATACCTTGGATCTGACCCTGAGGTGTTTAACACATGATCATATAGGGCGCTCATGGTAAATTTTATATTCATGGTTGTACTTCTCAATCGTCGTATTTCATGAAAATCTATTTATATGGATTCTCTATGGTTGATATAGTATTATAGGTTATATGGAATGGTTTTGGGTTATATGATACATGTTTTATATGGAATGGAAATGGTGTTTCGTTTCTTTTTCTATACAGATGCCTTATTATAGGATCTTTAAAAAAATTGCAGGGAGCCTTCTGAGGCTATTCAATATCACTTGTTTCATAGTATACATGCCATGGGAACTTTACTTTCATACTGCTGAGCTTTTTTTACTTTCAATCTTCTATAGATTGTTATATTGCATAGCCAAAATCTTATATATACCTTTGGGTGGTTACCTATTTGGATTTTATATCAAACCCTATTCAGGCCTTTGTTGGGCACTCGGATAGACTATTTGGATACAGTTAGGTATCGAGTAAAGTTCCCATAGTTCGATGCTCGAATTTCTGTCATGCTTAGGAGTATGGGAGCATGGGATCGAGATGAGGCTCGTGATGTGATCATGTGAAAGTGATTTATAATATTTTTGAAATTTGATACATCTATTATATTGTACTATTGTATACCTATTTTTTATTTTTTGTAGAAACATGAAATGTATCATTATCTTCGGTATATGAGATTACTTTTGGAATTGTTTGTATATTTATGTCTTGTTCTTTCATCTATTTTATGACTGTTATACTAATTTTTCTATTGAATTTTATTTATATTATGATATGTTACACTCTAGTAATGAGGAAATATTCTCCATATATACACACCCTTGTTACTCACTAATAGTCGGTAGCCTCTGGTATTTAAGGAGATACACTTGAGGCCATGTAGCCAACTGGGATTCGGGAACTATTGAGTTATATCCTGGACCGGGAAATTACATGTTAAGGCTATTAATAAGGTTTAAGAATATAAAATGTATCATTTTTATAAATAATATAGACCCTTCTTTTTCACTCTTTCATTTTTGATGGATACATTATGTGAAAGAACTAATAATTAACCTCTCAAAACATGAATTTGAGTTATCCCTTGCTGATGTTTTTCATGGGGTATTATAGGTTATGAATAAATGTTAATGTTTGTATGAGTAGGTTTTTTTATAAATATATAGAATATTCTCATGAGTTATGCAAAAAGTTTTGTGTGTTAAATAACCCCCTATGTATACCACATGATTTTTATTCACTTTGTTTTTAGTATACTAGAGTTTCATGTTTTATATTTTAATTTCATTGTACCTATGGTTGGATAAAAACCTTGCATGAGAACCTTTAAACATTGATAATTTTCCTTCAAAATCCGTAAGATTATCTAATCAGGGAGTGGTTTGGTATGTTATGATCATTTCATCATTTTTAACATAACCAATATAGGATTTTTCCACTCCTATAACCCGTATGACATATGATCCCTAGATTGTTAATGATAGAGGAAATGTATAGTCATTTTTAAAAATTATATTTGATGAAATTGTCTACTTGTATGAGGGTCATGTGATGTACTCATCCAAATAGATTAATAATATGCGATGTATTCATCAACGTGGTCAGCTTATAATCTGAGAATCAAGAAAATATGAGTAGGATATATGGGACCTAAATGCATCATGTCCCATATATACTCGATATCATGGACAATGGGATCATATAAAAATTCGTGATTATATATGATACAGATGGTGGAAATGGATATAGAGATATAAGTGTGTTATGTAGATCATTCTAGATCCCATTATATCATTAGAAGAAGTGATGTTTTTCTAGAGGATGTTCGTTGCTTGCATTAATGAATTCAAGAATTAATATTTTTTCAGGGCTATAAAGGTCTTTGTGGTCACACATTATGATTATCTAAATGAGGATTACTTTTTACAGAAACTCATAGATACACTCCAAAAGTGTTGTAGAATTTATTAAACAGTATTTTTGAATGATTATTCACAAGGTAGTGTTTATTTTTGTGATACATAGTGAAGTTAATAATAAGATTTCAAACATGTTTTGTAAAATATATGAAAAGAGTTTTGGATAATGTTCCAAAATTTGTTTTATATGAAATAATATAATGTGAAATGGTATAGAGTATATAAGGATATAGTGAATGTAGAAGATTAATGAAGATATTTCCTAAATTCAAGTATGTATGTGATATATATTAATCAATGTCATAGGGAACATTATGAGTATATTGTATGAGATGATATCCATTATTTCACTTTAATTTAAAATACAATGGATGGTAATGTAATTTAATTCAATATGGACATATCGTATTGAACATTCATGAGAGGAATTATATTTTATGATCAAAACTAACACCCTATGACTAGTGATGGAAATAAAACATTAATGAATTAATGTTTGAATCACATTCACATAGGATAAAAATGTGTAAGTAAAATACATGGGAGAATTAGTGGTCAATGTCAATAAGATTTGTAACTAAAATTCATTTATTTATATATTCATAAAATGTATGAGTAAATTATTATTGCTCAGGAAGAATCCCCATATCCTATACAAAGGAGGATTTTCCATGGGAATTTAGTGATATTCCTCATGTAAGCTGATGGATGATTTTCTCTCCCTCCTAAATCTCTATTTATCCTAACTCCTATTCATCTCATGGTATTAACATATCATAGAGGAATGAGGGTCTAACACAAACCATTTTTTCAATATATTATAGCCCATGGATACTCTTTAAAAGGAAGATTTTATTGGTTATTCTCTGTTATATTCATCATGCATAGGTCAAAGAGAATGGTAGTATAAAATGTTTCTTTAAGGTACACATTATTCATTTATAGTAAATATGGTTTTTATTTAAAAAATAACTGTGTTCCTGGGATTTATGGTTTCTAATTATTTTTGATACATTGATTAAATTTTTATTAATCCTTACAAACTTTACAGATATAATAATATCATTATGTATAATGTAATGAACTATACCAGGTTGACATGTCATGTCACCCAAGTTTGTTTGGTATAAGGCAGAAAGTGCATTATCAATAGCCACGGGCTAGTGACAAGAACCTGGGTATCACCATACAAAACCATTGGAATGATTTCACCCTGAAACCTAACACAACATGTCTCATGTAAAACAAGATAAGGATAAAAAACTAAATTACAATGTGGATAAATAGGTACACAATAACAGGTTTTTCCTTAAGACCGAAAAACCCTCCCTTTACAAATTTATAGTAAATAATCTTTTCTTTTAAAAAAATTAATCCTTAAAAAATTCATTATTCAGGGGTATAAAATTATTACATGTAGATCATTAATCTACTTGACATCCAAAACTTTTTTCCAATTTTTCATGATTAAAGAACCATTTCTAAAGACATAAGCTATAAATCATGCATTATTATACAATAAATAATTAAATATTATATTTTCAAACTAAAATCATTTTATATAAAATCCATGTTTCCTAAATAAAACTGGTTATACTATACACACACAATGAAAATCTTGTCATGACTGTTAATAAAATTAATTCTTGATACCAATAATTCCCATGAACCACCAAGATTATTTTATCATCTGTGATTGTCACTCAAAGAATACAAGGGCCATGGGTTCAAAACAACAACAAAAAAATGGGTGTTGTGTTTTTCTCAACCAATACACCTGGTTGATACCTATCTTCCAATAATTTTATAACCACCTTAAACATTCCATGATCAATTCTTCGATCATTTCTTGGTTTTTATAGCCATCCAAGTCGAACTCTAACCTTCCCACATAGGATCATTGATTCCTCATGAGCATGGATCGTATAAGAAATTTATAAGTCCCAAAATAAACTCATGATAAAGTTGTATCATAACGATATTGCAGAATCGAACCCATGACTACAGGATGGAAAAGCTAGTGACCTAGTGATTGGTGTACGTGACTCACAGGGTGTTGGTCTTACTAAGACTTATGTAGTTTGGTTTTAATTCAGAATAAAGATAAGGTAATAGGATCAATTTCAAGGTTTTATGTAATATATAATCCTAAATCTGGATTATAATGGTCTTATGGATTAGGGTTTTTCGTAGTGAAGAGGTCACTAATTAGTTTTAGTCAATCCAATTGGATTTACCTAATTTGAAAACTGCTCTTTGGTCAAGATATAGACAAAAAACTAACTGAAATAATCCTACATATAATAAAGAAAGTGCTAGAATCTATAGGTCTTAGCCTTATCAACACCAATTATTTAAGGGTATTATGTTTTCAAATCCCAAGATCAAGGTTGTGAAAATGATTATGATTAAAAAAATTCTTAATCTAATTACTAGCTAATGGATTAACTAGGTATTGATTTATAGATTCATTTAGGTTTAAATCCACCCTTACTCTCATTACATAACCCTGAGTGGATTATACACACATGGTAATAATGGTATTAGAAAGAATTAAAATTGGAAACATGCTTGACATAATACTTAAAAATTTTATATTAAGTAAATCTACAACTAAATCAATTTAAAATTAAAAAAATTCATACATGAGTGAAGGAATAAGAATGAACATAAAAATTTAGGTTTGAATCATAATTAGAATTGAAATTTGATCATTAGAACAATACTTATAATGAAAAAGAGAAATATTGAGTCTTGGAATAGAAAGAAGTTGAAATAGATTGATAAAATAAGAAATAAAAGTAATAAAACTAGGTTTAGAAAATAAAATATGGGAAGAAACTTGAAATAAAATAGAAGGTTTTCCATTTATCTCCATGTCTTATTTTGTTTTAGGGGGTGTTATGATATTTATAAGCTCGAGTGTTTCAAGATGTGTAAATGTTTCATATCATAAAAGTTATTTAGGTGACTTCTTCTTTGATATTTATGCAACATGTAAATGGACATCACGTCATGTACTCATATTTATAAAGATATTTAAAGGTATTGTATCACATATATTTCATGGAATGTATCTTCAACGGGATTTATATTTTGAAGATTTCACATTGTGTAATTTATTCACATTGTGTATCGTATTTATAACTTATACTTGTTTAACATCATTTTATTTGTATAGAAGGTTTTTCTTGCTCAAGGAATGAACATCGTGAATTTATTTCACATCGTGTAATGTCAGAATTTGATGTTTTTCCAGCATCTACTCGTTTGAGAATTAGGTTCTTAATTCCTAAAACAACATACCAAACCCCAGTTCATTATCAAATAAATCATTGAAAATATTAAGGAAATGTATCAAATATATATATATATATATATATATTAATTCATCTTATCATCCTCACAACTTGAATCTTCCTTCAATTTACACCCCAAATCCCGAAAAACCCCCAAGGAAACCAACACATGATAATGCGGATCATAGGAATTTGTATCAAACCACAACTTATAAATAATAAAAATGAAATTAAATATCGAATTTCCATGGTAACTCAAGTGGAATCACAAAGGGTGGTGATCAAGCACCTTTTTTTAATGTACTCCTTGAGCCCCTTTAACTCCTAACTCTAATATACTATACTCTGAACCAAAAAAAGTTAGTTCCATCAAAATTCTAACTGGGCAAACCTCCCTTTGATACAATTTTATAAAACATTTACTCAATAAAATCATCACTAGTCACATGCTTGAAAACCCATTTTTGAGTCAAAACTATCTTTGAGGAATTTCGTCAAACACATGATGTGTATAAAACTATTTTTAAAGAAAATCCTCTTTAACCCCATTTTCTAATCCACTAAAGATGAATTAAAAAAAATCCCACATACAATCAAATAAATTATTTTTAAAATCCAAAGAAATAGATATATAAGAAAAAATAGGTATTCTATGATAATAACTATAATATCATGAAACATACCTTACCAATGGTGGAAATCTAGTCACCTTCGAAAATGGGGATTGGTAATGAAGAGATACAGTGTAGTACCCTTGGTTTCTAGTATGTAACCCTTTGTATTTTGTGGTTATAAACCACAAGGGTGAAGGCTGGGATAATTGGGATAATTTTCAATAAGTTTTGGGCGCTAAAGGATAGGTGCATGGTTTGTGCACTGTTTTTCCAAACCATGTAGAAAGCCTAGTAAAACCCTACATAGTTGTAGATTCTAGATAGTAGCTTTGGCATGGTGTGTACACGGTTTGAATATTATGTGATGAAGCCACGATGGCTTATTTATAAGGAATTATATAATAGACGGTTAGCACACCATTTTTCAAGCCATGTAGACCAACTGTGCGCGGGTTAAAAACCACCTCTTTAAAAAGTGGATCTAGGTCGGCCTTAAATTTAATCCAAGCATTTTTCCCCAAACTGAATCTAATTTTGTATTTTCATTATCTTGAGGGAAAATAAGGTTCTTCCATCTATTTGGAGGAAATCTCAAGTATTCCCTTGGTGATTCAAATGCCAATTCTTGAGGTATGTCATTTTTCTCCATCATTCTTGAACCGTTTCTTACATCTACTTAGATCTACATCTCATATCTTCTTGTTTTATTATATATACACATGTTCTGGGAGGATCTATTATTTTGGGTTCCAAATAGGTTGATATTTAGTAATTATCTTCCTAGGATATGATATCTAATGTGGTTCCATAAAGAATCAACATGGTGTTCTTGACTGTTCTTTGTCTATTGTTGGTTTTCACCAAAACCTTCGAGGTTAGTGGATTATTATTTAATCCACTTAGTAGAAATGGTTTTAATTCTTTATAATAGGTTTTATTATGATGAATTGATTTTTGAATTGTATGTTTTAAATTGGGTTGGAAACCCTATTTGGTGACGGTTTGGTAGATTGATGTAAATATGGAAAATTTGGTGTTTTGAATAATGTTATTTCGTTTATGGTTTTAAAAATATGGATTTTCAAATGGGGATTTATGGAATTATGGCTCATAGATTTAATTATATGATTTCAATAAAAATTAATGTTTTATTTAAATTAAATTGTTTTTTAATTGGTCGGATTAATGGTTTTCAATAAAAGAAATATTTTATTTAAATGGTTTGAATTGGTTGAACACATTTGGTTTTTTGAATGATGGTAGCATGTGTTCAAGTAAATTTAGGACAAATAACGGTTAGGAGTATCCCCTATAATTGTTTGGATGGATAAGGGTTATGAATATCCCCCATTAAACATTCATGTGCATTCAGGATGAATAAGGGTTAGGAGTCTCCCCCATAATTATTGGGATGAATAAGGGTTAAGGATCTCCCCTGTCAAACATTCATGTGCATTTGGGTCGGATAAGGGTAAGAAGTCTCCCTCGTCATTTTTGGGATGGTATTGGGTTTGGAATTTCCCCTTATTCCAAGTTTCATATGTGGTCAATTGTGTGGACATGTGGAATAGTTACACAAAATAGAAAGTTAAATGATGTCATTGATTGTTTGTGTACTTTATTTATAAAAACAACTCTTTTCAGATTTAGATTATATTTTTATATAATTTTTTTAGGAATTTTTTTATATAATGGGTTTATAGAAATATTTATAATATTTCTATCCTAGTTTTATGAGTTGGGATGTCATTATGGAAAAACCTACTAAGTATTATACTCACCCATTCTTTTTCAGTTTGCTGATTTTGCAAATTCTATCTTCTGGGACATGATAAAAGGTAATTTATCACACATTTTTAGAACTTCCTTGTGATACATGGAATGTTTGGTGAATTTGGAGCCCTAATCTTGTATATCATGGATTCTTGTGGTTATCTTGGAGTCTTCAGTTGTTTTTTGATTTTTACTTTTATCGTTTCTTTGTCATCCAATGTGGTACTCTTTAGAGTGTTTTTAATAAGAATGAAGTTGGTGAGTTGTATTTATTTTAAACATCCATCATATTGTGAGTTGTTTTGTTATTTATTATTGAGTTAATGATTTTAGTTCCTAAAGGGTAAATTTTACCCCACATGCATTTGAAACACTTTGGCATTTATTGTCAACCTTTGGAATCATGGGTTTGTTGCTTAAGGCTATTTAATGATTCTTTGTGTTGATAAGACAATAAGAATAAGCGGGTCATTAAAAATGGTATTATCTTTTTTGGTTCTTTCGAAACAAGTAGTCTTCGGTTTATTTGTCTTGGAGTTGACAATAATCCTTGTCTATTCCTTGGGTTGTGATCATAGAAAGGATTAGGAATGTTAGAACTTGAAATGTATAGTATAAAAGTATGTAGCTAACCCATTTATTATGAAATTTATGTTACCAAATAATTGGGTACATAAGTATTTTGGAGATAATTATAGGATCTTAAAATATCATTGCTGTGGGTTTATCCAATGAGACGAGCATGAAATTCCTTGTATAGTTATGACTTCACACTACAATTTCAAATTTCATTTGGAGTAACGATTTATGATTTTGTGAAAAGGTGTAAATTTTTAAAAAATGTGGAATTTTTTTCTCAAATGAAATATTTTGAAAAGAGAATACATTGTGTATTTTGAAAAGTGTTTGATTTTAAAAATCAATAAGGGGTTTTTAAAAATGGTTGAATGTGGATAAAGGTTTTTTTTGGAATACAATGTGTTATAGTTGATGTGATATAATTTGAAATGAAAATCCATCAGTTGCTAGAGAGTGAGACTTACCATGTTTTTTGTTTTTTTAGAAAATGGCACCTAGTAGGTGTCACAGTTACCAGTCGGAAGAGGCCATTGAGAATGTGGATTCACCTAAGCCACAAGTGAATCAACAGTTGGTCAAAACCATCACTCGGGATTTCAAAACCATTAAGTTGGGACTATAACTGGACAATCTATTTACGATATCTTTAATTACTGAATATCCAAGTGGAGGAAGTACGATTTTCTTCACTAGAGGAGATGATAAATCGAGCAGTAACATGAAAAGTAAATGGGATACTTATTCTCAAGGAGGTGGAGCACATAAACATTTAACCACAATAGAAACTAACCGTCTACCAATAACTAAGACCATGATTATATGTTTTTAATGTGGTTTACTAAGTCAAATCAAGAGATATTGTACGACACAACCACGATCATTGCATAATTTCAACAAGATGGGGAATCAGAAGTGATTTTTTCATAGTTCTCTAAGGTCGGGTGCTCTAGACACTTCTCAGGCATCGCAAACATAGTATAATATGATGTAACGAGCACAATATCAGCAAGGAAATAAAGTGTAGAGTGAAATGATGAATAAATTATATGGAGATAAACACATGGTTATAGATGATCAGGTTAGACCATCTACAGTGAGAGGTACAATTATTCTGAATTCTACCCTTATGCAAGTGTTTTTTTGATATCATTGCATCACATTACTTCATTAATTCTCATTTTGTTTATCTTATATGTTTAAAACATTAAATTATTCCTTCCATGTTAAAACTTCTATCTTATATCGATGAAAGAGAATGTCAACCTTTCTATGTAGAGCATGTTATATAACTATTGATGGAGTTGAGCTGAAATGGGACTTCTCGATGTTGGAGATGTCTATGATGTAATCTTGGGTATCGATTGGTTGATAAAGTTCAAGGATCAAATAAATTGTTATAGAAGAACGATGTGTTCTTTTTCTGAGGATAGTGTTGAGAATCTATTCAGAGGGAAGAGGGTTGTAAAGATAGGTGCAACATGCATGTTATAACCAGAGGTGGGAACAATCCTTTATCATTTGGCGATGTTAACCTTGACATAAATGGAATAAATCAAGGATATAATTTTTCGAGTAGTTGTGGATCAATTTGATGACGTGTTTCCCAGAAAAATCTAGGGTTACCACAGATAAGGGAAGTGAATTTTATGATTGATATCCACCTAGGGACCAATAATATTTCCCTTCCTTCTTTTATGATATCACCATCAATGTTAAGGGAATTGAATGTACTATTGGGGGAGCTGGTAATCAAAGGTTTCATTCAGACAAGCACATTTCCATGGGTAACACCAGTCTTGTTCATGAAAAAATCAAATGTAACTCTAAATAATTTCATTTATTACAGTAAAATTAACCAAATTATGATAAATAAATGATATATACTTCAATGAATTTCTGATCTATTTGATCAATTGAGAGGAGATCATTTGTTTTGTAAAATTGAATTGTGATCAGGATATCACCAATTGTGAGTTCGAAAGGAGGATATTCTGATGAAATCATTCAGAAGTAGATATCCACTAAAATTATTCAGTCATGCCTTTAGGTCCCATGAATGCACCAACAGTCTTTATAGAATTAATGAATCAGATATTTTAGTGATATATATATTCTTTTTATTGTGGTGTTTGGGGATGATATATTGGTGTATTCAAGGATGAGGGTTGAGCATGAGAAACACTTGGTGATAGTGTTGGGAATCTTGAGAGACCACCATTTGTATTCCAAATTTTTAAAGTGTGCCTTTTGGATACAATATAAAGCTTTCATGGCTATTAGATTTATGAAAAATGTGTTTCAGTAGACCCTGAAAATATAGAATCTATTATCTCATAAAAACCAAAAAAGAATATCACTGAGATTTAAAGTTTTCTATGTCTAGTTGGTCATTAATGATGCTTTGTACATGACTTATCATTGCTAGATTCACCATTAACATCATTGGAAAAAAAGAATTCTCCATTCCAATAGATTGAGGAATGCTATAAGTATTTCCAAGAGTTGAAAGTTAACCACACATCATCACCCATCTTAGATTTTTTAGAATCAAGATAGAGGTATGTGGTGTACAGTGATACATCAAGATCAGGTTTGGGTTGTGTTCTCATACAGGGAGATCATCTGGTTGCTTATTGTTCAAGGCGCTAGAGATTGGATGAGATGAACTACCCAATGCTGAATTGGAGTTAGTTATATTTTTCTATGATTTGAAGACTTGACATCACTGTCTCTTTGGTGAGAAATTTATTATGTTCATGGGTCAAAAAATCATGAAACATATTTTCTCATAATGTGATTTTAATATATGAAAAATGATAATGATGGATTATCTATAGATGTTTGACTTTAACTTAATATATCCTTTAGGAAAAGGTAATTCGGTGGCCGATGAATTAAGCATAAGTTCATATGCATATTTGGTAGAAGAAGTTTTAGATTAATGGCAGTTGATGCTAGACCTAGCTGACATGCATGTGGAATGTGAAGACCAAAGTGATTTTCTGGTTTTATTTTCATTTTCTATGGTTCCTAATTTGGTAAAAATAGTTAAATATGCACAAAAATCTGATGCATAATTCTTGATTATGAGTTCAAAACTCAATGGTGGGGAGACCATTGAGGTCTAGAAACATGATGAGAATTAATTATTTTTGGTTCAGATATTAAATGGTTGTACCTATGGATTATTAGGAACAACATCTTTATGCTTTCCACAATTTCATATGCGGTGTACATCTAGGTATAGATAAGATTAATAAGGCATTGAACACACAATTTTGGATGAAGTGACATGAAAAAAATGTGGCTGAGTTCATTTCAAAGCGATTAACTTGTCAGTAAGTTAAGGCAGAGCATCAGTTGCTAGTAGGTATGTTGTAATATTTTCATATCCCAGTCTGGAAATGGGAGCAGATAGCAATGTATTTTGTTACAGGTCTCCCAAGAATAGTTTGGAAACATGATTCTATATGGGTGATAGCGGATCAGCTTACCAAGTTGGCTCATTTCATTCCAATTTGTGAAAATCATAAGGTGGTGTATCTAACCAAAATATATATCCGTGAAGTGGTAAAGATACATGGAATACCAGTTTCGATCATATTAGATGCTGATCTGAGTTTCATGTCTCATTTCTAGAAATCCTTATAGTAATCTTTGGTAACTAGTTGACCATGAGTACGACGTATCATCCTCACATGGATGGGAAATCTGAAAAAATGTTACAAATGTTGGAAGACATATTGTTGTCTTGTGTATTGGATTTTTGTGTATTATGGGAAGATTATGTTCCATTAGTGGAGTTCTCGTATAATAAAAGATATCAGAACTTGATACATATGGCTCATTTCGATGTTTTGTATGTCATCTGTGTCATTCTACAATTTGTTGGATGGAAATAAGTGAGACTTCACTGGTTGGTCCCAACCTTGTCGGAAAACAACGTAGAAGATTTGGTTGTTTATAAATATAATGAAGACGGATAAAATTCATCATAATTCATATTGGGATCATATCTGAATACTTTTATCATTTACATTCAGTGATCATGTGTTCTTAATAATCTCTCTAAGGCTTGGACTTTGATGTTTTGGGAAGAAGGGAAAGTTATCTCCTTAGTATATTGTCCATTTTGAGACGATGTAACAGGTTTGAGAGGTGGTTTATTGGTTGTAATTTCCACCATAGTTTAGTGTGGTGCATAATTTGGTACATGTATCTTAGTTGAAAATGTATCATCCTGATACTAATCATGTGATCAGATAGAATCACATTTACCTAGAGTTGAATGCCTCATTGGTACATGCCCTGGTGTAGATTTTGGAAAGGAAAGAGAATTTATTGTAGGGAAAACCATCATAGTAGTGAGGGTTTTATGGAAACATATTCAAATTCATGAAGAGACATGGGAATGTGAGAAATAATATAAAGAGAAATGGACAAAATTCGTTCAGGTCAACGATAGTTTTTTTACTTTTTGGGGATGGAAAGACCAATGGTGGAGAGAATATATTACCCATAGTTTCTGTTATGTAACACTTAATATGTGTTTTTATTGTTATAATGTGTAATGGTAAAGGATAAGATAATTGGGAGAAGTCTAGAAAAGTTTTTGAGGCTAAAGGAGAGTTGCATGGTCTGTGAATGGTTTGTCCAAACTGTTTAGAAAGCCTATTAGAAACCATCCATAGATACAGATTATAAATAGTAGCTTTGGAATAGTGTGTTCATAGTTAGAGATACCGTGTGAGGAGGTCTTGTGGGGTGATCTGTAAGGTAGTAGCTAACGCACCATTAGAGTATTTTTTTCCTAACCGTGTGGACTAACCATGTGCGGGTAGTAAACCTCCTTCTTAAAAAGTGGACCTAGGTCGACCTTTCCTTTAATACCATCATTTTTTTCTAAACTAGATCTAAATCAGGAATTTTATTCTCCTAAGTCCAAATAAGATTATCCCATAAATCCATATTCAATCTGAAGTATTCCATTGGTGATTCGAAGCTAGATTCTTGAGGTATATGATCATTCTTCAACGTTCTTGATCAGTTTCTTAGACATACGTAGATCTAATTCACCTCTCTTCTTTTTTTCTCTTATATATTCTTGTTATGGATATATCTATTATTTTGGATTCTAATTAAGTTGTTATTATTCATTATATTTCTAGGACAAGATATCTAAGTCGGTTCCATAATGAATCATCATGGAGTTCTTGAGCGTTCTTCATTCGTTATCAGTTTCTTCCAAAACCATTGAGATAGGTGGATTCACTATTGACTTCACTTGGTAGAACTCATTGGAATACTTTCAAATTGGTTTGATTATGATGAATTGATTGTGAATTGGATTTTTTGAATTGTTTTGGAAACCCTCTATGGTGATGGTTTGGAATATTGATGTAATATAGAAAATTTGGTGTTTTGAATAAAGTGCTTTCATTCTTGGTTTTTAAAATATGGATTTTAAAATGGGGATTTTTTGGAATTGTGGATCATGGATTTGATTATATGATTTAAATAAAAAGTAATGTTTTATTGAAATTATTATTTTTAAATTGGATTAATTAATGGTTTTCAATAATATAAAGATTTTATTGAAATGGTTTTAATTGGTTTAACGCATTTGGTTTTTGGAAAGATGGCATTGTATGCTCATGTGAATTCTAGATGGATAAGGGTTAGGAGTCTCCCCCATAACTCATGGGATGGATAAGGGTTAGGGATAACCCTAATAAATCATTCCTAAAAATTCAGGATGGATAAGGGTTAGGAGTCCCCCCCATCATTATTTGTATAGATACGGTTTAGGGCTCTCCCCCATCAAACATTAATGTGCATTTGGTTCGGATAAGGGTAAGAAGTCTCCCCCGTCATTTTTGGGATGGATAAGGGGTAGGTATTTTCCCTTCTTCCAAGTTTCTTGCATAGTCAATTGTGTGGATATGTGGAATAGTTACACAAAATAGAATGATAAATTATGTAAATGATTGTTTGTGTTCTTTATTTAGAAAAAAATATTCTCTATGGATTTATTTTATATTATGATATAAACTATTTTTAGGAATTGTTTTATTTAATGGTTTTATAGAAATTTGGCTAACCTTTCTATCCTAATGGCATGAGTATGGATGTAATTGGGAGAAAAACTACTGAGTTTTATACTCACCCCTACTTTGGAACATTGGTACTTTTGAAGGTTCTATATTCTAAGACATGAGAAAAGGTAAGGTATCACACATTTTTAGCACCACCTCGTGATACTTTTTTTGTTTGGTGATTGTGGAGAACAAATATTATGAAGCAAGGAGTATTGTGGTCATCTTGGATTCTTATGTTGTATTTCGTTTTTTTACTTTGATAGTTTCTTTGTCTTCCATTGTGGTTCTCATTGGGGTGGTTTTAATATCAATTAAGTGGTTGAGTTTTATTTATTTTTAACATGCTTCATATAGTGAGCTTTTTTGTTATGGTTTATTAATATAATTGTTTTAGTTATTAAATGGTAAACTATACCCCACATTCATTTGAAATCCTTTGGAATTTATTTCCAACCTTTAGCATCTTACAGATGTCGCTTAAGTCCATGTAATGATTCATTGTATTTTAAATAAAATGAGAATAATTGGGTTATTACATCAGGTTATTAAAATCCTAGATCAATAAGAAAAATAATTATATATTTTTCAAACCCTCTAGATCCATAAATCACATCCTAAAAGGTTTCAGTTGAAAGAAGGGGAAGAGTGATCGATGAGAGATTTAGAATGATGAGAAGAGATTAGGTGGAAATAGGAATATACCTTAAAGTGATCCACCCCCACCACCACCCTGAATAGCCCGAAGGCCTTTTTTTTTGATAACCCCCATTTTAGGGGATGAGGGGAAACCCTCACAAGGCCCGTAGGATCAGAGATTACAAGGTCCGTAGGCTTAGTAAATTACATGACCAGATGGTCTTAGAAATTCAACCATACTATCTACAAGGAACTACCCCTCCATAGCATCTGTATCGTGATAGTATCTCTCCACCTTCGCATGGACGTCTGAATAGGATTTCCGTGCAAGCACAGGATGGTCTTGATGGAATAGTCAAACCCTCTCATTTTGACAATCCATTTGGATCTACTATTGTGAGTGCACCTACTCTGAATTCTTTTCTGGGGTTGCTTCATTTTTGAAGAGTCTGTCTGGGGAAACTGCATGTGGGCCGAAGGACTTGAGGTGGCCTGAAGGCCTTAATGGTGGCCTAAAAACCCTACTGTCCTGAAGGATTGGGTGTCCCGAAATCCTTAAAAAGTACAATCCCAAACCGATGGCCCAAGGTGAATAATTATAGCTGATACAGTACTAAATAGTACTTGTTACAGTAACTGCTACAGTGTCTGCACAGTACTTGCACAATGTACAGTTCTGCTATAGTACCCTCACAGTGTACAATTCTACTATAGTACTCCATCAATAATGAAGAAGAAACACTAAAAACCAAGGGGAGGTGTAACAACCCCAACTCCAATAACCTATATCATGTTTCTACTTTATTATGATAGAATAGATACAAGGGGTCAAATCTTAAAGGATCAATTTAGCGGTTTTTGAGAAATAGATACGTACATGATACCCATTTTACAATCGAAATAGAATATAAAAAATAGTAATATAAAATATTAGGCACTCTTGAACTCATTTAAATAATTATTATTTATACTCTTGGTAATGGGGACAAAATAAGGGTGATAGAAAATTCTTAGTAAGGGTTGTGTATAGAAGAAGCTATCATGAAACAATAAGGAATAATAAATATGGATAAGAAAATAATTGAACATGCATGTCATTTAATCA
Source organism: Viscum album (assembly GCA_963277665.1). Classification (NCBI taxonomy): domain Eukaryota; kingdom Viridiplantae; phylum Streptophyta; class Magnoliopsida; order Santalales; family Viscaceae; genus Viscum; species Viscum album. The sequence continues at coordinate 291,603,625 of OY728132.1, forward strand.
ATGGATTCACTATCATAATTAGATAATTCATAATCAATATGGAAAGATAAATATATGAACACGCATTCCATTTAATTAATAACTTGAGCACAAAACGCATCTGTGTATAATATCAATGAAATAATCACATATATAATTATAGTGGATTTCATAATGAAAGAAATGATTTATTTTGGACATCATTATCTCAAACATAATAATATCTACATTTTCAATACCTTTCATAATAAATTTTAAAACAATGTTTAAAAACCCATTAAATTTTACCAATAGATTTTTATCATGAGACCTGTCACTACATTGAGAGGCTATATAATTCCATGATTCACCTATCTATATATGTCCAAATCATTCCTAATATATAACATTTTCAGTTTAATTCATGATTCAATATTACCTATCAAAAAATATTCATATTGAGTGAATCATATTGATTTTTTAATATTTCTCCAATTAATCAAACAACGTTCAATGTAAGAACCATATGCAAAAAAAATAGTATATGGTATTGGAAATACTCGTATCCATGATAAAAGTAATATGGATATTTAATATAAATGTAATTTTCCAAAAAAAAATTATCATAATCAAATTATTTTCTCAAGAGAAATTTAATAAACCAAAAAATTAATCAAGGAATGAGAGGTGACCACCAGTTCATTAGGAATATAGGTTTTTTTATAATAAAATCATGTCCTTTTGAAGAATAAATGAAGAATTATTGAAATATTAATGTAATATTTCATAAAACAGTTTTATTTTTAAAACCATTGAATTTTTTTTGAATCTAAAATTTTGAAAATGGTTATGGCGGTGTGGAAGTATGTTATTGGTGTATACGTTAAAAAACATTACTTTTGACTTTTTTTCAAAAATATACCTTTTGAAAATATATAAAAATATTCCGTTAAACTAATTATTAAAACACAATTATAAAATAAAATTTTCTTAATAAATCATTTTAATAATAAATAGGACCTTTTTAAAATAATTTTTGAAAACATATACATGGAAGAAAAATAAGTCTAATTTAGAGAGAAATGTAATGGGATTTTTATTTAAACTTTTATTTGCTTGATTCAAGTACCAAAGAGAACAAAATTTAGAATAAAATATATAAAATAATTAAATATCTATATTATAAGAAAAATATTGGATCATATTATAGATAAATTAAAATATTCTTTCAATGAAAGTAAATGCAATCACAAAAGAATGTGAGATTGTAAAATAGATTCTTACCTATTTGGTAACTATAAAAATATCACCCCATGAAATAATAAATTGAATCAAAACCTTAACCATCATTAATAAATGTTTATTCATTTAAAATACATAAATTGGTTCCATATACACCGCATAAAAAAGAATATGTTCATATTAACAAATATGTCTCAATGGAATGGAAATTGAGATGAAATATCTTACCTCACACTTTCCATTAGTTGAAAATACTTTAACCTTGTTTTTAATAGTTTTAAACATGTTATTAATTTATACCATAACTATATTCATATTTATAGTATCATATGTGATCCTCTAATTATATTTTACTACCCATTTGTTAATAAAATTTCATTATTTTCATTGTACCATTTGTTAATTGCCTTGTTTTCCCATTCGTGTTTTGTCATGAATATTATGATTAATGTGAATAAGATATAAATAAATCATATATATAACAATAATAATTTTAAAAATATAATATTTACTCATTATTTTCATTTTTATAAGCATTCTTGAAATTTGAACATGTAAAATGAATCGTGTCGCGTCGTGGAGATGGTGGGTCATACATATGAATGAGTGATGATATCATTCCCTTAACTGGTGAAGGGTAAGGAATTTAAGGGTATAATAATTTTAAATAATTAATATCTTCTCATATTTATCATAAAAGTTCATTATTTCCAAAATTATGACAATTCATGTCATTTAGTGATGGAATACAAATTATAGCGGTTCACAAGATGGTAGTCAACCATATACACGAGCAATGGATTTGCATCAAATTTGATAAAGAATGAGATGGGAAAATATTATTTAATAAACATAATAAAATCAAATATATGTTAGATACTATTTTTATTATATTGTAATTATTAAGACATAATTTATGGTTTCAAAATAAGAAATGAAAAGAAAGAGCTTCGTTAAGATGATTACCTTCTCTAAGAGAAACCTATTTTAGATCTCCCCTTAATGACTCTGGGGTTAGTATTTTTTGAATAAAAGAAACTAGGTATTTTGTATATGTATGTTGTTGATATATTTTTTTTGGTTTTGGCCAATCCAAATTTCTTTATAGGTGTAAATAATTGAGGGGAGGGAGTTCCCTATTATAATTAAGGAGGAGTGGCATTTTTGTTAATACCCAAAACTATTCAATAATGGGACGTCACTCTCACTCAAAGTGCCTCAAAATTTGAGAAATAATGCAGTGTGTGGAAAATAATTCTTATACACACCTCCATCATATAAAATGAAATATTTTTTAAACATGTTATACCATTAACCTCTATGTTTAGTTACTTTTACAATATTAGTTTTCACCATTGTAATTAGTTTTATAACCTACATAATTAACCATTAATAATAAAATTAAATAACTATTATTATATAATTTTATCCACTTGTTATAAATATTAAATCTAATTTATCAGATAATGTGTGTGGAAAATTCATTTTAACACAAATGCATGAAACACGTAAAACCTTATTTTAACTTTAACTGCATTTAATAATTTTTGAATATTTTTACTAATCATTATGACCTAAAATTAAGTTGAACTTATTGAATAATAATAATAATAATGATTAAAATTATGGAATCAATTTTGTCAAACTAAAAACACATAATTATTAAATATCTAATTTAAAATAAACCAGTAAAACGTGTCAAAAAACGTTTTTTCAATAAAAATATTTTTCAAGCATAAGATGATATTATATTAACTATGTGAATATCATTCATAATTAGATGAATTTAAATTAATATATTTAGATATATAATCTATTAATTTCAATTTAATCATTTATTATTAAATTTTATTTTATTTAATTAAAATAGATATACATTATTCCATTTTGAAAAGAACATTTATATGAAAAATAATCATTTTTTTCTAAAAAAATACCCCTTTTACCTTCAAATGTTATTTTATTTATTTATATAAAATTGAAAATTAATAAATTATAAATTAAAAATATTATTTCACATTATTCTTAATAAAATATGGAGTAGTTAAATATTACATCTTTAATTTTTCATATAATCTTATTTCTAAGAGAAAACATCAAAATGTCATTTTAGGAGTATTTGTCCATGTAAATTAAAAATTGATTTGCATCCTATAAGTTTAGAATTTTTGTGACATGAAATTTTAAAATATGAATTGTATTATAGTTTTATTATAATATAAATTTCGTTTTCTATATTCGAGGCTTGGGGGTGCGTGTATCACAAACTATCGAAGAAATTGAATTCATTTAAAAGGAAATATATCATGAAGTCTCTAGGTGTTAAATTATTCCCTCCTACAAAACAATCCGTGAAATTTCATGGATTATTACATATAAACTATAGAGGATATTTCTTCTTCATAAAATCCTCAATTTCCCTTGTTTCTTCCAATATTTTATGATTTCACTTAAGTACATTTACTAGTAGAGTCATCTAATTCCTCAATACTTTCTCTCTAGTATCAATAATCTTGATTGGTTCTTCATAGTAGATAGCTTAAATTTGAATTACATTTCTTTAGATATGATCTCATGAAAGGGTATAGCATATAATTCATTAAAATTGATATATGTAACACATCGTATACACTAGAGAGACTTGGGGGATTTGCTAAATGATAAGCCGCAACTCCAAATATTTTTAGAATTTAAAATGTACTGCTGTACTTGGGGATCAGATTTCAATTATTACTAAACCTTATGACACCCAACCATAGAGAGAATATCAAATTAAAAATATTTACTATTATTTTCATCATAATTATTCTTCTAACTTTTAACTACTTTGATATGGGTTTAAATTGTCTTTACCTTTTCCATTTTCTCCTCCACAAGTTTTAGGTATACATGATTCATTCCACCAAAATCGTCCTAAAATGTTTGAGTACGACATCTATTGACATATTATGATTCATGCGTTGCTATATAAATACTTAAGATTCCTCAAAAATATGCATAAATAAATTCAAAACACATAAATCTGAAATTTTGATCTTCCATAAACAACATAATGTATCTCATAGTGTCACATAGAAAATATGTGAATACCTTGATTATATATTCTTCTAAAGCATGGTAATAAACAAATTACAATAAAAACATAATGGAAACATGAATTCTTCAAAAATTTAACTATCACTTCATTCCATAAATAATATAACAGATTATTGAATATATTCTATAAATCAAAAAATGTTGTAAACACCATCAAATATAACATAAACCACTTTTTCATCAAACCTATAATTAATTCGAAGGTCATCAATACTATCGCTTTTACTTTATCAATGTCAATAATATCTAAAAAACATTAACTCAACATTAGGAACATTTTAAGAGTTATATTTCCTTAATCAAGTGTTCTAAAAAAAATTCACCTTACTGCTAAATCACTTTTCTTAGTTATTAGTATCATTTTACATATCCTTTCAAATCCATAAAAAACTATATCAATATAATACTTAAAAATTTAATGGTTCTTATATCCAGAATATAATTTATGAAATACCTCTATAACATAATTATTTAATCCATATACACATGCAATTTAGTAATTCCACATTATTTGTAGTAATAACATAAACATGAACTTGATACCTTAGCTTCTTTTGAAGAATATTCCCTTAACACTTGGGGAATTCTTTTGAGTAGTGCCTCATTTCATTTCAGTTGAAACACTAACATGAACAATTTATTTCTTACCCTTTCATTCATTTTACTTATTTACTTTCTCTCCATTCTTGATGAAAACTCTTATTCCCTTCGAAAAAGTACTAGAGTGTTTCTTTCCACAATTATCACATGTGGGAAAATCTTTTATTCTGTTCTTCCCCTTATATATGTTTTCTCCTCCATACAATTCTTCTATTTATTCCCTTTAAATATATAGGATCTAGAAAATTCCTTCACTATTTTGACAGTATAAATACTATTTAATAAAATGATAAAAAAATATTGAGAGACTAGTGCCCTTTAGAGACTTGTCTTAATCCCTTCAATGAAATGGTTAATCATTCATTCTGTATCATGTAAATAATATATAAAATACCTGTATAGTCTTGTAAAGGTAGCCTTATAATCTTTATCACCTTATTTTTTCTTTTTATTTAAACAAATGAAATTTCTTTTTATTTTAGTTCATTGATCAGAAGATAATTCTTTGTCAAAGAATGTTTCTATAAAATCTTTTCATTTCATGTGTTCTATTTATTATTCCTCATTATTATTTTGGATCAACGACAAATATTCATCATTATTTCCTCTGATAAAATACACTTCAAGTGTAACCTTTTTCTTTTGATCTCCTCCCAATGCTATAAATACTTTTTCAATGGACTTAATCCATTTCCAAACTACCACAGGATTAGTAGTCCCACTTCACTATGGGTCCTTCTATCGTACAATGAAATACAATATAACAGAATAAAATTATGGAATAATAGGTTTATCAATTTTATAATGTTTTTTTAATCCTTATTATGGTACCCTAATATATCTATGATCTGTTCAGTTCTAATACTAGTTTTATTTTCTTTCTCAATAGTGCATTCTCTATATTATCCATGAGTTTTGATACCTTTTTTTCTTCTAGGTTCCATTATTAACTAATAGCATATAGTTGATCAGCACGTAATATTATGAATTTTAAATAATAATGTATAATTCTAAATCTATTGTAACACATAACATAAATAGAAAATTTATACATTTTTAATCTTATAATATTAAACATGGGTTCATTAGAGATATCTCTATCTTCAAATCCATTATAATGGTTTATAAAGAAGATGTACATTTTCCTAATCATATCACTCGAGAGTGTCAAAACAAATGCGCAGTAAGATAGCACACATTGTGCAACACAATGAGGGCCATGATATACTCAAACAATTCTCGCCGCTGTGACGCTGCTATCGTCGACGGATCGAGCTCCACCCTTTGGCCTTCCTGAATCCCTTGTGTTGCGTGCAGCCGGGAGCACCCCCTTCGACGGAGTGACGTGTACATTCAGGATTCTACGCATGTGGTCCGGATCACTTCTAGATGGTTCTTGTATTGTATGGGGGCTTGGTTAGGTCCGATCATTGTCTGCATTCCAGATCATGCCTAATTTATCCGTTCCCGATCATTCCTCAATGCGGTGGTTCAGATTTTCAGATCTAAATCCTCCGATGTATATCTTAACAGCATGTTCTGGTGTCTTTGAGGTCAGAGAACATTTAGTTGTCCATTATTAGTATGCATATGCGGATGCCAGATGTAGAATTCATGGTACCATTGATGTCCTCTCCTCAACAGTTCTAATTTCTGGTTTTCTTCAGGTCAGAACAACCAAGGCCAACAGCTTTTCCCGATTCAATACGAGGTCATAGAGGGTGACCTCAGGAATTCTCAATGCTTGGGAAATTCCTTTCCAATTCTCCCATGTTTTATTGTTTTCCCCTTTGGGGTTCTATTTTGTGTTCTATGGTCTGATAACTTCATTTGATGATCCTTCTCTTCCCTTTTGGCATTACTCTTCACACATGCCCCCACTTTGGGCTGGTTTCAAGGTTTCATTGGAAAATTGTGATGGTGTTGTTGGATCTGATGATGATATTTCTGATCATGGATGATCTTGTGTTTGGTTCTCACATAGCCACAAAGTGATTTATTTCATGTTTTTTGTGGTGTTTTTTTGATGAGTTTGGTTCTTGAAATGGTTCTTTTCCCAGCACATTAATGGTTCCTTATGATGTTATGTTAGTTCTCACTTATCCTCAAAGTGATTTTTATGGTTTGTTCTCACTTATAAAGAATGTGTTTAAAAAATAAAAAAAATCAATTTTCTGTCATATACTCAACCTACTATTTTTGAGTTTATTGCCCCAGAGGAATTTTTTCTAAATCCACGTCCATTTGTAGTATCCAGACAGGTATGTATTTGAAGGAAAAACCACATAATATCTATCTTATTGAAACTTTAAAATGTTCCTATATATTTATCCTCAAGTTATATCATAGGGTTATGTTATCTAATATATGTTTTCCTAAATCTAGTTCCCAAGGTTTCTACTAAACTTTATCTGATACCAACCGTAATGGCCTGAACTCCAGTAACCTAGAGCAAATGTCTAATTTATTACAATGGTATGGATACAATGGGTCAAATACAAAAGGATCGATCATTTTAGAATCTTTGTAGAAATAGATACATACATGATATCAATTTTACATTGGGAATTTAAACTAAATCATTGTAATGGAAAACATTAATCATCCCTGAACTCATTCAATGAATTCTTCTTCATATACTATGGAAAGAAAACAGAATAAGGGTGAGCCCAAATGCTTATTAAGGGTTATGTATAGTGGAAGATATCATGATCCAATAATACATAATCAATATAGAAAGTAAAATAATATAACACATGTGTAATTTAATCAATAACTTGACTATCATTATTAGAAATTTCATAATTAATATGAAAAGGTAAATAACTAAACACACATTCCATTTAATCAATAACATTAGTAAAAAAATAATTCATAGATAATATTAATTCAATAATCACATGGATAATAATTTCTATATTCAAAATGAAGGGAATTATTAATTTTTTACTCATGATATTTGTAATATCATGACCTTTCACAAGACAACATAAAATTATGGGTAAAAACCGATTAATTTGGATAAATGATTTATCCCATGAGACATACCAATGCATCGAGGGGATATATAATTCTAGTCCCCACCCATCTTTGCATTTCCAAATAATTACTCATATATATAGTGATCTATTTTATTCATGAATAAATATTCCTTGTAAATAAATATCTCTATTGATTAAAAGGTAAATATTTATTAATATTAACCCAATTAATCAAATAACATTCAGAGTAAAAATCTAAATGTAAAAAATGGTATACGGTTTAGGTAATTATCATATCCATGATACAAAAAATATATATATTTAATAGAAATTTAATTTCTAATTAAAAATGATCATAATAAATAATTGACTCAAGAGAATGTTAATGATCATAAAATTAATCAAGGAATGATAAGTAGCCATCAGTTCATCAGGAATATAGTTTTTTTCCAATAAAATCATGTACTTTTCTATAATAAATGAAATGGTAGTGAAATATTAAAATAATCTTTCATAAAATATTTTTCATTGTAAAATACTTGAAAATATGTATAATAAGCTACATTTTGTAAAATGATTATGATAGTGAAGAAGTTTGTTTTCACCATATATGTTAAAAACCAATCATTTTGACCTTTTTTTTGAAAATGAACCTTTTCAAAAATAGTATAATGATTAACTTAAAAACCTTTATTAAATAAAATTATAACATAAAATTTTATTAATAAATTATTTAAATAATTAATAGGTATTTTGAATTTTTTTTTGAAAACACGGATATAGAAGAAAAATATGTATAATTTAAAGAGAAATAAAATTGGTTTTACTTTTAAATTTTCTCTATTTGATTCATGTATAAAAGAGAAAAAATTTAGAATAAAATATAAAAACTCCTTAAATATATAATGTATGAGAAAATTATTGGATCTTATAATGGATAAATGATAAGATTCCTTCAATGAATGTAAATTTAATCCCAAAAGAATGTGAGGTTGTAAAATAGATTATTAAATATTTGGTAACTTTTAAATTGTATCCCATTGAAATAATATATTGAATTTAATCATTAAAAATCACGAATAAATTTGTATTGAATATAAATTCATCAAATGGGTATTATATGAACTACATAAATTTGAAAAGGCACATATTAAAAAATGCGTCTCAATAGAATGGAAATTGAGAAAAAATCTCTTACCTCACACTTTCCTTTAGCTAAACGTACATTAAACTCATGAATAATGGTTTTAATAATGTTTTTAATTTTTAATAAAACCATATTAATATTTTTAATATCATATATAATCCTCTTAAAAGATCTTACCACCTTTTAGTTAATAATATTTCATTCTTTTCATTATTTTGGGTGTTAATTGTCTTGTTTTCTCAAGCATATTTTCTCATGAAAATTATATTTATTTTAAATAAGATATAAATACATCATATAAAGAATTATAATAATGTTATAAATATTAAATTAACTCTTTAGGTTCATTTTTATATCCATTCATTAAATTTGTACATATAAAATGAATCGCAACACTTCGTGGAGACGGGGGGCCGTACGTACGCATGAGTGACGATATCATTCCTTTAACGAGTGAAAGGGTATGTAAGTGTATGTTATATTAATTTTAACTAATTAATATCATGTCATTTGTATCATATACATTAATTATTTCTATCATTATTACTTTCTATATGAGTCGGTGATGGAAAAAAAATTGCATCAGTTCGCGAGACGGTAGTCTACTGTACACACGAGTGATGGCATTGTTTCTCATTTGATAGAGAAGTAGATAGATAAATATTATTACACAACCTAATAAAATATAATTATATTATATATAATATTTTTATTATATTGTACATTTTAATGCATAATTGAAGGTTGTAAAAGAATAATGAAAACAGATGATGTTTCTTAAGATGATTATCTTCTCTTCAGGAAACCTCAATTGAATCTCTTATTAAGGACTCTAGGGTTGATATTTTTGGAATAAAGTAGATATAGAATGTGTATAATAATTTTGGGAAGATATTTTGGTAGTTTATGGTCTACTAAAATGTATTTAGAGGTTTTAATATTTGAGGGGGGGAGTTCCTTTTTATAATTGAAGAGTAGCATTTTTGTAAATACCCAAAACTATTCAATAATGGGAAGTCACTCTCACCCCTAGTTCCTCAAAAATTTATAAATATTGGATCAGGTGGAATTTAATGTTGATTAAAATATGCACCATAAAAAAATAAACATTTTATAACCATTTCATTCACGTTTCTTCTAAGTTTACTTACATTTACCAGTTTAGTTTCCACAACGACAACATGTTTTTCAACCTAGGTAATTTATCCATTAATAATAAAATAAAATAACCATTATTATATAATTTGGACCCAATAATTATAAATTTAAAATAAAATTTTAAAAATTACAATTCTATGTGTGTGTAAAACTAATTTTAACACAAGCACATGTAACGCACAAAACCTCATTTTAACTTTAACCATGCTAATTAATTTATTATTGTTTTTAGTAATCATTTTGGAAATAAATTAAGTTAACATTTTTATATAATATAAATTATTTTTATTTCAAATATGGAATCCATTTTATCAAATTCATCTCATATAAGTGGAAAATTTTCCTTTTAAATTAAACACGCAAAATGTGTCGAAAATGGGTTTTCAAGTAATTCAATTTTCAATTATAAGATGATATTATATTAACTACTTGACTAGTAATAAAAATTATATGGATTTAAATTAATATATTTAGATATATAATATATTTAGATATATAATATATTTATTTATATTAAATCATTTATCAATAAATATTTTTTTAAATAATTAAACTGTAGAAACTTTATACCTTTTTTTAAACAGTTTTTTGAAAAATAATTTTTTTTTCAGAAACTTATTCCTTTTAACTCCAAATTTTATTATCTATATTTATATAAAATATATTGTTAATAAAATATTTATTTTACATATTATTACACATTATTATAAATAAAATGTGTAACAGTTAAATACTACATTATTGTTTTTCATAAAAGTATGTTTTTAAGGGAAAATATCAAAAATTAATTCTATGATTATTTTGAACATGTAAAAAATTGATATTCATCATATAAAATTTGATTTTTTTCTCCATTAAATAAGAAACATTTAAACATTTATATTTTTTTGTTAAAAAATTATATTCACTTTCTATAATTGAGGCTTCATGTTGTGTTTATCGCAAGCTGTCAATGAGATTGAATTTATTTAAAATGTTGTATATTGTGAACTCTTAGGGTGTTCAGGAGAACCTATTATATTATCAATTAATACTGGTTCAATCTAATGGAGAATTAGGATGATATTTTTGGTTAAAACGAGGAAATTGGGATAATATTCCACTTTTATGAAACCCACATGGGAAACATAGTTACATTACACGGTTAGAAAAACCATGAGTTAATCACACAGTAGCTAAAAACCCTTGAATACCAATGAACACAATAACCTGTAAATAGCTGCAATATTAGAAAAATCATATACAATTCATACGATATCATTTGTACCCAATTCATTTTATCTTCATGGTTTTCTTTATGACACACACTATTAGAGAAACCATGCTTAAACCATGAAAATTGCCACTGGAACTAATAGATACATAGTGCATGGTTACTACAAGGTTACTACTAACCACACAGAGGTTGTGAAGCTAGAATTTTTCTCTAAAATCTCCAAATTCATGACCCCCATCTCTCAAAAAAACATTAGAACCAAAAAATAGATAAAATAAGGCCAAAATAAAACATACTTGTGACCTAGAGGTCATCATATATATATATAATAAATTATCATTCATGGATAATGAAATTCAATGAATTAATTAATTCTATGATTTCAATGTTATTTATTTACATTATATCAATCCATGATGAAAAATAAATAATTTATATAATTTATATTACTCATACATGAAATTTTCTAACATTAATATCTAAAAATTTATAACGATTGATTAAATGATTTCTCATTCTTTTTCTATAATGCGGGTTGTTATAAATATTTTTATACGAATCAAAATTATTTTTAGGATCAGGTGTATGATGAGGTGTATGATTAGGTGTATATTGTAAAGACATAAGACTCTTTCACACTAATTATCACTTCTATATTCACTATCCTCAAAATACATGGGGGCTCTACTACTTAATAGATACATTTCCATATTTCATGGGCCAAATATTCCAAAATAGAAAATAACTACTAGGTGATGGGACTAAACTATTATGGTTATATTATGAATGTATTCATTATTCAATGATTGTGCACCATAATTGAAAATTATAATGATAAATATGAGTATTTTGAATATTCATCATATTACACTAATCTGTTAAATTTTAGCAAAGGAAGATCCTAAAAATATTTATATATTTTTCTAGAATTATGGGGTTTATAAATATTATTATAATTAAATGATTAAATATAAATCATATATTCTTATTATTAATCAAAAAATTTGAATATTTAGCATATTCTAATGTATGTACATTAACCGATAGTGTAAATTAATCAAAGGATCCAAGAGAGTGAATATATTCCAACCCAATGGTATTAATTTTTTTTTTAAAAATTGTTGTTTTATATCTATATTCATAATGAAATATATTTAATATTAATTATGATCATGAAAAATAATATTATATAGTGAAATTAGATAATGTAGGTGTCCAATACCCCTCTAAATAACAAACATTTTTAATATTAAAAAAAATGATTCTAAATAATTTGGTATGATTTTTGTTTTACTATGAAATCAATTATAATAAACTATAAGTTTACCAATATCTACATATTAAATACATGACATGGTCATTTAGGTTATATATGATCTATTATAATAAAAAAATATTGATATTAATATATATGAGCATCAATTCATTGATAAAATTGTATACATCTGTCTGAGGGAGAATGATTAATTTATTTAATGTATTTGTGCCTCCTAAATTATCACTCATAAGAGAATTATTCATTCTCATTATTTGATTTTGATTTTTAATTGTATAATTATTTACAAAAGAATTTCGATTATGAAGATAAATTATTTATATCCTCACCATCTTCATTAGAAGTGAATTTCCAATATTTATATGAATTATTAATGATGAAATATATGTGGGTGTGCCCACCAACCATGTGAACAATTTAAATATTATATGAAATATTCATCCATTAAATGCTCACAAGTATTATTATATTCTAGTGAGCATGAATCAAATGCTATAGATGTTGATCAAAATAAATATTGAGTGTCATATGTCAAATTTAAAACGGTCTACATAAACCATTTATAAGATTCTCACAACACTTATTTAGTAATAAAGTATTGAAAATAAATAGTTTGATTATACACACCAGAAGTATGGTTTAATTGATTATATAAAATCATTGTTTATCATGAGTGGAAAGAAATAAATATATTTTCCCCTGAAAGTAAAAATAAGTATGTTGATAATAATATTTATTTATAAATATTATCCCAAAAGTTACAATGGTTCCAGATAAATTATTATATCTCATTAAATGTTTTTGAACATAAATTTGAATTTCCAAATGATTTCTAAACTCATCAATGGGAATAGATTTTTTTAGATGTGGATATCAAAATAATTGGATAAATGATTTAATGGAATAAGTGACACTTCAACATATGATGTTTTATATTGGTTATACAAACTAATAAAACTATTTAATATTTATGAGATTGTTATATAAACATTCTTTATTCATATAACATTGAATACAACATCGATATTGAAACCCTGAAGGGTTCAAAATAACAGAAATATTTTCATAAATATAAAATTTTCTCCCATGATGTTAAATTATTGTATGGGGTGAACCGAATAAGATACATTTCATGTATTCATATTGAAATATATTTATATAAGGTATAATATAAAATTGATTTTATTATCACATGGTTTGTAAAAATTGATGTTTCTCATTAATCCATATGTTTTTTATTACATCAAAAATCTTGAAGAGTTTACAAAATCAATAGAATATTTGATAATAAAATAATGTCGTTTTATTTTGAATTAATTATCAAGAATATGAAATATTAAATTCTTGAGTGATATTATATATTAATGAAAATAACCTTAAAAATTAAATGTCTTTCTTCCAAGAGTGATATAATTCATACCTGAGAAGATGATGTGAAATTTATTTCTCTCTAAAGGATTAAATATAAATGCACAATTTTTATCCCTGATGGATATACATGTGAAAGTGCATATTTACCGTAAAAATAATATGAGATCTTATTATAATAAATTTATGTCCAAGTAATGGCCTTACCTACTCATAGAGATTTAAAGTATGCACAAGATCACTTATTCCATAATTTAAAAACAAAATTGGTTGGTTATGTCGGTGCTGGATATTTATTTGGTCTGCATAATGCTAGATCTTGAATTGGATATTTATTCACATATGGTTAAATAACCATATAAGGTCGTTCTATAAAATGAACCATTTTTGTGACTTTCTACAATCATGATGCGTTGATTATGATTCATGATGGATGTTGAGAATGTGATTGTATCAGATCGATCATTCATTATATTCTCATCATATTATATGGATATAATGTTTCTTATGTGGCATAATAAAGAGGTGAGTATATCAAAGGTGATAAAACAAAACATATCTCACCAAAAAATATTTTTCACTCATTAACTTAAAAATAATGATGAGATTGATATCTGGAAAATAAGATTGTGTGATAATCTTGAATATTTAATCACAAAATGCATTACCAACAAATTTTGAGAAACTAGTTTATTAAATAGAGATATGTAGAATTAAAATTCTATCATGAATAAATCAGGGAGGGTCAATATTATTGTACTCATTTTCATTTAATCTGTTTTTCCCACATATTTCTCTATGTTTTTAATGAGGAAACAAATGCTGACATGGAATTAATTTATATTTGTGCCATATTTTTTCCCACAAGGTTTTTTAAGGGACGAATAAATAAAATTTTATGAAATTGATCACATCTAAGAGGGAGTATTATGAAATAATTAATATAGATATCATAATCTTCATAAGAGTGATGATAGTAAGCTCTTTTCCCATGAGATGTAATTATCATAGTCATTCATTTCTCAATATATATGCCATGCCAAAATTCAAAATTGATGGATATTCCTTAAAAATAAGTATTAATATACTTTATTGATGAGATGTATATGTAGCCTATATATATATAGGATGATGTGATAATTAAATAAAGATTTTGATAATTATTATTTCTACTATTTTCATTTATTTTCAATATTTCATACTTTGTGATTGTATACTTGTTTTTGTTCATCATCACTGTTGATTTTGACTGACATCACAATTCATTTAGAATCCACAACAAGGTCCAAATTTTGAAATGTTTAGTGGTTTTAATCAATTTCACAACAATAAACACACACACACAAATATATATTATGTTATAATTTTATGTGTTTAATAAAAAAATATATATTTTTATAGTTATAACAGTCTACGAGGGATAAATACAACAATAATCTTACACTACAATCAAAATTATAGGATGAGAGAAAATTATATAAATATTTATAAACATATATAATCTCATTTCTTTAAATATTTTACATTTTTTTTAAAAAACACAGATTATATGTTTTTTCACAAATGAAATATTACCATCATTAAATGTTTTTTATTGAGAAAATAAAAAATAAATGTTATCATTTTTTTGGAAAAACTAAAAATAAAGATTCAGATCAAAATTTGAATTTATTAATAAAAATTATTATTCATTCTAAAGTACGTGGTTCAAATCCATGTGTCATCAGCTCCACATTCGTCCCCCCTTTATATTTTACCTTCCTCGCTAACCCTCTCATTTCCTATAATGATCCCTACGCTCCCCCAACCTCCTTATATTCCTCTCTGTCTCCTCATCTCAATCACCCTCTACGCTCACCCCACCCCCATTTTCCTCGTTCTAGCACTCCCTATTTTCATCCTCTTCCCCTCCGCCCCTACCTCCCGAACAAACCCTTCCATTATCACTACCTATGCTTCCCTACCTTCAGGTTGGTGCCTCACAACCTCTCAGCCTCATCCTCCTTGCCCCCATTTCTCATCCTCCCAGCCTCATCTTATAATCTTCCCTAAACCCTATTTTCTTCACTCAGTCATGATCTTCATCTCCTCCAATAAGCCAAATTCAAAATTTAATTCCCTCACCTTCCAAAATATATTATATTGACATTCATTCCCCAAATTTTCTCATGTTCGCTATCTTTATATCCAAAATATCACCACTATCTCCGATTAGATGTCATTCAGTTCAGCTTATTGAATTTACTTGTCTTCATATCCTATTGGCCACATAAATTTCATCATTGTTGTTACTGTTATTTTTTTTAATTTTGAACATTTTTTTCCTGCCAAATTTTATTACACATGTAGAACACCATGGAAATAATGTCAAAGGGTGGTCGAAGGTTGCACTAGGAAAAGAGGAACATGAACCATAAATTGATTGCACTGGAAACCGTCAGGTTATCTATATTTAATTATTGGTCTTTGTCAATATTCTCATCCTTATGGGAGTAACTTGATTGATATATGTTTTATGTTGGAAATAAGTTGGTTTTTTTATTTTGAATATATCCTTGTATTTTTGTGTTTTTGATGATAAATCTGAAACTACTATTAAGATACAGGCATAGGTGCAATGTTGTAGGGAGAGGCACATGAAACATGAAGAAAAGTATTTTTATAATTTTTGAAAATGTTATGAACTGAAAATCAATACCCCAAATCTAATGTGTTAAGGTTCATAAGAAATATTCTGAAATTAAAAATATAAGATGGGTTGAATGAGGGTCTTAAACAACTATTAAGAAACATGCATAAATAAAATATTGTAGAGAGAGAAAACACATTTTTATTTAGATAAAACTCAATGCATTTTTCTATGTTATCATTCTTAATATACAATTCATTATGCACTTCTTTTAAATTTTAAATCAAAATTAATTTTCAAAATTTGTAGATTGTTATTAATCAAAATTTAGTCACAACATTATTATTCCCTCAAATATTCATGTCAGTAATCGTTTTCAAAATTATTTTTTGCTATTTTTTTTTTCAGAATCTAACATTATACGACAAATATAAGAATTATGAATAATGGGTTTAATATAGAATCTATTATGCATAATATAGAATCTATTGTATGCGGGGATTTAAGAGGATGGGGTTTTGACAATGATGGCTTTGAGCGGACGAGCTTTCTCCACGGAAATGGAATGCCAGTCCTCCATGTCGATCGCTTCCCTCTCCGCCTTCCAATTAAACACCCCCACCAACACCACCAACATCAGTAACCCCATCTTATACGCTAGTGGAAATGTTGGGCACATCCGTCGCCCCACACCGAAGGTTATGAACTCCATGCCCCGCCCACGGAACTCCACGCCGCCACCCCTCAGGAAGCGCTCCGGCTCGAACGCCTCCACCTCCCACCACTCCCCCTCATCCCGTCTGAGGGCCCACATGTTCAACATTATCCAGATCCCACAAGGCACATGGAACCTGCAGACCTCCACGTCGATGCCGCTGGTCCACCGCACCAACACCAGCGCCGGAGGGTGCAGCCGAAGCGTCTCCTTGAACATTGCCCCAATAATTATAGAATTATAGTAAAAATAATAAATGCAATAAATATAATAAATTTAGTAAATGTAATTATATATTTATGTATACATTATATTTTTTTCATTGTAAATATGAAATTCTATTTATATATAATGTATATATAATGTATATATAGATATATAAATACATAATGAAAATATATAATTATATATATACATTATATTTTTTTACATTATAAATATGTAATTATAATAAATATGTATTTATAATAAATATATGCCTATAATAGTCATTTATTTTAATTATATATTTATTATATTTATAGTTATAATTTGATATTTATTATATTTATATTTATAATTATATATTTATTATAATTATATAAACATAAAGAGTATAAATATATAATGTATATATAAAGATATAATAATTTGTAATAATCATATATTAATAATAAACAATTTGTAATTTAATTAATGACAATTAATTATTTATAAATAATTCACAATTATAATAACTTATAATTTTATTAATTTGTAATAACTTATTATTTAATTTACAATTATAATTAATTTACAAATAAAAGTATTTATAATTATGATAATAATTATAATAATATTTTAAATATATAACAAAGAGGTGAAAATAAAAGAAATTTCATAAAAAATGTCAATGAAAAATAATTTTTATGCAATTAAACCCACCTATTTCAAACATAAAAATGTTTCAAATATATGTTTTTGAAAGACTATAATAGATAATTTATAACACGGATATAAATGAAACATTAAAAATTGATTAAACATAAAATAAATATTTAAAAACAAAATGAATTTAATGAAAAATGTCGTTGAAAAATAATTTATAACCTTTCAAAACCAGCTATTTGAAACATAAAAATGTTTCATGTTCATCAATTTGAAATACTATAAAACATAAATTATAGCGCAAGTATGAATGAAACATTAAAAATTTATTAGACATATAATAAATATTTAAAAAAATTATTTTCTTAAAAAAAATATGATGAAATATAATTTACAAGATGTCAAAACCACCATTTGAAACATACAAATGTTTCATATACGTGGATTTGAAAGACTATAAAATAGAAACTATAAAATGGATATAAATGAAAAATTAAGCATTGATTAATAATATAAAAAAATATCTGAAAAGAAAAAGAATTTAACAGAAAATGTTGACGAAAAATAATATATAAGCTTTCACTAACAGTAACCTGAAACTTAAAAATGTTTCAAGTATGCAAATTTGAAATACTATAAAACAGAAACTATAACATGGTTTTAAATAAAACATTAAACATTGATTAAAAATAGAAGAAATAGTTGAAAAAAGGAATTTCATGAAAAATGATGATGAAAAATAATTTATAAGCTTTCAAAACTGTCAACCTAAAACTCAAAAATGTTTAAAGTATGCAACTTTGAAAGTCTATAAAACAGAAATTATAGCACAAATCTAAGTGAAACATGATACATTATTCAAAAATATAAGAAATAGTTCAAAACAAAATTAATGTCATCAAAAATATTGACGATGAATAATTTATAAGCTTTTAAAACAACTAACCTAAAACTTAAAAATGTTTGAAGTACGCGACTTTGAAAGAATATAAAACAGAAACTATAAGAACCATCTTAAATGAAACATTAAACATTGATTATGAATATAAGAAATAGTTGAAATGAAAAGAAATTTTATCAAAAATTTTTATGACAACAAATATATAATCTTTCAAAACCACTAACTTGAAACATAAAAATGTTTCAGTTACGAATCTTTGAAAGACTATAAAACATAAACTATAAGACCAATATAAATATTATCTAAAATTTGGATAGCCCCTCATTTTTACCCAATTAGCACTCATATATCAAACATGGATATATTCTCACCCTGCTTTATTGTTTTTTATGTTGGCGCATGATTTTTATTTGGTTAAGTTTTACTAATGTTTTTTCTACATAAACACATAACATATTTAACTTAAAGTACAAATATCAAATACTATATGCGATAAATAATTTTCCTAAGTCATAGAATAAGGTACAAAATATATACTATATATGTAAATAAAACATGTTTTAATAGGTAAAAAATATCAATGACCACATAAATGTGAGTTAATGATTAATTGTACTATCAATAGCAGAATTTTATCTAAAACACTAAGCTTGTTCTCTTTAACTCTCACTCGGAGGTTTACCATGGTCTCCTCTCCTCCGTCGAACGGTCTGAACCAATGGGTGCTATAATTGAATGGTTGATCTCGATATGTGAGTGATATTGTGATAAAAATGAGGGGTTTTACAGATTTAATGAAACTGAATTGGGGGACTAATATGGATGTATGAAGCTGCGGTGGTGTTCCATTTTGATTTTGGGGGCACACCATCACAACACAAATTCAAGTGGCACTGATCAGTTACCCATTAAGAGATAAGCACCACTTGAAGTGGCACTGATGAATATGGCCAAAAATTCTCCCTAGTGCCACTTTAAGTGGTGCTCTAGAGTTTTTTTTCATTAGTGCCACTTCATGTGGCGTTAGGGTGCCCCACATACTATAAAAAGAAAACGGGGAACACATTTTCATTAAAAAATAATCCCCCCAACCCAAATTTTCCACCGATGGTAACACTGTGCAATGAGGCGGGACCCTGGTGGAGGTGACGATAGTGACCAAACGGCAGGCAGCGTCAGTCTTGGGATCTAGGCAGATCTGGTGTTGGGTGGGGTGTTGTGTGTGGGCTTCGGCAAGGTCAGAGACAGTGACCTATAGAAGTAGGGAAAGGGTTCTCCTACTTGGTGATGGGCCAGCTATGAGGTGGGTAGCTGACTTGGACATCGGTGCCACATTCAGACTGCCAAATTTGGGATATCTGTGGGCCTGCGGATAGCGTTCGTGGGTGGCACATGAGATCTGATCGGTGACGATGTGTGGGACAGTGGGGAAGTGACGTTGTTGTCTGATGGTTGTTTCTCTAGCATGCTTTGGGCAGCGTGATTGGTGAAGACCTCGGTTCGGGGGATGGGGCATTGCTGGGGTGACCTCAAGAGGCAATGGGATCCCGTCTTGGTATGCGGGGATGAACAAGATGGGATGTGATGGCTTTGAGGATGGATATGTGTTCCACGACCTGATGACCACCGGTGTCCAAGGGTTGTGGTCGGTTGACTGGGTGACTCTGCGGATTGACAGGTGTGTGCAGGTGCGACATAGGTCGTGAATAGGATGGGGTAGTCTCAGTTGGTTGGTTGAGGTGACATGGGGTCGTGTGTTTAGGTCTTGTGTGTTCTGTTGGACGGATCTGTTTTCCCATCTCTCCTTTTGGTTGTACATTTTACCACACAATTTTTTATTGGGCATTTTCATTTATAATAAAAAATTTAAGGTTGGGTGTGCTTGGTCCAAACATTCAAAATTATTAAATAAATATATATGATTCCCATGAATTTGATCAACAAATATATTGAACATTATTGAGTATAATTGAGATGCATATATGTTACATATGTATTATCATGAATTAATGTTCATTTATACATTACACTCTTATTATTATTCATGTTGTTCCTAAGTGATGACTCATTTTTTGTTATGTATACTTTATTATAGTTATATGATTAATTGTTGTTACACATATGAACTATTACATATTTTCTCAAAAAATACTTATAAAATTATATTTAATATATGTATATAATATATATTTATAACTATTAAATTTTAATTATATATAAATAATTTTTCAATATATTTATTTGAAATTATAATTATATCAATATGTAAATTTTAAATAATTATAAAATTACAATAAATGCATATATTATCATTTAATAAATATATAAATATATTAATATATTTATCATTATATACAGAAATTTATAAATATATATATATTTATAGTTATAATTATAACTATAAATATATATGTATATGAAAATAATTATAAAATTATAATAAATATATTTATTATAAATATTAAGTTTAAAATATATATAATTAAATAAATAAATTTTTAAATATATAAACACATTTAAAAATCAATACAAATAGTTATAATTATAGTTCATAAATAGATGTAGATATATTTAAATAATTAATAAATTATTAATTATATATTAATTATATATTTTTATAAAAAAATACTTATAAATAAATAAAATTAGTTATAATTATAATTACAAATAAATATTGATATATTTAGATAATTAAAAAATTTTAACTAATATATTTATTATATATAAGTGTCAAATTATAAATATATTTGTTACAATTTCATAATTATATATATTTATTGGTAATTCCAACATCAAATATACCCATCAGGCCATCCTGGTGCCATTAGGATATGCAATATATAACCAAAGTAGTGCATGACCCGATCTGGTTGGTGCCACTCAAGGATTTGGAATTGGATGAGTGGAACCACTGCAACACGATCTCCTATCATAGCTGTGTAGTACAGTGGAAGTGATGCAAAAACATAACATGTAAATAGAGTCCATGAAACTAGAAATGTAAACTTAAAAAATTAAGTGGCATATTAGCAAGATAATTTTAGTAAGATTACATTGAAACAACTTAAAATGGCGATTACAAAATATATTGTTCTACAAAATAGTGAAGTTTGACATATATCAACAATCACTATTGAATCGATTATATGTTGAAAGCTGTGCACACTATGTCTTGGTGTGTATGCATACTTCTGAGACTGACTCCACCTAGTTACAAAAGATTAATATACAATGTGTTTATAAATAAAAAAACAAAAGTATTAACTAAATGAATGTAATGAAGTTAAAATATCATCATCCCCAAGAACAATCCTGAAATAGATCTCCTACATGTTGTGCAATAGCCCGAGGAGCAAAGCATGGAAATTTATCCCAGTCCCACATCTGTACTAAATCCATACAATCTGAAATCTTTTGTGCATCTACCTGACAACTGGTACAAATGGATCAATACAGAAGTGCTAGTACAGCGGATCCCCAACTGTATGTAGGTGTCTGATCAAGATCCTCAAGTAATGGGAGGTACATCATGTGTTCCAAAAGGGTGGAGTATTTGACTCATAACATGCCTCCATGAAGTCACAGATTATATGCCTGTGTGTTCCTAATAAGTGTATCCTCATATGCGTCATCAGAAATGACAGTGAAATGCTCATCATTCCATGTCAAGTGCAATCGAGAACCCACGAGGACACCTCGTATGCCAACGACATCAATGCCTAATAGTCATTGTATGACGGTAGCGCAGATTCCACTAGTGGCACTCGTAACTGCTTGTCCATGGATGGGAAAACAAAGCATGTAGGAGATGTCCTCTAAAGTAATGGTCATCTCCCCCTCCGGGAGATGAAAAGTGTGTGTCTTTGGCCACCATCTCTCAACCAAAGCCATAATGAAATGACTATCAATAGTCGTGATGTCACGCATAGCGACTCCATAAAATCTCGCATGTCTATGGTATGGAGAAATAGCTTCCAGGGGTGAATCATGATGATAATGATGTGCTCTCCGAACAGCAAGCTGTCGAACAGGTTGGCGCGCCTACACAAGACGCGACACATGTGTCTCCTAGAAACATAATAGTGGTTGATCCATATAATTATACAAATATTAAAACAGTAATTTCATGTTAAACATCACATTTATAATTTAAGGTATGAAATTTATCATGTAAAGTATGAAATAAGCATATAATGAGTTAAATAAATTAATTTAGGATATGTTCAATATATAAAGGAATTTATGATATTTTCAACATATAAAGTTGATGATATATTCACTTTGAATGCTTTCAAAATTAAATGATGACATTTGATTTTGAAATATTTCAACATCCCAATAATTGACCAAAATTATTAAAGGAATTTATGATATGTTCAACATATACAATTTTGGATTGATTCTCCAAACTATTATGTCTATCGAATACTGATGACGTTATTGTATGAAATATTCTTCGTTGTATATTTTGATTCATACATGTCACACATGACTCATGTATCATTTTCCTAAAGCTTTTGATCATATTTTAAGTACATTTTTTTGCATGAAAATCAATGCACCCTTGCCTCTGAAACCTAAAATAGAGATTTGGCCTACTCAATATGCATAATCAACATCGTTTAGATGTATTATGGAAAAACATTTGATCCATGTACTTTATACATGAATAAACATCCTCCTTCTACATCATAGCTTTAGTCGACCCAGTAAAGAACCAACTATCACAAATTCACGACCTCCAAATGAATATATGACCATTGGTTCTTCACCGAGTCGACTAAAGAGGGGAATTTCCAATGTTACAGAATGAATGAATGATTTTTTGTCGAGAAAATTCATTCTTGTGGTTGAAAACGAGGGGCATAATGTATTAATCATTTCCATGATTATCAATTATTTAGGTTCATCACTCTATTTAACACATTTGAAGAAAAGGATGAGAGGGGAATAATATTTAAAACTGGTTGATTTCTCACCTTCTCCTCAAACGTAGCTTTGTTCTTGCCTTTTTTTATCTAGTACCAAATCATTTTCCTTGGATCATTGGATTTTTTTGTGGGTTCATCACCCTTTTCAGGTTGGACCTTGTTTTCCTGATTTCATTATTTGTCATTTTCTAGGCAAGTAGTCTTAGATTCTGTTATATCCTTAATTTATTTTTCACTAGTATTCATTGTAGCTGATTCATAGATTCTGTTAAATCCTTGATCTCCCATTTTATATATTTTAAAATTTCTTGTTATTTTTCAAAAATAAAAACCACTTATTTAAATGATAATGATATATTCACTATTAATGGTTTCAAAACTCATCGATGGACAAGTATTGATTACACGTACAATGTGATTATTCTAACTGGTAGAGTACAAAAATCATTTTAACCATTAGATGATTTACCTATGTGTCTAGGGAAATGTGTCTTCGTATGACCCTCCGAGCGGAAAATGCTGCACCTTCGTCCAAGTGTTTGTTCACTGGGCCAATCCATATCATTCCGAATAAGAGTCAACTTTAGCCTCCCTTTAAGGAGAAGTCTACTATTGTTCGGTAGAAGCATGGGTGTGTCATCAGAGTGATGAAAATTATGATATTATCTAATTGGCATCCATGGAGTATTGTAGTAGGTGTTGATACTATCAAGGCGATAAACTGGATCAACAAACTACTCCCAAGAAACATGTACGTAAGCACAGGCTGCAATCACATGGCTACAGGGATATCTCAATGCTTGGAAGTTTCCACATTCACAGTAACACTTCTCTAATAAAACAACTCATATATGACCATTGCTACAAGACACAACATCATTGGGCTCAGCGACCTCATAGCGTTGCTCTGTATGATGAAATGTGGTGGCAGGATAAGTTGCATCTTCCTGAAGAACTGTATCTAGATCTCGCTGGAAATGGTGTCCATAGTGTATCCGTCTGTTCAAGCCCTTTTTAACTTGCTTTCTCCATTCCAGAAAATACTTGACACTATGACATCAATTCTTAAAACAGTATATAATCTTTTAAAGAAAATTTCATTATGAAAATCTAGGTTAGGTACCTTTTATGGATACATCAACCTAAATTCCACGACAACTTAATAACACTGAATATCAATAGTTAAAATTTAATTCATATAATTTGTTAATGTTTTAATAAAAAAAATAATTTATATATTTAGATATAAAATTATTCTGGAAATAAAATATGATTTCAAAATTACTTGAATTATATTATTTGTCCCTTTGATGGGATTCACCGTAGTGTGCTTGTGGCTGGAAAGATTCATTACATGTGATGTAATGGTTATTTGAATAGGGTGTCCAGAAAATCTCTCATGTGGATTCGGAAAAGAATATCTAAAAAAAGATAAGTTTCTCTTATAACTCAATTTATCTCTTAATAAAAATATAAATGTATCCCCCTATGAAGTTGGATTTTCATCCAAACAAAATAATATTCATGTTGTGTGATTATTCCACTTATGTCATGTGTTTATTATTTATTACTCATTTTCGTATAAGGGTGGTATTTTAAAAACCTTGATGTTACTGGAACTAGAAGGTAGAGATCTGATGTAGTGACTATGCTATAGATTTACTTCTATGTTATAGTTTATTAGGATTTCAGATTTGTTCCAATTCAGGTATGTTATAGAATTTATTCTTCTATTTACAAGTTTTGGGGGGTTTAATTTATGTTTTGGGGGTTTAACATTTGGATTTTGGATGTGTACCAAATCCTACTAGTGGTATTAGATCTTTTTCATATTATAATATTAGTTACAAAAAAGGTGTTAAATCTTGGGTATATAACACATGGTTATTATTTTATTAGGACTCGATATTAAGTCCTGGTTTGAAGACTATTGGGTTTCCTCTAATGAAGTGGTTTTCAATGATTCTGTGGAATTTCACTAGTAATAATGTAGTGGTGCCATTGACAATGGTAAGGTTGGATTGACATTTAATGGAGGAAGATTAAGACTTTGGGGGAAAATGGACTTTCTACTCTTGCAGAGTTCAATATTTACATTGATTATGAAGGAATTAGAAGCGAGGGGTTCGATAGAATGGAAAACCATGAGATGAAAGCATTAGGAAATTTTTTAAAAGGTTTGTCCAAGAGAATCTGGATCCAAGGAGAAAGAAGAAGAGCATGCCTCAACGATGCAGAGCATCAAAGGTGGATGTGTAGTAGAGGGAGGGATCAAGAAGTTTGATTCATGCATAGTCCATGGAGGCACCACCTCTAAAATATGGTCTACATCGAATATGGTTGTGCATAAAATAACAAGGTAAGAAAACATTCCTTCAATCTAGAACGTACTATCACTCAGTGGGGGGTCACTTTATGTTCATTACAACTACCACTAAATAAAGACCAATCAAAGGAAAATTCAGAGTATGCCTCACTGATGCAATCAAATTATCACCTTCATGTTGGGATCTTAAAGAACGATTCAAACATATAGAAAAATACCTCTTTTAAAATGAATCTCACATAAAAACTATTTCATACCATGCTTCACATTACTTTCACAATTCAAAGACGTAGTTATGGTACACAACAAAAAATCCAACACACACTAAAAATCTATTTCCCTTGAAGAAATCTATTTTCCACACATTTTCACCTTTGAATATCTTTTGAAAAAACAATTTTCACATTTCACACAAGACATAAAACATTCTCAAGGAACACCAATACAATGTTGATAAGAAATGAAACCCATTGTTTTTCATAATATAACTTTCATCACATATGAATTTCAAACCATTTCCGAAACATGTTTCGAACCACATAAATAATCCATGGAAGACATATAAGAAAACAAACAAGCATATCAAAATCATCTAATAATGTAAAATCTTGGAATCACCTACCTCACACTTAGAAACCTTTGGAAATCGTTGTGAAACCACAACCGCACCTCAAAAAGACCCTATTAAGGCAAGATCCATACTCAATCATGAATATTTTTTCACACAACACATCATTAGACAAACATTATGTCAAACAACCCGCTGGAAAATTAGAACTCAAAAAGGGTGGAAAAGAAACCCTAAAAGAGGAGGGATTTCAAGAGAAACAAATCTTACTTGATGTTTCCTTATAGAATCAGAGTCAAAACCACCCAATGATTGAGGTATAAGGGATTCACAAAAATATTGGAAGGGGTGCATGGTAGTGGTGTGGCCATAGTGAAGGAGCATCTGTGGTGGAGGAGCTTCCGTAGAAGAGGAGCGTCTGTGCCGAGGAACGTCTGCCACCGAGGAGCGTCCGCAGCCGGGGAGTGTCCACGACAGAGGAGGGTTCGTGGTAGAGATGGGTTCACGGTGGATGTTGGTTCACGAAGGAGGAGCGTTCGCAGCAGAGGAGTCGGTGACACAGGGGTCGGCGACACAAGGGTGTCCTTCCACGAGATCTTGAGGGGTATGAAAATGAAGGAGACTATTCCGGTTTCTTTATAAGAGGCTGAACATTTTATCAGTGATAAATAAAAGTAGTTAATAAAGGCGTGTTTTATTTGCGCTAAAATAGAAAGCGCCGATAAAACATGCCTTCGTCGGTGCTTTTTTAGTGCTTATAAATATAGGTCTTTATGAGTGCTAAAAAAGTGTTCACAAAAATATAATGATAATAATTTATATATATTATTATATATAATTATAAAATTATATATATGATAAATATATAAGTATTTATTTAAAATTATAAATATAAATAAATATATATTAATTAATACGTATAATCTTAGAAATATATAATACATATATTTATTATATATATTTCTATGATTATAAATATATACATCTTCATTTATTTTAATTTTATAATTATTTAAACGAATATATTTAGAATTATAATTATAATTATAAATAAATAATTATTTATGTATTTAAATAAATATAGAATTATAAAAAAATTATATTTATAGTTTTTATAAATTTATTAATATATATAATTGATATATTTATTATAATATTATAAGTATTTAAATATATGTATTTATTTATTTATAATTATAAATATAAATATTTTTATTTTTATTTTTGATAAATATATGTATATATTTATAAATATATTCATTTAATTATATATATATTTATATATGAAAATAAAAAATATAGTTTTTATAAATTAATAAATTTTTAAATAAATAAATAAATATTTTTATTTACAAATTACAATAAATAAATATTTATTTGTAGTTATAATTATCAATAAATATATATAATTATGAAATTGTAATAAATATATTTATAATTTGGAAAATATATATAATTAATATATTTATTATAATTTTTTAATTATTTAAATATATCAATATTTATTTATAATTATAATTAAAACTATTTTTATTTATTTATAAATATATTTTATAAATATATATAACTAATATATTTTTAATATATATTTTTAATTATTTAACTATATCTATACATATTGAGGAATTATAATTATAACATTTTGTATTTATTTTTAAATATTTGTATATATTTATAAATATATTTTTTTAATTACATATATTTACAAATTTATAAGTATAATAAATATATTTAATATAATTTTATAATTATTTACATATACATATTTATTTATAGTTATAATTATAACTATAAAAAAATATCTTTATAAATATTTGTATATAAGCATAAATATATTTATATATATATTTATAAAATTATAATATATCTATTTATTGTAATTTTATAATTATTAAAATTTACATATTGTTATAATTATAATTAAAAGTAAATATATTGAAAATGTATTTATATATAATTAAAATTTAAAAATTATAAATATATATAAATATATTTAATGTAATATTATAATGTATTTTTGAGAACATGTGTAGTAATTTGTGAGGCCCCAACCCCAATTACCCAGAGTCAGTGCATTATTACGTAACATTGGAATGATCACAAAAGATCAAGTCTCGAAAGACCGATTAGTTTAGTAGCCTTGGAAACACTAGATACATTAACAAGTCTAGCATTACATCATAAAGTAAAACAAAACTACAACAACATCTTGTCTTCATATCCCAACATACTATCCCTGCATTTCATTCATAATATATTTCTTCACATCCTAAAAAATTAAAACATTAGAAGGGGTGATCTCAGATGCTCAGTAAGAATAACAATACAGCAGAAGCTTTCATAAATAAATATTAACAAATAAGGCAATGTATAACTAAAACAAAATCCTTTTAAACATGAACTTCGTCATAATATGACAACAATAAAATGAAATAATTCCATTTACTAATTCACATGGATATCCTACTAGTGGAATAATCACATGAAATATCAATGACCACTTTCATAATGATGGAATGCATAATGTCGAACTATCATAACCTCGTAGCCAAGGCCTCGTGCCAAGTCTACAAATAAGATTTTGTCATGGCCTCGTTCCAAGACACTATTTTGTCTCATGAGACCTACCGATGCATCGAGGAGCTATAGCAGGATCCTCCCGTCACTTATTTAGTCCAATGCATTCCTCTTATGAACAGGTTTAAACATATCATTATCCATAACATAATCAAATTACATAAAACAAGCATAAAGGAAACATAAGATTTCCACATTTCAATCACAAGATATCAATACAACACATTGATATAATAAAAACATTATCAAAACAATTTTCAATACCAAAATAAAAGAAAATTAAAACATGGTATTTATTTTTCATTTTAAAAAAGTTATGGCTTCTAGAGGAAGCCGAAACTCAAATAATGGTCCTGACGGCGGAGAAGTCATTGTCACCGCATACGTGTGATAATAAAAGCATTCCATTTTTTTCTTTAGTAAAATTCTTTGTATAAAAAGATTCTTTTTGAATAAACGTAAATGTCAAATGGGTTTATACATCGTATAAAAGAAATTTGTGTATAAAACAAAATAAGCTTCAATGAATGGAGATTGAGACGAAGTCCCTTACAAAGATCATTTTTTAAATAAACTAGATCAATTATGTGTATTCACTATAATTACACATAAACAATGTACAAATACAATATAGGACATAATAATATCATGAGATAATTTGAAAGTAGGAGATTAACCCAAATAATGGAAATTGGGTTAAGAAGTTCCCTTACCTCATGTCGGACTTGACTCGACCTTTCATTAACCTCCTGAATAATAAACCAGAGTTAATTTATAGTTTTTAAGAACCTTTTTAAAGTTTATTATTCCTTTTATATCACTTATTACCATGTTATGAACATTATGTAATTATTTTTGTTAATAACAGTCGTTTTTTTGATCTTTGTTACTTGAGTCAAAAATAAACTTCTTATAGTTACAAGTTGTTCATGCGGTAAAATATCCAGTATATCCAGAATTATATTCATGATTTAGATATCAAATATATCATATATATCCATTATATACATTCATTCATAATATTACATAACATTTAGAGGTAAGAAATGAAATTCACCATTCATGGAGACGGTAAGTCGTACGTACGCATGAACACTACTTTCATTTCTATTTAGTATTTAATGGAATGAAATCATAACGATATAAAGGTGTATTTATAATTCTACTATAATACCATATATAATATCATTTACTCCATCCTTTATACGTCCCACATATGGCATTAGCGATTCAAATCACTTTGATGGGGCGGTAGTCCGCACTTCCTAAAATAAAATTATCGCATTTACCCATAATGGAAATCATAAAAGTATGAAATAAATGAGAAACAAATAATCATAAGGAAAACATAATCATAATATATATATATATATCATATATGAAAATAGTTTCATAATAATGGCCACCATTAGAGGTGTTAAAAGAATACTGAACAATCATCGTTTCGTGAGGCAGTATTTCGACACCCACAGAAACAATATGTTCTTTAACCATTAGACGGAGGTGTGTGTAAGTGAAAATCAAATACATATCATAAAAACATCCTATTATATTTTAGATACTGATTTTGTTTCAAAATAATGTAATAAAAAGAATTTAAGGGGGTTGAGAAGCAAAATAAAACAAAATAACATAAGAGAAGACATTACCTTAAAATCGGTAAACCTTTTTGATTTGAGCCAAAGGATTCCTTGGGAAGACTTATGCCTAAAGTGAGGCTTCTAAGAGTGAGAGAGGGAAGTTTAGAGAGTATTTGGGCAGATTTTGGCCGATCCAAATGGCTTGGATGGTGTGAATAAGGTGGTATTGGTGGCGGCCTTTTATAAGAGGAGAGGAGGGGCACTCATGGAATGTCCTGAAATGTTACATTATTATGAAATTCTTTTCGGATTTTAAAGGACCCAAAATGATATATTTCTAGGATAAGGTGATAAGGGTTCTAAATATACTCATACAATTGGTATTTGACAAGTGTAAGTATTATATTTTAAATTATCCTTCTATTTTATTAAAATTGTTAATTAATGAGGTAATCAGTACATCATCACGCTGTCATAAAACATTTAATTTATATAATGTCTAAAAATTATAAAAAAATTACCATGATGTAGGAAATATTTTTATCTTTCCAATGAATATTTATAGTCGAATGGATAACTTATATAACCCCGTGTAATAATTGTTTTAGTAAAACAACACATGTTTGAGACAATTTTATATTTACTTTAAATAAAAAGTTATTAATGTCATTTTCATACCCATGTGGATCCATGGGGTCCCCAATTTGACCCATGGATTTTCTGGGTCGTCCATGACTCATCCAATAAGTGTACGACAAGTGTTAAGATATTTTTATATTTTTATAATATCATTTTTACCTTAAGTTTCACTAATTACCTTTATTCTCGATTTATAAAACCTAAAAGTTACTATTCACCAAAAAATTATTTTAATCACATTGAACCACATTTTTCATCCTAATGAAAACCATGTATGTTGGATTTTTGAAAATCAAATCATAGAATTGGTAATGTTTCATTTACACGAAAAATTATTTTTTAAACTACCACTTAGTGGTTACACTATTCATGAAAAATTGATGTTTTCATAAAAATACCAAAAATTCACCCTAGGCTAAATTCAATATTCTGTATCCTAAAATGAAGTCCATTTTAAAAGATAAAATTTATAATATTTTATAAAGTAGGTATTAATATTCTTAAGGACTACTTTGATTGGGTGCGGTGTGTGTTAGAAGTCGAAGTTGCGTACAACACATGCTACTGTGTTATTCAAAGAGAAGCGTACCATGGAAGCTTGGAGTGTTACTTTCTCTCCTCCTTCAAATAATTTATTCCTTGAAATTTCATATAATATCACTTTATAAAAATACTTGGGTGATTCTTCATCATTAGTTCCTTGGGTTCCCACATTGCCTCCTCCATCTTATGGTTTCTCCATAGAACTTTTACCAGACGAGTTGCCTAGTTTCTCAGCACTTGTTCTCTTATATCAAGAATCCTGACGGGCTCTTCGCAATAAGACATATCGGGTTCCAATTCTCATTCCTCATAGGTGAGTACATGCGTTGGGTCAGGCATGTATTTTCTCAACAGTGATACGTGGAATACATCATGAACTTTGGAGAGACTTGGCGGCATTGCCAAACGGTAAGCTACAACCCCAATTCGTTCTATAATTTTGAAGGGTCTAATGTACCTGAGACTTAATTTACCCTTCTTAATGAAACAAATAACTCCCTTCCATGGAGATACCTTCAAGAAAACATGATCTCCTACCTGAAATTCCAAATCCTTCCTTTGGTTGTCAACATAGCTCTTCTGCCTACTTTGAGCTGCTT
Organism: Viscum album; assembly: GCA_963277665.1. NCBI lineage: Eukaryota > Viridiplantae > Streptophyta > Magnoliopsida > Santalales > Viscaceae > Viscum > Viscum album. The sequence continues at coordinate 291,636,521 of OY728132.1, forward strand.
TGATGTGATTTTGGATTACCTTCACCTTTTCCATCATTTCCTCCACCATTTCTGTGCCTACAAGTTTTATTTCACCAACGTCATCCCAACAGGTTGGTGTGCGACATCACTTTCCATATAACATTTTGTATGGTGCCATCTGAATACTTGAATGGAAGCTATTGTTATAGGAAAATTCTACCGGAGGTAAATATTGATCCCACATACCCTGAAAGTCAAGTGAGCATGATCTCAACATGCCTTCTAAGGTTTGAATAGTTTGTTCTGATTTTCCATCTGTTTGAGGGTGTTAAACAGTGATCAAACCAAGTACAGTATCCAAGTCCTTCTGAAGACATATCCAGAATCTTGATGTAAACGGGGATCATGTTCTGAGACAATCGACAGGGGTACTCCATGAAGTCTTACAACTTCATTAATATACAGTCTTGCTAGATGTTCAAGTGTTAGATCTTCTCTATAGAAAGAAAATGTGTTGACTTCATGTGATGATCAACAATGGCCCATATTGTGTCATTCCTTCTAGGATTCTTTGGTAGTCCCATGACAAAGTCCATTGTAATATTATCCCATTTCCACTCGGGTATGAGAAAAGGTTGCAATACTCCACCAAGTAGTTGCCTTTCAGCTTTCACTTATTGACAATCCATATATCTTGACACAAAATCAGCAATCTCCCTCTTCATGTTGTCCAAAAAATGTCCCTTTAAATCTCTATACATTTTGGTGCTCCCAGGGTGTATAGAGAAATTGGAACTCTGAGAATCATCCAACAATTCCCTCTTTAAATCAGGTATATCGGGAACACAAAGTCTCCTCCCAAATTTCAAAATTCCATCTTCATACAGAAAGTCCTTCAATTGCCCATCATTCACAGCTTTAATCTTCTTTTTCAACTCTTCATCACTTTATCCATTCTAGAAAAGATGGTTTGGCAACCATTTGAAAAAGTTTTGATGTTTCACCCTCCATGGTGATTCCCATAACCATCTTTAATAGATCCATGAAAATAGGATCCTTTTCCACTCTCATCATGTTCAAAACTCCATGATATTTTCTACTCAAAGAATCTACAAACATATTTGCCTTCCCCTGGTGGTAGTGTATCGTGCAATCATAATCCTTGGGTAGTTAAATCCATCGCCTTTTCCTCATGTTGAGTTATTTTTGTGAGAAAGTATATTTCAAACTCTTGTGATCGGTATATATCTCACATTTTTCACCATAGAGATAATGTCTCCATATCGTCAGGGCAAATATTACAGCAACTAACTTGAGATCATGAGTAGGATTGTTCCGCTCATGAATTTTTAGCTGTCATGATGCATAGGCAATAACCCTATCATTCTGCATAAGGACACAACCAATTCCTTCCATTGATGCATCACTATAAATAATGAACCCATCATTCCCAGATGGTAGTTTCAATATAGGAGCATTGACTAATCGTCACTTTAGTTCTTCAAAAACATTCTTTACACTCTTTTGTCCAGAGAAATTTAACCCCTTTATGTGTGATCTTCGTTAATGGGTTTGCCAATCGGGAAAAATTCTGGACAAAATGTTGATAATAACCTGCCAACCCAATAAAGTTGCGTACCTCAGTTATACTCATTGGTGCTGGCCATTCTTGGATTTCCTTGGTATTATATGGATCAACAGAAATTCCATCCTTAGAGAAAATATGGCCAAGAAAATAAATCTTCTGAAGCCAGAATTCACACTTTCTAAACTACCCAAATAATTCATGCCTTCTAAGAGTCTTCAAGATAATGCGCAAGTGATTTTCACGATCTTCGTAGATTTTGACGTATACCAAGATATCATCAATAAATACCACCAAAAAATCATCAAGATATTATTTGAAAACTCTATTCATTAGATCCACGAATACAGAGGGTGCATTTGTCAATCCAAAAGGAATTATTGTAAACTCGTAATGTCCGTACCTTGTTTGAAATGCTGTCTTTGAAATTTCTTCCTTATTCACACACAACTAATGGTATCCAGATCGAAGGTCAATATTTGAAAAGTATTGAGCTCCATGAAGCTGGTTAAATAAATCATCAATGCGAGGTATTGTATACTTGTTCTTTATTGTTATATCATTGATCTCCCTGTAGTCAATGCACAACCTCATAGATCAATCTTTCTTCTTAACAAAAAGGAAATGGGCTCCCCATGGAGAAACACTAGGGAGAATAAATCCATTATTACTCAATTACTCTAGTTGTTTATTTAGTTCATTAATTCCACGGTAACCATTCTATAAGGGGTCTTTGATATAGGCCCTGATCCATGAATTAAATCAATGGAAAACTCAAATTATCGTTCTGGAGGATGTCCAGGTAAATCTTCCAGAAACACATCTACATATTCATTCACAGTAGGCACATCCTCTATTTGAACATTACTTTCCTCGCCCTCAGTCATTTCATTCTCATCCTCCTCAATAATTGAATTTAGTTGAGCTAATGGGGGTGGATCTAAATAAGAATTATGTGGTGACGATTCTGCTCTAAAAATAAGGTGTTCCTTATCATCATCATCAAAAATTGTAACCTCCTTCTTCTTACAATAAATCACTGCATCATAGTCTGAAAGCCAATCCATACTAAGGGTTATATCAAACTCAATCACATGTATTACAATGAGATCAACGGATAAAGAACATTTATGTGCTCTAATGAGGACTGATTCACAAAATTTTGTTTCATTGATACTTCCCTTAGGAGTATGACTGACAACTCAATTGTTAAATCAAATTATAAATATCTAATTTTCATAGCAAACTGGGAAGATATGAAACAATTCGATGATCCAGAATCAAATAATTCATTTTCTAAACTTGAGGAAAACATTAAATTACCTGCCACCACATCTTTCGGAGCTTCAACCTCAGTAGTAGTGATAACATAAGCTTGGACTTGATCCCTTGGCCTATTCTGAGGTAATTTCCTCTAACGTTTAGGACATTTATTTGTATAATTTCCCATCTCTCTACAATTATAGCATTCCACATTGACAACAACTCTCTTTCCCATGCAATCATGAGCTTGGTGGCATTTTTCACCACACTTGTAACAAACTCACATTCCCTTCAAGCAAGTACCGGGGAGTTTCTTCCCACATTTACTATAGAAAAAATATTCAACATATCCCTTCTTCCCATTATTATCATTTCCGGATTGATCAGAAGATCTCTTCTTTTCTTTCTTTGCTTCAAAGTCATAAGACATAGAGAATTCCTTTTCTGTCTTGATAGCACACATGACAATATCTTTGTATGATGAGAAGGTTTGTGAGACCAATTCTCAATGGATAAATGGTTTTAACCTATCAAAAAAAAATGACCAATATTACTTCTTGGTTTACGTATATAATCTATAGCATGCCTCGTTGACCTTGTAAAGTTAGCCTCATACTTTTCGACATTCTCATCCTCCTTCTGCATCAGACATAGAAATTGCCTTTCCATATCTGTTTGATGGTCATGAGGAAAGTATTTTTCCAAGAAAATTTCATTAAACTCCCTCCATTACATTCTTGATAATTTTTCATCTTCCTTTGTGTTTTGAATCAGCGACCACCATTTATCGGCATCTCTAGTGAGGCGGTAAACTACAATGACAACCATCTCCCTTTCGCTACTCCCCAAGGCGTGGAATATTCTCTCTAAGGAGTTTATCCCTTTCTCAGTTACTAATATATTTGTACCCCCATTAAATGTTGGTGTTTTTTGCCTCATGAAGCAGTCTGACATTGATCCTCTACACTGCAGATCAGGGTGATCCATACGAGTAAGGTTATTATTCATAACCTATGTGAGTTGTCCCAGTATGGTGATAAGTTGATCAGTGCCGGTTGTATCTCTAGCTCCATAATAATTATCTTAAGCAGAAGGTAAATCCCTACATGGAGTGCGTGGATTGATACGATTTCCATTCCTCCCACTAGGCGCCATTTCTAAACAATGGAATAATCTTGATTTGTTTATGAATCAAAATACATAATGCCATACTTGTAAAACACTTATCATAAATTGAACTATAATCATAAACATGTTTTCTTTGAGAAAGTATATATTCATAAACCCTTTATAATGGTTTGTAATGGAAATGAGAATTCTCTTAAGCATATCCCTCGGGAGTGTCGTAACCAAGAGTGCAGTAAGGCCCGTTGTCGTGCACCAGTTCCCGTTCGAGTCTAGCTTAAAGCGGTGTTTTCAAGTTTTACCCCTTGGTACATCTGTGCCGGAGCCGCCTCTACCTGCTCGTATCCAGACAGGGATGTATTTCTCAAAAAACACACAAACCAAAATTCTAGGAAGTTATTCTATACTAATCCTCAAATTCTATATTTGCGCTATGTGCTCTAATCAGAGTTTATCTAAATCTAGCTTTCAAGGTTAGTACTAAACTGCCTCTAATACCAACTGTAACGCCTTGACCCTAGTTACCCAGAGTCAGTGAATTGGTATGTAACATTGGAATGATCACAAAAGATCAAGTCTCGGAAGACCGATTAGTTTAGTAGCCTTGGAAACACTAGATACATTCATAAGTTCTACATTGCATGATAAAGTAAAAACAAAACTATAACAACATGTTGTATTTATATCCCCTCATACTATCCCTACAAGTCATTCAAAATATACTTCTTCACATCCTTGAAAAATTAAAACATTGGAAGTGGTGAGCTCAGATGCTTAGTAAGGATAACAATATAGTGAAATCTTTCATAAATAAACATTAACATTTAAGGAAATTTATAACTAAAACAAAAGCCTTTTAAACATGAACATCAGTATAATATGACAAAAATAAAATGAAATAATGCCATTTCCTAATTCACATGGATATTCTACTAGTCGAATAATCACATGAAATATCAATAACAACTTTTATAATGACGGAATGCATAATTCCAAACTATCATAACCACATAGCCAAGATCTCGTGCAAAGACTACAAATAATATTTTGTCAAAGCCTCATGCCAAGACATTAGTTTGTCTCCTGAGACCTACCGATGCATCGAGGATATTTTGCAGGCTCCTCCCAACACTTATTATGTCCAATGCATTCCTCATTTGAACAGGTTTAAACATATTAAAACATGGTATTTATTTTTCATTTAAATAAAGTAATGGCTTATAGAGGAAGACGAAACTCAAATAATGGCCACGGCAGTGGAGAAGTCGTTGTCGCCGCATACGTACGATAAGAAAGACATTTCTATTTTTCATTTAGTAAAACTCTTCATATAAAAAGATTCCTTTTGAATAAACATAAAATTTAAAGGGGTTTATACACCATATAAAAGAAATTTGTGTATAAAACAAAATATGCCTCAATGAATGGAGATTGAGACGAAGTCCCTTACAAAGATCATTTTTTAAATAAAATAGATCTATTATTTGTATTAACTATAAGTAAACATAAAGAATGTACAAATACATGATAGGACATAATAATATCATGACATAATTTGAAATTAGGAGATTATCCCAAAGAATGTAAATTGGGTTAAGAAGTTCCCTTACCTCGTGTCCGACTTGACTCGACCTTTCTTTAACATCCTGAATAATAAACAAGAGTTAATTTATAATTGCATAAGAACATTTTTCAAGTTTATTATTACTTTTATATCACTTATTACCATGTTATGAACATTATGTAATTATTTATGTTAATAACGGTCGTTTATCGATCTTTGGTACTTGAGTCAAAAATAAACATCTTATAATTACAAGTTGTGCATGTGGTAAAATATCCAGTATATACAGAATTATATTCATGATGTAGACATCATATATATCATATATATCCAGTATATACATTCATTCATAATGTTACGTAACATTTAGAGGTAAGAAATTAAATGCACCGTTCATAGAGACGGTAAGCCATACATACGCATGAACGCTACTTCAATTTATATTTTGTATTTAATGGAATGAAATCATAATTATATAAAGGAGTATTTATAATTCCAGTATAATATCATATATAATATCCTTTAATTAATCCTTTATACATCCCATATATGGCATTAACGATTCAAATCACATTGAGGGGGCGGTGGTCCGCACTTCCTAAAATGAAATTATCGCATTTACCCATAATGGAAATCCTAAAGGTATGCCCTAAATGATAAATAAAGAAACCTAAGGAAAAAATAAACATAATAAATATATCATATATAAAAATAGTGTCATCATAATGGCCACTATTAGAGGTGATAAAAGAATATTGAACAATCATCGTTCGTGAGGCAGTATTTCGCCACCCACAGAAACAGTATGTTATTTAACCATTAGACGGAGGTGTGTGTAAGTGTAAATCAAATAATTATCATAAAAAAATCCTAGTATATTTTAGATACTGTTTTTTTCACAAAATAAATTAATAAAAATATTTTAAGGGGTTGGAGAAGCAAAATAAAACAAAAGAACATAAGAGAAGACATTACCTTAAAATCGGGTAACTCTTTTTGATTTGAGCCAAAGGTTTCCATGGAAAGAATTATGCCCAAAGTGAGGATTATAGGAGTAAGAGAGGGAATTTTATAGAGTATTTGGTCAGAGGTTGGCCGGTCTAAATGGCTTGGATGGTGTGAATAATGTGGTAGTGGTGGGGGCCTTTTATAAGAGGAGTGGAGGGGCAGTCGTGGAAAGTCACGAAATGTTACATTATTATGAAATGATTTTCGGAATTTAAAGGTCCCACATTGATATATTTATAGGATAAATTGATAAGGGTTCTAAATATACTCATCCAATAGGTTTTTGACAGGTGTAATTTTTTTATTTTAAATTATCCTTCCATTTTATTAAAATCATTAATTAATGAGGTAATCACTGCATCATCATGGTGTCATAAACAATTTAATTTATTTAATGTCTAAAAATTATAAAAAAAATCCCATGATGTAGGAAATATTTTTATATTTCCAATTAATATTTATAGTTGAAATTTTAACTCATATAACCCCATTTAATAATTGTTTTAGTAAAACAACACATGTTTGAGACAATTTTATTTTTATTTTAAAAAAAGTTATTAATGTTATTTTCTTACCCAAGTAGCTCCATGGGCTCCCCAAGTTGACCCATGGAATTTATTGGTCGTCAATGACTCATCCAATAAGTATAGGACAAATGTCAAGATATTTTTATATTTTTATAATATCATTTTTCCATTAAATTTCACTAATTACCTTTAATCGCGATTAATAAAAGGTTAAAGTTACTATTCACCAAAAAATTATTTTAATCCCATTGAACCACATTTTTCTTCCTAATGACAAACATTTATGTCGTATTATTGAAAATAAAATCACATAAGTGGTAATGTTTCATTTACATGAAAAAGTAGTTTTTAAACTACCAATTAGTGGTTTCACTATTCATCAAAAATTGATGTTTTTCAGAAAAATACGAAAAATTCACCCTAGGATAAATTAGATATTCCAAATACAAAAATGTAGTCCATTTTGAAAGATAAAATTTATAAAATTTCAAAAAGTAGGTATTACTATTCATAACGACTACATTGATTGGTTGTGCTGTGTGTTAGAACTCGAAGTTGCGTACAACACACACTACTGTTTTATTAAAAGAGAAGCGTACCGTGGAAGCATGGGGTGTTACATAGTTTATATGGGTAACATGAATTAATCATATAACTATATTGAAGTATACATAAAAAAATGAGTCATCACTTATGAGCAACATGAATAATAAAAAGAGTGTAATGTATAAATGAACATTAATTCACGATAATACATATGCAACATATATGCATGTCAATTATACACACACATGTTCAACATATTTATAGATTAAATTCATTGGAAACATATGTATTTATTTAATAATTTGGAATGTTTGAACTAGCACACCCAGCCCTAAATTTTATATTAAAAATAAAAATCCATAATAAGAAAAAATTTGTGTGGTATAAAGTACCCCCAAAAAGAGAGATGGAAAAACAGAGCCATCCAACAGAACACACGTGACCCAAACAAGCGACCCCAAGTCACCTCAACCAAACAAACAAGGCCATCTTGTCCTATTCAAGGTGTCTTTCACACCGACACACACCCACCAATTCGTAGAGTCGCCCCGTCAACCGACCACAACCCTTGGCCTCTGACGGTCATCAGGTCGTGGCCCACATCTCCATCCTCAAAGCCACCATGTCCCATAGCGGTCATCCCCACATACCAAGCGGAGATCCAATTATCTCCTGAGGTCACCCCAGTAATGCCCCATCCCCCGGACACTGCTGATGCCCCCATGAAACACCCCATCCTACAACAGATCCTCCTGGATCCCAAGACTTTAGTTACACGACATTTGGCCACCATCGTCACCTCCACCAGGGTCCCGCCTGGCCGCACAGTGTCACCATCGCCAGAAAATTTGGGTGTGGGGAAGTTCTTTTTTTTATTTATGAAAATGGGTTCCCCAATTTCTTTATTTAGAAAATGGGGAACCCTAGCGCCACTTGAAGTGGAATTAATTTCAAAAAATGACATAGCACTACTTTAAGTGGTCCTAGGCCGATTTTTTGGCCCTATTCATCAGTGCCACTTGAAGTGGCCATGATCTCTTTATAGGTAACTGATCAGCGCCACTTAAAGTGGTGTTGTGATGGTGTTCCCCCAAAGAAAAATGCCACACTATAATAGCTTCCTACATCCATATTAACACCCTAATTTAGTTTCATTAAATCTAGATAGCCCCACATTTTTATCAAAATATCACTCACATATCAAGATCAACCCTCCAATTCTAGCTCCCATGGGATCAGACCATTCGACGGAGGAGAGGAGGCCATGTTAAACCTTCGAGTGAGAGTGAAAGAAGACACACATAGAGTTTTAGATAATATTCTTATATTGACAAGACAGTTAATCATTAACTCACATTTCTGAGGTCATTGATATTTTATACCTATTAAAATAGGTTTTATTTACTTATATGTTATATATTTTGTACCTTATTATATGATTTAAGACTATTATTTATAGAATATAGTATGTGATAAATGTACTTTATTTAAAATATGTTAAATATTTATGTAGACACAAAAACATTAGCAAACCATAACCAAATACAAATCATGCACCAACATACAAAACAATAAAATAGGTTGAGAATACATCCATGTTTTATATGTGAGTGCTAATTCGGTTAAAATGAGGGGTTGTCCATATTTTAGGTTTTATTTATATTGGTCATATATTTTCTGTTTTATAGTCTTTCAAATATGTGTAATTGAAACATTTTTAAGTTCCATGTTAGTGGTTTTGAAAGATTATGAATTAGTTGGCATCAAAATTTATGATAAAATTTCTATTATTTTCATCTATTTATTATATTATTAATCAATTTTTAATGATTCAGTTAAGATAGGTCTTATAATTTCTATTTTATATTCATTCAATGACGCATACTTCAATCATTTTTATGTTTCAGGTTTGTAGTTTTAAAATCATAAAAATTATTATTCATCAACATTTTTGATGAAATTACTTTTTTTCAGCTATTTATTATATTTTTAATTAATGTTACATGTTTCATTTAGATATGTTCTATAGTTTTGGTTTTATAGTCTTTCAATGTAGCATACTTCAATCATTTTAAAGTTTTAGGTTGACATTTTTGAAAGCTTATAAATTATTTTTCGTCAACATTTTCCATGAAATTCATTGTTTTTTCAACTGTTTCATATATTTTAAATAAATTTTAATGTTTCATTTAGAACAATGTTATAGTTTATATTTTTTCATACTTGAAACATTTTTAGGTTTCAGGTTAGTAGTTTTGAAAGCATTTAGATTATTTTCCAACAACATTTTTGATTATATTAATTTTCTTTTCAACTATTTTTTATATTTTTAATCAATATTTAAAGTTTCATTAATATCTGTGTTATAGCTTCTATTTTATAGTCTTTAAAATTCACGTACTTGAAACATTTGTATGTTTCAATTGGTGGTTTTAAAAGCTTTCAAATTATTTTTCATCAACATTTTTTATGAAATTGATTTTTCTTTCAAATATTTATTATATGTTTAATAAATTTTTAATCTTCAATTTATATCTGTGCTATAATTTATGTTTTATAGTCTTTCAAATTGACGTACATTAAACATTTTTATGTTTCAAATAGCTGGTTTTGAAAGCTTATAAATTATTTTTCATCGACATTTTCCATTAAATTCGTTTTGCTTTGAAATATTTATTATATGATTCATAAATGATTAAAGTTTAATTTATATCGATGTTATACATTATCTATTATAGAATTTCAACCGTGTTTATCATATTTTCAAACATCTCACTAATCGCAACTGTGTATATCAAATTTTCAGAAATCAAATCACAGGGGTGGAAATAATATTTTTAAAGGTCACATAGAATTTAGTAGTTCATTTAATCATGATGTGGAATTGTTTTTCCCAATGTGATTTTATGTGATTATACTATATTATATTACTATAAGAAGATAAAAATTTTATTGATAAAAGTTTGGGTTGTTACAATCTTCCGCACTTTTGAAATTTCATCCTTGAAATTTCATTTTACATAAACAGGTTAGGGTACTTCTCCTTCATCGCGTCCTCTAGTTCCAAAGTTGCTTATTCATACATATGGTTCCTCCATAATACTTTGAAAAGGTGGGTTGTATTGTTGTGTAGAACCTTATCTTTCCGGTCCATAATCTTTACTGGTTACTCCACATAAAAGAGATCATCATCCGGCTGTACTAGCTCTGAGCTCAGTACATGTGAGGGATATGGTATGTACTTTTTGAAGAGTGATACGTGAAACACATCATGATCTTGAACCATATTCATTGGAACTACAATATGATAATCCATCACTTCTATGCAGTAAAGGATATCAAAGGGGCCTTGTATCTTGGTCTTAGCTTCCCTTTCTTTTCAAACTGCATGACTCTCTTCTATGGTGATATTCAAAGGAATAATTTATCTCCAATGTCGAACTCTAATTCCCTTCAATGTTTTTTAGCATAGGACTTTTTCAAACACTGAGAAGATTTGATATGTTGTTGGATGTTTTGAACCTTCTCACTCATCTCTAGTACAAGATCAGGTCCAAGTAGATTTCTTTCTCTAACTTCATTCCCATAAGATGGAGTTCTACATCACATTCCATTCCATGATTTATATGAAGCCATCTGAATACTTGAGTGGAAGCTACTGTTGTTTGAGAACTCAACCAATGGAAGATATGGATCCCATCCACCCTTGAATTACAGTGAGTAGGCTCTTAGAATATCTTTGAGTGTTTGAATAGTCTTTTTAGATTTTCCATCAGTTTGGGGGGTGATAGTCCATGATGAAATTTAATTTAGTACTCAAGGCATGTTGAAGACTCCACCAAAATTTTTATGTGAACCTTTGATCACGATTGGAGATAATCGAGAGTGGTACCCCATTCAGGATAACCAAATCCTTAATATATATCTTTGCATGTTTTTAAAGCGAGAGATCTTATTGAATAGCGATAAAGTGGTTAATATTTGTGAGTCGGTCCGCCATAACCCATATCACATTATTTCCCTTAACTGTCTTCGGGATACCCGTGACACTGTCCATAGTGTAATTCTTCCATTACCAAAAGGGTATAGGTAATGGTTGCATCATCCCTCTGTAATTATGTCTCTGTTCTTAACATTCCAACATATCAACCACCTTGAGATATACTCAGAAATATCCTTCTTCATATTGTCCCACCAAAAGAGGTCTCAGAGATCATGATACATCATGGAGCTACCAAGATGGATTGAAAACAATGAGCTATGTGAATTATCAAATGGATCATTTATCTCAGGTGATGAAGGGACAGAAATCCTCATTTCAAACTAAATCACACCATCATCATCGATATAGAACTAATATAGCATCCCTTCCTTTTAATGCATTCACATTATTTTGTAACTCCATATCATCCCTTTGAGACTCCTTCATCTTCTATTGGATAGATGGTTTTTCAATAATTTGGGAAAATAGGAAGTATTATTTTCCCTTATGATTTCCAAATCCATTCTTTTCGTATCCATGAAAATAAGGTCTTTCTCAATCTGCAACACGGATACAACAATAAGTTATTTTTGGCTTAGAGGATCAGCTAACTTGTTTTCCATTCTAGGATGATAGTGAATAGAGAAATCCTAGTCGTTGATTATCTTTAACCATATAATTTGACCCATGTTGAGATATTTTTTTGTGTGAATATATAATTTAGGCTCTTTTGATCAGTATATATTACACACTTCTCACCATTCAGGTAGTACCGCCAGATTTTAAATAAAAAAATCATAGCTTCTAGCTCCAAATAATGCATCAGGTAGTTCTTCTCATGGTTCTTCAAATCCCATGAGGCATAGGCTAACAAATTTTCATTTTTCTTGAATACACAACCCAATCTTTTCTTTAAATAATAACTGAATATCAAAAACAATTCCTACACTCTTCTTTAATGTGAGTACAGGTGCAATGATCATCCTTCTATTTATCTCCTTGAAAAATTCCCCACATTATTTTGTCCACAATTACATTAACCCCTTACCTGTTTAATTAGTTAGCGAGCACTAAAATCATGAGAAAGTTCTCAAAAAATGTCTTTAGTACCAAGATAATCCAAGAAAACTATGGATTTCTGGGACAGTATAGGGTCTAGGCCATTCCTCAGTCACTTTTTTTTGATGGGTCCATAGAAATTCCTTCACTTGTGATTACATGACCTAGGAATGTGACTTTCTACATCCAAAAGTCACATTTTCGGAACATGGAATAAAAATCAACCTTTATCAATGTCCCCAACACAAGACTTAAATGTTCTTCATGTTTCTCCTTAATCTTTGATTATATAAGAATATCATCGATAAACACTACCAAAAATATGTCGAGGTAATGTAAAAATACTTTATTCCTAAAATCCATGAATATTATAGGGTAATTAGTATGTCTGAAGGGAATCACAAAAAACACATTGTGCCCATACCTTTTATGAAACACAGTCTTCTGAATATATTATTTCATCACCTTAAGATGATGATATCCAAAAAAAATATCCACCTTTGAGAATTATTGAGCTTCTCTCAACTAGTCGAACACATAATCAATCCCTGGAAGAGGATACTTTTTATTTATGGTGATCTTGTTGAGTTTATAATAATTGATACACAACTGCATTTATGCATCCTTCTTATTTAATAAGAGCATTGGTGCACACCATGTTTATGCACTAGGTCATATTAAACCTTCATCAAAATGTTCTTACATCTTATTCTTTAACTCCACCAGTTCGATAGAATCCATCCTATAGGGGAACATTGAGATAGGAGTATCTTTGTGTATAAAATCTATTGATTACTATGCCTCATGATCTTGTGGAATTCTTGGTAACTCTTTATGAAATATATCACTGTACTCCCTCATTATGGGAATTTCCCCTAGGTGGATAACATCCTTTGATTCAACCATTACAGTGAGGTATGATTCTTCATTGGGAATAAACACCCACAACGTTGAAGGATTTTTCAAATGAGATTCATGATCATCCTCGAATTTATAGACAAGCATTGAATGGTTCATAATAAGAAAAGATATTTCATTTTACAGACTGTTTATATGTGCATTATATAAAGAGATACAATCCATACCTAGTATAGTGTCTAATTACACCAAGTGAAGTAGCAGACGATTCTTCGGAAGAATCATCCCACAAACGCCAATACGAAAAGTGTACAACACTTGGGATGAAATTATTGCAAAACATGGTGTTTTTATAGGCATCTCTACTTCATGTTTTCGATTCTTTAATTCAATAGTTCTAGAAAACTTTCATGATATAATCAAATAATACTTTTTCCATTCTTGAGTGAATAAGAAGCGTACCTTGTACAACTTCAATTATTTTCTCCACTTCCATAGTAGTTATGTCATAAGCCTTCCCTTTCTCCCTTGGATTTGGTGGCTGATGATGCATATTACCATCGAGAACTTGATGTTTAGTGCACTGGCTGACATAGTTACCTTGCTCCCTACAGTTGTAGCATTGGTCTATGGGTGGTGCTCTCCTTTCCTCTACCAAATTCTCTTACCTTATCATGTATTTTTGACAATTTTGAGCTTGGTGTCCTTCTCTCCCACACATGAATAATTTCCCCATCCCTTTGAGGTAGTTCCCATGATACTTCATCCCACATTTTTTGACATGTGGGTATTTGAGTTTTCTTTCCATATTTCTCATTAGATCCTATATCGTGAAACTCTATATTTATTTTATTATCACTATAGCCATGGGAACATTCTCCAAAATATATCTCCAATTTGAGAGAGCATAAAACTAATTCTTCATAACTCCAAAAATCCCGAATTGCAAGAGCCTTTAAAAGGTGTGGTTTTAATCCACTAAATAATCTAAATTTTTGTCTATCATTGTTGATAACAAAACCTGAATCATACCTTTAATGACTTGGGAAATTAACATTGTAAGACGTGGAAGATTCTCCATTATTTTTTATTTAGATCTATGAATTATATCTCTAGATTCATATGAAGATTTTTTGGGAAATACATATTAAGGAAAATTATCTTAAAGTATTCCCACTCCGTCTATTCAATTTTGCCCCTTGGATTGGTGTTCTTAATAAAATCTCACCATTGGTCGGTCTTTCCATCAAGACAATAAATGGATAGAGTAACCTTATCCATCTCAGAATAATGAAGTAAATAAAAGATATTCTCCATTTAGATAACCCACTATTCTATAACAAGTGGATTAGAAGATCCAATAAACATCGATGGTCGTTGCTACATAAAACACTCGATAGCCAGTTGCTCCCTCTTTTGTGAAGGATGACATTCCACATTATTCAGGTTATTATTCATAACCTAAGACAACTCAATAAGAATCACCATGAATCATTGAACTACAACTCAGGATGCATTCAGAAAATTACTACATCATCCCTCACATGAGTTCTTGGCCTAGTTTCTCCTGGTTCCGACCATTTTCTAAAATAGAAAATGTTATAAGAAAACATAAGTAAACAAGTCATGAATAAATAATTTATTCTGTTGTGAAATTAAAACTAAAATCATATATTATTGGATCCCTATGTTTAGAAAAGATTCATCTGTGGATAAATATACTTAGTCTCATACAATGTATTTTCACTAAGGTTCTCTAATCCTAACTCCCAAATTAACAAAACTGTGCCTTAGATACCAACTATAGCAACCCTAATTTTCTTACATTACATTTACATAATTTATATTATAAAAAAATAAAAAAAAATAAAAACTGTGGATCTAAAGGTTTTGTGTCTTGGGAAAACTAAAAACATGCATAATATTTACAATATACAGCATAATCATTTATTTAATTCCTTCTTCTCTAGCTTCTTATTAAACCTTGTGTACTCCTTAGTACATGTAGTAACCTGAGGATATACATCAAAAAAGGGTGAGTTAAAATACCAATAAGAGGATAAGAAGATGATACAATACATCAGGGGTTGAGAATAATCAATATCATTATAACATACTCATAGGACCATAAACATGATACGAATAATTAATAAGAGGCTTAAAAAGTGGCAATGCAAAAAAATGAAACCTTATATATTAGTGGTTAACTAACACAAATATTTGTGAACAAAGATAGAAACATGTACCTAAATATTTTACTATAACTCAAAATATTCATCACATTACCCAATTAATTATAGTCCTATATAATTCCTGGTGCACCCGTCACATCATAACACTTTCATTGCACTATATAATTTCAGGTACACCCGTCAGATAATAACAATTACAAAATCATGAATGCCACATGGAACATATATCAATATTAAACATAAAAACCTATGAAAAGGAATAGGTTTCAATTCATAAATCATACAGTCATAAACATTGGGTTCCCAAATTAAAGAGTGAATAAAATCCTTGATTCAAGAACCATCAACATTGAGTGGGAAGTAAAAGGTGTGTTTTTTGAAAGACAAGTTCTTTTGTAAAAAATTGTGTTTGAAATAAACAATAGTGTAAAACATTTATATACCATCAATGTTAATATAATGATGAAGAAATTATTATTATTGATGAACTATACTGAAAATGGAGTGAAATAGGGAAAACCCTACGAATGAAAGTGGGGTTCATGAATTCCCCCTTACTAGTATACAAATGATTATTTCACATTAATATCCTGTATGATCACATTATATTCATTAATTAATACATAAAAAACCTTTTATACATGTAATTTATTCGTTATGGTTTTATCAAGTTCTTTTATGGGCCTTTGGATGAGTTATCGTGTTTAAATTCAATGTACAAGGGTATTATTTTTCATTATTTTCATGAACGATTCACATATACATATGAATGGAAGTTTGTGTAGAACATTGATAAACATAAAAAACTGATATTACATTATATTAATGATATTACAATAGTTTAAATGATATTATAATTAATTTGGTTATATACCATTAGGATGAATCATTAGATAACATTTAATGATGATCATTTTATGTTAATTTGTGTGGTATTTGGATCACAACAAACATGTTTTGTTTTATCATTTAGTATTATGTATAAAAGTTGTTTCTAGAACATTAAAGGGGTTAAAAAACACATATGGAAATATTTTTTTCACCAATTTAATGGTTTTATTGTCATTGTTGTAGGCTTTGAATGAAAATGGAAGTGCATCGCCCACTATGTAGGTAAATTTACACATCACGATCGATGATTTAATTTTTATAAATAAAGAGAGAAAGAGAGAGGTTTAAAATGAATAATATTCAATTAACATGATATAATACCATTATATAAATCATAATTTAGTTATCATGACATTTGGATAAGAGAATATGAGGATAATAGAAGAAAAGAAAATAAATTTGAAAGGAAATTGAAAGAAAAGTGAGAGAGAAATTACCTCTTGAATATATCTTCCTCAACACCCTCTTTAAGGGATATTTTTTGGAATTTTTATGAGACCATGGGATGACGAAAGTGGGGGATGATCTTGGGAAGGAATTTGAGTAGAATCTGGAGTAGGCACTAGGCTTGAGAGATTTGAGGAATTGAGGTTGTGAGAGGTGTTATTTATAGTGGAGGGGAGATGGGTTTTCTCAATATTATATTCATTAATTTATTATTTCTCCACAAGACAATAAATTGTGATGATTCTATAAATAACTATACTTTCCACATATATATATATTTAAATTATTTGGTATTATTATGATAATCTAAAAATTGAAGTCACTTTATTCAAATTCCCATAGTGCCTGAAAATATCCATTGAAAAAAATGTTAACCTTTAAATAGCGTACATGACCAGTTTTCCTAAAAACGTAAAATAACTCATAAAAGGGTTCCTTAATCACAAATCAAAGGGCACCATTGTGTTCACAATGGTGGTTTAACCCTAGGTGTGACTTAATATTAATCAGTGCAGGCCTCCAGTGAGAAAACCCAAAAATGGCATAACCGCAAACAAAATAATTAATAAAAATTATTTTATTTTTTAAATGATTATAACTAACAAATATTGACTTGAATTAAAAATCTGAGATTTCCACTGATCCCATGAGGGTATTTTTTCATTATACAGATCATAACCTTGGCTGGTGCAACCCAACAATGCAAGTTAGTTTTTGGCTGTAAATAAAATAATTAAGTAACAATTATTTTGTTGTTAAATTATTTAACTCCTAAATTATAACTCAGATTGGAAATCCGAGAGTACCATTCAGATAGTGAGGGAATATTTCCATTAGTAAGATCCTAACCTCTATTGGTGCGATTTGGGGGTGATTGTTAATAATTTTTGAATCTTTTTTTAAGGTAAGATCATTAAATGTGTGAGAGGTGATTTCTCTCATTTGAACTAGATCTAGGATTAAAAATATGAGGGCACCATTGAATTCACATTGCTGGGATTTTCTTAGGCAATGCTTAAATTTGATAGTAAAGGGTCAGACAAAAAAGTTAATTTTTGGACTTTACAAAAAAAAATAACTCTATGAGTTATTTTATTTCTTTCTTTTATTGATGAGTGACAGGGGTGAGACCACTGGGTTGTCAGATCATTTAATGGTAGGTTACACTTAGTTGTGTAACCGTACCATCAAGAGATTGATGGGTTCATTAATTAAACTCATTAATGAACCAAATTAATTGTGAGACAAGTTAAAATACCCTTTATTTTATTTAAAGAGGAGATTGGCATGGGTTTTGGGAACCCACGTGAGAATTCTTAATGAAGTGCTGGAGAATTTTCCAACATCGTAGAACGGTGCTACAACGCCTTTGAGGATTCTATATTGATATCAACGAACACCAACGAACACACTTAAAACACTGACCCTTATTCCTAATTTTCACCATCTACCAACTTATTCGAGGTAGGGGGTTTCAATGTTAAACTTGGAATTGTTCATTCTTGAATTGATTCCCATCTTATAATGCTAACGTGGAGGGCACGAGCCAAACGAACAAGGCTCAAACCCTCCACCTATCTCGATATTGGTTTTGTTCTTCTTTGGAGACCAAACAATATTGATTCAAGGTGAATCCAAGGGCCTCAGAGTGTATGAACCATCCTGAGAGGGCTGTAGGCGCGGACACGAAGAAAATCGGACCATCGGAGCTTCACCAGTGGCATGTAGATGCTCCATCGGCACGACGACACCGACGACCGGAGGAGGAGGCAGATGATGGTGCCTACATGCACTCTACAAGGGAGGGGGGTACATCCATTTCTGGAATCAATGAATTTGGGAGGCACACCACGAAGGAGGGTCACGATGGAAGGTAGAGGTACACCTGTGGGTCCACAGGTGATGGGTCCACATGGACTGGCAAGGTAGAGCAGAGCGAACTAGCGCCACTGGTTAAAGGACCCGAACAGCCATTCCATTCAATAGGGGAGCGGACCCCCACACCAGCCAGTGGGATAGTCAGTTCCACGGCCCAGTGGGCTGAACCCATGGCCCAACATGCAGGGTCAAATCGGACTCAGACCCACTTACGGTGTAGTTTTTCTTAAATGGGCATATCTCATAAACCAGATGTCTGTTTGACGAACCATCCGTTGAGATGAAACACTTATGAAAAAAATGTCTTTTTGAGATACTCCACTTAATATTTGTACAATTCTGTAGTATGGTCAGTTTGGATTGAGCCCTAATTGAACAGTACCCTTGACACTAAAATTCCTATAACTTTCAGATTGGGTGTTCGATTGACGCGCCGTCTATTGCATTGGAACCCTTATGACATGGTGGTTAATCGGTATTATTCTTCTTGGGACATTGTGATGGTTGAAATATGACTGGTGGTTTGAGAGGTGGATCCCCCTGGAATCAAGGTTTCTTATTATGAGAATCTAGTTGATGGATTTAACATGATCATTGAATAGTGATTCTCTATGGGAAAGTACATATTGATCTTATGCAGGTCTGTGCTCAGAAATTTTGGGTGGGTCAGCGCTCAATGATCCTGTGTAATTCAGCACCTCTTGATCCTGTGTGGGTCAACACTCATCGATCCTAAGTGGTTCGGTGCATAGTGATCCTATGTCTGTGCATCTATCTATCATATCTGGGTTAACATCTATTGATCTTGTGCAGGTTAGCATCTATCGGTCTTGTGTGGGACAGAAACAGGGCCTCTCGATAGAATAAGATGATCTAGTGTATTTATAATAATATGTACATCTGTACTTAACTTATACGTGGTTTGATATGATTATTTACTTGGATTTGTAATTGAGATCATGCATTGTAGGTTATTTTTTGTGGAATTCTTGGAGACATTTTCGGGGTATTGGAGTTCTTATTGGGTATTATTATACTCATCTCTTCATGAGATTCACCCTCTCCTTGTTGTGTCTTGTTCAGATGACTTACTTATTTGACCGAGGTTAGGGAGTTAGGACTAGACGGTGCTCGAAGGTGACCAGTTGATGTGGAGAGCCGTATTGACGAGTTGTACCAACCCTTCAGATGGGATCCTTGGCAAATGACCTCATGAGCTATTTTTCATTTTTTGTTCTATATCTTTATGATGGACTTGTATTCTGGCCCCTTTACTTTCAGTACTTACTTTTACACTCAGTGGTGTTATTTAGTTGAAGTTATACCTTTCTTATTCCATTGTGTTTTACTAGTTTTTAGTGTGCCCTATCTATTGGTGTTTAGTTTTGGAAGGAATTCCTTTCCTTTTTAGGTATAATCATTTCTGGTGCTAGTCGCAAACCCCTGGCCTATGGAAGGTTGTCTTGGGGTAGTCATGGCATAGGACCCAGGGGACGAGTCATGGAAAAGTGTTATCAAAGGGTGGTTGGTTCTATCAGATTAACAAAGAGTCTGTATTTTGTCAATGGGGGAAATATTGTTAAGGGTCTTGAGGTCAAATGTCGGTCTAAGGAGACCAGTTTTAGGGCGGTGGTAGATGTATACATACACCAGGACCCTAAATTTTTCTTTCCGAATTGATACACGAAAACACTAGTTTCATGTGTTTTGAAAATGTTATTCTCTGGATCTCTTCTGAGTCATCTCACCAGGTATAACTTATTGACCGTGGTTCATTTTGATTCTATTTCAAGATGCCTCCATGCTGCCATCCATCCAGGATTCTAGTGCGTGACCATGAGGATGGTCTACAGAGTGATGAGGCTTCAGTACAAGGGTTGTTTCTTGAGAGAGAACCTTCAGGAGGTGTCCCAATGATACCACTACATCTTGGTCAACAGTTACTACCGTATCTACCGGTAGAGGACACATATAGGATCAGTGCATTACATGAGATTTAGTGAGGTGAGCCCGAATCACAGGCGGCTAAGGACTGGCCAGAGGTGGTGACCGGGTTTCCATCTAGCCTGGGCACCATTAGATCTGATAGAAGTCTTGAGAGTGATCAGTCTACGTGGATCAATAGGGTGATGGTTGGGTTTAAATTACCCATATCATAGGTTGAAGTGACTTTTCCATGGATAGAGCTTGAGAACATTCCTTAGAGAAGGGGGTCTCTTGATATAAGAAGCTAAGGGGAATGTGTTCCCAAGAGCTTCTACAGCTTTGGAATGACGACATGTTGGTACATAAGTATTAATCGAGGCATACCGACCATTCTAGGTACTCGATAATTACGATACGATCAGTGATTCAAGGCTTGGACCTCCAATCTTGATGTGATTAGGGACATCCAATCTAGAAATATTCTTATGTACATTCATACTTTTGTTAGGGTGCTAACGAGAAACATTATGGTTGAAAATTCTTTGGCTGAGAAGATACTACCAGTTATTGTTAGAAGAAGGAAGTATACATTTTTACATGTTACCACCAAGACCCCATTATGGTCTCCACTAGGCTTAGGGAGCAAGAAAATATGGGAAGTGAGTAGCTACCTGTGTCAAGGAGTGTCACCCAATAGATCCAATAATTATTTGTGGTACAGTCTGTGTCTGATACTAACTGTCATATTAATAGACATAGGTACTAATCATTCCTTTTAATCTCAAATCCTGTTAAAAACATAGAGTTTTTGGGTAAACCATTTCCTTGACTCTTACATCTGGATATACCTATGAGAGGATACTCAATAATCACACTTACATTGTCGATGTGATCTAACCCTTGAGGTGAGAGTTTCAGTCGGAACCTCATCGTGGAAGCATCAAGACCTTATGACGTTTGTCTGGGTATGGAATGGCCATCCACAGTTCATGCTCAGATTGAATATTTTAGGCAAAAGGGATGTGATATATCTGCAGGATTTGATTGGGGTTTCCCCTGGTTGGAGAAAAAGGAAACCCAGGTAGCATAGTATAAAATTATGCATAGGAGGGTGTAGTCGATCACTCTTGAGCCATCTAGCCTTACCCTCGTGGTAGTGGGTCTTTTGAGTTTTTAGTTCCCAACGGTAGTTTCATAGTGTTGGAACATCCTTTCAAAAGATGATTCCAGAATTACCTCCCCACAGGGGAATTTACTTATATATCTTTCTACACCCGAAGATGGAACCGATATCATCATAAGTATATCAGAGGGATTTCATAGGGGTTCACAAACAGGGGGTGTAGGTGAAGGACTTGCAGAAGAAGAGATTAGTAAGAACCATTGTTTTGGGTTATTTGTGGATTACTATCACTTTACCTATGTTTCCATGTATAATGAGTACCCACTACCAAAATGTTGATGGGCAGATCAATCAATTAAAAATGGGTCTCCTTTCATTTGGATGGAAAGGGGACTATAGTCCTTGCAATATTTGAGACAATGGTGATGGCTGGAGTTTCTCTAGGACTATAACTTTAAGATATTATACTCTCCTGGGAAGGGGAAAGTGGCGGAAGATGCACTCAGTAAGAGGTATGAGTTACAGTTATTGTGTGAGGACACATAGAAACTAACAATGTTACAGTTATCCTTCATGGATTGTGATGGAACTGCATTCCTCTAGTCTTTGACAGTCGCTGCCCCACTTCTTCAGTGAGTTAGGGAGGCAGAGCATGGGGACATTGACTGTGAGACCTGACGTGATCATATATCCTTACGATAGGCCCCTAAAGTATTTTCTAAAAGAGGGTAACAAGTCGTCCACTTTAGAGGACACACCATGGTACTAGTGACACTATGAGAGGAGGTGTTGAGGGTGTTCCACGCATCCCCTTTGGCAATATATCATGGTGTGGAAAATATGTACCAAGACCTTTGGTGTCCTTAATGGTGGCCAGTGATGAAGAAACCAGTGGCAGAGTTCATTTGATGATGCCTCACAGGTCAGAAGGTGAATGTCGAGCACTAGGTTCTAGTAGGCTTGACTCACCCACTTGAGGTGCATGAATGGATGTGGGATGGCATCTATATAGACTTCATGTCAGGGCTACCAAATATTTCCATGGGCCACAATTCTATCTAGGTGATCATTGAATGACTCACAATGTTTTCCCACTTCTTACCCATTTGAGAGTAGGAATCAGGAGAGGGTTTGATTCGCCTCTACATATAAGAGATAGTAGGACCTCACAGGGTCCTATATATGATCATATCAGATCATGATGCTTGTTTCACATCCCAATTGTGGAAGGGATTACAAGATTTATTTGGGACATAGCTACGCTTCAGCACGGCCTTTCACCGTCTGACATATGGTCAGACGGAGTGGACCATACAAATGATTCAGAACATGCTCAGTGCTTACTTACTTGATTTTATCCATAGTTGGTATGATCACTTTCCCTTGTTGGAGTTCTCATATAGCAATATATATCACTCCACTATCGGCATGGCCCCATTCGAGGCTTTATATGGGCAACTATGCATATCACCTTTATGCTGGATAGATTTAGGGGAGTTAGAACATATGGGTCTATGGTTAGTATGGGTTACCATTGAGAAGGTGTAGAACATTCAATAGTGAATGAAGACTACACAGAATTGGCATAAGCCTTATATTGATAGGATATGAATACCATTGGAGTTTAAGAAGGGATACTATGTCTTCCTACAATTCTCACCTAGATGAGGATTTCATATATTTGGATGGGGTGAAATGCTATCTCTCAGGTTCATCGGACCTTTCCAAATTATAAGCAGAGTGGGTGAGGTGGTGTACCATCTAGCTCTTCCCCCATAGATGCACCAGGTGTATAAAGTTTTTCCAAGTGTCGCAAGTGAGGAGGTATGTGCATGATCCATCACATGTTATCAACTGGGGTGAGCTAAACATTGATGATGAGGAAACATTAGTAGTGTTCCTAGGGGAAAAAGAGGATTGACAGGAGCAGGTCCATTGTGACATGTCGATTCCTGTGATGTGAGTTTAGTGGTAGAAAGGGAACCTACAAAAGAGGACATGGGAGTGGGAGGATCATATACATGCTCAATACCCCCATTTGTTTCTATATTATTCTTATAGATTTTGAGGACGTAAATCCCAATTGATGGGATAATTAAAAGACCCATAATTTCCATATATTTTTTTAAAATTATTTTGGATTATTAAGAGACTATAGAAATTGACAACACATGATTCCGAGGCCTGGAGTGCCTAGAATGATCTGTAAAAAAATGTTATGCTTTAAAAAGTGCGTGTGAGCAGTTTTCATAGAAAATTTGAATAACTCTTAAACAGGTTCCCAGATTAGAAATATGATGGAAATATTTTGTTCAAAATGGCGGGTTTACCCTAGTTGAAACTTAAGTTTAGTCATCTTAGGCCTCTAGTGTGAAATCCCAAAAATGGCATAACCGTTAATAAAATAACTAATTAAAATTATTTTATTTTCTAAATTCTTATAACTCGTGAAATGTGACTGAGATTAAAAATAAGATACCACCACTGAAATAATGAGGGTATGATTTCCTTAGGTAGAATCTAACCATGGGCAGTGCATGCCGATAGTGGAAGTTATTTTTTTTGTAAATGAAATAATTACGTAATAATTATTTTACTATTAAATATTTTAACTCCTAAATGGTAACTCATATTGGAAATCTGTGTGTACCATTGAGCTCTTGATGGCATGTTTCCCTTCGTAAAATCCTATCCTCGACCAACATGGGTCGGGGGTGACTTTTTATCATTTTTGATATTTTTTAAGGTACATTCAGTAAACGTGTGAGTGATTATTTCTATCTTTTGAACAGGTGCTCAGATTTTATATATTAGGGAAATATTCAATTTTCAGCGCCGAGATTTGTTAATGTAATGCTTTACATTGATTGACAAAGGTCGGAAGAAAAATTTAATTTTTGGACTTTACAAAAATAATAATAAAATAACTCCCTAAGTTATTTTATTTCTTTCATTGTAACCAATGAGTGATAGTGGAGGGACTGCTGAGTTGTTAGATTAGTTAATGGTCGGTTAATCTTGGTTGTGTAACCGTACCATCGGGAAATTAATGGGTGTATTAATTAAACTCATTAATGAAACACATTAATTTTGTGAAAAGTGAAACCCCCCTTTATTTTTTTAAATGAAGAGGTTGGCGTGGGTTTTGGGAACCCACCAGAAAATTCTTGACGAAGTGCTAGTTACGTTTTCCACTATCACAGAACAGAGCTTCGACACCATTGAGGATTCAATTTGGAGATCAAAAATTCCAATGAACATGCTTCGAACACGGCCCGTATTCCTCATCTACACCATCTACCTATGTATTTTAGGTAGGGGGTTTCGTTGTTTAACTAAGAATTTTTCATTCTTGAATTGCTTCCCATGTTATAATGCTAATGTGGATGATACATACTAAACACAGAAGGACCAGAACCTCCATCGATCTCGGTACTGGTTGCGTTCTTTATGGGGACATGAAAAATATGGGGGCAAGGTGAATGTGAAGGTTGCACATTGTAGGTTCTATATCGGGTAGAATGTAAGCACGACAGGAGGAAAATCGGACCACCAGATCTTCACTGATGGCCCATAGAAACTCTACTGGTCCAGAAACGCCAACGACTGGAGGAGGCAGTGACCTTCCCTCACAAGTCGTGTAGGGACAACAACGCACAAAGGAATCATGGCGGAAAGGGGAGGCTGAGCATTGTCGGTTGTGTTGTATTTGGGTGGCACGCTGCGGCGGCGCGCCACGAAGGAGGGCCGCAGTTCTGAGCCATGGCGGATGGAAGACCCATGCACACTGGTTCGTAGGTGACTAGTCCACATGGACAGGTTAGGCAAAGCAGTTCCAACAGGTACCACTAATTGAAGGACCGAAACGGCTGAGCTGTTCAGTAGGGGAGCAGACCCTCGAGCTAGCCAGCGGGTCTGGAAGTTCAATGGCCCAACAGAGCGCACCCAACTGGGTGGTCCGGGAGGATCATGTGGCCCATCTGGCCGATCTGGGACCAGTAGAACCGGGCCGACCCCAACCCCTTCTGGATGGGCCCAGCTGGCTGGGTCGGACTGGACACAGATCCACTTATGGCTCATATTCGTTTAAATGTGAATATCTCCTAAACCAGAAATTCATTTGATCGACCGTATATGGGGCTGGAACCCATAGGATGATACTATCCTTTTGAAATACTCTAATTGAGATTTGGGTAAAGTTGGTGTATGTCTTGGTTGGATCGGACTCGAATCCAATTGGGCCCTCGACACTAAAATGCCTATAAATTTTAGACTGGGTGTCTGATTGACGCGTCTTTTATTCCGTTGGAACCCTTATCACATGGTGGTACATTAGGTTGCTTCTTTATGGGACTTCATACTTGTTTAAGGAAGACCAATGACTTGAGAAGTGGATTTTCCCAGAATTAAGCGTGATTAGTCCGAGAATCCAGCGGCTGGCTGTGACATGAAGAATGAATAGTGATCCTATATTGGTTAGTAACTATCGATCCTGTGTGGGTTGGCACTCAGTGATCCTATGTGGGTCAGCGCTCAACGATCCTATGTGGGTCAGTTCCTATAGATATCCTATGTGGGTCAGTGCTCAACGATCCTGTGTGGGTCAGCTCCTAGTGATCCTGTGTGGGTCAGCATCCATCGATCCTATATAGGTCAGCGTCTATCGATCCTATAAGGGTCAGTTTCTATAGATCCTTTGTGGGTTAGCAGCATAGCCTCTTGAAAGAATAATATTATCTAGCTTACGCCTAATCATTCATACATCTATACTTAAGTTATAACTTGTTTGAGTTGATACTTTACTTGTGCTTTCTGATTGAGATCATGATTTGTGGTTATAACTTTGTGGGACTCTAGGAGAACATTGGGGGTCTCAGGGTCTCTACTGGGTTTTGATATACTCACCCCTTCATGGGATTCTCCCGCACCTTGTTTTGTCTTGTGCAGACGACAGAAAACTTTGACCGATGTTAGGGAGTTAGAACGAGATGATGCATAGAGGTGACCAGTTGACGTGGAGAGCTGCAATGATGAGTTGTAACTACCCTTCAGGTAGGTTCTTTAGAAGATTCCCTCTGATGTTGTTTTTATTTTATGCTGTATCTCTTTAATTTGGGCTTTTATTCTGGCCCCTTTACTTTCAGTACTTACCTTTACACTCATTAGTTGTTTTTATTTGTAGTTGTACTTTTCTTATTATGTTATGTTTTAATTCTGCTCAGTGTTCCCTATCTCTGTGTGTATAGGATTGGAGGAAATTCCTTCCCTTTTTAGGGATAAGACTTTCCAGTGCTAGTCACCAACCCATGGCCTATGGAAGGTAGGATTGAGCTAGTCATGGAATGAGCCCCGATGGATGGGTAATGACAAATTCCCTGAATAAATGCACTAACATGATCATTTTATTTCAAAATAGTTGCCATTTACATCAGAAATGTCTTAAGAAATATGTAGAAATTCATTTGTTTAATATATTTTGTAAATTATCAAATTTCACTATTTAAAAAAATTAATGCAATTCCAAAAAATTCTAAAAATTAACCCTAACGATTTGTCAATGTGTAAAAATAAAAAATGTACTCCATTTTATGAAAAAAAATTAAATATGAGTAATTAAATTTTTAAATAAAATCATCATTCACTTATAAAATACTTATTTTAAAAATATAACTGATTTTATGACACTTTGAAAAACAACTTAAGATGACATAAAATTATAATAAGATCATGGGACAATAATATAATTATTTATTAATAAATTTTATAAAATTAATTTTATTTTAAATAAATTTATTAAATTAAAATTGCAATTAAATATTTATCCCACACAAAAACACAAACACCGAATTATTAATTTTTAAAACATTCCCTCTCATTTATAAGGTTCCAAAATTTTATTTATACTTTCATGGGTGATGTTACTATTAATTTAGATGGTTTATTATTCATAGGGTTCATATTACTATTAATAAGTGTAAAATTAATATTCATAAGGGTAGGTTACTATTCACAAAAAAATAAATTTGTTTTATCAGACTTCAAATATCTCACTGATCACAACCATGTATATCAGATTTTTGAAATTCAAATCACATGGGGGAAAAATTATGTTTAATGGTCACATATAATTTAGTAGTTCATTTAATCATTATGTGGCATTCTGTTTCGTAATGTTATTTTATGTGATTATACTATATGATATTACTATAAGAAGGGAGAAATTGCATTGATAAAATTTGGGTTGTTACAACAACCATATAACTATGGTAAAATAACCTACTTCAGCACCATGTCAGAATATCTATGAGAATGTATTATGACTATGACGATAACCAATATATAACCACAGTACAGTCACAAAAATCAGGTTCAAAGTCCTATAATCATTACAAAATATGGTTCAAATCCCTAGAAGAATTACATCATGGGACCGGGCAGAGCTCACTCTATATACACATTAAAACATAAGACAAGACTGATCCCACTCAATATCAGCATTAAAACATATATGTGTTCATGTTCCATGGCCGAGCCCAAAATATAGGCATTTAATCATGGAACAAAAGTTCTGTTATACAACATGAATATCAAAATATGACATCATAAATATCAATTATTAATTATGTGAAATACCATTTATCTATCATATTCCACTTACAATTAAATAAAAAATAGATTAACAATCATATCAATAACCAGTAAGACAAAATTTATTGATTCTAGATCAAGAAATCTCATAAGGTTTCATTTCATGATAAACGAACATTAATACATTTGCCAAATTTTTTTTCCAATCATGGTTCACTCACCCCATGGGAAACTATAAGCCTGGTTAGAAGTCAATTGAAACCAATGGACTTCAAAGAATAATCCCATTCATTACTTAACTGAATTGGGTGAAAGATACATTGGATTGGTCAAAATATTGAATAAAATTGAAAATTATCAAACCACAGGTTTAATATTTATAACCCTTTCCTTCAAATAATGATCTAATAAAGATTTTAATGGAAAACGACCATGAGGAATAAGGTGTAGATGATTGCCAAGAGAAACATAGATCAAAACTGGTTAAAATAAAAACCAACGATGCACACGGTCAAAGGAGTTCACAGAAATGGTTGAAAGAATAAGGGAGAGAAGGAAAAAATGTCCAAAACCACTTAACATAGATTGAAGGAATTATTAAGATGTACGAAAGGGAGGTTGGAACTCCAACATCACCTGGAGGATGTAGTGATATTTAGAGGAGAATACTGTAGATGAATTGAATGAAATTCATCAACACAACATAATTTAAAACAATAGGTTGGGGAATTACATGGTGTGTAATGTAGTTACATGTCATTTAAATATTATTAATGGAATAAATCGGAAAACCTGTCCCCTCTTATTTATTTTATAATATC
This sequence comes from Viscum album, assembly GCA_963277665.1. NCBI lineage: Eukaryota > Viridiplantae > Streptophyta > Magnoliopsida > Santalales > Viscaceae > Viscum > Viscum album. Next base: position 291,665,865 of record OY728132.1, read on the forward strand.
AATCGAACAATTATACAATGTTCAATCCATTTACATGGCCCTTAAATGTTCTACAGATGATTTTTCATACCATTTTCTTTTTAAACAACCCAATCCACTTTTAAATCTTATGAACGTACCAAGAACTGATGAAAAACATAACCCATTTATACCCGAAATCCATTAATTCAAAAAAGAAACCATCCTTGAAATTTTGGTCATTTTCCCCAAAGAAGGCTCTTAATCTCTGAATAAGACTCTACCTCCAAGGATAAAAAAAACTCAAAGAGGTTTGTACCTGAAATAATAAGTCATCTCACATACTCCCCACTATATAACATGTAACGATAGGAACCTAGAAGCATGGAACTAGTATATTATTTTAATTTATTGGAATGATTACAATTAATCAAATCATGCATGAGGTATTAGTTTATTAGTCATTAAAAATACATTACATATATGAACTTTATATTACTATTTAGAACATAATATGAAACATAAATAACACTTTGAGAACTCCATTATTGTCTTAGCATAACCATGAATATCAATCATAAAAGTCTTCTTGACATATTGGGAAAATAAAATATATGAAAAGTGTGAGCTCAGATGCTGAGTAAGGCTAAACAATATAGAATTAGCTTTCATAAATAAGCATAAAATTTTAAGTAAGGGAAAAAAATTTGAACACAATACTTTATACATAATTTTCAGCATAATATAGAAAGACTAAATCAAATTATTCCATTTAAACATTCACATGGATATCCTACTAGTCAAATAAAAACATGTAATATCAATAAAAAATCTTATAATGAGGGAATGCTTAATGAAGGACATCATAAACATACCGTCAAGGCCTCATGCCAAGACCATTAATAACCATAACTTGAAGGCCTTATGTCGAGACACTAGTTTGTTTCATGACACCTACTGATGAATCAAGGGGCTATAGAGGTCCGCACCCTTCCCTTACTAATTCCAATGCATTACTCATATGAAAAGGGTGAAGCATAACCACCATAAACATTCATATTAAAACTAATATAGAAAATGCTAATAATTTTACCATAAACCATGAATTGTATCAAAATAGTACATCCACTGTCATAAATATAATAAACCATTCAGTACAACAGGGAATATTGTATCATAAAAAATCAACCTTAATTAATCATAAAATTCAACAAAGGGTGTTGACATATATAAAAATAATATAATAAAAATATTAAAAATCTTCGAGAGAAATAACCCTCTTTTACATTGAAATAATTTTAACATTTCATAATTAAAAAATAAAACATTTCTTTTAAATATAAGCCTATAATACTGTAAGGTATTCATGAAACTTTTAGGGCTTCATGATTGTAGAAAAAGTGGATCTCACCGTATAAGTTAGAAAACAATCTTTCCTTAAATTTTCGAAAAGGTCATAAAGTACCTCATTTGAAAAAAGAAAAAAATATTCCTTTCAAATAATTTTATAAAAAGTCAAACATGGGTAAAATGACTTAAAAAAATTATTGATAATATTTTGAAATACCTTTTTAAGAAACATGGACAAGGATGAAAAATATGTCATAGTAGATGCCTATGTATAGATAACCTCAGATAATAACAAGATTGTGAAATCAAACACTCACCTCGTACATTCCTTTAGTCGATGGTTCAATGACATCTTGTATAATGGATAAGTATGTTATTAAATTATACCAAAACCATAATTATATTAATGATATCATATATGATCCTCTTATATTTATTACCATTGTTTCGGGTGTTAACTACTACATTTTACCATTCCATTTTAGTTGTGTAACTCGTGTTTATTATGAATAGGATCTATTAGATTCATATAAAGAATTATATTATGTTCATAATTACGATTTTTATTCATTATATAATTTTTATAATAATTATTGAATGGTTAACTTGGAGAATTAATCTCACTGTTTCGTGGAGAAGGTAGGCCATATGTACGCATGAGTGACAATATCATTCCCTTAATGGTTAAATGGTTTGGAATTGGATGGTATATTAATTATATAGAATAATTATCATGTAATAATCATTATTTATATCTATCATACTCATCATTATATCCATGAAAATAAATTATCATTGAATTAACAAATTACACCATGACGTGGAGACGATAAGCTGCACGTACACATGCATGGTGATATTGTTAATCATAAGATATCTAAAAGGATGATTGTGGTTGTCTCATAATGATAATAACATCTAATATTTTTATATATACTAGAGTTAATTATGTTGGTCACAATGGACACTCATGAGGGGGGGGGGGGTGAATTGAGTTCCAATTAAAATTTCTGTTAAAAATATTTCTCTTAAAATCACCCAATTTAAAAACAAAGTTAAACTATAGTGAATTTATACAGAGTTTAAATGTTAAATCAGTTTCTCAAAGATTTATTTGGACTTAGTTAATTTAATTTGATGATTAAATTGACTATTGAAAGTAACTTACTGGTTTAAAATAAGAATAAACACTAGCTAATTTAACTATCAAAGTAACATTAAAATAGTTTTGTATTTCAAAGTAATAACAGCAGAATATGAAATATACAGTATTCTTATGACTTAAAATAAAATTCATAGCACATGTAACTAAGAGGTTCAGTCTCAAGCCGAGTATTAGTCCTCTAAAAAAATTTATATAAATTTATCCACATCCTGGATCGTGGTAAACCATAGTGAACACACTATCCAGGTACAAAGACCTCTACCACAGTTCCACATGGGAAAAAACAGCAGATGACTACTATCCAGGTCTTACTCGACCTCTACCACTATCCACAGTGGAAGAAAAGGGAGTTATAAAGTTTGAATTAGGATTTGAGAATCCTCCAGCTTAGCTCAGGAGACAGTGTCTGTGTAAAATAAACATGGTACACACACTGGTCGAAATTTAAATGAAAGAATCACTAATGAAAGTATGAATGAGTTTAGAAAAGAATTAGTAATTGGAAGTGTAGCTCTGGACTCATTTTCATTGTCAGAAAATCTTCTGAGTACTTCTCTAGTTTTTTTTCTTCTGAAAAACAGATTATCGTTTTCTTCCTTGGTTCATCTTATCAGCCTGAGTGCATGAAGTGTGTTTTAGTTCTACACTCAAGATGCAGCTTGTGTTCTCCTCTTGAATGAGTAGCTTCGTTTATTTCCAGTGTTCTTAGAGTATGGATGTAGCCTTTTGTGAATGCACCATGTTATAATGTTGTTGAGACTTTTCCATTTTCACCCTTCCTGTTCCTTCTTAGTTCCTTGATTCTCGCTATATGCACACCCTGTGTTCACTTATTTCATTCAATCACTATGTTCACTTATTTCATCTCTACTCCAGATAGGTCTTTATCTTACCTTTTATATATTTCAACTTTTTAAAAAATAAAGGATTACTTTTTTCATGGGTACTAGGTACGGTTCCCTGACATGCCAACCGATTTCATTAAATAACATTAACTTCATTAAAAACATCAAATGTAAATGTTATCTTGATAAATAAATATTATTGAGAGTATATAGTTTGACTGGTTGGTCAATCATTAATAGCTTCCTGTTGGTAGATGTGTACGGTTTATTTTGTGAAACAGTTCCCTTCCATCGGTAGCTGTTTGAATTTGTATCGGTATCTCTTTGCACTTGTATAGGTAGATCTTGATATCGGTGGCTCTTGATATTGGTAGCTCTTACTCTGTGTATCAGTATACTTATTCTATCGATAGCACGGTAGAATTGTTCTATTAGTAGCTCAATTCAATCAGTAACTGTCTGTATCAGTCGCTCTAGGTCTATCGGTAGCTCTGGTCTATCGGTGGCTCTTTGTAACACCCCAAGCTTCCATGGTACGCTTCTATTTGAATAATAGAGCATCGTATATTGTACGCAACCTCAAGTTCTAACACACCGTGACCAATCAAAGTAGTCATTAAAAATAGTAATACCCACTTTTTGAAATTATATATATTTTATATTTTAGAATGGACTTCATTTTTGGATTCAGAATAACGGAATTAGCCTATGCTGAATTTTTGGTATTTTTCTGAGAACTTCCAATTTTCGATGAATAGTGAAAAATACCTAAAAACAAATTTTTTAATCAAAATAATTTATAGTGATAAATTATACTATTGAGTGGTTTTAAATTATAATTAGAATTTAATATTACCATTTTATCCAATGGTGGTCATTAGAATTAATTTCACTTTGAAATTAGACATAAACAATTTTCAATCTTTTGATTGATATTATTTCATAAAAACATGCTATTTATTTTGACAACGGGAATTAATTATAAAACTAATTAATGAAACTTATATGTTTTAAATTTTTAAAATAGACATAATTTTTGAATTCGGAATATCAATTATAGTTTAGGGTGAATTTTTGGTATTGTTCTGAGAAACGTCAATTTTTTATGAATAGTGAAACCACTAAGTGGTAGTTGAAAAACTAATTTTTCATTTAAATGAAATATTACCACTTCTGTGAATTTAGTTTAAAGAATATGACATACATGGTTGTCATTAGTAATTAAAATTTTGTTCAATGAGATGAATATTATTTTTGGTGGATAATAACCTTTATGTTTTATTAATCACGATTAAATGTAATTAGTGTAATTTAAGATAAATATAATTTTATAATAATATTAAATTACCATTACACATATACTACCCATATTGTATGAGTCATGTCTGACCAATACAATCCATGGGTAAACTTTGGGACTCCATGGAGCCACTTGGGTAAGAAAATGACATTAACAACTTTTTATTTAAAGTAAAAATAAAAATGTCACAAACATGTATTGTTTTACTAAAAAAATTTTACATGGGGTTATAAAAGTTATATTTTAGACTATAAATATCCATTGTAAAGATACAAATATTTCCTACATCATGGTAATTTTTTTATAATTTTTAGGAATTAAATAAATAAATTTATTTATCACACCATTATGATGCAGCGATTACCTCATTAATGAACGTTTTAAATAAAATTAAAAGATAATGTAATGTCTAAGACTAAAACTCATCATAAACCTATTGGATGAGTATATTTATAACCCTTATCACCTTATCCTAGAAATATATCATTTTGGTACCTTTAAAATCCGAAAATCATTTCATAATAATGTAACATTTCGTGACTTTCCAAGAGTGCCCATCCTCTCCTCTTATAAAAGGCCCCCACCTCTACCACCATATTCACACATTAAAAGCCATTTTGCTTGGCCAGCCTCTGCCCAAATACTCTCTCAACTTCCCTATCTTACTCCTAGAAGCCTCACTTTGGGCAGAATTCATCCCAAGGAAGACTTTGGATCAAATAAAAAGGAGTTACCCAATTTTAAGGGAATGTTTTCTCTTATGTTATTTTGTTTTATTTTGATTATCCAACACCATAAACTCTTTTTATTCCATTATATTGTAAAAAACTTGAAACTTAAATATAATAAGATTTTTTTATAAGAATTATTTTATTTACACTTACACACACCTTCATCTAATGGTTAAAGAATATACTGTTTATATGGGTGGCGAATTACTGCATCACGAAACGATGATTATTAAATCATCTTTTAACACCTCTCATGGTGGCCATTAATATGTCACTATATTTATATATGATATATATTATGATTATTTTTCGGTATTCTTCTGTATTTTTCATTTATGGAATACCTTTATGATTTCCATTATGCGTAGACACGATAATTTCATTTTAGGATGTGCGGACTACCACCCTCACAAAGTGATTTGAATCATTAATGCAATATGTGGAACATATAAAGGATGGAGTAAATGATATTATATATGATATTATAATAGAATTAAAGTATAACTTTATATCATTATGATTTAATTCCATTAAATATGAGATACAAATGAAAGAAGCGTTCATGCATACGTATAACTTACCATCTCCACGAACGGTGCATTTAAATTATTACCTCTAAATGTTATGTAATATTATAAATGAATGTATATACTTGATATGTATGATATATATGATATCTAAATCATGAATATAATTCTGGATATAATGGATATTTTACCAAATGAAAAATTAGTAATTATAAGAATTTTATTTTTGACTCAAGTACCAAAGATCAACAAAATGACGATTATTAACTTAAATAATTATATAATGTTCATAAGATTGTAATAACTGATATTAAATGAATAATGATCTTGAAAAAGGTTCTTAATCAAGAATTAATTAACTCTAGTTTATTATTCAGGATGTTAAAGAACGATCGAGTTATGTCGGACACGAGGTAAGGGACTTCGTCTCAATCTTCAATCATTGAGGTATGTTTTGTTTTTTACACAAATTTCTTTTATACGATGTATAAACCCCTTTGAATTATAATTTTATTCAAAAATAATTTTTTTATATGAAACGTTTTTCTGAACTACAAAAAATAAATTTTTTTGGCGTACGTATGTGGAAACAACGAATTTTCCACCATCATGACCATTATTTGAATTCCAGCTTCCTCTACAAGCCATAACATTATTTAAATAAAAAATAAATACAATGTTTTAATTTAATATTATTTTGGTATTGAAAATGGCATTGATAATTTTTTTATTATAACAATGTGTTGTATTGATATCTTGTGATTGAAATGTGAAATGTTATGTTTCCTTTATGTATATTTTATGTGATAATATTATGTTATGGTTTATGATGTGTTTAAACCTTTTCATATAAGGAATGCATTGGACATATTTAGTGATGGGTGGATCCCGCTTTAGCTCCTCGATGCATTGGTAGGTCTCATGAGACAAACTAGTGTCTTGGCACAAGGCCTTGACAAAATCTAGTTTGTTGTCTTGGCACAAGGCCATGACTACATGGTTATGATAGTCTGGCATTATGCATTCCACCATTATGAAAGTGGTTATTGATATTGCATGTGATTATTCGACTATTCAAATATCCATGTGAATAAGTAAATGGAATTATTTTATTATATTTTTTCCATATTATGCTGAAATTCATGTTTAAATCGCTTTTGTTTTAGTTATACATTTCCTTAAATGCATATGTTAATTTATGAATGTTTCCGCTATATTGTTATCTTTACTGTGAATCTGAGCTCACCCCTTTCTATGATTTATTTTTCCCAGTATGTGAAGAAATATTTTATGACTGACTTGCTGGGATAGTCTGAAGTGGATATGAGTGTGGACTATGGAAACCATGTTATTGTAGTTTTTCACTTTATGATGTAATGTAACATTTATGAGTGTATCTAGTGTTTACAAGGCTAATAAATAATCAGTATTTCAAGACATTATATTTTGTGATCATGAAAATGTTACATAATAATTCACCGACACTGGGTAACTAGGGTCGGGGAATTACAGTTGGTATCAGAGGTAGTTTAGTATTAACCTTGGAAGCTAGATTTAGAAAAACTCTTATTAGAGCACATATCCCTAAGATAGACTTTGAGGATTATTATATAAGAACATCCTAGAATTTTGGTATTATAGAGATTTTATGAGTTTTTCGAGAAATACATTCCTTTCTTGATACGAGCAGGTAGAGGCGGATCTGGCACAGATGTACCTTGGGGTAAAACCCAAAAACACCACTTTGAGCTAGACTCGAACGAGAACTGGTGCACGACAATGGTTCTTGCTGAACTCTTGGTTACGACACTCCCAGGGGATATTCTTAGGATAATTTCTATTTTCTTTACAAACCATTATGAAGGTTTTATGAGTATATACTTCATAAAATAAATTTTATTATAATTATGGATTATATCCATAAATTTTTTAATTTATATTAAGTGTTTTACAAGTGTGGAATTATGTATTTTGATTTAAAAACTGATCTAGTTTATGACATTGTTTTGAAATGGCTCCAAGTGGAAGAAATGGAAACCTTAACAATGCACACACTCCATGTAGGGATTGCCCTCCTGCCAAAGATAATTATAGTCGAGCAAGTGATACAACTAATGCTGATCAACTTATCACCATACTGGGACAACTCACTCAGGTTATGAATAATAACCATACTCATATGGATCACCCTGATCAACAGTGTGGAGGATCCATGTTAGACCACTTAATAAGGAAACAACCACCATCATTCAATGGGAGTACAAATCCCTTAGTAGCTGAGAAATGGATAAATTCCCTAGACAAAATATTCCATGCCTTGGGGAGTAGTGAAAGAGAAAAGGTTATCATGGTAGTTTACCGCCTCACTGGAGATGCTGATCAATAGTGGTCATTGATACCAAACACAATGTAAGATGATGAAGTATCAAATATGGAATGGAGGGAGTTAAAAGATCTTTTCATAAAAAAATACTTCCTTGTGACCATCGAGCAGATATGGAAATGCAATTTCTGAGTCTGAGACAAAAGGAGGATGAGAATGTCGCAAACTATGAGGCTAACTTTACAAGGATAGTGAGGCATGCAGCAGATTATATACATACCCCAAGAAGTAATATTGATATTTTCTTTGAGGGGTTAAAACCATTTCTCCATTGATCCTTAGTCTCATAATCTTTCTCTTTGTACGAAGATATTGTCTCATGTTCTATCAAGACGTAAAAGGAATTATATAAATCTTATCACAGTAATGTAAAGAAAGAGAAGAAGAGAACAGTGGAACAAGAGACATATAATGGGAAAAATGGATATAAGTATTTTCCATTATGTGATAATTTTGGGAAGATTCTCCCCAATACTTGCTGAAAAGGAATGGGAGTTTGTTATAAATGTGGAGAAAAAGGTCACCATGCTCGTGATTTCAAGGGAAAGAAAAAGGCTATCAGTGTTGAATGCTACAATTGTAGTGAAATAGGGAATTGTGAAAATGAATTTCCAAAGCGTCAGGGAAAAATACCTCAGAAAAGGCGAAGGGATCAAGACCAATCTTATGCTGTTACTACAGTTCAAGTGTAATAATTAATGTATTGGTGCTTTTGGACTGAAAGATTATATTCTAGTTATAAGAATAATGTGATATATAAGGATTGTACTGTAGTACTTGTTTTTTTCATTAGGTTTTTAATATGATGAAGTTAACCATATTTTTAGTATGTGACAATAAGAGAAACATTACTCTATTTTGGGAATCTAATGTTACAATTGATTTTGGAATTTAGAGACCTTTTAGAGAAAGTCCAGACAGAGGTATTTTGGATAACTATAATGGTCGGAATTGATAAAGTTTAACTTTGGATAGTATTTTTTATGGTTAAAACATTTATGAAGATTATTTTTGGAATATTATAATACTATCGTTTTAGGAAAAGGAAAACCTACAGGTTGGGGGATAACCCGTCGCGTCAGACTACGCTGCAGGAATCGAACCCAAAACCATAGTGCGACAGGCCTTTATTACCTAAAATTAGCCTATAATAATTCCCTAGTTATTACAAAATATTTTTCCTAATCTAAATGGTATGTGTTAATATTTGGAACCTAGTACGATTAGGAAAAAATTAATATTTTTGATTTCTATTATCTTTTTTAGGGAAAGATGAGTTTGTGGTAGAAATTAGTTGAAGGTTGAAACTCTACTTGTCAAGTATATATATATATACCTCACTCTTATTCTATGAGTAAATTAATTCTTAAACTTTAATAAAGGGATATTAAAACAAAAAAATGTGTTATCCTAATACCTTATGTTTTTCTGAACTGATGATATTTTAAATCAACATACATTGAAGGTTTTAAAGCCCTTAATTTTACACTTGTTTGTGATTTAGGACCTCAATCACTCCCTACAAATATTTACATTTTTCTTCCAATTATATTTCTCTAATTTCCACCAATGTTCTCCTAATTGAGATCATAATTGTGTGGTGACTTTTTCATTTCCATTTCCCTCTTATTAAGGAAAATTTTTTTAGCCTAATTTCTGATGTGGGTTTTCCACAAAGGTATTTTCTACATTCAACCTATTAATTTTGAAGAAAATTTTCAAATTACGAGGACACAATTTATTGAAGAAGGAGATAATGTGATACCCCAAGCATCCATGGTATGCTTCTCTTTGAATAATAGAGCAGCGTGTGTTGTATGCAACCTCGAGTTTTAACACATCGCGAACAATCAAAATAGCCATTATGAATAGTAATACCCAGTTTTTGAAATTATATAAATTTTATATTTCAGAATGGACTTCATTTTTGGATTCAGAATATCAGAATTAGCCTATATTGATTTTTTGGTATTTTTCTGAGAACATACAATTTTCGATGAATAGTGAAAAATACATAAAAACAACTTTTTTAATAAAAAAAATTTATATTTATAAATTATACTATTGAGTGTTTTTAAATTTTAATTAGAATATAATTTTACCATTTTATCCAATGCTGGTGATGAGAATTAATTTCTCATTGAAATTGGACATAAACAATTTTCATTCTTTTGATTGATATGCTTTCTTAAAAACACGCAATTTGTTTTGACAACGAGAATTAATTATAAAATTAATTAATGCAACTCATATGTTTGGAATTTTTTAAAATAGACATCATTTTTGAATTCGGATAATCAATTATATCTTAGGGTGAATTTTTGGTATTGTTCTGAGAAACTTCAATTTTTGATGAATAGTGAAACCACTATGTGGTAGTTAAAAAACTAATTATTCATTTAAATGAAAATTTACCACTTCTGTTAATTGAATTTAAAAAATCCAACATACATGGTTGTCATTAGTAAGTAAAATTTGGTTCAATGAGATGAAAATAATTTTTGGTGAATACTAACTTTTAAGTTTTATTAATCCCGATTAAAGGTAATTAGTGTAATGTAAGGTAAATATAATGGTATAATAATATTAAATTACCTTTAGAGTTGTCATACCCTTGTTGTATGATTCATGGACGACCATGAAAATCCATGGGACAACTTGGGGACCCCATGGTGCCACTTGGGTAAGAAAATGACATAATAACCATTTATTTGAAGTTAAAATAAAAATGTCACAAACAAGTATTGTTTTACTAAATCAATTTTTACAAGGGGTTATACAAGTTATCATTTAGAAAATAAATATCCATTGGAAATATAAAAATATTTCCTACATCATGGTAATTTTTTTATAATTTTTAGGCATTAAATATACAAATTTATTTATCACACCATAATGATGCATCGATTACCTCATTAATGAACTTTTTAAATAAAATGAAATGATATTGTAAAATATAAGAAATACACTTGTCAAAAACCTATTGGATGAGTAGTTTTAAAAACCTTATCACCTTATCCTTTAAATATATCAATGTGGGACCTTTAAAATCCTAAAATCATTTCATAATAATGTAACATTTCATAACTTTTAAAAAGTTCCCCTCCTCTCCTCTTATAAAAGCCCCCCCCCCCTCTACCACCTTATTCACACCATAAATGCCATTTGGATCAGCCAAAATCTGCCCAAATACTATCTCAACTTCCATAGCTTACTCCTAGAAGCCTCACTTTGGGAATAAGTCTTCCCAAGGAATCCATTGGCTTAAATCAAAAAGAGTTACCTGATTTTAAGGTAATGCATTTTCTTAAGTTCTTTTGTTTTGTTTTGCTTCTCCAACCCCTTACACTATTTTTATTCCTTTATTTTGTAACAACACCAGTATCTTCAATTTACTAAGATTTTGTTAGGATAATTATTTTATTTACACTTACACACACCTTTTTCTAATGGTTAAAGAACATACTGTTTCTGTGGGTGGCGAATTACTGCCTCACAAAACGATGATTGTTCAATCATCTTTTAACACCTCTCATGGTGGCCATTAAGATATAACTATATTTATATATGATATATATTATGTTTATTTTTTCCTTATGCTTCTGTATTTTTCATTTATGGAATACCTCTATGATTTTCATTATGGGTAAACGCAATAAATTCATTTAAGGAAGTTCGGACTACCGCCCCCTCAAAGTGATTTGAATCGTTAATACCATATGTGGGACGTATAAAGGATGGAGTAAATAATATTATATATGATATTATACTGTAATTATAACATAACTTTATATCATTATTATTTCATTCCATTAAATATGAGATATAAATGAATGTTGCGTTCATGCATACGTACAGCTTACAGTCTCCATGAATGGTGCATTTCATTTCTTACCTCTAAATGTTATGTAATATTATAAATTAATGTATATTCTAGATATGTATGATATATATGATATCTACATCATGAATATAATTCTGTATATAATTGATATTTTACCACATAAACAACTAGTAATTATAAGAAGTTTATTTTTGACTGAAGTACCAAAGTTCTACAAAATGACCGTTATTAACTTAAATAATTACATAATGTTCATAACATGGCAATAAGTGTTATAAAAGGAATAATTATCTTGAAAAAGGTTCTTAAGAAAGTAGAAATTAACTATAGTTTATTATTCAGGATGTTAAAGAACGATTGAGTCATGTCGCACACGAGGTAAGGGACATTGTCTCAATCTTCTTTCATTGAGGAATATTTTTTTATACACAATGTTCTCTTATACTATGTAAAAACCCCTTTGAATATTAAGTTTATTCAAAAATAATATTTTTTATACAAAGAGTATTACTAAATGAAAAAAGGAATGGTTTTTTTGGCGTACGTATGCGGCGACAACGACTTCTCCACCGTCGTGACCATTATTTGAGTTTTGGATTCCTCTACAAGACATAATTTTTTTAAATAAAAAATAAATACCATGTTTTACTTTTCTATTATTTTGGTATTGAAAATGGTTTTGATAATGTTCAGTATTATATCAATGTGTTGTATTGATATCTTGTGATTGACATGTGGAAATGTTATGTTTCCCTTATTCATGTTTTATGTGATATGATTATGTTATGGTTTATGATATGTTTAAACCTTTTCATTTAAAGAATGCATTGGACATAATAAGTGACGGGTGAATCCTGATATAGCTCCTAGATTCATCAGTAGGTCTCATGAGCCAAACTAGTGTCTTGGCACAAGGCGTTGAAAAAATCTTATTTGTAGTCTAGGCACAAGGCCTTGACTATGTGGTTATGATAGTCTGGCATTAGGCATTCCATAATTATGAAAGTGGTTATTGATATTTTATGTGATTATTCGACTAGTAGAATATCCATGTGACTATGTAAATGAAATTATTTCATTTTATTTTTTCCATATTATGCTAAAGTTCAAGTTTAAAAGGATGTTGTTTTAGTTATGCATTGCCTTAAATGCTTATGTTTATTTATGTAAGTTTCCGCTATATTGTTATCGTTACTGTGCATCTAAGCTCACCCCTTTCTATGTTTTATTTTTCCAAGGATGTGAAGAAATATATTATTAATGACCTGCAGGGATAGTCTGAAGGGGAAATGCGTGTGGACTATGGAGACCATGTTATTGTTGTTTTTCAATTTATGATGTAATATACCATTTATGAATGTATCTAGTGTTTCGAAGGCTACTAAACCAATCGGTCTTTCGAGACTTGATCTTTTGTGATCATGCCAATGTTACCTAACAATGCACCAACTTTGGGTAACACGGGTCAAGGCATTACATCTTTCTTAGTTCCAGTGATTATGTATATCGGTAGACTTATGCACATCAGTAGTTACATTCTGTATTATCAGATAACTTGTTATATTGATAACTCTGTATCGGTAGTTTGTTCTACGCTTACCCATGGACTTGTACATATTGGCAGCTCTGTGTATCGGTGACCTTAGCTTATCGATGACTCTGTCTATCAGTAGACTAAGTATTGGTAGCTCTGTATCAGTAAAAATATGCAGATCAGTGACTAACACTTATTTGTTTTATACAAAACACATCTCATTGGGTTAGAATTACTTCAGAACTTATATAAACAAAGATATACATTGATTAACATATTTCATGGATTATTTTAATATTATTATCATCATGATAATTGAATATCATAAATTGAGTGAATTAGAATATAGATAAACATTAATTGGGATTATCAAAGTATGTTAAATCATAACTGGGATTTTCAAAATAGGTGAGATCAACAATCTCCCCCATTACGATACTCACAACCTATGATATTATAGTTTTAAAACAATGAGTAGTTGTATTAGAGGATATATCATTAAATGCAATTTTCTCAGAGAAAATAGTATGTTATAGAACATAATGTATCAGAGGTATAATTAAATGCAATGATATCAGAAGGGAAAATCATGGTAGCTCTTCCTTAGATAATATTGCTCCCCCTTTGAGAATATTTCTCCCTCATTGATACTTTATCCCCCTTTGTGATAAACAAAAAGGTGGGAAACAATAATGAGAATAGGAACAAAAAGAAAAATAAATGAAATCTAATTTTATTAATGGTTGAAAAAGGGTACATATAAAAAATATATATATAAGGGATTCCTATAAAACATCCTAGCCAGTTGTTCAATCCACATCCTCAATGTGTGACTTTCTCTTTGGATCGGAAGAGGAATCAGTCAGTGTGGATGCTGGAGAAGGATTAGGAACAGCAGAGATGATCATTGGAGGCTGAGTGACTGAAACTGTTATTGGTTTGCACTGAGGATTGCTTTGTGTGATCATAGGTGTACGGCTTCGTATGGCTTAGTTTGGAGTCTTATGAATAGGAGAAGCAGTAGAGGTAAAGGCAGGTAAGGCTGGAGGTACAATCACTGTCCTAGCATCGACATGCAAGAAAGGCAACAAAAGATTTTTGAAATCCATAATTATTCCTCCTCATCTCTCTATAGCAGACATGAAGTCATCATTTTCTCCATGAATTTGACCAAGGATGGAGTTAATTCCCTTAGATTGCTACTTGATCTCTGAAGGCTTGATTGAAAGGAGGTAACTTTAGGTTTTCTAACAGAAGTTTGAAATGATTGTTGAGTTGATTCTTGGTGTAACTTTTTTGGAAATAGGAGTCCACCTTATCTTTCACTTCTTTCTGAGATGCAGAATATTCTCTCATATAGTCTTGGACTATCTTCTTTATTTCTCTAGCTGAATGTCTAGTAGAATGCACAACTTTTCTCATGTCAGATGAGTCCACAAAGCCACTGGTTGATGTTAAACCAAGCTACTCCTTCATCACAACTTGTAACTGATTCAAATCCACTAAAGTTCTAGAAGCAACAAAACCAACAATGAAATATATGGTTTCCTTGAAAATCTTGGTCAACCTATTTATACGATTTTGGACTTGGGAATCTTGGGTTTTGACATCATCTTTCATGGATGTTTTAAAACCTTCAAACACTGAAACCATCTGGTTTACGACACTTTTGACATAGGCTATGTCGTTGTCTGCTTGGGATTTTGAACTCATGTAAGAGTCTAAAGAGATAACAGATTTCTTTTGAGCATTAACATCCGCTTCAAGTCTAGAAACTTGAGTTTGGAATTCTGTAACTTCATCCACTATTTCGACCACAATGGATGAAAAATTACAACCTAGAGAGAGTTCAAAAGATTTTTCCAAGTGAATCATCTCTTCAACAAAGTAGTGCTTCAACTCAGCAACATAATCAGTTAAGGACTAATTCATATCATCTTTTAAAGATTAATGGTCAACCCTAGTGATCATATTAGTAGGAGAAATCACAACAGAAGCTCTTTCAGTTGCTATACTGGCCACTGAGTCAGTCATAATCGATTGGATTTATGACACCAGTAAAGCTTCCATCTTTCTTATCTCTTACACAATATATTCCTTAATATTTTTCTTCAAAGTATCATGTTCATGCATTCTGACCACATCTTCAGGTAGCAACTCAGTTTCAACATCATAAATAATATTTGGTCCATTGAGGGATGCCTCATTATCACAATCAGGATAATATAATCCACAAACCACAAAACCTGGGTCTTCTGCCCAGTCCTCAATATCAACAACAACTGTAAGACTTCCAAACTTGGTTTGATGCTCCCCCTCAAGGGGTGTCTTCTCTTGTACACCAGGGAATTCTCAGTGGGACTTTTTTCCTCAGAAGAATATTCTACTATCAACTCTTTCTCTGAAACAGCAGGAGGTTCCTCTGGATTAGGTATAGTTTCTTCAAGTTCTCCTTCCACATCCTTAGTAGGCAGAACTAAGCTTCCAATTAATGGAATCAGACTTAAGAAGATAGAATTAGAGGCTTCAGATTCATTCTCCTTTTCTTCTTTATGCTCAGGGGATACTTGGTCCTCTTCATCAGCATGTGTCTCTTCTTCTACTAACGCTTCCTTTCTAGAAGAAACAATTTCACCAACAGGACTTGGAGGTAAGTCCGGATCTCTTCCATCATTCATAGAAGTCTCTTCTTCTTTAGTCTCCTCACTATACTTAGGTTCTTCTTAATCTGGTCCTAAACCTGAATCCCTCACATATTTTGATATTTAAGGATGATTCATAGGATTGAATTTATCATATACATTCTGGTCATCATTAACCCAATATCATCTCCATGGGTTCCAATTTATCTTCATGTATTTGCGAACAGTGGTTGTGATACAAAAACTATTCCTTACTACAACTTTCTCAACTTGATACTCAGCTACGCCTTTCACATTGATCATCACTGAGATCATTTAGTCTTTTATTTTGGCCTGGTCAATTCTTCCATTTGAATCATCAGCAATCTACATAGAATCACTTTTACACAATGTCTCAATAGATGCAGGAGATAGATATATTGATATCTTAAATTTGGAAAGTCTCCTCTCCTTGGTATTAAGACATGCTGAACAAATTTGAATATAAATATGTTCTCTCCATCCATTTCAGCAGTCACTACTTACCTTTGATTTCCATCACGAGTGAGCTCCTCTAAGGCAGAATCTTAATCTAATATATCACTTGTAGGTGGCATAGCTTTCGAGACATATACAAATACACCTTCATGTGGAACCTCCAACCATTAAACCCACTCAACAGATGAAAAAGGAATCTCCTTTCCATTCACAAATGATGTCACTCAGTTCTCATATTATGATTGCTCAAAGCTTACAAACTCATAAAATTTTTTCACTAGATTTGGATAGTTGGGGCGATTATTGTTTGAAAATCAATCTACCCACTTTTGATATTCCAGCATTCCGAGCACTAATGACTTTCTAGGCAACAACCATTCCACACACAACTCTTTTCCAATCACAATAACACCATTCTGCAAATGAGGATTCACTGGTTGCCTACTTGACCTAGTTCATCCAACACTACCACTTACTTTTGGCTCGAACTTCGACTTCTTTGCTTTTGACTCATCAATGTCATCTCTAATGGTAGGAAGTTTGTTTTTTTCCATCTCTAGTTTGAGGGATTTATGGTTCTCGGGAGACTCCGGAACTAAGGTTTGAGGGTAAGGGTTTGAGGCTCGGTGGATTTAGAATTATCTAGGACTTTGTTTTTATCATTTAGGAATCATAAAATAAATAAAAAAATGAAATAATGTAAAGAAAATAAATATTCTGGTGGCATACAGAAGTTTAAAACAGCGAACTCATCGACAGGGTTTATCGGTGAGAATTCCTATCAGTGAGGTCCATCAGTGAGGTTACATGTGTTTGGTATTACATCGATGAGGTATTACATTGGTGATGTTACATCGGTGAGGTTACATCAGTGAGGTTACATCGATGAGGTTACAACGTGAGGTTTTACATCGGTGAGGTTACATCGGTGAGGTTACATTCGTGAGGTTACATCAGTGAGGTTACATCGGTGACGTAGCTACCGATCAAGGTTAATCATTCCCAACTCATGACTAATGTAACTTAGCCTATCCGAACTCAAATGTTTGGTGAAAATTTCTGCTAATTGATGTTTATTACCTATAAATTCAAGAGTAATATCACCCTTTTGGTAATGATATCTCAAAAAATAGAGCCTTATATCAATGTGTTTGGTTCTAGAGTGAGATATAGGGTTCTTTGAAATGTTTATTGCACTAGTGTTGTTACAATTGATTGAGACATGCTTAAAATCATATCCATAGTCCAAAATAGTGTGTTTCATCCACAAAATTTGTGCACAACAATACCAGTAGCTATATACTCTACTTCGGTAGTGGAAAAAGCTACAGAATTCTTCTTCTTACTACACCAAGATAATAAAGATTTTCCCAATAAATGGCATGTTCCAGATGTGCTTTTTCTATGCAACTTGCTACCATAAAAGTTATCATATGAATAACTCATTAACTCAAAGGATTTTTCTTTTCGGTAAAACAAACCTAAGTTTACACTGTGTTTAAGAAATTTAAATATTATTTTAACGGCAAGTAAATGAGGTTATATTGGGTTAGCTTGAAATATTGCACAGATACACACACTAAACATAATATATGGTTGACTAGCAGTAAGGTAAAGTAAGCTTCCAATCATACTAATTTTATTGGTTTGATCCACCGATTTCACAGCCTCATCTTCATCCAATTTATAGACTATACTCATAGGAGTATCACTTTCCAATATACTATTTTAACCAAAACATTTTAAAATACCCTTTGTATATTTACATTGATTCAAAATATTACCATTTTCATTTTAAAAAATTTGGAGTCCATGAAAATATTTATGTTATCCCATTAAACTCATTTCAAATTCATTTTTCATATACTTTGATAAATCAGTACATAAAGAATGATTAGAAGATCCAAAAATAATGTCATCAACTTATATTTGTACTATTAAAAAATCGTTAGAAATTATTTTAATAAAAAGAGTTGGACCAGCAATCACTTTAGTAAATCTTTTTTAAATAAGAAAATTACTAAGTCTATCATAGCATGCTCTTGTATATTTTTTTAAAGCATATAAAGCTTTAGAATGTTTAAAAAATAGATTTGGAAAATGAGGATTAGTAAATCCAGGTGGTTGTACAAAAAAACATCTTCAACAATAAAGCATTTAGAAAAGAACTTTTGACATCCATTTGATATAACTTGAAATTAAGATGAGCAGGATAGGAAAGTAATACAATAATGGATTATGATCAAGCTACAGGTTCAAAGGTTTCCTCATAGTCTAGACATTCCTCTTGACTATATCCTTGTGCAACTAGCATATCTTTGTTTCTAACTATGTTTCCTGATTCTTCAACATTGTTTCTAAAAACACATTTAGTGTATATTGTCAAAGTGTCCTTGGGTCTTTCAAATCACTCCCATAATATGTTTCTTTCAAATTTATTTAACTCTTCTTTCATAGACATTACCCAAAATTCATCATTGATAGCATCATTGAAATTTTTTGGTTCTATCTGTGAACGAAAAGCATGATGTTCAACCTGGTTTCTTAGAGAAGCTCTAGTCTGTTTCCCTCTATCAAGATTACCAATAACAATGTCCAAAGGATGATTCTTTATAATCCTAGTTGATCTAGTAATGGTAGGACTAGAAATTTCAGGTTCATCTATAGGTTCGAGTTCAAAAGATGTAGATTCTTAAATATGTTCTGAATTGGATATTTTTACAGCAGGTTCTTTAGTTTTATCATTAAAGTCCAGAAGAGTCAAATCTTATTCAAGATTTTCAAGAGAGTTCTTAGGATCACATGGATCAGTTTCATCAAACTTGATGTGAACATATTCTTCCACACATTTGGTTCTTTTGTTAAAGTCTCTAAAAGGTTTTCTAGTTAAAGAATAATCAAAAAAATTTCCTTCATCAATATTAGAAGAAAACATGTCCAGATTATACATTATATTGAGAATAAAAAACATTGCAGCCAAAGAGTCTAAAGTAACTAACTTTGGGTTTTCTATTATTCCATAGTTCATATGGGGTGTTTTTGAGAACATGTCTAATTAAAACTCTGTTAATAATATAACAAGCGGTATTCACAGCTTCAGCCCAAAAATAAATAGGCATATCATACTCATTAATCATAGTTCATTATATTTCATGAAGGGTTCTATTTCATTCGTTCAAATACACCATTCTGCTGAGGTTTCCTAGGAGTATAAAAGTTGTGACTATAGCTATTATGTGAGCAATAATATTCAAACTCTTGATTTTGAAACTCATAGCTATGATCACTTCTCAAGGTTTTTATCTGTAGTCCACTGAAGATTTCTACAGACTTGGAGTATTTAATCAAGTAAGAACAAGCTTGACTTTTGTGAGCCAATAAGTATACCCAATTAAATCTAGAAAAGTAGTCTACTAGAATATAGACATAGTTCTTCCCATTTAAACTATAAACTCTTGAAGGTCCAATCATTTCTATGTGAACCAACTCGAGAGGTTGAGAAGTTGAAACTTATTTATTTGATTTAATTGAAACTTTACGTTGCTTTCCCTTTTGAAAGTGATTACAAACTGTGTAATTTGTGAATTCAAGTTTGGGTAGGACTCTAACTAAGTTCTTCCTAGTCAATTTTGTAAGTGAGTGGATGTTTTAGTGTCCTAATATTCTATGCCAAAGCCATGTCTCTTTATGAAAAGCATTTAAGCAAGTAACATTTTTCATAGCTAAAGAATTCAGATCAACAGCATAAAAATTATCATTTTTCAAAGCAAAAAATACTAAAGCATTTTAGAGTTAAAAAAATTAATGGAATCATTTTCAAATTTCACATTAAATCCATCATCACATAATTGAGAAATACATAATAGTTTATACTTATGTCCATCAACAAATAAAACATTTGAAATTAAAACTGAATCACTCTTACCAATCTAGCCTTCGCCGATGATTTTTACTTTTGAATTATCAGCAAAGGTGACATGGCCTCCATCAACTGTGATTATAATCTTGAATCATGAGTAATCTCCAGACATATGTATTGAAAATCCATTTTCCAAGTACCATACCTTCTTGTGAGAACTCTTCAAACAGGTTTCTTACAAAACAAATTTAAAAAGAAAATGATTTTGGTACCTTGATATCCTTGGGTTGAGAAAGGTTAGCAATCAAAGACTTAGGAAACCAAATCTGTATTATGGGTCTCATATAATTTACATAATCAATATATTTTGAAATATAAACATTATTTGATCTATAAACATATGAATAACTAGTTGAAGCATATGAATTTCCAGAACTGGAAAAAGCAGAATTTTGTCCAGATTTACGAATAAATCGATTTTTGGTAAACTGTCTTTGTCCATGTTGATATCCCAAACCAGTAGTGTACTTTGGTGAAACTTTCTTTCCTAATATTTGAGTTAGATTATCCTTTCCATTTGTGAATTTTTCTTAAGTCATTTCTATATTGTTCAATAGACATTTTAAGTTCAGTGTTTTCCTTTAAAAGTTGAGCATTCATTTCCTTTTCTATATCAAAGGCAGATTTAACATTGGCAGTGAGAGCATGTTGTTTATTAAGTGACTTATATTTTTCCATAAGTTCATTTAAGGTTTCTTCCCACATGATACAATATTCAAATAATTGATCCTAACACATATCTTCATAATCAGAATCATATTCTGCATCATCTCCATAATAATAGGAATTTAAAACAGATATATCTAAGGTTACCTCAGATGTGTTGGTCATGAAACACATGTTGGCACGATTATTTTCAGAATTAGAAAATTCATATTATCTTGTGCTGTCTTCTGAAGCACTCCAAATATCTTTCATAGTTTTCTTGTACTTCTTGTCATTATAATCATGTTTCTTTTTGAATTTTAATTTTGGACAGTCAGCCTTGATGTGTCCTTTCCTTTTTCACTCATAGCAGACTATATCATCTTCCTTATCATACTTCTTCCAATCCTTCTTCCACTTACCTTGTTGATCATACGTACCCTTGTAATTTTATTTTCTAAATAATTTCTTCTTCATATAGAACATCTTAAATCTCCTGGCTATTTGAGCCATCTCAGAATCACTATCTGAATCTGAATCTTCACTGGTTGAACTTTCAGTTGGTATTTAAACTTTGTCTTTGTACTAGATTTTCGAAGCAGTAGATTTGAATGCCATGGATTTTCTATTGGTTTCATCATCATCCTCTTTATTAACCTTATGTTCTTCCTCATACATCATTTATTTACCAATATGCTCCTTTATACGAAGATCACCAATGTCACATGATTATCAGATTGAAACAGAAGTTCCTCTCCATCTTTCTGGTAGACATCTTAATATCCTCATAATTTGATTATTTGCTTGAACAACCTTTCTAAGACATCTCAAAGTGTTGAAAATCTCATTGAACCTGAGATACATATCAGAGATTGGTTTATCAGTGTTCATTTTAAAATTATCATATTTAATAGTATAAGTATTTAATCTCATTTAATTAACATTATTTGTTCCCTCATGAGAAACACCCAACATTTCCCAAATTTCTTAAGAAGTTTTGCAAGCAGATATTATATTAAACCTTTCATCTCCTAAAGAATAATACATGTCATTAATAGCTTTATAATTATTATTATAAGCAGTCTCTGTAGGTTCATCCCAATTAGTTCTATCAGTTTTTGGAATTTTATATTATTACTCTATAGTAGTCCAGATATCAAAACCCATACTCTCTAAATGAATTTTCATCTTAAGTTTCCACTAGGCATAGTTGGTACCATTAAAGAAATGTGTTCAGACTGTAGCATCAACCTCTAGTCTATTATCCATAGATAGATTTTAGAAAATAATTTTAAAGAGATAAAATTTAGAAATAACAGAAATTTTTGATCAGTAATATGCAACTAAAATCGTAGTTGAAAAACAGAATATTTTGAAAAATTGTGTGAATAAAAACAACCTCTGATTTCAAACGTTGGTTGGAGTGGACACTCAAGAGGGGGTGAATTTAGTTCCAAATAAAATTTCTATTAAAAATATTTATGTTAAAATCCCCTATTTAAAAACAAAGTTAAACTTTAGTGAATTTATATAGAGATTAAATGTTCAATTAGTTTCTCAAAGATTGATTAGGTCTAAGTTAATTTATTCTTAATAATAAATTGACTTTTGAAACTAAATTACTGGTTTACAATAATTATAAACACTTTCTAATTTAACTATCAACATAACTTTAAAATAGTTTAGTATTTCAATGTAATAGCAGAAGAATATGAAATATATAGTATAATTATGACATAAACTAAAATTCACAGCACATGTAACCAAGATGATCAGTCTCAAGCCAAGACATAGTCCCCTCAAACAATTTATATAAATTTATCCTCACCACGGATCAGGGTAACCAATAGTGAGCACACTGTCTAGGTACAAAGACCTCTACCACATATCTACGTGGGAAAACAAACAACAGATCACAGTTGTCCAGGTATTACTCAACCTCTACCACTATCCACAGTGGGATACAAGGTAGATATAAAGTTGGAATGAGGATTTGAGAATCCTACAGCTTAGCTCAGGAGATAGTGTGTGTGTAAAATAAACAGGGTACACACACTACTTGAAATTTAAATGAAAGAATCACTAAAAAAAGTATGAATGAGTTTAGATAAGCTTTAGTGATTGGCAGTGCAGCTCTAGACTCATTTGATTTGTCATAAAAGCTTTTGAGTCCTTCTTTGGGTTTTGTCTGAAAATAGAGTATCGTTTTCTTCCTTGGTTCAGCTTATCATCCTAAGTGCATGAAGTGTTTCGTGTAGTTCTTCACTCAAGATGCAGCTTGTGTTCTTCTCTAGAATGATTAGCTTCATGTATGTCCAGTGTTCTTGGAGTATGGATGTATCCTTGTGTGAATGCACCACGTTTGAATGTTGTTGATCCTTTTTCTTTTTCACCCTACGTGTTGCTTCTTAGTTCCTTGATTCTCGCTATATGAAAACCTTGTGTTCACTTATTTCACTCAATATCTGTGTTTAATTCTTTCATCTCTACTCAAGCTAGATCTCTATCTTCCCTTTTATAGCTTTCAGCTTCGGCAAAAAGAAATGATTAATTTTTGCATGGGTACTAGGTACGGTTCCCTGAAATGCCAACAGATATCACTAAATAACATTAACTGCATTAAAAACATCAAATGTAACCGTTATCTTAATAAATTAATACTATTGAGAGTATAGAGTTTGACTAGTTGGTCAATCATTAGTAGATTCCTATTGGTAGATTTGTACGGTGGATTTTTTGTAACAGTTCCCTTCCATCAGCAGCTCTTTGAATTTGTATCGGTTTCTCTTTACACATGTATCAGTAGATCTTGATATCAGTAGCTCTTACTCTGTGTATCAGTACACTTAATCTATCGGTAGCTCAGTAGACTTATACTATCAGAAGCTCAATTATGTCAGTAACGGTCTATATTGGTTGCTCTTGGTCTATGGGTAACTCTTGTCTATCAGACGGTCTTGCTTAGTTCCAGTGATTATGTGTATTGGTAGACTTATGCACACTAGTATCTCCATTCTATACTATCTGATAACTTGTTCTATTGATAAATTTGTATTAGTAGTTTGTTCTATGCTTACCGGTGGACTTGTATATATCAGTAGCTCTGCGTATCGGTATCCTTAGATTATCGGTGACTCTGTCTATCAGTAGACTAAGTAATGGTAGCTCTGTATCAGTAGCTATATGTAGATTAGTGACTAACACTTATCTGTTTTATGAAAAACATATCCGATTGGGTTAGAATTACTTCAAAACTTATATGAACAAAGATAAACATTTATTAACATATTTCAAGGATTATTTTAATATTATTATCATCTCGATAATAGAATATCATAGATTGAGAAAATTAGAATATAGATAAACATTTATTGGTATTATCAAAGTATGTAAAAGCATAATTGGTATTATCGAAAGAGGCGAGGTCAACAAATTACATTATCATGAAAAAAAATCAGAATTGGAAGTGGAATTACAAAAGAACTATGAAAGTGTTGATAAACGATTACATATTTTTCTGGTATCTCCTTCTGATTTGAACAAAATGAATCCATAGGATGGATTTCTTTCCAAATTATGGAATCTAGTATGAAGTGAGGGATGTTTTAAGGAGATGTGGGTAGGGTTTTTTTGAGACAAATGGATTTAGAGGTGAGAATAAAAGAGGAGATGTTCCCTTTTATAAGAGAGGGGAAGGGGAACTTTTGGAAACTCTCAAAATATTAAACTATAATAAGACTATTCTAGATCCAAATACATAAAAATGAAAATTAAATAAAAATTATAATAAATATCCAACCATATATTATCCCATTTTTTTTAAATTTTAACAAATTTAATAATAAATTATTTCAATAAGATCTCATTATTATCAAATTTAATACTATTAATATAATTTGATTTAATATACATAAAGACAAAGTGGATATTCAAATATAATTCTTTAAAAAATCTATAATATATCATATAGATAAAATAAATTCGTTATAGTCATTTATTTATTCAAAATATGTCAAAATTAATATTATTAAATTCATTTCTTCTATTTTTATGTTAATTAAATAAATACTGTTTTAGAATTGAAAAGAACATTAAGGTAATTACATAACTTATAAAAATTTAAAACTAAATTTATTTAATGAAAATCATTTTATTTATATCAAAATAGACATTTATATTAATTCATAGCTTCATTTTGGCCCTATGTAGACACATTAAAGTTATTTTCTACAAGATAGTGATATTTGTCAACTATATTTGATTTAAATAATATATTATTTTTTTAAAAACAATTTCCATTAAACAACTCACAATAGATATTAATCTGATAATTATCTAATATTATTCATACAATAATGTTTGGACACGTTTTGGATTTATTTTAAACTTTATAATTTCTATTTACCCTTAATTAATCTACTTAATTTTAAATGTTTTAATAACTTTTAAAATATTAAAAGGTTATAAATTTTTACATATATGGAGTCAATTGTTCATAAATTGACATGTTATGAAATTTTAGACAATATAATAATAATCTATTATTTTTTAATTATTTTTTGTATTTTTAAATAATTTAAATAATTTTTATTTTTATAAAATATCAATAATGTCAATTTTAAAACTATTCATATCTTTGACATTAATTAAAATAAAAAATAAATAAATTCGAACCCAATAATTTAATATAATCCGGACATGTCATATTCACCTAGAAAAATCTTGTATAACCTTAATTAATTCATGTTATATATTTTTTTAATATTTTAAAACTGTTTATTTGATATTTCTATTAATAAAAAGATTTCTTCATCATTATTGTGTCATCATTAATCGAAATTATTTAATATTTAAAAATAATAAACAAATTATTATGATGTATTTAATAATTTTATCTTTTGATAGACTATTTATAATTGATGTGATATATTTTCATCCCTTTATTACACTTAATATACTTATATAAAAATTAGAGTGTGACGTTTTGTCACATTCATTGATTTTAATAATATTCATGTCATATTCAATGAAAAGTATCCATTAAATAATTAAATTTCCGAAAATAGGTGATAAGGGTAGAATTTATTCATCTACTTGAATTTTTATTGGTGTTAGGTTAATTTTATAATATTATTTTTACCATTAATTACCATATTTATCCTTAACTATGATAAATTGAAATTACCGTATTTATTATTCATAATATCCAAAAAAATTAATATACTAACTTAATTTGGACCCACTGATTCTAAATATGGAATCCAATTTTCAAAATTTAATAAAATAAAGAAATTTTAGTAATTAATTTACAATTAATCCCATTGATGGAATGAGAAAATGAGTTTTTTTAAAGTAAAAACCATTAAAATATTGATTATTGTTTACATACAATTTTAATGTGAAAACAATTAAAATTATCATAATTATATTTAATGATGAACATATAATATAATTATACTTGAAAAACCAATCAAAATTTTAATTTAACACTATATATTATTTTGATGAAAAAAGTTGTTTTCAATTAGAATTTAGCATTTTCACTATTCATCAAAACATGAAACTTATTCAAGAAATACCAAAATTTGAAACAAAGTAAACAGCTAGGTTATGTATTATATTAAATAATAATTTATTAATATACTGATGTATGGTAAAACTGGGTCTTGCGTGTAATGCAAGCTAACTCATTGTTGTGTGTAGAGTAAGATTAGCATATTATTTCATAAAAATAAAGAAAACAACAAAATTAAATTTAGTTCGAAAGGAAAATATTGTATATTATAAGGGTGCTACATTCTTTACTCTTTTAATAAATTGCATCCTCACAATTTGAAATTTCACATAGAAAATAAATGGTTGATACTAAAAAAACTCTTGTAGAAAACCCACATCAGAAACAGGGTTAAAAAAATATACAGTTAAAAAGAGGGAAACAAAAATGTGAAGGTCACCACTATATTTGGATTTAGAATAAGAATAAATTAGTGGGAAGTAGAGATACACACTGAGGTAATATGTAAATATTTATAGTGATTGATTGAGGTTATAAATCACAAACAAGTGAACAATAAATGTAAAATAGAGGGTCTTAAAGATATAAGTCTATGATGATTTAAAATATAACCAGTTCGATAGAACTTATGGCATTAGGATAAAAAAAATTTATATAATTTTTCCAAGAGTTGAGGTATTATTATACTATCAAGATATGAAATTGTGAAAAAATACTTTATTACATCAATTTTATCCTTTGGTTCTGATTTTATCTATTTTCACTTCATCCCTTACACCTAAAATAATTTTTTATTCCTCAAGAACTTTTGATAAATCATAACTCCTACAAGTATTTCCTTCATCTTCTAAATTTTTACTAAATCCAAAAATGTTATCCAAAACTATATAATAAACCATACATTAACCCCAATCAATAATATCTAATGTTAATCTTACTCCATTCCTACCTTAAGATTTTTCCAAAACACTTCAGTCCTAATTAAAAGTCAAAAAGGTCTCTAAATTTCCAAAAGAAATCATAACATTAGAGCCCCCAAAAAATGTAATGTGGCTCTTATAAAAAATAACATTATAACCTCAAAACCATAATGAAATAATTCATGCTTCCAAATACTTGATGAATATATACTCTAGTACAATCCTTATATAACTCATGAATCTTATAACCATAGAATCATTGATGTAGTAATTCTTGAATCCAATTACAAAATAACCTTAATCATTCCACTTCACTCTTAAATCATTAACTATGCTTCAACATCTTATTCTGTAATAATTAATTTATCTCATTTTTCTTCTATATACTCATCATTATCAGTAGTATAATTATTTCATTTATATACTTTTTGATTCTAACAGTTTACCAAAACCCAAAGCATAATTTGATAAACACTAATCATAGAGATGTAGTCATGATGAATCATTTATAAGATCTATAAAATATTGAATCTTCTTATTTATCAATTTTTCATTGTATTGAAATAGGTTATCTATGATAAAATCTAAAGGATGATATCCTATGCCTATATTATCATCAAATTCATTCGTAATGTTATATTTTATAATCAATGTTTTCTATATCTAATTTATTTTCTTGTTGCTAAAATTTATCTGATACCAACTATAATTCCTCGAACCCAGAACCATGGAACCATTTCATTATTTTAATACATTATCATGATTAAAATTAATCAAATCCCGACGTACTGATCAATTTAATAGTCTTGGAAAATAGATTACATGCATAAAATTTACATTAAAGTTCAAAACATAATAAGAAACCTATATAATTCTTTAAGTACACCATTATTATCTTATCCTGACCATGTACATCAGTCATAAAACACTTCTTGTAATCCTTGGAAAATAAAATATAAGATAGGTGTGAGCTCAGATGCTTAGTAAGGGTAAATAATTGACTGTAAACTATCATAAATAAGCATATACTTTTAAGGTATGGACAAAATTTGAACAAAGTCATTTTAAACATAATCTTCAGAATAATATGTTAAGAATAAATAAAATATTTCCATTTAAACATTCTCATGAATATTCTACTAGCCGAATAACCACATGAAATATCAATAACTAATCTTATAATGATGGAATTCATAATGTCGAACATCATAACCATACCATCAAGGCATCATGCCCAGACACTAGTTTGTCTCATCATACCTATAGATGAATCGGGGAGATATAGAGGTCCCTGACCATTCCATACTAAGTGTAATTCATTACTCATATGAAAAGGGTGAAACATAACATACATAATCATTTTTATGAAAACTAGCATATGAAAAGATAATAATTTAACCATAAACCATGAACAGTATCAAAAAAGAAGATCTATAGTAAAAAATACATAAACCATTCAGTATAATATGCAATATGGTATCATAATAAATCAACCTCCATTAAGCATAAAATCCATCAAAAAAATGTTGACATAGATGAAAATAATCTAATAAAATCATTAAAACTCATAGAGACAAATAAAAGTTTTTTACTTTGAAATTATTTAGATGCTGTGTAATTATAAAAGAAATTTTTTCTAAAAAAAATAAATTTGTAATATTGTAAAGGAAGCATCAAAATTCTAAGGCATCATGATGATGAAAAGATCCACTCGTGCCATAAAAGTTAAAAAATATTCTTTCTTAAATTTATGAAAAAGGTCATAAGGTACCTCATTTGGAAAATGCAAAAAATATTCCTTGAAAAATGTTTTATAAAAATTCAATCAAGGGTAAAAATTAATTAAATCAATTTTTTAATAATATTTTGAAATAAATTTTTAAGGAACATCGACATGGATGATAAATTTTTCCTAATAGATACTTACGTATAAACAGCCTTAGATAATAATGAGATTGTGAAATTAAACCATTACCTTGTACTTTACATTTTTAATGGGTGAGATAAACTTCTGTATAATGGTTAAATTATGTTATTACATTATAATTGAATCATATCCATATTTATAATATAATATATGATCCCCTCATATTTATTACCATTGTTTCGGGTGTTAACTACTTCGCTTTCCCATTCCTATTTTGTCATGTATGTCATGTTTATTATGAATAAGATGTATTTGATTCCTATAAAGAATGATATTAAGTTCATAATTATTATTTTTACTCATCATAGAATTTTTATAATCATTCTTGAAGGGTTAATGTTGATAATTAATCTCACCACGTCTTGGATATGGTTGGCCGTACGTACACACAAGCAGCAATATCATTCCCTTAATGGTTAAAAGGATTGAAATTAGATGATATATTAATTATAATGAATAAAAACCATGTAATATTCATTATTTATACCCATTATACTCATAATTATACCCATTCAAACAAATTAGCATTTAATTAAAAAATTTCACCACAATGTGGAGGCGGTAAGCGGTATTCACACACACATGGTGATATTGATATTCATACGATAGATGAAGAAGGAATATGGTTTTCCCATAATTATAATAAACTATCATAATTTATAAGGTACTAGAGTTATCACTTTAGTATGAAAAATACATAGGAAGATTAAATGGAAGAAGAAACGAAATTTGAAATAGTTTATAAAACAATTACCTATTTTTCGAGTATCTTCTCTTGATTTGAACAAAAGGAATCCATAGGCTGGATTTCATCCAAAAGTATGGACTCTATGATTAAGTGAGGTAAGTTGGGAGGATAATTTGGTAGCTTTTGGTCGAGTCATATAGATTTAGATATGCGAATAAAATATAAGGAGAGGTTCCCTTTTATAAGAGAGGGGAGGGGAATATTTGAAAACTCTCAATATATTAAACTATAATAAGACTATTCTAGATCCCAATAATTAAAAATTGACCATAAATGAAAATTAGAATAAATTTTATACCATATAAAATATCTTTGTTATTATTTATCTTTTTTATGATTTTTTTTAAAAATAATAATAAATTAATTCAATAAGATATCATTATTTCTAAATTTAATACTATTCATTTAATTTAATATACAATACATTAAGAAAAAAAGGGTATTTGTATATAATTATTTCACACACCTATAATATATCTTATTGATCAATTAATTTTTTTAGGAACATTTTTTATTTTAAATATATCAAATTCATATTATTAAAATCATTTATTCTAATTTTATGCTAATTATAAAAAATATTGTTTTAGAATCGATAGGAATTTTATGGAAATTACATAACTTATAGATATTAAAAAAATTCTTAATTAATATTGTATTATTTATATCAAAATATTCATTTATATTTGTTCATATATTCATTTTGGCCCTATGTAAACACATAAAATATTTTAAATTACAAGAGAGTGATATTTGGTAACTATCATTCATTTAAATAATGATAAATTTATTTTTGAAGACTAGTGTCCATTTTAGACCTAAAAATAGATCTTAATTTGATAAGGATACAATATTATTCATACAATAATTTTTGGACATGGTTTGGCTTTATTTTAAACCATATAATTTTGATTTACCCTCAATTAATCTATTTATTTTTAATTATTGTAATAACATTTCAAATATTAAAAGTTTGTATTTTTGTACTCCTATGGTGTCAATTGTCCATAAATGGAAATATTATGAAAGTTTGGACCATATTGAGATTTTTAAAATTTTTTTTTTGGATTTTTAAATAATTTACTAAAGTATTATTTTTATAAAATATCAATAGTGTCAATTTTGACACTATTCATAATTTTGAATTTAATTAAAATCTATGACGAAAGATAATTTAGAACCAAATAATTTAATATAATTTTAACATGTAATAGTAACCTATTAATTTTTTGGATCACCTTAATTAATTCAAATTATATTACTTTTAACATTCTAAAACCATTTATTTGATATTTCTTTTAATAAAACAATTTAGGCATCACAATTACGTCTAAATTAGTGGTAATAATTTAATCTCTAAAATTTTAAAAAAATATACTTGAGGTAGGTAATTATTTTTTTCTTTCCATAGACTATTTATAATCTATATTATTTCATAGCAATCCCTATATTAAAATTAATATACTTATATAAAAATGAGAGTATGACATTTTGTCACATTCATTGATTTTAATAATATTCATGTCATATTCATGGAAAAGTGTTGATTAAATGATTCCATTTAAAAAAATAGGTTATAAGTTTCTAACTTATTCATCCAATATGATTTTAACAGGATTTAGGGTAATTTTATAATATTATTTTTACCTTCAATTATTTTATTTTCCCATAATCGTGTTAAATAAAAAATACCGTAGTTATTATTCCTAATATCCAACAAAATAAAAGTAATAAATTAAAATAATTTGAAACCACAAGTTAAAAATATGGAACCCAATTTTAAAAATTTAATACAAAAAGTAGCATTATTTAATTTAAAATTAATCTCGTTGATAAAAGGAGAAAACATGTTTTTTTAAAGTAAAAACCATTAAAATATTGACATGTGTTTATATCAAATTTTAATGTGAACATAATTCCAACTACCATCATTATATTAAATTTTACAAATATAATATAATTATACATTAAAACCAATTAAATATATAATTTAGAACAATAATTTATTTTGATGAAAAAGTTTTTTTCAATTAAAATTTAGTATTTTCACAATTCATCAAAACATTAAACATTTTCGAAAAATACCAAAAATTTAACCAAAGTAAATTTTTACAATATGATTTAAAATAATATATTTATTTTTTTCAAATTAAAAAATGAAAAGTGTCAAATATTGGATTTAAAATGGGTTTTCTATTAACAGGTGGTAAAACTGCATTTTTTTAAAAATACTTCTTTTATCTCAAAAATTGAATTTTTTTCATATATAATGTATAAAAAATAAATAAGATTAATTATAAAATTATATATAATATATAGAATTAAAAATATGGTTAATAATATTCATAACCTCTAATTAAATAATTAAGTGATATATTATATTAAATAATAATATTTTATTAATATACAGTTGTTCGGTAAAACTGGGTCGTGCGTGTAATGCATACCAACTCATTGTTGTGTGTAGCATAATATTAACATTGTGTTTCATATAAATAAATAAATCAACTAAAATAAATTTATTTAGAAATTAAAATATTGTGAATTCTTAGGTCGTTACATTATCCCCTCATTCTATAAAATCTGTCCTCGCAATTTGAAATTGCACTTATAAAATAAAAGGTTGATATTAAAAAAACTTTTGTGGAAACCCACATAAAAAATAGGGTTAATAATATATCATCTTAATAAGAGGGAAATGTAAATGGAAATTTCACCACCAAATCAGGCTTTCGAATAAGATGACATTAATGGGATGTAATGATACATACTTAGAGGAAAAATTTAAATATTTATAATGAGTGAATAAGGTCACAAATAACAAACAAGTGAACAATAAATGTAAAATTGAGGGTCTCAAAGATATAAATATATGATAATTTATAATATAATTGGGTAAGAAAAACATAAGGTATTAGGATAACTCATTTTTTATATACTTATTCTTATATTTTAGAGGTTATTTTACTATATAGATAATAACTTGAGAAAAGATACTTTATTCCATCAATATTATCCTTTGGTTGTGTTTCAATATATTTTTACTTCATTCCATAAACCTAAAATTATTTTTTAATGCCTAAATCACTTTTGATAAATTATAATGCCCGTAAGTATTTTCTTCAACTTCTAAATTTTTTAATGAAACCAAGATATATAGCCCAAATAATCCAATAAACCATACATTATTCTTATATAATAATATACAATGTTTAACTTACTCCATTCCAACTATAATATTTTCCAAAACCCTTCAATACAAATTAATAGTCAAAAAAGGTCTCTAAATTTCCAAAATCAATTGTCACATGAGATTCCTCAAATAACATAATGTATCCCTTATTGAAAAATACCATTATAATCTAAAAACCATAATGAAATAATTCATGCTTATAAATAGTTGATGAAGATATACTATAGTATAATCCGTATATAACTCATGAATCTTATAACCCTAGAACCATTGATGTATTAATTCTTGAATCCAAATATAAAATAACGTTAATCATTCCACTTCACTCTTAATCCATTAAAAATTCCTCAACATCTTCTTCCATAATACCTCATTCATCTCATTTTTATTTTGTAGCGTCTTCAAAATTAGTAGTATAACCATTGCATGTATGACCTTAATGATTAACCATTGACCGAAACACAAAGAATCACATTGGAAACACTAATCATAGTGATGCACTCATGAAGAATCATTTATAAGATCTATAAATGGTGGAATATTCATCTAAATACATTTTTTCATAGGATTAACCTAGGTTATCCGGTACCAAATCTAGAGGATGGTATCCTATACATAAACATATACTAAAAGTCATTCATAGGTTTATATTTTCAATTATATGTTTTCTATATCTTATTTCAATGTTTGTTGCTAAACTTTTTCTGATACCAACTGTAAAACTCCGACCCTAGAAGCTTGGAGCTGGTGCATTATTTTAATACATTTTCGTGATTACAAGGAATAAAATACCAAAGTAGTGATCAGTTTAGAAGTCATGGAAAATATATTACATACATGAAATTTACGTTAATATTTAAAACATAATATATAACATAGATAACTCTTTGATAATTCCATTATAATCCTAGCTTAACCCTACATATTAGTCATAAAAAACATCTTGGAATCCTAGGAAAATAAAATACAAGAAAGGGGTGAGATCAGATGATCAGTAAGGGTAAACAATACAATATAAGATTTCATAAATAAGCATAAAATATTAAGGCATGGTATAAAATATGAACATAAGAATTTTAAACATAATATTTTTCATAATAAGGCTATAATAAATCAAATAATACCATTTAAAATTTTACATTAAAATTATACTAGTTAAATAAACACATGGAATATCAATATATAATCTTATAATAAGGGAATGCATAATATCTGACATTATAACCATAACATCAAAGCCTCATACCAAGACACTAGTCTATCTCATGAGACCTATCGATGCATCAAGGGGCTATAGAGGGCCCCAACCATTACTTACAAAGTCCAATGCATTCATCATATAGAAAGGGTGAAACATAACCAATACAAACATTAGTATTAAAACTAGAGTATTAAATGTTAATAATTTAACAAAAAACATGAATGATATCAAAATATCACATCCATAATCAAAAATATCATAAACCATTCAGTAAAATAGGGATGATTGTATCATAAAAAATCAAACTAAATTAAGAATAAAATCCAATAATGTATACTGACAATGATGAAAATAATCTAATAAAATCATTAAAAATCTTTGAGGGAAATAAATATTTTTACATTGAAATAATTTAAAATTCTTGTAATTATAAAAGAAAAAATTCTTTTAAAAATAACTCTGTAATCTTGTAATGGAAAATTCAAAATATTAAGGATCCCTGATATCAGAAATATTTTCTCGCAACATATTAGTTGAAAACATTATATCCTTAATGTGTCAAAATGGTCATAAAGTACCTAATTTGAAAGATGAAGGAAAATTTCCTTTAAAAAACTTTTATAAAAAGTAAAACATGGGTAAAAAATACTTTAAACAATTTTCGATAATATTTTGAAATACATTTTTAAGAATCATAGACATGGATGATAAATGTGTCCCTGTAGATACTTACATATAAACAACCACAGATAATAATGAGATTGAGAAATTAAACATTTAACAGGTACTTTACTTTATAAAAGGGTGAGTTTTAATCCTATATAATGATTAGATTATATTATTAAACTATACCAGAACAATATCCATATTTATGTTATCACATTTATTACCATTGTTTTGGCTGTTAACTGCTTCGTTTTCCCATTCCTATTTTTTCACGTAAGTCATGTTTGTTATAAATAATATGCATTTGTTTTATATCCATAATAAAATTAAGTTTATAATTATTTTTTTAGTCATCATATAATTTTTATAATCATTATTGAATGGTTAACATGAAGAATTAATCTCACTATGTTGTGGGGATGGTAGGCCGTATGTACGCACGGGCGATAATATCATTTCTTTTGTGGTTACATGGTTTGAAATTTGATGGTATATTAATTATATAGAATAATTATCATGTCATATTAATTATTTATATCCATTATACTCATAATTATACCTATCAAAATAAACAATCATTTATTTAACAAATGACACTATGGCGTGGTGACAGTAAGCCATAGGTACACACAAATGGTGATATTATTATTCATAGGATGGATAAAACGTGGAATATGGTTGTCCCATAATTATAATAACATATTCGAATTTAGAAGATACCGGAGTTATTACTTTAGAAAGGAAACAATATAGGCAGAAGAAGTGGAAGAAGAAAAAAACTTTGAAAGATTTGATAAAACAATTACCTCTTTTTCATGCATCTTTTTTTGATTTGAACAAAAGGACTCCATTTGTTGGATTTCATACAAATGTATGGCCTCTAAAATAAAGTGGGGTAAGTTAGGAGGAGAATTTTGTAGGTTTTTTCCTAGACAAAGGGTTTTATAGATGTGAATAAAAGAGAAGGATATGTTCCCTTTTATGAGAGAGGGGAGGTGCACTTTTGGAAACTCTCATAATATTAAAATATAATAAGACTATTCTAGATCCAAATACATAAAAATGGCCCATAAATTAAAATTAAAATAAATTTTAGACCATATCCTATAAATTTTAAAATATTATATTTTTTAATTTTTTATTTAATTTAATAATAAATTAATTCCATAAGATAACATTATTTTCAAATTTAATACTATTAAATTAAATTGATTTAAAATACATTAACAAAAATTAGGGATTCAAATATAATGATTTCAAACATCTACAATATTTCTTATAGATTTATTAAATTCATTAAAAAAATTTATTAATTCAAAATATATCAAAACTAATATTATTAAAATCATTTATTATATTTTAAAATTAATTAAATAAATATCATTTTAGAATTGAAAAGAAATTTAAGGTTATTATATAACATATAAAAATTAAAAATAAATTTATTTAATGAAAATTATATTATTTATATCAAATTAGACATTTATATTCATTTATAGCTTCATTTTGGAACAATGTAGACAAATAAAATATATTAAAATACAAGATATTAATATTTTGTAACTATATTTTATTTAAATAATATAAAAATTTTTTAAAGAAAAGTTTATGTTAAACAACTCAAAATTGATATTAATGTGATAAGTATCTAATATTATTCATTCAATAACTTTTTCACATATTGTAGTTTTATTTTAAACATTATAATTTTGATTTACCCTTAATTAATCTATTTAATTTTAATTATTGTAATAACATTTCAAATATTAAAAGGTTATAAATTTTTATTTATATGGTTTTAATTTTCAATAAATTTATTTTTTATAAAATTTTACACCATATAATTATCATTTTTTATTTTTAATTATTTTTAGAATTTTTAAATAATATAAGAGAATATTATTTTTTAAAATATCAAGAGTGTCAATCTTGACACTATTCATAACATTGAATTTAATTAAAATCCATACAGAAAGATAAATTCAAAAAATATCATTTAATATACTTTTAACATATCATATTCACCTATAAAATTCATGGATCACTTTAATTATTTTAAATTATAAATTTTTGTATATTTTAAACTCATTTATTTGACATTTCTATTAATAAAACGATTTCGGTATCATTGTTGTGTCAACATTAAGGGTAATTGTTCAATATATAAAAATTATAGATAAATAATTATGATTTACAAAATTCTTTTATATTTCCAATGACTATTTATAATTGATATTATCTCATTATTATCCGTATATTACAATTAATATACTTATATAAAAATGTGTGTGGCATTGTATCACATTCGTTGATTTTAATAATATTCAAATCATATTCATGGAAAAGTGTCCATTTGATGGTTTTATTTAAAACATTAGGTTATAAGGGTTGAATTTATTCACCAAATAGGATTTTGATAGGTGTTATGGTAATTTTATAATATTATTTTTAACTTTAATTACATGATTTACCCTTAAGTGCCATAAATAAAAATTACTATAGTTACTTTTCATAATATTAAAAATTATTATATTAACATAAATTAGAACCACTAATTCCAAATATGGAATCATTGTTTTAAAATATAAAATATAGATGTTTCGGAAATTAATTTAAAATCAACCTCATTAATGGAATGAGAAAATGAGTTTTTGTAAAAGTAAAAAACCATCAAAAGATTGACATGTGTTTATATCAAATTTTAATGTGAAAATAATTCTAATGAACATAATTATATTATATGATAAAAAGATAATATAATTATTCTTTAAAACCAACAAAATTTATTATTTAACACTATAAATTATTTTTATGAAAATAGTATTTTCAATTAAATTTTTTATATTTTCACAATTCATCAAAACATGAAACATATCAGGAAAATACCAAATATTTGACAAAATGTAAATTTTGACATTACAAATTCAAAGAAAAAGTTTATTTTTTCAAATTAAATATATAAAAGTGTAAAATAGTGGATTTAAAATGGATTCTTCATTAAATGGCGGCAATACTACATTTTAAAAAAAATACATCTTTTATCCGAAAATTTGAACTTTTTCTTATATATTGACTATAAAATATGTATGATTAATGTTAAAATTATATATAATATATAAAATTCATAACGTAGTTAATACAATTCATAACCGATAATTAAACGACAAGGTTTTATATTATATTAAATAATAATATTTTTTAATATAATATTGTTCGATATAACTAGGCCATGTATGTAATGAAAGGAAATTCATTGTTGTGTGTAGATTAAGGTTAAAATGGTGTTCCATGAAAATAAAGGAAGAATAAAATTAAATTTATTCAGAAATAAAAATATTGTAAATTCTCAGGGTGTTACATAATTACTCATCCCTGAGAAACTCCAAGAATCACTATGCGGTTTTTGTGAACAAGTCTGGACACTATGTTCATATATAAGACTCCCTATCCAAGGTATCCTCCTGAAAATCACATGATTCCACTATACTTGAATCAATGGTAAAGTCCTACCCTAAAGATATATTTCACTATGACCCATAACCCGTATAAGATGATCCTCAGAGAACACATCATCACAAAGATCGATTTCTATTATGTCTATTATATAGAAAGGTTCTAGATGATATATCCATAGCTACAACATACAGAACATGTTGTTCATAGAACTATTGCACCATAGAAGTACTAAATGGAACACCACTAGACCGACCCTTACAACTATCTCAAATGGACTAAAAAACATGGGTGTTAGCTTTACCTATTTTCTAATATTTAATTTCCACAAACCATATATAACTTGGAGGAAGACATGATGACCAACCTCGAATTATATATTTCTTCTTTGATGGTCAGCATACAATCTCTTCATACACTGTGCAATCAACAACCATTATCTGATCAACCGAACCTACTCAGATGTCTCCTACACTCACTATATGAAAATTAAAATTTCACGGAGGACTTTTTGGCTATAGTGGTAGTTTAAAACACAACCGTATGATTCTATGGCAGTTTACAAAAACCACCGCTAAATTTTGTGTTGGGAAACTATTTGCGGTACTGAAAATAGTTTAGCAGCAGTTTATGGGAACTATCATAATTGGTTCATTTCACGGCGATTATATTATATTTCGCGGCGGTTTCTCTGGGAAGGGGATTAACTTTTCTATAGACGGTTAAAACAACCACTAAAAAATTAATTCCCTACTAGAGAAATCCACTATGACAAACAAAATAACCATCACAAAAATTAGTGGTAGATGGGCCACTATAGCGGCAGTTAAAATCGCCGCCAGATTTATGACGGTAGCAGTGTATAAAATCTCCACTAATAGAAAAAAATCGACATTTATTCACGGTTAAAACCACCTTTAAATGTAACTATTATAGTTATGGGTGGATAAAACCACCACTAAAGATAATATATAGAAAAAAATAACCAGTTTTTGAATCACCTGTACATGTTCCAGGAAAAAAATCATTCCAATAATACAAAAACACCAACTGAATACATACTACAGTCAATATGAAAAGAGACAGTCTACCAAGAACATCCAAATGCATCGTTAAGTGAGTAAAGGGATGAAAACAAACATATGAAATGACATAACCCTAGTATCAAATAAAATTTATTGGTGAATTTATTAATTTCAAATTGACCATTTCAGACTCATATGTACTAGTTGATCCTTGATTGGATGATCACATGTTTTGTGCAACTTATATGGTCACCCATTGGGTGGTCTAGGTGAAATGGGACAATAATATTTTTTTTCAAGTGTTGGTACTCCCACATATCTTCTAGAATTTTTCAAGAATGTAATATCCCTTTATATATGATTATTTTATAGACCCAAGGAATCCCTTAGGTGTTTGGACCACTTATAGTTGGAATTTCTATAGTGGGAAATTTCCTAGATTAACATGCCACCATCTATGTGACTCCATTGAGATTATACATGGGTTTACCATGTTTTAATTAATTGAATGAGTTAAATGTAACTCATAATGTGAAATGGATAATTAATGATGGGCATCCTTTCTTTAAATAAATCAATTACTTTTAAATGGAATTACCCCAAGTAATTTTAATGTCATGCTTGTGATTTATTCTTTATAAAATATTTCATACGAACTATAATATTTTAAATTGGAATTAAACATGGATAAAGACATCAATAAGAGGATATTCCATATCTATTATGACACAAATGAATATGACTTTATTTTGTATATGGTGTAGATAGAAGATATGGATTTGAGACAATTCACCTTGATAGTTATATTTAATATATGCCATTATAGAGGTTGTTGTATGATGGTATGAGATTGTTGAGAAAGAAGATATCACAATTCCATACACCAGGTGTTGAGCATGGCGTATCACAAAAAAGATACTATATAAGTATATTGATTTACTCATCACATTCTATGACAAGAATTTTGACCTAATGGTGTAATTAAAATCCCATGTGTTGTTTCATGGCATCTCTCACTCTATTGGGATATACGACATTTACCCAATTACATTATCACATAGGCTCATTAGACTAGTTAGGGATGTCTGAGTTATGCCATGGTCTATTCATCAGTATTTTTATAAGTATATAGCTACATAAATCTTCACATACCTTGAAAATATAGGTGGATTAAATATATAAAAACTATATATATTAATATTATATATATAGTAACTATTTAGATTTCTATTCTATCTATGTGTCCATAAATTTAAACCCTCTTATAGTCTTTTCTATACATTATTGGGTGGTTATTTATTTATTCCATAGTTACTCAAAAGATGTTGGGTGTAGTATGTTGGTGGTAGACCCTTTATCATAGTAATAGTGATGTTGTAATATTTTATTAGGATTAATTTATGTTGGTTTTCCATGTGGAATTATTATAAATGAAATATAACATAGGAATTAGATAAAATTGTCTCCCTCTTGGGTTATTCCATGTGGAATTATTATACTTTACAATAATGATAGAAAATAGGTAAAATCATATCTCCCATGGATAAGGGTTCCTAATTTTTTAAGAGTGATGGATCAGGTTCAAGTATCATATTTGTTACACTCATGTGATTTCTTTGTAAAAGGAGTCTTTAGTGTGGTCTCCATTAAAGGAATGTAATTTGGCTCCTAATATATTTTAACTCCCATTATGTATCCTTGTTATTTTGATGTTTAGAATATAATAAAAGTGATCGTGAACATTCCATTAAAGGGAAGAGTGTCTCGTGAAGGGGGTTGATTCATTATATCAAGGAAATTGGATGCTTATAAAAAATTATTTTAGATAGGGAAGATGATGTTATGAATGGTAAGTAAATGATCATGTAGTCTATTTAACATTTTTCTAGGGTAGGGGGTTATACAGAATCTTATGTAGGATTCCCATCAGCATGTCATGACTACTGAGATAATGGACACTGTCATTCACAGTACCTGACTATTCTTGGAACCCACTTTGGAAATGGTGGGAAAACCCCATTTCAAGGAGTGTAACAAAATTTCCCCTAATATCCTATCAGTATCTACGGATTCCCACTATTTTTTGAAATTTTGGATACTAGGATTATTCAACACTAAAGGGTGATCTATCTTAAACATGTTAGCGAGACACACATTCTCATCCCTAGGGATTGATACAAGAGCATAACTAAGAAGTACTTCTTAAAATGGAAATGTAGTGGTAAATTCATTGGGCTAGAAAATGTAGGATAAGTTATTATAATTATTAAATTAATTTGGGAAAAATAAAAAATAAAAAATTAATCATCAGAATAAAGAGTCGATATATATGGTGCATACCTAACTCATGAAATCAAGACATAAAAGGAAACATCAGAAATCATTAAAATACATAAAAGGAAACATGAGAAATCAAGAAAATGATAGGTCCTTAGAATGTTTGAAGGCAACTATGTGCCACACATGATACATATACAAACTGACTATACATATTTTTCCATATATCAAAAATACTACTAATCATTATATGATGATGAACAGATAGAGTCACCCTCAACACATCCATCTCCACTTCCTGTTACCACCTATAAGAACATTATACTGAAAATAAAATAGTGTTACATATTTATATTAAAAACATAAAACCAATAAAAGTTTGAAAACTAAATGATTTTCTATTTTTGTGAATTACCTTCTCACCACCAGTTTATGCAATACTACCAGGTGATATCTACTCATCAGCTGACGTATATCAGTCAACACTTTCGGTAAAGTGGATATCTGAGCCCCCCTGGTCTTGAACTATGTTTTGTAGGGAAACAATATCTCTATGAGAATCTCCGAGTATGTGATGACTATAACTAGAAGTATATGCAGCTGAAATCCTAATGGACTGCCAAAAAATTAAGATCGTTCGAGTCCCAAACACATTCCATGCACTCTACGAGGATGCTCCTTCCCATGGACGTTAGCAACCGGGTCATCCTAGGAGACTGTGTAGGACTTCCTAGGATTGGCATCCCATATATCATAAATTATTACCTATAAATAAAATATCAATATATATTAACATAGTTAAAACAGATAATAAGATATTATAATGAAAAAAATGAGTTCATACCCCAAATTCTTTGGTAGTCTCATTAAAAAAATGTCCATCAGGTTTTTTGTGAACATCCAACCACACTTCAGTTCAGGTTGCTTTGTTCCCTAAAATATATGACTATATTAAACAATAATAATTTATAATTTTAATATATTAAATAGATAATATTTTCTTATAAATATTTAAACTAATGAAATTATTACCGGAGTCTATTGGCTTCTAGAAAAGCTTTTTGACCCCGTAGTGTGAGGGATGACTTACATAGCCCGGCTTGGTGCATTCGTTCACGAGAGATCCTGAAATAAATAAAATGAAATTTAATAGTAATTTATTCAATGTCATATTTTCTTCATATACATGTATAAATTTAAAATGATATTAATATAATAATATATATTTAGATACCATCTACTTATCATCACAATGTCTATCATCAAAAACGTTCCACTGTTCTTTGGGTACCCCATTGGGTAGATTCTCATACATTT
Organism: Viscum album; assembly: GCA_963277665.1. Classification (NCBI taxonomy): domain Eukaryota; kingdom Viridiplantae; phylum Streptophyta; class Magnoliopsida; order Santalales; family Viscaceae; genus Viscum; species Viscum album. The sequence goes on from OY728132.1 coordinate 291,709,427, forward strand.
GTTGGATGGTCAACAAAGTATCATTGAAATCACTCCACAATATCCATTTGAAGTCTTTCCATTTCTTACCAAAATTTTTCAATGTCCACTTTCGTGCTATCACATTAGCAACTGTAATGTGGAAATACATCTGTATACAGAAATTCATTTTGAACAAATTAATAACATGACCGTAAATTAAACCATAATGTATTAAAATTAACGTCATTTGGGAATCAAAAACATCATTAATTTCTATGTTATAGGCATATTTCTCCAATCATCATAACAAATTGGAAGGGAAATGGGATCTACTACAAGATGGCCTAGAATTTAGCCATGTAATCATGTGACGTCATCCGTAGGGACCCCATATGAATCAAATGGGACATATATCTTCTCTACATTAATAATCCACACATCTGCAGTTTTTATAATTTCCCCCATAGTTGAAATTTTTTATTTTTAATGAACAATGAATTAGTATAAAATAGGGCAATAAATTTATTTATATAAATTTTTTTACATATAACAGTGACCATCCAGTATACCCATGATGAACTAGAAGTGGCGTGCCGCCTCCCCACTGCTGAGGTTGATGAAGGGGGAGTCGATGAATCAACTTCTAAAAGGACACTCACAGAAGGTGTGAGAGATGGTGCAGGGTGCAGGCAGCTGGTGGCTCAGATGACATATGGGGGGAGACATATTGATTATCATCTATCATAGTAGTTGATGAAATAGTGTATCGCTTCCTTCTAGGAATTCCTATCATTTAATCAAATAAAATTAAGTTCAGAACATATTTTTCAAAAAAATATGTAGAAATAAAATTTAAAAACAATAAATGATATGCAGTACTAACAATCAAAATATAAATAACAATGAAAATTAGTGACCAGACAAATGAAATAAGTGGTAACTAAATGAACAAATAATTGTACATTCAATCATTTCTAGATTCAATCATGTTGGCTTCCTACTCCATTACTTCATCCACTTCATTCATCCTTGCAAGAATAATATTTTCAATATCAGGATGGAAAAATAATTCTTGATTCTTGTTGTTGTGGAGATTCAATTTCAGAGGTCAGATCTTCCACTTCATCACTCATATCATACAAATATCTTTGTATTATGTGAGAAAATACACTCCACCCTTCATACACAACAAAATTCACATAATATAAAATATTTTCATGTGATTATAAGATATAAGGATCATGTAGTTCACGATAACCAACACCCATCAAGCGAGAGAAGATTACAGAAGTAAATTTCAAGGAATCTTTTTTAACAACTCAGATAATATCGAACCCAATTATATTTGAATAAAACAACAAAGAAATTCCCATGATAGTTTAATTCAATATTATCAGTCATATCTTCGTAGTATACCACTTTAGAAAATGTAAATATACCACTATTTTATGTTTTCAAACCCCTTTCCCGGTCGACTGTACGAAATTTAAATCCATTCATGTTGTAAGCTTCGAACATTATGACTTGTTTTAGAGGACCTCAAGCAAGAAACAATAAATCACTTGACAACTCTGCTCAAGTATCAGTATTCATGATCTAAAAAAAGAAATATAATTCATTATATTTACAAAATATAGGTGTTGAACTAATATTCATATTAATTGCAATATTTATGAACTTACATGTCATGCAAACCATTATATAAGCTATTTATTAAAATCATTTGTTATATCATTATCATTTCATGTCTGGCCTCTCATTTATCTCTTTGTTTGTATCCTCAAATCTTTAATAAATGGATCTAAAATTTCACAATTTAGCAGCACATATCTATGTGATTGTAATAATTCCAATTTTATTCGTGTCACATTTGAGGTCCTCCCAACTGATCGGCCAATATAAGAATTTTTTGATTTCGGATGTATTTAAGAATGAGTCGATGTTTTCAACACATACAACAAGATTAAATCATTTATCAATATCATCCAAGTATCTAGAACAAAAGGTAATACACTTTTTTATCCAAATTTCCATCAACAAAAGAGCCTTCTGGTTGAGCTTTATTTCTCACCTATGATTTAAGATGCCAAAGATATTTGTGAAATAAAATAAACATAATTATGCATTTAATTAATTTAAAAAAATTGTTTACCTAACAGAAAAACAAATAAATAAAGTACCTCTCAATTGTATACATCCATCGATAATGAATGGGGCCTCCTAATTTAGCTTCCTCAACTAAATGCACAGTTAAATTCATCATGAGAATAAAAAATGACGGAAGAAAAGATCATCTCCATTGAACAAAGGGTCAATAAAACCCTCTCCTAGAGGTTTTCAAGATGAAATTGATGTAGATATTTCTCACATATTTGTTTGAAAAATGTTCCTAATTAGAGTACAACAACATCATGATTTTTCGGTAATAATGTATGTAATGCTAATGGTAGTAACTGTGGTAACAAAATATGTGAATTGTGACTTTTCAATCCATGTAACTTATGATTCTTCAAGTCAAAACACATTGAGATGTAACTTGAATACCCATCAGATACCTTCATATTCTTTAAAAATTGAAGGAATGCATCTTTATCAATATTTTTCATTGCAAAAATTTCCATAGCATACTTTTCATCCTCATCTGGAATGAGATCACATTTTATGTTCATTACTTGTAAGTATTTCTGAGCATTGATATGATACTTCGACTTTCCATTCTCATTAAACAATGTGAAAATCAATTTTTTATATACATTATTCTTAATATGCATCACATCAAGATTATGCCGCAACAAATTAAATTTTCAATATGGAATTTTGAAAAATATACTTTTTTTCTTCCATTTTTGCGTTCTGATTTCACTTGACGATGCACTTCGAACTCGTTTCCCACTATCATTCAAATGATGATCCTTCCCAAATAATATTTCAACATTTTCATGTTGTTTCAATATTTCAAAACCAGTTGAAAAATTTGGAGGTGGTCTATGATCAATGAAACCGTTAAATTTTTTTTGTTCTGCCAAAATCTATGAGATGCATCGAGAAATCTTCAATGGAACAAGAAGAACCATTTTCTACTATGAGGTAGCCATTTGGGCTCAAAATCAATGTAAAAAATAGGACAATCTAAACCTGTGTAAATTTTCCTATCATATAAATTTTGAATCCCAGGGAACTCACTAATTGTCTACATTAAAGCAGCATGTATTTTGTACATTGTTTTAGAAGAAACATCAAATGCCTCAACACCGTTGCTCTATAACTATTGTAATTATTCAATCAAAGGCTGCATGTATACATCAATACCATTTTTAGGCAGTTCATTTCCAAGAATAACCATCTAAATGATAAAATATTTTTCTTGCATACACATCCATGGAGGCAGATTTTATGGGATCAAAACAAATGGCCAAATGCTATAACTGGTACTCAAAGTCCCAAATGGGTCAAATTCATCGACAACCAATCCTAATAAAAAATTCCAAGGATCAGCTGAGAAATCTAGATTTAATGAATCAAATGTCTTCCATGATTGTGAATATCATGTATTTATCATTAACCCATCATTGTTATTATCTACAAAATGAAACTTCATGTGTTCAGTAGTTTTTTATGACGTGAATAATCTTTACAATCAAGGCTTTAATGGAAAGTAACACAAAACCATTACAGGTGTGTTTTCATTCTTCTTCTTCTTCGTGAAAGTATGTTGATTCATCCTTCCATCATCACCCATTGACATCCATCTAGAATAAGAACATTTTTTTTTCAATTATGTCTACATGAATCCTCTAGTTAATAAAGCATAAAATAATTGGGACACACATGTATTTTTGTATAATTCAGACCAAGCCTGTTAACATCTTTTTTCATATCATAAAATGACATTGAAATGTTTGCTTTAGGAAATTCATCACACAACAATTCTAATATCATGGACATTGCCTTATTTTTATTCCCACATAGGCATTTGATATTGTACAACTTCCTCAGAAAAGAAAGCATTGAATATTTCAAACATCCACTATAAAACTCTAGACTTCTATCATCAACTAAATCATGAATCATATTTTCCCCCGTGAAGTTATCTCTTACATTTGTCTCCACATAATCTAGAGGAGGATCCAATGATATGTTACAATCTTGATCTGGTTGTGTTATAGTATAAAAAAAATCAATTTTCATATTGCAATTTGTAGCAGCCTCATCTGGTTGTTCTATTTTGTTTTGATATTGATATCGGTGTCTTGCAGTGCCAAATGCATCATTTATGAGGTTTTGCATTTCATTTTTCATTGTCGACGAATTTGTGAGCTCATTATGTGGATTAACATCTGTACTCAACCTATCTATAACATTCGATACCCCATACCAAATACAACACAAATATTGACCAGGGAATTGCTTTAGTATTAAATTTTCTTAAACATCATATCTCTTCAACCATATTATAAATTTACATTCAGGAAATGAACATCTTATTCTCCCTTCAACGGATCGATTAAAAATTGAAAAATCTAAACACTCCTTCAAAACCTTAACATACTGAGTTGTGTTCCTCAGTAATGTGATCAAGATTTCATCCATGTATATCACAATGTGCCTAAACAATATTAAAAATTATTAAAACACATAGTTACTACTAAATAGGGAAAGAGATTCACATATACTAGTTGAAAAAATATATTAATATGTTATATCAATTTTTTCAATATAAAAATGTATATTAAATCACCCACTAGAAAACCAAAGAATGAAAATAAAAATATCCATAAAAGAAGAAAAGAACAAGGATCCCATCCTTGTAGTTTTTTAAGTCATGCTCCACCAAATAAGATGGATATAACAATGATGCCAAAACTTTGATATAACTAAGGTAAGGTCTTGACAAATCATATAATAATTGAATAAAAGTTAGAAATATGGAATGAATACATACACTTAACTTAAAGTGGAACTTTATTTAAGTAGATATGTAAGTATACATTGTATATTTTACCCATTTGAGGGTAGGTATAAGTGGAATATCAAATATATAAAAAATCCATGTCTTCTTTGAAATATAGAGGTTAGTTTGTCTTCTTTGTTTCTCTTGGTCCTAGTGTGGATTGTCTCGGCATGGTAGTCAAGACAACAATGAGTTATTTTTAGTGATGAATTTTTTTAATGTTATAATACAAGTTAAAGATATACCCTTCTCATTTCATCCATCATGGTGATTCTAGTGGATCATATAGGCATAGGTGATTGTGGATGATGCCAACGGTTAAATTATCAATTTTGGGGGTAAAACATATATATCAAGTGTATTTTTTTATTTTGTTTTCATAGTGTGTCTGAGTTAAGCAGTGAGTTTTCTCACTCTAATAGGTAAATTAGGTTTATTTTGAAAGAAATCATAAAATGAGAAATGAATTACTGTTCACTGGTTCAAAACCATCCCCCTTAATCAACTCTATACCTGGTTCCATGACATGATGGTCTTGAGAATATTTTATTCACTCATAGAACAAATACAGATTCTTTATAATTATCTTCCCCATATTTGTTATAAGATTATTTTACAATCTATCATCGTTCCAACATAATAGAGATATGTAAGAACACTCATACGATTCTTTAAATGGATTTTTTCCAATGGTTAATCAATAGTTATTATCATAGTAAAACTCAAACAAAGGGAAATGATTCACCTAAGAACTTATAAAATCAAGAATAATCATCTTCAATACATCCATTAGAATTTGTATCATTCTCTCTATATGAACTTCCATCTGAGGATATTAAGTACTTCTTAGAAAAAATAATGAAAAAAGCATCATACATAATCTTCTACAATTGAGAGGTAAATTAAGATCTTGATCATAGATGACCATTACTGAACCACAAGAATCCTCACAAAAATGGGAACCTATAAATGGGAGAACATACCACAATAATCAAGATTGAAAATAAAAAAGTAATATTCAACCATTTATAAAGTTCTACAATGAGGTGTTTGAGGATAAATTTTTATTGTTTATGGAGATGAAATGATTAATATAGTTGACTGTGATTAAAATATAGCATAATAAGATAATTATATTTTTAGAATTTTTCATTATATGGAGTTTTATATTATTTTCGTTTTCATTATGTGGAGTTAAATTAATCAACCTTCTCATCAAGAAGATGATATCATATGTCCTTGAAGAAGAAATTCATGAAAACATTGAGATTGACACAACATAAAACCTGGGATTAAATAAGTACAAAAATTTATATTTACATACATATCTAGAAGTGAAATACAATTTTATAAACAATTTTTTCCTTGATGTAGTGTGTGTAGAATAAATAAAATAGAATTTTACTTGGATGACCATTGATCAAAAACCAAGTAATTATAAAGGAAGTGTTCCTTGGAATGTAGTGCACAAAACTAAAATAGTTATATCTAATTGAAAAATTATTTGATATGGAATTTTTTAATATTGAGAATTTATCATGTGTGTTTCATTTAGATGAAACCTAGTGCATGTGAAAGAAGTAAATGAAACCTTATTTTTTTTCTATGCATTATGGTTCATATTTGTTTTTGAAATTAAATTTCAATGAGAAAAAAGTTCTAAATAAATCATGATCTCTCTCACACACGAATAATATTTTATGGCTGGTGAGGGTTAAATATTTAATGTAATTAAAAAATAAATTTGGAATGAACCTTGATTCCCCACCCCACCTTTCAAATAATCACATAGGGTTCCACAACACTCATGTCAAAACCGGCTAGTCCAAAAGACTTTTCAAACACGATTTTAAGTTCATCAAAAACTATATTAGTCATCAATGATTATTTTCACATCCCAAGATTTAGAATATTATATGATTTTTATGTTCTAATATTTATATCATGATATAAAAAATTTTCAAGTTCATTAGGGATGCTATTGTGTTTATAATAACCATTTTTTATCATAAAACACTAAAAATTTAATGATTATACACTTTTTCAATATCATATATCCTATGATACATGACTATTTTTAGTTTACTAATTACCATTATAATTCCACTTAAAATAATTTTTAATGGAATAGAGAATGTGTTTTATCATTTCCATATATAATACATGTATCATTTGTAGTGGTGGAATAAAAACTCCCTCTATTCTATGTAGTAGAATACTTGAATGTACTAGGTAATCTCCATTGGGATGTGATAAAATTACAAGTGTAATTTTTTAAGAGTTAAAAAAATATTATATGGTGGAAAAGTGAGAATGTATGAATGTGTAATAGATGGTCAATTATCATTATAGAGCACTTGATCTATGTTAAAAGATAGAGAGTTATCTCCACTAGAAGTAGTAAACACATATAATTAATGATAATTCTTCTAAAAAACATAAATAATATCATTTTTTAAACTAGTTTTATTGACCATCCACCACTAATTTGTTGGAATTCCCGCTCAACACAGTTCATGAACATTTTAGTTAAGTGCATTGTCACCATAGGGATGCCCGTTGAGACACAACTAGAAGCATTATGTTTACCACTCATTGATGTGAAAATTTTACTACTTTTTTTCTCATATTGGGTGCCCCTATAAGGTAACTCAAGCATTATTGGTGTGGTTTTCCACATTCTTTTTGGGTTTCACTCCATACACAACCCTCTCTTAGTTATAAATTACCTCTCTAAAAAGACTAATGTTTCTCAACTCTTGATCATTTCATACACTCATATATCAAAAAATAATTATATAAAATATAAAAAAACGAAAAAATAAATTTTATCTCTCCATTTTTGAATAGCACACACAAACATCCACTTACTCCTATAAAATAATCGTTAATGTGAGGGGTTGGATTTAATTTTAAATGTAAATTACAGTGGGAGGAAAAACGACTAAAATATAATTTATTTTTATAATTTATAAACATCCTAACATAATAAAACATCAAATATTAAATTAAAATCATGCGTGTAATCCAATTCACATCCCTAATTATTCTTTTCCTAAATCAACACATATGTCTTGTTTGATGAGTGCTGGTGATGAGTATGATATGAAATTATTAAAAGAATTTTCGAATTCATTTCATGTATATGTTGAACTTTTGAAACCATACCTGAGAGGCGATCTAGGGCTTCTGTGGGTCATTGGCGACGGGCAGTGAGGCACACTGATGGGTGGTCAGGTCACTAGCGGCACAGGTGGGGAGTTGATCTTGGGTTTGGGTTCAGGGGAGAAGTTGGCATCGCAGAGGTCAGGGGGAGAAGGGGGGTTAGGTATGGGTGGGGGAGGGAAGCTTCGCCGCTGTAAAAAAACAAGGGGTTTAGTGGTGGTTTTTAAGAAAACTCCGCTAAACCCTTTTAAAAAATGGTTTAGCGGCAGTTTTGTAAACCACTGCTAAAAGACTGCCACTAAAAGAAGTTTTATGTTGTAGTGACAAGACTAGTCCCAAAAACTGATGACTCAACTGCCTCCAGCCAACAAAGAGGAAAAAAGAATGGGCTTCCATACAAATCCTCAAAAGGTTCCATTTAGATTAATGCGTGGAAGCTATTATTATATAAAAATTTCAGAAGTTTTATATGTTTCTCCTACGAACCTCAAAAATCCAAAAGATAGTTTTTTAAAAATTCCTCAAGAACCTAAATAGTCTGATCAGATTAACCATCAGTCTGTGGATGATAGTATGTGATTAAAATAAAACGTGATCCCACAACCTTATAAATACCTTTCTAGAAATGTGATGCGAAACAAGGATCACAATCTAAAATGATACTCCCTGAAATATCAAGCAACCAAACCACCTTATTCATGTGAAGACAACCCAGATCATCAGCTATGAACATTTTCCTAATAGGTAAGAAGTGGTATACCGTAGTTAGTTAATCCAAAATAACCCATAAAAATTAATTCTTATGGGTTTTCCTGGGAAATTTAGTCACAAAATCCATTATGAAATCATCCAATTTATACTCGAGATTGGGAAAAGGAAGAAAAATTCTAGGTGTCCACTGATACTCAAATTTAATCTATTGGCATGTAAAGTATCTATCCAATAATCCTGAAACCCACATATTCATTCAGGACCACCCGTACTATCTATGGATATCATGATAAATATTTTTTAAACCACAATTCACCACATATCTAGAAGCATGAAAATCCCTCATCAGATCCTCACGTAAGCTTGTATGAACCCATACTCAGCCATGAAAAAGAATATAATTTTTATAGATGAGATACCATTTTTATGGTGTCTTCCTATCATATATTTTTTCTCTAATAATTGGTCCCTATGAATTTGATGAAAGGTTGGTCTTAATCTGATCCAAAATCAGGGGTATTATTGATGTCAAATTCAAAGCTACCCATCCCTAAGACTCATGAACATCTAGATGCATTCATGTAAAGAGGGAAAATATCCATCACTCATCACAAGACTCCCATAATTCCTCTGTCTATATCATTCTACTCAAAGCATGGTCAATGATGTTTCCTTTTCTTGGTGTATTTGGCAATTCAAATTCGAAAGACTGTAGATACTCGACCCATCTCCTCTTCCAAAGGTTCAGGTCATATTGTAAAAAGATGTACCTAAGGATCTTGTGGTCCATGTATACCATAATCTTCTCACCCATGAGATATTGTATCCAACATAGTAGGGAATGTACCACTACTTATAACTCCAGATTTTGAGTAGGATAATTCCTCTCATGTGGTCTTAGCTACCTGAATCCATAAAAAACCAATCGATCCTCCTGCATTAGATATGCTTTGTGCCTAACTCCAGATGCATCATAGTACACAATATATTATTTTCCTCATACAGGTAAAATTAGGATAGCGGTTGAGGCCATAATACCTTTTAGCTCCTAAAAATATCTCTTACAAGAAACAGACCAAACAAACTTCACCCATATTTGGGTTATCCCGGACATCGGTGCAAGCAAATAGGATAAATACTAGATAATGTTCAAATAAAAACCTGTTAAACCTAGAAATCTCAGAGTCTTGAATATGTTCTTAGTATTTTCCCAATATATAATGCCTTCAAATTTATCTTGGTCCACTAATACTCATACATCTAAAATAATAAAGCTCAATAAGTGCACTCTATTAATCCATAAACTACATTTCGTTATCCTAGTGTAAAGTCGATGCTCCCTTAGTGTACTCATGATGATGTCAATATATTTGGAATGATAATATAATGACTAGTAATACAATAAGATATCATAAAAAACTCCAAAAAACAGTATAGAAAAGGATGAAATATCTTAATCATCTTGGAAATAAATATCGTTGGTGCATTAGAAACCCACACAACATCACTATGAATTTATACAATCCATAGCTGATCCTAAAAGTAGTCTTAGGAATTTCCAATGGTCTCACCCTCAACTTGTGGTAACCATATCGCAAATAAATATTGGATAAGTTCTTATCACCTATCATTTGATCAAAAATATCATCAATGCATAGAATAGTATACCATTTCTTGAGTGTTATTTGGTTTAACATTCAACCATCCACATATAAGCACAAAGATCCATCATCCTTCTTGGCGAAGATAACTGTAGAAACCCAAGGATATTTTATAGGACATAGTAATCCTTTTGATTCTTGATCTTCTAGATGATCTTTTATCTTCTAAAGATATGATGATTCCAATATGTAAGGCATGAAAAAAACCGGCACTGCTCCCAACCCCAACTTGATTGTGAGCTTGAATTCTCGGTCGAGTGGTAATCCCTATAAATCATTAGGAAAACATCCTAAAAATGATATAACAATAGAGGGAAATAATTATGCTGCATTACACCCCCATATAGAGAAGGACTAGCTATCTGATCTGTGAGATAGTCCAATATTCACTATATTTGTCATTCATGACAATCCTGAAGATGCCACTCATCTTGGTGAAAATATATTACTACTTCTATAGATAAAAAGGTAACTCTCTGCCTAGAACAGTCTATACTATATTGATATGGAACTCACCAATCATTATTAATAATCAGGATGAAGCCTATCATTTTGAGTATTTACATTTCCAAAATGAAATGGTAACCACCAATATTTATAGAACAAACATTTCAATGTATTATATTCTCTAACTGCACTCCCAATCGTGTGTCGATTGTCAGAGAAAAATCCACGATTTCTGCATCCAAGCACAAACCATTTTCAATAAGAGCATATAGAAAAGAATGAAATTCTCAAATATCAATAAAAAAATATAAGGTATATAATACAAGAATCATACTTATGATGGTATACGATCATTCATCCATGATAACTGGAGTAGTATCCATAAATTAATAATGAATCGTCCCCCTTCACTGGTTACTCTTCCCACAAATTTCATGGAAGAAATTATATTAGTGATGCTTCTTGCTACGCTGAGAAGAGATCTCAGTATTCCCTATTGAAATATCCCAGCCACTTCTTGAGGTCTCTCTATGATTCCCTTCTATGATAAGTTCTTGGTTTATCGTGTCCTCAAAGCTTCTCAAGAAAAAAATGTTTACCTGTGACCTAATATCATAGTAGATACTATCCCAAAAATTCTTTTCCCTAGAGATCTCATCAGCTTCCAAATATGGACCAAATCACTGTAGGTTTGGTGAAAATTCCATCACATTCTAGCACAAACATTCCCTCCTATGTCAGATGCATTAAATCACATGATTTTTCATCCCTCAATGTCTTGGGATAGAAATGACTCAAGAAATTTTTCTCAATGTCCATCAAAGATACCTTATTTCACCTTCCATCTTACCCTAGAATATCCCACCACAACATGGTGGGTCTATGAATCCTATACATAGTAAGATTTACCCTTATATAAGTTGGTGTTTCAAGATTATTGAATATCATTTGGAATGACTTGATCCAAAATTTTCCTGCCCGGGGTCCTCCTTCCCCAGTAAAAATTTGTGGATTCTACAACTGTAACTACATTTTCATCTTATAAATTGAAGGAATGGAATGAACATTCTTCCTTTACATGGATCACATGACCCTCAGGAAGCTATCACGATGATAAACATCGATCTTATCCTTATTAACTACAGGAAGATCTAATTTAGCTATGTTAGGAACATGATTATTCCCACTGTCCTGATTCTCAACTCAAACATGAAAAGGATCCAATTTCTTTACAAGACAAACCCACACAATAGGGAAATGAATAACAATAAGGTCTACCTAAAATGGTGACTAAAATAAAGAACCATTCACTCTTGATCCCTAAAAACATGTCTTGTTTGTGTTTTAGGAAGACACATAAACTCATTTAATTTATCTAATAAAACATATATCTCTTATCATAGTTAAACATGCAAGTATATATCTCATGATTAAATAGATATGTCCCTATCATGAATAATACATGTAAATATATCCCTATATTCCTATTATGATGCATGTATTCTGAAGAGTAAATAAAATCATAAAATTGTATCCTCACACAACACGTGAATCACCCTAGGTGAACTAACATTAATTGTAACAAGCACAAAACAAAAACAATGATCACATCTCCAGGAACTCAGATTTCCCCCTTTACATGAGTTAGCTACTCCCATGCACACGTTCATTACCAAGTCCTAAAACATCATAGTATTCATCCTATTCTCCTTTATACTTTTCCCAAATAGTAAATTAGAAGAAAAAAACATTACCCTCTAATACCACATTGAAACATCCCCTAATCTGGAACTCTAACTTATAATAAATTTTTTTGGCCACATGAGAGAGTTCTAGATATGGGAGATGTTTCACAGTGCTCCCTCATTACTCTACCTTTATAATATTTCCAAATTTTAAAAAATTTATCCATACGCACTAGCCAAAACTCATTGGAGGAACACTCTCAGATTATTCTTTTTTAAAAAAATTTTATCACAAATTTCAGTAGTTTTTAAACACAGATAAGAAATTAAAATGATAATTCTACCTAAAATTCTCTCTAAATATGAGATAATTTATTTTGGGGTAATGAAGACTAGTCCCATTTAGTCAATAAAAATCTATGTGGGTTACATATGATATTGTTCCACATGAAAATAAATGTTAGGGAACACACTCTTAAAGGGTGGTATGTCACATAAAATGATACGTCAAGGGTCATGTTAGAATTCCATGATGAAATTCCATGACGAGGGACTCTTCTATAAGAGGAATAAGTGTCCACATCCGATCTAATTGATAAAAAATTCATACATAATTAGATAGATGTTCATACATATGTTTAATTCCTAATTAAAAAAATAAAAAAATATTTAAATTCATACATTCCTCAACCCATAGAAGCACTTGGATTTGTATAGTGATTTGGATCTGGTTCTTGTTCCCCTAACATGTTTTCATTCATATAAAGGATTAGTAAAGAAAGGATTCATTGCCTATTAAAATGACATATATTGTGAACTATAAACAACTCATGCAATTTTTATTTATTACACACATATTTCATCAAATATAAAGGAGTTGATGGATCAAAATACATGTCTTGTACTAGGTATAATATTTCATTGTAGAATAACCTTGAAATCCCATTGAAAGTATAAATATCCAATACCCATTCATTTGATTCATCAATAATGAGAAATTCATAAAGGCTGAGTTTCTCAACACTAGGAAATAAAAGGCATTGAATGTTTACTTTCACTTTTAAATATTAAATATCATTACTATCATGTAATAGACAAGAGCTATATACCTGAATTAAAATAAAATATGATTTCATATCTCATAAATAGAGGTATAAAATTTATACATGTATAAGATTATATAAAAATATATAAAGGCCATTCCAAGGAGACCACTCAAGTTTAACTAAGACACTATTAACATCTGAAATACATGTTGATATCATGATAATATAAAGAATATTTATGGACATAATTTCCCTTAATTCAGGTAAGTATATTATAATGGAAACACATATATAAAATGTGAAGAGAGGGAGAGAAATGAAAGGTGGATGCTGAATCACAATTTTTCTTTATAAAAAATTTGTATGTAAAGAACCTCATAAAAAATTTATAACTATAAGGGGAGATTTCCGCATGAATGTAATCAAATAAAAGAAAAAATTATCATGGATCTATATTAGAAGGTTGAGAAATATAAAGGAGCTAATTTAGGTCTAAAGTCCCTTGACCGAAGGGTGGTTTGTTCTATCCAAACCATTCTAATTTATTTATAATTCATACCATTAATTTTTATTCACTATCCATTGATACCACTTCATCCATCCATAAATTTATAGAAGGGTTATTTTACTGTATAAGATGAATGGTTGGAGATTCATGATAGAGAATAAATTTTTACTCTATATTTATACACTTTTTAGTATTATGGACTTTTAACTCTTGTGGGTGGGGGGTGGGTAAATGGGATATAATTCACTAATTTATTCATCTTAATTGAAATATAGAAATATTTATTTCAGTATCTTTCACATAAAAAATTTATTTATTGATTACTACTTTATATATTTTAAGGTGAGGGTGATGGAGAGAGAGAGTAAGACTAAATTTTGTAATAGATTTATGAACAATGTATTTTTTTAATGTAATTTTAGGGAAAATACTTGGATCATATTAATAAAAAATAAATAAACCTCTTATACTAAGGATTATTCACAAACTATATGAATAATGACCTTATGAGTAATTCCTTGGATATCCAAAGATTTACCATTAATATATTCATGATGTTGATAATTTATTATTATAAATTCATTTGATATGAATCATAAAGTCAAATAATTCTAGGATTACCCAACTTAACAATTATGAAATTAAAACTCAATTTTTTTGTCCCATGTTCTAGCTCAATATCACACTCACAAAACAATTAAAAAATACCAAAAACATTTACATTCTTATCATGATTCCCAAAAACAAAACCATTATTTATTTCCCCCCATTATTTGTACATAAGAAATTTAATAATATAATAAATATACTATCCTCATATAGATGGTCTAGTACTTTCCTATTATTATTCTACTAATTCAATATATCTTTATAGGATTTTTGTAGTTTGAAATTACATAGATACATAAAAAAAATTATAACTATATATAGGGATAAGAGTGGTTAAAAAATAGTTACAATTTAATATTTTCATAAAATAATGGAAGAAAGCGTGGTTTTGTTACAATTGAGTCTTTTTTCATAGTTTAAATTATTACACAAACCATGATATTCTAGAATAAAATTCATAATATTATATAAAATAAAATCAACACATGGGGAGTTATGAGAATCATTTTGTGAGAAGTTATCCATCCTTTAGTGTATATAATATTTAGAGGGATCATCATGACTCATCTTAGAGGTAGAAATGAAACTTAAAGAAAGATACATTTTTTGTATTTCAAGGTAAATTAAAATAATGATATCAAAGTGTATGATAAAATGGGATTCATGTCCAGTGAAAATCTATTCTACCTATAGAAGATAAAACAATATTGATTTTTGAGAATTTTTCATAAAATTAAATAAAAATTATCCTATAATGAATAAGAAATATAAATCTTCATTAAAAAATAATATTAAACCCATATCCAATATACTCAAGTAAAATGTTATTAAATAGATAAATAAAATGTCAAATTTTCTCAAAATACCCATGCATGTATCCAAGACATTGAAATCCATGTAGAGAAGATAACTAAATAAAATAGTCTAAGGGATAAAGAAAGAATTATAATTTGTACAAAATTTAATCCAATGTTACATGTTATCAAAGTTCCTATCTATAATAGCTGTGATGTGGAAGAATATGGTCTAAAAAATTTAAACAATGAGTTAATGAATGAGAAAGAAGATATAATTCAATTTATGAAATGAAAAAACCTTATATGGGAAAAGAAGTTAAAGAAGAGAACCTGTCTCGAAGTAAAGAAAATGAGTAATGAATTTGGAACCATTTATTGAAGAAAATATAGAAAAATATGGACATTTAGTACCCTTAAAAAAATGAAGAAATGAAAATAATCTAAGAGGGAACATAATTCGTATTGGAACATCTCTATTTGACATGTGAAATTTGAAATTTAAATTTCAAATAGATGAATATAAAAATGAGGCATGTTTTTTTCAAGAGGTCAAAAAATGAATGAAAAATATTAGACTATCTTAATGTTAACTTCATAATTTAGCATAAATTTTTTTCATGAGATACAAAATTCTACATGGATTTATTATTGAAATAAGCTATTGATTTTGAAAGAATAGTAAATAAGTGGAAAAAATACATACATGAGGGGATATTATAATAAAAATTCTAAAAAATAGGTGATTGATTTGTACAAAAGGTTGCATAAGGAAACTAATTTGTTGAAGAGACACTTGGGTTCCCACTAATTAATCTCTAACAACCCATAAACTATCAAAAAATAGATAGACGAAGATGTATGGATGATAAATTTAATACAAGAACCCTTTAGAGGAAAATGAATCATTTGACATTTAGTTTATTATTTTAATTATTTTTTTCAAAAAAATAATCATTTATCCCACTGAGATTGTTACATTTTTTATGAAGTAAGCTCACTAAAAAATAAAACAAAGGAACCATATAATAAAGACACATATCACATAGAAATACCATAAAGCAATTATTGTATTCTACCCGACCATTACATATCACATTCCTAAAAAATTTATTTATATTTATATAATTCAATAAATTACACTTTTTGTGTTTATATTTAATATATAATAATAAATAAGTGTGGAGGGAGTACGTGTAGTTTATTTTGTATATAAATATAATAATTTAGACAACCATGTCCATAAAACTCATAGAGAAAATATCACATAGAGATCATTGAGTCACAAGTTCTCAACACATGAGGATTAAATTTAGTTGAATATAATTTAAGTTAATAAAAATTTCTTTTGGATTAACATGATTAAAAAACTCAACCTAAATTTAATTGGGTTTTGTGCATGATTATAAATTCAGTGATTCATTCTAAATAAATAAATAGATAAATTCATTTTAATTAAAGAAAAATAATCATTTTAAAACAAAACATTATGTTTATTGATAATTCATGGCCTTGTGTGTGTGAATGTGAAAATTTCAATCCATAAATAAATGTTAAGAGAAATCTATGATCTAGTCATCATTTATAGCTTCTATACACTATTTACCTCATTAATCTCAAGGGATTGTTTCTTTTTCTAATGGTTTTGTTTTAAATTTTATTATACACATTACATGAATAATTTTTATGAATTATAAATGTATTAATAAAAATAAATATATTCATGTTGAAAGTGTTTATTATAATTAAAGTTGATATTAAGAATGGGGAATATTGAACTCTGATGTCTAATAGTAAAATGAATTTATCTGATAATTTGTGTATTGATTAATCATTTATTTTTAGAAATTGGGTAGTAGGGTGAGAAGATAAAATGAGAATAAATTGAAAATGAGTTGTTATATTAACATTAGGATTCAAATAATTATTTTCAATTAACATTTAATAAACCAAGAATCGTACATTTTGAGAAAATGAATGGTCACTAAAACTTTTTATTGAAATAAATTACTTTAAATGAAGTGATATCTCAATTTTAGGGGGATACAGTTAACATTGTTTTATTTTATTATCAAAATTTACAGATATTTTATGATTTTTTGTATTTTATTATATAAATATTATAGTTATTTTTGTTATAATATTTTTCTGAAACATTTCCTTTAATTATTTTTACTCCAATTCATGTACTTTTCCATTCATGTTTATATGAAATACAAAGGCAATAAATACAAAAAAAATGTTAAATAGTTCATAAGAAGATAAAAAATTTGAAAAAATTATTTTAAACTAAAGAGGAAGGAAAAAAAATACATATCATTAAACATAAAAATTGACAATTTCTCCATCAACTATCTCTATAAAAAAATGAATATATTCTTCACATTAAACTACATTATTTTGATCAAGCTATTGTGAATCAACGTAAGAATCATTGGGTTTATATCATTCAATTAAAAACACTCCTCACCTTGAAAATTTCACAACAACTTTACAATTATGATTAGATGGAAGGGTAATGAAGAAACATTCTCTATTTGTGATTCCAAAATGATAGTTTCATTACAAACTCATTCATCACTATATAAAATACTCTTAAAATTCACTAATGTGAATTTATATTGATTGAAATAACTTTCAAAAACTAGATAAACCAAATTAAACTTTAACGATATGTATTTCAACCCATGCATGTATAAACATTCAATTATTTGTTTCAATTGACCAGAGTAAAAAAAATCGACTGATGGACAACCAATGCCAATTTTTTGTGTTTTTCGTTTGTCACCAACTTTGTTATTGTGATACTAAAATCCATTATGATATAATGATTTGTAACAATGAGTCCTTATAGATGGACCCTTATATTATTGGTTAAGTTCTTCAGTCAGTGTAGGGTCACCTAACTCCCATAGGTTATGGGCCTACATATTTGAAATAATTCAATAAAAATGTATACAAAAATAAATTATTACTATACATAAATCATAATAACAATCCATTTATAAATAGAAAATCCTTTAACCAATCATGAAATGATTCAAAATAGGACTGTTGAATTTTATAATCACACACATGATACATCTCTTATTTTACACAATTAAATTGTTTCCCATAAATGATATCTCTATGTTTTAATGATCAACTTATATATGAAAATAGAATGTAAAATCTAAAAAGTAAAAGTGATAAGACACTTACCACATAAATATTGAAACTGATGGAGTATTGAACAAGATATATTGATGATCTTGTACACACTCAATGTTGTCTATATCAAATATAGTTCTTTCTCCAACAAGACAATTATGAATCTGAGAGGTATTATTTAATTTTGTTTCAACATCCAGATGCTAATACACACAAAATTTAGTTCACTCAACTATCAAATAACCATTGGTTATTAATGCCTTTGGATGAATCTTATTACATATAAATCATTGTGATGTATTCATGCTCCTCTTAATAAGATACATCCACCTGAATTGCACTAGAACAACATCCATTACATCATTGGTCAGTTGAACTGTCAAGTGGACCATAACTTCTAAAAATGATGGAGGAAATAGTTTCATCACATGAAAAAGAAGAAGTACAATTCAATCCTGAAAGTTTTTTAAATAACCCATTCATTGATTTCTTAAACAACTCTATCATTAAGGGTTTAATAATATTGGGTGATAAAAATTTAAAAATTGAGATTTGAGTCAATGAATGAAGTATTATATGATTTTTATGACTTTCAAACCCTCGCAATGACCTACTAGCCATATTCACACACTTGTAAATATTAAAAGAGTAACCATTATACACCTTGAGAATCTTAAAAAGGGAATGAAATGTCTATTTCAGTTTTTATCTCATCTTATACTATGAATTGATAATGTATGACTTATTTCCTTCACCCAACCATAAATGATATTGTTTATTTAAAACTACTTCTTCTAAATCATGTCATGCATTTTAATGGTCCTTATAATTTCCACTGACACCTAAAATGGTCTACTGTATATCATCGCAAACATTTTTTCAATGTACATGAAATCCAAATTATTCTTAATAATGTTAGTTTTCTATTAAGGGTGATAAAAAATACTTTTATTCTTCCAATTGTGACTATATTTTTTTAACCAAACAGTGAATATTTGGTAGTAGATGAACCAAAAGAATCCTAATATACATATATAACGTTGATTTATTCTTCAAAAATATATGATAATATTTCTCTTTCTATCATGATATTTGGCACTGGGTTGAATTCTATAAAAACATAAAATGCCACATTGTCCTTTCTGAAACTGTGATGAGGGGATAGAAAACATATATAACCCATGTATTCCCATTTTTTACAATTTCAAATCAATGTAAAATTTTTTACTTCAATTTTTGAGTGGGGAAAAAAAATTACATTTTACACTCCAACATGACAAATTTTCATAACACAAGAAGTTATTAATTGTCAACAATAAAGAAGCCTACTGTTTGAACATTTCATTCATTTTAAATTTTAAGTCATCACCCCATTTCCCAAATATTCATTCAACTAAAAAATAAATGGATGAAGGAAATATTTAATCTTATCCCTTGAACTACCAGGTCCATCAATAAGAGAAGGAATTAAATGAAATTGTTGTTTCATAGAAATCCACATAATAAGATTATATGGAAACAACACCATGGATCATGTGTTTTTAGTTTCACCAACCATAGACCTAAATGGATTGAAATCATCTACTACTAACCCCAATAGTACATTATTACTATCTTTAGAAAAGTCAGGGTGTCTATAATTGAAATCCTTTTATGAAAATGATTCTACCCTGTGGGTTATCATATCAAATTCAACATTTATTTACACATTCCATATCATTAATTTTGAAACATTAGATGACATAAATAATATTTTCAATGTAAACTTGCGTGTAAAGTGAAAAACCTTCCTATGGTAATTAGTTTCCCATATTTCACAGTCATACGTTAATGTGTCTAATTTCCCATGTTATCTTTCCACTTAGAATAGTCATAGAACATACAATTATCCAAATGGGAAGTTTCATTTCTAAACAACATACAATGTTATTCATATACATGTATAGTCTCCTATGTGAAACCTGTAATGACCCTACACCCGAAACCGGATAGTCAATGCATGATTTTATTACATTGTCATGATGACAAGGAATAAAATTAGGAATGAATGATTAGTTTATCAGTCTTGTAAATCCATATTACAAACATGATACCCATAATACATTTTGGAGATAGAAAATACAAACATGATACATAAATGAATATACTACATCCATGAATGGTTATTCAATGATTTATTCTTCATAACTTAGGTAAAGGAAACATAATAAGGGTAATCTCAAATTCTTATTAAGGTTGAGTAAAGAATAAATAATAATGAATTAAAGAGGATAATAAACATGGAAAGGTAAATAAATGATAAAACATGTCATTAAAATCACTAGATAAGGAAACATCAATATATAAATGTATAAACTGAAAACATATATCATTTAATCAATGAAATAAAATTGAAATGAATCTATAGTTATGTTGATGAAAAATCTCACGGATAAAAATTAAAACTAAAATAAATGAGATGATTTAATATTGGACATCATGTATCCGCCATAAGAACCATTATAACATCAATATCTATTCTAAAGATACTTTAAACTATTCTGATTTGGATAACTAATTCGCCTAATGAGTCTATTGATTGATCAAAGGGATATCTAAAACTAAGTCCCATCCATGTCTACCAATCCAAATCATTTATCAACTATCAAATAATTGATTTAATTAATATCAAATGTGCCTTATCATCAAATATCTGTATTGAATAATGGATACAAATTTATCAATAATTCCCTAGTGTAGTATAATTAACAACAACTTCTATTGTTTTTGATTAATTGAAATACCATTTAAATATCATTAAATCACTCTTGAGAAAAATAATAATTAAAAATTCTATAGTGTCTCATACCATTTCAAAACATTTGAACCATAATACCCAAGAAAGAATAACATTAATGGAAACTTATATTACCAAGATAATAAGGATATTAAGGATTTAACATGTTAAAGGGAAGTATATACATCATATAAATGTAAATTTGAATACAAAAAACAAATAAGTATCAATGGAATATAAATTGAGATGAAAACCCTTACCTTGAATCGGACTTGTCACACTTGTTTTTTTCTTCCTGAATAAAACATTTATTTTAATTATTTACTTACTTCATAATTTTTTCATATTTATTAGAAAAATTACTTAACCTATTATAATGATTTAAATAACAACTTAAAAAAATATTTTTACATCGAGGGTTTTGACCATTTTAGTTTATGTGTTAAAAATGACTTTTGTGGGTCAAATTGGGTCAAAGAGGTTATTATATAAACATATAAAGAATATGAAAAATAAAATAATTACCATATTCATACATCAATTATACTTTAAAAACCAATGATGAAATATTTTTATGAAAAATGAGTCAATGTTATAATCATGGAGATGGTAGGCTGTATGTACGCATGAGTAACGTTCTCATTTTTTAATGACCATTATGGAAAAAAGGTAAGAAACACTATATTTTATAGATTGGTCATTATATCATAAGTACCATTTTATATTATCATATATAATTATATATATAATTATTGTGATGTTAATGGAATCACATCGCATTGAGGAGGCTATTGTCCACACATCCATGATAGATGTTATCACTTTTTAAGTGTGTGTGGAAGGGTAACAAAAAAATCCTATATTATATTTATATATAGTTAATTATTTCATAAATATCATATATTTGTTTTATTTAATATATTTTTAATTTAAATAATTCTTTATAAATTCCATGTTTTGTGTGAACTAATCACATCTCTTTGAGGGGGTAGTAGTCAACACTTCCACAAAATATGTATTCTAATAACATAAAATAGAATGTATAAGGGTATATGTTATAAAAGAATTAAATAATTATAATGAGATAATAAATATCATTTATAACATATATAAATATAGTTTCCATTATAATGACCACCATGAGGAGAGTTAAAAGAAAAACTAACAATCATCATTTAATGAGGCAGTAGTTCACCGTACACATAAATAGTATGTTTGTTATCCACTAGATGGAAGTGTGTGTAAGTGTAGGTAAAAAAAAAACAGAATAAAACCATGTAAATATATTTATGATACTGTTGTTTTTATATAATCACTAAATAAGGATATTTTAATTAGTGGAGATTGGAAATAAAATTAAATATCTTGAGGAAATAAGTTACCTCTTAATCGGGTAACTCTATTTTGTTTCTACCAAAAGGATTCCTTGGATTTATTCCTACACAAAGTGAGGCATCAAGGTCGAGAAGGTGGATGTTGGGAGACTATTTGGGATGATTTTGGATGATCCAAAGTGGAATGAGAGGTATGAGGAAGGGGTAGAGTGCTTAACTCTTTATAGTAGAGGGGGAGTGACACTCTTGTAAATGCCAAAATGTATTCACTAATAATAGGTTTAACCTACCTAATGTTCCTCAAAAAAGGAAATAAAATGGATTAAATGGTAATTATGATTTAGAAAAACCTCCACCCACAAAATATGTGAATTTTAATAATATAGTTCTATAACTTTTATGATTCCCTAAGTTTTTCATTTTTTATTAAAGCATCAAGTTTTCAAACCAAATTAATTTAACTATTAAGAATTAAATTGTAACGCCCCGACCTCAGAATCCCAGAGCATATATATTATATTATTAAATTAGAATGATTACAATAAATAAAATCCCAAAGTAATGGATAATTTTCTAGTTTTGGAAAACACGATACACACTTGAGTTCAATATTACTACTTGAAATGAAATATAACATATAAATTCCATTGGAATCATCCACAAATCCTATATTATCCTTGAAATTCATTAGTAATATATTTCATCACATCCTATGAAAAATAAAACATTAGAAAGTATTCATTCCAAGAATCTATCAAGGATTTATGCCATAATCTATTATTTTCATTGATACATGCCAAGAATATATTAATTGGGTAAGCCCTCAGCCAAAACCATATCAAGTTTGTCTTAAGATGACTACCGATGCATCAAGGGGATATATTGGGCCCCAACCATAACTTAATAATTCAAATGAATTACTCACCTAAAAATGGTGAAACATACACAACACCAACATTTTTTTGAAATACTAGCATATGAAATGTGAATACTTTAACTATAACCCATGAATGGTATCAAATTATCACATCCACAGTAAAACTTATCATCAAACTGTAAAATAAATATGGTAGATGATATAATAAGATATAATACTTAATTATGTACATGATTTAACTAGGGATGTTGAAAAATATGAATATCCTTTTAAATGTGACCATTGAAAAGTTCATGAGGAAATATTTCATAAACATTCCAAAGTGTCCCATACCACATTGAAACATTAAAATTAATAATCCTTTTGAATATTATAAGAATAAATATATTGTTTATATGATATATCATAGGGAATAACATAAACCAAATTCAAGTAATAAGTTATGAACAAGTCATATATCTAATAAATATAATGTGAGACGAGAAAAACCCCTTTTACTTTTGAAAGAAGGGTTAATTTGGAAAATCATTTATATTTATCATAAAATAATATTATAAACAGGTAAGTTAAAAAATGGAATATAAGGTAATTTAAATTATTTATGAGGAATACATTATGTCCCAATGAAGGGAAATCTTGTTAAAATAGGTTCTAATAAACATTAGAAATAAAACATTTTAGTGCGGTCTAAGAGAAATATTAAATACATTTTAAAGAAGATAGGCATGTTTGATTTCATAAAACCAGAAATTAAAAAATATTGTTTATTAGGATAAAATGAGTTATTTTAAAAATATAATTTAGTATTATAACATATTGTATAGTTCAAATGAAAATGGGTAGGAATTCGAGAAGTTCCCTGCAATTTGGCTTGTTTAAAGAGACGAATTGAAAAAAGAACAATTTTAAAAAATGTTTATCCCTATAAAATAATTATAATATGGTCTAATTATATGAGTTTGGAACATATAAATATAATTTATAATAAATATAAAAAATAAATAAGCATTATACTTGATTAAAGGTAGATAAAGAGTAACCCGGATGAAAAAAGAGGGGTTTGGGTAGAAAACTCTTCCTACTTTGTAACCAACCGAATCATATGTCTAAAATTAATAATCATAAAATTAATCCTTTAATACCATGAGTAAAAATATATTCCTGTTATTATATATCAAATTCAGTATAAATACACCACATATAATAAATATGCGGTGAATAATGGAAATCTCACTGAAAAAAAAGTGAGATGATAAACCCCTTATATTATGTCTGAATGTGTTCTGAACTTGACCTTAACATCATGTATTATCAAATCAAATTAATTAATTAATTAATTAATTAATTAATTAATTAATTAATAAAATTATTTATGTGTATTTTATTTATTTCAATTTTATTATGTTCATTTATGGCCTTTTGGATGAATCATAAAATACAAATTTATCTCTCGAGAGTGTTTGTTTACTTGGTTTTCACGATCAGTATACTTGTATATGAGTATATAAGTTCATGCGGAATATATAAAATTTTAAAAAAATGAATTAATATATTATTAATGAACATAATTATGTTTAGATGCTTATATATAAAATTTGGTTACATTTTATGTGGATGAATCATTAGATAAGTCATTTAGTGATAGTCGTTTAGATTATTACGGCGCTTATTGATCATAACATACTCATTTTATTTTATATTATATTATTATGTAAATATGTTAATTATAGAAGATAATAAGGTTTATATTATAACATTTAAAATCTGTATCAACCATTAAAATGGTTTCATGAACAGATTTGATGAATAATTTGATGAACAAAATTTTGTCGTCAATGAAGTTTGTAAATTGGAACCTCTTAGACGATGATTTCATTTATAAAATAAAAGTGGTAGTGTGAAGAGATTGAAAATAGTTATTAAATTAACATGATTTAATTAAATTATATATATTATTCTGGAGTTATTATGATCCATTGGAAGGATGAGGTTAGTAGATAATAAGAAAATATTATCAATTGATATGAAATTAAATGAAAAAGGAAGAGGATTGACCTCTTGAAATAACCTTCTTGAGAACCTCCTTAAGGGAAATGGTTTTAGTATTTTGGAAAGTCCAAGGGATCCTGGATGTGGGGAGGTAATAGAGAATATTATTGGGTTAATACATTTATAATCTTCAAGTATTAGATGAGTGATGAGAAGAGGGAGTGAGGGGTGGTTTTATGGGGGAGGGGAGGAAGGGTTTTCAATTCTTTTAATCATTGCTTTATTATATTGGCTCAATCAAACGAAGAATATTGATTATTGAGACTAAAAATGACAATATATTCTTGTTATTTAGATACAATTGCCATTTACATCATACATGACTCAAACATGATGCAAAAATTCATTTTTTAGCATATTTTGTAAATTATCAAATTTTAATATTCACAAAAAATTAAACTATTTCAGAAAAATAAAAAAAAGTCACCCTAAAATTTTTAGATGCATAAAATACAAAAATGGACTCCATTTTATCAAAATAATTTGAGAAATTTGAGAAATTTAATTTTTATTTAAAATCATAATTTAGTTAAAAAATATATTTTTTAAAATTAAAACAGATTTTATAACACCATGAAAAATTAACTAATGTATAATTAAATTTTCCTAAAATCATAGGGAAAAATATTTATTTTTTAATAAATTATAAAGAAATTATTTTTTTTAGATAAATTTATTAATTATAAGGTTGTAATTAAATACTTATTACTCACAAAAATAACACCACTTAATTATTAATTTTTAAAATATTTTATTTCATTGATAAGGTGCCACAATTTTATTTATAATTTCAGGGGTAAGATACTATTCATAAGGTTATTATTTCAATTCATAATGGTATATTACTATTTATAAGGGTGGAATAACTATTCATAAGGGAAGAACACTACTCAAAAAAATTTAGATGATTGCATCAAACTCTAAATATCTTACAAATGCAACCGTGTATGTCGGTTTTTTGAAATACAATTTATAGAGGTTGAAAAAAGTATCATTCATGGATATGTGATAACTATCGTGAATAGATAATTATAATAACAGATTGTTTTTTTATAGATACTCATTGTTATTGCGTTACTTTATCTATTAAATTTATTTGTAAATACTTGGGGTGTTACATTCTCCCCTACTTCATGAAATTGTGTCCACACAATTTTCACATTGAAAGTTAAAGGTTGAAACATGAAAATTCTTTTTTAGGATACCCAAATTGGAAACGGGGTTAATAAAACATCCCATTAAAAAGAGGGAAAGGAAAAAAATGTAAAGTCAGCCAAAAAATTAGGCTTTCGAATAAGATAACAATAATGTAATGTGAAAACCTAGACACAAAAGAGAAATGTAACCACCATGTTATGATAGAGTGTGATTGATAACATGTTCATTATAATGTTAAATATCATAAAGCCATAAATATATGATTGGTTAAAATATTATTGATTTCTTGAAGAGAAAAGTAAATGTATAATGTTTTTGTTCCAAAATTATTTTCCTAGAGTTGTGGTTTCTTTTACTATCCATAAAGCCAATTCAGAAAAAAACATACATGATGTTATAATCTCCTACTTTAATTGTTCTTAGATCTATCTCTACTTCACTTCATAAACGAAATTATGGATACTCATGATTAATTTTATACCTGAAGAACATTGATCAAATGATCCATAAGTCATTCCCTCAATCATTAAATTCCTACTAAAACCAAAAAATGTTTATAAAAGTTTATCCAAAATAATAATTTCTTCTTAATTCATTATATACGTAACCTTAGGAATCGCCTAAATAACGACTATATGAATTTTAATGTCCAAAGATTTAGAATAAAGGTCACATAATATTATATTTCCCCCCAATACATCATAATGTATCTCTTATACAAAAAATTTGAATACCTTGATCACCTTTAAACCGTTATAAAACATGTATGCTTCTAATACCTTAATTGATTAATGAATTAAAACATAATTCATGAATCGAAAAAAACATTAAATAATCCTCTTCGACTATAGTAACAATATAAGCTTGACCTTGATCCCTTGGATTAATTTTGGGTATATTCCCTTTCTGTTTTGGGAATTCATTTACATAGTTCCCCATATCCTTAAATTTGAAGCATTATACAATTAAAAATTCATTATTTCCCTTGAAATCCTAATCATGGTGGCATTTTTCTTTACATATCAATAAAACTCTTTTTCGTTTTAAGAATGTACCAAGGTATTTTTTTCTACAAGGATCACATGTTTGAAAATAAATCTTCCCCTTTTTCCAATTATCTATATTTTTCTCTACCGTCCCATTTATCTATTTTTTTCCTTCATAACGATAATACATAGGGAATTATTTCCCTATCTTGATAGTGTATAATACTATATAATCATAAGATGATAATATTTGGGAGACTAATTCTCTACAGTGAATTGTCTTAAGTATAACAAAGATACAATAAATCTTGCACATTGGATTATGTATGTAGTATATGGAATTCATTGATAAAATTGTAATGTTGCCTTCATACATAGAAAAATTTTCATCCTATTTCTGTCTCAGACTTAATAATTGTCTCTCCATATCTGCTATTTTTTCACGAAGTAATTATTTCTCAACAAAAATTCACTTAAAATCCATCCATTTCATATTTTCGATTTATTCCTTCTCTTTTGGGTTTTGAATTAATGACCACCATTGATCTATATCTCCCAAGAGATGGTATACTGCAGTGATAACCTTATCTCATTGTTCACATCCCAAATAAAGAAATATTTTTTCTCACTAACTTATCCATTGTTATACTAAAAATGGGTTTGTAGTCCCACTGAATGATGGAGGGTTTTTTTGCCTGAAACAGTTTAACATTGCGCCTCCATGTTGTGGATCAGGATGTTCTATACAAGAAAGGTTATCGGTCATAACCTAAGTCATCTATCCCAATATAGTTATAAGTTTCTCATCACTAGTCGTACCTATATAACCAACATCATTATCTTGTATTGGAGAGAAATACCTAAATAAGAAACGCTCATTAATGCAGTTTTCATTCGTTCCAATATGTTCAATTTATAAATAATGGAATACAATAGATTATGTTAAAAATCATAATGTATAATCTCAATTATAAAAATACTTATAATAAATTTAAATCTAATGCATAAAAAATATCATAATCATAAACATGGTTTCCTTGAGAAAAATTTACATTTAAATCCTTCATAATGTCTTGGAATGAAAATGTAAATTGTCTGTATCATATCTCCCATGAGTGTCAAACCAGGTGTGTAGTAAGACCCATTTTCGTGCACCAGGTTTCCCTCTACCAGGCTCGGAACACCTTGTCGGATTTTTTACTCCTACGCACATCTACGCGAAAACCGTGCCCACTTTTAGTATCCAGACATGAATGCATTTTTGTGGAAACTCCACATAATCTATAACTTATCAAAATTATAGGATGTTCTTGTATACTTTTCCCCAAATTATATCTTAGGGTATTTTTCACTAATATACATTTTATATATCTAGTTTCTAAGGTTTCTACTAAACTTCCTCTCATACCAACGGTAACACACCAACACTAAAATCACAGAGCCAATGCATTATTTTATTACATTGGTATGATTACAAGAAATAAAATCCCAAAAGAATTGATAGTTTAGTAGTTTTAGATAATAAGATACACACATGAGTTTAACATTACAACTTTAAATGAAATGTAACATATATATTCCATTGGAATCATCCACAACTCCTAGATTATCCCAGAAACTCATTCATAATATAATTCATTGCATCCTAGGGAAAAATAAGACATAATAATGGGGTGAGATCAAATTATTATTAAGGGTAAGTAATATAGTGGAAGTAATCATAATAATAAACACTAAGCATGGGGAGAAACTAAAAATACATGCCTTTAAACATATACATGATCATAACATGGTAGGAATAAAAGTTGAATTAATAATTCCATAAGAAAACATAACCATGGATATTATACTAAACGACTAATCACATGGACTATCACATACTTGTTTCAAAATGAGGTAAATTCATAATAATGGATATCTAAAACATACCATCAATTTGTCATGCCATGAATTTATCAAGGCTTCTTGCCAGAATCTATTATTTCATGGAAACATGCCAAGAATCTATTAAATGTGGAAATCCTCACACAAAATCATATAGAGTTTATCTCAAGAGACCTACCAAAGCATATAGGTGATATATCGGGCCCTATCCATCACATATTAAATGTTATTCATTACTCATATGAAACATTTGAATCATAAACAACATTAATATTCGTATTGAGAAACTATCATTCAAAATATGAATACTTTACCTATAACCCTTGAATTGTATAAAATGAGGACATGCACAGTCAAACTGACCATCAAAAATTAAAATAGATATGGTAAATGATATATTAAGATATATACCTTAATTATGTACAATATTAAACAGTGTATGTTTACATGGATGAATATACTTTTAAATGAGACCATTGAAATATTCATGAGGAAATATTATTTAAACATTCCAAAGTGTCCCATACCACTTTGAAGCATTAAGATCATAATAAATAAGAATATTATTATATTAAAAAGAATCTTAATATGATATATAAAAGGGTATCACATAAATCACATGCAATAAATATGTGGTGGATAAGGAATATATCTCATAAAAGTTAAAGTGAGATGAGAAAAATATACTTTTTCACTTTGGAAATAAGAGTTATTTTGGAAAATCATTTTTATTTGTCATAAAACAAGATTATAAAAATGTAAATAAAAATAAAATAAAACTTATGGATATTGAAATTATATTTTAGGCATAAATTTTTTCCAATTGAATTGAAATCCTGTAAAAATACTTTCTAATAGACTTTAGTAATAAAACATTTTTATTGCGATTTAATGGAAATATTAATGAGATTTCAAAGAGGAAATGCATGTTTGATTTCTTAAAACTAGAAATTAAAAAATATAGTTTTTTTAATGATAAAATTAGTTATTTTAGAAATATAATTATGGATTCAAACACATTAAATTGTGCTCATGAAGATGATTATGAATTCTAGAAGTTCCCTTGAATAGAGTTTGTTTATCGCGAAGAATAGAAAAGGAAATAAATTTTAAAACTAATATATCCCCATATAATAAGGATTATAATATCTAGGTATATTATTTTTAAAAATATACACATAATATAGAGTTAATATTCAAAAATAAATAACCATTACACTTGAGTAAAGGTAGAGAAAGTGTAACCCGAAGGAAAAATGGTGGTTCGGGTAGAAAACCCTTACTACATTGTAATCAATTGAATCATATGTCCAAAACTTGAGAATCATATAAATAATAATTTAATACCATGAGTATAAACATATTAAAGATATAATATATCAAATTTTAGTATACATACATCACATACAAGAAGTAAGTGGCGACTAATGGAAATCTCATGGAAATAAAAGTGAGATGAGAAACCCCTTACCTTATGTCCAAATGTGTTATGAACATGAACATAAATACATGGATAATTAAATTAAACACATTAATTAATAAATTAATAACCATATATATATTTATTTTATTTATTATAATTTTATTATGTTCATTTATTTCCTTTTTTATTAGTTATAAGATACAAATTTATAGCTCGGGAGTGTTTGTTTCCATGGTTTTCATGATCGACATACACGTATATGAGTATAGAAGTTCATTTGGAATGGATATAATTATCTAGAATTAAATTTATATATTAGTAATGAACATAAATAATTTTAATGGTTATATATATAATTTTATTACTTGTTATGAGTTTTAATCGCTATATAAGTCATTTAGTGATACTCATTTAGATTATTATGATGGTTATTGGTCATAAAGAACTAATTTTGTTTTATCGTTTATTATTATGTAAATATGGTACATACATAACATAAAAAGGGTTATATTATGCATTTCACAATCTTTATCAACAATAAAAATGGTTTCATGAATATATTTGAAGAAGCACATAATTTTTTCGTCCACAAAGGTTGTAAATTGGAAACTTCCGGACGATGATTTCATTTATAAAATAAAAGAGGGACAGTAAGGAGATTGATAATGGTTATTACATTAAAATGATATAATTACTATATATATATTATAATAGAGTAATAATGATCAATTTTAGAGTGGATTATTGGATATAATAAGAAAAGAAGTCAAATTTAAATGAAATTAAATGAAAATGGAATAGGATTTTCCACTTGAAATAACCTCATTGAGAACATCATTAAGGGAAAGGGTTTTGGTATTATGGAAATAAAAATGGATCCTAGATGTGGGGATGTAATAAATAAGAGTATTTGGGTAGAACATTGATAAGGTTAAAGGATTATAGGGGCGAAGATAAGAGGGAGTGAGGGGTGGTTTTTATAGTGGAAGTGATGACGATTTTTTCATTATTTTAATCATTATTTTGTTAAATTGGCTCAAGACAATGAACATTCTTGATTATTATGTTGAAAAATAGTAATAATTGCATTTGATATAAAAAATTTCCATTTACATCCGATATGACCCAATAAAGTTGTAGAACATATTTTATTTAGCATATTTCATAAATTATCGAATTTCACTATTCAGCAAAAATCATGTATTCCAGATAAATCACAAAAATTAACCCTAAGAATTTTTAAATGTGTAGAATAAAAAATTAGACCCCATTTTAGGAAAATAATTATCTAAATATGATAAATTTAATTTTTAATTAAAATTATCATTTACTCAAAAAATACAATTTCTTAAAATTAAAACTAATTTTATAACACCTTCCAAAACTAACTAAGGTATTATTAAATTATCTTCAAATAATTGGATGAAAAAATATTAATTTATCAATACATTATATAAAAATTAATTTTTTTAAGTAAATTTATTAATTATAATGTTTCAATTAAATACATATTACTCACAAAAATACCAACACCAAATTTTTCATTTTTAAAATATTCTATTTCATTTATAAGGTCTAACGACCCGAACCCTAATAGCCACCCAAATAGTGATAAATGGGTCAGGTGTTACTACCTTAGGTGCACCTCCCCAAATGCCAAAGGTTTTCCGACCAGCAGCGAGGGTATTATAGGTATATTGGGAAGGCTATACCCTCTCAGAGGACAATAATGGTACTGGTCCGAGTATAATAATAAAGATGCAGCAGAAATATACATAATAGCATGCTGAACCTTGTAACTACTACTGAACAAAAAATAATTCATCCAAAACAAGTCATACTTATCCATATATATAATGGGTTTCAATGTCTAACCATATGTAGCTACAACAAGTAAGCATGATGACCCAGAAAAGAAAGAAAGACAAAGTAAAGTCCAACTAAGAAAGACCTCAAGGTCCAAAACATCTCCATGCAATAGCAAATGCAATCTAGCTCCTGAAGTTTACCTTCTTTCTGCACGTAAATCCATAAAGTCTCCATGCGTCTCGAAGGGCCTTAGGATGGTGTGAGATGAATCTCAGTATGATACCTCCCAACAGTGCATACCTAATATAAGTGTTTAAGTAGGCATGCATTTTTAATGAAAGCAGTAAATAGTACGATGGAAAATAAACAAAATCTCCACCGATGCTCAGCATCCACCATGAAGTGTCACCTACTTTGGCCAACGCCATAATATGTATAATGTAACCCAGCACCATGTGCCCCATGACACCCTATGACTCATGTACCGACGTTTATATGTCATACGAATAAATATTATCCCAGAGGAACAATGATGTCTATCCTCAAATAAGTAACAGGAGGGATATCGATGTATGCCCTCAAATAAGGTATCCTAAGGGACAACGATGTCTTCCCTCAAATAATATAGAGCCTCTTCCCTCAAACTTATAGACTCTATTCTATTCTTGAAGGCTCATAACCTTCCACATTGCTTCTTAGAATAAGAAACCCCAACCAATAGAACCTAAACCACAACTAACGGGGTCCTCTACCCACACAAGTGGTCAAAAAACCTCATCACATAGTCTCTCTGTGTGAGCAGTACTCAAAGTTCTGGTGTGTGGAAATCACCAAAAGTAGTACCCAAGACACAACACCTCTGACACCTCATCTCCCTATGACCATGCCGCTCAAGTCCGATGACCTCTCTATCCATGTAAAACAGGCCATACCCAACCTGACAGCCACCCTGTCTCAAGCCAACGACTATGATGCCCAATCCCAAGGTCAGAACCACCCAATTTAACCATGGCCAATCCCAACCACTTGTTCTCATCACTCAAGTATATACGGTCCATGCGTAACAAAAATACACGGGTTATAGCATATTAAATCCAGCAATTACATTTAATAATCAAAGGAATAACTCTTAAACGGGAAAAGTAACTAAACAGTTGAATTGAACTAACCTAGTGTTGTCCTATACCGGTATAGAGGAATTAAAGGCCTCTAACAATTTATATCAAGTTTTAATAAACTAAACTAAAAATTTTAAGAAAATACAATTCGATAATAAAATTTTTTCATCCCCCGGACAAAAATCCCCAATAAGCAACAACCACTCGCCCGACCTCGCTCAAGAAAAACAGGTAACAGAGAGTACCCAAAGGCATCCCATAGGTCAATTATCAATTAAATAAGAAATAAAAAATAAAAAAGGGTCACAATCGAAGTACCTGAAAATGATCCATAGGTTGAGCCACCCAAAAGTCTACGAAAACACAAAAAGAGGTATGCACAACCTACGTGACACTCATATGATGCCACTTCTCCAATAACAACCTCAAATTAGTTCAAAAACACAGCAGATCTCTAAAAGAATCAAAAACTTCTCGAACCCCTATAAGTCGTCCAAGAACACAAATCAAGAATAATGGCTCAAGGGGAATGATGGCCATACCGAGGGGGTTCCAATGGATTAGACGGTGTTTAAATCTGACTTCAGATGATGAAACGAGAGAGAAAGAAGTTCGGGTGGTCTGGTTCGTGAAACCTGGAAACCCCCTATGCCCTCTTCCTAAAAATAAGTCTACTTACAATTTTAACAAAAAAAGTACAGGGAGTGTAATTTAGGACTACACTGTTTCTTTTTATGTTCATATGATAGCTCTAATATCACCTAGTACTTGCCAACTGACTACACAGCATGTACCTATGTTACACGGTGTGTACCTCTCTACCCAACCAACATCCCCAACAAACCATGTATATTCCCATACACGGCCTCTCTACATGGTGTGTACAAATATTAAATGATGTGAACATGATAAAAACATTATACCCAGCCCATAGGCCTACATGCCAAGTATATCCTCAACACGATCAAGGGTACATGGGGTGTCGAGCAATACTACATGCCGTGTAGTATGAAAATCTTACATGGTCATCACACGACATGTACTCGGTGGGCACACAAACGGTACACGCATAAGCCCAACTTGGCGTGTACTTTATAGTACATAGTGTGTAGTCTGGATATTTACAAAACATCCTATTTTTTCCCAGTTTTGTCAGAATTGAGTAAAAAATTCAAACAAGGTTGGGATTTGGAACCATTCTAAAAACCCGGGTTCTTACAATCTCCACACCTTAACATAGATTGTCCCTAAACTATAAAATGAAACCAAGAGATGGAACTGAACATACCACCCCGATCAAGTAACTTAGACTACCCAAGTATCAAAGGTCCTAGCTAAATTCTTCAAGGGGCTCCCAACCTTAAGAATTTCTAAACTCGGTCTCAACTTGAAAAAACTCAACACAAGCAAAGGATCGCTAAACTGTTTTCCATACGCATGGTTCTCTTATGACACATCGCCACCCCTGCACCTCATTTGTGATCCTAGGTCATTTCCGACACCCAATGTATCCCACACCGAATTGGTTCCCACCTCCATGAGGTCCTGTATCCCATAGATGCTCAAAATAAAACCTGATGACATGCACCTCAAGTAACCCGCATCCTCAATGACCTGATGCCCAAGGCATCCCATGTAACCTACAGTCTCGAGGCCCCGATTCCCATGGCATCTCATACATATATATAAAAATATACAATGCACCTGATATGGCATCAATCCCACTGACCAACATCTAGTCAGTCCAAAAGAATCATGTGCACCTTGTGAGTTCAAAATGGACATGCCTTAGCAGGTCATGCCAATAGAAATCGAGAAAGTCACTACCACAGACGCAGTGTACCTCTAACAGTCCTTAGCTCACCATCATACTCAGCCTCTAGTAGCTCCACGGTGTTCACCTAGCTTGATGTACGACCGCCTGATGCCTGACCTCCCTGCAGTGCTGCTCTAGTCAACGGCCTCTGACCCCCAGCTGGGTCCCACTGTCTCTATCACATCCTCTATGTGCAGCTCAACATCAGCTACCCACTCCTAGTACAAAACCTGAAACAACTCCAGATGCCACTATCTATCTTGGTCCCTACCTGCTGACTGGATTAGAAGGCTTCCTATAGAACCTATCATGATTTCCAACCTGTCCACATGCCCAAAACTCTTTTTGAGGCCTATCACACTGAGTATTAACATGTCCTGGCTTCCCACACTGAATGAAAATCACTACTTCACTACTACGAGGTGGTCTAGTTTATCCCTTGGCCTGAATGCCATGCTAGAAATCATCTCGTCCACAATTCCTGTTGTCTAAACCATCACCTAATTCCATCTCCTGGCTAACCTGGGACATATCCCTCTGGTTTCCCTCTACTATAAGCGCCTGATTCAACACCTCTATGAATGAACCCAACCTAAAGATATTCACCTAGATCTGAATGGTGTGTCATAATACGTTATCAATGTTCTTCACCCTTATCACGTCATTTCTTACCATTCTTGTTGCAAAGGGAAAAATCTTAGTAAAAGTGGCAACATAGTCCATGATGGACATGCCTCCCTGCTGAAAGTTTAATAACACCCATGCTCTCTCAGCCCCCAGTGTCTCTTGGTAAAAGTGCTTGATGAACCTATCCTCAAAGTCCTTCCATGCTAGCCCCTCATGCTTGCGAGCCTGAACCCGCACATCCCACCAGCGCTTTTTCTGTCGTCACAGCACGTAAGTCACCAGCATAACCCTCCACCCTGGAGGAATCTCGAGCTGCTCAAAGATCATCTTTATGCTCTTTATCTAGTTCTCAGCCAACTGTAAACCACCCTCACCTTGAAAAAGCACCGGGTGCTGCGATTGGAAATCTCACATCAGATATTCCAAAGATGGCTCTGTACCCTGTGCACCTTTGTCAATCCCATGAAAGACACATACCTGGCTCGCTCAGATCTACTTGTCGTGCCATGGTCCAAACACTACCAAAATCGGATGTTTCCATTCCAATAATTAATCCTGAACCTAATCCTTTCCCTAAGCCCGTACCTATGGCTCATGATTTCCTGCACTAGATCCTGAACCTGATCCTGCTCCTGCAGCATTGTACTATCACCCGCCTGATGCTCCTTCTCTGTCGACTAAAGGAACCCTCTGAATAATATAAATGGATAGACATTCTAAATATATATATATATATAACAATATATATTCAATGAAGATAAGTAAAAAAAGTAAAGAGGAAACATAACACAACCACCCTTACTCTCCCCTATCACAACCCATGCCCATGGAATCCCGACCTGATGGACTCCTTACTTGCCCTCAACAGAGCCAAGTATCAAAAGTACCTCGGTCCATGCTCATCATGACAACTAAAGTTGCCTCAAACTGATGACTGAGTCACCCAATCCTGATGATCACAATCACCTCAACCAATAGTACTTAGCTGCTCATACAAGAGCCAGACCCAAATACCCTACCACATGGAATTCTACAAATATAAAAAGAATGACATAAGACATTTTAAATCTAAAATCAATTATATCACGAACTTCAACTATTCAAATTTCAAAGCATAAAATGCATGCCAATTGACATTATTCACATGGTATTATCACATCACAAAACATACATGTAGTTATGAAATAAAAATACCCTAAAACGTGCCTATCAAAATCCAAGCAAGCAAGCCTTGCCAAACCGGGCAAAGGTCCAACTCTCTCTTACCACACCAGGTCAAGGGTCACATATCACAATCAATAACATCACATGAAAAGTGATCCACTGAGGTGGAAATAATATAAAATATAATATGAGAAAAATAATGATAATAATTACCACCCAAGGAAACTTGGTCCATCACTCATACATGGGGATTCAAACACCCAAGAACATTCTAGAAACCCAGTTCCAGTAACAACCTATCTCCCTTCTACCATATCCCAAATTTTAAAACCAGCAGAAATAAAAAGAGATTTCTCAATCTCATTAGTATCTAGAAAAACACTGATACTAAATCCATATCAAGAACTCCTATGATACCAATTTGTAATGACCCGTACCAAAACAACCACCGAAACTGTGCTAAACGGGTCGGGTGTTAATACCTTAGGCACACCTCCCTGAATTCCAGAGGGTGCTGACTAGTTGTGAGGGTCTTATAGGGATAGTGGGGAGGATATACCCTCTTGGAGGATAAAAATGGTACTGGTCTGAGTATAATAATAAAGATGCAGTGAAAATAAAGACAAGTACACGCCGAACCTTGTAACTACTACTGAACAACAAAGCATGCATCCAAAAAAGGTCATACATATACATATATATAAAGGGAGCCAATGACTACCATCTATATATACAAAAATTAAGAATGATGTTACAACAAATAAATCAAGTCAAATTAAACTCAAGATAGGAAAGACCTCAAGGTCCTTACCATCTCCATGCAATAGCTAATGCAGTCCGGATCCTGAAGCTTGCCTCCTTCCTACACACAAATCCAGATTTTCTACAGACGTCCCGAAGTTCCCATGTAGGGTGTGAGATGATTCTCAGTAGGAAATAACCAAACAGTGCGTACCTAATATATTTGTTTAATTAAGAATTAATTTATAATGAAAACATTAAACAGTACGATGCACAATAAACACAAACTCCACTGGTGCTCAGCAACCACCGTGAAGTGTCACCTGCTTTGGCCAACGACGGAATCTCTGTCGTGTAACCCGACACCATGTGCCCCCTGACCCCACATGGTTCATGTACTAACTTCCTAAAGCCATGCTAATAAATAGTATCTTGGTGGAACAATTATGTATGTCCTCAAATAAGTAACTATAGGGACAATGATGTCTTCCCTAAAATTAGTTTACCAGAGGAACAATGATGTATTCACTCTAATAATGATGATCCTATTCCCCCAACCTAATATCCTCAGTTCTATATTGTGAATGCTTCTCACCTTCCACATGGCTTACTGTGGAAAGTAACCCAACCATTAGTACCTAAACAACAACTGACGGGGGCCTTTACCCACACGAGTGGTCAAAACCACCTTATCACGGAGTCTCTCTATGTGAGAACTACACAAAGTTCCGACTGAGCGGTAATCACCCCAAATAGTATCCAATACACAACACCTCTGATACCTTGTGTCCCTGCAACCATGCCACTCAAGTCTGACGTCCTCACCATCCAAGTAAATAGGGCCATGCATAACCTGACAGTCACCATATCTCAAGCCGACATCCATGACACCTAATCCCATGGTAAGAACCACCCAATGTAACCTAGGCCATTCCCAACATATTATCAGTATGAATCAAGAATATACGGGCCACTCCCAACACAACCGCAAGGGTTCTGGCATATGAAATTCAGAAATTATATATAACAATCAATGAAATCATTTTTATATAGGGAAGCAATCTAAATAGTTGAAATGCACTAACAAAGTGTTTTCTTATATTATAACAGAGGTATTTAAGGCCACTAACAATTCATATCAAGGTTTATAAACTAAAATCAATAGTTTTAAAAAATAAAATCTGATTATGACCATTTTGGCTTCCCCCAGCCAAAATGCCCCAATGAGAAAAAACCACTCTCCTAGCCCCCACTAAAGAAAAATAGGAAACATGGCATACCAAAAGGAATCCCATATGTTATTTATCAACTAAACAAGAAATAATAGATAAAATAGGGTCACACTCAAAATACCTGAAAACATTGCATAGGTCGCACTACCCAAAAATATTTGGAAACAAAAAAAAGGTATGCATCACCCACCTGAGACTCGTACGATGATACTCATTCGATAACAGCCTCCAATTAGATCCAAAACGTGGAAAATCTATAAAAGAATCAAAACTGATCAATCCCATATAACTCTTCCTAGAAAAGAAATAATGAATAACATATATAGACAAATCCAGGCCTTACCGAGGGGGGTCTAATGGATCAGATGATGTTTGAATCTGACTTCAGATGAAGAAATGAGAGAGAAAGAAGTTTCGGTGGCCTGGTTCGTGAAACCGGACAAACCCCTATGCCCTATAACTCAAAATGAGGATACTTCCCAATTAAAAAAAAGAAGAAATTAAACAGTGTGTAATTTAGGAATACACGCCATGATTTATTTTACTCTTCCTAAGGAGACTGAAATTTTTCCGAGGACTTGCCGACTGACTACACGTCGTGTACTTATGGGACACTGCGTGTACCTCTCTACCTGACCGACATTTCCAACATTCCCCGTATATTCCCATACAAGTCCACTCTACATGTCTTATATAAAAAGTACACAGAGTTCACTTGTTAAAAACATTCTACACATCCCATAGGCCTATACGCCAAGTATGGTGTAACGTCTCGGATCCGGTTTCCACACAAGGGGTGCCCCGAACCCAGTTGGTCACATGACCTCAAGTGAATTTCCCAAAATTCTAGAGGCTATTGACTAGCAATGACGTCTAAAGACTAATTGTGGGGAAACTATTCCATCATTTTTCAAAGTGTAGCGCAGTGGAACAATATATATAATCATGCAAAAGCAGAAGCAGTAAAAAATATAAACCATAAAAAGACAACTGATGTAAAAGATAACCACCAGTCATATATATATATATATATATATAGATGCAAAATTTCACTAATTCTATGAAATCATCCAAAATAGGATACACTACAATCAGATACAATATAGCACAAGGTACAAAAGTACAACAACAAAACCAAAACAGTGAAACTGGATCTCAGCAGCATCCCAAGCCTAAGCTCGGTCTTATGCTCTCCTACTCCCCTTCTACAATCATGTACATGTGGTGGGAATAATTCTCATATCAATACCTGTAGCAATATAATCTATTTGGGCCCAAGACATGACCCAAACAGGGTGTGAGAAATAAATCCCAGTAGGCAAACCACCAAAGGCCCATGTCCAACTGTCAGTGAAAATGTGCAATAGTAGTGTGCAATAATGAAATGCAGTAAACTAGGATGTAGTCAAAAGTTAATATTCCTACAAGTTATATTTCCATTTTAATTAATATTTAACAATTCCAAGCCCGTTCTCTATCTTGTATGGTACAACGTAAAAAATCACCATAGTGAATATTCAATGTAAACATTGTCCTCAGAAATGCAAGTCCTTATCCTTAGGTAAACAAAATCGAAATCCTCAGGTGATTTCCCACAGGCATAAAAAATATTTAATTCATAAATATGAGATATTTCCCTTAGGAATAGATGATGTTGTCCTTATACATAAGAAACATTTCCTTCAGGCTATACAAAACACTGCCCTTGGGCATTCAATTGGCAAATCATGTAACTGGGATAATCCCAATGCATAAGCAAGTAATTTATATATGTTTCTGATAGAGTTAATATTTTCATTATTATTAATATGTTATTCAATGATTTAATTACTCTCAATTATTCAATTTGAGTATATTCGCATCATTTATGTGTTTTTGGTGTATTTTGGGCTTAAATGTGAAAATGGGGTAATTCTGTAAAATTGACCAATTTATATAGCTTCTGTTCATTGGGAATAACATTGATAATATTGGTCTAATGTAAGTGAATATTTTTTTATGCTTTATATGCACATGGGTATCAAATATTTCTTCTGACCAAAACTCAATTCGAACCCCAGTGGTATAGAAAAATCAATCAAGTGGAGAACTCAGTCTGGATGGCAGAATGGACCCCACCGCATTAAATCAACAGTATCTCATTAATTCAACCATATAATGAGGTTATTATAGCTGTTATCAACATAGAACATTAATAGGATGGTTCAAAATAAATTTGATAAAATTTTAAGCTCATCAAGGCCTATTTTTGGTGCATCCAAGTGGAGTGGGTGAAACAGTTTTTGGCGGCCAGAAATGTAATGGTCATTGATTCGGCCATATCATTCTTTAAACTTGTGCTATGACTCCCATATTTTGAGGGTCGATATCCAATTTCATTTACAACATTCTATAATAATGTACTTTAGTGTGTTTATTCAGTATAGTGGGAATAAAAGAGGAAAACTTCTAGAGTACAGATTCTAGAGAATCAAAATTTCTATTCTTGGTTTTATTTCTTTTGTTCTTCTTAGCTATGTAAGGACTTATTCTTCCCTCTTCAAACCAGTTACCCTTACAATGGTGGGGCATATCATTTTAGTGATTGGATAAGGGTAGGTTTAACCTTTTGTAATTCTTGAGTTCTTGCACATTATGTTTTAATATCCATCTTTATCTTCTGCGAATCAGTTTTAATTTGTTATAATAGTTTTCATTGTCATTTACGATTGTATCTAAATTTAGATTATAATTATTATTTATATTTTCTTAATGATAAATATCTCCCTACACTAGGTTTTTTGTATATAAACGATAAAATAAACTAGGAATTAGTGGTGAAGTACACGGTGATCACCGGTTGTGTGTGAGGAGTAGTGAATGTTCTTGATTGTTTGTGATAAACAAGACCTGATTGGGAATTGCCTAAAATAACTGGGGGTATTCGCTACAACTCTACTACACATTATAAGTAGAGTAGACCATTCTGATATTTTAGTAAGGTTTATTGTCACATTTTTATTTGACCAATGGAGTGAGAAGAAACAATTGTGGATTCCCACTCATAATGATTTAGCAGAAGGTAATTGAGTAAAGTAAACTGTGATAGAATTACAATTGGAAAACCGACCCTAACCTGATCACCATTTCATATCATTGATTTAAATCACACAATTTTTAAATTGTATTAAAAATTTCACTTATTTTCCTTACTTTATTAAGTTTATTTCTTTTATTTTCAAAATCAATAAATTTAAAAATACATCACTTATTTATCTCATTTTAAGTGTCAAACATTATTGTTGAGCACTCCTCTCTGGAGAAAACCTAGGTTAACCACTATATTATATTTTAACTTAGTAAATAATTATTTTTTCCACACCCCACGATAGGGACGTGTCATTTTTCTCTCAATAAAACTAAAAAATGATATAA
Organism: Viscum album; assembly: GCA_963277665.1. Classification (NCBI taxonomy): domain Eukaryota; kingdom Viridiplantae; phylum Streptophyta; class Magnoliopsida; order Santalales; family Viscaceae; genus Viscum; species Viscum album. The sequence continues at coordinate 291,752,523 of OY728132.1, forward strand.
TGATGGCATACCCATGGGTATCCTGGACAAACGACTAAACATGGGAACCACACCCTCGGTGTGGCCCTGGATCAGAGAAACGATCCCAAAAAAATTTATACATAAAAAAATGACTACCTATTAAATTCTATGTATATAAACAGTCATGGTCTTAGCCACACGATACTCTGAACATATGTGCATGGCACAACAGTACACGAAAATCAACTCAACGGTTGGAATAAACACAAGGCCACCTACCTCGATCTCCTCTAATCGATATACGTAAAAGAAACCTCATGAAACCACAAAAAATGACATAGATCTGAGATAAACGATTACCCATTCAATCAAAGATTACTTCCCTTATGAAGAGAATTCGACGGAGAGTTTTAAGAAGAGAGATGATCTCACCAGTGCTGTTTAAACGAGATCGACAAGAAAGGAATCAGAGTCTCGGTTTGAGATCCAGAGAACCTACAATTCCTGGCCTCCTCTCACGCAGCTCATAGAGATTTATATGCCTCCTCTGTCGAATGAGGAGTCTACTACCTGCTTTTAATGAAAAGACATAACTACATGGTGTGTACAATCAAGTACACGATGTGTACTTTCCATTTTTTTAATTGTTACCCTAGAGGCCACTATCCACTGTCCCACATTTCATTTTACAACATGATTACACGATGTGTATTAATAAGTACATGGCATGTACCATCATTAAGTTTGTGTCTACTTCTGCAACATTACAATTAACCTGCCGACTAATTACACAACGTGTATTAATAAGTACATGGTTTGTAGTTATTTTTTACAAAATTAATCACTGACATTCTTACACACCCTATAAAATCACCCCACACGAAAAAATTACATAGTGTGTGGAAAAAAGTACATGGCGTGTACCCATAAATTTGGTATATTTTCTATATTTCTCATGTTTTCCCAATACACTTAAGGAAAAAGGAAAAGACAAAACTCGTACCTTAATAATAAGAACTGGGTTCTTAAAAATTCCCCCCTTAAAGTAATTAATCCCAAAATTTCCCTTCCAAGGGTGGTGAAGATGAAATTGAGAAAAAATCTGGACACTGAGCATGTACGTCAACCTCCTTCTCCTAGGTTATGTCCTGCACTCATCCATGCTTCCATAGTAACCGTACAAGAAAAAATGACCGGCCTCGGATAACCTTCATGCTCCTATCAAAAATACGAATCAGATAATCTGTAAAGGATGCATAAAACTGAATCTCAAACTCATCGGTCTAAAAAATGTGATATGGGTTTGAGTGATGACGGTGTAGCTGATATTTGTGGAAGATGTCGTGCATGTCCAGGTACCACTTTGGTAACTGAAACCGATAGGCAACCATCCTGACTCTTTTCACAATCTCGAATGGCCCTACATACCTTAGTGAAAGTTTACCCTATATCCTGATCTGCCTGTTTCCCAACGTTAGTGAAACACGCAAGAAATCCTGATCCCATACCACGAACTCCAAGTGTTGTCTGTGGCGATCAACATAAGATTTTTGACGAGACTTTGCAGTATCCATTCACTTCTGAATCAACTGAACCAGCTCTTAAGTCTCCTTCAAGAGACATTGTCCCAGTAAAGCTGCCTCACCTGCCTCCATCCAGCATAATGGTGATCAGCATGGCCCTCCATATAAAGCCTCATGAGGTTCCATCTCAATAGTTTCCTAAATACTATTATTATAGGAAAACTCGACCAGGGGTATGTGATTTTCCAAAGAGCCCCCAAAGTCAAGGATGCATGCACAAAACATTTCCTCTAGCACCTGTATTGCACGCTCTAACTAGCCATCAGTATGTGGTTGGTAAGCTATGCTCAAAAACACCTGTGTACCAAGTTCCCTCTAGAAAACTCTGCCAGAAATGAGATGTAAATCGGGGGTCCTCATCTGAAATGATAGAACGAGGTACCCCTGAAGACATACTATCTCTCAGATATACAAAATCCTGAGATCGTCAACATATAAGGTGTCCTTGATCGGAAAAATGTTAGGTACCTTCGTAAGTCTATCCACAACAACCCATATGACATCATTTCCTCGAGGTGACCTTTGTATTCTAGTCATGAAGTCCATCGTGATATCATCCCATTTCCACTCTGGTATGGTAATTGTTGTAACAGTCTTGCTAGCCTCTGATGCTCTGCCTTCACCTGCAGATAGGTGTAACATCTCGTGACAAAACCAGCTACCTATCTTTTTATACATGTACACCAATACTGAAATCTCAAGTTACGTTAGATTTTGGAAACTTCAGGATGCACTTCCCAATATGAAGCATTAAAATCCTGCATCAACTCCTCATATATATCCCTTGGAACCCACACACGTCCATGGATACACAGTACCTCATTAATGCATATTTTCCAACCAGGAGGAGGGCCCTCACTTTCCACCGAGTCCAATATAACTAGGCCTTCTAAATCTATTAGTTGTCTCATCCTCAGTTTGACAAGGAGGGTAGAAGTCACAACAAAGGATGAAAGATAGGTTCTCCCCTGACTATCATGAACCTCCAAATGCATCTCTGAGAACAAAGTCATAAGCTTACAATCACCACTGGCCTCCTTAACTTCCTCTATTTTAGTCCTCCTACTCAGTTCATCGGCTATTGCATTATCTTTACCAGGTGTATAGGAAAGCTCTATGTCGAAGGTCTAAAAGAATTCAACCCACCTTCACTGTCTCAAATTCAATTCACGCTGGGTAAATATGTATTTAAGACTTTTGTGGTCCATAAACACCACAAAATTTTCTCCCAAGAGATAATGTGTCCAACATCATAACACATGAACAACTATAGATAACTCGAGATCATGCGTCGGGCAATTCATCTCATGTGGTCTCAACTTCCGAGACCCGTACACAACTACTCGATCTACCTACATAAACACCGCTCCCAGGCCAATACCTGATGCATCATAGTAAACAGTATAGTTCATCCCTTGCTGGGGATGTATCAGGACTGGTGCTGATGTCATAATTACCTTTATCTCCTGAAAGTCTGTCTCGTAAGCTTATGACCAAATGAACTTCATAACCTTATTATTCAAACCCGTCAAAGGTGATTCTAATTAAGATAAGTCGTGTATGAAGCGCCTGTAGTAAACATCCAACCACATGAGTCTCCATATTTCGAACAAGTTCATTGGATCTTTCCAAAAAACTAGTACTCTCACATTCTCTGGGACTACCTCAACTCCAGAATCTGATATAATATGACCAAGGAAGTGAATCTAGTCCATCAAAAAGTGGAACTTTGAGAGCTTAACATATAAATGATGTTCCCTCAGTGTACTCAGTTCGATCTCAAGATTAGTGGCATGGGCGTGTCGAGTGTGAGAGTACACCATGATATCGTCCACGAAGACTACCACAAGAGAATCCTGATAGGGGTGGAATAAATGATTCTTCAGATCCATGAAAACAAATAGAACATTTGTGAGTGCGAATAGCATGATCAAGTACTTGTATTGACCATACCAACTCAGAAAAGCGGTAATCGGTATGTCTGATGGTCTAATGCGCAACCGATGATATCTAGATCTCATGTCAATATTTGAGAAAAATCGTGCTCCTCAAAGTTAATCATAAAGATCCACAATCCTCAGTAATGGATAAAGGTTCTTAACCGCCAACTGGTTCAGCTTTTGATAATCCATGCAGAGTCTAAAGGTACCATCTGCCTTCGTAGAAAAAAGGACAGGCGAACCCCCAAGAGAAATAATGGGTCGGATAACACCCTTGGCTTGAAACTCCTCTAACTGTCTCTTGATCTCATTCACTTCTGGTGTAGCCATCCTATAGAGAGGAATAGACATGGGTGCCACTCCAGGAACAAGCTCAATAGAGAAATCCACATCTTGCTCCGGATGTAGACTTGAACAGTCATCTGGGCAGACATGGCTGAAATGATCTACCACGAGATGGAAATCCTTCTATCATGTTCCTTGGTCATCCATATATAAACTCACAATATGGACTGTCACTCCACCTCACCCATGATGATTTTGTCTAGCTTGTATCTCCTGGACATCCCATTCGCCATTGTATAAGAACTCTCCACCCTCTATTTACGTGAAACCCACCCTACGATGATATAAATGTATAAATGCTTGAAAGGGTACCAACTAGTCCATCATGAGAATAACATCATGGGTTTTCATCTCTGTGAAATAGATGTCCCAAAGAAAGTGACACCCACCAACCTCAAGGCGTATGTCCTTGCACTGATTCACACATGTCGTTCTCATTCCCAATGGAGTGCCCAGCTTCATGATATCTGAAGAAGAAGAAACACAGAGCCCAAGGCTCTCCATAATGGGCACATATATAAAGCTATATGTATAACCAGTAGCGAAAATCACTAAAGATGAAACATAAGTTACTAGAATAGTTCCTCTGACAGTGGATGATCCAAAATCCTACACTTTTTGGGTCTGTTGCATTGTGTTTTTCAGCCATGTGTTGCGACCCTATGACATAGCCTGGCTATCCTGAGTTGACCCACCATGTTGTCTCTGAGATCCTAGTGTCGAGATACCACGGCCACAAACACCACCTCAGCTTGAATTTCCTGAAGTATGCCAATTCCCTGAATGGTAAGAAGCTGATGGTTCTTCTCTTGCAAACAAAGTCTGCCCAGAACCCCTCTCACTAGTCACTAGTGGAAACGCCCTACAAAATTGTTGATCATGACCCATCTTGCCGCAAGCTCGACACTCCAATGGGTTTCAAGGACACTGAGGTCTCTTGTGCCCCTCCTTACAAAAATGTTAGCACATGACCTAGCCACCTGAAGAATTATTCTGGCTAGTACTGCCAATGTGAGAGAAATCCATATGCCTCTTCCTCTTACTGGTAGAAATAGTTCCAAAAACTGGTGTCGAACCGCCCTGGTCTGCACCACTAGCTTCCTACAGATTACTCTTAGTAATCAACACCTTCTTGATGATAGAATTCACTTTAGGCAACCTAAAAACTTTCACCAGTGCTCGAATGTCATGTTGAAGAACATCCAAAAAGCGTCTTTCCCTAAACATCTCATTAACCACCAAAACAGGTGTAAATTACTGTATCTTGGTGAAGCGGGAAGAATAGTCCGTCGCTGACATAGTGCCCTGCTGCAAATTCATTAACACTCGAGTTCGATCTTCCCTTTGCATCTTTGGAAATAAAAAGTTATGGAATACTGCCAAAAAATATTCTCATTCCATGTCTCAGTGATGTACAGACTGGGTGGTAACATCCCACCGTCTCTTGACGGAATCACGCAGCATGTATGTAGCGAGCATGACCATCCTCATAGGAGGATCTCCAGATTCTTGAAGTTCTTCTTCATAGAACCCAGCCATGACTCCATAGCCTGTGGTCCACCATTACCGGACAACGTAAGTAGATACTACTACTGGAATATACGTGTAAGAAATTCCATAGATGTGGAAACCTGTGGTGCTCCTCGGAAGGTCAGCATAAACCGGATGAAGCCTTCATGGAACTAAGCATCCCTGCCTAAATCCGGTATAACTGATGGCACCGCATCTAGCACTACTGGAGGATCCATCAGTAGCCCATGGACTACCATCTCTGGAGTAAAATTGTCACCACTCTCTTGGGGAATAAATTGTGGTCATCTCGGCGGCATGAATCTATAAGTCCAAACACATGAAATAGTTTTATTTACTGTCGATGATTCTTTAATATGGTTATGTGTGCCATGAAAAAGGGGAATAAAATTCACAAGAACTGGCAAAAAGAGACTACACAACATGTATAACGTCTACTCGACGTGTACCCTTAAGACCTCAAATGGTCGTGTTCTGATGCCATCTTGAGTGAGTCTCATCCCTAGGTACACGATGTGTTACACCCGCACACGGCGTATACACCTCTTTGTTTCCCCAGCCACACGACCAAATCCACACAGTCTCTCAATGGTCAGGAATACACGGTGTGTCCCAAAGGTACAAGACGTGTACTGGGAAGGTAACACCGACCCATGTTGTTGGTTACATGGTCGGATTCTCAACTGACCTTACACGGCATGTTCCATAGGTACACGGAGTGTATATCCTAAGATTTGTTCAATCCCTGTTGTCAGTCACACGGGCAGACACAGGGTCAAGCCAATACGGCGTGTACATCTGGTACACGACATGTTCTCAAAAGAACTTTCCTATGTCGTGTCTTTTTTCACATGATCTATGACACAGTTAGAGACTACACGGTGTGTTCATAGAGTACACGACGTGTACATTTTTTTTTTTAATTTCTTCCCAAATAGAATAGTAAATGGCGTGTACACAAAACAACAAGATGTAGATTCTGTGTTTTCCAGATAGTAAGCCTCATAAACTACTCCGAAGCCCAGAAAAAAACTAAAATGAACAACACAGTGCCAAATTACAATCCTTGAGAGCCCATACTCCCTACGAATCAAATCCTTGTATCGTATACATGTTATAAACATGGTAAAAAAGTCAACTATCCACCAAATTCTGGCCAATGAGGTCCCATAATCCTTAAGAACCAAATATTGGCATTCATTATACCAAAACACACACTACAATACCATATCAAATAGTAGGTATTTTAATCAAGGAAACTATCACAATAGCATGAATTTTCTAGCACAACATCTATCACAACAACATGGAATTTCTAATGCACCTACATGGTCTGAAAACTATGCATGACATGTGATTCAAACATGTGCCTAAATGATGCATGAGATTTCATACCCTCATCACATCATGTTAAAACTAAATAGAACTCAAAAATATAGTATAAACAAGACACCACAAGTGTGTCACCCAACGGTGAAATCAAAACAACTATAATAATCACAGACAGAAAAGTACAATTTAATTCGAGGAAATCTGTCCTTTACCTGTACACGTGTAACTACTCCGGGGCACAGTTTATTACCTAATCCATTAACAATCTATCTTTTTCATATTCTCTATAAATAATAAAATAACTCAGAGAAAAGACTACCCTCTGATACCACTTTGTAACGGCCTTGATCCAGTTTCCACACAACGGGTGCCCCGAACCTAGTTAGTCACATGACCTCAAGTGCATTTCCCCAAATGGCAGAGGTTGCCTACTAGCAGCGAGGGCCAAGGACTGATAGTGGGGAAACTATGCCATCAATTTTTTTAAAAATTTGGGGCTGAAGCCTCATTTTATTATTAATGAAAATTAAAGACCTCCTTTTAACTGGGTAGAGGGAGACCCATTACAATGCCCGAAGGCCCAGTGGACATGTAGCCCATTACATAGCCCATAGGCCCAAATTTTTGGCAGAAGATCCATTCTGTTAATAGTAACCCAACTGCTACAGTGCCCATTGCTGCTACAGTGCCCTGACACTACTACAGTACCTACCGATCAACAGAGCCACCTATGTAAACTATGCCCCAATTTGTTAAAGTGTAGTGTAGTGGAATAAAATATATAACCATGAAAAAGAGGAAGCATTGAATAATATAATCCAAAAATGGACAACAGATGTAAAATATATCCAACAGTTATATATATATAATGATGCAACATGTCATTACTTCTAATAAAGAATCCAATATAGGATACACTGCAATCAGATACAATACAGCACAAGGTACAAAAGTAATGCAACAAAACCAAAACAGTGCAACAGGAACTCTACAGCATCAAAAACCTATGTTCGGTCCCATGCTCTCCTACTCCCCTGCAACAATCATGTACCTGTGTAAGGAATCTTTCCCTTATCAACACCTACAGAAATGTAATCTGTTTGGGCCCATGACCTGACCCAAATATGCTGTGAGAAATAAATCCCATTAGGCAACCACTAAAGGCATGTGCCAAACAGTCAGTGAAAATGTGCAACAACAATGTGCAATAATGAAATGCAGTGAACTATGAAGTAATAAAAAGTAAACATTCCTACCAGTTAGATTTCCAATTTTTTAAATATTTAACAATTCCAAGCATGTGTTCTAGCATGGAAGGTATAACATAAGAAATCACTACAGTGAATATTCAAAGTAAACATTTTCCTCAGACATGCAAGTCCTTAATCTTAGGTAAATAGAATCGAAACCCACAGGTGATTGACCACAGTAATTACAAATATTTCCCTCAAGCATACAATATATTTCCCTCAATCATGTATGATATTTTACTCAGACATAAGAAACATTACCCTCAGGCTAAACAAAACACTACCCTCAGGAATTCCATAGGAAAAGCAAGTAACTTGGCTAAAACCAAAACATAAGAAAGTAATTTTTATATGTTTCATCTCAAGAAAATTAAAAAAGACGCTATAATCATGGAATACCCATGGGAATTCTGTCCAAACTTCTAAACAAAGGAACCGCACCCTTAGGGTGGCCCCATATCAAACCAACGATCCCAAAAAACAGTTTATACATAAAGAAAATATTACCAATGCAATTCTAGGTATATAAACAGTCTAGGTCTCATCCACACGACACCCGAACATGGGTTCATGGCACAACGGTACAAAAAAATCAACATGAAAGTTGGAATAAACAAAAGAACATATACCTCTATCTCTTCTGATCAATATACGTAACAAGCGCCTCTCGAAATGAACAAAAATTACATCGATCTGAGATAAATGATTACCCATTAAATCCCATATAACATACCTAAGGGAGAGAATTAGAAATATAGGTTCAAGAAGTGAGAATATATCACCTGTGCAGTTCAAACAAGATTGACGACAAAGGAATCCGAGTCTCAGTGTGCGATCAGGAGCTCCTCCAAGTCCCGACCTCCTCTCTCGCGGCTCTTGGCGAGTTTTATACCTTTTCTACCGAATGAGGAGGCTAACACCTATTTTTAACCACTAAAATATCACTACACGACATGTAATATGAAGTACAAAGTGTGTAATTTCTATTTTTTAACTATTCCCCAGGCGATCACTTTCCACTGCCTCACTGTTCATCTGTCGACTTGGTTACATGATGTGTATTACTAAGTACATGGCGTGCACCGTTGTTCAAATGGCAGCTACATCCACCACCTTACTATTAACCTACCAACTGATTACATGATGTGTATTACTATGTACACGTCAAGTAGTTAGTTTTTACACCCTTAATCTCCAACATGCCTACACACCCTGTATACTCATCCTGCACGGCCAAAGTACACTTCTTGTGGAAAAAAGTACACGGCATGTACCAATAAATTTTTGATTTTTCCCAAATTACCCTTTTTTTATAAAAAAAATAAATGAAAAGGAAAATAAGAAACCTGTACCTCAAGAATAAGAACAGAGTTCTTACATATGGCCTCCACACAGTCAAGGGCACATGGTGTGTCAAGCAATAGTACGCATCATGTAGTACGAAATCCCTACACAGTCATTACATAACATGTACTCAGTAAGCACATGGACGGTAGACGCATAACCCCTACACGAAGTGTAATTTATAGTACATAGTGTGTCTACAAATTTCCATAACTTCCTATATTTTCCCAGTTTTCTCAGAATAGAGTCAAAAATTCATACAGGGTCGGGATTTGGACACGTTCTATAAACCTAGGTTCTTACACAAGGTTCCAAAATTTTATTTATACATTCATGGATGAGGTTATTTTTCATAAGGTTTATATTACTATTCATAAGGATATATTACTATTTATAAGGGTTACATTACTATTCATAAGGGTAAGTTACTATTCACCACAAATTATGTTGGACATATTAGACTCTATATATCTTACTAAACCCAACCATGTAAGATTGTATTTTGAAATTAAATTTATAGCGGTGGAAAAATTATGTTTCATGGTTAGGTTATAGCTATCTTGCGTAGATAATTATAAGAAAATTTTTTTTTCACAGATAATGAGTGTTCTGTTCATCACATTTTCTATTAAATTTATTTTTAAATCCTTTGGGTGTTACAAAAATAAAGTGAGATTTATTAGAAAATACAAAGACACAGAATTATAAATATGATATCAAATTTATGATATAAAAAATCCCATTTTTTTTGGAAATTAATTAAAAAAACACATGTGGCATACTAAAACATTACTTATACTCGGACCATGTTAACATAGTTTTTATAATATATTCGTCAATATGTTAATTATAAAAGATAAATTCGTATATTAATAGAACATATCACATATTTATTAACACTTTAAAAATCACTTGGAATAATATAGTATTTTTTTACTAATTTTTAATCATTTAATAAAATAACATTTATTATAAAACAACAATAATGTCAATTTTGACAATATTTATTTAATTTTATTTTTAAAATATCAATTTAATATTGATATTATAAAATATTAGTTTTAAATATGTTGAAAATGATATATTCATCTATATAAATAAAAAAGACAATAATTCAATCAATTCACTTTACCATTAATATATAAAATATCATTTATTTTTGTTGATTATTAACTAAATAATCATTACGTTGGAATATTTTACAAAATTTAAGTAACTAAACCATATCAAAAGATTATTGATAGATTATTTTGATAAAATCAACCCATTTATATTTCAAAAGAATATTTATAATAAAAAATATGATGTTTTTTACATATGTTAATATTTTATAAATGTTAAAGGTAATGAAAGGTCCCTTTTGTCTTTTTAATTACATCACCTTTTACATTGGGAATGACCATTTAATAATATCCAAATAACCAATAAAAGTAAAAGAGTGTAAATATATGTCCTATTTATTTTCAACAAATGGATTTTGGACAAATGTCCAAGTCATTGTGGTTCATAAGATGTAAGATTAGTCCCTTATTAAGCTTACTTTTACATTAATCACCTTAATTAATTTTAATCTATTTCACTAATATTTTCGGTCAAAAATTAAGTTGATATTTTTAAACCACAAATATTTTACTAATTACAATTATTTAGGTCCATTTTTCACAGATGTGTTAAAATTAATATGATGTCTAATCTCACAGACTTAGTGGGGAATCAAGTTTTCTAAAGTAAAAAGGTTCAAACGTTCAATAAATTTTTATATCCAATTTTAAAATAAAAATTATTACAATGTCCTAAATTGGGTTAATATATGTATAATTGATCTATTTTGACTTAAAAACTAATTTAAAATTTAATATAACATTAATAATTATTTAAATAAAAGGAAAATTTTAAACTAATATACATTATTTTTTCAAAATTCTTCAAAAAATTAAACTTTTCACAAAAAAAATTAAAAAAATTCAATGTAAGATAATTTCGATAATAAAAATAAAAAATTGAAGTTTTTTTGACATATAAAATTTAGAAAAGTGTCAAAATTTAGTTGTAAAATAGGCAAACCATTAAAAGGGTGTAAAACCTAGTCTTACATGCAACACATGCTAACTTAGTGTGATGTGTAGAGTAAGCTTAACATAGTGTTACTTATAAAGATAAAAAAATAATATTTATTCTAACATGAAAATATTTTAATATCTTGGGGTGTTACATTATATGAACCTTAATTAAATTGCATCCTATCAGTTTATAATTGATCTCAGTAATCAAGTAATTGATATTTAAAAACACTATAATTAAAAACCCACATCTTAAATAGGTTTAATAACACATCTTCTAAGGAAGAGAAAAAACGAAATGACATTTTCACAAAACATTAGGCTTTCAAATAAGATAAAATTAGTGAAAATATGGATATGGAAGAGAAATATGATTATTATATACTTTTGTAGAGTGATAGATAATATGTTCATCTGAAATTTATAGACCACAGAACCATAAATGAGAGGTGTGAATAAAGTTCATTGATATAATCAAATATTTATGATAATATGAATTTTTTCAAGACACTTTATCAAATGTTTAGTATTTGTTTCACTTTATAGGAATATAAGAAAATATGTTTCTATTTCATAAAAGAAATATTATCCATTGGTTATGACTTGAACTATTTCAACTTTATCTCTTAGAACATGATGCATTATATGGTGAATTAAATAATTAAAACCTAAAAATTCATCCAATGATCAACATAATCCATTTTATAAATGGTTAAATTTTCCGAAAGATTATGATCCAACACATTAGAAGGAAGGTAAATGGATATCCACAATGAACATATCATTAATCTTTAATCAAAATAATGTAGCTCTAAATGTTCACATTCCAAACACATGAATAACTTTATCATGTATCCTCTTAAAATATGGTAATAAATTGAATCACCATATAACCTTATTGGAAACATGCATTCTTACTTATTACTTAAGTAAGAAACTTTTTATTAGATATATTACTCATGTATAAATGTGTATTAAATTCCACCAATGATAGCATAGATCACTTGTCAAAAAGTAATTAACCATTTAAAAGGTAGAAATCACTTTCCATAATCAGTCATTTCTTCATCATTATTTTAATTCAAGAATATGTTAAGGGTTTTATTTCCATAATTTAAGCATTTTTTTGAAAAGTATAACTTTTTACTGAATAATTTTTCTTGGTACCAATCCTCATGTGATCTAAAATTATTAATGAAAACGTACTGAAGTACAATATTCATATATTTCATAATCCTTATTACTAGTAAATCATTGATAAAATATACAAACACAATAATTATTTATTAGTAATATTAATCATTCCTCTTCATCTATGACTGTAACATAACATAACCATTATCCAATAAAATCATTTCTGATATATTACTATGACACTTGAGACACTGATTTGCAGAGTTTCTCTTCTTATTGTAGTTGAATCATTGTAGAATGGAAACCTTTTTCTTACAATTGAAATCACAAGAATGGTGGCCTTTCATTCAATACATAGAGAAAACTACCATTAGTTTTAATCAAGTACCAGAGTGTTTCTTTATATAATTATCACATTTGGGAATGTACTTATTTCCCTTATTCCCTTTATCCATATTTTTATATACCACCCTTTTCTTCTCTTGCTTCCCTTCACAGCTGTATGACTTGTAGAATTCAATACATGTCTCATTAGGACATGATACTATTTATTCATATAATTTAAATACATAGGAAACTTATTACATTTGAAATGTTGTCTTAATACTATAAAATATATGATCCTTATTAATCATTGTATCACATGTACTGGTGGAGTTCTCATTGCTTCAACTCTGCACCATTTATAAAGAATGGAATATACTAGAATAAATCATAACGTAATGTATAATTCTAAAATAGTGAAACACATAAAATAAATTGAAAAATATATGAATTGATAATCTCATAATCTTAAAAATGGTTTAATTGGAGATATATTTACTTTTAAAACCTTCATAATGGTTTTTAAAGAAAACATGAATTATCTTTAGAGTATCCCCCAAGAGTGTTAAAACAGGGGCACAGTACGACCCTTTGTATTGTGCTATGTTACACCAAGTCAGGCTCGATACACCTTGTGGGAGTTGTTACTCCTTGGTACATCTGTTCTTGAACTACATCAACTTGTAGTATCCAAAAAAAATGTATTTTTAGGAGTATCCAAATGATCTATACCTTACCAAAATTATAGAATGTTATTCAATAATAATCCCGAATTTCTATCATAGGGTTTTGACCCCCAATATATGTTTTCTAAATCTTGTTTCCAATGTTGATACTAGACTTCCTTTGATACCAACTATAATGCCTTGACCTTAGAATCCTGGATTTGGTTCATTATTTTATTACATTGGCCTGATTACATTTGTAAAGCCCCGACCCCATCGACCCAGAGTCGGTGCATTATTACATAACATTGGCATGATCACAAGAAAGATCAAATCCCGAAAGACCGAGTAGTTTTGTAGCCTTGGAAACACTAGATATATTCATAAGTTTTACATTACATCATAAAATGAAAAACTACTACAACAACATAATGTTTCCAACGTCCACACTATAAACCCATAATATCACTGCAAGTCAATCATAATTTACTTCTTCACTACCTGGGAAAAATAAAACATAAAAAAGGGGTGAGCTCAAATGCCCAGTAAGGATAACAATATAGCGGAACATTCAAAATAAGCATAAACATTTAAGGCAATGAATTACTAAAACAAAAGCCTTTTAAAATTGAACTTCAACATAGTATGGAAAAAGTAAAATGAAATAATGCCATTTACTTGTTCACATGGATATTCTACTAATCGAATAATCACATGCAATATCAATAACCACTTTCATAATGTTGGAATGCATAATGCCAGACTATCATAACCACATAGCCAAGGCCTCGTGCCAAGACTACAAATAAGATTTTGTCAAGGCCTTGTGCCAAGACACTAGTTTGTCTCATGAGACCTACCGATGCATCGAGGAGCTATAGCGGGCTCCACCCGTCACTTATTAAGTCCAATGCATTCCCATATGAAAAGGTTTAAACATAACATAAACATTCGTATTAAAACTAGCATACGAAATGTCAATAATTTCACCATAAACTATGAATGGTATAAAAATAGCACATCCACAGTCAAACATATCACAAAACCTTCAATACAATATAGAAGTTTTGTATCATAATAAATCAACTTCGAATAATCTTAAAATCCATCAAAGGATGTTGACATAGATGAAATCAAAATTCTTTTTAAAGAAGTATCTCCTTTTATTTTGAAATCATTTAAGATCCATATAAAATAAAACATTTTCTTTGAAAATATTCTTATAAGCTTGTATGGAAAGCTTCGACGATTTTATAACGGCGGAAAATAACCGCACCCGCCGTATAAGTTAAAAAAAACATTCTTACCTCAATTCTGTCGAAAAGGTTAAAAAGGACCTTGTTTTGAAAACGACGGAAAGATTCCTTTATAAACCTCTTATAAAAAGTCAAACAAGGGTATAAATGACTTTAACTCATATTCTTGTAAATAGTAAAAATGTTTTGAAATACATTTTGAAGAAACATGGATGTGGATGATAACGAGATCCGAGTAGATTATTACGTATAAACAACCTCGGATAATGAAGAGATTGTGAAATAACGCTTACCTTGTACTTTTCCTTTGTTGGGGTAGGTTAAACTCCTGTATAATGGTGAAATAATTGTTATTAAATTATACAAGAATCATATACATTAATATGATATCATATATGATCTTTTAACATTGCTTTATTAATAATATCTTAGTATTATCGTCGTTTCGGGTGATAATCGATTCGTTCTTCTTAAATGTTTGGTTACGTAAGACATGTTTGTAATGGATAGATTATATCTTATTCATAATCAGAATGATATTAACATTATTTTTAACCCTAAAATTAGAATAATACTTGAATGGATATGATGGAGAATGAATCTTATCGCGTTCGTGGAGACGGTAGTCCGTACGTACGCACGAACGCTACTTCCATTTAATTTTCATTTTAAAAGAATCAAATCCAAATGATACATAGGTATATTACTATTCCTGTATAATATAATATTTTATATATGTTACTTAAGTTCATTAACACCATCCTTTATACGTTCCATGTGTGGTATGAACGAGTCATATCATTTTAAGGGGGCGGTAGTCCGCACTTCCTCAAATGAAATTATCATATGTATATACAACATGAAACGAATAATGGTATGAAATAAAATGGAATTACAGAAGCTTATATATAAAATATATATCATTAATATCATATTTAATTACAGTTCCATCATAATGGCCACCATGAGAGGTGGTAAGATGTATTTGAACAATCATCGTTTCGTGAGGCGTTAGTTTGCCATCCACAAAAACATTATGTTCATCATCCATTAGATGGAGTTGTGTGTATGTGTAGTTTGAATCCTTCTTATAACAACATCCTAGTATATTTAGGATACTGGTGTTGTTACAAAAGAAAGGAAATAAAAAGATTTTGGGGGTTGGAGAAGCCAAATAAATGAAAATACTTTAAGAGAAAATGTTACCTTTAATTTAGGTAACTCACTTTGGTTGGAACCAAAGGACTTCTTGAAATGCTTTCTACCTAAGGGGAAGCTTCAAGGAGGAGGAGAGGGATTTGGGGAGCTTATTTGGGCAGAGTTTGGACGAGCCAAGTGGCTTGAGAGGTGTGAGGAAAAGAGAAGGAGGAGTGCCCTTTTATAAGAGGGGTGAGGGGCACCTTTGGAAAAGCTAGAAATATTAATTTATAATAAATTCATATTCGGTTTCCAAAGGCTCCAAAGTTGACTATTCAAAAGATGAGGTGGGGATAGGTCGAAAACAACTCATCCAATAGAATTTATACAGGTTTGGGTACTTATATTAACCTTATCTTTAAGTATTAACTCTAAGTTAATTAGTTTCACTTTTACAATGTCTCTTTGTATTTTTATATAATATGGTTAATAAACTTACTATATACATCCAAGCGACCCCCAAGTGGTTCATTAATAATTAACCTATAATAATATAAGTCTCTTGGCCGAACCGTAGATTTTTAGGAATTTAATATCAAGTAATAATATAATATTTGTTTTAAGAACTCTTTTATGTCAATTTTGACACTATTCAATAGTTGATTTTTTTGAAACTCATAACAGATTGATTACTTCGAACAAAGTCAATTACATCAATCCTAATATATCATATTATCCTAGAAAATTAGTTTAATTCATTAAAAGTTTCATATTATATTTATTTGGGTATTTATAATATCAATTATTTTAATTTTTCACTATTATAGTAATTACTGCATCATCATTGTGTCATAAATTAAATAAATTATTTAATGTCTAAAAATTATAAATAAAATATCATTATGTAGGAAATCGTTTTATCTTTCTAATGAATATTTATAATCGAAAATCCAACATGTATAACCCTATGTAAAAAGTTTTCTTCTCTAAGATGTAAGCTTATGCCATTTTTATTTTTATTTTAACTTTATTAATATAATGTGTCCCTACCACATACAAGTGGCTCCAAGGGGTCCCCAAATTGACCCAAGGATGCTCATGGTCGGGTATGTGTCCACCAATAATGTTAGGACACGTTTTAGGGTAACTTTGTATTATTATTTTATTTAACCCTTATTTACCGGATTTACCCTTTAACCATGGTAAATAAAATATTTACCGCAGTAATTATTCAAAATGTGTAAAAATAAAAGTTACCTATTTACATAATTTGGACATCCTGATTCCAAATATGGAATCCATTTTCCTAAATTCAAAACACAGAAGTGGCAGAAATTAATTTAAAATTAATTCCCGCTGTCAAAACAAAAAGCGTGTTTTTTAAGAGATAATAATTATCAAAAGATTGACACTTGTTTATGTTCGGTTTAATTGTAAAATTATGTCCAATGACCAAAATTATATTAAATGGTAAAACTATATTCTAAATATACTTTAAAACCACTCAAAATCACAATTTATCACTATTAATTATTTTGATTAAAAAAGTTGTTTTTAATTAAAATTTAGAAATTTTCACTATTCATCAAAATATGAAAGTTATCCGAAATGTACCAAAATTTCACCCTAGGCTAATTTTGATATTCCGAATCTAAAAATGAAGTCCATTTTGAAATATTGAATATATATGATTTCAAAAAGTAGGTATTACTATTCACAACGGCTAGTTTAATTAGTTGTGGTGTGTGTTAGAACTCGAGGTTGCGTACAACACACGCTATCGCATTATTCGAAGGGAAACGTACCATAGAAGCTTGGGGTGTTACATTCTACCCTCCTTCAAATAATTGCGTCCTCGCAATTTCTAGGGTATTACTGCATAAAAAGACTCGGGTGGTTCTTTATCATAAGTTCCTCGGGTTCCCACGTTGCCTCTTCCATCTTATGATTCCTCCACAAAACTTTTACCAGACGCGTCGTCCGGTTTCTCAGTACTTGTTCTCTTGTATCAAGAATCCTGACGGGCTCTTCTCAATAAGACAGATCGGGTTCCAGTTCTAATTCCTCATAGGTGAGTACATGCGTTGGGTCAGGCATGTATTTTCTCAACAGAGATACGTGGAACACATCGTGAACTTTGGAGAGACTTGGCGGCATTGCCAATCGGTAAGCTACAGCCCCAATTCGTTCTAGAATTTCGAAAGGTCCGATGTACCTGGGACTCAATTTTCCTTTCTTACCAAAACGTATGACTCCCTTCCACGGAGATACCTTCAGGAAAACATGATCACCGACTTGAAATTCCAAATCCTTCCTTCGATTATCGGCATAGCTCTTCTGCCTACTTTGAGCTGCTTTGATGTGATTTTGGATTACCTTCACCTTTTCCACCGTTTCCTCCACCAGTTCTGGGCCTACAAGTTTTCTTTCACCAACGTCATCCCAACAGGTTGGTGTACGACATCTCTTTCCGTATAACGCTTCATATGGTGCCATCTGAATACTCGAATGGAAGCTATTGTTATAGGAAAATTCTACTAGTGGTAAATATTGATCCCACATACCCTGAAAATCAAGTGAGCAAGATCTCAACATATCTTCTAAGGTTTGAATAGTCCATTCTGATTGTCCGTCTGTCTGAGGGTGGTAAGCAGTGCTCAAATGAAGTTCAGTATCTAGGGATTTCTGAAGACTTTTCCAGAATCTTGAAGTTAAACGGGGATCACGATCAGAAACAATCGATAGGGGTACTCCATGAAGTCTCACAACTTCATTAATGTATAGTCTTGCTAGACGTTCCAGGGGTAGATCTTCTCTTATAGCAAGAAAATGTGCTGACTTGGTAAGACGATCAACAATAACCCATATTGCATCGTTCCTTCTAGGAGTCTTTGGTAGCCCCATGACAAAGTCCATCGTAATATTGTCCCATTTCCACTCCGGTATGGGAAGAGGTTGCATGACTCCTCCAGGATGTTGCCTTCCAGCTTTCACTTGTTGAAAAACCATACATCTTGACACAAAATCAGCAATCTCCCTCTTCATGTTGTCCCACAAAAAATGTTCCTTCAAATCTCTATACATTTTGGTGCTCCCAGGGTGTATAGAGAAATTGGAACTATGAGCATCATCCAGCAATTCCCTTTTTAGATCAGGTATATTGGGAACACAAAGTCTCTTCCCGAATTTCAAAAGTCCATCTTCATACACAAAGTCTCTCAATCTCCCATCATTCACAGCTTTAATCTTCTTCTGAAATTCTTCATCATCGGTCTGGGAACTCTTAATCCTTTCTAGTAAAGATGGTTTGGAAACCATTTGAAAAAGCATTGATGTTTCACCTTCCCTGGTTATTCCCATGTCCATCTTCTCTAGATCCATGAAAATTGGATCCCTTTCAATTCTCATCATGTTCAGAACTCCATGGTCTTTTCTGCTCAAAGCATCTGCTACTTTGTTTGCTTTCCCCGGGTGGTAGTGTATCGTGCAATCATAATCCTTGAGTAATTCAAGCCATCTCCTTTGCCTCATGTTGAGTTCTTTTTGTGAGACAATATACTTCAAACTCTTGTGATCAGTATAAATCTCACATTTTTCACCATAGAGGTAGTGCCTCCATATCTTCAAAGCAAAGATCACAGCTGCTAACTCAAGATCATGAGTAGGATAGTTTTGTTCATGAATTTTCAACTGTCGTGATGCATAGGCAATAACTCTATCATTCTGCATAAGGACACAACCAAGTCCTTTCATTGATGCATCACTATAAATAACGAACCCATCATTCCCCGATGGTAGAGTCAATATAGGAGCATTGACTAATCTTTTCTTCAATTCTTCGAAACATTCTTCACACTCTTTTGTCCAAACAAATTTAACCCCTTTACGTGTGAGCCTCGTTAATGGGTTAGCCAATCGGGCAAAATTCTGGACGAAACGTCGATAATAACCTGCCAAGCCAATAAAACTACGTAACTCAGTTATACTCGTAGGTTCTGGCCATTCTTGGATTGCTTTGGTCTTAGAAGGATCAACAGAGATTCCATCTTTAGAGACAATATGGCCAATAAAAGAAATCTCCTGAAGCCAGAATTCACACTTGCTAAACTTTCCATATAATTCATGCCTCCTCAGAGTCTTCAAGATAATGCGCAAGTGATTTTCATGATCTTCATAGGTTTTGGAGTATACCACGATATCATCAATAAATACCACCACAAATTCATCGAGATACTCCTTGAAAACTCTATTCATCAGATCCATGAATACAGAGGGTGCATTAGTCAATCCAAACGGCATTACAGTAAACTCGTAATGCCCGTACCTGGTTCGAAATGCTGTCTTCGGAATGTCTTCCTTCTTTACACACAACTGATGGTATCCAGATCGAAGGTCAATCTTTGAAAAGTATTGAGCTCCATGCAGTTGGTCAAATAAATCATCAATACGAGGTAGGGGATACTTGTTCTTTATCGTTATTGCATTGATCTCCCTGTAGTCGATACATAACCTCATAGATCCATCTTTCGTTTTAACAAAAAGAACAGGGGCTCCCCATGGAGAAACACTTGGGCGAATAAATCCCTTATTACTCAATTCCTCTAGTTGTTTCTTTAGTTCGACTAACTCTACAGTGGCCATTCTATAAGGGGTCTTCGATATAGGCCTTGATCCAGGAATCAAATCAATGGAAAACTCAACTTCTCGTTCTGGAGGATGTCCAGGTAAATCTTCCGGAAATACATCTACAAATTCTTTCACAACAGGTACATCCTCTATTTGAACATTCCTTTCCTCACCGACAGTTATTTCATTCTCTTCCTCCCCAATAATTGAATTAAGTTGAGCTACTGGGGGTGGATCTAAATAAGAATTAGGTGGTGACGACTCTGCTCTAAAAATAAGGTGCTCCTTATCATTATCATCAAGAATCGTAACCTCTTTCTTCTTACAATAAATCTTCGCACCATAGTCCGAAAGCCAGTCCATACCGAGGATTATATCAAACTCAATCATAGGTATGATGATGAGATCAGCAGATAAAGAAAATTTATGTGCTCTAATGGGGACTGATTCACAAAACTTTGTTTCAACGATACTTCCCTTAGGAGTTTTAACCGACAACTCCCTTATTAAATCAAATTGGAAATATCTAATTTTCTTAGCAAACTGGGAAGATATGAAACAATGCGATGATCCAGAATCAAATAATGCATTTTCTAAACTTAAGGAAACCATTAAATTACCCGCCACCACGTCTTTCGGAGTTTCTACCTCAGCAGTAGTGATAGCATAAGCCTGGCCTTGATCCCTTGGCCTTTTCTGAGGTAAGCTATCCTGATGCTTAGGACATGCATTTGCATAATGCCCCATCTCCCTGCAATTGTAGCACTGAACGTTGGTAGCTTCCTTATTCCCCTTGCAATCATGAGCTTGGTGGCCTTTTTCACCACACTTGTAACAGACTCCCATTCCCTTCAAGCAAGTACCAGGATGTTTCTTCCCGCATTTACCACAAGAAGGATATTCAACCTTTCCTTTCTTCCCCTTATTTCCATTCCCAGATTGATCAGCAGGTCTCTTCTTCTCTTGCTTTGCTTTAAAGTCATAAGACTTATAGAATTCCTTTTCGGTCTTGATAGCACATGAGACAATGTCTTCGTACGACGAAAAGGATTGTGAGACTAATGCTCGAAGGAGAAATGGTTTTAACCCATCAAAGAAACGATCAATCTTACTTCTTGGGTTGCGAATATAATCTCCAGCATACCTCACTAACCTTGTAAAGTTAGCCTCATACTTTGTGACATTCTCATCCTCCTTTTGTCTCAGACTCAGAAATTGCCTTTCCATATCTGCTCGATGGTCGCGAGGAAAGTATTTTTCTAAAAACAGATCTTTGAACTCCCTCCATTCCATATTTGATACTTCATCATCTTCCTTCGTATTTTGAATCAATGACCACCATTGATCAGCATCTCCAGTGAGGCGGTAAACTGCCATGATAACTTTTTCCCTTCCACTGCTCCCCAAAGCCTGAAATATTTTCTCTAGGGAAAATATCCATTGCTCAGCTACTAAGGGATTTGTATTCCCATTGAACGTTGGTGGTTGTTGTCTCATGAATCGATCTAACATTGATCCTCCACGCTGCGGATCAGGGTGCTCCATACGGGTAAGGTTATTATTCATAACCTGAGTAAGTTGTCCCAGTATGGTGATTAGTTGATCAGCACCAGTTGCATCACCAGCCCCACTATAATTATCTTGAGCAGGAGGGCAATCCCTACATGGAGTGCGTGCATTGATACGGTTTCCATTTCTTCCACTAGGCGCCATTTCTAAACAATGGCATAAACTAGATCAGTTTATGAATCAAAATACATAATCCCATACTTATAAAACACTTAACATAAATTGAACTATTTATGGATATAATCCATAATCATAAAAATGTTTTCTTTGAGGAAGTATATACTCATAAACCCTTCATAATGATTTGTAATGAAAATGAGAGTTATCCTAAGCATATCCCCCGGGAGTGTCGTAACCAAGAGTGCAGCAAGGCCCGTTGTCGTGCACCAGTTCCCGTTCGAGTCTAGCTCAAAGCGGTGTTTTCGGGTTTTACCCCTAGGTACATATGTGCCAGAGCCACCTCTACCTGCTCGTATCCAGACAGGGATGTATTGCTCGGAAAACTCACAAAATCTCTACAATACCAAAATTCTAGGGAGTTCTTCTATACTAATCCTCAAAGTTCATCTTAGGTCTACGTTCTCTAATCAGAGTTTATCTAAATCTAGCTTCCAAGGTTTGTACTAAACTTCCTCTGATACCAACTGTAACGCCCCGACCCCAGCTACCCAGAGTCGGTGCATTATTACATAACATTGGCATGATCACAAGAAAGATCAAATCCCGAAAGACCGATTAGTTTAGTAGCCTTGGAAACACTAGATATATTCATAAGTTTTACATTACATCATAAAATGAAAAACTACTACAACAACATAATGTTTCCAACGTCCACACTATAAACCCATAATATCCCTGCAAGTCAATCATAATTTACTTCTTCACTACCTGGGAAAAATAAAACATAAAAAAGGGGTGAGCTCAAATGCCCAGTAAGGATAACAATATAGCGGAACATTCAAAATAAGCATAAACATTTAAGGCAATGAATTACTAAAACAAAAGCCTTTTAAAATTGAACTTCAACATAGTATGGCAAAAGTAAAATGAAATAATGCCATTTACTTGTTCACATGGATATTCTACTAATCGAATAATCACATGCAATATCAATAACCACTTTCATAATGTTGGAATGCATAATGCCAGACTATCATAACCACATAGCCAAGGCCTCGTGCCAAGACTACAAATAAGGTTTTGTCAAGGCCTTGTGCCAAGACACTAGTTTGTCTCATGAGACCTACCGATGCATCGAGGAGCTATAGCGGGCTCCACCCGTCACTTATTAAGTCCAATGCATTCCCATATGAAAAGGTTTAAACATAACATAAACATTCGTATTAAAACTAGCATACGAAATGTCAATAATTTCACCATAAACTATGAATGGTATAAAAATAGCACATCCACAATCAAACATATCACAAAACCTTCAATACAATATAGAAGTTTTGTATCATAATAAATCAACTTCGAATAATCTTAAAATCCATCAAAGGATGTTGACATAGATGAAATCAAAATTCTTTTTAAAGAAGTATCTCCTTTTATTTTGAAATCATTTAAGATCCATATAAAATAAAACATTTTCTTTGAAAATATTCTTATAAGCTTGTATGGAAAGCTTCGACGATTTTATAACGGCGGAAAATAACCGCACCCGCCGTATAAGTTAAAAAAAACATTCTTACCTCAATTCTGTCGAAAAGGTTAAAAAGGACCTTGTTTTGAAAACGACGGAAAGATTCCTTTATAAACCTCTTATAAAAAGTCAAACAAGGGTATAAATGACTTTAACTCATATTCTTGTAAATAGTATAAATGTTTTGAAATACATTTTGAAGAAACATGGATGTGGATGATAACGAGATCCCAGTAGATTATTACGTATAAACAACCTCAGATAATGAAGAGATTGTGAAATAACCCTTACCTTGAACTTTTCCTTTGTTGGGGTAGGTTAACCTCCTGTATAATGGTGAAATAATTGTTATTAAATTATACAAGAATCATATACATTAATATGATATCATATATGATCTTTTAACATTGCTTTATTAATAATATCTTAGTATTATCGTCGTTTCGGGTGATAATCGATTCGTTCTTCTTAAATGTTTGGTTACGTAAGACATGTTTGTAATGGATAGATTATATCTTATTCATAATCAGAATGATATTAACATTATTTTTAACCCTAAAATGAGAATAATACTTGAATGGATATGATGGAGAATGAATCTTATCGCGTTCGTGGAGACGGTAGTCCGTACGTACGCACGAACGCTACTTCCATTTAATTTTCATTTTAAAAGAATCAAATCCAAATGATACATAGGTATATTACTATTCCTGTATAATATAATATTTTTTATATGTTACTTAAGTTCATTAACACCATCCTTTATACGTTCCATGTGTGGTATGAACGAGTCATATCATTTTAAGGGGGCGGTAGTCCGCACTTCCTCAAATGAAATTATCGTATGTATATACAACATGAAACGAATAATGGTATGAAATAAAATGGAATTACAGAAGCTTATATATAAAATATATATCATTAATATCATATTTAATTACAGTGCCATCATAATGGCCACCATGAGAGGTGGTAAGATGTATTTGAACAATCATCGTTTCGTGAGGCGTTAGTTTGCCATCCACAGAAACATTATGTTCATCATCAATTAGATGGAGTTGTGTGTATGTGTAGTTTGAATCCTTCTTATAACAACATCCTAGTATATTTAGGATACTGGTGTTGTTACAAAAGAAAGGAAATAAAAAGATTTTGGGGGTTGGAGAAGCAAAATAAATGAAAATACTTTAAGAGAAAATGTTACCTTTAATTTAGGTAACTCACTTTGGTTGGAACCAAAGGACTTCTTGAAATGCTTTTTGCCTAAGGGGAAGCTTCAAGGAGGAGGATAGGGATTTGGGGAGCTTATTTGGGCAGAGTTTGGACGAGCCAAGTGGCTTGAGAGGTGTGAGGAAAAGAGAAGGAGGAGTGCCCTTTTATAAGAGGGGTGAGGGGCACCTTTGGAAAAGCTAGAAATATTAATTTATAATAAATTCATATTCGGTTTCCAAAGGCTCCAAAGTTGACTATTCAAAGGATGAGGTGGGGATAGGTCGAAAACAACTCATCCAATAGAATTTATACAGGTTTGGGTAATTATATTAACCTTATCATTAAGTATTAACTCTAAGTTAATTAGTTTCACTTTTACAATGTCTCTTTGTATTTTTATATAATATGGTTAATAAACTTACTATATAAATCCAAACGACCCCCAAGTGGTTCATTAATAATTAACCTATAATAATATAAGTCTCTTGGCCGAACCTTAGATTTTTAGGAATTTAATATCAATTAATAATATAATATTTGTTTTAAGAACTCTTTTATGTCAATTTTGACACTATTCAATAGTTGATTTTTGTGAACTCATAACAGATTGATTACTTCGAACAAAGTCAATTAAATCAATCCTAATATATCATATTATCCTAGAAAATTAGTTTAATTCATTAAAAGTTTCATATTATATTTATTTGGGTATTTATAATATCAATTATTTTAATTTTTCACTATTATAGTAATTACTGCATCATCATTGTGTCATAAATTAAATAAATTATTTAATGTCTAAAAATTATAACTAAAATATCATTATGTAGGAAATCTTTTTATCTTTCTAATGAATATTTATAATCGAAAATCCAACATGTATAACCCTATGTAAAAATTGTTCTTCTAAAAGATGTAAGCTTATGCCATTTTTATTTTTATTTTAACTTTATTAATATAATGTGTCCCTACCACATACACGTGGCTCCAAGGGATCCCCAAATTGACCCAAGGATGCTCATGGTCGGGTATGTGTCCACCAATAATGTTAGGACACGTTTTAGGGTAACTTTGTATTATTATTTTTTTTAACCCTTATTTACCGGATTTACCCTTTAACCATGGTAAATAAAATATTTACCGCAGTAATTATTCAAAATGTGTAAAAATAAAAGTTACCTATTTACATAATTTGGACATCCTGATTCCAAATATGGAATCCATTTTCCTAAATTCAAAACACAGAAGTGGAAGAAATTAATTTAAAATTAATTCCCGCTGTCAAAACAAAAAGCGTGTTTTTTAAGAGATAATAATTATCAAAAGATTGACACTTGTTTATGTTCGGTTTAATTGTAAAATTATGTCCAATGACCAAAATTATATTAAATGGTAAAAATATATTCTAAATATACTTTAAAACCACTCAAAATCACAATTTATCACTATTAATTATTTTGATTAAAAAAGTTGTTTTTAATTAAAATTTAGAAATTTTCACTATTCATCAAAATATGAAAGTTATCCGAAATGTACCAAAATTTCACCCTAGGCTAATTTTGATATTCCGAATCTAAAAATGAAGTCCATTTTGAAATATTGAATATATATGATTTCAAAAAGTAGGTATTACTATTCACAACGGCTAGTTTAATTAGTTGTGGTGTGTGTTAGAACTCGAGGTTGCGTACAACACACGCTATCGCATTATTCGAAGGGAAACGTACCATAGAAGCTTTGGGTGTTACAACATTGAATAAAATATAAAAGGGATAACCAGTTAAAAAGTATTGTAAAGACATATTATTTATATGATACCCATTTTACATTTTGGAAATAGAAAAATACAATCAAGATATATAAAAAAATAAATTAAACTGAATCCTTGAATGATTATTTAAATATGACTTCTTCATAACATGGGAAAAGAAAACATAATAAGTGTGATATAAATTTGTCAACAAGGGTACATAAAGTGGAAGCAGTAATGAAATAAAGAGAATAATCAACATGTAAAGGTAAAAAAATAATAACACATTCCATTAAAATAAAAATATAAGAAAATATCAATATGGAAATGTAATAAACTAAAAACCCATGATATTTAATCAATGAACTAAAAATAAAATGATATTAAGATAGATCAATGAAAAATATGATGGATAAAAATGATAAAAAAATGAAGATAAAGCATTATTATTATATTTTTTGTATCTAGAACATGAAACATTATACCACCATGATCTATTTTCAAGAAACATTAAAATAGTGTCATTTGGACAATTGATTTTCCTCACGAGGCAACCGATGTGTTTACGGGCTATCTATAACCATTCCCCACCCGTATCTTCTAGTCCAAAGTACTCCACATCCATCAAATTTTCAATTTAATTAATAAAAAACGTGACTTATCATCAAATATACATATTGAATAAAGGATAATAATTTATCAATAATTCCCCAGTGGAGGATAAGTAACAACAAAGGTTGTTGTTGTTGATGAATGGAAATACAGTTTAAATGTCATTAAAACATTGTTAAGGAATAATCACTAAACATTCCAAGTGTCCCATACCACTTTGTAACATTTTAATCATAATAACCATGAAGGAATAAAATTATATTAAACATATAATATAATGAGAATATTTATATTAATGATTTAACATTTAAATGGGAAGTATATCCATCATATGAATGTATATTGGTTCATAACACACAAAAAAGTCTTAATGGAATGTAAATTGACTTGAAAACCCTTACCTGAAATACAACATGTCCCGTGTGTCTTTGTCTTCTCAAATAATTAATTTATTTCAATTATTTAATAACTGAAGATAAATTTTAATGTTTATTATAATTTTTACTTGACCTATTACATTTTTTTAAACAACTACTTAAAAAATTAAGTTTACGTCGGGTGTTTTAACCACATTCGGTGGATGTGTTAAAAATTACTATGGTAGGTCAACTATGGTAAAAGAGATTATTATATAAAAAAATAAAGAATAATAAATATGAAATATTTACCATATTTATACATCAATTATACTTTTAAAACAATTCATGAAATGTGCTTATGAAAAATGAACCAACATTAAAATCATGGAGATGATATGCCATACATACGCTTGAGTAACGTTATCATTTTTCAATGACTATTATTAAATTAAGATAAAAAACACAATATATTTCCAAAATTTTCATTTTCTCATAAATATAATTTTATTTAATCATATATACCAATATATATAATTCTTGTGATGTAAAGGGAATCACATCGCGTCAAGGAGGCGGTAGTCCACACGTCCAAGATCGACGTTTTCACTTTTTAAATGTGTGTGAAAGGGTAATAAAAAAATGATATATGTTATATCTATAGAATGGTAATTATATAATTAATATAATATATAGTTATATTATGTCACATATGTTTAATTAAAACCATCCATTATACGTTACATGTTTAGTGTGATCGAATCACATCCCTTTGATGGTACTGCAGTCCACACTTCTACAAACGATGTTATATTACTTACATAAAGTGGAATGTATAAGGGTATATGTTATAAAATAATTAAATAAGATTAAATAAATAATAAATATCATATATAACATATATAAATATATTTCCATCATAATTTTCACTATGAGAGGAGGGAAAATAACAACAAACAATCATCATTTCGTGAGGTGGTAGTTTTCCATACACGTAAATGGTATGTTTGTTATAAATTTGATGGAATTGTGTGTAATTGTATGTATAAAACAAAAACAAAACATCTCAATATATTTATGATTCTGGTGTTGTTATATAATCATGTAATAAATATATTTTTATTGGAGAATATAAATAATATTAAAGAGCTTGAGGTAATATGTTACCTCTTAATCAGGTAACTAATTTTAGTTTGTACCAAAAAGCATTATTGGATTGATTAATACCCAAATAATGGATTCTAGGTCTGGGGGAAGAATTTTGGAAGTCTATTTGGTCAGATTTTGGTCCACCCAATGTGTCTTGAGAGGTGTGAGGAAGGGGTAGAGTGCTTGCCTTTTTATAGTGGATGGGGAGTGGCACTCTTGTAAATACTAAAAGGTATTCAATACTGGGAGGTTTAACTTACCTAAAATGCCTATAAAATGGAAAAATAATTTATAATATGATAATAATGGAATAAAGAAATTCTCCACCACAGAAAAATATATCAATTTTAATAATTTGGTTCCTCAACTTATAAGATTCCCCAATTTTATCATTTTGGTTTTTATTAAAGCATCTAGTTTTCTAAAATAATTAATTTAGCAATTAGGAATAAAATAAAGTGATATTTAATAGAAAATATAGATCCAATTAATTATTAATATTATATATAATTTATAAAAAAATACCATGTTTTTTGGAAATTAATTTTATTACAAGCGCATGTGATGCACTAAAATTCTACTTAACCCGGACCGTGTAAACAATGTTTTTACAATATAAGGGTCAATATATTAACATTAAAAGATAAATAGGTCCATTAATAGACCATATTTAATATTTATTAAAACATATAAATCATTTGGTATAATATATTATTTTTTATAAATTTTAAATCATTTAATAAAATATAATTTATTTGTAAAATAATAATAATGTCAATTTTGAGATTATTTATTAAATTTTAATTTTAAAATATCAATTTAATGTTAGATTTAAAATATAATAGATTTAAATATGTGTAAAATGATATATTCATCTAGAAATGTAAATAATTAAAATAATTCAATCAATTATCTTTACTTTTAATATTTATAGTACAATTTATTTTAGTTAATTATTTACTAAATAATTCTAACGTTCGCGTTTCTTATGCTTTTTAAGTAATTAATTCATATCTAAAAATTATTAATAATTTGTTTTTGATAAAAATATCCCAATTATATTTCAACAGGATATGTATTACTAAAAATATCATTTTTTGTACATATCTCAATATTTTATAAATGCTAAAGGAAAAGAAAATCCTTTTTTGTATTTTTTTCTTATTTAAACTTTTATATAGGAAAATTCCATATAATAATATCCCAATAACACATAAAATTAGAACCAAGTGGGTATATTGTCTAATTATTTCCATCCAATTGATTTTGGACAACTGTCCAGGTCATAGTGGTCTTTAAGATTAATGATTAGTCCTTTATTATACTTAATTTTACCTTATTCACCATAATTAATTTTTATCACTTTCATTAATATTAATGGTAATAAATTATTTTGATATTATTATAATAAAAATATTATACTGATTAAAACCATTTTTGTAGATTTTTCAAAATTCAAATCACAGAAGTGGGAAATAAAGATTAATACTAATCATTCATACTTGGTGAGGAAGAGAGGATTTTAAATTAAAAATTGTCAAAAGTTAAATAAGCTTTTATATCCAATTTTAATATAAATATCATTAAAATAACCAAAATTGGGTTAATATAATTATATTTTATCTATTTTTACTTTATAATCCAATTGAAAATAAAATTTAACATTACTAATTTTGTAATCAAAAATGCAGTTTTAATAAAAATGATGTATTTATCAGTATTCATCAAGAAATGAAACTTCATAGAGAAATACCAAAAAATCCATATATAATAGTTTTTATATTACAAATCAAAAAATAATGTTTATTTTGACATTTAAAATTTATAAAATTTTCAAAGTATAGTATTAAAATAAGTGCACCATTAAAAGGCTGTAAAACCCAGTTTTGAGTGTAACGTAAGATAACTTAGTGTGGCATGTAGATTAAGATTAAAATAGTGTTTTATATAAAGAGAGACAAATTAATATTTATTCTAACATTAAAATATTTTAAATTCATACGGAGTTACAAAACATAAGTTCTCTATAAAATTACAAGTTTGGTAATATGACATTGGAAACTTAGTGTCAGTCGGAAGTACCTTTTTCAATAAAACCAATAGTATGTCAAATGATGTATCATAACACTGATAGAAAGTCTCAATTTTAAACAAATCCATGATAAATAAAAAATTACTATAAGAAGTGTTGGGATCAAGTTGGCTAGAAGTTGTTCTTGGAAGATGAAAGTTGTTTTTTTAATGTGTTGTCTTTTATTATAAAAAAGAAATAAATCACCACAATTTGTATATGTTATTGATTAGACTCATCATCATAATAATAAGACCATAAAAACAATTATTAAGAAATTATATCTTTTTGTGAAGAGGTTTTTAATGAGAAAAGGTTCATCGGTCCCAAAGAAAGCTTTAATTAGAATGAGGAAAGGAATCATAGTACAAATGAATCCAATGTAAACCTGATGATTCATTACTGGTATTTGAGTTCTCATAAATTATATGTTGTTTGCAGAAGATTTTGTTACAATATTAAAGAAGGAAATGGGGTAATATTGTTTCCAATCATTTTGAGGTTTGGTTGGAAGGAAATAAGTTCATGCAAGATGAGGATGTTATAATACTTTACAATATAAGTCAGATGACTTTATGCTTATCTTAATTTTTCCCAAATTAATAATGAAGTCATGATTACAAGTAGTAGTTTGTGAAAGAATAATGCTTCTGATGTAAAATTTTTCTGGTGTCATCTTATCAGTGTGAGATCCAAAAACACAAAATTTATTAACATTTGAGAATTTTTGTTCAGAACGTGTGATGAAAAAGATTTTAGTTTTTTGATAGACCAATAATCCAAAAGATATTAATCTTTGGAGAAAGATATTGGTAAGTAAAAACATACTTCTGATAGTGATCCATCGAATGTTGTGTTCCAACGATCATCTTTGTAATCCTGACACTGATCATCAGATGAAGTAATGGTTGTAAAAGGGAATCAAAGGTAGAAGAATTTAAGGAAGAAGACCTATAAGTGGAGGTTGTTGAAACTGATGAGAAAGATGGAGTTGTTGGGATATATAAAAAATAGGTTCAGAGATCAATCAATAATGTAGTCACCAAATTTTTTTTAGAATGATTTTTTTCTTTAATTAAGTTTACTGAAAAGGAACAAAAGTGTTTATTGTCTTAATCAAATGGGTCTAGAGTAACAGGACTGGAGAAAACACTCATACATCATAGGGAGTGTTGACGATCCTTTTCGTCACAGTGTCTAAAAGTATGCAAAGGGAAATTCCTTAGCATAAAGTGAATCATCCTTTGACAAAAACATCAAAAATTAACAATGGCTTGAGCAAGGATTCAAATGTACTTGGATCACGCAAGTTATCTCTTGGTCGCGCAAGTACACATGCGCGCCACCTAATTATGGCACATGTGACTTCCACACCCTTTTTGAAAATTTTCCTAGGGTCTCTTCAGCCTATAAATACCCCTGTGCCCCCCCCCCCCATTTTGGGGATGAAAAATTCCAGAACCTCAATTTTGAGCTCCCAGCGACCTAGTCTCTTCTCAAAGCTTATGAATACTTTTAAGGTAATTTATTACCTATATGGAAGATCTAGAGAGGGGAGGAAGGAATAAGTGTTGAAATTCATCAACACTTGCATGCCTGAGTGGCCATCCCTTAAGGGAAATGGCCACACATGCACACCGCCTAGCTCCTTCACCAGCACTTGCACGCCACACTTCTGTATGCCCTTAGGAATAGTACTAAGGGCTTGAGCCAAGTCTCGCCCAAGTATTAACCAAAGGGATAAAATTCACTCAAGTACCCATGTGCCACGCAGGTATACCTGCGCGGCCCAAACATGCGTGCCCACGTAGTACCTACGTACCCACTTGGACTTTCACGCCCCTCTCTTTTTTGGGTGCCCTTCCTGCCCATTTCACCCCTCTTACAATTATCCCTCTCTCCTCTTCAGGATTAATCCTTCATAACTCTCTCCAAATCCATTTATGGCATGATTTCCTTGTTTGATTCGTTATCTGAAAGGAATTCATTGGAAAATCTCTCAAAACCTTTTGATTTACATATATTTTCATCACTAAAGTTAGAAAATTCATTCATTCAACCTCATCCT
The DNA here is from genome assembly GCA_963277665.1 of Viscum album. Classification (NCBI taxonomy): domain Eukaryota; kingdom Viridiplantae; phylum Streptophyta; class Magnoliopsida; order Santalales; family Viscaceae; genus Viscum; species Viscum album. Next base: position 291,785,442 of record OY728132.1, read on the forward strand.
TTAAGATGAGAAAATCCTCAACCCAAGCTTCCTTTTCAGGAGTAATCCCCAATCTCAAAGTCTACAAATATGGGCGTCCTCCTTAGGAGTAAGCCCCATGTACTCATTAATTTGGGAATCCTCATTAAGAGTAAGCCCCATGTCCTCATTACTTTGGGCATCCTCCTTAGAGAAAAGCCCCAGTCATAATTCCCTTAACAATTGCTTCCTTTTCAAGAGTAAGCCCTAGTCTCCAAGTTCCAAAATATGGGCATCCTCCCAAGGAGTAAGACCCAACCAAGGTTATCTTAACCTGGACTTCATTTTTAGGAGTAATCCCCAGTCTCAAAGTCTACGAATATGGGCATCCTACTTAGGAGTAAACCCCAAGTCCCTTAACCTGGGCCTCCTTCTCAGGAGTAAGCCCCAGTCTTAATTTCTCTTAACCGGTCCTAATTTACTTTTGATTTGGGCTTCCTTCTCATGAGTAAAACCCATTCATAAGTCCCCTCCTAACTTGGAGATCTTACTTAGGAGTAATCCCCAAGATTAGGATATCCAAATCTCCATAAAGCACATATACCTTTATGGAAACTATTTATATATTTCTTCTCTGATGTAAATCTTAATCTTCATCTATTTGGGCAGTCATACCTATATAAGCCCCACATCATTTCTTATGATTGCATCTTTCATGGAACAATCGTCTAATTTTACAAATACTTAATATTTCTTACACCGAGCATGACTCACATGAGCTTAGAGTGTAAAAGAATTTATGAAATCTTACTTTGAGCCATCAATCATACATAAACATCATACTCCCTTACTCGAACTATGTGGGTTCTGATTCCTTTTCAAGACAAAGTACACAGAGGTAGCCCATATGCGGGTATGATCCCAACTCTAAAATAATCCATGTCCTTCTGAATGACAATAATCTTCAAGTGCCCCCCTAAGTGGATTTTAAACCAGTATGGTCATCATAATGACGAAGATACTTTTATGTATTGAAGGATACCATTGACCAAGAATCTCTAAAAAATACATATTATTCTCAATCTATGAAGAAACTCGAATACATATAATATATTCTCTAAATTTCTTAAATATTTAATCATTGATTGTCAGATCTAATGAAAAACTCATTTATACTTGGAAATGTAAAAATGATTTACGAACATAACTTAAATATATAAAGAGAGTCCTGGAGTTGATAATAATTCCCCTCAAAAAGGTGTGATGAGTCTGCCCTCCCATCCTCTCGACCAATGAAAATTCCTATGTATCCTCAGTTCACAACTAATGAGCACCTACCTTTATAAAGTAGGTTCAAATGGATATGGAATCATTGGATGTTTCTGGTTCTACAAACCAAACTGTTAGAAACCACTTGGAATGTTTGAATCTTAAATCAATAAGATCATCCCCAATTCCAGAGGAAAAAAAATGGTGAACCCGACATGAATCCTTAACCAAGTCAAAATGATGTTTTACCTATTTGTTAGGCCCCTATTTAAACTCAATGAGAGGGCCAACAAGACAGTCAATAACATATGTGCACATCCAAAAGATTTAGCTGCTGAACTTATCATGATTATGTGTGTTATATCAAAAAGGCACTCTTTTCCATGATCTTCTACATTACAGGAATGGATTTTCTTAAGTTAATTGTTGTGAATACTTCTGCTGTGAATGCATCCGCTGCTACTCCTGCTAGATCATCGTCTGCTCTGAGGTCAACATCACCTACTTAGTGTCTTCAAAGCTAGGTATCAAATGCACTGGTTAAGGAGTACCATCAAAATGGTACTATTCCAACTCTGGAGGTAGCTCGACAAGCCCTCCATGTGAACAAATAACCCTGGTCATCCGAACAACGACAACCAACGATCAAGAAGCAGGCGGTTCTAACCACCGTCTCCAACTGTTTCGGGTCATTATCCCTGGAACGCAATCACCATTCACTCCGATATTCTGAGGAGGTGAACAAGAAGGTCACTCAGGGCCTTAATTCAAGAAGACATAAGTTCTTCCCAAGGGCTCATATCAAAAATCACCACCAAACTTGTGCGATAGTGCACCCTCAACATGATGAAGATGTCCTCTCCAGGCGTTTGGCTTAGGTTCCTCAAACCCGAGTAGGAAAGAGGATCCACGAGAGGTGAAAACTTGTTAATAGTGAGCATATTCTCATCTATTCCATTTTCGGAGAAGTCCACCAACATAACATGTTGACAAGCAACGAGCAGGCACACACACCCATCCGTTTTAATTTAGTTGTCCAGCAGACTCGTCTGGCAGCATCACATCAATCCCACAAGGCCATTCTGGCAGAGTACTATAGACAGGAATAAAAACCTGTTTATAAATCATTAGCCAGTAATCAGGATCGTCTAACTACATACAATGAATCCCGCCAACCCAATGAGTTGAAAACTGGTAAACATGCACATACACCTGCTTACACTCATCAAACCTACCAGGAACCTCGTCTGTCAGTATGGAAGGAAGCTCGTCAACCACGTTCATCAGAGTGTAATAAGAAGACACATACACCTACTAGTATTGTTCAAGCCTACCAATAGTCTCGTTTGGTAGCATTCAGAGAAGTCAGTCGGAATGCTCTGGTGACAAATAAGAGGAAGAATCGACTCTCTGCCGCCACACATGAGTACTGTCCGGATTCACTAACAGGAAAAGGAGGACATAAGAAGGCACATACACCAATTCCAAGCACGTAATGGACGTATATCCCCGTTTCGGTAGCTGATGTCACCAAGAATATTTTATCAATGTTGAAAGAGCAGAAGCAAATCCCTGCTAATATTCTCGATGCCTTCCAGGATATTATAACAGCTTCAGCAGAATCTAGGGAAAGACACATAAATCTATCACTACCAGTGGAGTTAAAAATCAATAGTTCAATCTGGAATAGACACACACCTCTATTCCAGTCCAAGAGGGTTTTGGGGCGTACTCTCCCATATCATACGGACAACCAATTTAGGCACATACACCTGGGTTGAGAGGAGATAATCATACTAACCTGATCATTTCTCCTAAGTAGGTACATACACCTGCCAAATTGAGTGATAAGGTATCTAAGAAAAAGACCAGCCCAACACAGTCAAGAAATCAAAGGCCCATATGTGATAAGGCCTTACTCGATGCTGGAGTTCTTGATGCACTTAGACAAATGTCTGTTGCAACTCAAGATTCTTCTCTCTCAGTTCCTAATATTGTTAACATTAATTCTGAAAGTCTCCACCCGACACTTCCTCATGAAGTATTTCGTCATGACAAATCAGTTGATCTCGAGATTTTATCTTCAGATAAGAGCCACAAGAACCCTCTGTGCAGTCATTAGTCCATGGAGAAAAATGTTTCATCTTTTGATGTAACAAACCATGGTGATCCTCCCCATGATGATGAATTTATCTTTGAAAGTCAACTCCAAAGTAGTGCTTCACATTGCTTGGAATATTCTCTAACAGACAATGTTGTGATGATAAATCCATCCTATCTTGAGGAACTTGAAAATTTGAAGCCAGTCATGTCTGATGCTTTAACAATAGAAGGTGAAATACTTTCTCAACCAGAAGATAGCCCAGGGTGTACGTCATTGTCCGAACCACCCCTATGTCATGCATCTTCTAGTTTGATCAGTGATTTCTCTACCAATCTTGTTGAATCTGATGAAGCAACAAGGAAGCACCCACTCTTGTCAAATAAGGTATAATAATCTTCATTTAATAATAATGATGAAGTAATGAACATTAGAAAACAACTGGAAAAAGGTGAAGTCCCAGTTATGTTTTGGCCTTTGGCTGATTCTCAGTATGACATTCTAGAAATATTGATGGAAGATGGAATTCATGATATTCGTCTTAACATATCGAAAACTCTTTGCCAATTGAAAAAGAAATTATTATATTTTGATGAATATGAAAATCATGTTAAGATAATATAAGGGTTACAATGAAAAATTTACTTGGCATCTCTATCAGTCTCTCGATATCCGAGGGATGAAAAGCAACAGAGATCCCTTCAGCATTCATGCCTTGGCACACTAAGAAGATTGCACTAGTTAATTTCCAATGCCCCATATGGTATTCATATTAGGGGATGGGTTGCTCATGGAGAACTAAATTTTTCTGTGCTCTCCAGTCGGCAAAGTCCACTGAAAATGGTCTCATGCAATGTTATTTTCTTTAGCCGGCCACAGTTAATATGTTTTATTTGAAATAACAAGATTGCCCAAGAACAGGTTTCAACTAGTTCCTCTCAAAATCAAGCATATAGAGAATAATATGTTAATTTACTCCAGCATAAATCAAACGACAATATTGAATAGGCCTCTTGTTTGGAGCGAGCACATCACCAAGTGACAGAAGTGTCTGAAGTCATCCAACGGTCTTTTGAGCTGGGTGATAAAATTGGATGCAGGTTGATGCATCCAGCTAATTTTCAGACTAAAGTCCACAAGATCAGAAGCGATTTAAAAAAGGTATCATATATAACATGTGAAGAACCACCCCATCTTTCCAGACATAGAACTCTTTTAACCCAACCCTCAGAATCAGCAAATAGGATTCGAGGAGTTGGGAAAAGATGGTAGGAACATCCCCAGTCCACCAAACTGGGGACTTTATCAAATCCTCAACCCCTCCCTTAAAGAAAATTTGTCTTCTCTCAATTGGGGAAGAAGCCTCAAGAGGAATGAAGGGCCAAATTATCATGAGATTCCCTCCAAATTATGGTTCATCAAGAAGTTCCTGATGGATCGAATCAACAAAAGGCAATGTCTCATTAATGACATGGAAGAAGACAATATCACAAGAATGTTGATAGAAGGGTTGTGATGCGTTATGAATCAATTAATTTCATATATTTTGTTGCTGCTGATCCACCAGATGTGGATCATTTAGAGGGATCACATAAAGAGGTTCCTACTCAAAAATTTGTACACACAGACACAAATGAAGAAGGTGTGCATACACGAAATCAAAGTCTTACTCAGAACCTTGGTAATATTTCAAGTAACCCACATCCCCCTCTCCGAAAAGGATCCAATAAGGGGAAAGAAAAGAATCAGGTTACATACCCTTCATGTGGATGAGGCCAATCACTCTGACTAGAGAAAATATTTGCATAACAAGAGGAAGAAATGAAGGAATTAAGGATGATGAATACAGAATTAATTCAGAGTAGTCTTCTCCTAAGCATGCATGATTCATTCAGTCAAAGGAATTTGTTGTGGCCACATAGATGGATCAAGAATATCCTCCTTTATCAGTACACCTTCACAGGTCTAATTCTACAGGTCAAGTGTAACAAGAATTGGCGGTGCAACCATCAGTTTCATTATCAGCCACCACATCTGTAGCAGCTCCATTCATTGCACCTGTTCAGTTCCAAGATCAACCAGAATATTCTCAAAAGTTAATAACAACTATTGAGTCATTAACAGCTCGGTTGGAGGCTATGGAGGGAAAGCGTGCTCAAATTCAACCAGAAAAGAGAGATTACCCTTAGTGGGTTGATGCAATTCCTCCCCCATCAAATTTTTCACGTACCACATTCCCAATATTTAATAGTTTGGGAGACCCATAGAAACACTTAGCAGATTTTGTTTCTCGTTGCGATCCTATGATAAGAACCCTTCAGCAACAAGAAGCAGTTAAGCTTAGGTGTTTTGTACAGTAATTACAAGGACCAACTTTTTTTTGGTACATAAGTTTTCAATCCCAGTCAGTTACCGGATGGGAGGATCTTCTACAAAAATTCCTTCTTCAGTTAAGCTCAATGTTTCCAAAGACAACAGTTTTTTATCTTAAAAACTGTAAGCAAAGGGAGAATGAAAGGGTCTCAGAATTCATAACTCACCAGAAGGGATTAAAATATTCCCTAATCTAAGGAATCCTTCATGAGGAATTGTTACCAATTTGTGTGGAAAATTTGCATGATGAATTACGCACACCACTGATCCCTGTGAAATACACAGGAGTGTTTCGAGACCTTACATTGATCGCTCAGAAGATTAATGATTCTCTTACGAAGACTAAAGATAAACCTTGTGTAATTACATCAGATCCAGGAAGAATAATGTGTAGAGAAGAGACTGCTATAGTCATGCTTAAACAAGCACCTGTACCTGCTTTTACTTCATAGCCTTCATCTTCTCGAAGGGTTCATCCTCTTGAGCGTCAGCAAGATAAGCTGTTTCATCAATGTGATCAAAGAGATGAAAGATAGAAACAATTTGAGGATCTGAAAAGAAAAACATACTCTTTCTGAAATGAACAAGTTTCTGGTTACTTCATTTCGGCTCTTGAAAATAATTTGGTTCAATTGCCAATGCCCAAGATGCCGAATAAGGAAGGATATGAAGACCATCCAAATTATTTCCCATTTCATCAGATGTTGGGGCATCCCATTTTGGAGTGTTTTGTTTTTAGGGACCTCCTTCAAAAAATGGTCGACTTGGGACAAGTGAAACTGAATGTTTCTTCATCTCAGGTAGCATGTGCTAATGCTACAGTTCCGGAGGAGGAAGGCGAGTGACAAGAAGTAAAAAAAAAATAATTCACAATATTATGATGATTGGATGGTTATAAAAATGGTCAACTGAACTCATTCTATTTTGCGAACACAATTGGAGAAGCCAATTGAATCTTCTGCCATAAATTCCACAGCAAAAACCTATTCACCAGAGGGAAAATCCTCAAAGAAATGGAATAATTCCAAGAAAGATGAACAATCAGAATAAGACAAGTATGTGTCAAATCCTAAGTTGTCTTTGAATCTGGAAGACTTCATTCCATCTACTTCAAATCCACAGGCACTGCCCCACCAAATGGCATAGCCTAAATAGGCTAATCAGGCAGAGTCTTCATCAGATGAAGAATTGATCTTCGATTCTATTAATATGATTAAATTAATAGATCCTTATGCTAGTCGCAGTTTTGATTTTGATGAGCCCTAATTCCCTATATCAAATAGAGGAATCAGAGGAAGTTACAGAGGCTCAGAATACAGGGGAAGACGTGGATATTTCAAAGGCCACTATTCGAATTCTACCTCTGCTAGAACTGTGTATGCGACAGAAACTCATGGTATATCCCTTCAACGAGCTTAACAAGAACAAGATTGTTCTTCCAAACAAGTAAGACTTATTCCTGGCACAATTATTTTGGAAGATCGATTGAAGGTTCCAACTTCATCCTCTCAACAAGAAAATACACCCAATCGGTCTAATATTCCAAAGGTAGGAGTATTACCGACTCCTATCCGGGTACAAGATGCATCAACTTCCAAATCATCAACTTCCAAGGAACCTGCTAAACCACATGTTCCTGTTGGTAAACTCATACCTTTGGATAAAAATTATGATGTATTGAAACACTTGGCCCAAATATAGGCCAATTTATCAATTATGGATGCTTTGAAATTATCAAAGGATCTTGGGGAGGCACTCATCAAGGCTTTGTCAAGTAATCAGTAGTTTGAGACTGAAATTGCTGCAGGTGAAGTCTACTAGGTAGAGAATATTCCTGCAGAATTCCATGCAGTGATATCTTTTACTAATGAAGATGAATATAATGTCGTTCATGGACATATTATACCTTTGTACTTATCTGTCAAGGTCAATGGTGTAGACATTCAAAGATCTTTCATTAATAATGGTTCACGAGTCAACCTCATACCTATTCGTACACTTCGTCAGTTGGGCCTTATGGAATATGATTTATCTCCTTCTACTATGATGTTACAAGGATATGATAAAAATGAACAAGAACCACTGGGTGAGATTAAACTCAGAACTCTGTTTGGAGATCTTGTATCTAATTCAGATTTCATGGTTGTTGATAGAGACTCACCCTTAGACATCTTGTTTGGATGACTCTGGCAACATCAACATGCAGTTATCCCTTCATCATACCATCAATGTCTCAAATATTGTTTCGATGGTCATGTTGGGAAATTGTATGGTGAGAAATCCCCATTCAAGACACGTGAATCTCAATATATTGAGGAAATATTTTATAATATGAAGGGAAATGAGAAATACACAACAAAAGAGATAACCAAAGTTAATGCTCCATATGGTTTGGAAATGATTCTAGTAAACCCGTTAGCACATGTGGGTACAGATTATGTGTTTCCTATCAGTCAAATTGACATGACAGACCCAAAAAAAACTCTTATGGAAACCTCTATAATGTCAATCACGACAATCAAGCTAGACAACATGGGAGAATGTAGTGATCCACTAAGTAATTATGAAAGCTCAAATGGAGATGTCATCATTTCATCTGTTGAAATCCAGCAAGTCTATATTTCGCCAACCAGGACAGAAGAAGTTATATAAATTTTAGAGTTGAATGATGATGTCGATTCTCAATCTATCATCTCCTTTGTATTACCCAAAGAAGACCCTTCAAAATCAATTGGGTCAGAAATGGAAGCTTCTTCTTCAAGATGTTCAAATTTTTGCATCTCTTCTGATAATGGAAATTTTCCTTCATCATCTACTATGCAAGTAGAAACATAAGAAATAAAACATGTTGAAGAAGAAGAGGAAGATATCAGGGATGCTCCTCCGGCATTTGAAGAGGATTTCTCTACCACCGTGGATGAACACAGAGAAATAAATATGGGTACAAAAGAATATCCATGCCCCACTTTAATTATTACAGATATGACTCTTGAAGAGCAAGAGATGTATATTACCATTTTAAGGAAAAATCAAGAAATTTTTTCTTGGATCTATATAGAGATTAAAGGGCTTGATCCTGATGTTTCAACTCATCGTTTGGGTTTTCCAGAAGAACATTGAGGATTCAAACAAGCTACTAGATGAACACACCCAACCAACGCTTCCAAAATTGATGCTGAAGTGGATAAGCTCATTAAATCTAACTTCGTCAGAGAAGTTAAATATCCCAAGTGGTTGGATAATTTTGTCCCAGTGAAAAAGTAGCATGGGAAAATTAGAGTTTTCATTGATTTCGGAGATCTTAATCGGCATTGTCCAAAGGATGATTTTCTAGTTCCGATTACATAACTATTAATTGATGCAACAACTGGCTATGAATCACTTGCCTTCATGGATGGATATTTTGGGTATACTAAAATCTGAATGGCTCCATATGATGAAGAATCTAAAGACTTCATAGCCCCTTAGGATGTGTTTTTCTATTGGGTAATGCACTTCGGCCTAATGAATGCAGGTGCAACATATTAGTGTGCCATGCACTGCATCTTCAAACCTTTTTAGGGAAGTTCGTTGGATGTTACGTGGACGATTTAGTACTCAAATCTAGGAAACATTCAAATCACTTGGCTGATTTGGAAGTCATATTTCACAAACTTTGGCAACATAATTTGAAGATGAACCCCTTAAAATGTGCTTTGGGGGAAACCTCAGGAAAATTTCTCGGCTTAGTTGTACACCATCGTGGTATCGAAGTCGATCCTGATAAGACAAAGTCAATCCTTGTTATGTCCCCTCCTCGAAATCTGAAATAATTTAGAGGACTTCAAGGACATTTAGCCTATATTCGGCATTTTGTCGCTAATTTGGTAGGAAAAAGTTTACCCTTCACAAAATTGATGAAAAAGGGAGTCACTTACGAGTGGACTAAGGAATGTCAAGAAGCATTTGATATTCTCAAGAAGAATCTCTTGAGTCCACTGGTGTTAATGACACCAGTTGAAGGATGTCCACTTATCCTCTATGTGACAGCTTTAGATTGATCATTCAGTGCCTTTCTTGCTCAGAAACATGATGCTTGGAATGAAAAAAACCTCTACTATCTTAGTCAGACTATGCATGAAGAAGAAACCTGATATTCAAGTATTGAGAAGTGCTGCCTAGCATTAATCATTACAGTTCAAAAGTAGAGACACAACCTGCAACATCATGAGGTTGAATTGGTATCTCGCAATAACCCGCTCAAATTCATCCTTAGTCATCCAATGCTTACAACACATCTGACAAGGTGTGAAGTTATCTTGCATTAATATGATATTAAATATGTGTCTCAAAATTCAATAAAGAGCCATGCTCTGGTTGATTTCATGGCTGAACATCCTTCAGTGGAAGACACATCTTCAGATATTGAACTCCCTGATGAGAAGTCTTATATATTCAAGAAAGTCTTCAAACATGGGAAAGGTACTTTGATGGTTCTTCAAGAAGTCCAATAGGGAGTAAAATGGAAGATACTAAATTCAAAAAAGTTGGCTTAGGAATTGTGATCATTTATCCAGAAAAGGAAGTGTTGCCTTAATCATTCTCATTGTTGGGAGGCAGTACAAATAATGTAGCAGAATACCAAGCTCTCATCACAGGCTTGGAGTTGGTGCTTCAAGCACAAGTGAATCACTTGAAGGTGAAAGTTGATTCAGACATTTTAATCAAACAAGTCAATGTGGATTATGAAATAATAAAAGAAGAACTAATACCTATTTATGATTTCATCAGAGAGTTAATGGCATAATTCCCTTCGGAACCAAAATTTTCTTATGTCCTAGGATCACAAAATTCCCAAGATGATGCACTGTCCAATATAGCCACAACTCTAGCGGATCCAAATCGGGATGAGACAAGCAGTAGTATTTCCCGCTGTCATACAATTTCTCCTTATGTTCAAATCCGAACAGAGGGAATCAATGAAATTAGTCCCATTCCTAAACCATATGGTCACACTACGGGATGGATGACACCTATCAGGGAATAATTCAAAATTGAACACTTCCACCTAATGGAGCTAGGAAAGAATAAATCCGGCCACAAGTCTTCAATTTTAATCTTTATTATAACCCAGATCACCTAGAGAAAATTCTTTTCAAGCGTGGTTTTGATGGATTTCTCTTCAGATGGATTGATGGTGAAGAGACAATGGCTGCCATGAAATAAGTGCATGCACGATTTTGTGGTGGCCACCAGTCTGGACACAGACTGTATGATCAAAATTGAAGGCTTGGGTACTTTTGGCCTTCAATGATGCAAGATTGAGTTGATTTCAAAAATAAGTGTAATTCATGCCATGTAAATGACAACATCATTCATCAACCTCCATAGTTGCTTCGTACTGCTAAAAACTCATTGCCATTTTCCACATGGGGAATGGATGTGGTGGGACCTTATCCTTCAGCTACAGCCAAGAAGTTTAAGTATATTCTTATTGTTACTGACTTCTTTTCCAAATGGGAAGAGGCAATACCTCTCAAGGAAGTTAGTTCTAAATGCATTGTTAGCTTCATCAAGTCTAACATTATTACCAGATTTGGTGTCCCTCATAGCATTTTAATGGAAAATGGAACCAACTTCTGTTCATTTGAAGTGAAGAAGTTGTATCAAGAATACAACATCAAATCCAATCATTCATCTTGGTATCATGCAACGTCCAATGGCTATATATAATCCTTCAACAAGACTCTATCGAATATACTGCAAAAGATGGTGGATAAAAATAAGAGGTCATGGCCTGATAATCTCTTTCATGATTTATGGTCTTGTCAGACTACTATCCACACTGCAAAACGGTCCACTCCATATTCAGTGGTATATAGAGGGGAAGCAGTCTTTCCCATTGAAGTTCAATTACCTTCGCTTAGAGTAGCCTTTTGTGATCAATAATCTACAGATGAAAAATCTCAAAAGCGATTGGTTGAATTGGAATGGTTAGATGAGAGAAGATTTTTCACCCTTCTCTACTTGGAAGTCTATCAGAATCAAATAGCATGAGGTTTCAAAAAAGAACTTAGTCGTCGTTAATTTGTTCACGGAGAATTGGTATTAGTTCATAGAAATCCAATGATACCTAGAAATAAACCTCCCATGCTTGAAACAAAGTGGGAAGGACCTTATTCAATACATAAGTTATATTCTAATGGATCTTATTCTTTAATATCAATGGATAGAGAACTCATCACTACTCCAACCAATGACAGATTTATGAAGAATTATTTTGTATAAACAAAAAATACTCCCTTAACGGTTCATGCATATGACCTTAAACTATTTCCATATCCCTTACATCCCGAATGACGTTAAACTTCACCATCCAAGGTCCATGCAATCGACTTTAATCTATTGGCACTTACGTCCAAAATGACGTTAAACATTGATGTCCAATCTACATGACGCTAAACTGTACAGAAGTACTTTTCTATCAACAAGATGTTAAACATCATAACCAATGGTCCATGCATATGACCTTAAACTATTGGCATTTCTCTAGTCCCCCCAAGATGTTAAACTATGTCCCTTTAATCATTCTATACGGCGTTAAACTATACAACAATGGTACATGACTATGACCTTAAACTATTCGCACCATCGTCCAACAGGACGTTAAATGGTATCGGCCCTTTTTTTGTCCATCATGACGTTAAACTGTGAAAAAATACCTAATACATCCAACATGGCTTTAAATGGTGTCCCATTTTGTCCTTACTGTATGACATTAAATTCCAGAGTCCCCTTTTTGTCCAACATGACATTAAACTATATTTTCCCCATCTTCCTAACTAAATGACACTAAACTATACAGATATCCATTAATATGTCCCACATGATGTTAAACTTTATTTTTTCCCTACTACATGACACTAAACTGTGAATAACACATAGTCCTAATTGCCTGACATTACACTGCATAGTCCCTTTATATGTCCTACATGACATTAAACTATGCATCATTAAGGTTATTGTTACCTCTTGTTTCCCACACTGAGTATGACTCACGTGAGCTTAGAGTAAATTTCAACCATAACACCCTCTCTGGGCCGCTAACCATGTGTAAGTCTCAACACCATTTTAGGTCGTTTTCTTAAAGAACAAATTGATCACTAATTCTTTCTGTAATTAAAATATGCGGACTTTTATCCTTGCCTTCTAGGCTGGGTACGTAGGCAACCTCCCATGGTTCAAGCACAAAACCAATCTCTTCACATTGGTGTACCTTTTTCCTTGCTATACGACGTTAAACTGTACAACATTTTTGTCCTGTATGACAATATACTAGAATATTCATTGATACCCTCACCTGAGAGGGAATCATTATTTACATTTATTTTCAATCATGTTATATATGAAAGACTATGTGCATACATGGTAATGGATGAACCTTTTATCTTGGGTCAAACCGTCATTGCACTAATGTTCCCTTTTCACCCTTAACTTGTACGAACCAAATCTATACAGAGGGTTTTTTTAGAACTACGTGGGATTGATTCCCATCATTATGGGATACATAGGAACGTTCGAGTGTCCCTCGAATTCAGCCCCATGTCTTTGGGCCTAACACCTAATTCCACTTTCAGTCCCCTGGCTGAAAAGACCCCAGGAAAACACACACTGTGTATTTCTTATAATGGTCTGAGTTATATGACCGTAAACTAAGATCTCCCACACTTTCATCAAACATGACATTAAACTACTTTTCATGAACTACGTATGGCTTGATTCCCATTCTTATAGGATATGTGGGAATGTTCGACATTTTAATTCAGGACCCATCCACAACATGATTATGGTTAGCATTGATCTGTGTATCTCTGTATACATTGGACAATACCCATATTTATGTGTCATAATCCTAGTATTAAATACATCCAGATCTTTATAACCCTTTTCTTGACTTCTGGTCACAAAATGTCCAATTTCTGAGAATTATTCTTCCTGAACATGCAGCATGTTCCCTTAGGTGGCCTTGCATAAACAGTATACATAACAGACTTATCAGAAAAAAGATACTATTATTTGACTATACAACTAATGCCCTTAGGTGGCCCTGCATAATTCAACCCCGTAACGGGTTTGTGAAAATAGTGGTAACTTCATTTTTGGGATGAAAATATCTTTTGTCCTTAGTTGTCTTAATGAAAATATGTAGAGATCCGCAAAAAGAAAAAAAGGCCATCCTTAACGTATCGGTCCAATACTCTTTTTCATGATCTGAATGTATTCAAGTCTAAGGCTTATATTTAACTTCCCTACATTTGGGTCAGACCTTCGTATTAGTGACATTCATCCAATTCTTAGAATATCTTTTTTTGGTAATATCTTTACCATATTAATGTACCTATCTCCATACAGCAAACTCTATGCTTTGAAAAATTTGAACCCCCATAAACTTCCACTTTCTTTTTAGCAGTAGAAAAGTATATTTCTAAGAGTTCTTTTGCCTGACTATGTAGCACGTGACCTTACACGACCTTTCATAAGTAGTCTACATAACAGACTTGTCAGCCAAATGATGCTATTATTTGACTATGCGGATAATTACCTTAGGTGGAACTGCATAATTCAACCCCCTAATGAGTTTGTTAAATAATGGAAACTTCATTTTTAGGAACTACTTCTCCTAATGCCTTTTAGCCCTTTTTTGTATCATTCCTTAGATTCAAAATTTCTTATGTCATAGTTTACATGTTTTCCTTCATACTTGAGTGTGGTAAAATGTTTTCAGATAAATTGACAAGGAACTGAGTCAATCTTAATCTATTTGGTCAAATCTATTCCGACATTAAACATTATCCTCTTTGTGTCTGATGTGCATGAATTTAAACTTCCCACAAAAGGCAAGGAAACTTTGAATAAAAGTCAAGTTCAATCTCACTAAACATAAATTTTGTATGATTTATGTAATATTGATCAATTAAAAGATTCATAGTTTTTAGGGTTATTTATTTTATAATAAATCCTAGTAAAAATCAAACTATGCTTACTAGGCCCATTGGGTTAGGTAAAAATCTAAAGCAGGTAGAAAAGAAAAATGTGTGCACAGATGATTGAAAATGAAATCATTCTTTCCATTTGATCCACAAGAATTAGAAGGATGTACATAGATTGGAGTCTCTTCTCTTTCCCAAGAAATTACAAAAGACTGTCAACAAAAGTATTCACTTGATGTACAGCATCCCGAGCTTCATCAACAGCCACTTGAAGCTCATTCACTCGACCAGCTTCACTATTTTCATCTAGATGGAGTGCTTTCTTGGCATCTGCGATGGATTTCATACCACTCGTTTGAGCTCCCTCCAATGAATTATTGAGTTGGTCAAGTTCTCCAGTAACATCATCTAACTGTTGCTGAAGGTGCATCTGCTGGACTACATTATCTTTGATTATATGCTTCAGTTACATCATCTTGGCAGCATAGTAAGCCTCAGCTCAGGATACTGTAGCCTCAAATTCGCTAATGTTAGCTAACAGCTTCACCCTAGTCAGATATTCAAGACACTTTTTCTCTTGCTCCCTCCTTACAATGACTTGCTTCACTGCGGCATGGATCTTTTGATATCCAAAATCGCCAAGTCCCAGTATGGCATATAGGGATGAAAGTCATGGGATCTTCGATGATTGCTCTTCTAAAGGCACTTCAGATATGATCCTCTATATGTTTTTCCATGCATTGCGTCATGAAAATTGGAATGCCTTATGTATTTCTAGATCCATCTCAGCATCACTATCACAGGGGAGAATGTAATCTGGGATTAATTCACTTAATGAAGTGCCATGTTCTACTCCTTCCCCCATGACCTCTACTTCTTCACATTCAATTCCCATTGGGGCGAAGGCTGAGGCCTCACCTCCAGATCTAGATACTGAAATTGATGGCCCAGCATAATCAATTTAAAGCTTTGGTTAGTATCAAAGGATAATACAAGTTAACTGATTTTCTGGAAAATTATGTATAGTCACAAATATTGTTATCCCTTACCCAACGGTAGATCAGCAATATGAGAAGGCTCCTCCCCATCTATCCTAGCTTCAAAAGGATTTTGAGGATGATTTTGAGGAAGCTCCACTGGGTTCTGCTCCACTTGTGCTAATGTTTCTGCAATAGTAGGGTTTTCTGTACCCCCTTCAGTCATCGGTAGTTCATCAGCTTGCATAGACAGAACTGCAAATTTGAACTGATCATGATTAGACATGTAATAAGAAGTTATTTTTTAATAGGACAAAGGAGAAAACTCATCTCCATAATCTTCTAAATTACATGGTAATTTAACATGATTTATAAAATATTCGAAATATGCTAAATGTTCCATCATTTCATCTAATGTCACTTCAGAATCTTGGTTAGTCTCACTAGTGGGAGCATTTAATGTGTCTTCTTGGCGACCTTCATCATGTGGTCCCTGACCCTGGATAACAACTTTAGGTAAAATCGTGACATGATTTGAAATAGCTTCCAAAAGCTCTAATGCTGGGGTTGAACCTGAAGTATCACATAATGGAAGTCAGCGATGTTTCATTAAACATTTTATGATGCATTGTAAACTTACTAGAAGTAGGTTCTTCTGTTATTGCTACAGTAGCATGAGGGATACTGGGAACAGTTGCAGGCTCTTCTCCAGGAGTAGCCAAGTTAGCCTGAATTTTCAATTATTCCATACCACCCTCCTTGGACTACAGAGGAGGATCATTCCACTCCCTCATAGGGGAAATTCGAGAATCCCCTTCAATCGAAAGTAATATGAGAAAACTTTTCATGGGTATAGATTCATGATTTTCTGAAGGAATTACCACTACTAATGAAGCACTTTTATGTGGACTTCCTCCTTCATTTCCTTTGCTTCTTTTGTTTTTTGGGATTATCCGTCGTCTCACTTACAAGCACTTGAATTGGAGAATGTAAGGCCATGTCCAAATCTTCATTCATGTCCTACTGACCTGGAGATATCTTGCGTGATTCGTGAGTAGATTCATTTGCAGCCCCAATGGAGGTACCCCCAGGGCTATATTGTGGCGAAGGAACCTCAGTAGTTCCTTTATTTGAAAGATATAGGATGAATAAAATAATTTACTTGATTAACAAAGCATTGACTGAAATCAATTTTCAAGGAAAATAAGGAAATAAAAATTACATCTTCAAGGGCCACTTAATCGTGCCACTCCTCATCAGTCCCCTCAGCGGCACCACAATCAATCTTTTCCTTCACCCACTTGGTGACAGGAATGGAATCGTTAGTGGCATATATGAGAATTTCCATCTCTCTGATGTAAGCCCACACTTCATTGGGGTTATCCTTGTAATGGATATCTGAATAAGCCATAAGATCCCCTATTCTGGGGAGTTGTAGACCCTCGCATGAATCCAGCTAGGCAGTCTTAGAACCACAATATAGACTCTGTTATGTCTGGACAGCCTCTGGTCGTAGAAATTCAGTATGTGTACCAGAAGGCTGCGAGGGAGGTCCTATAATCTTGGACTTCAATTTCATCCCAGCACCTGCACCAATTGATAGAGAATAAGAAAATAATACATATTGCTCTAAAAGGTTATGGTGATTAAATTTCCACAATGATGTAACTCACCAGGATTTGATGGACTGGGTATTTTTATTCTGACCGGAGGAATATATCAGGCACAAGGTCACTTTTCTATTTTTTTAGCCTCATCATCCCCATCATGGGAATCCGGTGAATCAGTCCTAGATACGGAATATGGTGAATTAGCTTCAGGTGGGGAATCATCACCATCATGAGTAAGGGTTTATTTCTCTTCAGTCCTCTTCCTTTTCCCCACTTGATAAACTAGATGGTTCAGCACCCCTGTAGGATATGCTTCTATACAGTGCTTGGAATACCATGTAGTCAAGATATATGCATCCTTTTCAACCGGTATATCAAACACTACCCTGGCCTTCTCCCTATATGTCAGCAACCGTAGTTGGTGAGAAACCACCAGATGTAGCTCTGACCTGACATTCACGGGGGTAGATACAACAGTCTGCTGCAAACACTGGTATTGACGTTAAAATCTATATGGAGCATAGGCCTCGCATACAATCTCTCTATAAATTTTGGAGACCAGCACACCATCTCTACAAGCCAGCATGTATGCCCTTAAATCCAGGCTGGCTGTTCCATCATTAATAAACCGCCCGGTTGGCGGATTTCCATAAGTAAAGAAGTTGAATTCCTAATACATGCTCATCCTCACCTTCATGTCATAAGCATTGAGAACTAGTGGAGAAATTCTAGAGAATTCCTACACTGAGGTCCTGAAATAACTTCTAGGAATTTTCACTCCATTATATACATTATACGTCTTGAAGTGAGTGGTGATCCATCCCCAAAAAACATGGAATGGTCCCACTAATATTAAAGGAGACTTACCCGTGAAGACAATGAGTAAGCTCCTATGAATATTTGCCAAAATAGGGGTAGCCAACCAAACCATTTTTCCCATAGCCAACTTTGCCGAAATAACGGACATCCTGGGCCTAACGCCTCCCATCGAGTCCCTGACTGGCAGAAGAAAAATGCTAAGCGACAATGCCTAGAATCCCGCCAGACGAGTCTTCTTTTGGATCCTATGATTCACCTCATATCCCGACTTCTCAAATTCTCCTACTTCCATATTTAACCTGAATGTGCCAGGAGCACCCCTTTTCTCTGTTTTGGGTAAAGTGGTAGGATGAGTGGGCCTCTTCTCATTGGGCCCCTTCTTCTTGGATCCTTTCTCCTTTGATCCCTTTTCCTTCAGCTCCTTCTCCTGCTTATCGATAAGTAATATATTTATCTATTTTTTGGATGAATATACTTTCTTGAATGAGTCAGGGAGGCCTTTGAACTGTTGTACTTGTGGAATATTTTCAATAATTTTTGAGCAAAATCCGGGGTGTTCTCTAAATCATTCCAAGTCACCTTGGGAGGGATAAATTCATCATAAATATCACCCAGAATTGGATCCCCTGAGATCTTGTGGACATCCCACAGACTGATGCCTACTTCTCCATGATTTAGATGGAATGAATTGGTTTCTAGGATCCAATGGCTGAGTATTTCTGGAACAAAGTTATCATGCCTATATACATATGTTTTCCCCACTTAGACAGCCTTGTATATCTCAATGCCTTTCAAATCCTCGAAAAACTCTACATTGTTTTGTCTCACCTAGTATGACCACATCCAAGTTGCCTTCAAACCTCCTCCAGGATGTACGTCCCAACATTTATTCAAGCCTTTGTATTGATCTATCTGAGTGTTTTGGAAAATTGAGGGATAACAGTGTGGGTGCAGCTCAGGCTTATGAGGTTTCAGATCTGGCGTGCAAGGGTTATGATGCATCATATGGGCCTTCTCCACTGTTCCAGTACTTAGAAATGCTCCTCCACATGAAATATTTACTGAAGAAAAGTTGGTGTAATTCTAAAACCAAGAAATTGGAAGATAGTTCTTTGCCTCTGGAATGATAACTTCTCGTAGATGACCATATCCATACAAAAGTAGATAAATGCTCTGAGGGAAGTGATGATGATACTTCTTCAAATACTTATCCAAATATGGGAGATTACTATCGAAAATAGTATAGTCATCATGGACAATGATTCTCATCATATCATCAATCCATTTTCTAGATATTGTGTAAGTCGTTCCGATTCTCTTGGGAGCCATTGAATTTACACCAAAGTTGAATGAATTAACTATTCAATTAGTTGATTTTTCATATAATTTGTGAAGGAATTTGAAAAAATGGAAAAGGAATTAAGGCATGAAAGTATAATCTTGGTGCCCAAGTATGATGTGCCATGCAGGTTTTTGGCACCCAAGTATAACCGTGCAAGTCCAAATACCTTGACTGCAGCACGACAGTGAAGAAATAACAGAAAACAGAGCAACATGCTGGGCGAAGATAACTTGCGCAGAGAGATCTAGAAAATCCGAAATTCAGTGCTATGCATGAAAAATGGCCACATATATATAGGCTCGGTTGAATCTCTGTGCGCCTAAAGCCAATGCGCTCTTTAGCCAGCGTGATTAGCACTTGTGCGCCGCCCTCTCCACGCTCAGTACTTGCGCGATGAAGTCTCCTTGGTTTTTCTTTCTTTCCTCAGAATTACATCCACATTTCATTTCGGATCCAACTCTTATGGGGGAATTTTGTTGATGATTCTTTTCGTTATAGAGTATAAACGTATGCAAAGGGAAATCCCTTAGCATAAAGTCATTCATCCTTTGATAAAAACATCAAAAATTAACAAAGGCTTAAACAAGGCTTCAAATGTACTTGGGTAGTTCAAGTTCCCTTTTGGTTGCACAAGTACACTTTTGTGCCACCTAATGGTCATGCCGGTGACTTGCAAGACCTTTTTGAAAATTCTCCCAGGGTCTCTCCAGTCTATAAATACCCATGTGCCCCCCCCCCCCCATTTTGGGGACGAAAAATTACAGAACCTCAATTTTGAGCTCCCATTGCCCTGCTGTCTTCTCAAAGCGTCCTAATACTTTTAATGTATTTTCTTACCAAGAACGAAAGATCAAGAGATGGGGAGGAAGGCCTAAGTGTTGAAATTCATCAACACTTGTTCGCCTAAGTGGCCAACCCTTAAGGGAAATGGCCACACTTGCATGCTGCCTTTATCATTGACCATAACTTGCATGCCACACTTTTGTAAGCCCTTAGGGATAGTACCAAGGGCATGAGCCAAGTCTCTACCAAGTATTACTCCAAGGGCTTAATGTCGTTAAAGTACCCATGTGCCACACAAGTATACTTTCATGACCCAAACTTGCGTGTCCATGCAGTACCTGCGCCCCCACCAGGACTTGCGTGCCCCTCTCTTTTTGGGTGCCCTTCTTTCCCATTTCACCCCTTTACACCTATCCCTCTTTCCTCTTTAGATGAACCATCAGAACTCTCTCCAATGCCATTTATGGCTTGATTTCATTGTTTTCATCCTTATCAGGAAGAAATTATGTGGAAAATCTTTCAAAACCTAGTGATTTACACATCGTTACATCGCTAAAGATAGAGAGTTCATTCATTCAACCTCATCCTTTAAGATGAGAGAATCCTCAACCTGGGTTTCCTTTTCAAGAGTAATCCCCAGTCTCAAAGTCTAAAAATATGGGAATCCTCCATTAGAGTAATCCCCAAGTCATCATTAATTTGGGAATCCTACTTTGAAGTAAGCCCCATGTCCTCATTAATTTGGGCATCCTCCTTAGGAGTAAGCCCCAGTCATAATTCCCTTAACCTGAGCTTCATTTTCAAGAGTAAACCCCAGTCTACAAGTTCCCAAATATGGGCATCATCCTCAGGATTAAGCCCCAACCATGGTTATCTTAACATGGGATTCCTTTTTAGGAGTAATTCCCAGTCTCAACGTCTACAAATATGGGCATCCTGCTTAGGAGTAAGGCCCAAGTCCCTTAACCTGGGCCTCCTTCTCAAGAGTAAGCCCTAGTATTAATTTCTCTTGACCAGTCCTAATTTACATTTGATTTGGGCTTCATTCTCAAGAGTAAAACCCGATCATAAGTCCCCTCCTAACATGGACATATTCTTTAGGAGTAGGCCTCAATATTAAGATATCCAAATATTCATAAAGTACATATAACTTTATGGACTCGGTTCCTTGATTTCATTTCTGAAGAAAATCGTAATCTTCGTCTATTTGGGCAGTCATACATACATAATCCCCACATCATTTCTTATGATTTCACATTTCATGGCACAATCGTATGGTTTTACCAATACCTCTTGTTTCTCACACAGTGTAACAACCCAAGATTTTATGAAAAATATTCTTTTTAATTTCACCAATGTCTTGTGTTGTACGCTACACCAAAAGAATCTTGCACAACACACATCCTTAACTTTCCTTGCATTACACGCAATCGCGACCTTCCTCGATAGCGTGTGTAGTACGCAATAATGAGTTTCACTAAAAAAATATGCTATTAAAATATTATTAAAACAAGTCATTATGAATAGTAATAACCACTTTTTTAAATTTTGTAAATTTTATTTTTCAAAATGAAATTCATTTTTGGATTCGGAATATCGAAATTAGCCTAGGGTGAAATTTTGGTATTTTTCTGAAAACTTTCAATTTTTGATGAATAGTGAAACCACTAAGTGGTAGTTAAAAAAACTGAATTTTTCATAAAACATAATTTTACCACTTCTGTGAGTGGAATTTCGAAAATACGAGAGACACGATTAATATCAAGGACTAAAATGTTGTTCAATGAGATGAATATAATTTTTGGTGAATAACAACTTTTTACTTTTTTTTACCACGGTAAAAATTAAATAGGGTAATTAAGGGTAGAAATGATATTATTATTACCCTAACGCATGTCGTAATTCTATTGAAAAAGTCTAATTCGGCCATATACAAACATAGGAATAAAATATGACCATTTAGACCCACTTGGATTAGATTAGGACATTTATTATTAATTTATTTAAAGAAGGGTTAAAAGAGGTAAAATCAATGTTTATTTACTAAAACATTTTTAATATGGGGTTATACATATGATAAATTCGACTATAAATATTAATTAGAAATCTAAAAAGATTTACTACATAAGGGTATTTTATTTGTAATTTTTAGACATTAAATCATTTAATTTATTTATGACACAACGATGATGTAGTAATTATCTTATTAATGAAATATTGACATAATTGATGTTATAAATACCCAAATAAATATAATTTGAGAATTTTTATGAATTAAACTAATTTTATAGGTCAATATGACATGTTATTATTGATTTAATTAACTTTTTTAGAACTTATCATTCTGTTATGATTTTCACAAAAATCAATTACTAAATAGTGTCAAAATTGACATAAAATAGTTTTTAAAACAAATATTATATTATTAATTGTTATTTTATTCATAAAAATCTAAGGTTCGGCCAAATGACTTATATAAGGTTATATATATTAATAATAAACAACTTGGGGTTCGTTTGGCTTCTTATAGTATGTTTATTAACCTTATAGTGTAAGAACACAAGAAGACACGGTAAAAGTACAATTATTTAACTTAATGTTAAATCTAAATGATAAGGTTAAAATAGGAACCTAAACATGTCTAAATTCTATTGGATGAGAGGCTTTCGACCCCTCCCCACCTTAGCTTCTAAATATATCAATTTGGAGCTATTTTAAACCGAACTTGACTTTATAATAAAATAATATTTTTAGTTATTCCAAAGGTACCCCTCTCCTCCCTTATAAAAGGGCACCTCCTCCCTCTCTTCCTCACACAACTTTGAGCCTTCAAGCACGTCCATCCCCTGCAAAATTATCTTCTCCACTTCCCTAGAAACATCCTAGAGGTTCTGGTCTTCCACAAAGACCAATTTTAGTGCCCTAATAGGAGGTCTCAAAAGGCGCTTCGAAGAAGAGGTAATTTCTATTACCGATTATTTCACCTTTATTTCTTCTTCCACTTCATCTTCTTAGGTTGTTTCATTATGAAGTAATAACATCAGTATCACTCATATACTGATATGTAATTATAAGTAAAAAAAAAATCCTAATTCACCATCTATCCATCCTACGGAAAATGAAATCACCGCGCGTGCGTATGTACGGAATACCGTCTCCACGCCGTGGTGAAATATATTCTCCACCACCACCTTACTTGGATGGGTATAATGGTGTAAATAATAACTATATATTATTATTTTAAAGTGATATTGATTCTGAAATAGTATACATACACTCCAATACAGTCCCACGATCATGAGAATGATATCATCGCTCGTGCGTACGTACGGACTATCTTCTCCACGACGCGATGAGATTCATTCTCCACTTTAACCATTAATGAATGATTATAAAGTATATATAATAAGTAATCATGAAATATACGACATAATAATGATACTGGATTTATGTGTATATATATGAATTTCATCTACTTAATTCCGTTCAACTCAATAAGGAAACGAAAACAGCGTTCATGCGTACGTACGGACTACCGTCTCCATGAACGGTGTGTTTCATTTCATTTATCTATCTATTATATATATATATATATACTGAATATATATGATATATAAATCATGTTTTATATTCTGGAATTATGTAAATCATGATATAAGTAATAATAATGTCAAGAACAACAAGTCCAAACACCTACGATAAATGTAATGATTTTACCCAAAACGCTTCTTTAACATGAAATTTACAAAAGAATGGGTAATATAAAGTCATAAGTGAACCATATATGATATCATAACAATGCATATGATTCTGTAATAAGTTAATGACATTATTTAAATCATTATATAGGAGGTTCAGATATGTAAAATTCATATTGGACATAAGTTACGGGAAATATCACAATCTCACTTTTATCCGAGATTGTTTTTACTTTGGTAATTACTGGGGTGTATTTTATCATCCACATCCATGTTCCCTCAATATGTAATATTATTTCCATCCTTCTACAAATTTTTAAATCCAATTTTACCCTTCGGTGGGTTTTTATTAAAAGATATGAAAGGAATCTTTTGTCGTTTTTCGTACGAGGTACTTTTTGACTTTTCCGACAAAAGTACAAAGAATGTTTTTTTAACTTATAGGGCATGAATGGATTTTTAAAATAATATTTCCAAGAATATTCCTTTACAAGTTTTCATGTTTATTTTTAATCAACTTCTTTTAGTTTAAATTTGTATGAAATGATAACAAAGGAAAAATGTTTTTGAAGAAGAAATGATATTTTCCTCAAGAATTCATTTCAAGTGTTTTATCAAAATTATTTTCCATCTAAGATAATACAGGGTTCTGTTTTTATCCCTATTATTAAATTGATTTGATTATGTTGTGATGGAATTATTTTTATTAATTCCTTTATCTTATATGAATTGTTTTATGATGTCATGTTGTTTAAGAATCCCATTTTTATTACATGGGTTATGAAATGATGTATGATTTATGATTTTGTTGCACAAATAAGAATGGTATCATTATGAGATTGGTTGGACCTATATCTCTCTCCAATGCATTGGGTAAAGATTTTATATCTCATGAGATAGACATGGCTAGAATGGTAGGTTATACCGGTTTAGTGAAACAGGACTGAAACGAGGGTGACTCGGTTCAGAAAGGAACTTTGTCCACTAAGATAGTCTTGGAAATGAGTCTTGACTAACAAGAAATGATTCTCTATGACTATGTGTGAATTCCACAAAGTTTCATGTTTTAAGATATGATTATTGTGATTACATTTCACTGCCATGATTTACCCCATGTTATGAAATTATGATCTCCTTTGCAGGTTAAGATTTACAAAAGTCATGTGCTTATGTATATGATGTGATTGATATTTCTTTTGTTTATCCTACTGAGAATTTGAGCTCACCCTTTTATGTTTTCTTTTTCCCAGGATATAAAGAAAGGTTTTAGGTATAAAAAAAGAAGATCTTTATGGGAGATGTTGAAGATTGTTCACCACGATTAGAAGATTATGTTCCTAGTTTCCAAAGACACTAAACTATTATGATCCTTGCGTGTGTGTTTTTGTTATGTACTAAGTATTCCGAAAATGTAATGTAATGTCAATGTACGTCAAGCTTCGGGTCTCTACAGTTGGTATCAGAGGAAATGTTTAGTCAACCTTTGGAAACTAGGATGCGAAAGCGTTAGTGAGATCCCTAGAGATATTTCTTGGGTATGTCTAGGGATGTCCCTAAGGATAAGTATACATATAAGATACAGTCCTAGAACTACAGTAACGATCATAGAATTTAACCTAAGAAGTTAGATATTGAGGATACTCCCCCTTTATAAGGTTGTTTTCCCTAGCATGATTTTTGCCTCTCACACTATTCTTTTTGGGTTTTAGACGATTGATGGAACTCGAAGGAACCGTGTTGATCACTGCAATGGACAATGTAATGATTGACCTCCTGAACAAACAAATGTTATGGGAGATGGAGTGAAAAATCTTATTTCTATACTTACACAAGCTATGAATCATTCTGGACTTCCAAATGAGCAGAGAAGGGAACAATATTCTATTGAGTCCTTCATGAGGCAATGTCTACCTTCTTTTAGTGGGACTTCCGATCCACTTGTTGCTGAACAATGGATCAGTACCACTGAAAAGATATTTGCAGTTCTTCAATGTTCTGAACATGATAAAGTCATCTTAGCAGTGTATCGTTTGGAAGGTGATTCTTATTAATGGTGGAATCTTATCAAGAATACTAGGCCAAGAGATGAGATTGAGTCCATGGAATGGGACGAGTTCAAGAACTTGTTTTTCAGTAAGTACTTCCCTCGTATTATTCGAACAAAGATGGAAAATGAGTTTCTTGAGCTGAAGCAGAAGGATGATGAATCTGTAGGTATATACGAAGAAAATTTTACAAGACTTGCATGGTATGCATCTGGCATTATCATCCAACCTGAAAGTAAAGTTGATCGATTTTTCAGTGGCTTAAAACCAAGTCTTCGAAGGGAATTACCTGTAAGAGACTTCAGTAGCTATGAAGAAATTGTGCGTTGTGCTATGATGGTAGAAATGGATGTTGGTGTTACATATCCATCTCATGGTTTTGAAAAGAAACGAAAGATGGAGTTCAAGGAGAAATCTCAGAATAATGGTGAAAAGAAGATGAATGTTTCCTTATGCTCAAAGTGTGGAAAGAAGCATGGTGGAGATTGTCTTAAAGGGACTATAAAATGATTTAAGTGTGGAAAAGAAGGTCATCGAGCAGCTGAGTGTCGAAGTAATAGAAAAAGGGTTTCTAATGATGTGAATAAAGAAAACACTGCAGAGAACTCACCACCAACACTTCAATGCTTCAAGTGCAAGGAAATGAGGCATTATGCTAATAAATTCCCTAATCCAAGGGTTAGTGATGATCAACATGAGCAACCACTTAAGGCAAAGGACAAAGGGAAGTCACATGCGATCACTATTGGCGATGTTGAATATGACAACGATGTGGTGGAATGATTAAGTGTTTATGTAATGGGATTCCAAAATAATGTTGTATCATAAAGTATTGGATTATTTATGTGTTGGTCTAATGTAGTATTCAAAGTGATTGAGATATTTAACAATATTCATGAGCTCATGATTGATATAAGGACTAAGTGATATCATGGTTTGAGTATATAGAATTTTGAGGATTTTGGTTTGTGGAAAGTGTTAACTTTTAACTGCATTCATGTTTTCCCTAAGGTTCAATGGGTATTCATTCTTCAAAGAATACATGATTAAGGTATTCACATGTTTGTAATTTGACCAACAAGATATATCTTATGATATATGGGGGATAAATGATGGCATTCACGTGATTTTTCTATGACATTTCAAGTAATCATTTTCATTATACTATGAGTTTGGACCAAAGTATTTTAGATAAGCCTAAAGATTAGAATGGATTATGTTGGACATAAGTTAGGATAAAACGTTTTTCTATATTATTGATGGGATGTTATAGTAATATAGCTTTAGAAAAAGGAAAACCTGCAGGATGGGTGATAGCCCATCGCGTCGGACAAGGCTGTGGGAATCGAACCCACAACCGAAGTGCGACTGGCCTTTATCGCCTACCACTGCCTACAGGATGACCCTGTTTAGTATAAACTAGTTTTATTATATTAAGCAGTATGATATACGAAGTATAAGTCCATTTTAGGAACCATATATGATTAATCTCACTATAGAATGACTTATGGATATTTAATAACTTTTGCTAACCTTTTGTTGGAGACAGATGGAATGACCCGTCATTCTATCACATGATCTGCTAACACTTCACGAATAACAAATTCAACATCATTTATTTAAGAGATGAAGTAGAAATTGTTCAAGGCACGAACAACAGTGAGATTGTACCAAAATAAAGTAAGTATTTATTCTAATTCAAACTCTTCAACTTTAGGGAAACGATCTTGAAAACCAAAAATGTTTTCCTAGTGCTCTTATATCTGATTAATCAGATGGTACCTTAGATCGTCACAAATTTATGGATTTGTGATTGTTGGATTTTCCATAGCCATGTTCTCTACCACTCTCCATCAGAACATGATGGTTAGATTTTTCTTCCATATCCATATTTTCACCTATGTGGAAACCCAGTGATTAGTTTATTTGGGTAACCGTTACGTTTCATACATTCGTTTTTAAAGATTGGTTTTGGTATTCCTTTTTACGATGTGGGATTCTATTAAAGAAACTTTCGAATAGTGAACCATTTATAACCTCGATGAATTTCGAGGGCGAAATTCATTTTAAGGGGGGTAGAATGTAACAACCCAAGATTTTATGAAAAATATTCTTTTTAATTTCACTAATGTCTTGTGTTGTACGCTACACCAAAAGGAGCTTTCAAAACACGCATCCTTGACTTGCCTTGCATTACATGAAATCGCGACCTTCCTCGATAGCGTGTGTAGTACACAATAATGAGTTTCACTAAACAACAATATGCTATTAAAATATTATTAAAACTAGTCGTTATGAATAATAATAACCACTTTTTGAAATTTTGTAAATTTTATTTTTCAAAATGGAATTCATTTTTGGATTCGGAATATCGAAATTAGCCTAGGGTGAAATTTTGGTATTTTTCTGAAAACTTACAATTTTTGATGAATAGTGAAACAACTAAGTTGTAGTTAAAAAAACTGAATTTTTCATAAAACTTAATTTTACCGCTTCTGTGAGTGGAATTTCGAAAATCCAAGAGACACGGTTAATATCAAGGACTATAATGTGGTTCAATGAGATGAAAATAATTTTTGGCGAATAGTAACTTTTTACTTTTTTTTACAACGGTAAAAATTAAATAGGGTAATTAAGGGTAGAAATGATATTATTATTACCCTAACACATGTCATAATTCTATTGGACAAGTGTAATTCGAACAAATAAAAACATAGAAATAAAATATGACCATTTAGTCCCACTTGGATTAGATTAAGACATTTATTATTAATTTATTTAAAGAAGGGTTAAAAGAGGTAAAATCAAAGTTTATTTACTAAAAATTTTTAATATGGGGTTATACAGATGATAAATTCGACTATAAATATTCATTAGAAAGATAAAAAGATTTCATACATAATGGTATTTTATTTTTAATTTATAGACATTAAATAATTTAATTTATTTATGACATAACGATGATTCAGTAATTATCTTATTAATGAAATATTGACATAATTGATGTTATAAATACCCAAATAAATATAATTTGCGACATTTTATGAATTACACTAATTTTATAGGTTAATATGACATGTTAGTATTGATTTAATTAACTGTTTTAGAACTTATCATTCTGTTATTATTTTTACAAAAATCAATTAATAAATAGTGTCAAAATTGACATAAAATAGTTTTTAAAACAAATATTATATTATTAATTGTTATTTTATTCCTAAAAATCTAAGGTTCGGCCAAATGACATAGATAAGGTTATATATATTAATAATAAACATCTTGGGTTTCTTTTGGCTTCTTATAGTAAGTTTATTAACCTTATAGTGTAAGAACACAAGAAGAGACGGTAAAAGTACAATTATTTAACTTAATGTTAAATCTAAATGATAAGGTTAAAATAGGAACCTAAACATGTATAAATTCTATTGGATGAGAAAATTTCGACCCATCCCTACCTTAGCTTCGAAATATATCAATTTGGAGCTATTTTAAACCGAACTAGACTTTATAATAAAATAATATTTTTTGTTATTCCAAACGTACCCCTCTCCTCCCTTATAAAAGGGCACCTCCTCCCTCTCTTCCTCACACAACTTTGAGCCTTCAAGCTCGTCCAACCCCTGAAAAATTCTCTTCTCCACTTCCCTAGAAACATCCTAGAGGTTCTGTTCTTCCTCAAAGACCGATTTTAGTGCCCTAAGATGAGGTCTCAAATAGGCGCTTCAAAGAAGAGGTAATTTCCGTTACCGATTCTTTCACCTTTATTTCTTCTTCAACATCTTCTTCTTAGGTTGTTTCATTTTGAATTAATAACATAAGTATCAATCATATACTGATATGTTATTATAATTTTGAAACAATCCTAATTCACCATCTATCCGTCCTACGGAAAATGAAATCACCGCGCGTGCGTACGTACAGAATACCGTCTCCACGCCGTGGTGAAATCTATTTTCCACCGCCACCTTACTTGGATGGGTATAATGGTGTAAATAATAACTATATATTGTTATTTTAAAGTGATATTGATTCTGAAATAGTATACATACACTCCAATACAGTCCCACGATCATCAGAACGATATCATCACTCGTGCGTACGTACGGACTACCGTCTCCACGACGCGATGAGATTCATTCTCCACTTTAACCATTCATGAATGATTATAAAGTAAATATAATAAGTAATCATGAAATATATGACATAATAATTATACTGGATTTATATGTATATATATGAATGTCATCTACTTAATTCTGTTCAACTCAATAAGGAAATGAAAACAGCGTTCATGCGTACGTACGGACTACCGTCTCCATGAACGGTGTGTTTCATTTCATTTATCTATATATTATATATATATATATATATTGAATATATATGATATATAAATCATGTTTTATATTCTGGAAGTAAGTAAATCATTATATAAGTAATAATAATGTCAAGAACAACAAGTCCAAACACCTACGATAAATGAAACTATTTTACCCAAAATGCTTCTTTAACATGGAATTTACAAAAGAACGGGTAATATAAAGTCATAAGTGAACCATATATGATATCAAAACAATGAATATTATTCTGTAATAAGTTAATGACATTATTTAAATCATTATACAGGAGTTTCAGATACGTAAAAAGCATATCAGACATAAGGTAAGGGAAATATCACAATCTCACTTTTATCTGAGATTGTTTTTACTTTGGTAATTACAGGGGTGTATTTTATCATCCACATCCATGTTCCCTCAATATGTAATATTATTTCCATCCTTCTACAATTTTTTAAATCCAATTTTACCCTTCGGTGGGTTTTTAGTAAAAGATATGAAAGGAATCTTTTGTCATTTTTCGTACTAGGTACTTTTTGACCTTTCCGACAAAAGTACGAAGAATGTTTTTTTAACTTATACGGAATGAATGGATTTTTAAACAATATTTCCAAGAATCTTCCTTTACATGTTTTCAAGTTTATTTTTAATCAACTTCTTTTAGTTTAAAATTGTATGACATGTTAAGAAAGGAAAAATGTTTTTGAGGAAGAAAGGATATACTCCTCAAGAATTCATTTCAAGTGTTTTATCAAAATTATTTTCCATCTAAGATAATATAGGGTTCTGTTATTATCCCTATTATTACATTGATTTGATTATGTTGTGATGGAATTATTTTTATAAATTCCTTTATCTCATATGAATTGTTTTATGATGTAATGTTGTTTAAGAATCCCATTTTTATTACATGGGTTATGAAATGATTAATGATTTATGATTTTGTGGCACATATAAGAATGGTATCATTATGAGATGGGTGGGACCTATATCTCCCTCCAATGAATTGGGTAAGGATTTTATAACTCAGGAGATAGACATGGATGGAACGGTAGGTTATACCGGTTCCATGAAACATGACTGAAACGAGGGTGACTCGGTTCAGAAAGGGACTTTGTCCACTAAGATAGTCTTGGCAATGAGTCTTGACTGATAAGAAATGATTCTCTATGATTATGTGTGAATGACACAAAGTTTCATGTTTTATGTTATGATTATTGTGATTACATTTTACTGCCATGATTTACCCCATGTAATGAAATTATGATCTCTTTTGCATGTTAATATTTCCAAAAGTTATGTGATTATGTATATGATGTGATTGATATTTATTTTGTTTACCTTTACTGAGCATTTGAGCTCACCCTTTTATGTTTTCTTTTCCCCAGGATATAAAGAAAGGTTTTAGGTATAAAAAAAGAAGATCTTTATGGGATATGTTGAAGATCTTTCACCACGATTAGAAGATTACGTTCCGAGTTTCCAAAGACACTAAACTATTACGATCCTTGCGTGTGTGTTTTTGTTATGTACTAAGTATTCCGCAAATGTAATGTAATGTCAATGTACTTCAAGCTTCGGGTCTCTACACACAGATCATGACTCACTTGATCTTAGAGTGGTAAAGTAATTATGACATCTTTCATTGAGCCATCAATCAAACAAAAACACCATACTCCCTTACTCGAACTACATGGGTTCTGATTCCATTTCTAAACAAAGGATACAAAGGTAGCCCATTTGCGGGTACGAACCCAACTCTGAAATAATCCATGTCCTTCTGAATGACAATAAACTTCAAGTGCCCCACTGAGTGGCTTTAAAACCAGTATGGTAGTCATAATGACCAAGAGACTTTTATGTATTGAAGGATATCATTGACTAAGAATATCTAACAAATATATATGAATCTCCATCGATGAAGAACCTCGAATATATAATTATAGATTCTCTAAATTTCTTACATATTTAATCATTGATTTTCAAATATGAAGAAAAACTCATTTTATACTTAGTAATGTAATAAGGATTCAAGAACATAACATAAATCTATAAAGAGAGTCCCGAAGTAGATAATAATTCCCCACAAGAAGGTGTGATGAGTCCGACCTCCCATCCTATCGACCAATGAAGATTCCTAAGTCTCATCAGTTCACAACTAATGAGCACCTACCTTTGGAATGTTGGTTCAAATGGATATGGAATCATTGGATGATTCCGGTTCTACGAAAAAACCCGTTAGAAACCTCTTTGAATGTTTGAATAATAAATCAATAAGATCATCCCTAATTCAGAAGGAAACAAGGAGACGTAGACCAATCCATCAGGTGAAGGCTGACATAGATAAAAGTCATAAAATGCCAGACTTCATCAGTTGTTGGATCATCAGTATAAAGAAAAGAATAAAATACTAATTGATTGAAGTAGTACGAAATGTGTTTTCTAAAGAAGGTTGAAGGTAGTAATGAAATGTTATTTAGAAATTGTAGGAATATTTAGAAGTTGTGAGGAGGTTATTAGTAAAATAAAGTTATTCAATGTATAGTAAATAAGAAATAATGTTTATTGAAGAATTATTTTAGTGTTTTATGATTACAAGTGGTCTTTGTAATGATAAATATTTAGTTCTTATGTAGTAGAATTTGGGTCAAGAAAATTGAAGTGACCATTTGTCTTCATCATAATGAATATATCAGAATGAAAATGAGAATCAAACTAAATATCAGTTATATATTTGAACAAAGTTTAAGTAGTGATAATATTTTATAAGATTTGGTAAGAATCAAGAAGAGTTAAGAAGAACTGAATATGTCAAATATGGGTTTGAAATTATGGTGAAATTTTATGTTTTGGAAAATTTGGTTATGTGGGAAACCTTTTTAGATTCTTACCTAAAGCATTTTTCGAAAACCTATAAAAGGAAGTAAGTACATGGTACATTATGACTGATTATAACACTGTTAACATGTGGATAATATAGAGATGTTATGATGTTATAGTGAGAAAATGTTTCCTGAAAAATCATTATTGAGGAAGGTTTATAAAATGATGAAGAAGAATGAAGATCATATTTAATGGTTATCAAGTCAGACTGGTCCACCAGACTGAGAAATTGGACTGAGATTTTTAGATTGAGGTAGAAGCATTAAAAAATTGTATCATTGATATTCTGGATGATTTATATTTCCAGACTGAACAATCTGACTAAAGAATCAAACTGCGGTATCAGACTGGGTATCATTATGAAGTCCAATGGATTTCATACGCACTTCTAGTTAGGAAAGTGATGAATATTTTTTGAAGAATATATTTGTAAAATATGACAAGGTATTACAATATCACATTTTTAAGCAATTAGTGAATGTTTCTTAAGTTCTTACATAAATTTGTATTACATCATTTGTTTATACTTAAAGGACATGCATTATTTAATTGAAAACATTTCTTCTCAATTGTATGAGTATATCCTAATTGTTTCACTCACAAAAAAGAAATTTTTTCTAATAGATTGTGTTGTATTTGATTTTTTCTAAACCATACCAAGGACATGACTACTCTTTTTGAGTAGTGAAACATATAAATAATTATGTTCTTATTGATTTGTGATTGTTTTGTTTTTAGAAAAGATCTAATTATTTAACAAGAGGTGAAGGTTTTAAAAAAAAGAAAACATAAAAAATATATATAACAAATTCATCCCCTCTGTGATACTTAGATCCTAAATGGAAAATATAAAGTGGTATTAGAGGAAAAGGTTCCCTTAGTTTACTCTTTACTAATGTTTTTTGTGAGAAGTTGTGATAGAGAATCTAAATTTTGTGAATAGTAAGTGGATTCCAATCTTAGACGGTAATAAATATAATATAAGGAAAGATATAACCTTTCCTTATCTTATGTCTCTTGGGTATGATATTCTTGAATCCTCATAAGATGGATTTGCTCTAATTGATGAAAAATTTCTCCCTAGATCTGTTTATAAGAAGAATCTTGATACTGAGGGGAAAACTACGAATTCCTTACTCTCATCATTTGTTGAAATTGAGTATCAAAGAGTGAAGGGTATTTCAATTTCTCCAACATATATAGTATAATTTGAAGAACATTTATGAAGTTATTAAAAAAGTGAATAATGAAAAGTTACAAATATAGAGGGTAAAGTGTAAAGATCTAAAAATTAGCGAGTATGATTCTATTGGTGACTTCTCTATAAGGGTAAATGATATTGTTGGAAAGATTTCATGTCTGGGAGAAAATATGGAATAATCAACTCTTGTTGAAAAGATTTTGAGATTTATTATTGAAAATTTAGATTCCATGGTTTCGCCATTGGAATATATAGATATTGATTCTCTATCTATGGATGACCTTCATAGAAAACTCATTACTTATGAAATAAGAAGGGTGAAATATATGATAGCTAAAAAAGTATATTGAGAAATCTTCTTCATGTATTCCATGTATGGAAAGTTTAAGAAGGTTCTTGAAGAAGAAGTTGTTGTTAAATCTGGTTCAAAAAACGAGGTATGTAAAAATAATGATGAATTTTTATCCTAGTTTTCTAAAAATTTGAAATGAGGTAAAATTAAATATTGATTGAAAATTACCTTGAAATGTTTTGAGTATAGAGTTGTTGGAAAATTTTTGACTGATTTTCCTTGATGAAATAAATAAGAGGATAGTGATTAAGATTAAATAAGGAAAATAATATCATTGAATAAATAAGGTGATAAGGCCAAAACATATTCCAAAGGGAAATGTAAAAAGTTCTCCAAATACAAAATGATAAGATTTTTTGTTTAAAGATGATGAAGAAAAAGATAATTAAGTTGAAAAAAATGTATAATTATAATACTATAGTGGACACATTCATTGACATAGTAAACAATGGATAGTTTATAAATAGTAGCTCTAAATAAAAAGGAAATCAATTAGAATTTCATCTGAAATTATAATTTAAATAATGTCTAAAAAATATTTTTATTCTTGAGAAATAAATAATGAAATTGAAATATGAAAATTATTTAACAAATAATGAATAATTTTTTCCTAATCAAAAAGTTAATATGTTGGAATAGATTGATGATTTGAAGAAATATATTGATAAAGAGAATAATAATAACGAACACCTAGAAGTAAAGTTTAATGAAAAATAATAATATTTGAAACTTTTCCAACATAAACATTAGTAAAGCTGAGTAAATTGATACATGTTTCAAGAATTATATCTCTTCAGTTTGTGAAATATCTATAAAGGGTAAACCTAAGATGGATCAATATTTTCCTTCAAAGGTTCAGAAGAAATTTGAAATTGTTACTGATAAGAAGAAACTTGGGAATGTTGTGTGTGAATTCAAAA
The DNA here is from genome assembly GCA_963277665.1 of Viscum album. Taxonomy (NCBI): domain Eukaryota; kingdom Viridiplantae; phylum Streptophyta; class Magnoliopsida; order Santalales; family Viscaceae; genus Viscum; species Viscum album. The sequence continues at coordinate 291,821,076 of OY728132.1, forward strand.
CCAAAAAAGATAATAATTAATAAGTTTAAAAAAATTATGATCCAAAAAAATTTCCTACAACTTTTGTTTCTAATAAGGATAAAAAAAACTAAACTGAAAAATAATGTTACGGTTGATAACAGAAAGTCTGGTGGTAAATAAAGTTATTATAATAAAGATAAGAAGGTTTCTGAGAAACATGATCACAACTCAAGATAGTATGGATGTTATAGAGACAAATATTATATGTATGGATACTACTGGTATTGTGGTGGATTCAGACATATGAAAAATATGTGTTGGTTTAATCAACAACATTTCTACTATTCTGAAAATTAAATAAGTCATAGTTTTAGGGGGAGTCAATCCTATCAAAGTAATAATTATGAGAATGAGGGTTTAAATAAAATTTAAATGTTTGGTGTAAAAAATGATAATAGGTTCCAACATTTAGACATTCTTTGTGAAAGATGTGAACAACCTGGACATATTTCAAAAGGATTTATTGTTTTATTTCGGGCACAAAAAATATTTATAAAAATTTCCAGAAGTCGGATGTGAAATAAGATAAAGGGAAAGAAAATTTTCTTGTTATGGGAAACATAGTCAAAGATAAAATAGGATAATGACCTTGGATCTTGGATATTGGGTGTTCATATTATATAATGAGAGACATAAAATTTTTGAAGAATGTGAAAGATTTCAAAGAAGTAAAAATGAGATTTTTCAATGAGGAATCCATCAAAATAAATGGTTTTGAAAATTTTATTATTTCAAAAGAAATGTTAAATTACAAGAAATATTTGTTTGTTGATGGGTTGAAACACAACTTTATAAGTGTTTCAAAACATTGTGGTAAAGGAAACAAAATAATTTTTGAAAAAACAATGTGTTTTTTTGTGAAATGAGAGGAAGATGTAAGGATAGTTACAAGAGGATTATGTACAGAAAGAAACTTGTTCCAAGTTGCAGAGATTCTAAAATATTTTTACATAGTCTTGTTATAAGATAATCAATTATCGATTAAAAGGATAAGAAACAATTTTAATATAAATATAAGAATGTTATCAATGTGAGACAGTGAGTTTGGAATTTTTGATATGTTAAGAAGGAGAAATTTTTGTTGCACAATTTTTAAAAAAGGTAATATTAAAAACATTGTGCATAAGAAACTTGAAATTTGTTCAAAAAATTCCATATAACTTATTCATAAAGATATCCCTGGTCCAACAAGAAACCAATAAACTCATATAGATAAGTACTTCAATGATTTCATTTAAGACTTTAATCACATTACTTGGGTTGTGTATATAAAACATAATTCATATGATTTTAATTTTTTAAAAGTTTTAGAAGAAAAATTGAGAAGTAATGTGAGTATCCAGTAAAAAATTTTATAACAAAAAATGGTCTTGAATAAAAAAAATGAAGATTTTTAATGTTTTGTTAAGAAGCATGGATTTTTTCTTGAGTTCAGTAAATCATAAACTCCTCAACAAAATGGTGTTTCTAAAAGGAAAAATATAAGTCTGCTTGAAATGGGATGAGCTATTTTACTTGAACAGGGTCTCTCTCATTACATTTGGAGGCACACCATGATCATATAATTTTATATTTTAAACTAATGTTTCTTTATTCCATGTTCATATATGACTCTATTTAAAATGTTTTATGAAAGAACTCCTAGTATGAAACACTTAAGAGTTTTTGGGAGCAAATGAATCATAAAAAATAATGGTGGAAATCTTGGAATGTCTGAAAAATAAGGCAAATATGGAATTTTTATTGGCTATGATTTAGATGGAAAAGAATTTAGATGTTTCAACAATGATACAATATGATTAATTGACTCTCTTAATGTAAATGTATTTGAAAAATCTATAGAAGATATTAAACAAAGTCAAGTAGATAAGGAAGATGAATAGGATGAAATAATTTTTATCAATTCTGACAAGGAAGAAAACAATTTTAATCCTACTCAAGAAGATGAATTAGACTCATCTATTTCTAGTGACGACGATGAATATTGAAAATATCATCCTTGACTGTGGAAGAAACTGGAAGCTCAAAATATTATTGGTGATCAACTTCAAAATGTTCACACAAGAATAACATAAAAATTTATTACATATAATTATTTTTATTCAAAATTTGAGCTAAAATATTTTAATGAATCAATTGAGAATCCAGAATGGGTATAGGATATGAATTATGATATGGACTAGATAGAAAAAAATAATATTTGGGAACTCGTACCTAAACCAAATGATAAAAATCATATTGTAACAAAGCAGTTTTTCTATAAAAATATGAATGAATATGGATAATTTATATGATACAATAAAATATTAGTTTGAAATGGTTACTCACCGATAGAATACATTGATTTTTATTAGACTATTACTCCAATGGAAAAGTTAGAAACAATCAATATCTTTCTTGCTATTTCTACAGATCGAAGCTACAAAAGGTTTCATATAGATGTGAAATCATCATTTATGAATGGTGTGAATTATGAGGAAGTTATATTGAACAAACTTTTGTATTTTTTTTGGGAAGGATTAAATTCATGTGTGTAAATTTAAGAAAGACTTTTATAGGATAGAAGAAGCTATGAGAGAATGGTATTACAAATTGGATACCTGTTTAAAAAAGATGGCTTTTAAGAAGGGATGGTTTGATATTAATCTATACATTTAATAATGTATGGAATTTTTGTGATTGTAATTATTTATGTTGATGAAATTATCTTTACTGGGAGTTAAAAAAGAACTTGTGAGTGATTTACTGAAGAAATGGAAATGTTATTTGATATTTTCATGTTGGGTGAAAAGAAGTAATTTCTTGGATTAAAAAATAATAAAATAATAAACAAATATTTTTCCCAATAAAATTATGGTAAGGAATATCTTATGATGTTTGGAATGGAAAATTAGAAACCATTTTACACCCCAATTTCAGTGGTAATCAAGTTGAATAAAGATGTATAAGTCAATGATGTTTATTCTAAAGAGTTTCAAATGCCGATTTGATGTTTATTGTATTTGACTACCTTAAGACCAGACATTGTTTATTCTATTACCATAGGTGAAATATTTCAGAGTGCCCAAAAATAATCACATCTATTGGATGGAAGAATAATTCTTAGTTACATAAAAGGCACAGGTTTTTTTGGAATCATGTCTGATAGCTTAAAAAGTGTTGATTTTATTAGGTATCCAGATGGTTATTGTGTAAGAAATTTTGATTATAGAATATCCACATACAGTGGAGTTTTAATTCTGTTAAAAATTTATTTTAGTTGGCATAAAAATAAAAAATAATCAATAAATAATATCATGAATGGAGTTGAGTATGTTGTTTCTACTCAATATGATACTAAACTCTTTTGGTTGAAGAATCTGTTAGAAGACTTACTTCTTAAAGTAATGTCACCCTTTTTATTGGATTGTGATAATCTATGTTTAATCAACCATACAATAAACCAAATATAAAATTATCATTAAAGACATATTTATATCAAAACTAAATCATAAAATAGAATTTGGATAAGGATTAATTGAAGATGGAGAATTTTCCCACATCGAAAAAAGTTTCAATCATTTTTAGAAAACATTTATCAAAGGACTGATATTTCAAGATGATGATGAACATGGTTGTCTAACCTATTTCACATCACAGATTAGGTATATATTTTTATCCCCTCTCTCATCTTGTCTTTCGATAGTGTTGTCATGAAGATAATTATTTGATAAATATATCTATTGACATGTGCTAAACATTTTATGGAATCATATATGTAGGGGGAGTTTTGGGTAAGTTGTGAACTTATCATGTATGTGTCTAAACTATTAGACAATTTTTATAGAGTGTTTGTAAGAAAATTTTGTTTAGAGGTTAGTGAAATAAATGAAGAAATATGTAAATAAAGGATGAAGATGTTTTATAAGTCACTACTTTTAGACAACATTGTTTAGTTGTCAATTATTCTTATTTCATAAAAATGAGTTAGCTCATTTAGTCTTAAAATTAATTGATAAGTAATCCTTATATTTAGGTAACAATGTTTAGTGATTTATGAACCTTGGTTGATAACAAAATTCAAAGGGGGGAGATTTTCGGGACTAAGTTGGATAGAATTTGTTCTTGGAATATGAAATTTGTTTTTACTAAAAGTGTTGTCTTTTGTTGTCAATTAGAAATAAATAACATCACTTTGAATTAGTTGGTGATAGAAATAACCATCATAATTAGAATATCGGACTCACAATGCTTATGAAATTATATTTGGGTGTGAAGAAGTTTTAGGGAGAAAAGGAGTATCGAACTCACCTTGGGTTCAAAATAAAATCATGGATCAAAATGAGGAAGGGTATTAGAGTATGAATGAATCCAATGTAAAAATAATGATAATTTTATGATATTGGAGTTCTCAAAAATATCAAGTTTTCTGGGAAAACTTGTAATGAAATCCATATGAAGGAAATGGAGAGAAAAAGTGCTTCCAATTTATTTTAGTTTTTTTTGGAAATAAATAGTCTAGAAGAAGACTAAGAAGTTATAATAATTTCCAACATAATTAATACCTTTCTATGAAAATATTAAATTTTCCCAAATTCCCAATGATGTCATGATAAAATATAGAAGTTTGTGAAATAATAATGTTATAAAATACTATGTTTTTCATTCTTATCTTATCACTGTGAGACCACCAAACATATAATTTCATGAAGGATAAGATGTTTTCTTTATAAGGTGAAAAGTCGGAGATACTAGTTTTTAGTTAGAATAATAAGAAAAAAGAATAAAAAACTTTAGATAATGATACTGGTATGTAAAGAAGTTGATACTGACACCGATCCATCAGATGCAGAGTGACACCAATCATCAGAGTAATCCTGACACTGATAATTAGATGAAGTGGCCATTAAAAAAGGGAACCAGATCTATAAAACATTTGTTGACTAAAGTTAGTAAGTGGAGGTTGTTGAGAATGATGAGAAAAAAGGAGTTGTTGGGACCAATAAAAAATTAGGTCAGAGATCAATCAACAATGTAGTCAACCATTTTCATCAGGATGATTTTTTTTAATCAATTGGTTCAATAAAAAAATAAAAGTGTAGAGAGTATTTAGCAAATGGGTCATGATTCATCGGAATGGATGATACAATGATACATAATAGTTATATAGAGACCAGTCAATTATGTGCAAGATGAAACTAAGAAAATTCATCGGATGGTGGAATTCATCAGATATAGGATAATTGGTCTATAGAAAATTAAAAAAGAAGAATTATTTGAATAAATTAAACAATGTTTTTTTCTAAAGAAGGTTTAATATGGTACTGAAGTGTTATATAAGAAGTATTGGAATATTCAGAATTTCAAACAATATTTTTAGAAAAATAATTGAAATCAAAGACTTATATAGTAACAATTATGTTTATGGATGAATGATTTTAATGTTTTATATTTATAAGTGGTATTCTTAATGAAAAGTATTTAGTTTGGATGTGCTATAAAGGGGGTCAAGGAAATAAATGTTACCATATATATTCATCATAATGCATATATCTCAATGAAAATAAGAATTAGACTGAAAAATACTTAGAATGTTTGAAGCGATCTAATGCTTTGAGAATATTTTAGAAGATTTGATAAGGATAAATAAGATTTAAGATGCAATGAAGAAGTAAAACATGGGATTAAAATGAAGGAGAAATATTATTTTTTAGGAAATTTAGTTAATTGAGAAAAAATTTCAAATTCCTGGTTAAACAAATTTTGGCACACCTATAAAAGGATGTACATGGTTATTTCAGATGGATTAGAACATTGTTCATGTAAAGATAAGAGAGATAAGTTATAATGATCTTGTGATAAATTTTTTGTAGAAAAATAATTCCTAAGGATTTTTTTTGGATATAAGAGGAATAAGAAAGATTATATTCAGTGGTTATCAGATCATACTTGGCCATCAGACTAAGAAATCAAACATATATTTCCGAGCTTAGGTAGAAGTAGTTAAAAATTGTTTCACTAGTATACTGGAATATTTTTATTTCCAGAACAAACTATCAGACTATGGAATCAGACTGGGGTATCATACTAAGTATAATTATAGATTCTATTGATGTTCTTACCAGATTTAGTACAGGAAAGTGTTGAATTATTTTGATGATTATATTTTTGAAAGTTGAAAAGGCAACACAACAACATGTTTCGATCAAATTGGTGAAATTTTCATTACTTGTTAAAAAAAATATATAATATTTTTTCATGTTACTTGAAGAACATTAAATTTTGTATTGAACATAGTTACGTACAAGTGTAAGGGTATATCTTACTTGTTAAATCACAAAAAAGGATTGTTTTCTTGTGGATTGTGTGTTATTTGATTGTTTCCAAACCCTACCAAGGACGCAGATACACTTTTTGAGTATTGAAACATGTAAATAATTGTGTTAATATGGATTTGTGATTGATTTGTTTTTTGAGAAGTGATAATTTTATAATTGGAGACGAAGGTTGTTTCGAAAGAAGGGAAACATAAACAAAAATTATCATTGATTCACCCTTCCCCCTCTTAGTGATACCTATATCTTGGATAGGAAATATCAAGAAGTACACATAAAATATAATTCTATTAGTGCATCATCAATTATTTCATAAAACATCAATGAATCATGATCTACACGAGGGTATAAATTGATCTCACCGATCTAAATATTCTAGATATTAATGCCTTTAGGGCCAATCCACGTACCATTTCAGTAAGAATTTTATGCATTTGAGAATTCATCCTCTAAAAAATACTCATATGAACTATTTATATATAATGATAATGATCTCTTCCCCATTATGAGTCCAACAGTTATAATATTTCAGTAACCCATTCATGAATAAGTTCTCCCCCATAGTATCTCGTATAAATTGATATCTTTTTGCACATTTTCAACATATCATATTAATATAGTAACTTTTAAATCGTCTATTGAAATCAATAAACTACATAATTTCCTCAATATATCATTATTCATTTTATTGGAGGATTAACCAAACTCTTACCCACATTCGTATCTTCACAACAAGCATTAAAATTTACATAAGATTACATATTGAATACATTTTTAGAATTTAATATCACAAAATATATTTAAAATAAAGATTAACCAATTCCATGAGGACATCAATTCATACATATCCAAAACAATAAAACAATTTACAAATGATATAATAATTGAATTTTAAATTATATTTAATTATTTATAACTTTTATTTTTTAAAGTCATCTTCTGAACATGACTCAATATTTTTAGAGAGACTCTTATAACAAATGCATGATAAGAAAATTTAAAAATTCGAAAAAACAATGAGACATATATATTAATATATGTGATTTTTTTTATAAATTTAGTAATCAAAACACAATAGTACAGAAAGAAATTTTATTCGACTATCGTTGATATGTTAGGGTATCAATAAGTAAAATTTATTTTATTTAAATATATTTGTTTATTTATAATAAATTATATTTTTAATATAAATTTTTATTTTAAATTAACATTGTAGAGGTTGGTTAAAAGAATGTCTATTTTTGTTCGAAAAAAATAATGATGTATATGATAAGAAAGGTGAAAGGATATATGTCACGAATAATGAAGAATAAAATATTGGGGTTATTTGATGTGGAAAATTAATTAATTTAATTTTTTTAAAAATGAAAAAAGTATATTTCCTATAAAAATTTCAACATAATTATAGTTATAACATTAGAATATAATAATAAATACTAGGATAATGAATCATATCTTAATAAATATTATAATTAGGAATATAATTTTATTGATAATTTAAAAATAAAATCTTAAAATTATAATATTTATCATCTTCATAATTATCATTTCCATTATAATGAGTTTTAAAATGGGTTTTAAGTATATTCATTATAATATATGTTGAATAATAATATTTATCATCATCCTTATAATCATTTTTAAAATTAAAATGACTTTTAAAACTAGTGATCATAATTTTAATACTTTTTTTATATTTTTCATCATTATCGTAACAATAAAATTTTATTTTGAATATATCCATTATCAATTCTGATAGATAATATATTAATCATCATCATAATCATTATTAGAAGGTTGTGTCCTTGAATGACCATTTAGTATGTCATTGGTTCGACTCTCTATGGGTGCATGTGTTTGTATTTTCATTATATATATAGCTTTTATAACTCATATAAAATATTAAAATGAGTTTTATTCTGCTATGTAGTGGAAATTGACGTTTCCTATGAAACATGTATGGATAAAACACATATTTTTAAGATAAAGAAAATTTTGATCAAGAAAATGTTGAATAATTAATTTGTAATGGGTAGGAAATTATGTATCAAATTTTGATCTAATATCATCCATAAAAGTATCAAATGGTTTACCTCAAATAGTGAAAATCATCTGGGAAATTAGTGAGATCACTATAAATGACAGAGAGGGGATGGTGGTAGTGACCAAAGGCGGTGGTGGAAGCAACTATAATAGGTTTTCAATGAGGGTAACAGAGAGGATGGGTTAAAAAGGTGTATCTATAGGGTGTCTTGTGATGTTTAGGGGGTTTGGGGTATTGAGGGTGGAAGGGAAGCAATGATGAAGATGAAAACTACTAATGTGGAAGAGAGGGTTTGGAGGGCAGACATATGACAACAATGGCAACTCTAGTTTGAGAGGGGAGGTGCGTGTGCAAGCAAGTGGGATGTGATTGAGGTGGTGGAGGGAGGAAGGGTGGAGGTAGCTATGGGTGTGGTTGTGTCAGCAATGGGGAGGGTTTGCATGTGGTGGATGGTCTCAACAGGGAGTGGTGTGCATGAGGGGGAGAGTGGGGGAGGGGGTCGGGGTGATAAGTAGGTCAATTTGTTTGGGGCCAAACAACTACATTTTCTGGACTCTATTAGTGACCAATGGTGACAACCAATAGAGGTTTTACATTTCAATGGGTGTGGCTGCCTATATTTATAGTTGTGAAAAGATATAACAAAACCTGTTATTCTATGAATACTTATAAAAAAATTCTTTTAAAAAAAATAATGTTTGGTCTTAAAATAAAAAATTTCTTACTCAAAAAAATGAAATATCCACACAAATATTTTCATAAAACATTTAAATATAAGTTTTAATTGAAAAAATAGAACTCATAAATTTTTATTTAAAATTATGATAAACTCATGAAATCTATTTTACAATTTTATAATTTTTACACTTGAGAAATAAAAAATACTTTTATTTAAACATAATCTCATTAACTTATCTTATGAAATCATAACGTTTCCTGAAAAACATTAAAATCATAAATAACTCATATAGGTAATTTTATACATCATTTTACCTCTATTATTATATATATATATATATATATATAATATAATCATTATCCAATGTATTTGAGGGTTGTAATGGACCCACCCATCCTTGATTTATAATATGACGACCTATCCTTAGTTTATAACAGAACCACTCATCCTTGGTTTATAGAAGAAACACCCATACCTGGTTTATAATGGAACCACACATCCTTGGTTTATAACAGAATCAACCATCATCACAAATAATCATTAAGAACCATAACATAATCCTAAAACGTAAAATCATTCAACTATCAACATTACATTCATAAAGTATCTATTTCACCAATAATAATAAAAAATTGGATATTGAAATATAAATTCCATTTAAAACAATTTTTTTCATATTCATAATAAAGGAGAATATTTTTTTAAATAAAACATGAAATATTGTAAAATAATTAAAATATAAAATAAATTATACAATGTATGGAATAACCTTTGATTTCTTTTATGTTAAACTTGAGTAGTTTTATTTTCCTTTTTCTCTAAACATACAATATAAAATACATAAAAATATTTCATTTCAAAAACATTGAAATGAAGTGAAAAGTTGCATAAAGTTTCATTTATAATTCATTCATGTACATATAAATAAATCAACAATATAATTTTAAGAATATGGACATGTATGAAAAAGATTTATAAAATTAAACCTTTTAAACATTTAAAATGAGGTCTAAGTTAAAGTGTCCCTTCCTCAAGTACGACCCATAACTTGTCATCCTTTTATTACTGAATAATAATATTATGTTCTTTTTATACGTCCTTGAAATTTTTAAATTTTATTATTACATTTATTTTATTTATTATCTTATTATATACAATTACTTAATCAATTATGTTGACATCATATGTTTTGATAATATTCAGCTCATATGTCCAAAATGACTTCAATAGGTTTAATATGGTCAATGTGGTCATTATTTAACCATTAAAATAATAATAACCAAGTCATAATTTTAATTTTTGTACATAAATTATACTTTTAAAACAATCCATGATATATGTTTAAGAAAAATAATCTAATATACAATCATAGAGACGATAGGTCTTATGTACACATGAGTAACATTTCTATTTTTCAATGATCAAGATGAAAATAATGTAAATGTAATTTCATATTTATATAATAATTATTATATTATAAATATAATATCATTTATTTAATTACGCTTATATATAACTATTATGTGATGTTGTTATGAAAAACGATTCACATCGCTTCGTGGTGGTGGTAGTCCACACGTATGCACGAATGACGTAATAATTTTTCAATAGCCAGAGAGGTAAGAAGATAGATGATATATTATATTTTAATAATTTTAATTATATAATACAAATAATATATATATATACATAATCCATCATCATAACCATCTGTGAGAGGTGGTGATGGCAGGTGAATTATATCAGTTCGCATGGTTATAATCTGTCGTACACACGAATGATAGTTTCGTTTCCCATTTGATGGAAGGGGAGGTGCATATATATTATGAAATTAAGATAACAAAATATAATTATATAGAATATAATTATTTTATTATTTAATCATTTTAAAAAAATATTTTAAGGACATGAAATAATAAATAAAACTAAAACATTCAGTTACAATCTATACCTCTTCATTAGACAATTTCCATTATTTTACACCTTAAACCCGAAAAGGATAATATTTTTCCCAAACCAATACCTCTAGAATATTGGGAAGTATTTTAGAATGAAATATGGTTAGGTATTGTCCAAAATAAAAATATTATAATGTCTTATGAAAATGAGAGAGAACGTTTACTTTTATGAGTGAGGGGAGGGGCAATATTTGAATTAAATAAATATTAAATTAATATATATAATTTTGATGAAATAAAAGATCAAAACTCATAAAATTAGAATATAGGATTAGGATGGGTAAATTTAATATCATTCAGTAAAAGTTTTACAAGTTTAGATTACTCTTTTACCCTTATACCTTGGTTTTGACCCATGTTAACCATTTTCGATAATTACTGTGATAACGAAGTGTTCACTCTTTAGGTGTGAATATAGTTACTATAAAAAAATTGTCCCATAAATGGAATATAGTTTATATCGTAAAAAATATTCCAATAAATTTACCAAATATAGTATTTTTATGAATTTTAATAAATTAAAAAATAATTTTTATTATAAAATATCATTTATGTCATTTTTTGGAAATACATGAAATATTATAATATAATATGTTTCTAACATATATAAAATGGTTGAAAAATGACATGTATTTGAATATAAGGAAGATATGGTATTTATATAATAATCAAATTAAATTTGGATAAATTTTTATATCATTTTAAACCTTATATGTTTATTAACCTCTTGATTAACCAATTTTAACCATAACTACAATAATGAACATTTCAATATTAAAGGGTTATAATTTTACTTATAAGGTTAAAATTTGGCTCATAAATGGGAAATGTATTCCATTTTATGCCACTAGTAATCCTAAATTTTCTTTTTCAATATATTCATGACTTTTAAATTGTTTATATTAATATTATTTTACATGAAATATCATTAATATCATTTTTGACATTATTCATTTAATTTGAAAATAAACAATATGGAAATATTTGAATTCAAATATAATAGTTCCACACATCACTAAAATATTATATTTATCTATAAAATCCATGAAAAACAATATTTCATTCAAATTATATTACATTAATTGTTTTTAAAATCATTTCTTTTATTTTTCTATTAATTGAATAAATATCATGTCAGTGTTAAAAAATCATTTTAGGTAATTATTTGATCAACAAAAATTAGAAAAAAAATACCATGATAGAAATTGATTTTATTTGAAATAACTCGTTTATAACTGAACATATGTTCTATTTATACATATTGAAAAAAATTAGATATAATAAAACTCATAGAATGAAATCCTTGAATTCCCATTACATTCAATAATATAAAAGTAAAAATCAAATCAATATGGCATTCAGTTTCCATATTTTCCAAAATTAGATGTTCATGATGAAATAAACTAATCAAATATGATAAATGAATGGTTTAGTGTCATTTTTATCTATTATCAAAATATTTTTAACCTTAATTACATGATTTACCCTTACGGTGATGATAATTATGTACTATAGTTACTATTCATAATGACAAAAAATAAAAAGGACCTATTAACTGAATTCATATCTCTTGATTTCATATATAGAATCAATTTTTCAATATTGAATTTATAGAAGTAGAATAAATTAATTTTTAGATTAAAACTCAAAACACAATGAAAAATAGTTTTTTAGAAAAATAATGTTTTAAGTATAAAATTTTTTCATACTAAATTAATGTATAAAATTAATTCAAAAAAATATAATTGGATTATTTTTAATCAAAATAAAATAATTATATTTTAAAATTAATAAAAGATATGATTTTAAATTTTAAATACTTTAAAATAAAATATAAATTTCAATAAAAATCAGTATATTTCACTCTTAATTATGAAAGAAAACATTTCATAAAAATCTCCAAATTTCACCATAAGATAATTTTTATATTATTAATTTAAAAATTTGATTATATTTATCAAATTTTTTTTTAATTTTTGTATAAATTAATTATAATATTTTCTTATAAAAATCAATAAGAACAATTTTTGAATTGAACATGTTTTTTTAGAATAAAATACCGGTACTAAAAATTAAGTAAATATTTACTAAGATATTATCAATATATTTATATAGTGAAATACCTTAATATATATTTCATAAATTGGTTAATTTGATTCGTACCATCCAATTATACAACTAAGTTATAACAATAATATTTAAATAAAAACATTTCATGGTTTCATTTATGTTCGGTGTTTCATCTTGTATAGGCTATCGAACTGAGTTTTATTTTTAATATATTATGTTGTTAAATCACCCTTAAAAAATTCATCTTCAAAATTTGATCATGATATCAATAATAAGATGTTTTAAATATGAATATAAATTTTTTGAAATCTCATATCATAAAATGTAATAATAAAAATTATCCTTGAAAAGTGAGAAACAGAACAGAAAAATAGAATATTTATGATAGGTTTTTTGCAACTAGACACCATCGAAGATAACTATTTATGATGGGGTCGTGTTGAGAATAACTCATCCCTAAAAATGACTTTTAAAAAGATATTTTTTGAAATGTTTTATTATAAAAATTATCTTTTGTGGTGATCTGTCAAAAAAATTTATCTTTTTCAATGGGAATGCTCTCTATCAGAAATAAATTTTTTAAAAAATTATTTATTATGACGTGTCAAGATACCTGTCTTAATAAATTATTTTCCACAAAACTATAACCCTTCAAAATTATGTTTCAAATTAAAAAAATAAAAATAAAACATAAAAATAAAAAATAAAAAAAATAAAAAAATAAAAAAAAAGATGAAAATTAATTTAATAAATTATAATAAATAAAATTTTAAACATATAGAAACATAATAATATTACACAAAATATTATCTTTTAAATTTTAAAATAATAAATATGTACATAATTTATCAATCACAATGAAGGGGGAGGGGGAGGGGGAGGGTCTTCCGGAAGAAGAGGGGGAGGGAACTCCATCCCTAAACCTCAAACCAGCCATCACATGAAATTATTATACCAATCATGTCATCGTCACATCTCTTCCTCCTATTGCTAGCACTATCAACATAACTCTTCCTACTCTCTACACATGGCCTTTATAACATCACTCCGAGCTCACAACTAATCCTTATATTGTGAGATCGATGATGAAAAATATCAATGATCTCCCGTCAAGCTTGACATCAACCATGTAATCATACTATAAAAAAATTTCTGAATTCATATGAGAAATGATACCAACCACTTAATCATTCTCAAAAGCATACTGTATCACCTGCATCCATGCTAAATCATCATATCCTACTACACCGGTGACCTGTTTTTCCGGTAGTGTTTTTTATCTTATAGTAATTTTCTAGAAATGTATTCTCTTCGGACAACAGTCAATTAACCAAAAAATATAATATCAAAACAACAATTTGAAATTCAAAAAATCATATTTATTTTCCATAAATTTTGTAACATATTCATTTTGTCTTATCCTATATACGAGATATAATTATTCCTATGATGATTTCAAAAAATTATAAAATCATACTTTTTATTATTTGGAAATAAAAATTTCAATTTGAATTTTGGTTCAGAAAGATGGGTCATCAACATCTTATATTAAATTTCGAGACTGTGATGATTTTGACACTAAAAATTTATATTTACATTGAAATTTCATTTACCCTTTTGATACCAAATGAAATATTCATTCTAAAAAACAACAACAAAAGTTCATCCCCAATATTATCAAACAATTTTATGTCTTCTGAGAGCACACTTCTTAAATGGGCCCATAATTTTTTGTTTTCAAAAAATCTATAAAGTTTATATTTCTAATGATATAAATGAGTCAACACCCTCAATATAGATAAGATTTATACACAATTAATTTGGATTATTTTTGACGATTTATCGAATAACGATCTCATAATAAAAAATATTAACTATTTCTTTAGTCCACAATTAACCAAATATATATAAATATTTAGTATTTTAATTATATAAAAATTTAAAAATTTATTATTATAATTAAAATTTTAGGGATTTTAGAATATTAATTTAATAATTATTATTTTAATTTCTTACAATTTATTATAAATTATTTTAAATTCATCATTAATTAGTGTAAATTGACATATTTTTTTATCAATTAATAAAAATTAATATAATTTAATTTAAATTAAAAAAACATGTTAGAAATTACTGAAATGGATTAAATCATAGAATTTCCAATCTTTAGGTCATGGAAACGATCAATTTGTGTCGACCATATCCAAATATGTCATTTATTATGACCTGAAAATTGATGAACTATTTCATTTTCTATTTTTTGTGAAATTTTTAATAATTTTATTTATTTCATAGTAATTTATAATAAATTATAATAATTTTAAATCTATCTATTCATTTATAAAAATTTTATATGTTTATGTTTTTTATAAATTTATAAATTTATTATTTTTTTATTAATTGATAATAATCTATAATAATTTATTCAATTTTAAATAAATTTATTATAAATTATATCAATTTATACATTTTTTTTATTAATTTTTTATAATTTATATTTATTTGTAATAATTTATTTTATTTTTATAAATTGCACTCATTAATACTAATTTTATTAGTTTATAACATTTTTTTAAAATTATATCAATTTATAGTTTTTTATATAATTTCTTATATTGTATACTACTTGAAGAAAATTTTATGATAATTTCTATGGATCTATACTAATTTATAACAATTTAAACAATTTTCTTAATAAATATATACAAATTAATAATAATTTAATATAGTTTTCTAATTTATACTAATTATTATTAATATTTTAATTTATTTTTAAATTTATTATAATTTATACTAATTATTACTAATAACCACTAATTATTACTATGTACCACTAATTATTACTAATTACAATTAATTATTACTAATTATTACTAATTATTATCAATTATTACTTATTATTACTATTTACCACTTATTATTACTACTTTTTACTAATTGTTTCTAATTACCACTAATTATTACTAATTTTTACTAAATATTACTAATTTTTTGTAATTATTACTAATTATTACTAAGAACCATTCATTTTTACTACTTATTATTAATTATTACTAATTATTAGTAAATAATAATAATCACCACTATTTATTACTAATTTATACTATTTATTACTAATTATTACTAATTATTACAAATTATCACTGATTGTTACTAATTATCACTAATTATTACTAATTATTATTAATAATTACTAATTGTTAATAATTAATATTAATTATTACTAAATAAATATACTATTTATTACTAATTATTACTAATTAGTACAAATTATTACTGATTGTTACTAATTATCACTAATTATTACTAATTATTATTAATAATTACTAATTGTTAATAATAATTATTAATTATTACTAAATAAAACTAATTTTTTCTAATTATTACTATTTACCACTAAATATCACTAATTACCACTAATTATTACACATGTTTAATAATTTTTACTAATTACCACTAATTATTACTAATTATTACAAATTATTATTAATTTTATCTAAGTACCACTACTTTTTACTAATTCGAAATAATTATTGATACATACCAAAATTTATTACTAATTATTACTATTTTTGATAATAATTAATAATTAATGGAAATTGCCACTATTTTTTTCCAATTACCACTAATTATTGCTAATTACCAGTATTTATTCCGAATTACCACTAATTATTGCTAATTATTAATAATTATTAGTAATTGTTAATAATTATTACTAATTATTTGTAAATATAACTAATTATTACTAATTACTATGGTTGCTGGGCATCAAGAGCTTATGTCCCCTAGAAATGGCTAGGGTTTCGCCGCCGTTGTCGCATTTACTGTGAGGAAGATCTCACCCCCATACATCTCCAGCCGTTGCGCTTGCTTTAGGGAAGATCTCACTGCCATCGTCTATGTCGCCGTCACAGCAGGACCAGGATCTCTCCACCACACGTCCACATCATCCATTATGGGATCATGATCTCGCCACTGATAACCTTGGTCATTCCACCATCACAGTGGTCTAGACATAGTTTAGACATTTCTCTGTGGTGTGAGACAATAAAATCTATGATATCTGTCCTCTTATGATGCCCTAGACTCATCGGATCTCATGATCATGCATACGACTTCTGCGATTTGGGAATTGATGGTGGATATTATTCTTCCACAAGGGTGGTTTGATGACTTCAAGCCTTTTGGTGGTTGTTTGGTGTTGAAGAATCACCTTCGTGATGAGGTTGATGACAGTGAGGTGAAACAATAGAATCGACCACTTTTACTATTTGTCGGCTCGAATCTGGCAAAGATTCATTTATTATGCATCACATTTTTCCTAGAGGTTCCATTCCATTAAAGTTTGATGATTTGGTTGAACGACTTTTTGGGATTTCAGGATTCTCTAACAGGAGATGTGTTTCTTTGGGTCGTGTGTTCTTTCATTTTCATTCATTTCTGAGGTGATGAAATCAAGGCATGGGGCTTAAGTTCCCTCTCCAAGAAGCCTATATTTCTCAATGTTAAGGAATGGGATAGGAGTTCTGGTCCAATGAATGATTGGAGTTCTTTAAAACAGGTTTGGGATAAGGTGTATGGTCTACATTGGATGCTTTGGCATATGAGAATTCTCTATGACATTGTTGTGTCACATGGTCTCCCCATCAAGATGGATAAAGGGACTGTGGATGCCATGTCTAGAAAATTAATGCGTTTCTTCATCAAAATTGATTTAAGATCAACTCTTATTGATCATATTTTCAATCTACTAATGATATGTAATTTTAATTGAGGATCCTTTATGAAAATATTCTAAAATTTTATGTGGAATGCAGTGTTATATGACATGATTTAGAAACCTGCAGAAGGTTGGATGTCTGTGAGTTTTGTTCCCTCCGTGGTCATGGAAGGAGGTCCTGCTTGAAGAGAGGTAAGAAATGATGTAGTTCTGTTTTGATGGATCAAAATGTAGATGGAGATAATTCTAGGTAGTTATTCACTCAAATTTCTGGTAATGTGCTTCCTATTCATATTAGAGGGCATGATGTTCTAGCGTATACATTGAATGTTGATGTTCTGAATTCTGGGAAGGGTGATGATTTTATTGTTCTGGAGATGATCTTCAACCTATTTCTAATATTCCCAAGGTTTTGTCTGTGAATAATTCTGGAGGTGTTGATGCTAGTTAAATAGAGCGGGATAGTGTTAAGGATGGTGCTGGATGTGATCAACCAGTTCAAAACTATAAGTAGTTGAGAATATCATCTACTGATGGTAATATAGTATGTGATTTAATAAAAAATGCTTTTCATGAGAAAAATACTTGTGGAATATTATTTTGGTAGCTAAGAACAACCCCTCTTTGTGCAAGCACAATATTTGTGCAAACACTCTGATTGGAAGATGCTCTGGTAAGACAGTGTTGCTAATAAACAACATGGTGAATGTGAGGCTTGTTTAAGTCCAACCCAGAATGATAAAAAAAACTAGTGACATGGATACATCTTCTCTTGTAGAAATAATGGAACTTTTTGAGAGGGAAGTAGTTATTCAACCCATGGCTCATGAGAGTCATTAAGGGATGGAAAAAGTGGATAATGTAGTGTTTCAAATGATTTTAAAGAAAACTAGATTTCAACCAGAATCACCTAAATTATATGAATAAAAAATTCTTCTGTCAATTTTCATTGATTTTAAATGTTTTAAGGTATTTTATTTTCTTAATGATGATTTTAATAATGTGTTTAAAGATATTCCTGATGTTGAAAAGGCTGAATATGTAACCCTGCATCAAAAAACAAGGAGATGGGGCATGAATCCAAAGGGTAGAGGCCGAGGACGTGGCTAAGAGGATGTAACGCATAGATGATGCTTTTATTCTAGATATTCCATGATCTCCCTAGAGCATCTTAAGATTAATCAGAAGTACACACCACTCCTCACGCAGAATTATTCAAAATCAGATTTGGAATATCATGATGTTGAAGATTCTAATCATGAATCAGATCATTATTATGTTGATTATTGATTTTATGTTTTTCTTATGGATGTGGTATTTCTATTCATTTATCCAAAATTTCATATCATGCGCTTGTAATATATTCATCAATTTTAATGAATGGCCAGGAGCATCTGATTTTGGCATGACCCACTTCATATTACTAAGTACCACTAAATATTTTTTTAATTATTACTAATTATTAAAAAAATTTATTAATAATTTCTAATTATTATTAATTATTTCTAATTATAACTAATTATTTCTAATTACCACTATTTATTGCTAATTACCATTAATTATTGCTAATTACCCCTATTTATTACAAATTATCGCTAAGTATTCCAAATTATCACTATTTATTAATGATTATTACTAATTATTACTAACTATTAGTAATTATTATTAATTACTACTATTATTCTTCTATTTTTTAGTAATTATTGATAATTATTACTAATTATAACTATTTATTTCTAATTACACTAATTTTTTATATTTTTTTCTAATTATTTCTAATTGTTAGTAATTATTACTAATTATTTCTAATTATTTCAATTTACCACTATTTACCACTAATTGTTACTAATTATGACAAATTCGTACTAATTACCTGTAATTATTGTTATTTACCACTAATTACCACTAATTATTACGAATTTTTACAAATTATTACTAACCAACACTAATTATTACTGATTATTACTAATTATTACCAATTATTACTGATTATTACTAATTAACACTAATTATTAATCATTATTACTAATTACCACTAATTACCACTAATTAATACTAAATAATACAATTTATTACTAATTAATACTAATTACTACTAATTACTACTAATTACCACTTGTTATTACTAATTATTACAAATTACTACTAATTATTACTAATTACCAGTAATTATTTCTAATTAATACTAGGTACACCTAATTATTACTGGTTATTACTAATTATTACTAATAACTACTAATTATTACTAATTATTACTAATTTCGAATAAATAAAATTATTTAATACTATTTTCACTTACTAATTATTTTTAAGTACAACTAATTATTACCAATTACTACTAATTATTACTAATTAGTACTAATTATTACTAATTAGTACTAATTATTACTAATTAGTACTAATTATTTCTGATTACTACCATTTATTAATAATTACCACTAATTATTACTAATTTGTATTAATTATTACTAATTTTCACTAATTATTACTAACTATCACTAATTATCACTAATTATTAATAATTTTTACAGATTATTAATAAATAAATAATAATAATTAAAACAAATTTTTATTAATTAAAACTCATTTTTCTAATTACAAATAATTATTAATGATTAAAACTAAATAATTCTAATTAAAAATAATCACTCTTACTTAAAACAAAATAGTGCAAAATAAAAGTAATTATAATTAAAACTAATTACTGCAAATTAATAATAATTATTACAATCATAAATAATAAATAAATTAAAAATTAAAAACATTAAATAAGTACCTTAGTAGTGAACTTCTTATTATAAGCAAAGCTGAAAATTTACTTCCTCATAAATTTTGAAACATTTAAAAGTTTAAGGAGAAAGAATAGAGAAAAATAAGAGAAGAGACATAAAAAGAGGAGAGAGAAAAAAATGTGTGGGGGAGGGGTATATATAATATAGAGTAGTAACAATGAGTGTAATTGCGACGATGACACCCGTCGTAAATAGTATTAGTTGCGATGAGACCCGACATAATTAATACCCACAATTAATTACCATGTTGGTGATTAAAATGTTTTTTACGATGAGTCCCATCACAAAAATACCCTCATATCAACAGTTTATTTGAAACGAGAATTCATTCCAATAAAAATTTAGAATAAAGACAGAAGGTATTTGTGACGGGGTGTATATTCCTATCAAAAATACATTTATCACAGTTTGGCGTGTATATACACTAAAGATATTTGCAAAAGTCCAGTTTTCCCATCGCAAATAATCCTTAATAAAAACGTATTTGCAACAAGCGATGTGCCCATCATAAAGAGCCCATTGCAAAACCCTATTTTTCCCATAGTGAAAGAGTTGTATGAATGTTGTATATAATTACACACACTAAGTTTCCAACTAGAATAACATTAGAGGGAAGTGAAAATGTGGACATGGAGAAAAAATGCAATGTCTATATAATTTTAGAGAGTGACTAAGAGATTGATCATAAGAAACTGAATGATCATGACAAAGTTAACGACTAAAAAACCATAAACTAAATAGGTGTGAGAAAGTCCAATGATTCATTATTGAATATGGTAATATGATATTTCTTTTATTTCATGATCCTTTTCCTATAGTTGTGGAACTATTTTACAATATATACAAAAAAAAAATAAGGGAATATACTTGATAAGTATAATTTCATCCATTAATCAGGTTTCACCACAATATCACCTTTTTATTCCAATGATGAATATTAATGATGAAGTATTAAAATCTATAAGTACTAAAATCAAATTATAATGGATCACATAATTTCACAAAAGGATAAAAGTCTATTTATTCAATATTTAAACATTAACCAAAACCAAAATGTTTAGCATAAGGTAAGATGATTCTCAAAATGAATAAACCTGTACATGAAGGAACACATCATTAATCTCCAAAATCCTCAATATTTAAACCAAAATTTCAACTTAGATCATTCTATATATAACTATCATAAATATTATTCAACATATTCTAGACTAAGATTGAAACCCAAGGATTAGAATGCTTTTATCAAATATTTTTCCATGATATTTTTAATATTTACCCCAAATAACATCAATCACTCTTAATGTCACATACCAAAAATGTATATTACCTAATCATATAATCTCAAAGATATGATAATCATTTCCATAAAAATCCTAATTCACCATAAATACCTATTAAAATCATATATTCTTCTAAAAGATAATAAATCCTATAATATTTTGGTTACTTTCATAATATAATATTCCCCATAATTAGAGTGATATTCTTACGAAATAACATCAATCACTTAATCACCAAATCATTTTTCAATCCAACGATTGTCTTTGAGTTAAAATATATATTCCCAAAATCAACTTAATATTTTTATATCACATCAGTTTAAAAAAAGCGAGGACATACAGACCAGGACATCACATATGACATTAGTTGGTGTTTCAACCTTATCATCCATCGGTTGCGAATTCATGCCCCACAATTTTGTTGGATGAAACAGATTTTCACGTAGTATACATGTTGTTATTTTTACTAAAACAACATTAATATAATTCTTATAACATTCCCAATATTTTAATAAACATCCTAAAAAATATAATAACTTTATTATGAAATAATCCTTCACGTTAACCATAAGGGTTATATATACCTTAACCTAAAAAAGGCTTGATGAGTGGGGTATCCCTTGGGGGGCTAGGGAATACCTTTTCAAATGGAGTGTTGTGTGTGTATGTGTTTAATGTAATTTTACCCCCAATCACATAATATATATATACCTCAACCATGTAAAACACCGCCCAATATTATTACTAGGAACCTTAAAATATCATCACTTAATAACTTAAAAGGGGTTTCTAAGACTTTTCAATTATGATTAGACTAAAACATATAAAACCATGGTGGTATCTATAAATATAAAGTTAAAATCACATGAAGAAATATATGGTTATAAAAATTAACACAATCATTATTTGTTTTATGATTCTTATAACTAAATCAACATTTCTACAAATACTTCTACAACATAAATCTAGAATCCAAATACATAAATACTACAATCTTTTCACATCAATGATTAGTATAACATAGGTCATTGCATGGTCTAGGGTTTAACATTTAGAATATATCATTGAAAGAGATAATTCCTAGATTCCCCACATTTAATACAATAAGGTATAAATGGATCTCTAGGATAAAATTTATTTCTCTCCGTTGAACTCCTCATTTTTCCCTTGGCAATTCATTTTTCTATGCCATTATCTTCCATATATAAAACATTTCACTATCCCTTTAATCCATTATCTTGGGTGTATCATTCCATATTTTTGTCTTTAAGGAAATTGAACCTTATTTTGTCCATGGTCTCCACCACTTGGTCTCTTATAAAACTCTATCTTTCTCTTCTTTGGTGAGACTAAGAGATGGATAAGGTATATATTGTTAATCAAATATCATGATACCTGATTAGGAATATTCAAAAAATCTTTCACTTTAGTCACCATCCAAATTGGTTTCAAAGAATCACTACATTGTCCATCACATTCAGTACTAATAACAATCCACCTTGTTCTATCTATTATCTAAAACCAAAAATCATGTTGTGTGAAACAATAATAATAATGATGAAAAATCATTTATAAGATTTCTAAATCCTGACACCTACATTTTAATATATGACACATTATGTTTAAGCTTGGTTATCAAAGATTATTATCTATTCAAATACTTCATGATGGTTTATAAATAATATCTGAATTAACCAAAACATGTTCCCTGAGAGTATCAATCCAAGTACCCAGTACACCACTAAAAAACTGAAATTTAGTGACATTTAAAATAAATTACGAATTCAATGACTTTTTAGCAATGTTTGAAAACATGGTTAATTTTACATTTACCCATGTTTCTAAGAAAACATATATTAATTAGTGATATTATTTAAAAAACATGTATAATTTTGTGGCCTATTGTTATCTATGTTTAAAAATGTGGATAAATTAGTAATTTTTTATGAAATGTGTCTAAATTAGTGATTCTTTTCATGAAATATGGAAATTTGGATTTTAGGGATATTGTAAAGAAAGGTTTACTATTTTAATAATATTTTTACCACTATTTTAAAACATTTCTAATTATATATAAGTATATTTGCTTTAAATTTACTCACACACATATATATGTAGATAATTTTTTTATAATTATAATTATATATATTTATATTTATAAACTTATATTTATACAAAAATACATTAACATGTATTTAAATATCATAATATACATACATATATATATATAAACACACATACATACATATATATATATATAAACACACACACACACATATGTGTCCGTAGCTCTAGACATTGAATCTTGAAGGATGCTAATTTTCATTTGCAGGTGGGGTGGGGGTGAGGTCATGTAGGGAGGGGTGTGGGAATTGGGCCTTTTGCATGTGAAGGGAGTAGGGATGGGTGTGGAAATATTTGGGTGACATCCCATTTGTAGGCGGGGTAACATCATGTAAGGAGGGGTGTAGGCTTGGGGTGACATTCATGCATGTGAAGTTAGTGGGTAGGGGTGTGAGGAAATTAAAAAATAATAAATAATTATTGTAAAAAAACCATGTTGTGAGATGAGTGTTATTAAAAATATTATGAATTTAAAAAATTCCATGTTTAAGAAAATATGGCTACTTAATGAATCATTTATTTATGCATTTTAAAAACATTAGAAAATGAATTATCGATGATTTAAAACGTCGTTATTGAAAAAAATGTTTATAAATTTCTTTTTCTTATAGTGTTAAGGGTAAACTCACCATACACCATAATGATGACCAATTCATACTCAACCAACACTTTTCGAAGTTATTTCCCCAATATGCATCTATGACAAAACCACATCCACTTGTAATGTCCAGATAGAGATATATTTCTTGAAAAAACATATAATATCAATAGTAACAAATATTGAGGATTTAATCCTATATTTAGTCTTATACCTAAGGTTTTCACAAAAGATATCTCATCATAATCTATAAATTTATCTAAAACTTTTCTTTGATACCAAATATAAAGAACTAGACATAAATATTGCATAGTCTTGATGTTTAAGTCAAGAAATCATTCTCTTAAATTTGATGATATTTTCATGTAACCATGAATTTCTTTATTTTTTCAAATATAATTAATTTTTTCAATAGCTTTGCCTATACGCAACACTGAGTTTTAAAAAATCACGATATACCATTAATGTTATTATTTAAAATTTATTGCTATAACCTAGAAATTAAATTTGGTGGTATGAATATGAATAAAAATATTTTCAAAACTAAGTAAAATGGTTTTATATAATGTAAATATATATATAAATAATTATTAGCTTTTTTAAAGGCTTTATATGCTTCGAAAATATATTTTTCTCAAGAATACATTTTTATTGATTTTTATGAACAAATAATAAAATTAAATTTTGAATAATTTATATTTTTTAATAGAAGTAATTTTATTTTTGGAATTAACATGTCAAAATTATTTTAGGGTGAATTTTTGATATTTTTATTAAAAGATTACTTTTTTTGTGAATATTGAAAAATACAGTTTTTATTAAAAACTACCATTTCATTTAGAGCATTTACAAATTCCCTTCATGTTTAAAAATATTTTAAAATTAATTTGGAAAAACTGATTCTATATTTGGAGTCATCATAAATATTATTATAAAATAAATTACAATTAATTTTTTGGTCAAAATTAATTGTAAAAATAGTAAAAATTAATTTCCACAGTCATGGTTAAAACATGTTTACCTTGGGGTTAAACTAAAAAAATATAAGAGTTAAAATGGCCTAAAAACTTCTACAATTTCAATTGGATGACCATATTTCAATCCTTATTACATTAGGCTCTAGGTTACATGCTTGTGAGACAACATTCCAATAAAGTGATAATTATAATAATTTAAGTAATGAATAAACATAAATGTCACCCCCTTGATTTTAAATTTAAATTTTGTGTTTATGTGGAGACCAAAGAAAGATATCCTCGAATTTGAGGAAAATTTTGAGAATAATGAAAGCAACTTCATGAGGGTTTTTTTAATTATGAACATATTTTAAATACTTAACTAATTCCAATGTAGTAAATATTTAACAAATAGAAAAATAAAAAAAATGATACTAAAAAATATGAAATAAAATATAATAAAAATGAGTTATTGTATTTTTTAAAATTTTATATACATATAACATGTTCTAAAAGGGTAAAAATTATATATTATAATTACACAATTATCATTATGTTTTTAAGGTCAAAATAAAATGAATAGTGTCAAGATTAATTTTAATGAAATTTTATAATAAATAAAATTTTATTAAGTTATTTAAAATTCTTAAAAGTCTTATCCTCTTCCAACTTATTGGTATATTTTTAAAAATATAAACCATATTCTATTTATGGACTACTAGTCCATTTTTAATAATTATATTGAACCCTAAATAGTAAAAGCATTGTTACAATGGTATAGGGTAAAACCAGGTTTTACACATTTCATGCACTTGTGTTAAAATTAATTGTCCACACATATAATATTTTTATTTTATAAATTCAAATTTATATTTACAAATAGTAGTAATATATTATATAATAATTCCAGTTTATTTCTAGTCACAAATGATTAATTACCTTAATAAAATCCTAATTATAGTAGTGCAATCTAAAATGGTAAAAGTAAGGAAACATAGAAGTTAAGTAAAAAAATGTTAAAAATTTTATTTTTTTATGTGGTGGAGGTATGCCTCGACTATATAATCCGTCCACTCTATTATTAATAAATTATGTGGGAACATGGGTTGAGTGTGACTCCTAGTTATTGAATAATTTTTTTCATTTTAAAAAAAATGAAACTCATCATCTGTGAGGTCCAAAAGGGGCCTAGATACCATGAGAGGGTGGTGAATCAGGGTATGTATATTATTTTAAAACTTATTCTTTCCCATTTTATCTTGACCTATTTATTACAAGGGTCACTTCATGTGATATTTAATGTTAATTTTGATCATGTCCTTTCAAATTTTAACTAATGATAATGCACTGAAATTAAAGCACTTAAGAAAGCACACATATGTAGAGATTTTTACTTGGTTCACCATAACCGGGATACATCCAAGGAGCATACAATGAAAATGTTCCGATTGGAAAAAAATCACTAAGGCTTATTGCCATCAATTATGTTCAAGTTAGATCAATTTTATGTTCAGACTCAATACCTTTACAAGATTTAGGGTCATCTTACTAGAGTCCCAAGGGTCACTCCCTACACCTCTTTCTCTAGATCACTACCCGTGGAAAGGATCATCGTCTTACTCTTCCTTTAGTCACTACTATAGGAAGGGATCAACTAAAAACTCATGGAATTGTAGGTCACTTCATTTTTAGGAATTAATGAGACCTATACTATAGGTTGATGCTCTATTAAAGTTCGTTTTCACCCATAGGTGAAATTAACTTTTTTACATACTGTTAGTTAGAAAAAATTTCATTCAAAATAGTTTTAGTCCCTTCACAAACCACATTCTTCCAACACATACAATTATACACTAAATAGATCATATTCATCACAAACCAACACAACCAAAAATTTCCAACATGAACTACCTTCACGTACTTCCTCTGTGTACCATCTCTACATACATTATCCACGTACCACCTCTGTGTACCGCCTCTGTGTACCACCTCTGTGTACCGCCTCTGTGTACCACCTCTGCGTACCACCTCTGTTGCCGCAAAACATCACCTTTTGCAGACCATTTGATGTTATGTAGACTACATCTACATTGTGTATCCTTATTCCTTTACAATATATAGTGACTTGAAAACCCCTTCTGTAATCGTTCCTACAAAATCCTTCACCCTTTACAGAATCATCCCTCACGAACCACTTTACTTAACAGAATCCTCCATAGAAGACAACTTTAGGACTTTATCGAACTTACTAATGGAGAAAATATTTTCTATAATAAAATTATTTCTCAATAATGATGGGATTATCACTCCTTATATATGAAAATGGATCCAAAAATCTTATAATCTGTTTTACCCAAAAATTTCATGCGGTACATTTTTCGCCGCTTAATGAGATTCATGTGAGTCGTTTTCCCTATGTGGTCTGCATATAATTTTGACCATATGGGTGGGAAATATCTTTTGTGAATGAAACCCTTTGCGACTCTATAAATCAATACATAAACTTTACGAATGATGAGTGATCCCATATACCTCAATCCTATTGTGAACATCTATCCTTCTGCAAACCACATTCCTTCCCACAAACAATTTTTACAATGCAGTCTGTGTACTACACTTCGTGGTACACATAACACTAATATGTGGAAATAATTCTTTTTTTTATTTTCCATCACCATTCTGTGTACCTTTGACATGGTCTACGAACTATACTTCATGGTTCACATACTGTTTTCTCCTATATAAAAATCCATTCTTTTCAAAAAAAATCTCATTTTGTGGAAAACAAATATAGAAAAAACTGAAAATACTGTTCCACCATAAACATGTACATTGGAAAACACCAACTATACTCATTCAGGGTCATCTTTATTTTTCATCAAATTCAATCACACCCAAAACATTAAGAGGATGGATTTAATATTTTTCCACAACAATCTCCCCCTTTGGGATTTTTGACAACTCTTCTTAATTTGATACCTCATTAAATATTATTCCATATTCAATTCACATTCTCTTCGTGAGATTGAGACAATGATCAATGATTTACTCAACACACACTTAAACCCACACGAATCATCATTATCATGTGAAATAAGAGTGTAATGAAAATTTCATCAATGAATAACTTCATTTCTTTCCAAAACCACTCATCTTCTTTCATCATGGTCCTCTTCTTTCATGATATATATAATTTGTTCAATCATCTCTAGAATCATCAGATTTAATACTCCCTCAATATCAGTACTCCCCCTATCTCCCTGCTCCACCTATCAACTTCTTCTCATGTCTTGAATAAGAAATTTTCTCCCTTTTAATTTCCATAATTTAACCCCCTTTATCAACGAACCTGAAGCTGAATTCAATGTTGATTCCAATAGGGTAAAGTAAACACATCAGTACAGTAATGAAAAACACACCATACCTTAGGGATAGAGGGTTTCATACATCCACACATTTTTATGTGTAGGGATGTGAATGAACTCCAAGAGTTAGTCAATTCCATTAAATTTATTCTTTGGGCAAGGCCTTTATCAAAAGGTTCACAACCTGTATTTCTGTAGGCACCTACTACAACTTCACAATCCCTTTATCCACATTTCCTTGAAAAAATGATACATTATTTCAACGTTATTTGTCATTGAGTGATGGAATTGATTTTTTATCATATTTATATGAACATGAATTATCACAATGGATTCCAATCAATGACTTCACATCAACTCCCATATCATCAATATGCTTCTTCATCCACAATAGTTGTGTTCATGCTTGAAAATTAACAATATACTCATCTTTTGTGGTGCTTAATGAAATAAAATCTTGTTTCTTTATTATCCAATAAATAAAAATCTACCATGATAGAATGAACCACCTGACATAGATTTTAAATCACCTGCTGATCTGTACCATTCTATATTTGTATAGCCCAATAGATATTGCTGAGATTATAATTGAATATTAATCCAAAATCCACCACGCCCTTGATATTCCAAATTATTATTTTTAATGCAATAAAGTGGAATTATTTTTGATTTCTTTTATACCATGCCACATTACATGTCAAAAAAACAATATCTAGTCATGTCGGTATTAAGTATAGCTGGCTTGCAATGATCTGCTTGTATTCAGTGACATTAACTGATTTTCCTTCCCTATCCTATGGAAATTTCCTCAGGGTTTCCACTGAATTTTTCATTTAGTTGGAATCATTCATTACAAATATTCTAAATACATTTTTCTGAATATTTGGATTGTGAAAATAATGTCCCATTATTTACTTATATTACCTGTAAACCATGGAAAAACATCAATTCACCAATCATTGACATTTCAAAATCACTTTTAATGAAATCGGAAAACTATCTGCATTGTGATTCATCTGATTCACTGAAGATTATGTCATCGATATAAACCTGCACCATCATCCTTTGATGATTATCATCATTAAAAAATATTTTGTAATCAATTCCACCCCACCAAAAACCATTCTTCTTTAGAAATTGATCTAGCCTTTACTACCACGATCATTGTGCTTTCTTCAAACCATATATAGATTTTTTCAGTAAAAAAACCATGTCATCATCATCATTAATGAGAAAAACATCTATATTCTCAATATAAACTACATTATATAGAACCTCATTCCGAAATGCTGACTTAACATCCATCTAGAAAACATCAAACCATCTTTACACTCTTATGGAAAATAATAATTTGATTGTGTCTTTACTTGAAATAGGTGAAGCTATTGAAATCAACATTTATACCATCTATCTGGGAGTACACTTTTCACACTAGTCATGCTTTATTTTGAATCACAATAAAATATTCATTCATCTTGTTGTGAAAGACCAATTTAGACTTGATGACATTCTTATTTAATGACCTCAAAACAATCTCCCAGAAAACCTCCATTTTTTAACTGATATAATCCATCAACACCAATTTTAATATAATTTTAGATGTTTAATTAATCTTCATAATCGGTAGAACTCTTTTTGGATGTACTTTCAATATTTTCTTTCTTCTTTTTGAATCCTAAAAATAGTTAGCAGATACCATATCATAAGAGAAAAATAGATAATCATGAAATAAATTAAATTTACTGCTTGTACCCTAATTAGTATTTATGAATAAAAAATTTATCATTTCTATACAATTGAGTTATTTCATCTAATTAGGAGATATAATTCTCCCCTATGATACTCAACTATTCTAGTTATTAGCACCACTGTTTAAAATGACAACATTTTTCTTCTCTGTCATCATTTCTTCACATGTCATTTTTGGTTTGAGAAACTTATCCAGCTCAATAAAATTTTCTATATGTATCTACATACAATGAGATTTTGATTAGGTGAATTTACCACTTATTATTGATTCATTAAGAAAACCACTATGCCCTATGAGTTGGAACTCATTGTACAAAACAAGAGATAAAGTAAATAACACAATCACTATCCCTAGAAATAAATTACTTCGTTATATGTAATTAATCCATTGAACATTAATTTAATTCATGTAATTATTCTAGACATACTCTTCATATATCTTAAATGATTTTAGTTATTTGACATTCTGTAGCATATCACATTACCTCTTTGCATCTTTTGATGCCACTTCCCCTTGGATCGTTTCTCAACATCAACCTAAAACACATGAATATCAGTTAATAGTATTTATACATGTAAGAAGTGTTGAACCACTAAAATCCTTAAGAATAGGATTTTTGTTGATCCTATAGTTTCTATTACATTCATTTAAATTCATCAATTATTCAACAAAGAAAAAAAAAGCAACCCTCTGGGAAGTTCTCACAGCCAATTCCCTCTGGTTCAACCATGAAATCACAAGAACCATCTGGGTTTGTTCTCATAGAATGACCCCTGTATTTCAACATATACAAAGATACAAAAAACTTCAGGGTAGCTCACATAGTCTATCTCCTTTGGTCTTATACAAGAAAAGATTCTATGAGGAAGCACTCGCTTTCAATTCCCCCTATATTCTTTTAACAGTAAACTACATACACTTTGAGGAAGCACTCAACATCAATTCCTTCCTTTAGTCTCGTAATAGTAAACTACAGACACTTTGAGGAAGAACACAATGTGAATTCCCCCCCCTGTTGTCTCATAATGGTAAAAAATAGACACTATGAGGGTGCACTCAATGTCAATCCACCCTATGGTCTCGCATTGTGACAAATAACAGACACTCTAGGGAAGCCGTTAACATGAATTACCCTATGGTCTCACTAAAATAGGTTCCCAAATCCCTGTGTAAAGAAATCCTTCACAAATGATATTAATCATCAAATGTAAATAACAAAAAATATTTGGCTAAGATAGTATAAAGCATATCACATCATTAGATAAAACCATCCATCTTAATAACACTAGGCATGGAAAGAAAGAAGCCTAATAGAAAAACCTATCCCAAATGGTCATTACCAAAATCAAAAATGGGAAAACGCCTCCATATCATGGAAAAATATCCCTAATAACAAAAAATATCCCTAACTCAAGAAAACAATCATAGCAGGCATCAACAGGGTTAAAATACATAAACACACAATACCCCAATCTAGGGTATTGGGAACTTTTTCACATAAAAATGAAAGAATAACTAAAAAAAGGAACAATACACCTACCTCGATGTTGTAGAATTGATATAATATGACTTTGACACTTGAATCGGCCTTGAACAACATAGATCTATAAAAATGTCAAAGATGTTAAACCAATGATATCTCAAAAAATAGGAGAAATCAAGGAACAAAGTTATAGAAAAATGAATAAATCACTGTGATGATTCCAACGTAATCAATAATGGTTGATTTAAAGAATGGAAGTTTGATTGGTGGCTCAGAGAAGAATCACACCCTATGGTCTCTCTTAGATGAGAAAAGTCAGGAAGAAGGCGTTTCTACCAATTAGACATGACCCCATTATGATTTATTAAATAAAACAAAAATTACACGGAAAGTATTTTAAAAGTACATGGAGTGTATATTCCTTTAACATGCCTTGCATTAGGCGGCCTCCAGGTCACCCTACATGGCCATGTACTCAGCCATTACACAAGTAGTACATAGTCACCTACAACAACTTGGTACATAGAGTGTACTCCTTAAATATCTAGATTGACTTATTTTTCTCAAAAACACCAGAAAAAAAATCTCTTAATGGAAATAAGGTGTGAATTCTTACAACTATGGTGTACTAGACACAGATCATACCTCTAATCATCTCTGGATCACTATGGTCATAGGTTTTCATCGCTTGAAGCTGGCCCCACCCCTATCCACCTATTACAAGAGCTTGAGGTGGACCTCTTAGGGGGTGGTGGTTGTGGTACCTTGAACATTCATCCACCTCCTTCCATTCAGTTTTCTCTCCTGCCATGTCCACTACCCTGTGGACCTCCTCTCTTGAACCTCTGTCACTGTCTCAGCAGTCCCTTGACCACCTACTGATCATTCTCATGAGGATTCAGACAGTCCCGATCCATGATCCCATGTCTGCCTCAAGAGTAACAAACTCTAGTCCTAAGATGACCTCCTCTACCTCACGAGCTCTGCACCTCTGACCATATGTCATAGGGTCATCCTCTGAAAGGTCGGGCCTATTTGGGTCTCTGCATCATCTTCGTACTGCCTACTGTAGATGACTCAACCACCTGTCATCTGGTGGTGGCTTTCACCATCAGTGCATGTTCTTCTAGTATGTTCTCCACCAGTAGGGCTCACTCTAACACTCTATCTAGAATCACTATGCTAAGTGAAATCATCGACAACCTAATATCTCTCTGGAGTCCATTATCAAGGGACTGAGACCTAAATAAAGGGTCTCGTAACATGTCGTTTGAGTAGCAGGAGAGGTCAGTAAACCACATTGAGTACTGGTCCATAGTCAGTCAACCCTATTGTAGGTGCAGTAAATCATGAATATACAATGAGCATAGTTTCTCCAGTAAAAAATTTTCCATGAAGAGGCTCTTTATGCCCATCCAGATGGGGGTCGCCTCCTCGTGTGTCTGGAGCATAAATCTCCACCACCTCCCTACTATGCCATGAAAAAGGCTAGCATCATGAACTAACATCTATTCTATTGGTGTCTCTATTAGGAGAAAAACATGAGTAACTTCTTCTAACCAATCCTCAACTGTCTTTGGATCTGTCTCTCCTCAA
Source organism: Viscum album (assembly GCA_963277665.1). Taxonomy (NCBI): domain Eukaryota; kingdom Viridiplantae; phylum Streptophyta; class Magnoliopsida; order Santalales; family Viscaceae; genus Viscum; species Viscum album. The sequence continues at coordinate 291,854,826 of OY728132.1, forward strand.
AACCTCAGAAACATAAATCACTGGAACTTGTGCAACACACTCAGTTAGAGTTCACTGTCCGTTATTGGGGATGGTAGAAACTACTACTCTCCAGGTGGCAGTGTTGTGGGTACACCATCCAAAGGTGCTATCGCTATCAGTGATCTCTACACAAATTCTTCATCACTAGGTGGATGAGCTTCATGATCTCTCATTGGATCCCTGGTGAGCTATCTTCGTCAAGGCATTGTGTATAGAAACATATGTGCCATGGTCAATAAGTTATACCCGATGATCTGACTCAAAAGAGATCTATAGAAAAATATTTTCCAAAACAAAATAAACTAGTGTTTTTGTCTACCAAGTCATAAAAAATAATTCATTGTCCTGGTGTATGGATACATTGGCCGATGCACCAAAACTGGGCTCATGAGACTGAAATCCGAACTCATGACACTTAAAACTATTTCCACCATTGAAAAATATAGACTCTCAGTTATTCTCATAGAAATTATTTCCCTCTGTTACCACTTTTTCATGACCTGTCCCCCAGGGCCCATGCCGTGGATACCCCATGCCCGCCTTCTACAGACAGGCGGGGGGTGGTGACTAGAACCAGAAAGGAATATCCCCATAAAGGGAAGGAATTTCCTTTAAAACATGTACGTACCCAGATAGGGAAAACCACACAAAGGAAAACACAATTGAAAGAAAGTAGTACAACCACCAAAAAGTAACAAAACTGAGAATAAATTGTGTAAATATAAAGTAAGGGGGCCATAATAAATTCATATGTATAAGGAATGTACATAAAATGAAAAAAAAAAGTTATATGGGTCATCCGCCAAGGATCCTAACTGAAGGGTAGGTACAAATCTCTGTCAGATGTCACTGTATCACACCATGCTAATAGAACCACCCCAAACCACCATCTCGTCTTGGCTCCCCAAAGTCCCAGTAAAGGCTATTCATCTTCTAAACAAGACAAAATAGGTGTGGGTGAAGCCAATGCAGAGGTGAGTATAACAATACTCAGTATGAACCTCAAGACCCAAAAAGGACTCTCAATAATGCATGAACGAAAACACCAAAAAGGAGGATACTGGAGAGGCAATACCACCAAGAATGATCTCAAACACTTAGCACAAATTAAAATACACAGCACACACCATGTATAACTACAGTAAAAAAGTAATGGTGATTAGTCGTAAAGATAGATCTTCTTATTTCGTTGAGAGTCTCTATTGATGATTCGCGGAGGGATGCTAGGTGCTAAACCATAGAGGATCACTAGGTGGTGACCCACAAAGGATTGTCGGATACTGACCCAAAGAGGATCGCCATGTGTGGACCCATAGAGGATCTCTAGGTACGAACCCACAAAGGATTTCTAGGTGTGGACCCATAGAGGATCGCTAGGTTTGAATCCATAGAGGATTGATATTCTTTATACATGTCACAACCAACCACTGGATTTATGAACTTTGCACGTTTGAATTTTGGAGGATCCTCTGCTCAAGCCATTGGATGTACTTAAATCACCGAGAAGTACTAAATTGATTAACCCGATGTACCATCTAGTTCTAAGGGTACTAATGCAGTAGATAGTGCATAATTCAGACGCCCAATCTCTATATTATAGGATTTATAGTAAAAAGGGCCCAGTTGGATTTGAGTTCAATGTAACCTGGATGTACTCCATATTCGACCAAAACTTGAGTGGAGTATATCAGAATGAAATTTTCATTGCAAGGGTCTAACTCCACTGAAGGTGTGTCAATCAGATTCACAATATGAGAGTTAAAGTCATTTTATTGATGTGGGGTCAGTCAGGCCCGAGTCATGTCTGACCCGGTCGACCAACCTGACCCAACCCAGTCCGGAGTCTAGTGTGGGTCCGACAAGGGTCTGCCCATTCATCCCATTGGACTCGCAGGTCTGTCTCGGTAGGATGGGTTCAGCCCGGTAGTGAGTTTGGCCTAGCGTCGCGGGTCCGGCCCGCTGGCTAATGCAGTCCACCACAGGAGGACCGGTCCACCTGGATGAGACATGGAAGATAGCCGCATCCAGCCTCCCACTCACCCAGCGGTCGATTCAAAGTGATCTTCTAGCCACGATCAAGTGACCGTGGCGATGGGACACAGGAGGCCAGGCTAGCCGATCGTTTTTCACACTGGCAGAATAGGTCCTTGTGGTTCCGGTGCACCCGAGAGGCCCAAGTGGGTTCCATCCATATGGAACAGAGGGGAATCGTGCCACCATGTCGCCTCTGCATGCTGATAGGCACGCCACCATCATCCGCCTGTGCCTACCACTGTGGGACACCACCGGTGCACTGACGGTACCTTTGACGGGCCACGAGAGTCACTCCTTTGGACTATTTCAAGAAATGATTTCGTCTATGGATTCTCTTGACCACCACCTTATCTGTGATGACCTCAAACTTCCATTTCCGCTATCTTGAGAAATCATCCACGACGAACACACAATAAACAATCATGGTAGAGGTTTCAAGCCTTGTTCGTGTCGGCCCGTGACCTCCGCATTAGAGTATGAAAATAGTTGAAAGTATTAATCCACACTGAAAGAGTAAAACACCAATTCAAACCCATATTCAAACCCCCACTCAATATCCCCATGCAAGAATGAGCGATTCGCAGATCAACTCGCTTACCAGTTGATCTATGTTCATTCATAATTCTCAAGAACGAGGAAGAAATCATCAAAAACGTAGAATGCATAAACCACTACCTCATAGATATTTGATGCTGAAGTGTTCATACTTGTGGTTTCTAGATTTTTGATGTCTCTTATGGCTCCGTTCATTGAGGCACATCGAAGCCGGTGATGATCCACCAGTGCATCATTCTATATTATTAATTATAGAGGGATTTCATTGATGGTTCATTAGAGATTTCCCCAAATTTTTTATTTCCCAAAACTCCAACACATTGGATTAATAAAATAACTTAAAATGCATAGATATGTTGCATCCATTAATGATCCTCACAAAATGATTCACATTTAATGAGTCACATTTGATGAGTCATTAATATAAGAGTGTCACAGTTTCAATGGATCCATTATTGACCCTTCATTATTGCGCCTCATCACCACCTCATCACTGAACCATAGCGTTTCTGTCCGCCACTCAATGGTGAGAAAGAAAGAAAAAATTATTTTAAAATATTTTACTATTTTTCTCAAAAATTCCAAAAAATATCTTTTCGGATCAGCCCTTTCAAGTCGAATTTAAGTCCTTTATAGGAGAATCTCAGTATTCCATGTTAAATTGTGCACTCGAATTTATGATCCGAGCCCCGACGCAAAATATAGAAAATCTCATTCACATGATTACTGAACGTACCTTAAAAACATCAAAATTCAATTCCAGGATCTCCAGGACATAGAATCACATGCCATCGGATCTTACAGTCACAGAATAATTCAAAATAACAAGTAAAAAATTAATTGGAAAATACGAGACATTATAATCCATTCCCACTTACATAAAAAGATAGGTAAAAATTTCAACATAGCTGTTGGACACTGATTCTATTCATTAAGTTGATGATATGTTAAGAATCACGATAAAAAATCCACTACTTCCCATTCATACCAGCCAACCTAAACTGTTCATTGAATGGCTTACATAATTTCTGAATTTTATGATGGGAAAACCATTTAGAATCATGATATGAACTAATAATTTCTTCCTAAAATTCCAGTGTTATAACCATAATATTTTGAAAACACAAAACTAAATACCCATTCTGTTCCCAACCCTCAATGGTCTCCCTGCTATTGAGTTTCAAACTCATCTCCACACACTTAGAATCATAAATATAAATATATTTAACCAAGATAACCAAGTCCATAACTAATGAGACTTAAAATAAACCACTATATCACCCCAGACCTCACATTCTAACCACATGTCTTCTATAAACGACATCAATTAGTTCGGATCCAATGCCTATTTAACCACCAAAGTTTACAATTTTTTACTTAATGAATCCACCACTGAAGTTTCCTTACCCAGTCTGTACATTAAGTCAATGTAAAACATCTGGAGATACATTAACCATCTCCAATGCCTCATGATCAATTCTCTTTGTGAGAAAACATGATTTAAACTTTTATGATTGGTAAACACCACAAATTTCTCATCTAGGAGGTAATGACACCATATTTTCAAGGAATGTACCACTACATCCAACTCCAAATCATGTGTTGGGTTGTTATTCTCATGAAACCTAAACTTCTGTGATATAAATTCAACTAAATGATCCCCTTTCATGAGAACACTTTATAACCCTAATACCAATGTGTCACAATAAACAACGTACCCTTTACATGGTTCAAGAAAAACCAAGATAAGGATACCTTTAAACTCGTCAAATGATTTCTGACACAATTCATTCAATTGTAATGGAAAATTATTCCTTGTAAAAGATATCATCGGTGAGATTAATCATGAGATGTTATGAAAAAACACCGATAATTACCAGCTAGTCCAAGGAAACTCCGTATTTCAAAGACATTATTGAATGGTTTCCATGAGAAAAAATTCCTTTATTACAGAACAACTGAAACAACTTTCTCAGAAATAACATGGCCATTAAAATGAACCTCCAATGTCCAAAAATAAAACATTGAAAATTTAGCATATAATTGATGATATCTCAAGATCCCTAGTACTCCTGCCAATTTTTGTTCATGCTCCACCCTTATCCTAGAATAATGCAGTATATCATCAACAAATACCACTATAATAAAATATAGATATTCCTAAAATATCTGATTCATCAATTCCATAAAAACCACTAGCACTTTCATCGAACCAAAGTGAATAAGCACATATTCATAATGTCTATATCTACTTCCAAAGGATGTTTTCAGAATATCCTCCTTCCTCACCACAAATTAATTATTTTCTGATCATAAGTAAATCTTGGAGAACCATTGATCTCACCTCAACTGATTAAACAAACTATTAATGCATGGAAGTGGATGTTGGTTCTTTATTATAAAATAGTTAATCCTAGGATAATCAAAACATATAAAAAAAGATCCAACCACTTTTTTAATAAACAAAAAAGGGCATTGCCTATAGAGACATTCTGGGCAGGATGAACCTTTTCTTTTCTAACTCCTCCAACCGCACTTGTAATTCCCTCAATTCTTTTGGTTCCATCTGGTAAGATGGAAGGGAGATAGTACTAGTCCCAATAAGGAGATCAATTTTAAAATTCACTTCAATCATGGTTGTAAACCCTAAAATTTATTTCTTAAACACATATATAAACTAATCAACAATAACTAAGAAAATTATCTATTCAAATTCTTCCCATGATGCCAATGACAATGCTGTTAAATGATATGAGATCGTGTCATCACCTAGTGCCAACAAACCCATTAAACCCAACTTTTCATTATTATCTCTTATATAGAGATGTCTGATTCCATCATCTGTCATGAGACTAACAATTCACACAAAAAAATTGATGTGGGACATAAAAATATCTATCTAATCCATTTCTAGGATTATATCATAAGCATCCATCTCAAGCACTGAGAAATACCACATCAACTCAACCCCATCCAAAACTATGAAACATGATATAAATTAGAAGGCACAACACTTTCTTTTACCTATAGGAGTTTGATGTGTTAAGACTAAATAAATCACATCCACACTTAAACCCATAATAATATTATCATAAGAATCAATATAAGAATGTGAAACACACATATCAAAGTAATCCTGAATAATAATAGAATTTAAAAAATATGTACCTCGCACCATGGATGATCTCAAATGATCATTCATCACAACCTACTCTACTCCAAATAGATTCATTATTACTATAATATACTTTTTATTGTAGGTTTTGGGCACATCATAAATGCGTTGGTGAGGGTTTACCCAAATTTTAATTTTAACGTTACAACGTTCAATACGAGATCCATCACGATTTTAAATGACGGATCATCAGAATAGAAAGAAGAACGGAAAAGAAAAGAATAGTCCCAGAACCATTGAGATAGGATCATAATATGTTGGTTATAATTAATTTAATTAATTCATAAGAATTACCTCGATGTAATTCTTTCTTCGTTGGAGTCTCTGGTCACGATCCTGTGATCCGTCCTTGCGTCGTAGAATCCATGTATAGGATTCCTCTAGCGGTGATCCACACATGCTTCACGTATCTCTGGACTTCGCCGAAGGGATCTCCGAGTGCATTCATGGAAGAACCTTCACTTGTGATGTCCTCTATCTACTACCTTGATCCGATGGAGGATCTCGCTCTCGTAACTTGAAAGCATTCTAGGTGGAATGGGAATTCTCTCTTGGCTTGAGAGTATTTCTGAATCCGTTGTGCACAAAATTTCTCTCTCTCAATGAGAATAATGTAATTGAGATTATAATACTTAGAAGAATAAAATTATTTAAATTCCAGAAATCATTTAATCATTTCATTAAATTCTTAGTAATACCCCATGTCTTAATAATGACAGTTGACCATCATTATTACTTGACATGCGCCTAACATATTACGTTTAATATCATTTAATTAAATAAACAAAATTTTCTCACGAATCCTGAAAAACAAACTACACGGTGTGTACTTTTATTTTTCATTTTATTTATTTCCTCCACCATATTTAATAGACCTTGAGTAATTGATATTTACTTCTTAAATAAATGTAACTGCATTACTCGCTAATAAATATATATATTATTTCACCCCACAATATATTCTCTTGAATAACCAGTGTCGAAATAAATGCTATCAGGTATGCTTAAATAATTGTTATACCATAGTCAGGAATAATCTTTATTTAACTTGTTAAATTATTATTTAACTGAGATAAATGGACAAAATTAGTGTGTTCCCCTCTAGGACCCTTTCTCAGTGGCATTAGGCGGAGCCTACCTAAATTCAAGGTTAGCATCTAGCAACACGCCAATGCACCCATAGAGATAGAAGTTAACACCGCAATGACGTGTCACCTCCTACGAACATTTAATGTGTAATATAATACCTTTTTCTCAATATCTCCATTCAAGCGGGTTGCATGTTAGTGCCATCAACCCATGTTCTCGATTATTCTTTCTTTGAATTCCCGAAATTGAACTCGCTCATACCTTACCATGGACATGGATTTATTTTGGCTATATAAATTCTATCAAAGGGCCTAAGATATCTATTTCCGTTATGGAACATAAGGGACAAATCTTTTCTCGCATTATATTTTAATGCAGTATTACTCGTGATGCACACAACGTATCTTACCTCACTACGAACAGTGTGTCATCACAATTTTTGTCAAAACATCTAAGTGCGTGAGTTGTAATACCCATTAATAAAAATATTAAAGTCTAAGGACCAATACACACATCCTCAGTTAGGAACATCCAATGACACTATGAAATGTGGATTTACTACTGTCAGTTCTTGTTATTTTAATATCCTCCTAGATATTTCCAAGGGTGCACACCATGAGAAGGTGCCTCAAAGTTTTATGAGTCCTCACCCCTAATGACCGGTATTATTTATGTCCCTCAAATAATATCATCCGGCCATAGACCATATATTCAAGAACAATGTTATGGAACTTCTGGGTTCTCATCATAGCAGGGATCCACTATGACCCATAAATGCAACAGCTGTCCTTAGGACATTATGACATGCATTGTCACGCAGAATGACAATCAAGATGTGATAAATATTTTATTAATGAATAAAGTAAAAAGTAGTTGGTTCTAGACCACCAACTCCAACAGACTCCCACTTGGACTAGAGCCAACTTTTAACAACCTTTAACCCGCTAGCTCTCACATGATATTCATGCTTCTGCTGAGATAGGCCTTTATTCATGGGGTCCACCATGCTTTCTTCCGTGGACACTCTGCTCACTGCAACTTCACCCCTTTTATAGAAATCCCTCAAAAGTTGATTCTTCTGGAGTATGTGCTTTGTCCGTTGACGTGACCTTGGTTCTTTTTGAAGAGCCACCACTGCAGTATTATCACAATACAATTTAATGGGATGTTTACTGCTAGGCACCACATCAAGATCCTTGACAAAGTTCCAAATCCATACGTCTTCCTTGACATCATCAGAAGCCGCTATATACTCAGACTCCACTGTAGAATCAGCGACAATTGGCTTCTTTGAACTCTTCCAGCTCACAGCTCCTCCATTGAGAAAAAAATCATATCCAGATTGTGACATCAGATCATTTTGATCTGTATGAAAACTAGCATCAGCATACCCTCTGATGACAAGCTCCTCGTCTCCTCCATACACCAAGAACACATCCTTAGTTCTTCTGAGATACTTAAGGATAGTCTTAACATTAGTCCAATGTTGTTCCCCTGGATGTGCTTGATATCTGCCTACCATGCTCGTAGCATAGGAAACATCAAGCCTGGTACATAACATTTCATACATTATGGATCCTATAGTCGAGGTCTATGGGATCTTTCTCATCCTATCTTTCACTTGTTGTGTCTGGGGAAACATTTTATTAGAAAGATGTAAGCCATTTGACACTGGAACCAATCCTCTCTTGGATTGTTACATACTAAATATCTTTAGTATCTGGTCAATGAATGTACCCTGACATAGTCCAAACAGCCTATTGGATCTATCACGAATGATCTTGATCCCTAGAATGTATGATGCTTCACCTAAATCATTCATGGAGAAGCACTTGTTCAACCAGTACTTAACTGACTGTAAGGCTGGTACGTCGCTTCCAATAAGCAATATGTCATCAACATATACTACTAGGATACCGAACGCATTCCCATTAAACCACTTATAAACACATGGCTCACATTCATTCTTAATGAAACCAAATTCCTTTATGGCTCCATAAAATCGAATGTTCCATGACCTGGATGCTTGCTTCAATCCATAAATGGATTTATACAACTTTCAAACTCGTTTGGATTCACCTGGTGTCACAAAGCCTTCTAGTGGTGTCATATAGATATCTTCCTGAAGGTTCCCGTTAAGGAATGCTATTTTGACATCCATCGGCCAATTCTTGTAGTCATGGTAAGCAGCAATGGAAAGTATGATTCTTATGGATTTAAACCTGGAAAATTTCAAGAAGGTTTCATCATATTCAATTCCTTGACGCTGTCTTAATCCTTTTTTCCACTAGCCTTGCTTTATAGGTGCTAACATGACCTTCCATGTCCAGTTTTCTCTTGAATACCCATTTGCATCAAACAGGCATTACATCAACTGGATCATCGACCAGAACCCAGACTTGGTTATGATACATGGAATCCATCTCTAAATTCATAGCTTCTAGCCATATTGAAGCATCTGAGTTTTCTACTTCTTTCTTATAGGAGAGAGGTTCATCATTGTCCAACAATAATGATTCACCATCCTCGGTGACTAGGAATCCAAATCACTCTAGTTCCCTTACCTATCTTAAGCTCCTACATAGTACTTGTGTTTCTGGAACCACTTCCATGGGGACCTATGGAACTTGTTCCTGTACCAATTCCTGTATATCTTGAGAATCTAATTCGTCGAAGTCAATCTTTCTCCCACTATCCTTTTTGAGGATGTGCTCCCTCTCAAGAAAGACAGCTTGTCTGGCGACAATTAGATTCTTTTCCTGAGGGTTATATAGGTAATATCCTTTCATTTTTAGGATATCCTATAAAGATACACTTCGTGCCCCGTGGTGATATTTTTTTTTCATGAGAAGGCCTTAACAAATGCCCTGCATTCCCATACACATGTATGCGAAAATATGGGTATATTTCCATTCCATAACTCGGAGGGAATTCCTTTTTCTGCCTTAGTTGGTACTCGGTTTAATGTGTATGCTGCTGTTTGTAATTCATATCCCCAAAAGGATAATGAAAGATCTGTATGAATCATCATCGACCTCATCCTGTCCAACAAGGTGCAGTTCCTCCTTTCCCTAACACCATTCCACTAGGGTGTATAAGGAGGAGTGAGATGAGATAGAATCCCAGACTCTTGTAGAAGATCTATGGACTCTTCGTTCAGATATTCTCCACCTGAATCCAATCGAAGTTTCTTTATCTTCTTACCAAGCTAAGTCTCTACTTCATTCTTGAATTCCTTAAATTTCTATAAGGCTTCTATCTTATACTTCATTAAGTAGACAAATCCGCATCTACTCAAATCATTAGTAAAAGTAATGAAGTAAGAATATCAACCTCTAGATTCCATTGGAAATGGTCCCCATACATCCATGTGTACCAATCCTAGAAGCTCTGTGGACTTTTCACCCTATCCACTGAAAGGAGGATTGGTCATTTTGCCTTGTAAACAAGAGTGACATCTATCAAGTGGTTTTAGCTCAGTAGAGTCTAAATATCCATCTGGGCAATGGTTTGTCAAGCACTTCTCGTTTACATGGCCAAGAAGGTGATTCCACAACTGGGTGATGTATGACTCATGTTAGATTGTTTTGTTATCGATTTAAAACACTTGGTTTTCATAATTTAATACATAAAAACCATTATTTATATGTTCCATACCATAACATACGTTGTTCTTATGAAATAGACAACCCTTATTTCCAAACATGAAAATAAATCCATCCATATCCAATCAATATACATAAATTATGTTCTTGGTTACACTAGGCACAAAATAATAGTTATGTAAAACCAAAATCATCCCAGTAGGCAATGAGAGGTGGTATTCTCCAATAGCCAACATAGCCAGCCTTGCGCCATTGGAAGCTCAAAAACAGATTTGAGCTCCACAAGCTATATCTAATACCCAATGTGTAGAAATAGATTTATTGCACTCGATAACGAACACACCGTTAGCGTCCACACTCTTCTGGGTGCAGTTCCTCTTCCAGTAGCCCTACTTTCCACATGCAAAACACACTGCCTACCATTCCTTGACCTGCCTATGGATCTTCCCCTTCTTAGAGGGATAGTGCTCGGGGGCCTCAGAACGTTTATAAGTCTTTGGATCCTTTTCCTTGTCCTTCCTTTTCTTGTTCACCATAAGGACTGCGGGTTTGTCGCACCCCATGTCCTTGTCTACCTGGCGAATCAAGGTCGGAAGCTCCGACATAATCTTCTCATTTCCGCTCATGTTATAGTTGACAATGAAGATAGAGAAGGTCTTTGGAAGTGATGATAGGATGAGATCTGTACTCAACTCATCCGGGAATTTAATCCCTAATATTTCCAGGCGTTCAATGTAGCCAATAAGATTGACTACATGAAGGCCAGCTGGCGCAGACTCTCCATGCTTCGTGGTAAACAATTCATTGGAGATCTCATACTTCTCTTGTCTCACCTTCTCTTGGAAGAGTCCTTTAAGGTGAGACATCAGTCTATACACGTTCATGTTTTCATGTTTCTTTAATAGCTCATTAGACATGGACGATAGCATAAAACACTATACATATGTGGTATCATCCATGTGTTTTATGTAGAGATATAATTCCTCATTACTAGCCTCTTTCCCAAGCGCAATTGAAATAGGCTCTTCCTGCACATACAATTTTCTTTTGTGGCGAAGGATGACACGTAAACGCCTCTACCACTCATGGAAATTGGTGCCGGTTAGAAGGTTTTCCTTCTCAAGTATGGTGCACGATGATATGTTTTAAGTCATTTTCTTTCCATTTCAAAAAATTAAGATGAGAAAAGGTTTAGTACATTATTACAAAACAGAGAAAAATAAATAAATTAATACTTATTAGTCTCCCACTATTTTATCAAAATTTAATAGGCCTCACCATTGATTTCGGAATATTCTGTTTCCTGAATATTCTAGTGTAAAGGATCCATATTGCCCTTCGCATTACCCCAACTAGGGTTGGTCAAGAAACATGAAGGGTTTTAGGTAGGCATTCCAAATTCCAACTGCATTAACTCGCATCTCCTTGATCCACTAAGTGGACTCCCCAATCCTGAAATCCATTTATTTTGGATTTCCTCAACCTTTGCCTCTTGGTCACACCAAGTCATACTGTGGAAGTCAACCCTTAATGCGAACCAATTCAAGTCAACCCAAAACCTCGAATTAGAATTTCCTGATAATGGAAGGCACCCCAACTAGGGTTGGTCATGCACTTTGAACAATGGTTCGATTCTAACCATGATTATGGAAGGCTATACCGACTTATTATTTCTTTTGAGGGATTTTATCCTTACACATAAATTTCGATTTTATTATCTTTGATAACATGCGTGTTAATATTATGTGGGATATACTTATGTGATTAACCATGTCTATAATAATATTTACGTATAAGCTAGTTTTATTTTAGTTCCATATTGCATGCTCGTTTAATTAATTAATTCTGTGATCGTGACAACACAGCCACAGTAAATAAACCATGCAACTGACAGAAATAAAATAAATGGTATGATCATGAGCTTTTTCTATTGGATATTTTATCTAGAGGTTGATAAACTAACCCAAGACCTAGAAGAGAAAACACCTTGAATCTTTTGGGTTTGTGTTTACAGCTTTCCACCGGTCGACCTTTGTATCTCCTTGGATTGGTTTCACTTTGGATCCTGACTTGAGCCGCCTCCACTAGAATGGGTGCTCCATATATTACATATTCATTTATCTCACACGTAAGTGAGGGGTAAAAGGGGTTTTTACATAAAATAATCCTTTGGAGCGCATGACCTACATATTAATGAGGAGATGGATCATAGGCTAAAAACTTTAATTCAAATAAATAAATTAAAAGAAACCATTCATATACAAAGGTCTCGGTCAAGCTCATGATCCTCCATACATTCAACGATATTTACGTATAAATAAAACTATCATTCAATTCTTTAATCGTTGTTGTTTAAGATAAACCATGCTTGAATTGATTAATTATTTTTAATTAATCAATCCTTTTATCTTAAACCCTTTTCTGAAATTACTTGAGATTCTCATCCTTCATAATTTTAAACAAATAAATTCATTTAAAATTATCATTTTACATAACTTGTACCTTGGAGGCAACCCGGTGAATTCCCATTTATTAGGTAGATATTAAATTAAACACATATATATAAAACACCTATCACGTGTTGTGCCTCAGCTTTACGCCTACACCATGGTACACAGTTCAAGGGTTTGTATAATATAATAATAAATTTTAATAAATCTGCATAATTTGGGTGATTACAAGGCATGTAGCTCTGACTACACAGTGTGTAATTTTCTTCACCATCCATCCGAAGTACATTCCCGTGGACAGGGCGTGTTAATGTACTTCAGAATTTTTCAGAGTACACAATGTGTTCTATGGGACACACGCCGTGTAGGTTTCGCATTACACGTTTTCCAGCCAGGCAAGCCGTGTACAGGGTACACGGCCCAACCCTAACCTGAAGGGACTACACGCCATGTTTATTGGACCACATGGCGTGTAATCTATAAACCATGTGCCACCTGTTTCTGGTAAACACACGGTGTCTTAAATTCTTAGAATGAATCCAATACACGACCTGATTTGGTGGATAAGTCAATGCATTGAACCTAGACTACACTGCGTGTACTTCCGAATACACGCTGTGTACTCTAGTGTTGTACAAATAGAAATATTTGGCTCCTTATAATGAGTTACTATATTTTGTTTTAATCAAAATTAAAATTAAAATTCATTTCTGTGAGGTGAAAGAGAAACGAGGGAGGAGGAACAGATCTCGATATTCATATTTCTAGAACGATTAAACATGAATTTAAATTACTAAATTATTAAATGTGTAAATCAGCAATGAAAAACTAAATAATTATAATAAATGATATGACCCCTCTGATACCACATGTATGTTCTGGGCCCACCAGAAGTGCTTTGGTGAGGGTTTACCCAACTATTAATTTTAAAGTTACAATGTTAAATCCGAGATCCTTCACGATTTCAAACGCCGGATCTTCTAAATAGAATGAAGAACAGAAAAGAAAATAAGAGTCTCAGAACCATTGAGATAGTATCATCATATTTTGGTTATAATTAATTTAATTAATTTATTCGAATTACCTCGATGGAATTCTTTCTTCATTGGAGTCTCCAGTCACGATCATGTGATCCGTGGTTGCGTCGTAGAATCCAAATATAGGATTCCTCTAGTGGTGATCCACATGTGCTCCATGTATCTCTGGATATTGCCGAAGGGATCTCTGGGTTCTTGCATGGAAGAACCTTCGCTTGTGATGTCCTCTTTCTACCGCCTTGATCTGGTGGATGATCTCTCTCTCGTAACATGAAAGCGTTCTAGGTGGAAAGTGAATTCTCTTTTGGCTTTAGAGTATTTCCAAATCCATTGGGCACAAAAATGTATCTCTCTCAATGAGAGTTATGTAATTGGGATTATAATACTTAGAATAATAAAATTAATTAATTTCTCGAAAGCATTTAATCATTTCATTTAATTCTTAGTAATTCCTCATGTCTTAATAATGGAATTTGACCATCATTATTAATTGACATGTGCCTAAAAAAATACATTTAATATCATTTAATTAAATAAACAATATTTTATCTCAAATCCCGAAAAACAAACTACATGGCGTGTATATAAATATACACAGTGTGTACTATTATTTTTCATTTTATTTATTTCCTCCACCATATTTATTAGACCTTGAGTAATGGATATTTTTTTCATAAATAAATTTAACTGCATTACTCGCTAATAAATATATATATAATTTAACCCAAAATATATTCTCTCGAATAACCTGTGTCGAAATAAATGCCATCACGTATCCATAAATAATTATTAAACCACAGTCAGGTATAATCATTATTTAACATGTTAAATTAATATTTAACTGAGATACATGGACGCATTTATTGTGTGCCCCTCTAGGATTTTTTCTCAGTGGAATTAGGCGGAACATATCTAAAGTCCAAAGTTAGCGTCTAGAAACACGCCAAGGAACCCATAGAGAAAGAAGTTAACGCCTCAATGACGTGTCACCTCCTACGAACGTTTACCGTGTAATATAACCCCTTTGTCTCGATATCTCCAATCAAGCGGGTTGCATGCTAGTGCCATCAACCCATGTGCTCGATTATTCTTTCTTTGACTTCACGAAATTGAACTCACCCATACCTTACCATGGCCATGGTTTTATTTAGGCTATATCCACTCCATCAAAGGGCATGAGATATCTGCTTCGATTATGGAACAGACGGGAAAAATCTTTTCTCGCATTATCTATTAATGCAGTATTACTCGTGATGCACTCAACGTATCCTACCTCGCTGCGAACAGTGTGTCGTCACAGTTTTCGTCAATACATCTAAGTGCGCGAGTTGTGATAACCATTTATAATAATCGTAAAGTCTAAGGACCAATACACATGTCCACAGTTTGGAACATCCAATGACACTATGAAATGTGTATTTCTTTCTGGTGGGTCTCGTTCTCATAACATCCTCATGGATATTACCATGGGCGCACACCATGAGAAGGTGCCTTAATGTTTTATTAGTCCTCACCCCTAATGACCTGTATTATATGTGTCCCTCAAATAATATCATCTGGCCATAGAACATATATTCAAGAACAGTGTTATGGCACTTCTGGGCTGTCATCATAACATGGATCCGCAATGACCCATTAATGCAATAGTTGTCCTGAGGACATTATCAAATTCATTTTCACGAAGAAGAACAATGAAGATGTGATAAGAATTTTATTAATGAATAGAGTAAAAATTAGTTTGTTATAGAACACCAACTCCAAAATTTATTACCCTACTTATTATTCATTGTGTTCCTGGAATAACCACGACAAACATTGATATGATGACGGGAGGTATTCTACTGCCCCCGCCCGGTCGAGGCATAGGATGCCTATGACCCCTAGGGAGTTTCATGAATAGCCAACCATGGATCATTATGAAAATAATGTTGAAGATTACACATATTCATATAGTTATGACATTTTTGAGGTTGTTCCATACAATCTCACTTGATGTGGCCTACAGAACCACACTGAAAACATCCCGACTTACTCTGATTCATTGGAGGTAGATTCACTGATCCTGCCATCAAATTTTGATCCATACTCCATGCATTGAAATATTTTTCCTTGTTTCACTTGATGAAATTTTACAGTTCCCACCATTTCCCAAGGGTACCAACATGAATCCCCCACCTATTAGACCCAAAATCTCCCATTCATATACTATTTCTATCTTCACCATTTTTTGAGTAATTATTTACACATAACACCGCTATTTTAGAATTAATTTCCTGCATTAACCCAGCATAAAAAATATGTAAGTTCAAAGATGTACTCTCCACCTTGGGAGAAAACCGCACTATGTTCATAAACATTTTTGAATATTTTATTTCCGAGAGTTTCTATTGATTTAAATCAAACAAATCTGTTGTGTGCTGAATTATGAACATATGAGGGTATAATTTTTTGTTAGATAGATCCCCAAAACCCTCACATATCATACCTTGGTTCGTTCAAGCATGGACTGATAACTCCCACAACTGGCAGAAAAGATCATCCAACATGTACATTACTAACATTACTCTCAGCTCCACTGGTGTTCTGAGGAATTAAAATATCCTATTTATTCTCTTCAATCATGCCTTGCCTTTTCTTGTTCTGAATCACCCCAAATGATGGGTGGATGCTTCATTCTAAACTAACCCACATGATTCACATTCTTCGGATAACCCACTTTATTCCCACTTCCAATAGATTAGAAATCTTGAACTATAATATTCACTAGCTGCTCATTCACCTGGGGCATATGTTAAACCTCATTTTCAGTAGCCTCCTCTAGTTAGTCTCTATAATGCCTACCTAGTTCCATTTCTATAAATAAAAAAAATCATAAGTCTCACCCCATTATCAAGAAAAAGCATACAATTTCAAATTCAATTACATTGAAACTAACAAAACCATAATTCCCATTAGTTTGCATTTACCTTGTTGCATGATTTTTGAATAATCCAACATGTTTTGAAAACTAACCGATATTAAAAATACCAAAACTATCCATATATCAAATCTTCACATAAGAAAATAATTTCTAGGTATTTTAGAATTACATATACCCATTCCATAACATAAATCATTATGAAAATAGAATATGAATCTTAGTGGGAAGTCATCTCTACCATGCATGTTATGCTCATCTCATTGGATACACCCATGACAATGATATTTATAATTCCAATAAGTGTCTATAAAACTATTATATACCCATCTCCCTGGTAACTTCATGTTCATAATAAAGGAGATAGAAACATCAATTTTTCTATAAATTTCATGTTCTGACAATCATACTATTTTGTACCATCCCAACTCAAGTAATTACCGGAGAATGAATGTCAGATCAGAGGCCAAGACTAAGAACCAATTCCAAAGGACTGAACAACTAATACCACTAGTAACATCCCAACCCTTCCTCCATTATGTCGAGAAGGCATTGAGATGCTACTTATCCAAAGGAAACATTCCAAAGGTGCCAAAGACTGACAACAAATACCCAGGGCTTTAAGAAAAATTGGATAACGATTTACCTTTTGGGTAAAACCTACCAACCAAAACAACATGATGCATGTCAACATAGAAAATAATGATTAAACGTTACGAGGAGACAACCAAACAACTAAACTCTTCCATCACAATTCCTGAAAACCAATACAACTAAATCCCAAAATCCCATAATCAGAGTACCTAGTGGAAGACTCATCAACAAGTCCCAAAGGAATCCATGATACTCTTCTCAGATCTGCACAAATCTTCATGCTCGAAGCACTATAATACCTCCCAAGAATCATGATGATGTACTAGAAAAATGAGATGCTTTACTTTTTTCCTCTATCCTGGAATAACACATTTGAAAAAGCACCCATGTGCCAAAGTAGGGGGTGAGTAATAATACTAAGTAGGTTATCCCTTGAAGAATTCCCTAAACATGCCACTATGATAGAACAATTAAAAAATATATAATAATTAGTTTATATTAAACATGAAATACTAAAACAACTTCCAGTATGCCAAACAAAACCCTTACCAAGTAGTTTTCACCCAAATCCACACAATACAAGGGAAAGACCTCAAACAGTGCGTAATCCATTTTCCCATCACATATTATCACAACAATTTCAACTTTCTTAGCCACATTCATAATCAAAACATATCCATAGAGTTACGCACACTCAACAAGGTGTGACAACTATGGTGTAACATCCCATCCAAGATCATTTACTACATTCCCAATATAGCAGTACTTCCAATAAACTTATCATTGATGGTGTCCCTAATATACAATATCCACCCGCTTCTAATAGTGGTACACCATGCCCACATCACATCCACTTAAATCACATTAATAATACTTAACAAACAAACACACATATCTCACACCCATGCCACAACATAATGTAACAAGCATTTCTAACCCAAAAAATCTCTTAAGACATTATAAATGCCACATTTCCATCCATTAATTCTGTATTTTATAAAAACCAATTCTAAAATCCATTTTCATAAATCAACCCATGATATCAATTTTAAAATCATCATTTTTAAATCCAACAACAAAGAACATATCAGTACAACATTTCATTTTCCCAAAAATCCCCAATCATCACAAAATGAATTTACATAAAGCATTTAAATTCACAATCACAACCAAATCCAACTATACCCAAATAATTAAAAATAAGGCTTCTAGTTATAGAAATATTGAGTCGAGAGAGAACCCACAAATATTAAGGTTTCGGTGAAATAGGCCAATGGGAAACTGCAACAAAAATCTCGATGAAGACTCTACAAAATGACCTTAGATAACATTCACCAATAATTGTAGATTAAGAAAACCAAGTGAGAAGGATATTTAGATCTAAGAGAAAAAAAAAGAAATAACTACGACATGATAATTACTTGAGGATAATCGTATTCATTGCACCTTGAAAACCCTTAGAATCATCTCCAAAATGAGTGGAAGATCCCCTATAACCCTTGAGAAACAAAATAACCATTTGGGGTTCAATTTTGGGAAAAAAAATTGTTTTGTAGAAATTATGAGTGATATTGTATTTAAAACACCATTTTTAATGATGCAGAAGGTTGGTTTTCATAGTTAGGGAAACCATGTGCTAACCGTGTGCATGCTTCTACCTCAAGGGGGACCCCAAAAGGTTATCCCACATGGTTAAACAAACCATAAACCATCCATGTGAAGCCAACTGCATCCACTAGCATAGATTTCTGTAGATTCCACAAGGTTTCCCCCAACCATGATCAAACTGTGCACCCTTAGAAAATCCCCAAAACCATTTAAAAACCTACCAAAACTCTACCAAACACAACCCAAACACATTATATACATAAAAACACACATACCAAGGTTACATAAAAAAATACAGGGGTAATACATGAATCAAACTATTATTCTATAAACGTTCAATGAGGATGTTGAATCTCCTTTGACGTCATCACCTCAAGAATTTATATTATTTCCTTATGAGAGAACATATCTATAAATAATTATTGATACTAATGAAAATATCATCATTGATGTCAAGATCATTGTAATTAAAATCACTAATTTGTATCTTAACAAATTTTATGGTGTTACTTCTATCCAAGAGGTTGAGTCCTCAATCGAACATATAGCCAGAATAAGTAACATTCATGGGTTCGGTTATCACCATTAATGCGATATCTACGGAACCATAAAAATAGAGGCAATTAAAGGATCGATCAAATCAACCTCTATGATGGAAATCCATAGTTTTCATGAATTAACTGGGTGCTATGTTTGGTTTATGAGAAACATATAATGATTTTCAATGTCCCTAACAAATATATCTCAATAATGAAACCTAGGCTGTCTATAATGTTGAATATGAGTAAATTTTTATAGATATGAAGAAGAGTCTAATCACTACACTTGGTCTCTCATCAACCACTAGTGAGGAATGATTTGTCTTCTAGTGTGATGCATATAAAAAGGTATTGGGTTGTATACTCATGAAAAATGAAAATGTGTTAGCATATACCTCTCGAAAAATAAATATCTATAAGTAGAACTACGTAAATCATTATCTATAATTGGTTTCAGTGATTTTTCATTAAATATTTACAGGAATTTTCTATATGGGGAGAACTACGATATCGATATATACTATAAAAACGTCATGTATATATTCACAAAAAAAAATATTAATATACAACAATGAAGGTGGTTAGATCTAATCGACAATTATTTTTGTTCAATCCATTAACATTATGATAAAAAAACAATGTGTCATATGATCTGAGTAGAAAAGACCCCAAAAATCCCTCCATGATGAGGATTTTAAGGTATCCAATCTTCTTGGGAATGAAAAGGATATATATGTTTATAATATAAGGATCCTCATCATACCTTGATCAAATAACTACTCCACAATCCATTCTTGAGAGGATCAAGGAGGATTAGAAAAATGATTAGATTCTATAGAATAAGGTAGAAAATATTATATAGTTCAACCTTATTGAAGATGGGTTCATAATGTTTGAAACATGGATATGTGTCCCATAAAACCCAGAAATGTAGAGAGAACTTCAAGATGATGTTCATAGCTCACCATTCTCTATTCAGCTAGGATGTACTAATATTTATATATATTTGAATAAAACATTTTAGACGAATTACATAAAGAGATTGATTGATGAGTTTGTATCTTGATTCTTAGTATGTCAGAAAGTCAAGGAAGAAAGTCACATGTCTAAGTGTATGATGAAACCATTGGCTATATCGCTATGGAAATGGGAATGAAAAACCATGGATTTCATATTAGGAATCCCTTGGACACCTAAAGGAAATAACCCCATCTGGGTGGTAGTCAATAACCTTACCAAATTAGCAGATTTTATTCTCATCGAGGAATATTTCTCTCTTAAATATTTCTCTATGATATACAAATGAGAAGTGGTAAGACTGCATGGAGTGCCACTATCTATTATTTCTGATCAAGATCTAAAGTTTACCTCATGTTTTTGGAGAAGCATTAAATAAGTATTAAGTATAGAACTGAGCTTCAACAGTGCTTATTACCCTTAGATCGGTGATCAGTCTAAAAAGACCATTAAAAGTCTAAAAGATATGTTGAGATCATGTTTAACAGATTTCCAAGAATTTTGGGATCAACACATTCCCCTAGTGGAGTTCTCATTCAATAATTGTTTTTTCTATTAATGAATTCAAATGGGAACTTATGATGATCTACATGAGAGTATGTGTTAGACACTAACATGCATGGATAATGTTGGATAGTGGAAGATGATGGGATTTGATCTTATCCAAGAGATGATAGATAAGGTTCAAACCATTCAGCATCATATGGAATCTACAGAAATTCTATTGAAAAACTATTCATATAATTATTGATGAGACATAGAGTTTGAATTTAGTGATAAGTTTTTACTTAGTATATCACCATGGAAAAATTAACGAGTTTTGTTCAGAATATGGATATTTGTCCAAGATACATCGGCCCCTTTGAGAACCTTGATCACATCAGAATAGTGTACTATCAACTAACACTCCCACCTAACCAATCTCGAGTACATGATAAGTTCTATGTATCACTGTTGAGAAAGTATGTACCAGAACCTTAACATTTACTAAATAATGTGGTTGTAACATTGGAGAATTATCATTCATATGAGGACCACCTAGTGAAGATCTTGGATTGTAAAGACAATGTTCTATGAAACAAGACAACACACTTGGTCAAAGTGTTATGGTAGAAAAACAAGTTTAGGGAATAAACTTGTGAACCATAAGAGGAAATGAAATAGAAATACCTAAATCTATTTTAGTATAAAAAATAAATATTTTAAGGGATAAATTTCTAAATGGGAGAATAAGGCAACGAACTCTACTTTTATAAATTAATAATTTTCTCCTCAATTGAATAAATAAAGCATTAAGTAATGAAGTTATAAAAAAACATGAACTGCTTTGGTTATTTTGGAATATTATATCCTATGAAATTAAAAATACCTTCATGAATCGTAAATTTTGATAACATTTTCATTGTATAGTGAACATATGATAAGCATATATATAGGGTTATGTTAAGGTTTATTGATATTGATGAAATAATTGATGGTCTTGTTTTGAAGAATCATACATTATGAAGCCAATTTATTTAATCTTCCAATGAAGATAAAATATCTAGGATTTCCCCATATAAAAATATTAATCCTAGATTCAACAAATAATGCATGATAAATCCATTTTATGAGACATGTTTAGGCTCATCGATATCACAACCCAAACTATGTTCATTGAACCAACATAAGAAAATCTCACAGTCACAAACCTTACCCTTAAGGAACACATTGTTGTAATAAAGGGCGATGTATCTCAAACCTAAAAACATTAATATGTATATTATATTTTATATGAAATAATTTTTATATGTATTTCTTTTTCATTTTACATTATAAATTACTAAATAATTATTTTGATAAAAATTAGATTTCAATACGAGAAAACTCAAATTATATTTTTGTGTAATAAGAAATTTTAATTAAGACGTTTCTTTTGAAGAATTCATGAATCGTAAAGATAAATAATATTTAAATAAAATATTATTATTTATTATTGTTTATTAATTATTGGTGAAAATATAATTTTATTAAGTCAAAAAAAAGTATAAGAGTAAAAAAACAATTATTTCCAAAAACCAATATTTTTCAATAAATAAATATTTTTATATTAAAATATAAATTATCATATTTATAAATTTATTTAAATCAAATAAATATTATTTTTAGATTCATCACATCAAAATCATCAAATGGTTAATTTTTGTTACTTTTTTATAGCAGTCAAATTTTTTGGTAGAACTTAAATACTGTATAAATATATAATATGTTTTATGACATCATAATGAACCAAAAGTGATGTAATATATTCCATAAATGGTATACATGAACAAATAGTTGTTTACCCTTTAAAATGATGTGTATTTCTTATTTTTTATTACTTTTACAAAGACTCTATGAATCCTCCAACACCTATACTATATATAATGGTTTTCAAATCAGTTATTTATGAAAATGACTCAGTTCCAAATCACCATGGGTAATATTTTAATGATTTATGTTATTAAAAATATAATTAAAAAGACTCATATTTTGAAAAAAATGGGAAACAATAAGAAGTATTTCATTTTTGATTACTTTATTGTAGAGTCCAAAACCTATTTTTATGAAATATTTAATAACTCCCCTCTCTTTTCCTCTATAAACCCATCAATCTCCCATTTATCTTCACTCAAAACCATGGATAAAAAAATTACTCAGCCCAGTCCACTCTATATGCCTCCCAAGGTTCCACCAAGATATCAAGAAGCTCATCCCATAATTTTAGAGACACCCTCTCAAAGTTAGTGATCCTCCTCTTCTCCTTTTTATTTGAGAACCTTATTTATATTATATATTTAGATCTGAAATTACTAATTTTGTGATATGTTTAATACATTATTAATAATATAATTTTGATTTAATAATTATTATAGATCCCTATCTATCTCCTTAATCCATTATATGAATCATTATGTACTGCAGACATGCTGTCAAAATTTCACTATGAATTTTCATGCCAAATGATTGTAACGTGAATTCATGTACCCATTTCCACTCAAGGTTATTCACCTATAAATAACTATAAATATACAATTATGTAAATTCATTTATTTAACCCACACTCCTAAATCGTAAGGCTAACATAGATGAAATACATTATGATGTTATTTGATCTATATGGAACACTTATTCATGTACATGATAAGATTATGATGGGTGCACCTAGATAGTGCTCCATTGCATTTTGTGATGTTTTAATCATATGAGATGAAATTTAAGTTTCAAGAGAGGTTATCCTAAGAACAATATGTTATTAAATATTGGTAGTTATTATTTAATTATACATATTATTCATTTTTTATGTTTATTCCACATTCCCATGTTGACTTTATGTTATCATGTTATATCATGCCTCATTGTTCAGGATTAATATTCTCACTTCTTATATTACAATTTATGAAACGTAGATCAAATTTATTTATTTACCAAATGTAATGGTTTTTTTATCACCTTACTATGATTTATAGAAAACCCCTTTCTTATGTATGTCTATAGGTTATCCTTCATTGTTTTAAAAGAGAAATGAAAATTTAGGGAAAGTTAATGATGTTTTAATTAATGTATTTATATCCATGTATCAAGTTGTTATATTATGTTCCGAAATCTAAAAAAATGGAATTAATGATCAATGAGGATTGTATAATGCATAACATTATGAAACAAACCATTCATTAAAGTGTATTAAAAATATGATTTTGTATATTCAATGTAAAAGGACAAAAAATACTAAATCAAAACTTGCATGAAAAACAAAGAAGTAATTACCAAAACATTATTTTAATATGTAATTGATAATAAAAAGGTAAGAAAAGTCATAATTAAATCAAATATTGTATGATATTGATAATTATTGTTCTATAATATACGTATAATAATCCTATATTTATTATATAGAAGGTTCAACCATATACATTGAAAATAAATACTTAAGGTAAGATATTTCTAGTCTCTCTTTTATTTTTTGGATACATATTCCATATTCACCACTTATTTATTTTGTGGGGTTTAGATAATTCAAATTAATGTATTTTATGATAATTATTATGAAAATTATGTGTTATACATTGTAATTTATGTTTTACTCTTTAATGGGTCTTACGATTCAAAATTTATCATAGTGGTAATAGTTTGATGTTACAATATCATTATTTAACAAGATTATTTATGATTATGATTTTAATGATACAATATTATGATATATTTCTCAATAAAATCATGAATTTTCTTCCCCTATATTTATTTATTTATAATAAATGTTTTATCTTCGATTTTCAATCTTTATTTACGGAACATTCCAAAAGAATGTTTTTAAGGAAAATTGATTTTATTTTTCTCTTTAGTCAAAAATCATTTTTCTTCTATGTCCATATTTCCTAGAAGTGTTTTAAAAAAAGATTTAAATAATATTAAATGATATATTAAAGTAATTTTTACCCATGTTTGAAATTATATTGAATGTTTTAAAAGAAATATTTATGCCATTTTCTAGAAAAGGCCCATTTTTCTTTTACTATAAATATGAAAGGAATCTTTGTTTTAATGTGTGTGACATGAATAAAATTTCATGCTTTTATAACCACTCATTATTTTCAAGATTAAATAATATTTTTAAAATAATAATTTCAAATAAAATTATTTTCAAATTGTTTTTTGATCTTTTAGTTTTATAAATCTGATTTTTAATGAAAAAAGGTTATTTTCCACATTAAATTTTCTGAGTTATTTTCTTTTCAAAAACACATTCCATCTAAAATAAGATACTTTGATGTTACTTAATATTTACTGGGTATGAAATCTAATGATACCACCTTTATTATTTCTATGGTTTCTATATTGTAAAAAAAATATTAATGAAACCCATTTCTGTTCCACTGTTTATGCTATGATGAAATGTCTATGAAAACTATTGTTTTTATGGGTTCTTATATGATAAATTTGTTAGGATTCCCATATATTTCCTTGTATTTTTCATTGATTAATGTTTTACGATATTGTGGTTAAAATATTTATTATTTTAATTATGTGATGGTTGGGACCTATATATTCCTCCAATGAATTTGTTAAAGATTGATATATCATGAGATAAATAGGACTTTAATAGAGAGTGATCCCAATTTAGTAAGGAATTGTATCTATTTTGATTGTCATGGGAGTGAACCATGACTACTAAAATGGGTTTTGAGAGTAATGATAATCCACTATAATAATATTGGTAGTGAACCATAACCACTACAATGGTTTGGGGAGTGAACCGAATCTACTATGACAGTCTTGGAAATTAGTCTTGACTACTAAGAAAATAATTTTATATGCACATTATTATGCCAAAAATCTATATTTTATTATTAATTCATGTTCACATGGCCCTTATTCTTTAATTCCATTATGATATATGTCATATTAACTACTGATATTTATTTCAGGATTAATGTTTATTATTTATGATATGGAGGGTATGTTTTTCAAATGTTATTCTCATGTTCTCATACCCTTATGCTCATATTATGTTGATATCTTCCTTGGTTACTCCTAATGATCATATTAGGTCACCATTTATTTTGTTTCCTTTTCCAAGGTTATGGAGAAATGTATTATGTATGATATTTATAAAATGGGTTCTAGTTATTAAGAACTTAGTGGGAGATGATATAGTTCACTTATGACCCAGTTGTTTATGTATCCAATTTCACGAAGGCATTAGACCTATAAAATTATGGGATGGATCATTATGTTATTTAATTAATATTGATATTTTAATATGTAATATATATGTATAAAATGTATGGGTTAGCATATTATATTTTTATATAATTATTCTATCACCCTTACATAAATAAATATAACATTATAAAATGGACACTTTTGATTAGTTTCCATTTTCACCACAAAACAAAAATTTTAAGATATAATAAGTTTTATTTTGAATACATATATTAAAAAATTTCATATAGATATAGTCCTTATCTCTAATAATCCTTGAAACCCTATAATTTTTTTTAAATAGGGTATGAGAAAAAAAGGACTTATAAGGGACTTATAAAAAGACAGAAAGAAACATGTTAGTCCATGAATACTTATATTTTTTTTGTATTTGTAAAATAATGTTTGGGATATAAATAAAAATCCTCATACTCAAGAATTAAACTTCTCTATACAAATATGTTTTAAAAATATTTCGTTATAAATATTAAAAGAAAAATAAAAATCATAATGGTTTCTTTGAAATTAGAATAAAATCTTGATTTTTTTCAAAAATTTATACTTTCACACTTAATAAGAATTATATAGTTTTCTTTAAGCATAAACTCAGTATATTTCCATATGAAATCATGTTGATTCTGTAAAATACATAGAAATAGTAAATAAATCCTATAGGTAACTTGTAAAATCATTTAAAAAATATTTCAATGCTCAGGAGAACGTAATCAATACCCAAAGAATTATAGGTCTATAATGGACCAACCGATCCTTGGTTTATAACTTATCAACATGTCCTTGGTTTATAATGGAAGCACACATCCTTTTATTTTAATGAATCCACCTATACATGGTTTATAACATATCCACACACACTTTTTTTATAATATAACGACATATCGTCATAAAAAATTGACAATAACCATAACATAATCATAACACATAAAAGCTTTCAATTTTTTTCATTACATTCATAAAAATATTATTTTCACACAAAAGGAAACATTTATAGCTATTAAAAAATCAATTCCATTAAAACCCCCTTTTGAAAATACGAAGAAAAAAGTAAAAATTATTTTTATTTGAATAAAACAAGAAAACTTGTAAAAGAATATGAATGTCAAATAAATTGTATAGTAGTGGGAAAACCCATTGATGGCATAAACTTTAAAATAAAACATTCCTTTTATCATTTCATCAAAACATTCCATATTAAATAAATGAAAATATTCCTTTTAAAAACAACAAAATAATGTAAAAAATGGTTTAAAATATGCATTACTATTCATTCATGTCTATATAAATACATAAATAAAATAATTTTAAGAATATGGATATGGAATAAAAATATTTTTTAAAATAAAACATTTAAACATTTAAAAGAGGTTTTACGTTAAAGTGTCCATTACCTTGAATCTGATCTATCATGCATGTTCATTTTTTTCTAGAGTAATAAAATCATGTTAGATGTTTAATATTTTAAGAAATATTTTCATATTTTTTATAAACATTATTTATATTTATTATTTGTTTATATATAATTAATTAATCAATTATGTTAATGTCAAATATGTTGATGATATTCATCTCATTTGTTCAAAATGACTTTAGTAGGTTTAATATGGTCAATAAGGAAATTATATAATCATTATAATAATAATAACAATGAAATAATTATCATTTATATACATCAATTTTACTTTTAAAATATATCATGAATCATGGTTATAAAAAATGAAATACATTAAAATCTTGGAGACTGTAGGTTGCACTTACGCATGAGTAACATTTCAAATTATCAACGATCATGATGAAAAAAAGGAAAGTGTAATTTTATATTTATATAATGATTATTAAATCATAAATATCATATAATTGTTTTAAATAAACTTATATATATTATCCATGTGATGTGGTTATGAAAAAATAATCATATCACTTCGTGGATGTGGTAATGCACATGTTTTCATAAACGACACCATCATTTTTCAATAGTTGTAAAGTGAATAAGATAGATGATATATATTCATTAAAATGGTAATTATGTACTTAAAATAATATATATATAAATTAAATCTATCATTATAACCAAATTTTAGAGGGGGTAATAGAAAATGAATTGCATCAGTTTATGGGGTGGTAGTCTGTTGTACAAATAAATGGTAGTTTAATTTCCTATTTGATAGAAGAGGATATATATAGACATTATTACCTTAACATAACAATATATAAATATATAGAAGAGTATTTTGTAATTATTTCATTATTTATGAATAATATTTGAAGTATGTATAAGAATAAATAAAACTAAAACATTCGGTTAATGACTATACCTCTTTTTCATACAACATCCTTTTCTTTGCACCTTAATCCCACTAAGGATGGTATTATTCCCAAACCAGGACATCTATAATATATAGAAGGATTATGAAGGGATTTTCGTAGGCATTTTATAAAAATATGCTATTTTATGTTTGAAGAATAGAGGATAGGGGGTTCTATTTTATAAGTGAGGGGAGGGGCACTCTTGGAATTACTTAAAATATTAAATTAATATAAATTTATTTTTACAGAAAAGGCTCCAAAATGACATAATTAGAATATAGAATGATGATGGGTCTAAATAATAATATATAATAAGGTTTAGAAATTTTATGTATGGTTTTTACCTTTATCTCTTTGTTTTGACCCATATTAACCTTTTTTGGAAATTACTACTATAACAAAGTTTTCACTATTTAGGTGTTAATATAATTACTATAAAATGAAAATTGGCCCATAAATGGATTATGGTTGATTTTTTAAACCATAAAAAAATAACTTGTATAAAGATAATATTTTTAGTAATTTTTAATCATTTAATAAAATAAAATTATTATAAAATATCATTTATATATATATTTTGGAAATATTAGAAATATTATAATGTAATATATGTCTAACTCATGTAAATTGTTTCGAAAATTGAATGGATGTGAAGATAAAAAATATATAATATTAATATAATCATTTAATAATTTTTTTCAAGTTTTTATATCGTTTTAAACCCAATCTTTGGGATTAACCCCATGGTTAACAAAATTAAACCTTAACCGCGGTAATGACTTTTTCAATATTTAAAGGTTATAATTTTAATTTTTAAGTAAAAATTGGATCATAAATGATAAAGTTATGAAATATTTTACAATTTAGAACCATAAAAATATCTTTTCAATACTTTTATGACTTTTAATTTATTTAATAAAATAATATTTAACATAAAATATCATTAATGCATTTTTTACACTATTCATTTATTTTACTTTGAAAACAAAATGAAACCAATTGAAATAGAATCTAAAAATTTCTCACATCAATAAAATATTATAGTTATCTAATAAATTCATATAACATAATCCATTAAAATTATATTACTTTTAATAATTTTAAAACTATATATTTATTTTTTATATTAATTAAATAAATAATATGTCCGCATTGCATAAGCATTTAATGCAATTTATTCATCACTAAAATTATAAATATATTAAAATGATAGGAAAAATAATTTATATTTAAAATAAAATATTTATAAATTAAAATATCCATTATTTATACCTATATTTAATTTTTATAGATCATAAAATAAAGAGAACAATATTTTTGACATTTCGTTAAATAAAATAATATTTTGGTAAAAATCAAAGAAATATGGCCCCATGTTGCCATATTTTCAAATCATAGTAGAATATTACAAACATCACTCATATAATAGGATAATGTAATGTTTTTTGGGTTTTTAGTCATCCTCATATTATTTTTAATCTTAAATAATTGGTTTACACTTATCATGGTGATTATTATTTACTATGATTACTATTCATAATGAAAAAAATAAATGGGGCCAATTTTACAAATTTATACCTCCTAATTCTAAATTTGAACAAAAACTTCCCTGATTCAATTTCTAGATGAATAATAAATTAATTTTATATTAAAACCCAAACCACAATAGATGAAAGCTTTTCATAAAAATGGATTTTTTTTGTAAAAAAAGTTTTATTCATAATTATGGAAAAAAATTAATTCCATAGACTAGAATTTGATTATTTTTAATAATAATGAACTAATTAAATTGTAAAACTAATAAAATATATAATTTTTATTTAAAAATACTTTAATAAAATATAATTTTCAATAAAAGTTAGTATTTTTTACTAGTCGTTGAAAATTCAATATTTTGAAAAAAATATCAAAATTTCACCATATTATAAATTTTATATGATTATATGAAAAATTATTTTGTTTTTATCAAGTAATATTTCTAAAACTTATAGGAATTAATTATAATATTCCCCAAAAAAATCAAAAAAAACTATTCTTGAAGAAAAAACATTTTTAATGAATAAAAAAAATTTACTAAAAATCGAGTGATTATTTAATATGAAATTATAACTAATTTTTTAGTACGATCATTATAATTAATTCACAAATAATATAATCTTATTTAAACCTTATAATTTACAACTAAGTTATAATAATCATATTTAAATAATAATATTTCATGGATTTTCTAGGCTCGATGTTGCGTGTCATATACGCTATTGAACATTGTCTTCAATTTAAAATATCGGTGTGTTACATGATAGAACCACCATTTAGAAAAATCAAAAAACTATACTGAGATCTCACATCATCTTTTTTAGATAAAAAACTCTCATCATTATAACCCCTATTAATGATATCATCCTCTCCTCTAAAGACCAAGAACATACCCTTACTTATTATTAAGTACAAAAATATGTTATTAATAGTAATTCAATTAATATAAATAGGATTTCATTAGTATATTATTATTACTGTCAAAGAATAAGTGACATCAGATAAGGAACACAATATGGAATACATGATAGATCTTATGAAAGACACATAAGGAATCATATCATTTCTTTCTCACTCTTTAGAAAGATTCTAAATTTAAGGTCCCATGTCTCAATATATTCTTGGTTATACTTAAATAAGGATTAAAACCATGTATTTCAAGGGGTTTTTAGTAGCTCGGGATTTAGGTTTGAGGTATGGGAGGTTATAAGTACAAAGGAGTGGTCAGAAGGTGAAATGGATCTATGATGCTACCATATACACCATGAACTACTTTTCATGGAATGAATGGGGTTGAAACTTGTGATCATTACATGAATTATTTCTTAAAAAAATTTAAAAAATAGACAAAGGAATTAGGGAAAGTCTATTCATCCAGGGAGAAGTTGTTGGGACCCTTCCCCTTACTTTTAGGGTTCCTCAATTGTTTGACTTATTTATTAAAGAATCTGAGTGTTGATCATCAATAGAGGTAACTTGGGTCAGGATAATGCTCCATATATATATCTCTATTTTATATCGCTTAAATGAGGTTTTCCCCCGTTTATAGTTGTTTTGGACAATTTTTAGTGTATTTATCTTTTGATTTGATTTCCATCACTTGAATCTGAATAAGAGGTTAATTCATGAATATTATATGTCTATGAATATAAGGTATGTGGTTCCTAGATTTATCCTAATTTCACATGTGTTATGTAATGCATAATAAACAGGCATGAGTGGGGTGGTCCCATTGGGACTAATTTTTTATTTATATTATTTTATATTATTCCTGAGATATGATAATGGGTAATATATAGCATGAAATGGTAAATTTAATATTTTTATGCCAGGATTGGTGTGAAATTGGGTTTCATTAATTGGTTTGTTAGGATGACATCAATTATGATATTTTAATAATGTAAACTTATGGTTGAGTTTGTTCCATGGGAACACATTGGGAATGGACCATGTGACCATGGGTGATGTTGATAACTATAAATGATTTAATTAGGATCATCAAGATGAGGTGGATAGTGATTAATAATGCTATAGTTGGGTGGCGTGGTTCACATGTGGTGATGGATCAATGAAGGTGTATCTTAGGGTTGTTTGGTGATTTATTCTCACCATGGTTGGCCAATGATGATGTTGAGGTAATGTAAACACAAGAAAAAGGCCTAATGAGGTTGTTTTTACAACTCATTGTGGGTGGTGGCATTCATAGATATTGAGACATATGGTATGGTTATGACCATAAATACATATGAGGCGTTCATCGTAGAAGTCCATGCTTGATTGTGTGTGGGGAAATCAGATGGGGGATGTAGATCTCCCCTATGATTTGGCTAATTAGTTGGCAATATATAAGAATGAGTATCATCATTTTGTGGGATATTATGATAATGAGTCAATGGTGATCAAATGAGTGAATGTTTTAGGGTCTTGTGACATTCTTTATGGATGTGTCCTAATGACACCAAACTAACTTAAACGGGTTGCATGGATAGGCAGGTATGTGGTAACATGTTGTGTATGTGGTGATTTATTTCATGTGACATCATGATGTATGAGAATTGTTTGAAGACCAAGGGGTTTTTACGATATGATAGACATTGGATGCGTCATTCCACTATGGTATTTGTCAAAGTAGGTAAAGTGTCCCTTGTGTTTATTGAGCACAAATGGTGTAGGTATAAGATGTGTGCCAGTTGTTTCCATTTATTTATGTTTTTTATACAGTAAAATATGTATGGACATAAGCTAGGGCCACCTTTGGTGGTGGATTACTGAGTTTATACTCCAACCTTGTTAACGTCCCTTGGGATGTGTGTAAACTTTATAGATTTGATTATTAGAAAGGGTGAGAGCTCTGTTCCTAGATCATAGTGAGACGTTATGTATAGAGGGTGAACATGATGAACGCCATTGTCTTTGGTAGATAGACCATAATTTTTTTGGGGCTAAGATGGTGATCATTTAGGTTATTTTTATTATGTACATATATGATCGTCCCATAAGTAATCTTGTCCACTTTTTTATGCACAAAATGACGTGTATTTATTATCTAGTGTTTATATGTGGTAGGTTTACTTTTTTCCCATTATTATTGTTGATTTAATGTTTTTTTGATTTTTTTACCACTTCAAAAGTGTTATTCTTATTATGATTTTTATTATTATCACCAAAGAGTATAATATCCCCACTATTATGAAATATACCTTCACTAATTGTTAAAAAAAATTTGGCGTATGGGGAGGCACACCTAAGGTCATGTGGTGCATTGACCTGAAGCATTAATTCAATGGAATCCTAGGTGGTGTGTAATAAAGTAGTATCAGATCTAGTCTGTTAGTGCCACAGGGAATTATAAATAATCCTATAACTTAAATGGTTGTATCTAAAAAGGGAGATAAACGAGGTGGACTCAAATGGGATTGTTTATTAATGGGTAACAATATTTGAAAATTTTCAAAGTGGTATTAATAGTGGGTTATTGAAATTGTTTTGTTATTTGGGATATGATAGACTATATCCAATGAAAGTGTTAGAACTTAGGATAGAGGTTATGTTTTGTTTAAGGACAATACCTACATTAAATAATGTATATATTACCAAGGTAAATGGTATTTATGTTCTTATATTTGTAGTTACAGTTGAGTTATTTGATTCAGGTTAAATTTCATTTGGAATTACTAATTTTTTTAGAATATTATCCTAAGAGTACATAAATGATGAATAATACATGATAAACAAATAAGATCACATGACATATTCGTTTACTTGTGATTGTTTCTTGGAATATTGGATAAAAGAAAGTGGTGAGATATTTAAAGTGTCAACAAAAGAAAATGCATATTTTTTTCTACATAGTCTATTGGTGGATCTCTATTAAGTGATTCTAGGGTAAAATAGTGGTCCTAGAAAGGGAAGGGGTCTGGGTCTTTAATGTGTCAGCAACAGGTTTAACAAAGTTTTCTTTTTATAGCCTCTTAGTGTAATTGTATTCTACCGACTATGTTATATGACTCCACAAGTGATGGGTAAGAGACCCTACATGTATAATTTATAAGTGGATCATAACATTGAAATTGATAGTTAATGGGCTATGAGACCATATGATATGAGATGTGGGAGTGTTAAATAAGTTGAAAGGTGGTAAGATGCACCTCCTATTACAAATTTTCCTATTTTCAATATATACACAATTATATTGATGTTGATCATAGAATCGACAACTCCACCATGGATAGAGTTTAAATCTAATATCTATAAAGTTAATCCAATAATGGTTATGGTATCATCATACATATAATCCCATACTTAAAAGGATATTCTCGTAAGGTTTTTGGTATCCCCTAACAACCAAGGGTGTGATACCCTATCTTGGTGTTGATATCTTTAGATACTAGTGTGTATCTTATATAGATATATCTGATTAGAAAGGCCTCACAGGTGAGCTCCATTATTGATAGCATGACTTAGGGAGTGGAATCTCTCAGACGAGCAACACATTGATGCCTCAGGCGGAATCCCATGGATGATACTATAGTTGAGACCAATTTTAGACTTGAAGACTATTTTTTGTTAATCTAATTTTTTGTTGTTGTTTCTATGTCTCATATCCTGATTGAAATAACTTTTTATGAGAACACTATTATTTTGATGCTTTATTGTTTGGTGATTTCAGGGTGCCATACTGTGTATAGTTATCCACACCCCTGCACGAGATCTTCCCACACATTTCGTGTCTTATATAGAAAATAACTTTTTTATGATGTTTATAGAAAACATAGATAAGGTGGAGTGTAGTTTTGGATACAAAGATTGTGGTTAGACCATACATTTAGTTTTAAATGAGTTCCATCATACTAAGTAGTTTAGAATCATTTTTCACTTTTGGGAGGGATTGTATTTTCGGCTTTATTTTTTCCAATATATTTTTTCATACTCGAATATGTGATAGATGTTATTCATGAATTATGGAATTAGTTGTATTTACCATTCAATATTTTATAGGAATTTAGTTATGCATACATGTGAAAAATTACTTTAGGTTATGGTCTCCCATATATGAGATATGCATACTCAGTTCCTATCACTAGCCCTTGGCCTACTGAAGGTGATATTTGGGTGTCACACTCAGTTTATGATTGGACAGGTTGGAAATACTAGATTGGGTCATGAAACTGTTTTTGATCTCTCTCTCTCATGATATATTGATTTAAATGATTTAAATGTTTAAAGAGTTTTCATGGTCTCAATTTTAATTATTTGAGACATAATTCATGTTATAAACAATGTTTTATTTTATAAGGTGTATTAACAAATTTATGGACATGTTTTCACATATTATTTCATAGAAATTATGGGTTCTATATAATATTGTTAAGTTCCTTCATTAAATGGCCTTTTGATTCAAGCATTATCCATGTTTAAAGGTTTTATAGTCACAAACATCTTTATTTGAGATATGTTTTGATTGATGCGCCAATATTAATTTATATAGTGTAAATAATAACTCTTTAAATAAAATATCATGAAAATTTTTATACTCAGTTTATTTTATATTCTTTTTTATATTCATTATTTAAAATAGTATTTTTGGTTTTAAACTAACATAAATGGGTTTTATTTAAAAACATTATATTAATAATTTTAAATAATTTTATCCAAATTATACCTCCATGTTATTTATAATATTTCACAAATGTTCTTCTCTAAACGTAAATGATTTCATAGGGTTACTTTCCATGATCTTCGAACTTATTATAAATGTTTGTAAAGGAAAATTTCATTATAATTTCAACACGGGTCACTTTTGGTTATCTTTACAAAATTATGAAATGAATGTTAATTTTGATCATTTAATACATCATTATATGTTGTCACCATTATAACTATTCTTTTTTTTAAGAATACTTAAAATTTTTTCAAGATTAGTTTCAAATTAAATATTTTTCTCTATATTTTTGGAATTTATATTTTGTGAAGGTACTAATGGAAAAGGGTATTTTGTGTTATTTTCCAAGAAACATTTTAAATATTATATTAAAGGCATTTTCAACAATTTTAATATCCATTAATAATTCTGAATATTTCCTGGGGATATGATCTTATGATACCATCCACTTCCTTTCACTGAATGGTGTTGATGATTTCTTAAATATATTTTAATGAAACCTGTATGTTTTCCATTGAATGATTAAGATAAAAAGGAATTATTGTAGTTTCTTGGGGTGTTATGTTGATATGTGATTTCTTATAAATGTTTTGTTAATTTTATAGCACTTTTACATAAGTTTAGATGACTTACAGATGGTTACGTTATAAACCAAGGATGGGCGGTTACATTATAAACCAAGGATATGTGGGTCTGTTATGTCCCTCTAATGATTTGGTTAAAATGATAGAGTTAAATATTGTAAGTTAATCTTCATAGATATTAGTGTTAACTATTATAAGTTACTTCTAAGATAAATTTGTTTTTTGTAAATTTGACAAAATAATATGAGACAAAAAATTTAACAATTGTAATTTAATACTAACAGACTATTGGAATTATCATGTTTAGGTAATTCCAGGATGAATGTTTGATGTTCCGAGTTACCAACATAGTATCTTTATGCTTGCAATATTTTTAGATGTTTCCTTTAATGAAGGATTTTTTTTTCACATTGATCATTATTACTAGATTTTATGTCATTCATATTTTGATAATGATATATACTAGTTCTAATTTCTTATGTTATAGGCTTTTAGGGGTATAAATTATTTCTTGTTATGATCATGAACATTGAATATGTCATCATACACTTATGCACATATTGTTCCCATGGATGTATCTAAATTTTTAGTGCCTCTATTTACCCCTACTAATCATATTATATCACACTTATTATGTTTATTTTCACCAATTTTTAAAGAAATATGTTAATGAAAACATGTCTAAAACGGTTTCATGTGGGAGATGATGAAGTCTTAACGTGGACTAAGAAAATTTATGTGTAATAAATAAAAGTTCCAACTTAATAACTTGGGTATTATTATGTAAGAGTTTTTCCTAATTCAGTAAAACTATAAACATAAAAATTATTTGGGTATATAAGTAATATAATATTTTTTTGATGTTTTAATTATTGATGGTAAAAAATGGGTTATATTTATTGGTGTTAAAGCAAGAATATAAATATTAATTTATTTAGAATTTGACACAACAGTGTAGATTTTGGGATGTTTTACCTAGATTCTTGTAGAAACCCTATATTTACTTATAATGCTAAGAACAACTACCAATAATGATCAAACACTCCGCACAACTTCTAATGATTTTATATTTTTCATAGTGGATAGTGGTTTATATTGGATATCATAGTGTAAATGATGAATCCATCTCACATCATCCTTAGTCCATGGTTAGAGATATTTCTAAATTCATAGAGTTGTGTGATATTGAGTAGATGGATTAATGTTTTCCTTGATGGGTTATTAGTACCATCATCTGAGGAAAATGGGGCTTATTCATGTGAATTTACATCTTCTCACCCATTAGATTACAATTTTTGTTTTATTTTTGGTTGATACTTAATAAGATAATCTTAATGTATTATTGTAAGAGTATGTAGATGTCTTAATATAGGATATAATTATATTTCATCCTTACCCTAAGATAAAATTATATATTAATCAATATCCTATGACCACATTAAAAATTTTTATATCTTATTAAACCACCCTAGTTGAGATTGTGGAGATGAAAGTGAATTTATGGAACCCTATAGAGACAGTTTCATTAGATCTTGTGTGTCGCCTTGGAGAGATCCAATTTTGTTCACTAAGAAGTATGATAAGAGTTTGAGGAATTTTTTGACTATCATTTCATGAATCAGGTGAACATAAAATAAAATTATCCCTATCAATGATCAATGAACTTTTCTACCAACTGAAATGATTAAGCTGGTTCTTAAAAATTTATCTTTGGTTTGACTACCACAATATTCAGTTACATGAGTATGATATACTAAAGAAAATTTCCATGTGTCACTATAATTATTATGAGTTCTTGGTGATCCTCTTGGACATGATAAATTTATCATCTATGTTCATGTGTCACATGAACTAATATTTCAACCTTTCATGGGACAGTTTTCAATGGTCATCATTGATGGTATCCTCATATATTCAAAATAAAAGGATGATTATATAGAGTATATAAATATTTTCTTATACTTTAATCATGAGAACTAGATCTATAGTATGACATCAAAGTATTAGTACTAGATTTGTGAGGTCTACCAATTTGAACATTCCATCTAGAGTATAGAGTTTCCATAAACCCAAAAAAGATAAAGAATGTGCTTGATTGGAAGCCATCAAATATATTGTTTGAGGTAATGAGATTATTTCAGTTTTCAAGATACACCCATAGATTCATGGTTGACATGTAAAGACCCGTAAATTTCAAGAAATTTTTTTTCTTAATTTTCTTTGGAATTTTACAAGAACGCAGTTTCTGACGACACCTGATTCCGAGGCCCGGTGTGCCCGGAATCATTTTCTGGAGTTTTCCTCCGGTACGTTCAGTGAACGGACGAGCGTGTTTTTCTAACTTTTAAACCGGTGCCCAGAATCGAATTCTGAGGGCACCAATGGAATCTAAGTGCCGATATTTTCTTAGAAATGTCTCTTCTGGAGTTGCGTTTTCTTGGGTGTGGTTTTTAAATTTTTGGGGTTAAGTTAAGAAATAAAATAAAGTGCGCGACAAATTTATTTTTATTTCACATTACACAAATTAAAAGTCAATTAAAGCTACTTAAGCTGAGATGATGCATATAGGGTGCTATCCAAAAATATCCTACCATCTAGGTAGGATATTTGTGAGGAGGGGCCCGCCCGAGCCCCACCGTTTCTTTTCCGCTAAGTAACACCCCCGCGAAAACCTGTCATTATGAATGTCAATTGACGCGTTTTCTTAAATTCTTAATGCACTAATTAATTGGGTCGTTATCTTCATTGAATTAATTCTATGAATTAATTAAATCGTTTCTTAACCTATTTGGAATCCATTGGCGTAATAATAAAATAAGTCCAATGCACAACTTCTTGAGGATTGTTCTTTGAGAGGCCTTTGACAGAAATATTGTGCCTTCATCCTCCTTCGCAAAGAATGCGAAGAACGCGAAGAACGAGAAGAACGCGAAGAACACCATCACCCTCGGAGATTAACGACGCTTCTTCCGAGACGTTCTTCCCAGCAATGATCTCCGATCACCAACTGCTTGAGGTAGGAGATTTCGGGTTTCTTCTTTTAAATCTCTTTGTGGGTTATAACAACATCATGGATTTAATTAATATACTTAAATCTACATGTTCTTGAACTTCGGAGTTCGCCGACGAGACACTGTTTTCCGCGAGGACGCGACACCCTTCCGCGACGACACAACGTCCTTCCGCGACGCGATGGTCACCTACCTCCGCGATGATTAATTCTGCGAAGAACGCATGCTTGACGACTATGGCGAGGTATTGATTTTTTTTATTTGAGAACAATCTTTGATTCCCATGATTGTTTGTTTTAAAACAAAGAACCCGGATCAAAGTTCAATTTTAATTCTATTAAAATTGTGCCTTGCTTGTTATTCATGTGTTGACTATTTATTTCCGATTGTTATCACCTAACGCGGAGGGTGAGGGCCAAACAAACACAGCCCGAGCACCCTCCGTAGTTTTCCATTGATGTGAAAATTGGCGGACGATGACAAACGGGGCCACAATGGCGTTTTGAGGGCCTAGTAGTGAAGAATCGGACCCAGGAGGAACTTCGGCGCAAACATAAGTGGATTCGTACCACCGGAACAACTCCGGTGGCCAGCAGAACCCACCGGCGGCGCCCCGGCGCGCCGCCAGATAGAGCCGCCATGGTTGAAGCCGCGGCGGCGGCGACCAGTAGCCCCGTGGACTCACGGGTCTGGCGCAAACGGTACATGGGTTTGCCGCGTCCGCTAATCCAGCGCGGCCCCATGCGGGGCCGCGGCGCTTCATCCCGCGGGGGCCAGCGCCCCGCAGTTCCTCCGGTCGCCCGGCTCGGCCGAGCCGAGCCGGGCTGACCCGCCAGGCCGGGTCACGCCCAGGCCGGTCCGGGCCACCCTGGCCGGGCCGGGTCGCGCCAAACCGGGTCGGACCCGGACCCCAGTCCGGTCGACCCGGTTCGGGCCGACCCAGGGGGGTGGGCCGGGTCGGTCCGGGCCCAGACCCCCCGTTTCCGGACCTTTTCGGTCTTTCACTCATAACATGACCTACGGGCCTCCGAACGACGCTCCGTCAGTGGAGATGCGATCCTTGGATCGAGACAGTCATTTTGGTATATCGCACTCAAGGTTTCAGAATACTTTGGGTTCGGCCGGGTTGGTTCGTACACAAAACCAACCGGGCCCTCAGAGCAGAAACACTCATATCTTGAGCTTCGGACATCCGATTGACGTGCCTTCGACTTTGTTGTTTTCCTCTATGTGAGACTGATCTTATGGTATACTCCGCCCGAGGTTTGGACGCTGGTGGAGTAAGGTCGGGTTGGTTTTTCCTTAAAAACCAACTGGGCCCCTGGGACGTAAAACCCAATAACTCTCAGACCGGGCATCCGATTGACAAGCCGTCTACGTCGTTGGGTTCCTATTGACGATACAAAACTTTTGGATACATCAACTCTGGACTATGTGTCAGTTGATGTATCAGCCTCTCGGCTCGTGGAGCGGAACCTCCCGAACAAGCTTGCTGTGTGCGGGAACCCTAGAGCTGGCTGTGACTGCTACTGTGACGAAGACGACTCTGCAGAGATCCTCAGTGGATTCGACGGTGAAGACTACAACACTCAGCGATCCTTTGTGAGTCAGTGCTACCGATCCTGTGTGGGTCCGATCCTGTGTGGGTCAGCGCTCAGTGGTCCTGTGTGGGCCATCGCCTACCGGTCCTGTATGGGCCCGATCCTGTGTGGGTCTTTGCGGGGGTTAGTTACCTATCGATACTTTATGGGTCAGATCTTTTGTGGGTCTTTGCGGGGGTTAGTACCTATCGATCCTTTGTGGGTCTGACAACTTAGATGGATCAGTGATCATCTATATCATCATTTGACAAAGTATACCTGTGTGAGCTGAATCCTATTCTACTTTACTTCGTGGATTGTGTTGTTATATCCTGTGTGGATTTGCGTTTGCTTTCCTTTGTGGATTGTGTTATGCTATCCTGTGTGGATTTACGTTTTCTTTAGTTTGGGGATTTTTTTGTGCTATCCTGTGTGGGTTTACGTTTTTCTTTCCTGTGTGGACGGGGTTGTACTTGAGCTCGGATGTTGGAGCCGATTGAGAATTGATGACTTAGGTATATGTAAGGGCATATACCTAAGACGTGTAGGATGTTACTTCGTGATTGTATCTTTCCTTTGTGTTTTATACATTGTGGATTCTGGGAGACCTTCGGGGGTCTCGTAGTCCCTAATGAGTAGCTTATACTCACCCTTGCATGGGCTATGCCCGCAATACGTTGTGTTGGTTGAAGACGACGGACAACGCTGATCGTGGTGGAGGCTTGCAGAGCAGGACGATATCTGGAGGTGGACCACTGGGCGGGATGTACTCGGAGTGATCGGCTGGACTCGAGGAGTAGTGGAGGCTTTCTGTACCCACCCTTCAGGTGGGATTTCTAGAGGATGGCCCGACACTGCAGCTTTTCCTTTCAGTTGTTGTTTTTTCCCTTTCAGTTGTACTTTACAGTTGGGCTTGTATTTCTGGCCCCCCTTTACATTCAGCACAGCTTGTTCTAGTTTTTACTTAGTGTTTACTTTTCGTCTTGATTACTATATAGTGCTTGTTTACTTTACAAAGGCAATGCCTTCCCTTTACCGGGATTTACACCTTGGTGCTAGTCGCCAGCCCCTGGACTATGGAAGGCGGGCTTGGGATAGTCACGGCACGAGCCCCAAGGACGGGTCATGACAAATTGGTATCAGAGGAGTTACGTTCTACCGCAGACTCTAATCTTTACTATGTGTATCAATAGTGTTAAGTGGGTTGGGTGTGGTTATCAGTCCAGGGAGTCCAGTGTTGGTTCGGCGGCCGACGTATCCGTACACTAGGACCCTGACCTCTGATTTCCGGCATAATGCACGAAAACCTTGATTGCATGTGTGTTTCATGTTTTCATTGTGATTACTTTATATCAGCTCACCAGGTATATTGTTCTGACCGTGGCGCACCTGTTTCCTTTTTCAGGATGGCCCCATGACGGCATCCAGCTTGGGTTCCGAGAGTCGTACGTGATGACAGCCCACCGACCGACGAGGCATCGGTGCAGGGCCCTTTGATAGCAGAGGCACCGGCGGTACCTCTACCCGCTGAGCCCCTGATGCTTCCAGCAACAGCCACTGACGATGCACGTCGCCTCAGCGCACTGCATGAGTTCCAGCATCAGTGACCGCCCAGGTTCCGCGGGGAGACAGACCCCTAGGAAGTCGAGGACTGGCTGGAGGTAGTGGTGCGAGTTTTCTGGTTAGTGAGGACACCATCAGACCTCATGGTGATCCTCACTACGAGCCTACTGCACACGGCAGCAGGCAGATGGTGGATCTTGAAGCTCCATGTGCATGATGAGGCCTCTCTCATCTGGACAGACAATGAGGGACTCTTCCACTCAGAGTTCGTCCCAGCCACCCTCCGTGCGGTGCGCATTCCGGAGATTCTTCAGCTGCGGCATGGCAGCTTGACGGTCACCCAGTACTCGATGAGATTCACCGATCTCTCATGCTACTCGACCGACATGGTACGGGACCTGTTTTTCTAGGCCCGAACCTTCGAGCAGGGTTTGAGAATGAGATCATGGAATTGCTGATCTCCCTAAGCATTCCCACTCAGGCAGGAGTACTAGAGCGAGCCCTTTTGATAGAGAGATTTCTTGCTGTGACTTCTCCAACAACGAGACCTAC
The DNA here is from genome assembly GCA_963277665.1 of Viscum album. Lineage (NCBI taxonomy): Eukaryota > Viridiplantae > Streptophyta > Magnoliopsida > Santalales > Viscaceae > Viscum > Viscum album. Next base: position 291,897,998 of record OY728132.1, read on the forward strand.
TGCGGGGTGCCACGTAGTAGAGTCTTCCGCAGTAGGTAGTCGAAGGATGAATCAGGGGTCCTAGTAGACCAAACCCTCACATAGATGGCCTCAGGACACTGGCTCAGCCGTGTGGGGCACACAGCGCCGAGCCAGTCTTTCGAGAGGCAGGCAGTGCTACACATGTGGCAGACAAGGTCACATGGCTTGTGACATCCCGACCCATCGTGCCGAGGAGTAGCAGATAGTTGAGGGGCCACCCAGGAAGAGGCAGAGGGTCGACCGTGGCGGTCCGCAGGGGGGAGGCGGACAAGGCTGTGGAGCTGTCCGAGCAGCAGGTGGTGGGCGACGCTTTGAGGCTCTACCACCACCACCACCAGGAGGTCCACCCCGACCACAGGGAGCTGGCAGGCAGAGACAGGCATAGCTCCAGGCATCGGAGGCCTATGACCACGGTGCACCCAAGATGATTCGAGGTACTATCTGTGTCTATTCCACCCTTGCTGCAGTTCTTATAGACACAAGAGCGAGTCACTCTTTCATATCCGCTGCCCTTGTTTGGGGCTCAGAGATTCCGACAGAGCCGTTGGCTCGATCGTTACGACTAGAGACTCCTACGGAAGCAGACTCGACGATTACGCATTGGTGCCGGCAGTGTGAGCTTACTCTAGGAGGTGAGAGCTTTGGCTGGGATCTTCTTGTAGTGGTGTCGAGGCCTTACGACGTCATCTTGGGCATGTATTGTTTATCTACAGTCCATCCACAGATTGACTGTATTAGGCGCAAGGTGCAATGTGTACGCACCGCCGGGAGCAGGTTCACCTTCACCAGCGAGAAGGGAGCCTTCGCAGCACAGGATGAACTTCCGCAGAGGAGAGGACAACCCATCACTCATCAGTTGGCTAGCCTCATCCTTGGAGCAGTTGACGTGCAGAGTCCGAGTTTTCCTGCAGTGGTGGATCAGTACGCAGACGTCTTTCCCGAATACATTCCAGTGCTACATCCTCGTAGAGAGGTAGAATTTTATATTGACATGTACCCCAGGACAGCCCCGATATCGACTCCAGCAAATCGGATATCCCCCGCTGAGCTTCGAGAGCTACGGGTATAGTTGGAGGACTTGCAGGGCCAGAGATTCATCTGACCCACTGTTTCACCCTGGGCATCCCCGATATTGTTCGCCAAGAAGGCGGACGGGAGCTTACGACTTTATGTCTACTATCGTCGCCTGAACCAGGTGATAGTGAGGAACAAGTATTCGATACCGAGTATTGATGACCTCTTCGATTAGCTCAAGGGAAAACGGTGGTTCTCGAAGATAGACCTCATGTCAGGCTATCATCAGCTCAGAGTTCGAGACGAGGACGTGCAGAAGACGGCCTTCAGATGTCGGTATGGACACTATGAGTTTCTTGGCTATGCCATTCGGCATAACCAATGCTCCAGAAGTGTTCATGGGCCTCATGAACAGGATCTTTCAGCCATACCTCGATCGACTTGTCGTGGTCTTCATTGACGACATTTTTATATACTCGACGACTGAGGAGGAGCACGCCTACCACTTGCAGGTTATACTAGACACACTCCGAGAGAACCAGCATTATGGAAAGCTCTTGAATTGTCACTTCTGGATACGTGAGGTCCACTTCTTGGGGAACGTCATTTCTGAGGTGTGATTTGTGGTGGATCCCGCGAAGATCGAGGCAGTGCTAGCTTGGGAGCCATCCAAGAGTGTGACAGAGGTGCGGAGTTTCTTGGGACTAGCTAGGTACTATCGAAGATTTGTACCAGACTTCTCCAGAGTTTCGGCACCACTCTCAGCTTTGACGAAGAAGTGGAAACCCTTGGTGTGGTCAGACAGATGTCAGCAGAGCTTCCAGGAACTGAGACAGAGATTGACCAGCACACCTATCATGATGTTGCCTGAGGAAGGATTAGGGTGCGGGGTCTACTGCGATGCATCAGGGACCGGACTCGGATGTGTCCTCATGCAGTAGTGGGCAGTGATCACCTATGGATCATGTCAGTTGAGGCCTCATGATCAGAACTACACTACCCATGACCAGGAGTTAGTAGCAGTGGTCTTCGCCCTGAAGACGTGGCGACACTATCTGTTGGGCGAGCGCTTTACCGTCATTTCTGACCATCAGAGTCTTAGGTACATCTTTTCTCAGAATGACCTGAACCTGAGACAGCAGCGATGGGTCGAGTTCCTCCAGGACAATGACTTTGAGATAGTCTATACTCATGGGAAGGGGAACGTGGTAGCCAATGCTCTCTGCCGGAGGACGGGCATTCAGCTACTCGAGGAGGCGACAGAGCAGCTAGCTGCTTTGCGGATATCCTTTGTGGATAGGGATGTAGCAGCCTTACTTCAGTCTCTCACAGTCTCTCCTCCACTACTACAGCGGGTCAGAGAGGCACATCATGGGGATGCTGTCTGTGAGACGCGGCGTGCATAGATATCCTTAGGACAGGCACCTGATGGCTTCTACTTTGGAGCAGAGCACGACATCCTTTTTAGAGGATGTACCTTTGTACCAGTCACTTTACTAGAGGTGGTGCTGAGAGAGTTTAACACTTCTCCTTTGGTGGTACATCCTGGAGTGGTGAAGATGTACTAGGATCTCAGACAACAACACTGGTGGCCAGGCATGAAGAAGGCTATGGCAGAGTTCTTTTCTTGATGCCTCACCTGCCATCAGGTTAAGGCAGAGCATCAGGTACCAAGAGTCTTGGTATAGCCCTTGGAGGTCCCGGAGTGGAAGTGGGACGGGATATCTATGGGCTTCGTGATTGGACTTCCACGCACTTCCAGAGGTCACGACTCCATTTGGGTGATTGTCGACCGACTGACCAAGTCAGCTCACTTCATACCCATCAGAGAGTAGGGCTCAGTGGAGATCTTGGGGCGTGTCTATGTTCAGGAGATTGTACGGATTCACGGTGTGCCATCATCTATCGTCTCCGATCGAGATGCTCTCTTTACTTACCATCATTGGAAAGGGTTGCAGGAGGCGTTCGAGACACAGCTACGTCTAAGCACTGCCTTCCATCCTCAGACGGATGGTCAGATGGAGAGGACCATTTAGACTCTCGTGGAAATGCTCCGCGCATGTGTCCTCGACTTTGGTCGCAGCTGGGAGGACCACCTACCCTTGGTGGAGTTCGCGTACAACAACAGCTACCACTCCACCATCGGGATGACACCATAAGAGGCGTTGTACGGCAGACTTTGTAGATCTCCCTTGTGCTGGAGAGACCCTAGGGAGTCAGCACTTGTGGGACCAGAGATGGTCCGGCCCACAACAGAGAAGGTCCAGGTCATACAGGAGCAGATGAGGACAGCTCAGAGCCGGCAGAAGTCTTATGCCGACAGGAGGTGGAGGCCACTAGAGTTCGAGGATGGCAACCACGTCTTCTTGCGTGTCTCACCTCGACATGGATTACAGAGATTTGGCCGAGGTGGCAAGTTGTCTCCACACTTCAACGGACCATTCCATGTCCTCAGCAGGATTGGCGAGGTTGCTTATCGCCTGGCTCTACCACCTCAGTTGCACCGGGTGCACGACGTCTTCTACGTATCCCAGCTGATGAGATACATGCATGACCCGATGCACATCATTGACCATGGGGAGCTAGACGTGGATGATGGGGCGACTTTTGCGGAGGTCCCGGTGGAGATCGAGGATCGACAGGAGGGGTTCCTACGTGGACGGTCGATTCCTCTAGTGCATATCAGATGGCAGCACGAGAACCTCCAGGAGAGCACTTGGGAGAGGGAGTCTCAGATGAATGCTCAATACCCACATTTGTTTCCCTAGTTTATGATGCAGATTTACAGGGATGTAAAGCCCTGAGGTGGGAGTAATTTAAAGACTCTTAAATTTCAAGGAATTTTTTTTGTTAATTTTCTTTTGAATTTTAAAAGAACGCAGTTTCTGACGGTACCTGATTCCGAGGCCCGGTGTGCCCGGAATCATTTTCCGAAGTTTCGCTCGGGTACGTTCAGTGAAAGGACAAGCTGGTTTTTCTAACTTTTAAACCGGTGCTCGGAATCGAATTCTGAGGGCACCGATGGAATCACAACATCGATATTTTCTTAGAAACGCCTCTTCTAGAGTTGTGTTTGTTTGGGTGTGGTTTTTAAATTTTTGTGGATAAGTTAAGAAATAAAATAAAGTGTGCAACAACTTTATTTTTATTTCACTTAAAGCCACTTAAAAGTCACTTAAAGCTGCTTAAGCTGAGTTGATGCGAATAGGGTGATATCCAAAAATATACTACCCTCTTGGTAGGATATTTGTGAGGTGGGGATCGCACGAGCCCCACCATTTCTTTTCTGCTAAGTAACGCCCCTGTGAAAACCCGTCATTATGAAAGTCAACTGACGCGTTTTATAAAATTCTAAACGCACCAATTAATTGGGTTGTTATCTTTGTTGAATTAAATCTATGAATTAATTTAATCGTTTCTTAACCTGTTTGCAATCCTTTGGCGTAATAATAAAATAAGACCAACGCACGACTTCTTGAGGATTGCTCGTTGATAGGCCTTTGACAGAAATTTTGTGCATTCATCCTCATTCGTGAAGAACGCGAAGAACGTGAAGAACACCGTCACCCTCGGAGATTGACGATTCTTCTTCTGAGACGTTCTTCCCAGCATTGATCTTCGATCACCAACTTCTTGAGGTAGGATATTTCGAGTTTCTTCTTTTAAATCTCTTTGTGGGTTATAACAACATCATGGATTTAATTAATATAATTAAATCTACATGTTCATGATCCTCGGAGTTCGTCGACGTGACACCATTTTCCGCGACGACACGACGGCCTTCTGCGATGACGTGACTCCCTTCTGCAACGCGATGATCACCTCCCTCCACGACGATTAATTCCGTGAAGAACGCACGCTCAACAACTACGTCGAGGTGGGGATTTTTTTATTTGAGAACAATCTTTGATTCCCGTGATTGTTTCTTTTAAAAAAAAGAACCCGGATCAAAGTTCAATTTTAATTCTATTAAAATTGTGCCTTTATTGTTATTCATGTGTTGAATATTTATTTCCGATTGTTATCACCTAACACGGAGGGTGCGGGCCAAACAAAAACGGCCCGACCACCCTCCACAGTTTTCCGTTGATGCTCGGATTGACCGATGATGACTAACGAGGCCGCAATGGTGTTTTGAGGGCCTGGCAGTGAAGAATGGGACCCGGGAGGAACTTCAGCGCAGACGGAAGAGGATTCGGACCACCAGAGCAACTCCGTTGGCCCGCGGAACCCACCGGCGGCTCCGGCCGTCGGCGCCCCTGCGTGCCGCCAGACAGGGCCGCCACGGCTGAAACCTCGGCAGCGGCAGCCAGTGGACCCGCGGCCGCGCGGGTCCGGCGCACATGGGACGCGGCTTTGCCACGTATGCTGATCCACCGCGGCCCCATGCGGGGCCACGACGCTTCATCCCGCAGGGGCCAGCGCCCCACAGTTCCTCCGCTCGGCCGAACCGAGCCGGGCCGACCCGCCGGGCCGGGTCGCGCCCAGGCCGAGCCGGGCCGCCATGGCTGGGCCGGGTCACACCAAACCGGGTTGGATCCAGATCTGGGTCCGGTCGACCCGGTTTGGGCCGACCTAGGGGGGGGGGGTTGGGCCAGGTCGGGTCGGTCCGGGCCCAGACACCCAGTTTCCAGACCTTTTCGGGATTTCACTCATAACATGATTTACATGCCTCCGAACGACGCGCCCTTAGCGGAAATGCAATCCTTGGATCGAGACGGTCATTTCGGTATATCGCGCGCAAGGTTTCAGAATACTTTGGGGTTGGCCGGGTTTGTTCGTACACGAAACAAACCGGGCCCTCGGAGCGGAAACGCTCATATCATGAGCTTCGGACGTCCGATTGACGTGCCGTCGACTTTGTTGTTCTCCTATAAGTGAGACATATCTTTTGGAATACGCCGGACAAGGTTTGTACGTAGGTGGCGTATGGTCGGGTTGGTTTTGCCTTAAAAACCAACCGGGCCCCTGGGACGAAAAGCCAATAACACTCAGACTAGGCGTCCGATTGACGCGCCGTCTGCGATGTTGAGTTCCTGTTGATGATACGGAACATTTGGATACATCAACTATAGACTATTTGTCAGTTGATGTATCAGCCTCTCGGCTCGTGGAGCGGACCCTCCCGGACGAGCTTGCTGTGTGCGGGAACCCTAGAGCTCGCTGCGACTGCTACTGTGACGACGACGACTGTGCAAAGATCCTCAGTGGATTCGACGGCGACGACTACAACACTCAGAAATCCTTTGTGGGTCAGTGCACCGATCTTGTGTGGGTCCAATCTTGTGTGGGTCAGCGCTCAGCGGTCCTATGTGGGCCAGCGCCTACAGGTCCTGTGTGGGCCCGATCTTGTGTGGGTCTTTGCGGGGGTTATTTACCTATCGATACTTTGTGGGGCAGATCCTTTGCGGGTCATTGTGGGGGTTAGTACCTATCGATCCTTTGTGGGTCCGACAACTTAGATGGATTAGTTATCATCTCTATCATCATTTGAAGAAGTATACATGTGTGAGCTGAATCCTATTCTACTTTCCTTCGTGGATTGTGTTGTGCTATCCTGTGTGGATTTACGTTTGCTTTCCTTTTTGGATTGTGTTGTGCTATCCTGTGAGGATTTATGTTTTCTTTCCTTTGTGGATTGTGTTGTGCTATCCTGTGTGGGATTACATTTTGCTTTCCTGTGTGGACTAGGATGTACTTGAGCTCGGATGTTGGAGCCGATCGAGAATTGATGACTTAGGTGTATGTATGGACATATACCTAAGCCGTGTCGGATGTTACTTCATGATTGTATCTTTCCTTTGTGGTTTATCCTTTATGGATTCTGGGAGACCTTCGGGGGTCTCGTTGTCCCTACTGAGTAGCTTATACTCACCCCTGCACGGGCTATGCCTGCACTACATTGTGTTGGTTGCAGACGATGGACAACGCTGATCATAGTGAAGTCTTGCGGAGTAGGACGGTACCTGGAGGTGGACCACTGGGCGGGACGTACTCGGAGCAGTCGGCTGGACCCGAGGAGCATTGGAGGCTTTCTGTACCCACCCATCAGGTGGGATTACCAGAGGATAGCCTGACGCTGCGGCTTTTCCTTTCAGTTGCTGTTTTTCCCCTTTCAGTTGTACTTTATAGTTGGGCTTGTATTTTCGGCCCCCCTTTACTTTCAGCATAGCTTGTTCCAGTTTTTACTTAGTGTTTACTTTTCCGCTTTCTTACGCTGTAGTGCTTGTTTACTTTTCAAAGGCATGCCTTCCCTTTACTGGGATTTACGCCTTGGTGCTAGTCGCTAGCCCCTGGCCTATGGAAGGCGGGCTTGGGGTAGTCACGGCACGGGCCCCGAGGACGGGTCGTGACGGGACATTTACAGGAAATTGAATCCTATGTCTTCACTAACGAAAAATTGGTATCCCTTGTTTTGGTTTGAGCGATTTCAAGTATCTTTTAAAGAGATAATGAATAGATTAATGAGTGAACCTATTATAAGTATTCTAGTGGAAGGATTTTAGTTTGTGGGGTTATGTATTTCATTTAAAGATGGTCTTGGTTGTGTGATGATGATGAATTATTTTATGATTGATTTTGGGTCCAGATATTTGAAACCTTATGATAAATATTTCATGAACCATGATTTAGAGCATGAAATAGTAGTGTTCACCTTAATAATTTGGAGACTTTACTATATCCTTGAGAAGTAAATAGTTTACATGAACTATAAGAGACTCAAATTCATATTCATCTTATGGGATAACAAAATGAGAAAGGGGAATTGGTTAGAGTTATTAAAGGATTATGACTTATAAATTTTATATACTCTAGGAAAGGAAAACATGGTGGATGATTCCATTAGAGGGGAATTTAGATCACATTTAATCAAGGTGGAATCCTATAAATATTTAGTGATGTTGTTCTCCATGGTGGTGAGGAAAAAAATTCTCTATCTTCATTTATGGTGGTGCACCCTCTACTTTTATAACATTCACAATATGGCCAATTTAGAGAAATAGATTATGAGGCCTTTTAAGACTGTATATCCTCATTTAATAAACAAGATGGATTTTATGAAGGTGGGGAGAACATTATACCCATTTTTAATAGAAATGGTATTATTCATGCTTCATGAGGAGGTATTTAGGATGTTCCACACTTCACCCTTAGAGGTATATCAAATGGTAAAAATGATAAACCAATACAATTAGAATCGTTATTGGTGGTCATGTATTGATTAGAGTGTCATTGGGATTATATTATGGTGGATCACTTGTCAAAAAGTAAAGGTTGATCACCATGTCCTGAATTGTTTTACCCAACAACTTGATGTTCCATATAGGAAGTGGGAAGACATATAAATGGATTTTGTGACCGGGTTTCTAATATTAATGAGATTTCATGATTTAATTTGGGTGATCGTCGACTGACTAACCAATATAGACCACTTCCATCATATTTAAGTCCATATATGAATAAAATGTTTATGATTTTTAACATGTATATTATAATAAAATTGAATGAAATAACTTCAATGATCATTTTCAACCAATATTATTGATTCAAATACCTTTTTCGGATGTGTTTCCAATTTGTGTTTAGGAATTATTTATAGATGCATATAATATTTCACCCTCAGAAGGATGGATAGTATGAGATAACTATTTAGCTTCATATGGATATACTAAGGGCTTGTGTTTTTTTGTTAAACTAGATTTTGCAGGATCAAATACATTTAATGTATTTCACATACAATAATAAAATATTGTCCACTCTTGGAATGACACTTTTTCAGTATTGTAAAGAAGACCCTTTCAGTAACCCTTATACTAAAAAAATATTAAAGAGTTATTACTAATGGAGATAAAGATAGTGTGGTTGATGAAGAAAAAGGTGTAGGTGACTCATGAGTTGATTATAACAACTCATAGCGATCACAATTCCTACACAGAGTTATGATGGATTCCTTTAGAGTTTGAATGGGAAAATCATGTGTACTTTATGGTCTATCCACAACATGGTTTATAGATATTTGGATGGGGAAGTACGTTGTTTCCTAGGTTTATTAGATCTTATGAGATTCTATATAGGGTGGGAGTGGGTTATTATCACATGTAACTACCACGATTGTTAGATCAAGTGTGAAATATCTTCCACATGTCATAGATGAGGAGGTACATGAATAATCAATTAGGTTGAGATAGACATCAACGATGATGATAGATTCTTAGAGTACCTAGTGGTGATCGAGGGTAGGCAATAGAGGACCCTTATAGGATAGAAGATACTACTAGTACATGTGATGTGGCATTTTGTGAATGTTTAGAAGAGAATGTGGGAATGTGAGAGCCAAATAAAAACTTTGTACCCTCACCTATTTGAGTGACTTCTGATTTTAATGGATTTTAATAATTGAAGGTGAAGAGGATGTAATGAAATATTTTTTTATGGAAGCCCTTTTAAATTATTGAGGGTAAGGGTTCCATTGTAGTGTGGTAAGATAGTCATGTATATTATTTTTTCCTCTATGTCATTGCAATCTATGTTATGAAATACAGAGTCATAAACTCATGGGTTTATCTTATATAATAGGAACTATAAAATGACGGTATTTATTAAATGATGAATTGTATCTTCAATTAATTGACGATGAACACATTTTTAACTATATTTACTAGAGGATTAATGATTCTTATACAATGAATTACATTTCACCATAATTGATATCGATCTGTGTAATGTTGTATGAGTTGACTATGTTTTCCTAGGAGTTACGAATTACTTCAATCACACTATGTTTTTGGATTTTAGGTTGTCTTAAGGACATTATAGTGTGATTATAACTGATGTTGTATGGTTTTGGTTTTAATTTTGGTATTTCACCACAATAATTTTTATTGCACCGCGACTTGGATTAATATAATTTTCATTAAAAATAGCTTATGGACCATCTCTCCGTCATATTTTATTTTATTTGCAAAACCTCCACGATTTTGGTGGTTTTTTGGATCCCTAGTCCGCTTCAATGATCCTTCAACCAATGATGATCATGTGGTGATATATTAATGATTCCATAGTATTTATTTGTGTATATTTGACTAAAATGATCTGTGGTAAAAAAATTTATCATCTTCTACTTTGTTATAACATAATGTAATTTTCCATCTATCTTTGTCCTTTTGATCATTTCCCCATTATATGAATATAATAAAGCCTTATCAATCCCCATAATAATATAACTTTTTAGAATTTAACCCTTACGGATTCGATTGCCATAATTGATATTATATTACTGGATCATTCTCTCAATCCAACTATTTATTCTTATGGTTTGATTGAGTAGAATCAACCAACCCTCATGATGGTGGATTAGGACATTGGTGAAAAAATTATGATTTGGAATAAAGATGATAGAGATGGTGAACTATAGATAACAAGAAGTATGTATTGTTAAGAGTCATGTTGTTCCATGATGAGTCAAGTTATTATATAATTCATGGTCTCATAAACACTCTAGATTGTTAGATATAGGATCACACTAAAAGAATCTACATTATTTAATATCCAATAAATCCTAATAAAATAAAATATAATACCTTTGGTCCATTATATCACCAAGGATAAAATGTTCTGTGACCTTGAAGATTGATAAATGCGACTTAAGATTGGACCATGGTGTGATGGAGTTGACTAAAATGTGGTTGGTCTGTGGTAATGATGAAAACTACGAAATGTGTTTCATTATTAATGTCTGGGTTTGATAGGCTAAGCATTGCAATGTGGATATATGAATTGTTTCAAAAATAGTTCAGATCAATAAAGGGACTTAGCCATATATGATACCATTATGGGTGTTTCCACATCTATTTGTTCTTTTTATGGTTTTAGGGAAATTAAATTCCTATATTGAGATATTTTCATGTATAACCCGTTGATAAATCCTTATTCAAAAAAAATGTGAGATACATGGATGTTTGGGTAGTTTAGTATCCCTATATCTATAGGACTAGTTAATGATATCATGTGTGATGATCAGAGCATGCCTCAAGGTTTTACCTTCCCCTAGTTTCATGTTGATAATAGACAACTAGTCCTTCGTACGTTTATTATAATACCCACGGTTTTTATAAATTAATTAATTTTTGAATAAATTACAATTAATTGGTGGCTTGTGCTGGATGCTAGACATAGATAAACATGATTTATACACAACAACAAGTAATAATTATGCTTCATGAAATACAGAGTTTATCATGAAGTACACAAAACACTATGTTTGTCTTGTGTTACACACAATATTGAGTTCCTTTGAGATCTTGTGGTACATGCAAGACTCAGTATTACCAAACCACATTATACAATCAATATTATTATTTAATATGGTAGTTATCACCTTACTGTTGGGGTGGACAGAATAAATTAGATTAACTAACTTATTAAAATATATATTTTTTCATATTATTATTAGTTATATATTTATAATAAATAAAATATGAATCATTTTAATGAAAAATTAATGTTTTTTAAAAATACTATCTTTTCAAAAAGATGATTTAATCATTCTTAGAGTACATAATTTTAAAATAAATTTTAACACTTATATAATTTATTTAAAAAATTAACAACATTTATAAAATTGGAATATCCAAACCATATTAGTGAGAATTCTAGGTATTTTTTGAGAAGTTTCATTTTTTGATGAATAGTGAAAAATACTGAATTTTAATGGAAATTAAGCTTTTAATTTAAATATTTTATTATGATAAAATATATTTTAAATTTATTTTAAAGTTTAATTAATTAAAATATACATATATTAATCAAAAATTGGTCATTGGAAAAAATTTCATATTTATATTGGATACAAAAACTTTGTAAATATTATATTATTTTTCTTTAAAAACCAGCTTTCTCATCACGTTTTCAGGAATAATTTTAATTTTTTTTCAGATTAAGTAAATTGAATTTATAAAAATAGAATAAATATTGTTAATAATAATAATTTATAATTTTTATTATGTTAAATGTTTTTTTACCAAAATGAATATTTAATACACTAATAATAGGTTTACTAGGGGATAAACAAAAATAATCAGAGGGAAAATGACTTAGAATATTCTATTAATTTTATTTAATGATTTTATTTAGACTTTTTAAATAAAATTATAAAAAATAATGAAATTAATTTCCACTTTTATTTTAATATAACCAATATAATATGTTAAGTAAGGAAAAAGAAAAAAAAAGACATTTCCTTACTTTTTATATCTATAATGCCTTGAGACAGGGAAAAAATTGGTTTGTTTATACATATTATTTTGAAATATAAATGAGTTTTTTATATCATAATAATTTATCTTTAATTTTTATATATAAATAGTTACTTAAAATTCCTAACAAATACTAATGAAGAAATTATTTTATTCATATTTAACTAAAATAAATGATTCTAAAAGTACTGAGAGTGAAGTAAAATGTTTTAATATTTTATTAAATTAAATTCATAGATGAATATATAATTTTATAATGTTTTAAATTAATATATTTTAATTCCATAATTTTATTTATTTTTTAAATTTTGAATTAAATAAATAATGTCAAATTGGCATTAATGTTATTTTATAATAATTGATATTTTATTAAATAATTTATAATAAATAAAAATTATACCTTATTAAAAGTGTTTTTTAATTTATATAAAATATAATATATGGTCTATTAATAGAAAAATTAACTTTTTATAATTAATATATTGACCGATAAATAGTATAAACTCTAATAGCATAGTTACAGTTAAAGAAGTGATTTTTCGTGTTACATGAGATTGTATTAAAATTAATTTCCTAAAATCTTATGACTTAAAATTTATAAATTAGATATATTATTTATAATCAGTGGGTTAAAATTATCTAGTAAGTATCACATTAATTTAATAATAAAGGATTAATTACATAGGTTATAAAACTAGTTACTGTAGTGAAAAAAACCAAAATGGTATCAATGGGGATATTAGGAAGTTAAAGAATTTTTTAAATAATCTGTTTCAATGAATGGTGGTGAAATATTTAAACCATATAATCCCTCCAAACCATTTGGTATCATATTTTGATCCACTTGAGGTAATATTAATCTTTTAATAGTGAATATATTTGATTATTCTCAAGAATCCCAATTATCCTCAACTATAAAATGGAACTCACTCTCCCCATGGCATCATACCTGTAAAGCCATTTGAATTGACCAAAATGTACCCAAATAATTTTAAAAATTACCTACCATCATCCTATAAACCTTGTTTTGGTAATAAATCCAACTAATAAATTCTTTAGTGATATTATAAAGGGGATACACGAAGAAGTGGTAACAATCTTCAAACGAGAAATTTATTTTATATATTCACCTCCTAAAATTATTATTATACCATTATTATATAATAAAAAATTATATTTCATATAATTAAATATTTTTATGTTAATTTTATAACCTTAAAAAAAATTCCATCAATTAGGATACAAAATCATCATTCGTGTGTACGACCGACTACAGCCACGCGAACCGATGTCATTCATTTTTTCATTAACATCATTCATGGTAAAGAATAATGATTAAAATAATATTTATATATATGATATTTATGATATAATTATTATTATTTATTATTTATATCACACATGACTTCATGATTTCAATTTTGGGGAAATACGATAACATTGTTTAGGTGTACGATAGACTATCACCTCGTGTAATGATGTGATTCATTCAAGATTTACATGGAATGTATTAAGAATGAGTTAAATTGAGATATTTGATATATATGACATAAAAAATATACTATAATTATAATATATATATTTATATCATTTACATTTCTTTACAATAAAATAATAATAAAATGGCCATGCGTACGTACGACCTACCATCTCCATGAATGATGTATTTCATCTTATGTCACTAAATTTTAGGTATTACAACAAATAAATTTATAATGAATATATATGATATTTATAAATTATTTACAATTCTATATATGATTAAATAATTATTAAATTAATATAACTAAAAATATAACAAATCAAAACATTTATAATATCAAACATGTTATTACCTGAAACATAACTTTAACATGAAATTGTCAACAAAATGGTAGTAAAAGGTCATAAAAAATAAGAAATGATAATATATATATATATGTTTATATGAAAAATTTATAATAAAATTATATTTCTTATACAGAAATTTATAATGAGTATGATAAGATTCAAGATTTAAGTTAAGAGGATTTCTAGTCTCATTTGTATTTCTGAGAAACTTATACCATATTCACCCCTCATTTAATTTGTTGGATGTATATAATTCCCTATGATGTGAGATGTAATTAATATACCTCATTTAATGATAATTAATTTTTCTATTTATTTCATTATTTCTTGGGTATTATGATTCCAAATATACTCAAATTGTAAAGGATTACCATCTCACTTTTTACTTTTGTGAGACACATGCTATATTCACCACTTATTTATTATATGAAGTGAATATAATTAAAATGACTGTACTTTATGATTATTATACTTATTATTATTATTATTTACTTATCCATTTTTGGATATCTTTATCGGGGTTTTACGATTTTAAAATTTTTAAAGTGATGAGGATTGTTTGTCTCAATTTTCCTTCTTTGAGATGTTTGTTAGGTTATAAACCTATATTATTTCACTAGGTGTATATATTGATATTTTAAATTTAATATCATGAATTTATTAATCCTCATGATATTTTAAATTTATTTATATGTTATTCCTTTAGGTGGATTATGAATCAATTTTACCAATGTGGTAAAGGTTTTTTGTCACAATCTCTTCAGTTACTAGAATTAATTATGATTAAATCTGAAAATATTGAAATCTAATGATCTTCCTATAAATAATTCTAATTATTTTTATTATACTCTGTTTATTAATTATATATTAATCTAATTTTCCCATTTTTTTACTCTTTGGGACTTTTTATAATTAAGAAAATGTTTTTAATAAAATTCATATTTTTCTCTCTCTTGTGTCCAAAATCTATTTTCCTTAAAATCAATTTTTTCTTAAAATATTTTGGAAAATTTTTTATTACTCTATTATGATTTTTGTAATACAATTTTACCCATTTCATATTTATTTACAATTATTTTTGAATGTAATCTTCAAGTTGTTTTCTAAAACAATGTCTATTTGTATTTCATCAAAAATGTTAAAGGAATATTATTTTTAACATATACGACATGAACAAAATTTTCATACATAATGAAAAATGATGGATTAGAACCTTCTTTTATATGTTATAAATGTTATTTTCAAGTAAAAATGTGTTTAGAAAAGTTTAATGTTTGAAAAATTATTTTTTAAAGAGGAATGAATATTCTACTCAAGAAATGATTTAAATGATCATTAAAAATTATTTTCCAAATATCATGAAATGCATTGGTGATACCAATGCCTTACTATGGATGTGATACAGTTATACCATTCATATTATATCTCCAAATGGTATATATTTTTATTTCATGACGTTTATGAATCTTGTTTCTCTTTCATGGGTTATTCCACGATATCATGCTTATAAAACCCACTTCTTTTTAGGGGTTTGGATATGGTAAAATGATTATGAAACCTGTATCTTTTTCACAGGTTGTGAAATAATGAAATGTTTATGATACCCATATTATTTCATTGGCTATGATATGTTGAATATTATTGATCTTTTGGAACACATATGTATGATGTCATTATGGGATGGGAGTGACCTATATCTACCTCCAATGAATTGAGTATTGATTTATGTCTCATAAGACATACATGATTGGAATGAGGAGTGAAACTAGACCAATAATACATGGTTGGAATGAGAGTGATCTTGGTTAATTAATATAGGGTTAGAATGCGTAGTGAACTTGGTTGAGTAAAATAATTTTTATGCAATGATGGTCTTGGAAGTGCTCCTTTAAAAATTTGGAAATGACTTTATATGATTATGTGTATTCTAAAAATTCTATATCATATGCCAATTTTATGCTCTCATGGATTATTTTCTGTTATTATATTATGATTCATGTATTATGAACTGTGAATATTAATGCCATGATTCTAGATTATGATATCTGATATGAAGGGTATGATTTTTAAATGTTATTATCTTTTTTTCATAACTTTCTTCTCATATTATGCTTATGTATCATCTTTATTTACCCTTACTAAGCATATGAGCTTACCCTTTCATCTCTTTCCTTTACATAGGTTATGAATAATGGATTTATGTAAGGTGTAATTATGAAGTGTAGTAAAAGGAAATATATTTATGGGATATTTTAAAGATATATCAATAAATTATAATATTGTGTCCCAAGCTTGAGAAGTCATTAAACTATTATGTTCCATGGAAGTAGTATTTTTTAATGCGTTGAATTTTCTTCTAAAATGATGGCAGATCAATGTATTGAAAACCTAGGTCGCTATAGTTTTAATCAAGAGAATGTATTAATTAACCATTGTAAAATAGGATTAGATAACATTAATGATATCCCTTGGAATATTTCTAGGAATATGTTTAGTGATATCTCAATGTTTAAGTATAAGTATGATTTAATGTATATGAAAACATACTATAAATTTGTTAATGGATATAGTGATTGGTTTATAAGATATTACATACTTATGTGGATACTAAAAGTTTACATGGATTTGGAAAATATGTACATAGGGGTAACAACCCCCAAAACACCATATTATTCTAGACTAAATAAGGAACTAGTGCAAAAAAATGTGACTTTCTAAACAATTGGTTTTACAATCCTGAGGGACATGCATTGAAAATTAATAAACTCTTTGAAAAATAACATAATTTATTTAAATAGAATATACATATTAATTATCAAGGATAAACCCAATGTTTCATAGATTACATGAAAAGGTGTCATGATTTATACACCCCATACGTGATTTTTCAAGATTATGTGGTTTTCCATTATGATTAGAGTTTCTCACTCTATGATTTTGATTTTTTTAATGGAGGGATCCAGAAGGAATTGGATTAACATTGAATGTGATAGAATATTTTATGATTAGAAACCAAATGGAATGATGACTGAAGTAATGTATATTATGAGTATTCCTAATAATTGTTTGTGGAACATGATTAAAAATGTGTTCCATGACCAATTCATGGACTCAACAAAGATGATAAGGAAATATTTTTATATGAATTAGTGTAGAAAAGATAATGTAGTATTAATGATTAAATTCTTTACATGTCAAGAATGATGGATGAAAAACCCAAGTGTATGTATTAGAGAAAAAAATAAGATGTTTTGACTATTTAAAAAGGCACAATGAAAGTAAATCCAAAGAATAATGAAGACATAGGTTAATATAATATATTGGAATATTGGTCTCCCTAAGGATTTATCAATTGTTTAATGTTTTAAATGTGAAAGGTATTGTAATTATAAAAATAAATGTCTTATGGGTAAATATCATGAATAAAATTAGTATGTTTGTACGAGTAATGGTTACGTTGCTGTTGTTAAAGAAACTAAAAATGACATGTGAATGGAAAGAGGTATTAAGGAAAAAGATGATAAATCCTAGACAATGATTTCAAAAATATGTGGGACTAATGAAATGTTTATGTATCTCAATTCAAATATTATGTTTTACGAATCATGAAATAAATAATTAATGTTTAGTATATGTTTTTCAATATGGATCTGAAATGATATGTTAAATGATGCTGATGGATTAGAAAAATCATATAATGAAAAGGTGATATTCATAAAAAATTAATGTCTAAGGAAAAAATAACTCGTAATATGATCTTAATGTTGATATATTGATGTTGGGATAAAGAGATGCATGATTTGGATAATATAAATTCGATAGTATTGATTACCTTGGAATTGGATATTGATTTTTTGAAAAAGTGCTTTATGCTAGTATGAATAAAGTTCAAAATATTTTTGAATCTAATAAATATATAAAACAATCTTTGTTTTGTTTAAGGAATATGGAAGAATACATGTTTTCAATAAGTTTTTTTGTAATTTAGGTTATTACCATGTTTCAAGAGAATACATGATGAAGGTACTCACAAGTTTGATATGTGATAATCAAGAGACACATTATGGTATATGGGTATTAATGATAATTTCATTTTGGAAATCCAGTGACCTACTTTCGAATTTTTTTTAATTTCAATATTCTGTATGAGTTATATGGTTAAAAATTAATGTAATGGTTCAAGTAATAAATTGGATGGGGAATTAAATATTAACTCATTAATTAACTATATGATGATTTATCCATATTGGATAACCTATGCTAAACATTTTCTTATGATGATAAACAAATATATACGGAATGATTTATCAAATTATTTATAAATCTTATGATCCATTAGTGCTTTAGACAAAAAAACCACCTTTATTTCTTAGAGTGAAGTAAAATTGATCAAGGAAAAACCAGTGGATGAGATTGGGATTATAAAATAGAATGACATCATGTAAGTATATATTATTGTGAAATTATTCAACTTTAAAATAGGATCTTATAGAAAAAGTTTTATCTAAGTATCTTCATTTATGATGAATCAATTGGTCCCTTAAATTATCACTAATTTATGGTTTTTTGGTTGTTAAATTTCTATAGATAACACACTTTATTATGATCAGTGATCTCTATAACTCCCTATAATTATTTACACTTTTCACCCACGTCCAAATATTTACTTCCCATGTGTGTTCTATTTTATGGAAACCTATTTATGAGTTATTTTAGTAACCATTATTTTTCCTACTTTCACTTATTAAAATATGTTTTAAAATTAATTTTTACGATGTGGGTTTCTATGAAATGAAAATTATAGTAGTAAAGATTTGATGACCCAGATGAATTTTTGTGATGAAATTCCTTTTATAGAGGGTTATAATGTAACACATAATTTTTTGATAAATAAATATTATTTTTTATAAATTAAAATTATTTGATGGATTGTGTGACACACTACCACAAAATAAGACTACTTTATATGAAATAACAATTTAGGATCACACTACAAGAAACAATGAGTTTATCTTATGGTACACACAACACAAATTTTGTCTTGTATTACACACAATACCAAGATCCATCAATAGTTTGTATTATATACAATATCGAGTATTACCAAACTACAATATCCTATTACTATTATTATTTAATATGGAAATTTTCACCAGGTAGTTGGAATGATGGGAATAAATAGGATAAAATAACTAATAAAAATAGATACTTTTCACATTTCTATTAGTTATAAATTTATTATAAATAAAAGAAAAATCATCTAAAATAAAAAGAAATGTTTTTTTAAAAAATAATATCATTTCTAAATGATAGTTTATTCATGTATGATGCACATAATTGAAAATTTAAATTTAACACTTTTAGAACATTTATTTTAATAAATAATCATCATTTTACAAATTTGAATATCAAAATTATATAAAGGTTAATTTTACATATTTTTCAGAGAAGTTTTATTTTTTTGATGAATAATGAAAAATCAAGAATTTTAATAGAAAACTGCATTTTTCATTTAAATAATTTACAATGTTAAAATATATTTTAAATTTGTTTTAAAGTATAATTAGTTAAATTTTATATCTATTAATCAAATTTAGCTAATTGGAGTGAAATTCATTATAAAATTGGACATAAATACTTTGAAATCTATTTATCATTTTTTTACCAAAACCTTCTTTCTCATTACGTCTGCAAGATTAATTTTAAATTAATTTTTTCTATTAATATAAATTGAATTTGAAAAAAAGTTATTTCATATTTTAAATCATAATAATTTAAATTATATAATATGTTCAACATAATATTTTACCAAAATAATTGGTGATTGGAGTAAAAATTAATTAACACGATTAAAGTTAAAACTAGTTTAAAGATGGGTTAAACTAGAATGATAAGAGTGAATTGGGCATATAATATTATCTTGTTTTTATTAAATGAGTTTATATCTAATTTTTACATCAAATTCTCTAAAATTTGGAAATTACTTTTCAATTTCCTTTGAATATGACCCATATGCCCCTAGGGCCTAGCTTAGGGGCCAAGGCCCCTATGGGGTGTTGGGGTGGTGTTAGGTTTAAGTTTCCCCAGCTTCCTGCATATGTTTATTTGTGGTTTTTATATTTTTAATTCCACTTCCACAAACATTGGTAATATGATATATATAACAAGTAAAGTAAATAGCAATCAAAAAGATACATATTATACTTTTAATATCTACAATGATTTGGGATAGGAAAAAAACAACATTGGATCAGTTATACATATTATTTTGATATATAAATGAATTTTGGTTATCATAATAATTTATCTTTAATATATATATATATATATATTATTAACATGAAATGATTAATAAATTCGAATGCAGTAATTATTTAGTTAATATTTAACTAAAATAAATGATACTACAAATATTGAAAGTGATGTAAATTGAATGAATCAATGCATTAAAAAAAGTTTTTAGAATAATATATAATTTTACAGTGGTTTTATATTATATTATTAAAATTCCATCATTGAGTTTATATTTTTAAATTAAAATGAAATAAGTAATGTCAAAATATGCCTTAATGCTATTTAATAATATATGATATTTTATTAAATTATTTAAAATAACTACATATTATATCTTATGCCAAGTGGTTTTTAAATAATAATAAATATAATATATGAGCCATTGATATGCCAATTTAAATTTTTTAATTAACCTATTGAACAATAAATAGTAAAGACTTTACTAGTGCAGTTATGGTTAAAGTGGTTTTTTTGCACGTTAAATGCATTTGTGCTAAAATTATTTTCCAAAATAACAAAGGATTTAGAATTTATAAATTTGATATCATATTTATAATAATTGGTTCCAAATTATCTAATATTTCCCACTTTAATTTATTCTTCTAGAATAAATTACCTAGGTCAGAAAATAGTTATTGTAGTAAATAAAACCATAATTTTAGAAATAGGTATACATGGAAGTTAATGAAACAAAATTTTAAAACAAATGTTTCAATGTTTGGTGGATGTATTTATCAATAATATCATACCTATACCCATTTTAGTATCTTATTTTGGGCCACTTGAGGTAAGAGTGACCTCCCAATAGTGAATACTTTTGAGTATTTACAAGAATGACACTCATACTAAAAAATAAAGGGCCACTCACTCTCCCCACATCATCACACCCATTAAAAAATTTAGATTGACCAAGATCTGAAAAAATCCCTTAAAACATACTTAACCTCATCCTAGAAGTTTTATTTTTGGAATAAAGATATCCAATAATGTATTTAGTGCAATCCTAATGAGGATACATGATGAATTGGAAACCATATTTAAACAAGTGGTTTATTATATATCTTCCTCAAATTCCTTCAATTATTATTATACCATGGTTATATAATAACCTCAATATATTATATAAAATATTATAATTTTATGTTAATGTTACTACCTATAACTACATACACTTCCATCAAATTTGATACAATGTCATCATTTTGGTGTACAACAGACTACCACCTCATGAACGGATGTCGTTCATTTTTATATTATCTCCCTCCAAGGTTGGGAATTAGGAAAAAAATTATATTTATAAATTATAGTTAGGATATTAATGATATTTTGTATCTTTTTTAATTTTTTATCACACATAACTTCATGCTTTCCATTTTTTGTAAAATTATAACATCATTCATTTGTATGGAGGACTATCGCCTCGCGAAGCGATGTGATTTGTTCATGTTTTAATTGGAATATATTAAAGATTTGTTAAATAGACATGTGTGGTATATATAAAACAAAAATTATACTATAATTATAATATATATATATATATCATTTAATTTTCATTATTTGAATATGATAAGAATATGGAAGCAACATTCATGTATACCTACGACATACTGTCTATATGAATGGTGTATTTCATCTCATATCACTAAATTTTATAATGTACTATGTATATATAATGAATATATTTGATATTTATATCATGTTTATAATTATGTATATTATTAAATCATGATTAAATTATGAAAATGAAAAATATAATAAATCAAAACATTTATGAAAAACAGAGCGGTTATTAACTGAAATGTAAATTTAACATGAAATTGTTAATAAACAGGTAATAAATGGCCATAAGAAAACCATATATGAAATTATATATATGATTATGATTTTGTGAGATACATATAATAAACTTATATTTATTATATATGATTTTTTAACAATTACAATGAGATTCCAGACTTAAGGTAAGAGAATTTCTAGTCTCACTTTCGTTTCTGAGAGACTTATGAAATATTCACCCCTCGTTTATTTTTATTGGTGTATATACTAGCCTATGATATGATATATCATGAATCAAAATAAATTTATTATTATTTATTTATATATTTATATTATTATTTCATGGATATTATGAGTCAAAAGCTACTCTAGAATTAAGGTATTTCTTTCTCACATATTACGTTTTCAAGACACAAAATATAGTCACAACCTATTTCATATTTATGGTGTATATAATGACCATTAATTTGTTTTATTAATATTATAGACAAAAGTTTTGGTATTTAAATATCCATTTTTAGACCTCTCTTTAATGGGGTTATGGTTTTAATGTTACTAAAGCGGTAACATAATCATGTCTCATTTTTCATTCATTGATACCTATGTTATGTTATAAACATATAATCATTTACAAGGTTGATATAAAAGCCACTGAAAGTTAATATCATGAACTTATTTATCCTCATGATATTTTATGATTATTTATATTTTATTTCTTCATAGATCTTATTAATAAATTTTACCAAAGTGGTAAAGATTTTATTTTACATTCTCATCCTTTATTGGGAATATTTGTGATTAAATCTCTAAATATTGAACTATCATCATATAAATATCAATAATTGTCATGAATTTTATTATCCTACTATTATTCATGATATCTTCAAGTAGGGGTTCCGTTTTTACACTCTTGGGTACAAAATATAATTTGGATGTTTTTTAAGAAAATTTAACATTATTTATCTCTCCAACATAAAATCTCTTTTCCTTTAAAACCATGTTTAATAAAAATGTATATTAATCTCTTATTATATTTAAAAGAAAATTTCACCAATTTTTTATTTCTTTAAAAATATTTTTGAAGTGATTATTAATTTTATTTTACCATAAGATTCTAATTTGAATTTTATTGAAAATTTTTAAGGAATCATCATTTTATTGTGTAAAACATGAACATAAATTTCTGAAATCATGAACAATCATTGATTTGAATATTACTTTATAAGTTTTAAAATTTATTTTAAAATCATAATTGTTTTAAAAATGTTTTTTATTTAAATTTGATTTCTTCAAATTGGCAAGTATATTTTCCTCAATAATTTTTTAAACAGATCATTTAAATTTATTTTCTAAATATGATGAAATCATTTGGTGTTACATATGCCTTACCGGGGGTATCATACTAGGATTCCGTTCATATTATTTCTCTAAATAGTTTATGTTTTAGTGGTATGATGTTTTTGAAACCTGTTTCTCTTCCATAGGTTATACCATGATATAATTCTTATGAAAACTACTTCTTTTAAAGGGTTATACTATGGTAAAATGATTATGAAACATGTATCTTTTTCCTAGGATTTCATATGGAGAAATTTTATTGATACCCATTTTATTTCATGGGTTATGATATGATAAATTTTGTATGATCTTATGAAGAACATATTTATGACTTCATTATGTGATGGGTGGGACCTATATCTCCCTCCAATGCATTGGGTGAGGATTTATATCACATGAGAAAGACATGATTTGAATGAGGTGTGAACTTGATTCAGTAATATATTGATAGAATGGGAGTGAATGTGGTTCAATAATATTGGGATGGAACAAGAAGTGAACTTGGTTATGTAAAATAAATTTTACAGGATTATGGTCTTAACAATGATCCATGAATAATATAGAATTTATTTTCTATGATTATGTGTATGCCAGAAATTATATGACTTATTCCAATGTTATGCTCTCATAGATCGTGTTATTTTATTATTTTAGGATTCATGTTTCATGGAATTCTAATATTTATTCCATGATTCCATATTATGATCTTCAATATGCTGGGTATACATTTCATATGTTATGCTCATGTTTTCATACCTTTTTTCAAGTTATGATTATGTATCTTCTTTATTTACCCTTACTAAGAATATAAGATCACCTTTTATTATATTCATTATCCCCAGGTTATGAATAAATTTTTTAAGTAGGATATGTTATTGAAGAGTACTAAAAGAGAAGATATTTATGGGGCATTTTAAAGATCTTTCTCCTTGTTATAAGAGCATGCTCTATGTTTCCTGAGACATTATACTCTTATGGTCTATAGGCATGCACTATTTTAATGTGTTGAATATTCTTCTAAAAATATGTAATATCAATGGATGAAAAGCCTAAGTCACTATAGTTATAGACTTTTATACTCTCCAAATGATACAGTATGAGAGTAATCTATAGTTTAGGTGTGGATTCAATACCCCTTATAAGAAATAAGGCTTGATTCCTATATTGGGTCAAGAGAGTTTGGTATACTCAAAATTGATTTTTGATAAATAATCCAAGTATGGGTCCTCTATTTATGGAGTTAGTTACTACCTATTTCTATGACACTGATTTCCGAGGAGTGGTTCCTCCATCAAGGGTTTATGAATCACTCTAATGACACAACTCTTTGTGAGACATATGTCCGCTATTGTAACCAGTGAGATGTTCAGGGGTTTGGTTTAGTTGAATATATTATATAATTGGGTTACTTGGGGTTATGGATTTATTTGAGAATTTGGGGTTTTTATGAGTGGGACCTAGTATTTTATGTTCTATAAATTAAATATACATATAGGTTTATGTTTTAGTGTTATTTTCCCTCGAGTAGGTTATCTTTTACAACTATGGATTTGAGATAACTAGGGCCTTTATATATTTCTTTTTTTTGTTTTAAGGTAATCCTATTAGGTATGTATATACTCTCTCCTATCTGGGTTTTTTTCCTATAGATGTGATATCTTCTAAAAAAATGTGAAATATAATGGAGACTAGGGTCGAAAAAATGTTGGTGTAGTAGGATCATAGTGGTATCCAAAGGTGATAGTTGATGATGATTATCATGTTTTTAGATAGTTTATTATAGAGATACCTTTGCCTTATTTTATTTAAGATAGTTTCTCTTTGGGATTATTGGGTATTTATTTTTCCTTTTGAATTTATGGTTTATTCAATTTTTACTCATTTTTGGTTCTTAACATGATTCACATGCATTTATACATATTCTATTTGGATATATATATATATATATGGTATTGCATTAATGTTATCCAACAAGAAGTTTAGTGGTTCTATAAAAGTACATTAGGCCATGTATTTCCATTTCATGAGATATGCCTAATTGGTTCTATTCACCATCTAATGGCCTATTATGGGTGGGATTGAGATGACACATTTTTCTTAATTTTAGTTCAATCAGGAAAATGGTGGGTTATTAGTTGTCAAATATAATCAAGGCGAAGATTGGATTGATAGAACCTAAGTAATTGAATGATTGAGGTCTATAAAATTATTTACTTTGGAAGGAATCTGACAATTGGTATTTTTAAAGGGGATTTAATCTCACCATATTATATTATTTTATCCCCTTCACTTGTATCCATTATTATAGATATTTATTTTTGAATACTTATTCCTTCAACAAAATCAATATTTTAATACCACATTGACATGTAATATTTTACATAACTCATAGCTTATTCTACTATCCAAAATTAAAATTTAACTTTACTCAAACACATACAAACACAATACATGCATAAGTTATATAAGAAACTTTCATGTAAAGTCTTATAATTATATGAAATTAGCATGATACAAAAGTTTAAGCATAGAACAATAGGTGTCACGACCCCCTCGATAAAAAGTGTACCCCTCCTAGGCCAACAATGTAAGAAGAGAGATAATAACCCCCTGAGTCCCGCCTCTAGTAGGCCACGGGTTGGAAACTAGCACCGAGGGTATCGTAACACTCAAAATGGTAGGAATTACCCTCTAAGAGAACACATGAAGTATAGAGAGATAAGATAGACACCAATTAGCTCTAACTCAGAACTGGAAATATAAATGAATCCCAAGTACACAAATAGAATGTCATACAAAATCACTATAACTAAAATGGAAAAAATGGCAAGTATCCCAAAGAATGTAAATACACAAACAACCACAAGCCTGAATAGCTCCGTAAACCACAAAATAGTAGAAACCAGCATGATCTCCATCATGATCCAAGTGACCTGAAAAAAGTTTATATATACGTATGCTGAGTATAATAGTATACTCTGTAGGATCCTCCCCGAATCGTCTCATGAAAAAGTAAAGGGAGCATGCTAAAACACAGTGAACAACAAGTGAAACTAACTTGTCACAAAAGCAGGTATACTATGTTCCCAACCACACCATGGCTACTCTCACCAAGTAATGCATACAAGAACATAGAATATAATAATGAATATCAATGTTACCCCGCTAATACATCCCCGTTGGTTTTCCTCTCTGCCTCAACGTCACACTTCCTAAGCATCTCTCTCAAAAAAGGATTGCCCATAGAAACCTGTGTGAAGCACCAGAATCTGCACATCGGGCACCACAAATTCTTGCCCGCAGACACCTGGTAGAAGCACTACTCCATCCTCACAACCAAATGTAATTTGGTAGTTTCCGGGAGCCACCACAGCTCGCATAACATTTATCATACATCAGGTATTATACCTCAAGCCATGATATCCCATAAACTCAGTAAGGATCCTCAAGCCATCACATCCTATACATGTTACACCTATAATAGTCAATAGGATACTAAATCCAGAATATATGTGTGTGATTAACAACAAGCCATTACAGCCCTATACATACATATATAGGGAAATCTAACCACTGTGCCTAATGGCACATGTATCTACCAAGGGAAGAGAGTGGGGCCAAAGGGGTTAGTCAGCCATTCATCCGCCCACTAGAATGATGGGGAAAACACCCCCCAGGGCTCAGAATCACCGAGGTGTCAGTTTCCCTTACTGACAGGGTGGAGTAGCATATAGAAACACTAAAGGTACAAAATATATTATAACTCACAACCTCTCTATGGGTATAACCTAGTCATCAAAACAACTGCATCTAAAGTCTCTCAGACTCCGGGCTACCACTTCTAAGACTAGGTATCCTATAAGCACAAAACCATTTAAAGAGATTTATTAGATTACTTCATTCCCTTTTTATCAATTCCATTATATGTTAATTAATTCTTTAAACTTTAATTAACCATTAACAAATTCAAATTTAGCTTCATTAGCATCACACCCAAAGTCCATTGTCCCTCTAAAATTATAGGCTCATCATTTTGTTTCAGCAAACACCAACCCCATTGGTTAACACCATTTAATCAAACATTTATTATAGAATCAATTTCCCATATTCCCAAACATTCTAGAAAATCACTCTATGCTAATAACACAAGTGGCTCAACACGGTGAGCAGATGTACTACCCGGTGAGTCTTTGCAGCCTAAAGAAAGAGCATAGACACATCCTCCATAGAGAAGCTAAACATTGAAAGCACATGGCATACCCCGTGCATCTTCGCCTCTTTCAGAAAAAGGGTAAACTGGACCATCTTCCTTGATCATTGGGGAAAAGTAAACCAGACAATCAACAAAAAGAAATAGTGAGAATCCATCAATCACATCAAACCCACTCCATCACCCCTGGAGTCCTCCCTGACACCCATATGCATAACCCGATGCATATCACCACTCTAGGTGTTATCCGCTGCCACAACCAAAAGGCCTTTATGCCCTCACATATCACAACATCTCTCCAGGGTCACGTCTCAGCACAAGCAGCAGGAAGAACACCCATCACATCAATTGGGCTATGACCCTCTGAAAGACATGAGGGTAACTCAGAAACCTTCATGGAATTATCAAACAATAAAATTCATCAATCAATCTCAAATTATCAGAATTATAATTCGTTGGTTTGAACATCGGGAAACCTAACCAGTAAGTTGTCAGAAAAGATCAAACATGCTTACTACACCAATTTTATTAACATCAAATTACAATAATAACCATATTTTTTCACATGCCTCTTTATCTTTACACAATGAAATAACAATTAGTCTCGATTTACGTTCTTTACCTATTTCTATCAAGGACAACATCTAAACAAAACAAGAATAGATATGACACCATCTATCAAAACAAGAGGCAATAAAATACGATCTATACAATTTATTTATCCGGTTCAATATATTTATTATTTCAATTCCATTGTGATCCAGTGGGATTAAACATGCTAACAATATAGTTTCATGTAAAAGAAAGAGAAGCAACGAATCCCCTACCTCAAAAGTTTTTTGACGAAAACCACAATGGTTGATATACTCTCAAGAAACCCAGGTCAATTCTCCAAAACCCCGCTTTAGATCTATCCTCCTAGTAATATCGAGACCAAATCTCGTCATATTTGACATCCACACACTTAGATCTAACCAAAACGAGCGTAGATCTTTGATACCGAGAGAGGAGGAGGAGTAGATCTAAGTAGATATAAGAAACTAAACAAGAACGATCACATAACTCAAGAAACCGGCTTTAATTCTCCATGAGAAGCATTCAGATCGCCTCCAAAATTCTATGGAGCGGTTCTCCTACCTTTGAGTAAGGGTAACCCCAAGTTATGGCCTCTTAGGGGGCATAAACTAGCAAGTTAGAGGAAAAACGGTTGAGATCCACAATTTTAGGATCTAGATTAAAGTTCCCACGTGGTTTGCTCGCATGGTTAGCCAAACTCTGCTCTAACCATGTGGTCACTACTGCCCTGTCAAACACTCCTCGAATGGTTAGGCCACATGGTTAGATAAACCGTGTGATAACCGTGCATAATCCACTACCTCCAACACCAACCTCGCACTGTTTGGCCACACTGTTTAGACAAAACATGCACCTCCCGTGCGAAATCTATTGCCTTTTAGTTTCCCGTAAAAGCCCTCCCAAACGCAACCCATGTCACCTTAACCTCCCATAACTCATATAACAAAGTATTTTCACAATGTAATGTACTGGAGAGGTCTGGGCCTTTACATCAGATACCTCTCAATACATTCTCTTCCTAGAGATTCCAAAACCCACCTAAATTTAAAATGAAACACGGTCCGAACAACCACCCCTCGAGATACTGCTCAACATAGAGAAAGCCACAAAAACAACAAAGGGATCCATCTCATAAACATGAATGTTTCATAACCACATCAGCTACAACGATAAATGAATAGATTCAAACATCAAACAACTCTGGGTACAGAGAAAGTAACTGTGACTCACATTCCCAGGTACTCTCCTCCAAGCCACCGTGTCACCACAAGACATGAACTAAAGGAATAGAACGCCAACATAACACCTTCTCCTTGCAGTCTTGGATATCCTCAGGTCACTCCTCAAAGGTTGCATCATCATCAACATCGATATCTCCCCAATTGATGAAGTGAGAGTTATCATGAAGATAATGACGGAGCTTTGATACATGGAAAACATCATGTATCTTACTCATCTGAGGGAGAAGTGCTACACGATACACCACAGCTTCAACATGAGCTAAAACCTCAAAAGTCCCAACAAACTGGGAAGAAATCTTACTTCCATGTCCAATCCTTCACTGCCCACGATGGGGAGTCACCTTCAGAAACACATGATCCCCAACATTAATCTCTATGGTTCTCCTTCATTTATCATCATATGCCTTCTGATGATCCTGCACTATCTTCATCCTCTCACGAATAACCTAAACCATCTCTATTGTACTCTTTACTAGTTTTAATCTGTGAATTGCTGACTCTCCGACCCCAGTCCATCACAACGGAGAATGGAAAGGCCGGCGATACAAGGCTTAAAATGGTGCCATGACAATGGTGTAGTGAAAACTGTTATTGTATGAGAACTCCATGATGGGTAAGTTCCTTATCCATGAGGCTCCAAAATAAAGAACACAAGAGTATAACATTTCTTCCAGAGTTTGGATAGTTTTCTCTGTCTAACCATCCATTTGAGTATGGAAATACGATCAAAGGTATATCTGTGAACCGAAAGCATTTAGGAGACCTCTTCACACCCTAGAAGTAAAATGAGGATCATGATAAGAAATAATCATCCTAGGGACTCCATGAAGTCTCACAACCTCTTCTAGATACTGCCTCAATAAAACATCCGCTGATCTTGACTCCTTGATTGCTATAAAGTGGGCAGATTTTGTTAAACGATCCACTACAACCCAAATAGCATCATGTACTTTCGGAGATTGAGGTAAACCAGTAACGAAGTCTATTGCGATGTCCGCCCACATCCACTGAGGAATCTCTAATGGATGAATAAGACTACCTAGAACACGGTTTTCGGCCTTAAACTTATGGCATACTAAACATCGACACACAAACTCCGCAACCCCATGCTTTATCCCAGGACACCAAAACTAACTCCTCAATGTTCAGTTCATCATTATCACACCAGGATGTACCACTAAATTTGAACTATGGAAATCACTAAGGACCGAATCATGCATCATCAATGGAACAAAAATCCTCCCGTGATGCAACACTCTGTGTTGTTCATCCAAAGACAATCCATTAGGGGCCTCACCACAAAAAACACGGTCTCTCTAGACTTCCACCTCTAGAGACCCCAACTGGGACTCTTCTACCTTCTACATCAGGGATGACTATACCATCATATGAAAAAGAAAGCCTCTACCCCCAACGTCTCCAATATCAAGATGTACTGCTGACATTTCTCCCATTACTCTCCAGGAATCACTGGATTCACGCACAGCATCACTACGTGACTTTAGACTCAGTGCATCAGCTAAAATATTCACTTTTATAGGTGTATAAGATATTTTGATGTTTTAATCATATAACAACTCCATCCACTGATGCTTCTATAAGTTCAAGTCATGCTGGGAGAAAACATACATCAAACTCTTATGATCATTGAAAACCAAAAAGCACTCATCGATGGGGTAATCTCTCAACAACATTAGAGAAACCACCATGGCTGCCAACTCAAGATCATCAGTGGCATAGTTGCATTCATGGGGACGCAACTGATGAGACCCATAAGAAACAACCGACCTCTGCTGCATGAGAACATATCCTAACCCTATATGTGAATCATCATAGACAACATCAAACTGAACTCCCTCGGCTGGATGACAAAGGAATGGAGCACTTACTGACTTCTCCTTTAGATACTCAATAGCTACCTACCACTGATCAGTCTCTATGAATGCTTGGTCATTCATGGTCAAAGATGTCAGAGGAGTAACAACTCATGAGAAATTGGATACGATCCTCCTGTAGTAGCATGGGAGACCAAGGAAACATCACACCTCTGAAATTGTCTTGGGGGCTTCCCAAGACAAAACTTCTTCTATCTTCGATGGATCAATAGAAACACCCTATTGGGACACAAAATGTACCAAGAAACAGACTTCTTGAGTCCAAAACTCACACTGTAAAAACATCCCAAATAGATTATGTCGATGAAGAACTCCAAAAATGGCTTGTAGATGATGTGCATCATCCTCTTTAGATTTGGAGTACATAAGAATGTCATCGGTGAAAAATACCACGAACTTGTCCAAAAACTCATGGAACACATCATTCATCAATCCCATGAACACAACTGGAGCATTCTTCACACCAAATAGCCTTACAAAAAACTCATAATGCCCATGATGACAACATAAAGTAGTCTTCGAAATATCCTCATCCTTCACACGCATCTGTTGATATCCTGACCTCAAGTCGATCTTTGAGAACCATCTTTTACCCTTTAGTTGATCAAATAAGTCATAAATCCAATAAAGAGTATATATATATTCTTTATTGTCACTTTGTTTAAGTGATGATAATCTAAACACAACCGTAAACTCCTGTTGGCCTTCTTCACGAACAAAATTGGTGCACCCCATGGTGACACCCTTGGCCAAAAAAACAACACTGTAACAGACCATAAAGCTATATACATATCTATCACAAATCAGAAGGGGCCATCCAATATGGATACATAGATATAAGAGACGCTCCTTCCTATAGATCAATCCCAAACTCAATCTCTCATTGAGGGGTTAATGCTACAACCTCTTCTGGAAAGACATCAGGGTACTCCTCTATGACCCTAGGAAATGCCAAATACTGAACCACAGAAGAACACAACACCATCTCTACCATAATTGATGATAAGGATGTGACACGCCTATGACCCATTCGAGGATCTTGCTCACCAAAAAACACCACTTTTTCTCCATCCGCACCAAAGAAAATGACCTTATAACTGAAGAAATCTACGATAGCCTGCAACGAATACAACCAATCCATGTTGAGGATAACATCATATAGTTGTATTCGTAATCATAGGAAATCTCCCTAAAGGAGGTGTTTCCCCAACACTAGCTCACAGACTCAACATACTTCAAACTAGTCAGCTTGACCTCCAACAAGCGTAGTCAACGCCAAGGGCACTGGAATCCTCTCTACCTCAAGTCCCAATGCATAGACAAGGGTAGGTGATATGAAAGAGTGTGTCTCTATTGAATCAAACAAGGAATACACAAAGTTATAAAACAAGTAAAAGGTACCTCGAACGACATCTGGCCCATCTGGTGCAGGAAACGCTAGATCATGAAGCTGACCACAACCTTATCCATGACCCCTCGGACCATGATGACCACCACCACCATAGCCGTGCTCTGTTCTATGAGGACGAGGAGCATCATGGGGCAGTCCAATGCCTTCCCCATCTACCCTCTGCTGATCTAATGCTGGTGCAACTAGCTGCTGCGGCCTCGGTAGGAACTGCCTAAACGGAGGAACCTGAAGCATAATGTCTGGTGTACGATGACCACTCTTAAAGGTCGGGTACTCCTGATGCTAATGGCCACGACCAACACAAGAAAAAAAAGCACCTGATATCTTGGAATAATCCTGAGAGTTGTTTCCTCTAGAGAAACGAGATGTGAGGGGCTGAGACCTACCCCCGGCTGAACGGAAACTCTTCATCCCTGAAAACTGGGAACCCCGGACCACAACCTTACTTCATTTGGGATCATGATGTTCCCCATATCATGATGATCCGGTCTTGTCCAAGGTCCTCTAAACAACCTCTACCCTTGCCAGCACCTCGAGATATGTCTTCAGCATAAATGGTGTTACCTGGCGCTGGATATCTGGACGCAAAGCCTCAGTGAAATGACTCACCCTGGCCTCCACATTTGGTAACATGTATGAATAATATCATAAAAGTTTCCTCAAATGGATTCCAAACTCCCGAACAGTAGAGCTCCCCTATTGAAGGGTATGAAGCTCCTGGCGTTTGGACGCCTTCACAGTTGAAGAAGGACCTCAACTCTAAACTTGTCTTGGAACTCCTCCCATGAGATCGATGATTCCTCATGATCCCTGAGGAACATGAACCACCACTGCCTCACCGATCCATGTAGCATCGTCAAAGCTAATGACACCCCATGCTCCTTCCGAGCCCGGATCGAACTGAAGCCTATGTCGACCTCCTCAAAACAGTCTTCCATGGATACATCTGAAACAAGGCCCTCATACTTCTGCAGACTCTGGTACTGAAAATCTCGGAGTGTCTTCCTCCATGTGCCTTCATCATAAACCTATAAACTGCGGTGATATGATCGAACATTCTACTGGACATTTTCTGCGCAAACCTAATGAGGATGTTGACCTAGAGCCATACTTGTAAAATAACAAACCATTATAGATCCTAATCCATGAATATGGAAGACTCAACATTAAATAAATAATTGTTTTTTCTTTTGTTGATTTTAGGTTAACCTATCCCAAGGTCTACCCATTCTAACACAGGCACAAAGAATAATGATGCATGATCCTTTCTGAGGTCTCTACCATGCAGCTAGTATCACCTTGTTTAGTAGCCATTGTAAAGATAATGGTCTGTACATCAGATCATAGGGGCCCCTAAACTCTTATGTCTCAGTCGATCTCCAGTGTTTACCTCACTTTATAAACATAAATGACACTGTTTCCCTACCAACCCATGTAACCTCGCCAGTGCCTAACACCATGCTCCATCTTATCCCTCAACTATAACATTTATACGATTCTGTCATAACCCCCTCCCCACAAAGTGTACCCCTCCTGGGCCGAAAATGTGAGAAGAGAGATAATGACCCCCCGAGTGCCGCCTCCAGTAGGCCCCGGGTTGGCGACTGGCACAGAGGGTATAATACCACATAAATGGGAGGGATTACCCTCTAAAAGAACACATGTAGGAGAGAGATATAAGATAGACACCAATAAAATCCATCTCAGAACAAGAAATATAAATGAAACCCAAGTGCATGAATGGAATGTCATACAAAAGTACAAAAACTAAAAGGTGAAAAACTGAAAGTACCCAAAAGAAAGTAAACACAGCAGTAACCACAAGCCCGAACAGCTCCTGAAACCACAAACTAGTAGAAAGCAGCTTGATCTTCAACCTGCTCCATTTGACCTGAAAAATAGTTTATATATATAAATAGGGTGAGTATAACAGTATACTCAATAGGATCCTCCTTGAAGCCTCTCGTGAAAAAGTAAAGAGATCATGATAAAGCACAGTGAACAATAAGTTAAACTAACTCTTCACCTAAACAGGTATACTACGTTCCCAACCTCACAATTTATACTATCACCAAGTAACACATGCATGAATATAGCATATAATAAATAATATTAATGGTACCCCGCTACTACTTTCCCACTGGTTTGTTGCTTTTCACCAACGTCACACGTCCTAAGCATCTCTCTCTAAAAAGGCTTTCCCGTAGACACCGGGGTAAAGCACCCCAATCTGCACCTCATGCGCCACAAAGGCTTGCCCATAGAAACCTGGGCGATGCACCACCCTATCCTTGGAACCAAAAGTAACCGGATAGTTTCTAGGAGCCACCAAGGCTCTCATAACTTGTATCATACGTCTGGTATTATACCTCAAGACATTACAACCCATACACTGAGTAAAGATCCTCAAACCATGACAACATATACACGTTACACATATAGTAGTCCATAGGATACTATATCCATAATATATGTGTATTAATAACCACAAGCCATTATAGTCCTCTACTCACCGATATGGGGAAAACTATCCATTAGGCCTAATGGAGAAAGTATCTATGAAGAGAAGAGATCAGAGCCAAAGAGGGTAGTCAGCCATTCATCCTCCCACCAGAATGTTCGGGAAAACACCCCTAGGGTTCATAATCCCCAGGGTGTCAGTTTCCCTTACTGACAGTGTGGAGTAGCATATAGAAACACAAAAGGTACAAAATATATTATAACTCACAACCATACTATGGGTATAACCTAGTCTTAGAAACAACTGTATCTAACGTCTCTCGGACTCCGAGCCACCACATCTAAGACTACATATCATATAAGCTCACAACCATCTAAAGAGCTTTATTAGATTAGTTCATTCTCTTTTTTATCAATTCCACTATACATTAATTAATTCTTTAAACAGTAATTAACCATGAAAAAATCCACATTATGTTTCATTAGAATCACACCCAAAGTCTTTTGTCCTTTTAAAATTATAGCCTCATCATTATGTTTCAATGAAAAAAAATCCCATGGGTTAACACCATTAAATCAAACATTTATTACTGAAACACTTTCCCATATTCCTAGGCATTCCATAAAAGCACACTAAGATACTAACACAAGGGGATCAACATGGTGATTAGATGTACTAATCGTCGTGTATTTGCTGCCTAAATCAAGAGCATAGACACATCCTCACTAGAGAAGCCAAACACAAAAATCATGTGGCATACCCCACACATCTTCACCTCGTTCGGAAGAAGGGTACGTAAGACCAGCTTCCTTGAGATGTGGGTAAAAGTAGAGCAGAAAATCAACCAAAAGAATTAGAATGAACCCGACATTCACATCCAACCCATTCCATCATCCCTAGTGTCCTCCCCGACACCCACATGCATAAACTGATGCCTCTCGACACTCTAGTCGTCATCCGCTACCACAACCAAAATGCCTCTATGTATCCACATATCACAACACACCTCTGGGGTCACTTCTCTACACATAAAGCAGGTAAAACAACCATCACATGAATTAGGCTATGGCTCTTTAACAAACAAGAGGGAAACTCAGAACCCTCAAGGAATTATCAAACAATCAAATTATTTAATCCATATTGAATTAGCAGATTTATAATCCGTTGGATCCAACATCAGGAGAACTAACAAATAATATATCAAAAAAGATCAAATATGATTACTACGCTAATTTTATTATCATCGAATTATAAAAATAACCAGATTTGTTCACATGACTCTTTATCATTAACCAAAAAAAATTCAACTAGTCCTTATTTATGTTCATTTCTGATTTCCATCAAGGACAACTGCTTTTCAAAGCAAGCATAGATATCACACCATCTACCAAAACAAGACGCAATAACATATGATCGATACAATTTCTTTATCCAATTCACAATATTTATTATGTCAATTCCATTGTCATCCAGTGGGATTGAACATGCTAACAGTACTATTGCACGTAAAATAAAGTGAGGCCATAAATCCCCTACCTAAAAGGTTTTTTTTGACGAAAACCATAATAGTAGAAGCATACTCAAGAAACCTAGGTCGATTCTCTAAAACCCCCCTGTAGATGTATCCTCATAGCACGATCAAGACCAAAGCTCATAATATTTTGGATACACACACATAGATCTACCCATAATAGGTGTAGATCTAAGAATCCGAGATAAGAGGAGGAGTAGATCAAAGTAGATCTATGAAACCAAACAAATGAAATCACATAGCTCAATAAAACGACGTCAATTTTCCAAGATAAGCCTTCAGATTGCCTCCAAAATACATAAGAGAGGTTCTCCTACCTTCGAGGAAGGGTAATCCCGAGTTATGGATGCCTAGGGTCTTAAACCCGAAATTTAGAGGAAAACTAGTTGAGTTTCCTAAATTTAGGATATAGATTTAAGTGCCATCATGGTTTTCTACATGGTTAGATGAACCATGCACTAACCGTGTGGTCGCTACTACCTCATCAAATACTCCTCACATGGTGAGTTCACATGGTTAGAAAAACCGTGCAGTAATCATGCATTATCCACTGCCTCCAACACCAACCTTGCATTGTTTGGCCGCACGTTTTAAAAAAACTGTGCACCTCCCGTGCGAAAGCTATAGCTTTTTAGGTTCCTTTAAAAGTCCTCCCAAATTCACCCCAAGTCACCTTAACCTCCCATAACCCCTCTAACACTGAATTTTCACAATGTAATGGACTTGAGAGGTCAGGGCCATTACAATAGGTACCCAAACACACTTTTATATACAAAGAATTAGTCTCTAGAACAATGAGCAGTCTAAACCAAAGTCCCTATAACCACTGTTTTTTTCTCAAGAGAGACATAGATCTATCATCATTCTAACACGTAATATGTATAAATCAAAATTAAATTTCTAATTCAATCTCATAACATATTTTAATCAAAATTAAAGGTATTATAAAACATAATCAATTATCATACCTAGAATTTAAATCCATAAATATATGTATGATAATTTTAACAATCATTTTAAACATTTTTAAAATAAAGAATACATCAAAATTAATAATATAAAATTTATATACATGAATAAAAAAGTAGGGAATAATACCAAATAAATAAACATTTCAAAAACTTATACATGAGATAAACACTTAGGAATAATTTATAAACAAATAAATAATAGGAAATTTATAATTTAAGCATGAAAAAACATAAACATTTCACTTTAATCTAATATTACATTTTTATATTATCAATTGTACAATTTTAATATGAACACCTTATTATTACAAAATATATGATATTATTATGATCAATTTTTTATCAAATTGAAAAACATCATATTTTTTAAAAATAATTTATATAAATGAAATATTTCATATTTTACTAAATAAGGATACTAATATAAACATTATATATTTATATATTTAATATAATCATAAATAAAAATAAACATTTCTATATTTCACATTATTTTAACCATGTAAATCTATTTTAAACATAGTTAATATTAACTAAATCATTATTGTTTTATTTTGAATCCCACTCAAATTTTACATTGGTCCTCTAGGCCTACACTAATGAGGTTTTTTTTTTTAAATTTGAACAAAAATGATATTATATTTTAAATTTCCTTTAAAATGGCCTTCACTACGGAATACTGTTCCTCAGGTACAACTATTTTAATGTGAATCCCCATGTATAATTTCCACGATACTAATTCATTTTGGTCTTATAGTAATACAATAGAGAAAATCCATTTTGGAAGTATCTTTAAGTCATCAGGACGTTTTACCCTAGCTATTTTGGTTAAGCCATTTTGAGACATTTTGGGAAGTTCAATATGAGACCATAAAAATGTTTCAATATAAACAATTACTAGTTATAAACCATTTTAGAACATGGACATAGACCAAATACATGTTATCTATGACATAGAGATATCAAAAATGATAGTTTACTTTTCATGATTTTATTATAGTGCATGAAATGGCCATTTTTATTTATACCAGTGAATGGTCTCATGAAATTTATGATAATATTCCCATTTATATGAGGGAAATTATGTGGTATTAAAAAATCAATATATGAAATGATCATTTTATGGGGTTATGTCATCGTACCTAGAAAAATTATTTTCCAGATTCTTTAATCATTCATTTATTCAATCCAAATGTAGTGATGTTTACTCAGACACCACTGATGGGTTTTATTGGGGATAATGTTTATCTAAAATCAAAATAAGAAAAACAAAAACATAAAACCACATAATCTTCAATATGTATTGGATTTAAAAATTAATTACGGAAAAAAGGCGTACCATGCACTAGTAAACCTGAACTAATCCACATGAGTTTTATGTAGTTCATTGAGGATAAATATATGGGTTCATAGCATTTAGGGCATCTATAAATCATATGATTATCATTATTCATGGTAAATATCTCTCAGAAATTAATGTTTTCTAGAAAATATATTAAAATATTAAAATAAAATAGATATTAGGTTTTATGATTTCTAAAAAGAGTCTAAAAAAATTGAATGAAATATGTTTTATGAATATTGAAACAATTTATATATACCTGAAATAAAAAAACAGTCATCCAAAATTTATGGTATGTTTTATAAAAATTGCCAAATATTATAATGCTTTAAAACCTTAGTTTAATCACCTTTTTTATTTTTCAACATATAAATAATCATAAAATACATTCAATGTTTTCAAATTTTATATCAAAATATGAATAACTAACCATGAAAACATTTATAAATAAATATTGAAGGATCAACATTGTTATCTTATAATGTGATAATTTATATGCACAAAACCACCATTATATAGAGACTTTCACTATGTCATGGTCCCATATAGATGACACCATATCTTAGTGACCATCATTATTCCATGGATCCCTTATTCTCACTTCTCTAACACATGCATATGTATTTTTTTAATGTATTTTTATCAAATAATAAATTTCAATAAAAAAAATAAAAGGATGTGATACTAAATATAATAAAAATATGTAAATTTATATGAATAAACATGGTCTATCTTCAACACAAAAAATTTCTAAACTACCTGAAAAAACCCAAGCCCTCTTCTAATTTTTGAGTAACGATATTCATGAAAACACAATATATCATCGAGACGTAATAATATTGTTCAACATCCTTCTATTTATTATTTTTTACATTTTCATTATGAAATGCGACGTCTGACTATCCTTATTCATCGCTATTAGTGGGGAGATTAAATTCTTTTTTATAAATAACAACCCACATATGTTCTATTTTGTCCATAGTAAATGGTATAAATAATAAAAATATATCTACCGTAACATAATCTAAAAAATATTCATATAGATCCACTATAACTATAGTATCCTTATGATGATTTAAGAAGAATCCCACTTCCCCAGTGAAGGCCACCATATGATTATTACCAAGGGGCCATGTTTTCCTCCTGTGATGTCTGTTCTTTTTCTTCCCAAAACTAGATTCTATCCAATTTTCATATTTTTTATTACTCAGTTTAATAACCTTTCGTTCAAGACTATCCTTTTAATATTTCTATAAATAAATGGTGTTAATGACTTCAATTGAAGACATTTTAATATAGGTATTATATCCATAGGTATCCTTCCCAACACTCGTAGAAACATTCAAGATTTGTAGTACTTGGATATTTATGCTTAAAAACCAAGAAAATATAGTATTATATTATTTGGGGCTACCTATTATCAAATAGCAGGTGAAAAAAAGATTCAATACTACATTAAAATCATATTTAATTTCTATTCATTGATAATGACCAAAATTCACAATATGCCCTACCATGATCGATGTTAATTGAATTGAGTCAACAAATTTTCATGGAGTTAGAGGGATTGGACCCTCTAACATGTGATGAACCATTAGTTTATTGAGTATATATTCATTAAACCAATAAATACTTGTTTATTTTCTAAATAGTGAAAAATTCATACTTTCATGATGTTGAAATAAATGTCATTATGATAAGACATTCAATATCACCATATTTTTCTACCATAATTTTATTATATGAAACTTCAATTATTTGATGAACTTTAGATCCCTCAATGATTGACAGAGATTTATACTACATTAAATTTATATTTCTAGGAAATTTTCTACCCTACTTGGAATTAGTCCATCAAATATTGTCAATACGATGACCCCAATAATTTTAAGATGGAAAAATATTTTCACATGCCAATCACAAGGCATGAAAAATTATATTTCCCTTACTCTACTATAAAAGTGAAGTACCGGGGTCGAACCCACTTGGAATAAATATTTAATTCATGAGTTTGAATGTTTTAGTTAATTTTTTAGGAAATTAACATGGTTAAATAAATAACCAAACACAAATTACCAATAACAGGGTAATGTAGAAGAATAAGAAAATACAAAAAATGAAAAAACACTAAACGAATGTGTTTGGGATTCAATTTTGATTAGGGTTTATTATAAAAATCATTATTTTGTATTTCAGTTTTATATATGTAATTTACCATAAGGATTCAACTTTGCAATAATTTGTTAGTATAATAATTACTGGTTGTGTACTTTAAGATTTAATCATTTGGTCCATGACTAAAATCTTTAAATTTTTTTTAAACCCTAGAAATATTGGCAATAAGATCACCCAATAGTCATGCGTTCTCCAAATATATGTTCTTTAGTTTTCTATAATATTTTCATTATTTGTCTGATATTATAAAACTATTTAATTTTGAATCAAATAATTAAAAAATTTATAAAATAAAAAAAAAACAAAATGAACACACCATAATTATTATTACATCACACCCGCAACATAATTTCAACTCCAACATGAGATATTAACCATATCATGACTATAGAATGATGCAATGGTTGAGAAAAACTTAATCCTAACCATGTATATAATAGGCTATTAAGTAATATGAAATAAATGGAAGAAAAATAATATAAAACAGATAAACATCTAATGGTTCCGGGTGATCGATTCCATGGAAGGGAAATACATCCCCCTATGTACGAAACCACTAATTCAGAGGCCATGATCAAATTTTATTGAATATTTAAATACACTGTGTGTACAGAAGTACATGTAGTATACCCTAGTCAACCAACTTTTTATGGGTTTTTTACCGGTAGTTTATCCATCATGCTTCACATAAAATCACATGGACAGTTGTCAGTTATTGGAGGTAAACATCATAAAAAATAGGCATACATACAATATAGTATAAACACTCTTCCCCATCCACTTATATAATTGTAATATGTTGTATTTTCATTAATTTACATGAAATTTTTCTATTTATCTAGAACAAGGATGTGTACTCAGACTTACCAACTCATGTATCAACCAAAAGTACATGATGTGTTATTATTACTTATACACCCTTGAGTTTACCATTTTTCTCTAAAAACATCCCAATGTGTGCATTAAACTAATAAGCCCTAAAAATAATCCATAAATATCATAATGAAGCATTTTAATAATATAAAATAATATATCTAGTATAAACTAACTCTTTACATAATAAAACATACCAAAATAGTATACACAGATTGGGTATATCAAATGTTCCCACACATAGTCAATTATTTTACCATAATAAAAAATCAATATCAAATCAAAAAGAACCTATACACTAATAAGGAATCATCATATTAATTATACTTATAAACATAAATTCATATTGATAATATAAATATAACAAATCTAATCTAATTAAAAACATTATAATAATTACTCATGTATAATTTAAATATAAGACATTTCCCATTGTTCATTCACATTATTTGAATTTTTATAAATACCATTTCCATTTATGATCTACCTTATTTGAAAAGTAATTCACCCATCACTCAATATAATTTAGTTAGTTTTATACTCAATATCTGTGATATAAACTCTAACTATATTCTTGTAATTCATCTAAATATATATATATATATAGAAATTAAACCACAAAAATCAAGAGGTTTTTCAATAGAGTTCTAATAAGTTTAAGGTGTAGGGTCGGT
The DNA here is from genome assembly GCA_963277665.1 of Viscum album. NCBI lineage: Eukaryota > Viridiplantae > Streptophyta > Magnoliopsida > Santalales > Viscaceae > Viscum > Viscum album. The sequence goes on from OY728132.1 coordinate 291,940,886, forward strand.
GGGTAATGATGTGAAATTTTAAAACTCATAGTCATGACAAGGACTAATAATATATTTCAATATAAATAATTATATTCAACATAAAGTATCATGAAATATGTATGCCCCTTTATGTTTCCTAAAAAGAAAACATTTCAACATCCTTCTCTCTATCAAATAGGTCCTAAAAATATATTTGAATTTAATTAAAGAATTTATTCATCATTTTAGTTTTCTCATATTTTTTAAATTTAATAATTACATATGAACAATGAATTATATATTTTTAACCCTTTTCCCCAAAAGAGAAATAAATTCTCCCCCATAGTTAATTTATTGTAATCTTTTTCAACTATTCCTTGAATCACCAATCTACCTTTATATGTCTCCAATGAATAATATTTTTCTAATATCAATGAATTATGGTAGGAAGGATAATTAGTCTTATAAAATGGATTCATATCATTGAAATTCATTATCTATACTGGTTTCATAATATATCAAATGTAAGGATAGATATCAAAGTAAAATGTGGTGAAAATAAATAAATTTATTTCTATAATCAATTTAATGTGGTCCAAAATCATCATTTTTTAATAATAAAACTAAAAATTTATATTATTCATTCATATTCTACGACTCTCCCAAAAAAAAAGTACATGAAAGATTATTTAAAATGGTTCATAATACCTCCATATAATGGGATAACAATATAGTTCAACTATGTTAGGGAATGAATAAAATAAAAAATCTACTAGATGAAAATTTCTATGAATTAAAATAAAAAATATATCATAAATCATTTTAAGTATATATTTTAACTTGAATAATCAAGAAAATGTCTAAATTTTCACCTATGAATTTATAATTTATAATCAAAATCAATAAAAAATATCCAAAATAATAGAAATTTTATTCTAATTAATGATATCTAATAGATTTTTCAATGTAAAAATGACTAGTGTGGTGATGAGATACCCTCTACCACACCTAATTTTGTTTATCATCATATATTTGAAATAAAAATCACATGAAAAGTGATGTATCACAATACTATACCATACTAGGGAAGCAATGAAAATGTGAATTAACCAAAATGAATGAAATGTGAAATAAAAAACCATACTCTTATAGGTGGAAGAGACCTAAAAGGTTACTTTTTTCATATATTCCTTAAATTTGTAATAAAAATAAAATAATATGATAATATAATATAAATCAATTGTACTTTGATGTTAACAAAAAATAATTTTTTATGTGATCCCAACATTACATTAAAAACCAACAAAAATATATATTAAATAACCAATATAATATGATAAATTTTCATTGAAGGTCATTACGAGAGGTAGTGTCCAAGGATTATAACTTTTAGACATGAAATAAGTTATTTAAATATGATGGAACGCATGGTACCATGGGTTACTATTTTCTTGAAGCACTGATACACTATGAAATAGGGACTACGTCCTCACCAAAGCCATCAACTATGATAATGAATCTATTTTCCATAGGGGATATTGTAGTACCTTAGGCAGTTGATCATGGATGGAAAAATGTGGGATGAAATGAAAGGCCCGAATACTGAATAAGAAGTTACATATTGGTAAGAATGTTCATCAAATACCCCTATATATAATCCAAGTAGAGATCTATAGAATCTATTCGAGTGAGGTAAAATGTCTCAGCAAAGGATACTGGTGGTGGTGGGCTAAAGATGGACTAGAGGTGAGAATTTAAGGGATAGAAGGTGGATGGGTGAAATAGTATGGGGTGATGGATATGTTATATGCAGATTTTGGTGGGTGTGTGGTCCCATGTGGTTCTGATAGAGTTATTGGGTCAGAAACAACACTAAGGGAATCAAGATCTTCATCCACCACTACAGGTGCTGGTGCTCCTAACCAAGGAAATAAGTGAAACATCACTTTTTTACCATTACCATATATATGATAATTATACAATTCATATTCTTAGGGGAATGTTAGAGATCATATAGAGTATAGGTTTCTAAATCCCCTAAGTGATTCACCTATAAAGTGGTGTTGAAACTATCATTTAGTTTACCCTGACAACCAATGAACATGATTTGGAAGTAGGATGTGGAAATGAAATCGATTCTAGGGTATTTGTGTTTAAAAATATAGTTCAAAAAATCCATATCTCTCACTAATATAACTCCCCCATACTCATGGTGGGGAATCAAAATGGTGATGAAGCATCAATGAATGAGGAATTATGTGTGAGAAATGATCAAGGTTCTGTTTTTTGTGGTAATTTCATACCAAAAACTGGTTCTAGAAATTTACTACAATATAGTGACAATATCTTATTTCTTAAGGTGGATTATGGTGGAAACTATGGATGGGGTGGTGGGATGAGGGTAAACACCACACCCGTGACCAAACTCCATTTTAGTGAGGGTAAGTGGTCTACCTCTTTGGTCGAAATGGATCATGATTTCTTTATCAGTTGACTTATCTCAATATAATGACCCATAAAACTAAAATATGGTAACAAAATTTGAAAATAAATCCTTGTATGTCAAATTTATATCCTCAAAGCTGTTGTGAAGGTGAATGGGAACCAAGATCTACTCGATATCATATAATATTCACAAACACTTTGGTTTTATCATGTAAAAAAATTGTTTAAAGAGTTTAATTGTGTGGGGATAAATTCTACCCAGTTAGACACTATCCATATTTTGGACATTAAAAGTAAGACATGGGAATTATGAGGAGTTTTTTCCACTATCTATGGTCGATATCACGCTCTATATGCTATATAAATTATATTTAATGATGTGGAAGGTGGTGGTGGAGGAGGTGGTGGCCCCAATATGACACTATATAGTGGTTCCAATGATGGAATTGGTGGTAGAGTGGGTTATGACACATCCAGAGAGTGTATAACTAATTCGTAAGCCTATGGTGTAGACATGTTTGTCGGTGGGTTTTTTAACACATTATCCTTTTAGGCTCTCAGTAGAATGGATTAATTATTTACCCATAAAGTGGTTAAGAACTTCCATGTGATATGGATTGATCCCTTCACACTACCAATATATGAAGAAGAAACACAAAATGGAAAGTAAAAAAAGTGAAAAATAAAATGAAAAATAGAAATTGAAATGTACATATCACGTAACTAAAATTACACGATGTGTAATTAAATAATGGAATCAATCCATGTACACTATATACATGAATAAAACCCCTATGTGAGAGAAATAAGAAGGTACATTATGTGCTTGAGGTGAGTAAATGTTTTGTATGGGCAGTGGAGGCTAGGACATGTGACGAGCGTACACATAAAATGGAAAAATTAGTTTGGATGTGTGTACAGGGTGTATAGGTAATGTAAAACCATGTGTTATCAAGTTAATACTTGATCTATTTACAATATAGACAAAATCTATGGCCATTTTCTGACCCAAAGATGATACAGAGTGTATACTAAATGTACACACTATGCATGGAAACATGAGTGCCTAGTCCACGTGATCTTAGGATATGTAATGCATGTATATTATTAAGGAAAACTATTAGATAGTGTGAACTGAGTGCATATTCCTGTTGTTTTTAAATTTATTTTCTAATCACCATTTTCCCATGTTAAAAATATCTTGTACTGTGTTATTCATGTGTGTCTTTCTATTTCATGTTTTAGATGAATATTTACCAAATTCCACAAAACCCTTTAAAACTAATGAAAATAATTAAATATGAGTAATAAAATAAATTATTTGGATCATGGAACAAAAAATAAGATATTAGAGGAACAATAACACATTGAAGTTCTAGGTGTGATGGTGGTCATGCATGTAGTCCTTATTGAAACTCAATAAGAAATATAGGTGCACATGGATATTGTACGAGGGAAAGGGGGCCATGTTCTTTAAATCATTTACTATAAAATGTGTATAGCCATGTCTACACGTCATGTAATTCCATATTTTATTAAATTGATATGATTATATATTTTATATTTATTATTATTATTTTTAGTATATATTTTTATAGACACACACATACAGTTTTTGTGTGTATAGAGATACATGATGTGTAGTCTTTAACATTAAATGATGATGAACAAGATTTTCCTCAATTCTCAAGGAGGGGTTCGAACTGGTGACAGTTCTATCCCATGGTTTTACCACGACCACTAGAGAGACGTTTTTAACATTGATATTTTATTATTATTTTTTGGTATTTTATTATTTATATAAATATAAACATGGTTAACTATAATACACATGATGTGTGGTTTTGTTTAAGAGAAAATGAATGGAATTGATTCGGGTGAGAGGACTCGAACCCAATTATTTTGGTTGTGAGTAGAGACCCTCCCATTCAATGTAATATAATCATTATTTTTACATTTATTTTCAAATAAATTTATTTTTTATGAACATAACACATGGTCTGTTATAAAATACATAGAGTAAAAATAATAAATCTTGCCCCGATAGATCGAACAGAGAGATTTGAACTAGTGATCGCTCAAACACACTCATGAGACCATTCCATCACTATGGGCTCCAATAATTTTTTATTTATGTAATATTTATTTATTTATATTAAAATATTAATTTAAATACACAAATACACATAAAAATAGAAGTCATGTATATGAACACATGTCATCTATTTATAAAATACTCAATTATGTTTAATGACTTATTAAAGAACATGAGTAAAGAAAAAATAGTGGGGACAATGACATGTAAGCTATAAGTACACAATATTTAATTATTTTAAAAAGTAAAAATAAATATGTGAGGTAAAATTTATATTGAATCATTGGAAGAACTATTTTAAGGTATTTTTTTCGACCTGAGGAAGAAAATAGACACATGGTATGAGAAATAATATGCCCTCTATTTAGAAAACCACCACATGTCCCATTTATGAAAATTATTTGTTTTATAAAATAGAGATGAGATGGATTTAGTATCCCTTGGATATAAGGGCCTAAAGGTGGGACTTTTATTAGTTAGGCTCTTTAGGTCATCAAACACTTTTGGTGCTTTCTCAACAATAACAAATAGCTAAAAATTATCAAAAAAATATCTTTTGAAATGGGTAATGTAGACAACAAATTATCAGATTTGAATGGATATTAAATTTTAGTGTTATTGTTGTGTGAAGCATACCCAAATTTAAATTTAACACATGAAAAGTTTCTTTAAAAAAAATCATGGAAAACCTGTTAGGGTTCACATCATAGTATGGTTTCTCTGATGAATTTTGAATGGATGATTCAATTTCAAAATATTCATAAAATTCCTTATTATTTATCATATCTACTATTCTATTAACTAAGGTTATATATCATTACAATCATTTAGATTTTTATGACTAGATATTTGTGAAAATTTTCATCATTAATAATAATATTTTAGTTAAATTTTAGTTAAGAGTAAAACACATTATAAAAGGTTTCTTGTGAAATGTACATTGGAATTAACTGTATTAAAACTCATTATCCATCTATGAGGGTTACTCCACATAACATGAATATGATGTTTCTAGATCATATGTATTAAATTCATCTAAATATTAGGAATACCAACCTTCAGTGGAATAAAAATCCATTTGGATGAGATATTTAGGTACTCAGGAAAATGTGATGAACAAATAAAGATGAAAAGGAATGGACTAGAATTAATCTGATTTCCCTACAAACTCACAATATTGATTCCCTATAATTAGTGAAATTTTTTTTGCACATAACCATTGGGAAGTGTGGAAATATTTATTTCCATGAATCTACAATAGAAGAGATGTATTAGGTTCAAATCCATAGAAAACTAATTTTTCAATCACGATTTTGTGAATTTAAAATGATTATTCAAGAAATAAAATGGCTAGGTAAACAAACTCAAAAGAAAAAAAAACGAGAATAAGAGAATACAGAAAATAAGGAAAGAATAATTAAACAATAAAGAAATTAATGTGTTGGTTCTAAAATTTTCATGATGGTTTATTATTAAAATGAATATTTCACATCAAAAATTATTTATGAACTTAATTTACCACAATTATTCAATTTTAAAATAGTTTCTTAGTCTGACAATGAGTGGTTGTGTTATTTAATATATAATCCCATAATGTAGTGATTTATTTATTTACATTAAAAAAACCAAAGATGATATGGAAATGGGATCACCTATTTGTTATTGTTTCTATTTATAGATCTTATTTTGCTTTCTCCATCACGTTGTTCTTGATATGACATGACATAACGAGTGAATTTGAAAGTAACTCATCAAAGAGGTTACAAGATAAAAATCACAACAAAAGTATCACAATACAGTTCTTATTAAAACACACCAATAACCAAATTACTACCAAACATAATACGTCTACCCTCTAAAGACCATGGGACTGGTGAAAGTGTTGAGTAAATACTCAACCCTACAAATGGATTGAAATGAAAAATTAATGAAGAAAAGTGGAAAGGGATGGAAAATGAACTAAAATGAAGGTAAAAACTACTAGTTTGGTGGGATAAAGTAAAAGGAATGGAAACACCTCCCCCCCCATGTCATAACTCTTAATTTAGAGTCCAGGATCTAAATTTATAGAAAAATTAATTACATGTCCTATAATAAAGTACACATTGCGTGATTTTTTTACTAGATTTAATTTTGGTTTCTCCCTTGGTAGGTGATATTCTATGACACACATTTAATTACATGGTCATTTTATTTTTGTTGAAGGTACACAATGTTTAACACCGACATACATAGCATATAGTAGAAAAAATATTCACCATATGCTTCTATAATAGGAATACATGACATGTTCATTAATGTAGACTATATGTTCTTCTAGAAATGTGACTTCGGTGTGTATTCTAAATAACCGATTCACATGTCATACAGAAGTACACAACATGTTTTTATTACTCACATATCATTTAGTTTACTACTTTTCTACAAAAACATTATATAGTGTGTATATGACAATGAAACCTTCAACATAATCTATATATACTAAAGTGAATCATTTAAATATTGTAAAACCATATATCATGTCTAAAATTTCTCTTTACATAATAAAACATTCATAAATAATTTTCACACATTGGTTGAATCCCGAATCAACCCTTGAATTGATAATGACAATCTATCTATTGTGTTACTCACTATTGACTTCAATACAAACAAGCTGAGGAGGTGATTTTGTGATATTAAATTCCACACATACTCAAGCCACTCTAATATGATTTATAATATTCATAATTTGATCAACATAAAGAAACCTCATTATGAAATTTCCAAGAGGTATATAAAATGTAGGGTTTTATAAGAGGAGATAAAAACTAGAAGTCTCACCCATACCAGTGATATATATGTATCTAACTTAATGTAAAAACTATTGACCATAAAAAACAAGGAATAAAAATGATTGGATGATTACAAAATATTTAGACTATGAACTTGTAAAATCCTTTTTATATGAAAAATGGATTATAACTTGTTAGGGATTATGTATCCCTACCATTTTAAGATAAATAATTCCCCATTATTAATGGACAAACTGATCAAAATCCGAAATGGAAGGTCTGTGATGTCTACATCATGAAACCATATAACAATAAAGTAAAGGTGATGCTTTTGAAAAATTTGAATGCATGATAGAGAAGGATGAATTTATATTAAAAAAAATAGGGACCTTTGAACTAACTAATATTATTGAAAACACTGGTTGTTAATCTATATTCATGTTGGGTAATAAATGAGTTGAAGACTCCAGAGTCACATTGGGTATAATCTCCTCCCATAATTACTAGGGAGGCCATACAATTTCCATCATCACTAATTAAGTCATCATAAAACCCTAGACTCTCTATTAACAAAATGATAATCCCATCAAACCAATTATCTATAATGTTTAGACTCACATACATGCTCATGCACACAAATTTATTTATGTATGTTTAAAGTAATTCATACATCTATTTATGTAGACATATATACATACATATATAGAAACACACACACACACAAACTTACATGCATGCATTCAAACAACCATACATAGATTCATAGACAACCACATACATACATAAATACATACAAACATACATACAGACAAACACACACAAACAAACATACATGAATACATACATACATACATATATATATATATATATATATATATATATTCAAACACGCACATACACAGGCACACACAAACAAACATGATACAAACATACATTAATTTATGCATGCATCCATCCATCCATCCATACATAGATACATGTATGAATATATATATATATATATATATATATATATGCTTATGTATACACATACATACCAATAACAAATGGATGTATTAATATAGTAAGACTAGAGAGTTTGTGGATTTTTTCAAAGAGATCTTAAAATTCATAACATACCATGAAAATAACCTTTTAATAATCATATGTCTCTACATATGTTATTATTATTTAAATAGAATTGGTATAAATAATTTTAAATGACTGTTGATAAATTATGAAAATGATCAATGTTATAAATTTTTGTTGAAACACTTCATGTAATTAAAAATATTTAGTTAGTTAAATGAGAATATTTTTTATGGTTTGTAATTTCTAGACACCCACTTTTAGGAACATAAATCCATTTATTTTGAAAATCTATTGATTAAATATTTTATCAAGTTGTTTTGGGGAAATTCTGGAGTGTTTTTGGAGGTTCCTAGGCTTGTGCAAGAATGGGGAATGGTTAGATAAAACCATACGGTTCTACTTATGAAATTGTGCACCATGTGTTAGAGTTCTTGACAAGGGAGATTGTTTAGAACATAGTTAGGGAAAACTGTAAAACATACCACTTCAACCATGATTCTTGGGATAGTGGGGGTAATGAATTGTTTTCAAATGGGTCTTCAAACCATGTAACTCTTCAACAATACTAGAATGGGGTGCATGGTTGGTGCATGGTTTTCCAAACCATGCATCCAAACTATGTGATGTGAATTAATTATTTATAATTTTAATATTAAGATTTTATAATCACTCTAATTTCATAATTCATAATATTATATAATAATATTTAGACCAAGGATTCTTTATTTAGATATTTTGGATATTTCATATCCCTTGGAGATCATTTGCAACATATCTAAGGGTGTTGGTTCTAGAATTTACGTGGTGTGATATTGTTTCTCATTATTATTAATATTTTTTCTAGATACACCATTATATTATTTATTTAATAATTATAATCGGACTATTAATGATAAAACTGTGATTTTTAACATGATACAATCTAGTTTTTTAAAAATAAAAATTTGTCTTGTGATTTATTATTTGGATCTCCATTAATTGTTGTGTGATTTTCGAGAATCATTAAAGAACATGTTTTCTCTTTTCCCATTATTATAGATACTATGAATTGAAGATTCTTAATCAAGATTTTTTGTTCTAGGATTATTAATTAACCAATTTTATTCCTTTGAATATATGTTTTAGGATCCCAGGTTGGGTGTTTATCGAGACTATGTTTGAGGTAGGTTGTTTCATAATGTTATTCCCATCAATTAAAACATTTGTTTCTTTATTGATCTAAAACGGATTTACAATTGAGTTCCCATACATCATTTGAGACTTCTGATAAATTTATTCTAAATATAATGGAATGTGTGACTAAATTTCTTTGATAAGTGGATTTTAAATAAAATTTTATTTCTGAAAAAGGATATTGGGTTGAAACAAATTATTTTGATATTTATATTTGATGAATTAAGACATAAAATGTTTTATGAATAAAAAATGAAATGAATTATTTTAAAAATCATGAATTTTTAAAAAAACCATTTTATGTTTTCTTTCATATGAAATGGAATTTATTAAACTTTTAATTGGTGCTGATAGAAATTATTGATTGAAATGATTAGAAATTGAATGAAATGAATGATATCCCTCTGTATGATCGATTGAATTGAATCACATGAGAGGATGGTTAGATAAATGGGCAGTCATAGACAAGAACACTAGGAATTTATTATCTCTACCTAGATATGAATTGATGATGAAAATAATACTTTAAACACACTAATACATTGTCATATATTTCACTTCAAGTATATTTAATTTCTTCTATAGCTTTTAAAACACCCAAACCCATTTATAAATGAACAATAACATAATATTATATTATATACTAACCATTAAATTAGAGGATTATATATGAATATTTTTTAAAATAATGAAAATTGTTTTTAAATAAATAGAATATATTGATAAATATGTACTTAATTTTTGTAATGTCTTTATATTATTCTAATTTACATTTTTTGGAAAAAATGGTATTTATTGTTTTTTTGTGAAAAAATAATATAACCTTTTTCAAAATTTGGAAAATTTATTTTAAAAAATTGAATTTAATTTTTTCAATAATCATTTAAAAATTATCTTATAGTGAAATTTTGATAAATTTATGAAAAGATTAATTTTTTTTGGATAGTGGAAATACCATTTTTTATAAACAACCAGCATTTTGTTTCATGAATTCTAAATTTTTTATTTTATTTTAAAAATATAGGAAAAAAATTAGTAAATTTATATTATTACTAATACAGTCAAGGTAATTTTAATAAATTTTATTTTTAATTTTGGCATAAAAACGTTTTATACTTAAGAAATCGTTTTTTTAGAAGGCCTTATTTCATAGTATGTTAGAGGATTAATTTTAACTTAAATTATTCCAATTATGTAAATTATATTTGATAAAATGGATTAAAATATTATTATAATCATAATTAATATTAGTAAATAATATCAACTTAATTTTTTATCTTAATTAATAGTAAAATTAGTAAAAAACATTTAGCACAGTTAAGAAGAAAACATGTTTACTAAAGGTGGGGGTCAAACCAAGAGATAAAGATGAAAATTAATTTAAAAATTTATAAATAAAATTTTATAACCATATTTAGAATTAATATTACCCAAATGTAATATATATTTCTATTTTGAATCATTTTTCTTGTGTATGTAATTATTATACTTTAATATTTTATGAAATTCCAAGTTTGTCCACTACTCCACTATTAATAGGGAACACCTCATTTCAATTATTTACACCACTTTGATACATATATCTTAAAATAACCTACCCAATTATATTCTCAAAATCGAAATACAGAAAATAGAGGTGCCAAAATTCCTAAAGTAACATTACAAGGGTCCTTAAGAGGGGATCTAATGGAGGCATACTAAAGAAGTGGTAACTATCGTACCCGACCACTTTCAAATTATCACCTCTTATAACTCATATAAATATATGGTATTGATCATAAAATAATAAATTTAGTATAATAAATTTAAATAAATGTTATTATGATGATTCAAACACATATATTTATCCAATTTCCATCAAATGGGTAGTGAATGTATCGATTGTGCATACCTATGGACTACTGCCTCCATGTAGCGATACAATTCATTTTCCACTACCATATTTCATGGATGGTTATTATAATGGGTTTAATGTTTATATATTATATATATGAAATATTTATACTTTTATTATTTTAATATATTATCTACCTTCTAACCATTCCATTTGTTTGGAAATTATAACGTCGCTCATGCATACATGTAGACTACCACCTCCATGAAGCGATGTTATTTGATTTTAATTTACATTTTATATAGATGGTAATAAGAATAGATTTGATTAATATATATGACATAATAATTATTATTTAAATTTTAATTATTCTATAAATTTATTTTTTACATCCTTCGAAAAGTTAAAACATCATTTATGCATACGTACGACCTACCATCTTCTTGAATAATGTAATTCATTTTTCTATATATAACTTTTATTTATTAATATAAATATATATTGAATAAATATTATATTTATATTGTTATTCAAATTTTTTAGATGATGTATGAGTGATAATAGTAAAAGGACTAGAACATTTGATCTGAAATTATCATGAAAATGAACAAATTAACACATAGAAATGACAATTTTAATAATTAATTATTAATAGTTGGGTGATGGAATGTTATAAATGGATATTATAATATATAATGAAAATGAACACAATTATGGTATAGAATTATAATAAATTTAAATTTATTATATATGTGGTTTCAATTATTATTATGAAATTCAAACTTAAGGTATGAAATTAATGATTCAATCTCATTTTAAGGATTATTTAATATTTAATTTACATTGAAAAAATCGTATCTAAAATTTCTAATAAAAAATTTTCATTTCTATTCTCCTATATTTATTTTTGGATATTACATTTTTCCATTTCATTTTATTCTATTTAAGGAATCATGATTCCAAAAGAATATTTTTAATGAAAACTGAATTTGTTTTACTATTTGGCTAAGAATATTTTTCTTACATGTCCATGTTTTCTTTAATTTTTTTAATAAATATAAAATGATTATTTAAATTAAATTTTCCCAATTATTGATTTTGTAACAAATGGTTTTAATGGAAAAATCTTTTCATTTTATAAACAACATAATTTTTACTTTACATCATAAATGTGAAAGGTATATTTGTTTTAATGTACGTGACATAGATGGAATTTTCGCTATCATGGTCGTTAAATTATTTTAAGATTACTTTAATATTTTATAAGGTTATTTTTAATGTAAATGTTTTCCTTAATATTTGTGTTTTCTTTAACTTTATCAAATTGATTTCATAGTGAAAATTTTATTTTTCTCTATAAATGATACAATTATATTTTAATGAAAATTGTCATTTATGATAACATAATTTGTTGTTACTAATGCCTTATTTAGGATATGATCCAATGAAACCGTCCAATTTAATTCATTGGATGTCTTATGATGATAATGATTTTATAATAATTCTATGAAATATATTTATTTCTCATAGGTTTATTAAGTTATGTTGAAACCTTTATAAAACACATTCCTTTTACACAGGTTATGAAATGATGAAATGATCATAGGTTTATAAAACCCATTTCATTTCCATAGGGTTTTCAATGATTATTTTTTATGATATTATGTAACAAATTTGTATTAATTTCATTATATTATTAGTGTCCCTAGAATTATATATCCCTCAAATGCATTGTGTAAATATAGATATCTAATGAGATGATAAGGACTGGAATATGTAGTGAATCTAGTTTATAATGGGAATCTATCCACTATGATAGTCTAGGGAGTGAACCTTGAGTAAGGATATGATAGAATTAAGAGTGAAACCAGTTCATTATGATAGTATTTTTAGTGATACTTGACCATAAAATTGTTTTAATGAATATTTTCATTGCAAAAACTTATGTCTGGTGCCAATGTTATACTCGCAAGGATCAGGTTCATTAATTATTTTTTGATTCATGTCATATAAAATTCCATGATTTATGAAATGACTCAAGATTACGATCTATGATACATTGGATATTTTTTTAGAATTTTATGAACATTCTAGCATACCCTTATTCTCATGTTATGTTTAATTGATCATTGATATCTCCCTTGTTTAATCTTACTTAGAATATTATCTCACCATTTATTAAATATTCTTCATTTATGTGATGAAGAAAGGTTTTAAGTATAATATGTATAAAAAGGTTACTATTTATAATGATAATAATGAGATATGATGTAGATCTATTATTAACAATTTTTTTGTGTCTATTTTTTAATGACACTAAACACATACAATTTTTGTGAAAATCATAATGATATATAATGAACATTGATATTATAAGATGAAATGTATACTTATGAAATGTGTGGGTGTTTATATATAGTCTTATAGAAAGGTTCAGTTATCTTTGTAATCTAGGATGATAAAATTTTAGTGACAAACCTTATGTTAATCATAGGAATAAAAGAACATCCATAGTTATGGAAAATAATGGAGTGTGGTTTTCTTGGGAAAATATCCCTATCTAGATTCTATATTTGAATGTCATTTTTGGAATATATGAATCTAGGGTAAATAACCCAAAAATATTTGGCTAACTATAATTCAAACATCATTATTTTGAATGGTGATTATTCCCTTAAAAAGTAACTTATTTGACACTCCCATGAGAAATTCTTGGGTTAATTCATGTTATTTTTACAAAACATTATGAAGGATTTATATAGATTAAGACAATTAATGAAACCAATTAAACCAAAAGTTTTATATATTGAAAATAATGTGTCATAATTTATACATCCTATGAATTATTTTTTATCATCTCTTTTATTAATGACAATTGATGGGTTTTAAATTCATTTCTTAGTATGTTATTGATGATATAATAGGAAATTTTATGTAGTGATTGTTATAATCACAATTTGATGTATCTTGTGTGAGATTAGTCATGTAAATTACTTTATATATTCAATATTATATGTAAAATTATATCCTAAATTATTAGATATTGAATTTTCAGAGATAATTACAAATGGTATGTTGATCATATATCAAGTTTATAATCTTTCATCAATTGAAGTTTGTGGGAAAATTATTCCCACTATCTCATTATTCTCCCTTTAGTTGAATTTTATGTTATCTTAGGAATATATTCGATTAAATTATATAAATAAATTATAAATTTAAAATGAAGGTATTTCATATTTTATATTTTGAACTAATCATTACTATCTATCTGTTAAAAAATAAACACAAAAATACAATGGAAATTATATCCATAGAATGGGTCATGATTTTAATTAAAAAGGGTTTTTTCTTTGATGGCTTGGGAAAAACTAAAAATCGAAGATATGTATATTGTTTGATAATTTGTTGATGTGTTAATAGAAAAATTTCCTAGTCTTCCCGCAAACCATGAATTTTATTTTTATATAGAACTCATACATGGTGGTGCATTTATTTAAAGAATCTATATAGAATAGACCCAATTGAGTTATACGAATTAATGAAAAAACCCATGGAGAATCATGATAAGGTATTTATTGAGACAAGTGAATCACAATGGGGTACACCAATTATTTTCATTAAGTAGAAATATTTATCAATGTGACTATGTATTGATTATTGGGAACGTAAAAAGATCACAATCAAGAATAAGTATCATTTTCCCCATAATAATGTTTTTTATCAATTATGTGGAGTTAAGTTTTTTTTAAAGAATGACATATGATCTGGATACCATCAATTGAGGGTTAAAATTGAAGATATACTCAAGAAAACATTTAATATGAGGTATGAACACTCTGAATTTATAGTGATTCCATTTGTCATTACTAATTTCCCTACCATCATCATGGATTTAATGAATATAATTTTTAGATATTAACTTTATCGGTTTGGTGTAGTCTTTATAGATGATATTATTTTATATTTCAAAAGTTTGTAAGAGCATGAAGATAACTTGAGTATTATACCAAATATCCTAAATAAGGATATGCTTTATGAAAAATTTACCAACTATGAATTTTTAAATGGGTCATATAATTTCAAGTGAGGGTATATTAGTGGATCCATAAATGATGAAATTCATTAAATTTTTTCATAAACCAACCACTATGACTGAGTTTCATAGTTTTATTATTTTAACTATATATTAGCGGTGATTTGTGAATAATTTCTCACAAAAGTATAATACACTCACGAAGTTAACTTAGATGGTATATAAGTTCTTTAGATAGATGAATGTAGGGAAAATTTAAAGGAAATAAAAATAAGGTTAGTAGGGAAAAGTATTCTTAAACTAACATATAGTGGATAAGGGTTTGTGATCTATATTGATGAATCAAAAAAGGGAATGCATTTCATTCTCTTGCAGAATAACATAGGGATAGATTATACCTCATGACAATTTAATGTTCTTCTATAAAGTTCCATAACCAATGATTTGGAGATAGATTTAGTAGTTTTTCCAATGAATATATGCAAGAGTTATATTTACATAGAAAGGTGTTACATATATACCAATCATAAAATTTTAAATTATATATTCAATAAAAACGAATTGAATTTTCACTACAGAAGATAGTTAGATACGATTAATGAATTTGACTACTCAAAAAATTACCACCCTAGGGATAGAGAATAAGGTGGAAGGTACTTTGAGTCAAAAGGATCATGTGAGATTATCAAAATTGAGGATAACAAAATATCAAATATTTCTATATTTTAAAATGATGAATATAGAAATCATGAAGGAAGGATAAAAATATTATCTTTCTCAATTGAGTTTTCAACCATCCATTCATGTGAATATTAAAGAGGCACAAACGAATTATTTAGAGAGAAAAAAATATGATGAGAAAATATAATGAGTTCAATTTCTATTTTGATGGAGTGATAAATATTTGGAACCTTATATCTGTTCTATCCATACCATATTTGAATAAGGATCTATTGGTTGAAGCTCATAGTTCATTATTCTCTATTTATCAAGGAAGTACCAAGATGTATAGAGGTCTTAAAGAGTATTTAAGACGAGTGAACATGAAGAGAGATATTTCAGAAAATATATATCAGTTATTGGTATTTATATAGGCTATGTATGAAACAAAATAAGTTTAAGGGGTTGTTATATCCATTAACCATATGAGAATATAAATAAAAAAATGTCACCATGTACAAAGCTATGTTTCTGTACTAATTTTCATCCTTATATAGATAGTAAATATGATAGAACCATTAAAGAATAAGAGGATATAATGAGATCTTATTCTATATATTTTAATGGTTGTTGGGATCAATGATTTTTCTATTTGAGCTTCCTTAAATAAAAAGATCACTGATAAATTTAGATGACACCTTCTAGAGAACTCTATACTAAAAAGTTCATAAGTATAATATGCTGGTATAATGATTGATAAATAAATCTATTGGGACTGTGTTATCTACAGAAAAGGATAATAAGGTTAGAGTGGTTCAGCAATGCATTAAAGAAACTCAGAACCGATATAAAAATTAAGATGAAAATCGTTTGTGAAATATAAAATTTCAAGTTAGTGAGAAAGTATTAATATAAATTTAAATATAGAATAAGGTTACGAGGTTAAAAAATAAGTGAAAATTGAGACCTAGGTATATTGGCCCCTTCTATATTTTTTATCATATAGAGACGGTAGCTTATCACTTGATGCTTATATGGAACCTATGACATGGTCATGATGTAATCTATATATCTCCCTTAAGGAGGTACATACCAAATCATTCATATGAACTAAACTCAGAGGATGGACCAATGGAGCATGATATTTCTTATAATGAACAAAAAACATTAATCTTCTATCATAAACCGAAATAATAATGGAATAAGACAAATCACAGAGTTAAACTTCTCTAGATGATTTATAAATTTGAAGAAGTTACATGGGAATTTTAGATACAATCAAAAAAAATATCCCCATTTTTTTATATCATAATGATTTAATTTATTGTTTGAAATTCATTTTAATTTATTTTTATTTAACACCCTAATATTTTAGGATATAATTATTTTTAAATAAATTTCATTTCTTAAATAACATGGGATACATGAAAAAACATATTTTAAAAGAACCTTCATATAGTGTACCATTATATCCAAAACATTAAATTGATGGCTCAGATAGGAATAATTACTATTTAAAAACCACGTATAAAGGTTTTATATGATCCAAATATATTTATAAATTGATAATTAATTTAAATAAAAGTTTTTATATCCTACAAAAAATATTTTTTTCCTCCAAAATAATTTTTATTTCTTGTTTCAAAAAATTGATATAATTAATTTTAACAATTTTTTAAAAATAAATTTTAAAAAATTACATCATTTTTGAAATAAACATGTCAATCATACCCTACAGTGAATTTTTTAGACTTTTATGAAATTATTGATTTTTCAACGTATAGAGAAAAATAATTTTTTTATTGCAAATGAACATTTTTATTTCAAGAATTGAAAAAGTAAAATTATTTATTAGAATAATTTAAAATTAAAACTAGTTAATTTATATTAATAATAATCTAAATAAGTGAATTTTCATAAATTTAATAAAATATTTTGAGATACAAAACTACTTAAGAAAACATTTTTTTCGAATTCGTTGTTCATCGTGTTTTTCAGGATTAATTTTAAATTAAATTATTCATATTATATGAGTTGAATTTAATAAAATGGATTATATATTTGCAAAAAATAATAATTAAAATGTAGAAATTTTAACTAAATTTTTTTGCATAATTAATAGTTAAATGAGTAAAAATATGTTACCAGAGTTATGGTTAAAACATGTTTACTAGGTGTGTTAAACCAAAAGATGAAGGTGAAATTTCAAAATATACTAGTCTAAATCCAAATTAATGGTCTTGTACATAAATCATAAAATCCCAACATCTAATATCTAAAAATTTTGAATAATTTTTATTGATTATGACAATATTATATTTTAATCATTTATGAAATTCGAAGTGTGTCCTCTCCCCCTCTTTTTAAAAGAAAACCCCTCCTTTATCTTATTCACACAACTTTGAGACATCTAGAACAAAAAACCCCCACACTATTATATTATAATATTACTTATACATTAATTAAATGGTTATTTATTCCAAAAATAACATTCCAATGGTCCTTAATAAGGTATATAAATTAGTTATACCAATGAAATTGTAATATCCTACCCGACCTATTTCAAATTATTTTTTTTCTAACTCCTCTAAATATATGGTATTCATCATTAAATAATAGGATTAGTATCATAAATATAATAAAATGTTATTTTTTTGAAACCACAATTACTAAACCTCTTTTCCATAAAATGAGAGGTGAATGTATTGCTCATGTGTACGTGTGGACTACGACCTTCATGTAGTGATACAATTCATATTACATCACCATATTTCATGGATTATATTTATGATAGGTTTAATAATTATATATTATATTTATGAAATAATCATTATTATATAATTACAATATCATATATTCTTTATTACCATAAGATTATTTAGAAGACAGTAATTCCCCATGTGTGTATGTGTGGACTGACACCTCCATGAAGTGATGTCATTTGTTTTTCATTTCCATTTTACAAGGATGGTAATAAGGATATATTTAGTGAATATATATTATATATTTGATATAATAATTATTCTTTAAAGATATATTTACCATTAAATTAATTTACTTATATCCTTTAAAAAGTTAAAACAACATTCATGTATTCATTTGACCTACTATGTTAATAAACGATGTGATTTATTTTTATATCTATACCGTTTATTTATGAATATAAATAAATAAATATATGTATATAATGAATATATATGATATTTTTATATTTTTTTAAATTATGAATATTATGTCACCCTGATAAAATTAAATGGACAACAACTACCGAACTATAATTATAATTAAAAATAAAACTATTAACAAATGGAAATGATGATTTTAATAAATAATTATTAATAACTAGGTGTCAAAATGTTATAATTTATTTCATATATGTTATTATAATTATATAATTTATTATTTTATATAGTTATAATAAATTAAAATTTATTATACAGGAGGTCAGAGTTCTTTTGAGGAATATAGAACTTGTGGTAAGTGATTTATTATTCAATCTCATTATTTTTGGGAATGCTAATTCTTGTATTTCCATTAAAAAATTTATATAATAATTTTCTGATAAAATAATTTACTATTTAGTATAATATGGTTATTTATATATATTAAATATTTTCCTTTTATTTTCCTCTCTTTAAGTACTCAAGATATTGAAATAATATTTTAAATAAAATTGACTTTTTTATTATTTTAGAGAGATATTTTTTGTCCATTTCCATTATTTATATAATTTATTAAATAATGTATTTTTCAAATATAAAATTATTTTCAAATGATAATTTTAACCATTATTTAATTTTTAAAAAATGAATTAAAATAAATTTTTTTTATCATTTCTTAAACTATGTGCTTTTGAATTTTACCAAAAATGTAAAATGAATCTTTGTTTTAATTTAAATGAAATGAAAAAAATTTCCTCCATCACGACCACTCAATTATTTAATGATAAAATAAAAACTATACAAGATTCATTTTAATGAAAATATTTAGCTTTATATTTTTATTTTTTATGCTTTTACTATTTGATATAAAAGTGAAAAGGGTTTTTCTCAATAAATGTTCCAATACTATTTTAAAGCAATTTTTCATCTATGATAACATCTTTTGATATTGTGTATACTCTAAAATGGATATAATCAAATTATATCATAAACATTAATTCATTATATTTATTATGATTATGGTTATTAAAGGGAGATTCTATGAAACCTATTTCTATCCCACATGTTAATTATGCTATTATAAAACCATTATGAGTCCAATTTATAGGATAAAATTTGATGAAATGATCAAATATTTATGAAACCCATTTTATTTCCATGAGTTATGCTATGATGAATGTTTTATAATCTTACAACACACATAGATATGATTTTGATTATGCGACGGGTGGTCCATGAAATATATATCTCTCTAATGATTTGGGTAAAGATGGATATCTCATGAGATAAAATGGAATGGAATGTGGAGTGAACCAAGTTTAGTAATGGACATTTTACAATATGATAATCTTATGAGAAAACCCTAAGTATTTATATGATTGAATGGGGAGTCAAACCAATAATCTATTATAGTCTTTATAGCGATCCTTGATTGAGGAAATTATTTTCTTTGATTATGTTTATGTCAAAAAGTTATGTCTTATTCATATTTTTTCTCTTATTGTTCATATTATTTTATTTATTTTTATGATTCATGAATTAAAAATTACCAATATTAATTCCATGAATAAATATTATGATCTATTATATCATGGGTATGGTTTTCAAATGTTAGTATTATGTTCCCATACCATTATGTTCATGTTATTCTTAAGTGATCATTGATATTTCCCTTATTTACACTTATAAAGCATATGATCTAACCCTTTCTTATAATTTATTTCCCCAAGTTATGAAAAAATGTTTTCACTATGATATGTATCAAATTGGTGATATATATGGTATATTTGTGGGATAGGATGTAGATCTCTTATGAATAAGTTGTTTATGATTCAATGTATTCAATGTCATTAAATCCATATAATTTTTCCATAGACCGTAATGATATGTATTGAATATTTTTCTAGTAAGATGTAATATTTATGTGTGGAAATTATGGGTCACTATAATACTAAAAAAATAGGGTAGGGATTTTATTTATTGGTGGGGGGGGGGTCTTATATCCCCCTTGGATTCAGATATAGTGATGTGTGCACACATTGAGACACATTTCAAATAGGTGTAAGCATCCTTGAACTCTGAAATAACAAAATCTAGAAATTATTACCATGGTGATATGAATAAAAATGATTATTACATGAAAATGTATAATAATTTTTTTAATATTGTTTCTATAGAAATTGGTTTCAATCCTAATTTAGTCATTTTTATTATAAAATATTGTTTTTTATGGAAATCTACTTTTGTACATATATAAATTTTCCAATGAAGTGTTGTGAAAATCATTTTTTTGTGATAATATGTTAAATTATTCCCTTTCTATATATTATTTAAAATTGTGCATATTTGGTTAATTTGATATGGAATGATTATGGAATGATTATTGTAATCATACATTGCTAGTTATTATTGCACCAAAATGTTTTCTTTAGGTGTTTATAATTTTTATTTTTCCAAATCTAGAAAAAGAGAAAACATCTCTTTGAGGTGGTGTTTGTTATTAATTGTTGTACCTTGATATTCAGTGTTGAAAAGGGGATTACATAATCCACAAGTTATTTGTAGTGGTTTTGTTGAAATTGTCTATTGTTTTGAGATATTTGGTTTGATTTCTGTCTACTATGTGGATTTATTCTTAGTGTTTTCTATATTGGAATACCGAATATTTTAGGTTTCTTTTACAATGCTATCCTTTGTGTTGTGACTATTATAGTGAAATAATTTCCTCTTATATTGGATTCCCAAACAATAGTCACCAACTCACGTGGATTGGGAAAACCTTTTATCCATATAGGAATTGGTTAAGTTACCATTTTGGGGGGTTATTAGGGATAGTTTATGGAAAATGGGTTTTAGAGGAGGTTTTAACTATTCTTGGATGTTGGTATACTATTTAAAATGTCCTAGTAGACAAGAGAGATAAGTTTTAGGGTTGGTTATGAGTGAGTTCAAGGCCATACCCTATCGTAATGAGCCTTGATTTTCCATGAGATGATGAGAAAAGTGTCTGTGAGGAGTTATTTGATCTAATTCTTTCATTTTCCAAAGATTTCATATGAGGTTTGTGTTCCCTTGTTGAACTATTATTCCTAGCATTGTTGTTATTGTTTCTCATTACTAATTTTATATTATTATCTATTGATTTTTAATCGTACCATGACTGTAAGATGTTGTGAAATAAATCATTTGGATGGAGATTATAATGAAATATAATAATAAATCCATCATGTTGACCGAAATCTCATTGAGGTAGTTGTGATTGTGATGAAAACTATAGTCCATGAAGCATCTCATATTGTCATTCAAGAACAAGTTGT
Source organism: Viscum album (assembly GCA_963277665.1). NCBI lineage: Eukaryota > Viridiplantae > Streptophyta > Magnoliopsida > Santalales > Viscaceae > Viscum > Viscum album. The sequence goes on from OY728132.1 coordinate 291,963,413, forward strand.
GGTATCTAAAATGAATGTAAATAGAGATTATTCTTCAAAATCGACAATATTTCTAGGTAAGTAACAATCCTCATGAGGTGGAGTATTGGGTGGGAAATATTGTGTGAATCATTGAATTTTTGGAAAAACCATATTCCATTAAGTTCAAATGTTTATTATTTAAAACTAAGGGGCCTAAAATAAGGTGGTGGGATACAATAATTGTGGTGAAGAAGAATGATTTATTTGAGTGGATGTACCTTAAGAAAAATTTCATAGAGAAATTTCGTGCAGAGTAGATGGAATTAGTTAATTCCATTGAGTTTCTCAATCTTCATCCAGGTGATAATACTGTGACTCAATATGAAAAATAGTATACTAAACATTTTCAATTTTTACCTGTGGTAGTTTTGAATATGAAGTGAAAGGCTCATAGATTCCATATGGGTCTTTTATTATATATTCAATATCATTTATTTATGTTTATTTTTCTACCTATATTGATGTCTTTGATGGTGTTTTTATGGATGAAATTGATCTAGCTTGTAAGTTATATTTGACGGGAGGTTCTCATAATCCAAGTAGCATATTTTGTGGTACCTTTAATAAGAAGAGGAGGTAGGATGAGTCACATGGTAAAATAAATAGTGTTGGATATCAATAGTATAATTCCTCCAAAACATATTCAGTGTATGGTAAATTCCTAATGACTAGTTTCATGTGTGGAAAAATTTGACAAATGATGTGTTCTTGCATGGAGGCACTAAATATCAACAAATATTATGGATTATCAAGATACATTCATTGGTTTTGTAATATTTTCATTAATTCTCATAGTGGAATATTCTCACCATTATCAAGGTAATTCGTGGTTCAATCATTTGGTTCCAGAACAAAGGGGTTCCAACAATATGAATCAGGTATAATGTTTCATCACACAATAGAAAAGGTTCCAGTAGAAATGCTATTGGCTTAGAAATAGTGGTAAGTACCATTAATATTTCTTCACCTATAGTGATTAATTAATTTGAAACTAGTTCCAATCATTCTTTCCTATTTATGCATGTTAATGAAATATTTAATCTCCCAATGGATCTTATTCCATCTACAGTGGAAATTGTTATGCCTATTATGATTAAAGGAGAGTATGGTTTGTAGTTAATTTATTTTAATTTATCATTATCATAAATTGGTATCATCATGGCATTTTTGGTTCTTGATATTAAATATCTATATGTTACTCTTTGGATGGACTGGTTGGTTACACATAAATCTTGAATTGACTATTATCTTATGAAGGCCTCATTTACTACCCCCTATGGGGTGTGTCATGTTTTTTATTTTTAATGGGACCTGAGGTATAGTTGAGAGAACATTATATTTTAGATTTTTGTAGGATGATATCCATGAATTATTTTGAACTTGAGAGGAAATATTTGTGTGGTGATATTCCTCTAGTAATGGATGGATTACTGGATATATTTCCAACAGTCTTTTCTAGCCGACCATTAGAGGGGGGGGGTATAATTTTTTATCAACTTGGTGATAGGTAATCACCTAATATAAATATCTTATAACTATTGGAATTAGATTAGTTAATGGAGTTAAATGATCTATTGGAATAATTGATGTTCAAATTCTTTATTCGGCTGAGTGTGTCTCTTTGGGATGCACCAATTTTTTTCCAAGATGGATAATGGAAAACTTCCTCCAATGGACCGAATGCCATAATTTTTATTGATTTTGATAATTCACTTTTCTAGGTGTGAGGTGGAACTCTTATACGGCCCACAGGCATATTTATTACATGGACCATAGGTTGTAGAATAATTTATTTCCCATAGGCATCAAACATTACATACAACTCTGAATAACTACATGGAACTGTTCCTCCCCAAAATCTTCATCGTGAAATCAGCACTACACTTTTGCATGGTTGTTCGGCTATGATTTCATGTGCATGCCCATGCTTGTCCAAATGGAAGGTTCCATACCATCTCGTTCTTGAAATAGGTTTAGCTTCTGCTATGGTGAAAGATCCTTTCTCATCATCCTTCCCATTCTTGTTCCTTGCAGTTTGTCTGGTTTACATCTGCACTTAAGGTGACCCGAAGGCCCTGACGTTGCTTGAAGGGCTTACTGACCAAATGGCTTGGGTGGCCTGTTTGCCTTAATGGACTCGTAGACCAAATTAGTGGCCCAAAGGCTCAAACGGGGGAATATTCTCGATTGGTATAGTATCAAAGAGTGCCTTCTACAATTCCATATACAGTACATGCTACAGTTCTACACAGTTCATGATATAGTAATGCTACATTAGATTCTACATTACTAATACAATACTTCTATAGTGATGGAAATTTTCCTCCTCCTGGATTTGATCCCGGGTCTCTTGGATTCACATAAGGTTTTTTCACTTGTGTGATGATTAAAAAAACTCAATTTATTCCTGATCAAGAAAAAGTATTTTTTCCCTAAATTAACAATATATATGATCATCTGAAATGGTTTAAGTGGTTCTCTAAGATCAATAATTGTTCTAGTTTCCACCATCTTAGTATCGAGGAGTTTGATATCCCAAATACCACTTTTAGGATTAGGTATCTTTTTATGAATTTTCATTTGAACAATGATTTTGTTGAGTTTGTATTGACAATGAACAATATTTTCTACTAGTATCTAGATTATTTCATAGTGTCATTATTAAAAGATATTTTTTTATTCTAAACCCAAGGAGGATCATGTTAATTACTTAAGATAAATTTTGAATATTTTTATAAATCATATAATTTATGTGAATATATCAAATTTCCACGTAGGGTTCAGGAAGTAATGTTCATTGGGAATGTAGTCCCGGATCATGGTATCTTATTCGATACTAAAAAGGTAAAAATATCATGTATTTGGGAAAAACCTTAGAATATCTTTCAGATTCATATATTCTTGTGATTGGTGGGGTATTATCACTAATTTGTAGAAGATCTCCAAAATTTGGCATCTCTATTGACAACTCTCACTCGAAAGGGGCTGATGTTCATTTTGAATTTAAAATTTCATGATTCTTTTTGTTAGATGAAGAACCATTTTACTTTATCTTTAGAGTTATATATTATATTGGTTTGTTAAAGCTATGTGGCCTTTTTTGATACAAGTGTTTCTGGTTTGGGTTGAGTTCACATACCTTCTGATCACTTTGTGGATTATGCTTCTCATCATCTTCAAACATATAAGAAGAATTATCCCAAACATGATCTTGAAATTGTATTTTTGATGCATTCTCATAAGAGTTTGTGGAACAATATTTTTGGATAATGTTTTACCATTTACATTCAACTTAAAATAGAGTCATATTTTTATACTAAAATTTTTTGAATCTTTTTCAGAGGTGTTGTGTGGAGTATGTACAGTATTTTGATTTTGATATTACCTACACCCCTATAATGGGTAATTATTTACTATTTACTTTAGAAAGAAACTTATATCAAAGGACATGAAATTACTTTTATATGAGTAAAATATTATGTCTCCCTTTTCGTAAATTAATTTGAGAGTCTAGAAGGATGAGACCAAGGTATTTTCCAAGAGTCTTCAAATGGCATCATTTCTTCTCAATATTATTTGCTAGGAGAAATATATTGATGATGTTTTTTGAGGTGTTAGGAATTATATATATGGTAGGGAGACCATCATAAAAAAGTCTCTATCTTCATAGGTCATCATTTACTCTAGAAACCTCTATTTAATTCCATTACATACAAGGAAGAATTTAATGGGATATATTCATCATTCTCAGTGGGTGGTGCTGCCAGAAAAAACATAGATGTTTTATGATATGATGCATTCATTATGGTGCTTCAATATTAAATGATACATTATTAATTTTGTTTCTCATTTCTATACCTGTTATAGAATCAATTTATAGAATTAAAAGCATGTAGGTTTTCTTCAACAACTTCCAGTTATAATATATACATGGGATGAGATATCTATGGAATTCTTGGTTAGTTACTATGTACTTATTGAGGAAAGAAAATGATTTGGTTAGTGATTTATTGATTAACCGAATTTGAACAATTTATTCCCAAACAAGATAACACAAAAGTTGAGGACATAGGATAATTATATGTGTTGGAGATTGTTAGAATATTTTTTTCATATCATATTATTTATAAAATAGACCTCAATTCACTTCTCATTTTTGGAAAGGCCTCCAAGAGTCAATATAATCATAGATAAATTTGATAACATCATTCCTCCCATAAATGTATGGTCATGTAGAATGAGTTAAATAGAAATTTTGGGACATGATTCATGCTTGTGACTGTGACTTTGGGGGAGATTAGGATTTCCATTTTTGGCTAGTTAAGATGTACTATAACAATAGTTACATGTTTTCTATTAAAATGAAAGCATTTTATTCCTTTTATTGTTGACATTTTAAATATACACCTTATTGGTCAGATATTGGTGATGCTTCCTTGATGTTCCCTAGTTTGGTCTAAGATACAATGAAGATGATTTATTTGATACAAAACGAAAATGTAAAAAACAAGGTATAAATGTTATAAAAATCATTAATAAAGTCCTTTTATTTTTTTGGTTAGTGATTTGTTTTTCTTGAAATTTTCACCTTGGTTGGGTAATTGATGGCTTGGGAAAAGGGGAAGATTCCACCAAGATACATGGGACCATTTGAGTTTGTTGAGTGGATCAAGAAGGAATATTGTAGTTTTTAATTTCCACTTATTATGAATAAAATCCATGAACTTTTTCATGTGTCATAACATTAGAAGTTTCTTTTAGGACCATCTCATGTTTTGTAATTGGAGGAACTAGATGGGTAACCTGATATGGCTGTGATTGATCAAACTGTTTGTCTTGCTGATTCATAGATAAAGGTTCTCCATGGAATGTCCGTAAAATTAGTTCTAGTGCTATGGATGCATGGTTCAGATTATCATGAGAAGTGGGGAATGATATTATGATGTGACAGTAGTGGTCTCATTTTTTAAAAAAAATATTGTGGTCATTTTTTTTTGTGGAATAAATAATTTATGGTGGGGAGAATTATATCATCCAAATATCTACTTTAAATAATTTATGTACCATTTTTCATCATAAATTATTTTACTATTTTCTATGGTAATATTGGGAATCTTTTATAGTTTTGAAGGTATTTTAGACTTTTCACAGTTCTCTTATGGTTATAGAAAACCCTACGGGTCTACCCAAGAAACCATGCACCATTTGTTGATGATCTAGAGGATGGTTCATAGTTAGTGCATGGTTCATTAAACCATGTAGCCAACCCATCAAACGATGAATCATAGGATAATGGAGTCATGCAAGGTTTGGGCACAATTTTTTTAATCCATATACCCAAACCATGCATCTCTTACATAGTCCAAGAATGGGAACATACATGGAACAAATAAAATTTCACTACAAAATATGTATTAATTACTATGAATTATGATTTTAAGACATCATACTCACTTAAATTGAATTATTCTACTCTTGTTGGAATATTTTCTTGACCAAGGAGACTCCACTTAGTGATTTTGGAGATTCACATCCTATTAGTGATATTTATTGATGAATCTCAAGGGGATAAAACTAGATTTTTTAGGTTATGATACAATTTCATATAGTTATTCTTCTTTGTATAGATCCAATATAACACCCCAAGCTTCCACGGTACACTTATCTTTCAACAATGCAATATCTTTCATTGTACACAACTTTGAGATTCTAACACACTTCTACCAATCAAAGTAGTTGTTATAAAGAGTAATAACCACTTATTGAAATTATATTAATTTTATAATTCAAAATGGAATTTATTTTTTTATTCGGAAGATCGTAATTATCCTAAGTTGATTTTTTTTAATTTACTGAGAACTTCCAATTTTCAATGAATAGTAAAAAATATACTTAAAAACATCTTTTTTAATCAAAATAATTTATAGTGAAAAAATATACTATTGAGTGGTTTTAAAGTATAATTAGAATATATTTTTACTATTTTTTCCAATGGTGTTCATTATAATTAATTTCACTTTGAAATTGGACATAAACAGTTTTCAATCTTTTGATTGATATTGTTTCATAAAAAAAAGCTCTTCATTTTTTCAGCAGGAATTAATTATAAAATTAATTAATGAAACTTATATGTTTGGAATTTTTTATAATCAATATCATATTTTAATTCAGAATATCAATTATATCTTAGGGTGAATTTTTTGTATTTTTCAGAAAAACTTCAATTTTTATGAATAGTGAAACCACTAAGTGGTAGTTAAAAAACTGATTTTTCGTTTAAATGAAATCTTACCGCTTCTGTGAATAGAATTTCAAAAATCCAAGATAAATAATTATCATTAGGATGTAAAATGTGGTTCAATGGGATTAAAATATTTTTTGGTGAAAAGTATCTTTTATGTTCTATTAATTGCGATTAAAGGTTATCAGTATAATTTAAGGTAAATATAATGTTATAATAACATGAAATTACCATTACACATGTCATAACATTATTGGATGAGTAATGGCCGACCAAAAAAATCCATGTGTCATCTTGGGGACCCCATGGAGCCACATGGGTAAGAAAATGACATTAATAACTCTTTATTTAAAGTAAAAATAAAATTGTCACAAACATGTGTTGTTTTACTAAAAATATTATTACATAGGTTTATATAAGTTAAAATTTTGACTATAAATATTCATTGGAAATATAAAAATAATTCATACATAATTTTATTTTTTTTTATTTTTTTAGGCATTAAATAAATAAATTTATTTATGACACCATGATGATGTAGCGATTACCTCATTAATTAACAATTTAAATAAAATGAAATGATAAGGTAAAATATAAGACATACACTTGCATAAAAACTTTTGGATGAGTATATTTCGAACCCTTATCACCTTATACTAAAAATATATCATTTTGAGACCTTTAAAATACGAAAATCATTTCATAATAATGTAACATTTCATAACATTCCAAGAGTTCCGCTCCTCTCCTATTATAAAAGATCCCCACCTCTAGCACCTTATGCACACATTCAAAGCCATTTTTCTCAGCCATACACATCCCAAATACTCTCTCAACTTCCCACTATTACTCCTTGAATCCTCAATTTTGTCAGAATTCTTCCCAAGGAAGCCTTTGGCTCAAATAAAATAGAGTTACCTGATTATAAGGTAATGTCTTTTCTTAAGTTCTTTTGTTTTATTTTGATTCTCCAACCACCTAAACTCTTTTAATTTTATTATTTTGTAACAAAAAATGTATCTTCAATATAATAGGGTGTTTATATGAGAATTATTTGTTTTACACTTACACACACCTTCGTCTGATGGTTAAATAACATATTGTTTCTGTGGGTGGTGAATTACTGCCTCACGAAACGATGATTGTTCAATATTATTTTAACATCTTTAATGGTGGCCATTAAGATGTCACTATATTTATTTATGATATATATTATGTTTATGTTTTCCTTTTTCTTCTCTATTTTTCATTTATTTAATTCCTTTTTGATTTCCATTATGGGTTAATGTGATAATTTCATTTTAGGAAATGTGGATTACCGCCCCCTCAAAGTGATTTGAATCGTTAATGTCATATGTGGGACCTATAAAGGATGGAGTAAATGATATTATATATGATATTATATAGGAACTATAATATAACTTTATATCATTATGGTTTCATTCCATTAAATATGAAATAGAAATGAAAATAACGTTCATGCATACGTACGACTTACCATCTCCAGGAACGGTGCATTTCATTTCATACCTCTAAATGTTATGTAATATTATAAATGAATGTATATAATGGATATATATGATATATATGATATCTACACAATGAATATCATTCAGGATATAGTGGATATTTTACCACATGAACTACTTGTAATTATAAAAAGTATATTTTTGACTCAAGTATCAAAGATCGTCGAAACGAACGTTATTAACATAAATAATCACATAATATTCATAACACGGTAATAAGTGATATAAAAGGAATAATGAACATGAAAAATGTTCCAAAGCAATTATAAATTAACTCTAGTTATTTATTCCTGACGTTAAAGAACGGTCGAGTCAAGTCGGACACGAGGTAAGGGACTTCATCTCAATCTCATTTCATTGATGCATATTTTGATATATACACATCTTTCTTTTATATGGTGTATAAACCCCTTTGAATTTTATGTTTATTCAAATTGAATTTTTTTTATATGAAGAGTTTTTCTAAACGACAAAAGGGAATGTTTTTTTGTCGTACGTATGTGGTGACAAGGACTTCTCCACCACCATCACAATTATTTGAGTTTCGGATTCCTCCACAAGCCTTAACATTTTTTAAATGAAAAATAAATACAAAGTTTTAACGTAATTTTATTTTGGTATTGAAAATGGTTTTGATAATGTTTTATTATATCAATGTAATGTATTGATATCTTTTGATTGAAATGTGGAAATGTTATGTTTCCTTTATGCATGTTTTATGTCATACGATTTTGTTATGGCTTATGATATGTTTAAACATGTTCATATGAGGAATGCATTGGACTTAATAAGTGACGGGTGAAGCCCGCTATAGCTGCTCGATGCATCATTTGTTCTCATGAGACAAACTAGTTTCTTGGCACGAGGCCTTGACAAAATCTTATTTGTAATATTGGAATGAGGCCTTTGCTACATGGTTATGATTGTCTGGCATTATGCATTCCATAATTATGAAAGTGGTTAGTGATATTGCATGTGATTATTAATATAGTATAATATATATGTGAATAAGTAAATGGAATTATTTCATTTTATTTTGACATATTATGCTGAAGTTCACATTTAAAATGATTTTGTTTTAGTTATACATTGCCTTATATGTTTATGTTTATTTATGAAAGTGTCCGCTATATTGTTATCCTTATTGAGCATCTGAGCTCACCCCTTCCTATGTTTTATTTTCCCAGGATGTGAAGATATATTTTATAACTGACCTGTAGGGATAGTTTGAAGGGGATATGGGTGTGGACTATGGAGACCATGTTATTGTAGTTTTTTACATAATGATGTAATGTAACATTTAAGATTGTATCTAGTGTTTCCAAGGCTACTAATCTAATCAGTCTTTCGAGAATTAATCTTTTGTGATCGTTCCAATGTTATGTAATAATGCACCGACTATGGGTAACTGGGGTCAGGGTGTTACAATTGGTATCAGAGGTAGTTTAGTTATAACCTTGGAATATAGAATTAGATAAACTTTGATTAGAGCACATAGCCCTAAGATAAACTTTTAGGATTATTATAAAAGAACTTCCTATAATTTTGGTATTATAGAGATTTTGTGTGTTTTCAGAGCAATACGTACCTATCTGGATACGATCAGGTTGAGGCGGCTCTGGCACAGATGTACCTAGGGGTAAAACCCGAAAAAACCGCTTTGAGCTATACTTGAATGGGAACTTGTGCATGACAACGGGCCTTGCTGCACTCTTGGTTACGAAACACCCGGGGAAATGCTTAGGATAGTTCCCATTTTCATTACAAACCATTATAAAGGGATTATGCATATATACTTTCTCAAAGAAATAATTTTTATGATTATGGATTATATCCATAAACTGTTCAATTAATTTTAAATGTTTTACAGGTATGGAATAATGTATATTGATTCATAAACTAATCATGTTTATTCCATTTTTTAGAAATGGTGCCTAGTGGAAGGAATGGAAACTGTATCAATACACACACTCCATATAGGGATTGCCCTCCTACTCAAGATAATTATAGTGGAGCTGGTGATACAACTGGTGATGATCAACATATCACCATACTGGGACAACTCACTCAGGCTATGAATGATAACCTAACTCATATGGACCACCCTAATCAACAACGTGGAGGATCAATGTTAGAACGCTTCATGAGACAACAACCACCAACATTCAATGTGAGTACAAATCCCTTTGTAGCTGAGAAATGGATAAATTCCTTAGAGTAAATATTCCATGCCTTGGGGAGAAGTGAAAGGGAAAAGGTTATCATGGAAGTTTACCACCTCATGAGAGATGCTGATCAATGGTGGTCATTGATACAAAACACGATGGAAGATGATGAAGTATCATGTATGGAATGGAGAGAGTTCAAAGAGATTTTCTTAGAAAAATAATTTCCTCATGACCATCGAGCTGATATGGAAAGGAAATTTCTGAGCCTGAGGAAAAGGAGGTTGAGAATGTCACAAAGTATGAGTCTAACATTACAAGGTTATCAAGGCATGCTTGAGATTATATACATAACCCAAGAAGTAATATTGACTGTTTCTTGTATTAGATAAAACCGTTTCTCCATTGAGGTTTAGTATAACAATCATTCTCATCGTACGATGATATAGTCTTGTGTGCTATCAAGACAGAAAAAGAATTCTCTAAATCTTTTGACAATAAAGTAAAGCAAGAGAAGAAGAGAATGGTGGAATATGAGACAGATAATGGGATGAAGGGAATGAAGGATTTTCCATTATGTGATAATTGTGGGAAGAATCACCCCTGTACATGCCTAAAAGGATTGAGAGTTTGTTATAAATGATAATAAAATGGTCACCGAGCTCATTATTGCAAGGTAAAGAAATAGGATATCAATGTTGAATTCTACAATTGTAGAGAAATGTGGAATTATGAAAATGAATTCCATAAGCACCATGGAAAATTATCTCAGAAAAGGCCAAGCTTATGTTGTTACTACAAATGAAGTTGAATAGTTATTGTATTTGTGCTTTTGGACTCAAAACAATATTATGTTTATTAGAATAATGTGATATATATAATGATTATACTGAAGTACTTGTTGATTTCATTAAGGTTTTAATATGATGTATGTAATCATATTTGTAGTATGTGATAATAAGAGTAACATTACTTTGATTGGGGATTCTGATGAATAGATTTTGGAATTTAGAGACCTTTTAGAGAATGTCTGGACAGAGGTATTTTGGATAACTATAAAGGTTGGAATGTATTAAGTTTAACTTTGGATAGTAATTTTTAAGGTTAAAACATTTCTGAAGATTATTTTTGGGATGTTATAATACTCTAGTTTTAGGAAAAAGACAACCTGCAGGTCGGTGGATAACCCGTCGCGTCGGACGAAGCTGCAGGAATCGAACCCACAACCATAGTGTGACAGGACTTTATTACATACCACTAGACTAAAGGAATTCCCCCGTTGTTACAAAATAGTTTTTCTAATCTAAATGGTATGTGTTAATATTTATAACCTTGTACGATTAGGATAAATATAATATTTTTGAGTTTTATTAACTTTTGGAGTGAAAGATGGGATTGTGGTAAAACATTATTAAAGAATGAAAGTATACATGACAAATATGTATATTTCCTTCTGTTGGTAGTAAATCTCCTAAATAAATTCCTCAACTTTATGAATGGTAACTGAAAACAAAAATGTTGTCGGTTAACTTTTCCAACTAGGGAATCAATGTCCCTTTAACCAATCATAAGTTTGGGATTTCCTTGTAGTTAATTTTCTCCTAATCCTATTTTCTACAACTCTCCATCAGACCTTGATGGTTTTTTTCTCCTCCATATCCCAGTTTTCTTATAATCCTAGTATGGGCAATCTCGGGGGACCTTTGTACTTCCCTTTCTTTCTTTTAATGCTATATTTTTATTAACCTTATTTCTGATATGGGCTTTCCACAAAGTTATTTTATATTATCATCCTTTTATTTTAGAAGAAAAATTTAAAATTTTTATGACACAATTTATTTAAGGAGGGGAGAATGTAACACCCCAAGCTTCCATGGTATGCTTCTCTTTCAATAATATAATTGCTTGCATTGTACGCAACATCAAGATTCTAACACACCGAGACCGATCAAAGTAATCATTATGAATAGTAATAACCAAATTTTGAAATTATTTTAATTTTATAATTCAAAATGGACTTCATTTTTGTATTCGGAATATCGAAATTATCCTAATTTATATTTTTTGTAATTTTCTGAGAACTTCCAATTTTCTATGAATAGTAAAAAAATACTTAAAAACAACTATTTTAATCAAAACAATTTATAGTGAAAAATTATTCTATTTAGAGGTTTTAAAGAATAATTATAATATATTTTTACCATTTTATTCAATGGTGGTCATTAGAATTAATTTTACTTTGAAATTGGACATTAACAACTATCAATCTTTTGATTGATATTGTTTCTTAAAAATATGCTATTTGTATTGACAGTGGGAATTAATTATAAAATAAATTAATTCAACTTATATGTTTGGAATTTTGTAATATAGACCTCATTTTTGAATTTAGAATATCAATTATAGATTAGGGTGATTTTTTGGTATTTTTTTGAAAAACATGACTTTTTGATGAATATTGAAACCACTAAGTGGTAGTTAAAAAACTGATTTTTCATTTAAATGAAATTTTACCACTTCTGTGAATGGAATTTCAAAAATCTGACATACATCTTTGTCAATAGGAATTAAAATGTGGTTCAATGGGATTAAAATATTTTTTGGTGAATAGTAACTTTTAAATTCTATTAATCGTGATTATAGGTATTTAGTGTAATTTAAGGTAAATATAATGTTATAATAATATGAAATTACCTTTAAAATTGTCTCACCCTTATTGGACGAGTCTTGGACGAACAAGAGAATCCATGGGTCAACTTGGGACCTCATTGAACCACTTGGGTAATAAAATGACATTAATAACTTTTTATTTAAAGTAAAAATAAAATTGTCACAAACATGTGTTGTTTTACTAGAACAATGATTGCATGAGGTTATATAAGTTAACATTTCTAATATCAATATTCATTGGAATGATAAAAATATTTCCTACATCATGGTATTTTTGTTATAATTTTTAGGCATTAAGTAAATAAATTTATTTATGACACCATGATGATGCAACAATTACCTCATTAATGAACAATTTAAATAATATGAAAATATAATGTAAACTCTAAGACTTACACATGTCTAAAACCTATTGGATGAGTATATTTAGAACCCTTATCACCTTATCCTAGAAATATAACATTGTGGGACCTTTAAAATAAGTAAATAATTTCATAATAATGTAACATTTCATGACTTTCCAAGAGTGCCCCTCCTCTCCTCTTATAAAAGACCCCCGCCTCTACCTCCTTATTCACACTTTCAAAGCCATTTTTCTCGGACAAAATCTGCCCAAATACTATCTCAACTTCCCTCTATTACTCCTAGACGCCTCAATTGTGGCATTTGTCTTCCCAAGAAAACCATTGGCTCAAATCAAAAAAAATTATCTGATTTTAAGTTAATGTCATTTCTTATGTTCTTTTGTATTATTTTGCTTTCCAACCACTTAAACTCTTTTAATACCATTATTTTGTAACAACACCAGTATATTCAATCTAATAATATTTTTTTATGAGAAGGAGTTGATTTACACTTACACACACCGTCTTCTAATGGTTAAATAACATATTGTTTTTGTGGGTGGTGAATTACTGCCTCACGAAACGATGAGAGTTCAATCTTCTTTTAACACCTTTCATTGTGGCCATTAAGATGTCACTATGTTTATTTATGATATATATTATGTTTATGTTTTCCTTATTCTTTGTTATTTTTCATTTATGGCATGCCTTTATGATTTCCATAATGGGTAAACACGATAATTTCATTTTAGGAAGTGCGGACTACCGCCCCCTCAATGTGATTTGAATCATTAATGCCATATGTGGGAAGTGTAAAGGATGTAGTAAATGATATTATATATGATATTATACATGAATTATAATATTCCTTTATATAATTATGGTTTCATTCCATTAAATATGAATGATAAATTAAAGTATCATTCATGCGTACGTACGACTTACCATCTCCATGAACGGTGTATTTCATTTATTACCTCTAAATGTTTTGTATTATTATAAATGAATGTATATACGAGATATATATGATATATATGATATCTAAATAATGAATATAATTTTGGATATAATGTAAATTTTACCACATTAACATCTTGTAATTATAAGAAGTTTATTTTTTACTCAAGTATCAAAGATCAACAAAACAACCGTTAGTAACTTAAATAATTACATAATGTTCATAACATGGTAATAAGTGATATAAAAGGAATAATTAACTTGAAAAAGGTTCGTAAGAAATTAGAAATTAAATCTAGTTTATTATTCAGGAGGTTAATGAACGGTCGAGTCATGTTGGACACGAGGTATGTGACTTCGTCTCAATCTCCTTTCTTTGAGGCATAGTTTGTTTTATACACAATGTTATTTTATACAGTGTATAAAACCCATTGAATATTATGTTTATTCAAAAGGAATCTTTTTTATACGAAGCGTTTTACTAAATTACAAAAGGGAATTTTTTTTGTCATACGTATGTAGGGACAACGACTTCTCCGCCACCATGACCATTATTTGAGTTTCGGATTCCTCCACAAGCCTTAACATTTTTTAAAATGAAAAATAAATACAATGATTTATTCTTCTTTTATTTTCGTATTGAAAATAGTATTGATAATTTTTTATTATATCAATGTGTTGTATTGATATCTTGTGATTGAAATGTTGAAATGTAATGTTTCCTTTATGCATGTTTTATGTGGTACGATTATGTTATATCTTATGATATGTTTAAAACTGTTCATATGAGGAATGAATTAGACTTAATAAGTGATGAGTGGAACCCGCTATAGCTCCTCGATGCATCGGTAGGTCTAATGAGACAAACTAGTATCTGGGCACGAGGCCTTGGCTACATGGTTATAATATTCTGGTATTATGCATTCCATCATTATGAAAGTGGTTATTGATATTGCATGTGATTATTTGACTAGTAGAATATTAATGTGAATAATTAAATGGAATTATTTCATTTTCTATATCCATATTATGTTGAAGTTCATGTTTAAAAGGCATTTTTTCAGTTATACATTGACTTAAATGTTTATGTTTATTTATGAAAGTTTATGCTATATTTTTATCCTTACTGAGCATCAGAGGTCACCCCTTTCTATGTTTTATTTTCCCAGGATGTGATGAAATATTTTATGACTGACCTATAGGGATAGTCTAAAAGGGATATGGGTGTGGACTATGGAGACTATGTTATTATAGTTTTTCACTTTATGATGTAATGTGACATTTATGGATGTATCTAGTGATTCCAAGGATACTAAACTAATCGATCTTTCGAGACTTGATCTTTGGTGATCATGCCAATGTTACGTAATAATGCACCGACTATGGGTAACTGGGGTCGGGGCGTTACATCCACCCTAATATTCTTGAATTGAACATTAGATAAGGGTTGTTGATGATAGATCTATGTTTTGTGATATGATCTAATTGGATGTCTTATTAATTTGTCATGGATTAGATTTTTTTGGATATCCATTAGATGCAATGAGGTCATAAATAATCATTTAGATATACGTTTTATCATCCTCTTATTGTTAAATAGATGATAAATTGGAGATTATTATTCATTATTTTTGATTCATTGATTCTTCCTTGATCAATCCGATCCCTTTTACTCTTCATCCAAGGATCCCGTTTTTGTTGTTTAGCATGTCCATGCATGAGGTGGGTGGTTTTCTAATGTGATTCCAATTAATTGAAACCATTATTGATTTCTTTTTCTGAAAAGGATATCCAATATTTATCCAATTGATGATACGACTATTTTTTATAAACATTTTCAAAATTGCATAGAATATATGATTAAATCACTTTGATAATGGCCTTTGAAGTAAAGTACAACTTCCAGAAAATGATTGTGAATATAAATAGATGATTTTGATGATTATTTTTTATAAAAGAAGGAATGAAGTGATTTTTAAATATGAAATAAATAAATAATTTATAAATTAAAAAGATTTTATAAGAACAATTTAATGTTGATTTTTTAAAAGAAATGAAATGTTTTGAAACTTTATCATGTAGATGATTAGAATGATTGATTGAAATGATTTGATATTAATTGGAATGAATGATATCCCATTGTATTATTGAATTAATTAAAGCACGTGGATTATTGGGTTGTAAGGTGTGTAGTACTGGTCAAGCACCATAGGTATTAATTAGATATACCTATCAAATGAGTGATGATAAAAATGATACTAATCATGATGTTTGTAGATAGTTATTCAATAGAGGGTAATCCTATCCACCCTATGTGTAGAGACCTGGTTTTTCCCTTTTTATACATTCGAATATTTTTATCTATAATTCCAGAGCTAGGTACAAAGAAGACATGTGATTCTGAGGCCCATTATGCCAAAAATTAATTTTATAAAAATATTAAGTATATATTATAATATGAATGTGAAGGAAACCAGATAACTCTAAAAAAATTGATCAGATCATAAATCTGAGGCTACCGTTGAGTCTGGAGTGTAGTGTTTACCCTTGGTGAGACATAACACTTGTCGACGCAGGTCATCTGTAGAAAAATTAATTGAGGATGTAAACGTAAATAAAATAATTAAATAAAATTATTTTAGCATGGAAGTTAATTCAAATAAAATCTGAATGAGGACTCATATTGGAAATCTGAGATCACTGTTGAGTTTTTAATTTGATGTTTTACTTAAGAATGACATAAAGTGAGAGGTCACAATATGTTCAGATCCTGCAACCGTTATAGGGTGTATTCTAAAATATTTATTTATGAAATTGTGTTAGGGTTGGATCATATACCTCCAGATTAAGGAATCTATGCTCTTCTCCTTCCTATGGAAAATAAATTTTGGATCTTCAATGGTTCACAATGGTTCTTCAGATTCGAGTAGATCAGAGCACAAGAAAAGGCAATGATGGATCCAAATCAATGTAGGATTATTATTTTTTATTTTCAAACCCCCAATTGAAATTATTGAAGTATAATTGCTTAATTATTATCTTTTATACATTAAATATCAATAGATATGGTCAAAAAAGTCCATTGACTGATTTAGGTTTTTGGAACCCTCATTCTTCGCGTTCTTTTCCCATTCTTCATGTTCATCATCAATAAAATTTTTGACACATTGAAATGACAACCAAACGTCATTCATAGCATAGATCTGAGTAGATCATAATCCAAAGATTTTAGATATATGAAATTTTAAGGTTTTTAGTATTGAAGAAGTCACGATGTCCCATGGAAGCATCCAATTAATTCTCAATACGTCAAAATATTGACGAATCATTAAGTGAAGAATGAGTCTGTGTAGATTGGGACTCGAGGGTTCTAGATCTGGGCTCATTTCAAGTTTTCGAGCACCAAAGGAGTCTTGTTGGTTAGAGTAATGGATCAAAAATTTGCAGAGGCCTATGTTGGTCTAAGAGGTGGTAACCACAATGGGAGCTGTGACACATAGCAGGTGAAGGCCCCTACAGGAGCCCCGTTAGGCAGTAGGCGGAGGATGAAGCCTGTGAGAGGTTGCGGGATGTAACGAAGGTGGAAAGAAAATATGAACATTGTGGGATGCCACATTTCTAGCAATGATTTGGAAATTTGGGCTGATTAGGTAGATTGGGCCAGCATGAGTAGGCTGGACTAGGATCGGGGCGAGCCAGGCCAAGGAAGGTCTTCAAGCAGCGACTTCAATCCTCCATAATTTTTCAAAGGAGGGTCCATTTTCATTCCCTATATGGTGCCCTGGCCCTACTTTAGAGAAAGATCTATTGAGGCTTTTTAGGAAATTTATGATTTGTTCTTGTGGATCAGTTTCATAATACACCAAAGTATAATAATAATATAATTATTATTATTGTTGAATCTTGTATCAGACACAACTCATGAGTAGGACATCTAATTGATGAACATTTTGTTGTTTAATGACCCAAAAATATAGGTATATGTTTCAAGACAAATTTCAGGTGTTTAAACCAAAATTTAGGTGCATTCCCCATCAATCCCAATTCAGGTGTGTTGCAGCGAAATGTGAAATTTTCACTGAGTGTCTGCTTTGGATAAATGATTATACCATCCCATGAATTTTTCTAAAAGGATTTCAATGGTGAAAATTTTTTGGTTATCGAGTGCCATTCAAGGAGGCATGTCTCTAAAATAATGTTTTCCATTTGGAAAAACAATGAGAATCGTGTGCTCTTCATCCATTTGGGCTAGATGTGACATGTACTCAAGGATTACACTGGCACATCTAGGGGTACTTGAGACTAGTTTTGTACATAAGAATGGATTTTTACATGACCAGGTGATGATTCAGGGTCACATGTTGTGTGGGGCCACACACACTATCTACCACATTATGAATCTTCAATCTCTTTTATCATATTCTTTCGGAATAAAATTTTGGACCACGAGTACCATATCATGAGTGTTATTCCATGTTTAACATGATCATTCCATCTATAGTGGATTTTGACATATGATGGTAGATGTTTTGAGTGTGATGCCTATCTGAGTGACAATTGAAGATGTCTATGATCAAGAAGAATCACAAGAGACTTTTATTAGAGTAGATACACTTATGATACCAAGGTGCGGGTCCTCTATAGTTACATCAGAGTGAAACCCCCTACTAGGTATGGAACAGTTCCTTAATGACTGAGAGTAGAACACCCTTATGATAGCATGGGACGAGTCCTCAACATTAGAGTGAAACCACCATATTCATGGGAAGAGTTGATCATGATATTTTGAGTGGAACCCCCTTGTGATAACAATGAATGAGTCATCAACATTAGAGTGGAACCCCCATATTAATAGGGACATGATCTCTCACTATTCTGAGTGGAACCCTCTAGCTGGTCTCAGTATTGGTCCCTGACGACACCAGAGTGGCACCCTCCTGTAGGGTGGAGAATGGGTACTCAACCTATTCTGAGTGAATCCATCAAGTTGGGTTGGGCATGGGTCCTAGACGAAACTAGAGTGGGACCCTTCAGTCGGGTTAGGCATGAGTCCTAAATCTTGAGACACAACCTCTCGACCATGAGGATCATTAAAGAAACATGGTTTGCAATACTTTTTGACACATGAGAAGGAGGGGTGATTTCACCACCAAGATGCATTCTTGTGATGCGATCTAAAACTGTTTGAACAAGACAGTGCCACCGAAATTAGAGAGTATTTAGTTGTGGTGATTGAGTCCCATTCACATTCATGTTCAGGGAATACATAAGGGATGATGTGCATCATTGGTGGATGCTTTTGGGACTGTTGCAGAATCTTTTCTTGGGCAGAGGTGTAATATGGGGATCCCCTTACTCTTTCATCTGGGTTTCTTTTGACTGAGTATATATATATATGTATATATATATCTGGTTTCAGTAACCACTTCTATGGTTTTGGTTACTCCCCTTCAAGGAGAGGTGGATACACATGGGGTATGCCACTTGTTTTCAGTTTCTAGATTCTCGTGGTTAGACAAGTCCACTATCCTACTATAGGTAGTGAATACTCTATAAGAGGTTCACCTTATAACAATATCAAGCTCCTTAAGTTTGGAGGTGTTTTCTTTCACTATCTTGTTGTGTTGAGCTTTATTATTTTACCATTCGATGTTATGTCAGCTCTTTTCGGATTTAGTTTATCTATTACTGCTCCCCATTCACATTTTTGGGGCTTCCAACGAAATATTATTATACTCACCCCTGCATGGGATTTTCCCGCATGCATTGTGCCTTATGTTGATGATGTACATGTTGATCATGACTTCATAAAAGCATAGGGATACAAGTTCTTAGATTGTAGATGGTGTTCGTATATTGGGATCTAGGAGTGGGGATAATTAAGCTATTTTACATTTTCAATTACATCAAAGTTGTGGAAATTTTTTTGTTGGGCACATATTTTTTCCATTTTTAATTTCGTTTACATTACAATACCTTTACTGGTTAGAGGTCCATCCAGGTTTTTTTTATTTACAGCAATGTGAAATCTTTTACTTCTTTACATCTACACTTTGACAGAATGTTATATATGGGTTTGTGTTCATGTAGTTTGTAAAATGGCTCCCAAACTTTGTTTCACCATTAGTTCTTGTCTCTACCCCTAGCCTATGAAGGTGAGCTCGGGGTTGTTGTGGCTCGATCCCCAGCATGGGTCAGGTCATGAAAAATTTGTAACATAGGTGGTTTGTTCCTTGGGATGTTGATCAGGCATTCCCAAAAAAGGAACTGGTTGGGTTTTTTGGGAAAAGTATCCTTCAGTCCAGGGAGTCCAGTGATTGTGCGATGTCTATTTTAGCCATTCACCGGGACCCTGAATAACTTCTTATTGACTCAGCGCCCTGAGATATTTGTTGTAAGGATCAGTGGTACATAAATAATATAAGAGTTAGCCTTGGACTATTATTCTTTATTCATATCCCAATTATTGTTGATATATATAAATTATCATATTACCACGATACTCATTGATAATTTTCAGGATGCCTCTGCAATGATAATCATATAGGATACCTACTCTAGTTCATGACGCTGACCCTATGAGCAACGAGGCCTTAGTTCAGGATCCATCATGGGATACCCTTTTTCTAGGTGGTCAGGTAACAACACCTCCACCTATTGAGTATCAAATATTCCTAGATGAAAAGGCTATGGAAATGAGTTGGTTGAGCTCACACTATGAGTTTCACTTCTAGAGGCTGTTGAGGTTCTACGGTAAGTGGAATCCTCAGGTAGTGGAGGATTGGCTAGAGTAGGGGATCTTCCTCTTCAGGAATGTTAAGACATTGATGAATTTGATAGTGTCCTGGGATGCTAATATTTTCAAGGAGTCATCTGGTTATTGGTGGAGCTTATTTACCCAGGTGAATGATGAGTTGACTATCTCGTGGGATGAATTCCCGCATCTATTCCTTGAAGTGTACTACCCCTCCTCTTTATGCTCCATTAAGATTTGGGATATTTTAGAGATTTAGTAGGGAGGGGGGATAACATAAGAGTAGATATATATGTTCACAGACATTACTAATCACTCCATGGACATGATCAAATACGGATTCTTCCATGCAAAAATTTTTGAGCAGGGACTCCAAAGGGAGATCCATTCTTGCATAGTAACCTTGTGCATCCCCACATATACCAGGGTGACGGAGAGGGAACTGTTGATAGAGATAATTCTATCAATGGGACATTAGATAACTGGATTTGGTAGTGGACACTACAGATATGTGATGTCTGTAAAAGCAAGAAAATGTCAGTTGATAGGGCCTCAATGTAAGAGGAATCCTCATGGTAAAACATAGGAACATGGTAAGGTAAAACAAAGAGCACCGAGACAACCTAGAGAGAGATTATGATATGATTTTGAGGGGCATGGTCACAGGGAATGCCGATGCCCAACCAGACATGTTGAGAATACCAAACAGAGAGACGATGAACCACCATGTTAGAGACCGTTCTTTGATCAAGGTTCTACTAGTACAGAATAGGGTGGTCCCCTAGGAAGTGATTCTAGAAGAGGAGTAAGAGTAAGTA
The DNA here is from genome assembly GCA_963277665.1 of Viscum album. Taxonomy (NCBI): domain Eukaryota; kingdom Viridiplantae; phylum Streptophyta; class Magnoliopsida; order Santalales; family Viscaceae; genus Viscum; species Viscum album. Next base: position 291,984,912 of record OY728132.1, read on the forward strand.
TGGGTGGTGGATGAAAATAATAGATCCTTCCACCACCACCACCACAAGGAAACCCACATTAGGCTTTGGGAGCTTTCATATGGGGCCATGGGAAGCTACATGCTATGGATTTCTATAATCAAACAATTCTTGATATGATAAGAGATACGGCTTGTGTATTTTGGAATTTTGTAGTAGAAATTTTTAGACACTAAGGGAGATGTTGTTTCCTCCCTGCTTCTTACTTTAGGATTTACATGGGTGATGCTGGGTGTTAGTGTAACCTTGTGCTGTTATTGTTCAACATAGATTTGAATACACAATGAAGAGGGGTCCTTACCTCACAACGATGATTTTATATTATATGAGATAAACTATAAGGATGAGTATGTTCTTCCAAAGTTGATAGTATTGAAGTGTGGTGGATGAGTCCTTTTTACTTGTGCGTCTATAGCGGGTTTGTGCAGTTTAGTGTCAAAGAAGGTCCTAACATTGCTAGTGGATTTTTTCTGCTCAACCTCATTTTTATTGGGATGCCAATAATGGGTGGGACAAAGAGTCCAGTTTTGGGTTAATATCCCTCCAAGAGAGGAAAAGACTCACTATGTTTGCAACATGCTTTATATTTCTAGATTCTTGCAGTTGGATGAGTTTACTCACCTACATTGTTTGTGGGTACCTATGGGTGATCAATGTTCAAATAAAGTTCATGGAGATTGTGACCCTATGAACAGAACTATGTGACTCAAAACTTAGTGATAGTAGAAATAGTATTATCTCTGAGGAAGTGTATACACTACATTCTGGGAGAACTCTTTGTGGTTTTCTCAGGCTGCCAGGGTTTCAAGTACGTATTCACTCAGGGAGACCTAAACAGGAGTCATTTGCGCTAGATTGAATTCATTCAGAACTATGACTTTAAGATAGTCTATACTATGGGAAAAGGAAATAATGTATTATATTCTCTTAGTAGTACGTCCCATGATCACTTATTGAGAGAAGTTTCAAAGTAGTTATCTTTCTTGTAGTTGGCCCTAGTATATCTAGAGGGTTTAGTTTTTTCTTTTGTCTATGGTGTTGACACCTTTTCTTCATGAGAATGATAGGGAGTCCTAGTTGTGATTCACCAACTGTGAGAACTTTCTTGATCAGATATCCATAGGCGATACACCAGATAGATATCTTGAAGGAAGGAATACTGAGATCTTATTCCATGTACAAATAGGGATTTCAGTCATTATATAGGAGGAGGTTATTCGAGAGTTCCACACTTATCCCTTAGTTGTACATACCTGTTTTGGGAGGATTTACCCTTCAAAAATTGTTTTGCGGGTCCATAATATGACAAAGCATAGCTGAGTTCATCTCATTATGCCTGACCTATCAGCATGTGAAGGCTGAGCACCAGATTCTAGAGGGTTTGTTTCACCTTTTTATATCATGGGATAGAAATGGGATGACATATCCATGTACTTAATCAAAAGGATTCAACCCATAGTTAAGGGCCATGATCCCATCCGAGTGATAGTAGATTGAACCCCACTGTCGACACACTTCCTTACTATCAGTGATTAGATTTCAATGTAGTCTTTGGGGATGTTGTACATACATGATCTCATCCACCATCACTGGGTAACCTCTATGACTATCTCCAATCATGATGCATAGTTTGTGTCATATTTATAGAGAGTTCTGTAGGTGGTATTTATGACCCATATGTGGATGATTATAGCCTTCCACCTCCAGACCGATGGGTAGATCGAGTGAAATATCCAGGTGTTGGAGGATATGTTGCAGAATTTCAGGTTGGTTTTTGGAAGGAGAGGTATGCCACCCCCATGGTTCATCAAGATATTTGAGATCATTCATAGGGTTTTCAATGATTCCTAACACCTTTCCCAATCCCCACAGATGGAGAAGGTGCATGAAGTTTTCCATGTGTCCCAGTTGGGGAGATACATGCATGATACTACTCATGTCATTGTTGAGAGATGACCTCACATGGACATACCATCCCTTTGGTTTGTGTGCTATGGAAGCATGGAAAGGTGCTTTGTTTTCCCTAGGAGTGGGAGTGCTAGTTATTGGTTTAATATCCTTATTTTTCCCAATGATTTCTTTTCAAGGATGAAAATATTGGAGGAGGGAATGATGTAGAGACTTGGTTTTTTCTTTTAAGACATTGGAATATATATATATATATATATATATATATATATATATTTCTAGAGTTAGGTGAAAAAGGAAACATGTGATTCTGAGACCCTGTGTTCCTAGAACTAATTTTATGAAAATTATTTAGTATCTTTTATACTATGAACAAAAAGGAAATGGGATAACTCTCAAATGGTTGATTGGATCAGAAATCAAAGGCCCCAGTTGAGTCTGGAGTATGGATTTTACCCTAGGTGGGAGATAACTTTTATCCATGCAGGTAATCTGTAGAAATAGATATCAAGTGCAGAATCATAAATAAATAAATTAAATAAATTATTTTATCTCAAACTTTAATTCGAATAACTTCAAAACAAAGTCTCATATTGGAAATCCAAGACCACCATTGAGTTCATCCTATGATGTTTCACCTAAGAACAACATAATGTGAGAGGGAAGGAGATGTTTGGATCCCGCAACCATTGGTGAGTGTTTTATATAAATATGTTTTTATTGAATTTAGTTATGGTTGGATCATAAAACTCCCAATGGTGGAAGATATTTTCCTCTCCTTCCATTATAAAATTGATATTGGATCTTTGAAATATCATGATGGCACTACAGATCCGAGCAGATTAGAGCATGAAAAATGCAATGACGATTCCAAATCCATGTAGGATTCTTGCATTGGATATTCCCATCCCCAATAGTAATTCTTAAATTATAATTGTTTTGTTATTGAAATTCTTTCTTTGAAAATCAATAGGGATGGAAAAATAAACATAAAAATTGATTGATCTTTATTTTTGGATCCCTCATTCTTTATGTTATTAACATGTTCTTTGTGTTCTTCATCAATAATCTTTTGGACACGTTGAAACGGAATCCAAATGTTGAGCTAAGAATGGATATTTTTAGATCATGATCAAAGGATTATGTATCTAGGAGTATTTTATTTTTTAGGTGAAAGAGGAGATGTGATGGTTTACGGAAGCATCCACTTACTTTTAAATATGTAGAAACTTTAATGAATCATAGAGTGAGGGATGAGTCTGTGTAGACCAGGACCTGAGGGTTTCAGATATGATCTAATTTACAGTTTTGAAGAACCAAAGGAGTCTCGATGTTCTGTGGATGGGACCACTGGTGCACGCTGACCATCGGAGGAGGCTGTGAGAGCTACAATAGGTAGAAGGCGGTTCTGCGGGGCGACGAAGTCGACAAGCTCCATGGAACGCGGTGGGATTCATCATTGTCGATGGGAGGGTAGTGAGGCGGGCTTCCCTAGGGGAGTTAGTCGGGCCATGACAGGTCTTTGGGGAGCAACATCAATCCTCTATAACTCATAAACATAGCTTTTGTTTTACATGTTCATTATGGTGACATGACAATACATTCAATATATACCATTTTAGGGTAGTTTTGACATTTTATGATTTGGGCTCATGGCTTGGTTTCACGAAACATCATTGTATAATTACAATAATAATAATATAATTTTTATTATTGAGGAATATTATATCAGATGTAAATTTGACATATGAAATCCAATTAACACATCATCAGCGGCGTCATGACCCTAAAATTTAGGTGGAAATTTCAAGACCTTTTTTGGGTGTATAAAATAAAATCGAGGTACATAACCCATGAAACCTAGTTAGGGCTATTTGTGGAGAAATGTAGAATTTTCACAAGGTGTCCATTTTAGACAGATGAATAGTCGGTCGATTTTTTTTATAAAATCACAAAGGTGTTATTCGTATGTTTTTTTCAGTATTGAGATGTGGGATCCATGAGGCACAATTCACGCACAATGTGGGGAAATGTAGCTTCTTCACCAGGTGTTCGAATTAGGTGAACGAATAGTCGATCATGTGTCTTTTTCTACAAGGATAATAACTGTGTGATCTATTTGGTTATCTAGGGCTGTTTTAGGAGGCCTATCAATAGAATTACATTTTTCCTTTGGATAAACAATGATAACATTGAACTCTCCATCCTGTTGGGCGGGATGTGAAATGTAATATGTGAGTACACTTTCACATATAGGGGTACTTGTACACTGTTTAGTACCCGAGTATGGCTAGGTACATGACCAGATAATATGTCATGGTCACACATCATGAGGGACCCACACACACAATTTACCACTTTATGAATTTTCTATCTCTCGTATCTCTTTCTTTTGTACTCAGATTTTGGACTTTCAGTATCCTAACCAGTGTGTTTTTCTACGTAGAATGTGATGACACCCTCTATAGTGGATTTTGAGATTTTATGTGAGATTTTTGGATTATGATTCCTATCTATGTGATACTCGATGAAGTCTGTGATCATGAAAAATCACTAGAGACTTAATGTTGAGTGGAACCCCCTCGTGGTACCAAGGCATGGGTCCTACACAGATACATATTAATGGAACCACCTATTGTGTAGGTCACATATACTCGATGATTGAGAGTGGAACCCCCTTGTGAAACCATGGAATGGGTCTTTAATATCATAGTGGATCCCCCCATCAGCAAGGGCATGGATCCTCATTATATTCTATGTGGATCCACTATACAAACATGGCTTTTATTAGTTCTTTAAAAGCGCATTAATAGCGCTAAAAAAACTATTAATCGAGGTGAAGATAAAGGGGGGGTGTCTCTTTTATCAGCGCTTAGAAAAGCACAGATAAAGACCCCTTTTATCAGCTCTAAAAAAAGTTATGATAAAATACTCCTCTTATAAGCGCTAAAAAAAGTGCTGATACAACTAAAATAAATAAATAAATAAATAAATAATAATTTATATTGGGGGGGGGAGATTTTAACAGCGCTTGACCCCCCCCCCCCCCAACTTTATTTGTGCTAGGAAGCCCCCTCCCACTCTCACACACTGCCCTTACATACGCATTCTTAACATTCCAGCGCGCCACTCATTGCTTCCACCCGGATTCGAACCCGTGACTCCCCCCTTGCGCGCCTGCAGCTTTACCACTAAAGTATTTCGTTTTTTATCTATTTAATGATACATCTATTTATTTATTTATATATATAGTTATATTTAATTTTATATTCATATAGATTCATATTAATTTAAATATATTTAGTTATAAAAATAAATATATATTTATTTATATAGTAATATATATTAATATATATTAATGTGTATATATTTAATTATATATTAGTATATATATATTCATTCCTATATATATATATCTATTTATATATATATATATTTTTAGTTAAAATGTTTTATCCATATATTTATTTGTATATTAATATATATTTATAATATTAGTTTTCAATACATTTATAAATATTTTTTACGCATCTTTATAAATAAATAAATACATACATACATATATCAAACACACAAAAACACACAGACACAGACACAGACACATACACATATATATTTACAAATCAATACATATATATGTGTATTTGAAAATCCATAGAATCTTAAAATGACCATAACATATAATCTAGAAGCCTGTTTCAACTCTACAACCAGTCAAATTGAAGAAAATGAAACAATATTCGATATGATATGTGGTATAGGGCTAACAGACAGCCGGATCAGAAGTAATATTTGTTTGAATGTTAACAAATCGGGGTATGCTGACTAAAAACTTAGTTTCAGAGGCCTTATGGGCCTTTTTGGCTTTGAAATATGTGACAGAGGCTTCTCCTCAATCACCAGCGCAAAGATATCATCACAGGATTCGATTTGATATACTATAGAGCTCAAACGGACACCCAGATCAAAATTTATGGCTGTTTGATGTTTGAGTTACATTTTCAACGTATTTAAGATCTTTTCTTAATTTTATTGATTTATTGTGACATAAAATTTTTAATAAATGATTATTAATCGATGATAATTAGTAAATTATTAATTAGTAATATTTTTTGATAATTTTTAAATCCATTTTCACTAAAGTTTTTATATATTAAATGTAGTAGTCTATTTATACTTTTCAAAAACATATTTAAAAAAATAAATATCATATTAAAATCAATATAAATATACTTATATAACAACATATTATTTTGCTGGATTTTTTGTGAAATAGAAAATTTATCCACATTAGTGAATATTGCTGATAAATCCCCCCTTCTATCAGCACAACTAAAAAAACGCTGATAAAGGTGGGCATTTATCATCACTAAAAAAGCACCGATAATTGGTAACTTTTAACAGCCCTTTTTTAGCATTGTTAAAAGTGACCCTTTATCAGTGCTTTATTTTAGCACGTATAAAGGCCCCCCTTTATCAGCGCTTTTTTTAGCACTGTTAAAGGGTGGCACTGCTGAAACCCAGTTTTGTGGTAGTGATCCCTCTAGTTGGGATGGGAATGGGTCCTCAATGAAACATGAGTAGAACCCTCCTATTGTGTAAGGCATAGGTCCCTATCCTACTCTAAGTGGAACCCTATATCTAGACTATTAATGGTTCCTCGACAACTCTAGATTGGCTCCCTACAGTTGGGATGGGAATGTGTCTTCAACCATGAGGAAAAACCTCTAGACTATACAGATCTATGATGAAACATGGTTTGATGTACTTCTGGACTAATGAGAAATAGGGGAACTTTCACCACCAAGATGCATAATTATGATGCGACATAAAACATTTTTGGGAGAGACATATCCACCCAAAGCAGATAGTATCATGGTGTGGTGATTGAGTCCCTTTGAATTATGAGTTTAGTGAAGATGTAAGGGATGTTGGCCATTATTGGTGGATACTTCTATAACTGCTATATACCCTTTTCTTGGTATGAGTTGTGAGATGGGTATCCCCTAACTCTCTCATTTGGGTTTTTATTGACATATTGTATATAAAAACATATATATATATATATATATATCCTATTTCAATACTCACTCCTCGGTATTTGGTTACACTCATTCTAGGAGAGGCGATGACACATGTGGTATGTCATGTGCTTTATTTGTCTGGATTGTCATTGTTAGATGGGTGAAGTATCTTAATATAGGTAGAGATAAATCAATGAGAAGTTCACCTTATCACTAATTTGAGCTCCTTGTTTTTGGATGTGTTTTCTTTGACTCTCTTGTTGGGTTGAGCTGTACTATTTTTCATACCTTATTCTATATGATGTTTTCCTCTTCAGTGTATCTTTTAATATTCTCCCTTATCCTTTTTGGGGTATCTTACTAAGTATTTTTATACTCATCCCTACATGAGATTTTCCCACATGTGTCGTGGCTTATGTAGATGACAAATATATTGATCATGACTTCATATGAGCTTAGATATACTGGTGCTTGGACCACATATGGTGGTCGTATCATGGGATCCTAGAGAAAGGATCTCTTAGCTATTTTAATTTTTTAGTTATTTACAGGTTGTGGCACTTTTTTGGTAGGGTGTGTATTTTACACCGTTCCATTCAATTTACATTACGTTACTTTTTCTGATTAGTGGTCCATGCATGTTTGGTTTATTTACAGCATTGTAGCATCTTTTGATGCTTTCCCACTGCACATTTTCATTGAGGTGGATATGTGAATATTTACAGGTACATAGAAAAATGCATACAAGATTATTTGTGCCTTAGGTGCTTGTTGCCACCCCAGGCCTATGGAGGTGGGCTTGGGGTAGTTGCGGCTCGAGCCCCAACATGGGTTGGGTTGTGACACTAGACGGAAGTGTGAACCCATGGATCCATTTTTCACTAATGTTTAACATTATTTGAGCTTTTAAATAACTAAAAACTGGCATATTTACTTGGTTACATGATTGAAAATGATCATTTCAATCCAATTTTTAATAATTTTTTTATTCATGCCCGTTTTGATAGAAATTTTATTCATTCCTTCATTGATAAAAATTCCTATAAAGGCCTTTTTTGACGGAAATTGAATTTTTTAAATGTTTATATATTCCATTTTTATGTTTTGAATATTTTATTTGTTATAAACTATGAATTGGTTATCATGGAAGGAATAACTTAAAATTGAGAACGTTTGGCTTATTTACTATATAATTATTATATAATTATTAGTATAATCCTACTAGTATGGCATTGCTCGCACCCTAATTTTCCATTGAGAATTTATAATGTTTCTTATTCCACATCTAGGAAATGTTATAGAGCATCATAATGGTGGTGGATATTTTTGATTGAGGGAGATTGAGAGTTGGCAGTGAAAAGAAGAGTATTATATCCAATTATTATGATGAGATATGTTGTTGACATTGTATCCAATTTTGAGATGTTTAGATTGATGTATTTCTCCCTTATAGAGATTTTATTCACGCTTTCTATTATAAAATACTGACTATTATGGTTTATTTTACACTGTTATATTTTTTTGGTAAATATTATAGTGAAATAATTTTCTCTTGTTAGTTTTTAGATGCCTACTTTATAGTCATCATCCCATGGGGATCAAGAACAACAATTTATCCATGTGAGGCCCGGTTCAAGTAATATTTTGGAGAGTTATATGGGTTTGTTCATGAAATTTATCATTTTATATCAATGTATTTAGTGAGTTAAATGATAATAAGTTTTATGGATCATTTAATATCATTACATGTAGAACAATTACATTATGTTTTTGTGGATTATTTCATGAATTAATTTACTTGGTATTGATATTGAAATTTATTTGGATCAACTTTTTATATATTTGATATTATTTTGGGACACAAGTGTTAGGGGGTATGATGATCACATTTAAAAATATTTCACATTAATATCAATGTTTTTAAATATGATAACCAAATTTATTATTTATGTTAATTTTTTAGTGTACAATATTAATGGATGGTTTATATTTCCTATGTGTAAATAAGGTACACACTTTGTTAGTTTGAAACATAGTACAAAGACTGTGTTTATTGGATATCATAAGTTTTTGACTTAATGAAATTTACATCAATCATAAATGGAAATATTTGATGGGAAATAAAAATGAATTTCATAGCCTTCTCTATTGAAAATAGAATAACTCCTTAATAAGGAAAATGGAATTATTAGTGTTTTTGGAAAACCTTTATCTAAAAATATTTTGATCATGGGTTGGAAAAAGTGACAAATTTAATTTGAAATACATTACTCGAAGAGCTTATATGATAGAAATTTTCTTGATTCTTTTAATATTGAGAATTTTTTTTATTATATTGTAATAAACATGTTACTAAATATAAAACAGAAGACTAAATTTGTAATCAAGGAAAGTTTAAACATGATTGATATGGGCACTAGAAAAGATTTGTCACTACTTAAGAGGGTATGTGTAATTTTTTCATCCTCCAGATCATACTATTTTTAAGAAAAATATATTTTAGTATTGTTACTTTTGAAGTAATGAAATGATACCAGAGGGGTATTTATCAATATCAAGAATGATATATCAATAAATTACCTAATTTTAAAAGGCATAAAATCACTGAAATGTAATTTTTTCAATATTTTATGCCTATAGAAATAAAATGTGTAATATATGATAAATTGCATAATAACAAAGCTATATTTATTTTACAAGTGAATATTTATAAAATTTATTGAGTAGAAAAATATAACAAAAAGTAAAAAATTAATTTTTTTTCACATTACATGAATTAATAATTTTCCTTCCACAATTATTATTCATGGTTCACATTAGGGTTCACTTGGTGAGATAGATTTGACTTTTTGGTAAAGTATATTTTAGATAGATGCACAATAATAACCAATATATGAATATTTTAAAAGGATATATAAAAAACTGAAGCTATGTATAATGTTTTATTATAGAGATTTATATTATTGAATAAGATATAAAATTATATACCAAATTTTTAACTAATATTAAAAACATTGGTCTTCCAAAATCACATTATGAAAAGTGTATTGAAGGTGAATGAGTTTTTGGAAGAGAGGATTCTACAATACCCATAATAAGAGAACAACCTCACCTATATGTTTTTATTAATATTATATATTTTATTTTATTAATTAAATATAATAAGGATATTCATTGTAATTTGAATCTAACAAGGGACATCATTTATAAATTTGATACATATAACCAGCCATTTTTTTGTTTCAATACTACATTTATACAGAGTTATTTGCAATTCCTAAAATAGTAACTGAAAAATTATAATAGACATCCAAATAACCAAGTATACCTATATTATATTTTAACTTCTATATAATTATTTTTAATATATTAGATACAAAGGTGATAGGAATATGAACTAATTCACGATCCACAATTTGATGAGGGTCACCACATCATTTTTTGTGTTTTCTTGTGGTTGTTAAAAAATGTCATAGTATTCATATTGGAATGATTTTATATATCATCTAATCGACATTACAATAATTATTACCATTCTTATTTATCATATTCACATATACTGTGATCTTTTTTATAAAAATTATTTATGTATATAAAAGTTTAATGTCACATCCCGACCCAACGGGGCTTGAGTCACGACTCCCCAAGCCCGCCTAAAATAGGCTTGGGGATGGTGACTATAACTGATAGGATATCAAACACATGGGAGGCCTTATCCTATCGTACCTATATAAACACACCCACATAAACCTCCATCCAAAAATTAATTGATATATAAAACGGATAATAAATGTGTGCATATATATATATATATATATATATATTACCAACCAGAGTACACTAGAAGTACAAAAAAGGAAAAACATATCCCACCAAAATAAAACTGAAAGAGCATCCAAAAATTTCAAATGGAGGGGATTATTGTAAAATGAACCGACCAAAAACTCCTTAGACAAGATCTTGTAAACACCCTGGTCTGTCTAGCTCACTAAGATCTACATATTCTTGGTCCTCCTAGGACTCTATATAGAAGATTTTGGTATGATTAAGACACAAGACATGTGTGTGAAAATCCCATGCAAAGGTATGTATTAAGATACTCATTAGGTACCCCAAAAACCCCAAATGAAAAGGGAGAAACTGAAAAGAAACTGTTAGGTTGACTGATCCATATGGAACCCAAATGTAAGAGAAACTCCATCATGGGTCCATCCTCATCTGAACATGACTAGTGAGCTCATACCACCATGTGTGTCGTCAAAGAAGTGAAAATACCGCAAGGGGAACCTAAATAGGACACCATATATTCTAGTCATAGAAACCCAGCCTCCAGAGGTTCTGGCCTCATCGACAGTGAAAAATTCCACTCAAGGCTCTAAGGTAACACATAAACTGGAGAACACACTCCATGAGCTTTGTCATCCCAGATGACACCCATATAAGAGGTACTCTCTATCAGGTCTCACACCTCCATCCCATATGACCCGTTCAAAAGAACAAACTCATCAGTTATCACAGCTACGAACGTCACAATATAAATCAGTAGAAACAAAAAAAATCCTCAGATAGGGGATAACTTCTAGGGAACACAATGGGATACTAGAACAAAATTCAGTAACTCAAAGATATCTTAGATAGGAGATAACTCACATGATCCATAGGAGGATACAATAACCCGATCTGACATTCTACAGATCACATTACTTAGATAGAGGATCATATCCCTTGTATAGGGGGTCACATCGATGACGAAAACCCCATCTAGTATAACATGTGAGGTAGAGGATCATAACTATGATACCACAAACCTTCCTAAAACAACACGCTGAGTTGAGGATAGTATAACTTATGATACCAAAACCCTAATATCATCTCCTTCCACATAGGGGGTCATATAACCAAAGATACCATACAAATCTATAGATGTGTGCTGCTAGAGAGGGGATCATCGCCTTTGTAGAATTGGTCACATCGATACCACAAACTAGATCTTAAAAAATGATAAGATAGAAAGATCCCACCTCGTCCTCACTGGAGGGATTCTATAACTCTATTTGAGATCATCCTATCAATTGGATCTCAATCTTGTACTAATGATGTAATACCGAAAACCCTCATAGTGCAAGGACTAAGGGGACCCACTCAACACTTCTGGTCAAGTAATCACTGACCAAGGCAACCAACACAACATCTCTTATACATCATTTCACTGAGCCCAAACCATTGCCACCATCGCGTTCTATGAGAAAAGACATAGAGGATAGGCTATTTTCTTTTATAATATAGATAACTAATGAAAAAGCGAAATTTCACTACAAAACACCTAGAATGTGACTCATGGGGTCCCAAAAATAGAATTTCTTTCATGTATATAGAATTAGTCGTGAAATTTATGCATTCAAATAAATGTTGGAAATCCACTTACATCGTGTTAATCAAACATCATATAAAGAAGCTACATCCGATACAAGAATCCCCAAATAATAATAATTTGTATTATTAATTTAATTACTACTAATCATGTCAAAAAACACAACCATAAAAAGAGGCTTTAATATTCACAAACTTGTGTAGAATGACCTTTCTCTATGAGAGTAATGTGTGGCCATAGACGACGGGTCAATTAGACACCCGAATTAGTAGTTATAGGGGTTTGAAGTCCCATTGGCCAGTTCCAGCTGCACCAACCCACTCCGGCCAGTCCGCTTCGCTTGGGGAGGCCCGCTCTGGTTGTCCCGGATTTCTGCTCCCTGGACCACGTCCCGACCTATTGCCTCTAGCCCACTCTAGCTAGCTCCATACCCCGCCTCACCTCCTCCCACAAGCCTTCCTCCACGCCCACACTCTGTGCCTCCATGACCACTAGCGGGTTCCACTTACACCTATGGTGGAACGTCCTCTTCACTGTCATACCACCGACATCCACATATAGACCCCCTACGAACAAATATCAATAAATCGCATGCCGATGGTCCTTTTGTGGACCACCCAGAACACCCTGGTGCTCAGAAAATTATTCCCTGACCAGATTCGGAAACCTATGGATGAGATCTATACAAGGTGAGCCTCTTCTCAATGATCAACTGATGAATCAATCAAAAACAAATCATAAACAAGAGGATGAAGATGAAAACCCAAATAATACTTCCATGGGGTAAAATTCAAAATATTTAGGGTCAGATCTATGCTCCGATGCTACTACTACATGATTCGGGAGTGATCGCAGAAAAAATATGAGTCTGAAGGTACATCGTTTCCTTGATTATTCCTTCTTATCATTCATATGTGAATAGGAAGTGGGAGGGGAAAACTCTTCCTCTGTTCACAACATTGGTGAAGGGGGAGGGAGAAATTTAATTTTTTTAATTAATTCCACTACACTTAATATCTCGGCCCTGAATCGACTCCGACCTGACAACTAGCATTGAAGAAGTTTATGTCGTGACTAGGGTAAACCTGAAATTATGAAATCAACCGTGATCTCAGAGATTCAATCTGAGAATACATTCATGATTTAGAAAATATGATGTTAAAATAAAATAATTTTATTTAATAATTTTATTTATGGTTACATCCTCGACAACGTTTTCCATCAAAGGCCTATGCACATAGAGGTTATACCCCGCCTAGAGATAATGGAATGCTCTAGACTCAACTATGGATTTAATATTCTTATCCGAGCTACCATTTAAGAGATAAAACATTCCATCTAATTTTATATTATAAAAATACATAATATATTTATAAAATTTATTCTGGGCGCACCAGGCCATGTATTCACATGCCGTCTCAATGAATAGCGCTAAAAATATATGAATTTTTTATAATTCTAATGAGGCAATGTACGAATCATTAAACCCTCCCCAGCATAATGAGTTTTGTCCTATAAAATAAAAATTATAGCTATAAGGGAAATAGAATGGACTTTAAACTAGGTATCCCTCATCAGCGTGTTCATAATAACCACTACAAATACTCCAAGGGTTTCCATGATGCTAACAATAACATTATTAGGGGAACTATAATAGACACCACACCCATGTCCATATAATCCCAGGATGACATTGTGCAATTGGGAGCTTGTCTTCTCAGCTACAAGTGGTGCGAAACATGAAGCACTTGGTTTCCTGAAGCCATAGGGTCTAGTGGTATTCCACCTCACTAACCTGATACAGTGACCAACAAAACTACTCTAAACATAAATGTCGAAGGGACTAATGCACCAAACCTCGATACTGTCTACTTTGGGAGACACTGATTTGTCTTCCTAGTTTTATATCACTTCTCAACAACGCGTCCAAGTAGAGAAACCATCCCTCATTCCTGGGAGTCCAAAGACATGTCAGCCGAACCATGACCTCCTTAAGTAACTTGCATTCCAATCTAAGGAAGAATACGTGAGTGTAAAAACAAACAAAAAGGGCTTCCTAAGCATAGGCCTTGGTTCTTACCAGGAAATTTCCACAAACATTCCAACACAAAACCCTACCCCAAACACACAAGTCACATGGACACATGCACCACACCTCAACACTATATTATTTGGATAGTATTGAATCTCCTTCAGAGTTTTAGTCATTTCCCAAAATGGGTCTCGATGGGGGAAGGATCCCTCTACCTTGTGCGTTCTATTCTATGAAGATATACACCTTCATAGGGTCTGACCGATGTCCTGGGTCACTCCGAAAAAACCTCAAGAAAAAATTGGAAAGAAAAGAATATCTCCAAACTACTAAAAAGGTAGAAATAACATAGAGTGTACCTCTATACATTCACAGAGCCTCTGGGTCACTGGCCTCAATGGCTTGCTATTGTCCTCACCACCATCCTCCGAATCTCTGATCCTAGCAAGGACCACCTAGGGGTTTTGGTGGAAACTCATACCATCTTCCACCTCACGCTACTAAGCCCTATCCTCATACACGTCCCCCACCTTGAGAACCTCCATGATAGAAATGTTGCCTCTACTAAGGAGGCCTAAAATACCTCTCCCTCTCTGCAACAGGGTGGATTAAAAAATCTCTTGCATGATTTCCCCAACAATCACAAGCATGACACCACCTCTCCTGTGGCAGACCAAAATACTCCTGAGAGATATGATCCTCATATCTTTCATACGGGGATGGCCTCATGAGATGTAGCACACACCTAGACCCCTAATCCAGCCATCAGCAACTAGATACCAAACCAGTTGTCGAGGTATCAACTTACATGTTCCTAACCCTGAAAATTATTGTCTTATCTTAAAGACAGAACTCTACCACTAAGGCCCACTCAAACACTCCAATATTAGTAGTATGGCACAACGACACCACCAACACTATGATCTCCCAAAACAAGCCCTGATTGAAGGTATTTTCTCGGAAGAAAAGATCATGAACCCTACCCATGGAGTAATGAAATAGGTTTGTGAACCTCGATGAGTTCTCCGCCATGGTCCATATCTTTTGTTAAAGGTGCAGAAGCTCCTGGATATGCACAACCCTCTACAAGTTGACATAAAACTTCTCCCTAAAGAGTAGATCAAACTCTACCCATGAGAGCATCTTCTCATTATGGGTATGCATCATAAGACTACACCAGTGCCTGACGGAACTCTTAAAATGTAATTTTTAGGACTACCAATAGATTGGGAGGTGTGATTACAAAGTGAAAAATGCATGGGATTTCCATGAGCCATTCACCAGTTACCAGGGGGATTGGTTCACCTTAGAACCTCATAGATCACTACTTTTGGAACTCCTACAACACACACATCCTGTATGCATCCTCATCCTGCACTGTCGGCACAACCTAATTATTGATAGGTGGTGGCTCAACTAGAGGACCACATAGAGTTATAGCCTCAAAACCTCTATCCTACATTGAAGCCTCACAACAGGGCATATCATTTCCCCAATCCCACCCTAGAACCCTGTCTTGATGTCTTAATGGAGTAATCTGGAACGAACATCAATATGCACAATGATCAATGAGTATATATTGAGATTTCACTCATGAAGGGAATGGAAAACCCAAAAACTAGTCCTATATGATGCATGTACCATTACTTATCTACGAATAGTGTCTAAATTTCCCGAGTCAAAATGTAGGTTATGATAATGTTGGTTAATGGATACATCTGCCACCACACTAACACTGGAGTCCCTAGACTGAAATAAAAACTCGAAACACTATAACATTGTCACCATGAAACCCAAATCAGGATCAAGACAACTTTACCATAGTGGAACCAACCGCTCTAATTCTAGTTTTTCATGACCTCACCCAACAGGGCTCGAGTAACAACTCCCCAAGCCCCCATCGAATAGGCTAGGATATGATGACTACTGTCATGTAGGATGTCAAACACATGGGAGGCCTTATCCTATCATACCATTTTGTATACATCCACATAAAACTTCATAAAAAATTGTTGAGATATATATAACTGAAAATAAATGCATGCATACATCAATTAACAACTAGAGTAAAACAAAAGAAAAAAAGGAAAAATAGGGCCCACCAAAAGAAAACAGAAAATGTGTCCAACCTAATACGATGGAGCGGATAAATGTCAAATGAACCCACTAAAAAACTCCTCACCCCATCTCTGATAAACACCCTGGTCGTTCTAGCTTACTATGATCCACATGAGCTGGGTTATCCTGGGACTCCATCGAAAGGCCTATCATCTGCACATGATAGCAGACATGTGTGGGAATCACTCATGTAGGGGTGAGTATAAAGATACTCAATAGGCACTCAAAATCCTCAAAAAAAGATTAGGGTGAAACTGAAAGGAAAAATTCAGATCTGCCCAGCTATAGAAAACCCAAATGAGAACGAATCATCATCTTGAAACCATCCTCTTCTAAATGTGACTAGTCATATCATACCACTATGTATGTCATCGAATAAGTTACCACACCACAAGGGAAACCCAAGAAAACTCCAAATATACTAGTCTCAGGAACCAAGCCTCATGAGGTTATGACCTCATCGACATCGACATATTCTACTTAAGGCTCCAAGGAAAAATATAAAACCAGAAGAACACACTTCACGAGATTTTTCATCCTAGATGACAGTCTTTTGGGAGGTACACTCAATCAGTTCTCACACCACCATCCTAGATGGACCATCTGAGAGAACACAATCATTAGATATCATTGATAAGAACATCACACTAAAACTCAGGCGAAAAAATCTTCAGATAGGGTGTCACTCCTACGGATCACTATGGGATACTATAACCTAATATGGTAAATAAAAGCCATAATTGAAAAATAATTACTCTAAGGATCTCTTGGGGGACACAAAAAATAGATTAGATGTTCTACAGATTACATTACTCAGATTGTGGATATTTTCCCATGTATAGGTGGTCACAACAATGCTGAAAACCATGTCTGGTATAAATTACGAGTTAGGGGATCGTACTGATAATACCACACACCCTACTGATACTAGACATTGAGTAGGGGATCATATAAACAATTATACTAAAAACTTACTATCAATACCCCCTATATAGGAGATCATATACCCCAAGATACTAAAAACCCTATAGATATGTCCTTCTAGATAGGTGATCACCTCCCATTTATAGTTGGTCACATCGATACCAAGAAATTGATCTAGGGAAATGATAATCTAAAGAATCCCTCCCAACCCTCACCTGAGGGATGATACAACTCTATCCAAGAACATTCTATAGAGGGGATCTCGATGTTGTACCAAGGATTTTATACAGAAAACCCTCATAGTGTAAGGACTAGGGTACCCATTGAACCCTTCTAGTCAAGAAGTCACTTACCCAAGTGACCCAAAAACATAACCTACACACTAAATTTTCTAGAAAAAACCTATGGCCACCATTTCATTCTACGCGGAAAAAACCATAGGGTAGAATATATACTTGCCAAAAACTGATAACCAATGAAAAGGTCAATTTAAATGAAAATGGCTAGACTGGACCCATGGGGCCTGAACCATGATTTTTTACACTCCCGAAATCAGCAATGAACGTATGAACTAAAATTAGGGTCACAATTCTGCTAACGACACATCAATCAGACATCAGATGTTAGAGATATGTCTGATACAAGAATCTCCAAAAAATAATAATAGTAATTTATATTATTATTATTATTAATCATAGGCATTTCATGAATCCCAAAAAAAGAATTATAATTTCTAAAATGGTATAGAAAGATCCATCTCGATGATAAGAATGCCTGGCCATAAAGAACATGACAACCAAACACTCAGATTAGAAGTTACATGGGTTTGAAGTTCCTATGACCCAATCTAGTTAGAT
Organism: Viscum album; assembly: GCA_963277665.1. NCBI lineage: Eukaryota > Viridiplantae > Streptophyta > Magnoliopsida > Santalales > Viscaceae > Viscum > Viscum album. Next base: position 292,003,164 of record OY728132.1, read on the forward strand.
TGGCTCGCTTCGCCGGAGCCAACCCTCTCCGGCCATCCTGGATCATCTCTCCACGGCCCACACACCAACTGTGCTCTTCCTGGACTGTCGCTAGTGGACTTATCTTGCTGGATCCAAACCCCATGTGCCCCATGCCGCCTTGGACAATCAGTGCTCTGCCGCACCGGTGCCCCATGCCACTGCTCGCTCCTGCGGCGATACCAACTATTCATAGATGGAACACATCCATACGTATTTAGGCCGCCGCCAGGCCGCCGCAAGATTGTGGTCTTTATGCAGACCATCGGGAACCCCCTGGTGCTTAGAAAAATATTTTGAGACCAGATCTGGAAAGCTCAAGATGATATCTACCCTGACTCAGCCTCCACTCAAATATCCATCGACGATTGAAAAATCAAAATGAAGTATAAACAAGGGGAAAAAGATAAAAAAAAATCTAAATACATCATGGTGAAACAATGAAGCAACAGGGTCAGATCTGTACTCTAATAGTACTGCTACACTATCTTAGAGTGATCGGTATCAAAATCTAAGTCTGACGGCACAATGTTTTGTCGATTCAGCCTCTTGATTGATCATTGTAGAAGAGGAACAGGTAGGGGGTTTCTTCTCCTATGTGAGCATCAAATAGAAAGTGGGTGGAAGTTATTTAATTTTTTTAGTTAAGTCCCCTCCACTTAATATCCTATATTGGACTTGCCTCCGACCCAACAACTAGTTTTGACATTGTTTATGTCATGCCGAGGGTAAACATGACGTTCTAAAACTCAATAGTGGTCTTTGAAATTTGATTCGAGACTTCCTTAAAGAGTTATTAACTATGAAAACAAAAATGAAATAATTTTATTTATTTATTTTATTTACGGTAACACCCTCGATAACATTTTCCACTAAATCCTCCAACAACAAAAGTTATACCCTGCCTATGGTAAATGACATGCTCCAAAATCAATTGTGGACTTAGTTTTTGGATTTGAGGTAATATTTAAGAGATAACCTATTCAATCTGAATGCATAATATAAAAATTCTTAATATTTTTATAAAATTTATTTTTGGGAACACCGTGCCATGAAATCGCATGTCGTCTTAGTTCCTAGGATTAGAAATATATGTAGAAATATTCTAAAGTCTTACAAGGAAATGTCCAAGTCATTACATTTAATAATTTATCAATCAAAAAGGTAGTAATTCTAAATGGTTTAGTGGAGGAAATACAATGGTTCAACATTTCATAACATTTAAAAAATTAGAATATGAATGGATCCTTATTCAATGAAGGACGCACTAGTAAAAAAAGTATTTTAACGTCACCTGTTTCAGGTCGGTTTAATAGAACCGACAAGAAAATCTCTGAAATTTGATTTTTCATGTCGGTTATTAAATAACAGACTTGAAATATCATTTATGTTGATTTTTTATGTGGGTTATTTAATAACCGACATAATAAATCAATATTCCCTGATTTTTCAAACCAGTTCTTATAAGAACTGACGTCAACAATAATGTATAATGACTTTTTACGCCGGTTATTTAATAAAGGACGTAAAAAATGTTTACAATCATGTATTTTATTTCCCGAAATTCGATTTCATAGGTTGTGGAGCTCAAAAATATTTAAGGATCAAAAGTTATGGCCATCAGAAGTTGATTATCCCTAAACGGAGTCTTAGTTAAATACAAATTTAGAGGATCATAACATTTGATCTGTAACTCCATTTGAGCTCTATGTCCTATCAAATCGTAGCTTATGAAATGAACTACATTTTTAGGAATTTTTAAAGTCATAAATTAAAAAAATGACATTAAAAATGATTTAATAATTTAGATAATTTCATAAGCATCGATTTGATATGCCAAGGAGATCAAATGGAGTTATGGATCAAAAGTTATGGCCATTGGAAGATGATCATCTCTAAATGAAGTCTTAGAGATGGCCAAATATAGAGGACCATAAATTTTTATCTGTAACTCTGTTTGAGCTCCATGACCTATCAAATCGAAGCTTGAGAAATGAACTACATGTTTTAAGACATTTTTAAGGTTGGTTATTAAATAACCGACGTTAAAATGTCATTATAATCTACCTTTTACATCTCTTCTTATAAGAACCGACGTAAAAAAATGGCAGGAATTGATTTTTCATGTCAGTTATATAAAAACTGATGTGAAAAATCAGTGAAAATTTCAATATTCTTCACGTTGGTTATCATAAAACCGACGTGAAAGTTGATTTTAATATCCCACCAACACGGGATTTCAAATTTTTACAAAAAGTTTCAATTTCCACGTCGGTTATTAAATAACTAATGTGAAAAAAGTCATGAAGATTGATTTTTTGCGTCGGTTTTTATATAAATGAGGGGAAAATGAGAATTTTTTTTAATATTTTTCATGTCGGTTATCATAAAAACTGATGTGAAAAATGATTTTAATTTCCTGCCGACGTGGGATTTCAATTTTTTCACAGCGTGGGATCAAAATTTTCAGTTGCCGCAAAATTTTTTAATACCAGATTTTATTTTTCCATTTTATCTATATGGTTTCATTATACAATATGTTTAATCTAATAATCCTTTGATTCAACCATTATCATTCCACCGACTCAACCCATTTGATCGTCAAGATGAATCCACTATTTTTTCTTTCCGTTATCTTGTCAAGGTATTCATAATTATGTTTCCATAATATATGTTTTGTTATGATTAGATTTCTTAATTTATATAACATTTAATTATTTGGATTCACTATTTCTTCATAGTATCATGGTAAATCGAAAAATCCTCATTCGGATTCTAAATGTTCTTCTCATAGGAAGCATTGGTTGGCTCATTCGATCTTTCCCTGGAAAAATATACATCAAACTTCTAATGGTCATAACTTTTGGTAAGTAGCTCCGTTTGAGCACTATGACCTGTCATATCGAAGCTTGAGAAATTATTTACAAAATGAGAAACATTTTTAACATCATTTTTTTAAAAAACGACATTAAAAATGACTTTTAACATCAGTTATTTAAAAATTGATCTAAAAATGGCCTTTAAATTAGGTTTTTAACGTCAGTTTTTAAATAAACAATGTTAAAACGAGTGTTTCAATGCAATTTTTTTTGTATAAAATATGGTCTTTCATGTCAATTTTTTAGAAATTCACGTGAAAAATAATTTAATTTTTTTAAAATTCGGTTATTAAATAACAGATGTTAAAAAACAGATTTTTACGTCTGTCTCAATAACATTGCCATAATGTTGCTACAAAACCAACGTTAAAATGAAAAAAGCGACGTAAAAAATAATTTTTGTAAAATTGAGGAATAACAATTTGAGTCTATATACATCATTAAAAAATAATGGAGTTAATTATATCTAAGTCAATGATATCTCAATTTTTATTATATTTATTTTTCTTTTAAGAGGTCATATTAATACACCTTTTTATATAATGTGTTCTTATAAAATCACTATTTTTATAAACCATTTTTTGTTTTAATCTATAAGTATTTTGTGTTATTTTATTAAATTATTACGCATACAAATGTAATAGGGCAAAAATATTGGTAAAATCCTTCTTCATATAAATCAGGTGGTTTTCAATATAATTTCATATAGGTAACATGGAGTTTTTGAATGTTATATAAAGATAATACATTATTTAGATAACTTTCATAGAGGTGGATCGTTAATTTTAAAGAATATTTAAGGGTTACTAAGTGTTGCGAAAAGGTAAGCAAGAGTTGGGTAAGGGTATCTCATAAATTTTAATGTTTTCATAAGGGTATGTCTGAACATATACATTTATTGGGGTAAAACTCTTTAACAATTCATGATAACTATATGTTGCATAAGGGTAACACCATGTTACCCTAAAACCATTCCCTTTTTGAAGAAAATGTTATTTTACCCAATATTCACATTTTTCATTGACTAGTTTGAACCAATAAATGTGAATTAATGATTATAAAATATTAAAATCATGGAAATAAATTATTTAACTCATTGAAAATTCATAACTCATATTATCCATGATATTAAATTATTTACTTTTAGGATTCAATTAAGATAAAAATTAAATAGTTTATTTAAATTGAGTATTTTATCCCTAAAAATCTAAACCCCACATGTTCAAAAATACTTTGACCATGTTTTCCTCATTTTTGGTTATTATATTGAGTCTGGGATGTCCTACAATTCCCTTTTGAAAGATTGGAAAATCCTTCTTCAGAAAATATGAGTTTTTGGTATGGGTTGTAGGAATGGTAGAACCCTATTCATCTCTCTTCTTTGGGATGTATAGTTATAAAAGAATAATTCCTGGTAGGAATTTTAATTTTTACCTTCTCTATATTCCATGTATAATTTATTAATTTATCATGATTAATATTTATAGAAATATTTTAATTCTTAAATTGTAGTAACATGGAATTGCCAAATAATAATAATAAATAATTAAAACATTCATATCACGAATTATTTTGGATAGATAAAATATTATTCCATGTGATTTTATAATTATTCTTCGAGTAATATATGGTTAGAATATAATATATATTAAAATAAAAATTTTGGATTAACTAAAAGAGTGAAATATATCATCATATATAAAGTTTTTTATTTATTGAGAAATAAAATAATCGAATTGTCTCTAAGAATCCTTGGCAGGCGTTATGAAACAACTAATAAACATAGATGATTTTGGTGATGATTCCTTGGAGAATCATGACGTTTATGTCAAAAAAAAATGAAGTAGGAAGTTCTTTACCTCATAGAGTTCATTTATATGATCATTATAATTATATGATATTATGTTTTGTTATTCTAAGATCATGATGATTTGTTGACTTGTGTCAATGTTTTAGATATTATTTTCACACTCACGATATTCTATGTATTCCACTTTAAGATATGAATTATTATCATGTTTTATAAATGTTATATATTTTAGTATTATTCTATGTATAGTACCAGGTTTATAGTTATACCTATCATGGATTAGGGGTCATAAAGGGTGGGGGTGTTTATACTTTAGATATGACAAGATGATAGGATTTGGAAAGATAATGGGGCATTTTGGACTAGTGCATCATGACTTGGTGGAATGGTGGTCTATATGATCTGACCTGTGAGGTGAAGATGGGGATATATTGTCCTTGTAACCTGACATGAGAGATAGGAATATGTAACGATAGACTTTTATTGTTTGAACTATGGGAATAAGTCTAGTAAAACATTTGTGTATCCTCATGCTGGTACCTATGTTTGTGATATTTCCATTAATTCATAGATGTTTTCCAGCATGGTGTAGAAGCCGGTACTTTTGGGGTTCATTGGGGATTGGTTAGTGAATAAACACTAAGAATGGCTTGTTTTCATGTGTGCGATATTATTTATTTATGTACGAAAATGTCCAAGGTTACCTTTATATGTTATATGTTTCATTCTATGGGTTATATGGTAATAATTTGATTACAAAAGGGTAAGAAATGAGATTATATTCATTAATGAGTATTTACTACATCCTAAATGTGAAAAGTATTACTTTATGATAAAGTATTCATGGTTTAAATGTTTTCACAAGACTAATAGTTTTCTTTCTTTATATATCCTTTAAAAATATTTTTATTCTCAACGGATGTTTTTAAATGTTTTTCATAGTACTTAAGGGAGAGTAAATTCAATGATGGGATCAATGAAAAGTTATGATGATCAAAGATGAAAATAAAGAATATTTCATTTTATAAGTTTTTTTGGGGAATAAATGGATACTATTTGAAGTTACCACATAATGTTTCCATGGGTTTGTTATGTATTTATTTATGGCATAATTATCTAGTTATATAAATTTGAAAAGATCCCCAATGTGAAATACAGAAAATCTGTGACTTAACTAAAGATTATGTAATGTTTAACGTATGGTCCTTATAGGTTGCATCAGAGTAATGGCTTAGATAACTTTAGATGTTAGGATTTTATCTAGTTGTAGGTTAATGATACTATATAACCAAGAGAGTAATTATCATTTGGAATTTTTTTTGGGTATTATGGTAAATTATGTTTATTGGATAAAAACCTAAACAAATGATATATAAGATTTTGATGGATTAGAGTTTTATTAAAAACTTTATATCATATTTACCCAATGGAATATTATTTTATTAATAATTAATTTAATTTTTATGTGATGATTATTTTCATTAGATTAAGGTGCATTTATCAAGATGTAAGGAAAGAGATATTTCAGAAAATTATTATCCATCCCCGATGATTTAATCATTACTTTTATAAAAAAATCTGGTTCGAATAATTTTGATAGCTTATTGATTATTCAAATCACTTGTAATAAATTGGGTAAGTTATCCCACACATAATAATTTATGAAACAATTTTATGGGTCATGGTATCTTTATCATATGATTTCAAGATCTCAACTCATACAAATATTTGTAAAGATGAAATAAAAGAAGTGGTGTGAATGTTTAATTTATTAATAAAACATGCTAAAAGAAAAAAGGAACATTTATAAGATTATGAAATTTGGATTAATGGTATTGATTATCTTTTTATCCATAAAGTATGATACATGGTATTATTGATATTTATTAATCGTGATGATATAATCCCTAAATTTTATTGTTAGGAACAATGTATTAAGATACAAGGTGGAAATGAATAGTAAATGTAAAATCATGAATGTTGAAATATTAAGATGTATATGTATAAAGGATTTAATAGTTATTGTATACTTAAGGGTGTGGAAATGAATAAATGTATTAATACTCTATTGATGATGAAGGTACTTTTGAAGAATTTTTTAGCTGTGTAATATGGGATCCTATAGTCTTTTATGATAAAATGTTATTTGAGGAATAATTCTCTTTTTTGGACACAATTAAAAAGTTATGGATAACCTTTAGTGTGAATTTGATATTTTATTTTGAGGAAATTATTTTTTATTAAATTTTTGGATGAAAAATGAAAGTTACGAGCCAAACTTCCAGTTAAAAACATGTTATGGTTATTTTGTTGGATTTCATCAGATTTTAGGAGTGTTATAAGAATGATATAGCTTTATAAAATGCTTAAATAATAGTATGGGTGAAAACATGTGATGTCTGGCGAAGCCCTTGGAATCAAACCCAAACCCGAAGGGCGACAAGGGTTAATCACTTACCACTAGCCTAGGTGAATTCCTTGGTTAGTATGAATTTTTTTATGTAAAACAATTTATGGAATTATAATTAATTTATTTTTAGGAACATATTTTTTATCAAATGGATTTACCTGGTATTGGAAAATGATTTATAGATTACGTGATGAATATTATTTCAGATGACATTTATTATTTTTGAATTTTTTTTGATCTAGGAAAATAGAGTACTGGATGATTTTATTTGACAAGTAAATGATGAATTATATTGTTTATGAATAAATGATGTACTTATGGTGATTTGAGTAATTTATAAAAGAGGATTGTGTATCTTGATGATTATTATAACAATAATTTTTGGCGTGACATCAAGATTACTTGAATTCATTTTAAGATAAATGTTAAAATTTTTCTTGGAAGACTATGTGATCACATACTTATGAATTTTGTGTTTTAATATTAGAATGTATTATTTTGAGGAATTGTAAAGTTATTTATTTATTTAATCATCTTTGTTGAACTTTGTGTATCAATGTTCAATTTTAGAGATTAATGAAATTTTTTATCATATAATGGTTTTTTTACATTTGATGTAATAAAATGATACCAATGTGTTTTTTATCAAATATCATGACTGTTAAATTAATAAATTAGAAAAGGTTAAAAGGTTTAAAATCACACAAATGACATGTTTTGTTAAATTTTTTTATTCCTACTTCCATACAATGTGTATTATGAAAAAAAACTTCTCCAAATAATAACTAAGATATATATTGATTTCAAATAATTAATTTACAAAGTTACAGAGTAGAAAAATATTACATAAATTCTAAAATAATTTTTTTTCACATTTCATGAATTACTGATTTTCATCCCACAATTATTATTCATGATTAACTTGATGGTTAACTTAGTGATATATATTTGACTTTTTGGTCATGTATATTTTAGATAGATGTACGTTGATAAACATTATCTGAATATTTTAAAAGGAAATGTAAAAAATTGAAGTTGACTATAAGGTTTTATTACAGAGATGTATATTAGAGAATAAGTTATTCAATAGAATTTTAAATTAAAATCTGATATGAAGAAATTGGTGTTTGAAAATGTCTTTATGTATAGTTCATTGAAGGTGAATGAATTTTAGGAAGAGAGGTTTTTACAATACCCACCATAAGAGAACAACCTCACCTGCATGATTTGAATAATAGTATATATTTTATTCCATATATTAAAAATAATAAGGATATTCATAGGAATTTTAAACTAACAATTGAAAACATATTCATATTAGATACAGATAACAATCCATTTGTTGTTGCTTTCAAGACCCCATTTTATGAATAGTTATTTGTAATTACTAAAATAATAAATGGCATTGTATAATATATATACAATTGGCCAAGTATATGTATAATATATTTTTATAGTTTTATAATTAATTATAATATATTAGATACAAAGGTATCAAGAATATAAATAGTGCATAAAAACAATGTTTTGAGGGTCACCATATCATGGTTTTTTTTCATGGGGTTGTTAAAAATCTTCCATTGTAATAATATTGGGATGATTTTTTATATCATCCAATCAATATACCTATAATTATTATAATTTTTATTTATCTTATTTACATATCATGTAATAATTTGTAGACATATAATTTATTATAAATGAAGTTTAATAATTTTGAAATCAGCAAGTTAGTAATTCGGTGTGTTATAGTGGGGTAAATCCAATGGTTCACCATTTCATAATATATAAAATGTTATAATATCAAATCATCCTTATTTAATAAATGAAGACTCTACATTTGAGTTTATGGAAATCATTTAATAAAAAAGGAGTTCATTATATCTATGTTTATGTTCCCCCAATTTTTATAATTTTTATTATATTTTAGAAGGGTGTGTTAACACAACTTTATATAGAATATTTTATTATAACATGACTATTTTTATCGACATTTTTTTGGATTTTATTTATATGTATATTTTGTTATTTGTTTTAAAATATTTAATATTACATATGGAATAGGGCTTACATAATTGTAAAATCCATCTACCTATACGTCTGATGGTTTATAAGAGTTTCATATAGGTAACACAGTCTTTTTAATGTTTATAAAAAGTTAAGTCCTTATTTATGCAAGTTTCATAGAGGTATCCCATTAATTTTAAAGAATGTGTATGTGTACCTATGTGTTGCGTTAAGGTAAGCCTGAGTTGGGTAATGGTAACTTCTAAATTCTAAATTTTTCATAAGGCTAAGTATGAATATAAAACCTATATTAGGGTAAAACATCTTAACCTTTCATGATATTAATATATTCCATAAAGGTAATACCATGTTACCCTTACCCAATGCCATTTTGAGAAAAAAGTGATTTTTTTCTCATATATTATTCTTTTATTGCCAATTTTAATCTTATAAATGTTTATGGATAATTTTAAAATATTAAAATCTTGTAAATAATTTATTCAAATCATTTAAAATTCATCACTCATATCATCAAATATTTTATATTCTATTTGGTATGATTTTATTAAATAAAAAATTAAATATTGAATTTAAATTGAGTTTTTATCTCTGCGAACCAGAACACCATATTATTTTATTAAAAATAATCAAAAAAAATTTCCTCATTTTTGGTTATTAACTTCTGTCTGGGAAGTCCAAGAATTACCTTGTTCAAGATTGGCTAAGCCATCTTCATACAATAATAGATCTTCTTCTAGATTGCCGGAATGATAGAACCTTCACCATCTCTCCTCTTTTGGGTGTAGAGTTAAAAAAGAATAATTCCTGGAAGAAATTTTTATTTTTACCTTCCTTATATGCCATGTAAAAATGATAAATTTTCCATGATTAATATTTATAGAAATATTATAATTATTAAATTTTAGTAAAATGGAATTATCAAATAATAATAATAATAAATAATTACAACTTTATTATCATGGATAATTTTAGAGAGATAGAATTTTCTTCCATGTGGTTTTATAATTATTCTTTGAGGATGATGTGGTTAGAATATAATATGGATTAAAATAAATATTTGTAATAAACTAGAATAGATGAATATATTATCACATGTAATGTTTTTTTATTAATTTTGGTAATAAAACAATTGAATTGGTTCTATGAATCCTCAGTAGGAAGTATGAAATGACTAATACGAAGACATGATTTTAGTAATGATTCCATGAAGAACATGGATGTTGATGTCAAAAACATTGAGGTTGGAATTTCATTACTTCATAGATTCCATTTATATGATCATTATAATGATATGATATTGTGTGCTGTTATTCTTAGTCTATGCCAATTTGATCAGTTGTGTTATTGTTTGAGATCGTATTTTCACATTCATGATATTATATGTGTTCCTATATATGATATGGCCAATTTACATGTGTTATACTGGGTATATATTTTATTATTATTCTATGTATAATACCTTGTTTGTGTGTGTACCCATTATGGATTGGTGGTCTTATAGGGGTAGTGTGTTTAGACGCAACCAAGTAAATGAAAATTGGACAAGGGTAGATTTTCAGGCATCATGGACTAGTGTGGCCATACTTGAGGAACTGGTGTTCTAGGTGATCTGACCTATGAGAAAAACATGGGGAAATATACTCCTTGTAACCTGACATGAATGATAGGAATATGGAATGATAGACTATTATGGTATGAACTATGGGACTAAGTCATATAGAGAAATTGAGTATCTTCATGCTGATACATATGTTTGTGAGATTTCATTGAACTCATATATGTTTTTAGCATGGTGCTGAAGCAAGTACTGATGGTGTTCATGGTGGATTGGTTAGTGAACAAACACACACAATGGTTTGTTTTCATTTCGGTGCATTTAATTATAATCATGTATTAAATTCTTATTATTGTCAACTCATGTTAAAGACACATTGGTTGTGTCTTACTAGGTTTTATTTCACATTCCCAACATTGGGATCTCAATGGGTATAAAAACTTCATATATATGGATCTAGGAAAGAAAAATGGGACCATGGATGATGGTTGATCTGAGGAGGTCCTGGAGTTGAGAGAGGTACTATGATGTATTATGATGGAATTTGTAGTTTGATTTTTAATTTATATTCATACTTTATACTTTGGTTTGTAAAACTATACAGGGAGACTATTTATTATTTATTATGACTTGTGTTCCATTAGATATTACATTATGATGTAATATATTTTTATTTGTTATTACAATTTTTTATCATTATTTTTGATGTCGGGAATTAATACATAGGGTATAGTCTCCCAACTAATGGACTTCATACCCTCACTACTAGTTTGAAGCCTCTTGCATAAAGAGTGGTGCACATGAGGTATTGTGTCTCTCTAAATCAAACTCGTGGGGTTCAGGTTAAGACATTAAGAAATGGAATCAAATAACAATTTTATTTTCTATTGAAATACCTAGGACATGGTATATAGGAGATATATGCTTGAGACTCGTGTAGGGAAGTTTCTATACTGCTGGCCAGCTCATACGTTACAGACCTCTAAGTTACCATTGATGGGATTATTTTTAAATATTAAAGAGTATTTTTTTGAGTTCATATATTTATGTTTGAATTAATTAGTAGAAATTGATCATGCTATTATGATTTATATATATTATTGTGATTAATGTGATGGTCTGAAGAATCTTGGTCATTGCTAGGATGGATATACCTTGGGTTGTGGGTACCCTCTTAAGGAAACCTTTGTGTAATCCCTTAGACTGATTAGGATATATAATAAATATTCAAAATCATTACTTCATGTTCCAAAATATTCCACCTCAATGAAGCATGACTAGACCATTTAGTAGAGGAAACAATAGTACTCTTTTAAGGAAGTGCATTCATGTTCCACAACAAATTTTACTAGAAAATTTTCATGTACCTATGAAAATGATTCATTTAGAAGGACCACATATTTTATGAGTGTTTCACTTAGTTTCTTACTATGTAATGGTTGTTACCAAGTCTATAGTTGACCGTGCATGAGATTTTAATCTCCAACAATTTATATATTTTCATGTAACTAGAATCCCTCAAGAAGTAAAGGTTTGATACATATTGGAGAGAGGATCATTAATTGGATATAAACATTAGAGGTTCTATATGTTGTTCTTATAACCATTAAGATGTAAATATTTACGAGGAAATTATGCTTAAATTTGGGATATTTTAGGGTCTCATGTGTTTAATATTCAATGATATTTTATTTGAGGTGTTGTTATTGGAAAAAATGAATCTGTATCGAGCATAATAGTTCATGGAGATTCATTAGTGGATGATGACAATGTATTCTTACATTAAACATTTAATGGAGTTTCTATTCTTCCAAACTATATTGAATTAGGATGAAACATATAATGTTATGAAGCTTGAAATTAGCATTTAGCTATAGTTGAAAAACTAGTTTATGAAGTTATACTTATCATATTATGATCAACTTCTTTGTAAGGCCCTGAAAATCAAGAAGGGTTTAGACAAGGATAGTGGTGTATGTCTTCTTCTATATTTTAGTAGTATTCCTAGTGATACGTTCATTGGTATGAATAGGAAGGCAGATGATTCACGTTAGAGCGGTGGAGGAAAAAAAGAGCTAAAAATATGAACTTCCGCACCTTTTGTAGGGTAAGGTGGCCCTCACTACTTCCAACAGGGAAAATGGGGGAATTTCTGTACATTGTGACCAAAACCTCTTTTAAACTAACTGTAGTTCAGCATGATAGGGAATATGTTTCGTTTATTCTCAAAATAATCAAAAATAATTCTCATTAGGGTTTTAGGAAGACATAGCATCAATGCATGAGATAATTTGAGGTCCTCAGTAGTAGGCTTAGACCATGAAAACCTGGACTGGTAATGCCTTTTAGGTGCAGGGTCGAAGAGATGAGAAAGACTGTTTTTATGCAGTGTACCAGAATCTAGAAGATGGTGGTGAGAGACTGTATACTATAAGAGGTACGATATTGATCACTTCTACATTATCGACTACTTTTTTAGACACTAATGACTTCTATTCCATTATATCTACTGATGTTTTTGTTGGACATGACCTAGAAACAAAGTTATCCTCTAAGTTGCTTTATCATTCTACACTATTGGGAGAAAATGTGGTGTAACATACCATGAAATTATTGAATAAGATTATTAAATATATATTAATATTTATTAATTAGATATTAATTTTACTTTAAAATGGATACTATGTCTGATAGCATAACTAAAACATAACAATGTGTTTCTATGAAATATTACGTTTCATAAAATACTAAGCTATACAAAAAAATTATTAGTAATATTATTCTTTTAATTTATATTTATCTCATATAAATTATATTAGATGGAATGAAATATATTAAATAAATTATGAAAATAGGGTTTCCAATTGTTTATATAATAATTTATTTGTTATAAAATTAATTAGAAATTTAAATAAAGGCTAATTGAATATAAAGTATTTGTTTTTATGAATAAAAATTTGAGTTCAAATAGGTGTGTTTATAAAATAATAAAATCACTACATTTGGATAATATTAATAAGATATAAATTCAATTGGATGGTTAGTTTTCATATTATATGTATTTTAGAACGTATATAATAAGAAATTCAATTTTATATATAAAATGAATTATTTTTTAGAAATAATTTTTACCACCTTTTGACGGATAAACCATCATAAATATAGATTTTTTCACTTTTATAAATTATATTTGAAAAAATAAAATTTTTATTCATAACTACTTTTTCATCTAATTTATTTATATAGTTAGGTTAACCTTTTAATTAGTTTGAAAGTGTAATTAGTTAATGTTTTTATTATTTAATCCAATTTAAGTAATTGGAATAAATTTCTCATATTTATTAAGTATAAAAAATTGATATTTTGAGCGTCTCATTACCAGCTTTCTGGCCACACCTGAAGTGTTAGTGTTAATCCTAATTAACCACTTTTGTGAATTGAATTTTAAAAAAAAGGAAATACATGGTTGGAATTAGTATAAAAAATTTGGTCCAATAGGATCAAATTAATTTTCAGTTAATATTAACTTTAGTATTTTATTCGCCATGGTTAATGATAAATAGGATAATTAAAGGTATAAATAATATTATAATAATATAAAATTAACTAATCATTTATTAATATTTAATTGGATGATTTTTTTCTTTCACAAATCAACCTTATTCAAAAATTATAACCAATTTAAATCACTTGGGTAATAAAATGACATTTGTTATATTTTATTTAAAGATATGTATAAAATTTCTTACTCTAATTTTTAATAAGTAAAACAATATTAATATGGGGTAATATAAATGGTATCTTAAACAATAAATATTCATTATAAATCTATAAATATTATATACATCAATATAATTTATTTATAACTTTTATACATTAAATAAATAATTTTAATTATGACACAATGTGATGAAGTAACAAATTTATTAAAGGAAGAATCAAATAAATGATATTAATAATATTAAAATAGGTATAAATTGAAATATTTGTGCACTCAAAAACTTTTATATATTACATTGAAATGTTATTGATAATTTAATTATTTTAAAAGTGATAAAATTTTTCTGTTTGTTTTAAAAATTCAAGTAATAAATAGTGTCAAATGGACATTATTCATATCTTAAAAGAAAAAATATTGAATTAAATGATATAAAATTCATAAAAATATACTAAATTATAAAAATGTTTAGATAAGTCTGAAAATTTCATTAATGACTCATTAATTATTAATTTAACATGTTATGGTAATTATTTTTAACTCTAAAATTGTAAATTACATAAAAAAATGGTAAGGTATAAAAGTTTTAAAACATAAAGATAAGGATTAATGAATATACAAAAATATTATAATTTTTATTATATGAATGGATTTAGACCCATAATAATCATATATTCTAATTAAATCAATTGGGGCCCATATTTAATATAAAATGAACTTATATTAATTTAATATTTTTTTTTATTTCAAGAGGTCGGCTTCCCTTTCCTATAAAAAGGCATTATTCAGTTCTATTCCTCACAGTTAAAAAACCTTTTTAGTTGGAAAATATCTACTTAAAAACCTTCCAATAACCCGTAACCACATTCTTGAATCCTTATTTTTGGCATAAAACCCTTCTTAGAGGAGTTAAGGTGTTATGAAATGTGATAATTCAAAAGAAATGTAGTGTTTTTAATTGTTTCTATATTATTTCGTCTCCCACATCATTCATATCTCCTCCAAACATGTTGAGATAATAAATAAATTATCTTAAATATTATTATATTTTATTATGTTAATATCATCACTGAAATCTATCTCCACATCCTTTAAATGGGAAAGGAAATAATCATTCATGTGTATGTGTGGACAATCACCACTACGAACCAATATAATTCATTTCCCATTAATGACCCTCATGAATTATTATAATGATGGAATTAATTTTCATATGTTATGTTCATTACATATTAATCATTATTAGATAACAATAAACTGAAAATTTTCTTACTTTCCTTTCACATAAAAACGATAACATCATTCGTGCATAAGTGTGAACTATAACCTCCACAAAGTGATGCGATTTTCTATTCACTACATTACCTGAATGATATATATAAGTATATTAAAATGATTAATATGATATTAATTATTATATTATCATTATATAAATTTAAAATAATAATTACCTTATTTCCATAATGATCAATGAAAAATGAAAAGGTTACTCATGTGAACATATGTCCTACCATCTCCATGATTTGAACGTTGTTCATTTTTCAAAACTATAAAAAATGATTTGATTTAAAGTATAGTTAATTTTAAAAATTGATAATTAATTCTTCAGTATTATTTTGTAAATTATGGACTAATTACTATATGGATAATTCACACCATACGACGTTCATTTTTGAAATCATGTACCGAATATTGACAAAACATCCGACATGAATTGAAATCATTTATAATTGTTATAACATTATAAATAAGTGATATAAAGGGAATAAAAAAAATTCAAAATTGTTCTAAATAAATTATAAATTAACCTATTTTTATTATTTAAGAATATAAACAATTTACGAGTTGAATCAGATTCAATTTCAGGGACCTCGTCTCAATATAATTTCATTGAGGAATATTTTGAAGTTATAATCCACCCTCTTTTATAATGTGTATAATAAAATCCTTTGAATTTTAATTTAATTCAATGGTTTTAAAATGTAATAATTTTACACAAATAATTTTACTTTCATTACAATATGACAAAAATAATGTTTTTTAATATATGTAGTAATGCACAATGACACCACTAACACTATGATATCCCAAAAAAATCCCTGATCGAAGGTCTTTTCTCAAAAGAAAAGATCCTGAACCATATCCAGGTAGTAATAAAATAGGATTGTGAACCTCTATGAGTTCTCTACCATGGTCCTTCTCTTTTGTTGAAGGTGCAGAATCTCCTGGAAATGCACTAACCTCTACAAGGCTAGATAAAACTCCTCCCTAATGAGTAGATCAAACTATAACCAAGAGAGCATCTACTCATTATGAGTCTACATCATAAGACTCCACCAATGCCCGACCGAACCCTAAAAATTCATCTTTAAGACTACCATTATATTGGGAGGTGTGATCATAAGGTGAAATTTGCATAGGATTCTTGCGAGCCAGTCATAAGTTACCTAGGGGTTTGGTTCACCTAAGAAAATCATAAATAACTGCATTTAGAACTCCTGCATCACACTCATCCTTCATACATCCTCTTCCTATAATTTATGCATAACCTACTTCTCAACAGTTGGTGGATCAACTGGAGTACCACATAGAGGTCTAGCCTCAAAACATGTATCCTACATTGAAGCCCCACTACAATGTAGATCATTTTGACAATCCCACTATGGAACCCTTTTTAGCTATCTTCATGGAGGAATATTGAATGAACATCAATATGCACCATGATCAAAGAGTATCTCTGGGGACTTGTCTCCTGAAGGGAATGGGAAACACAAAACCTAGTCCGATATGATGCATGTAGCATTATTTATCTACCAATAATGTCTAAATTTCCCATGTCAAAAGGTAGTTTATCATAGTCCTGTTAAATGGATACATCTACCACCACACTAATACTTGAGTCCCTATCATGAAATCCTAACTCGAAACACTAGAACATTGTCGCCATGAATCCCAAATCAAGATCATCACAACTTTACCATAGTGGAACCAACCTCTCTGATTCTATTTTTTCATGAACATACCCAACGAGGTATGAGTAACGGCTCCCCATGCTCCCCTTGAATAGGCTAGGATATGATGACTATTGTTGAGTAGAATGTAAAACACAAAGGAGGCCTTATCCTATAATACCTATATACACACACCCACATACTCCTTCATAAAAAATTTAGGACATATATAATACAGAAAATAAATGCATGCATACATCAATTACCATCTAGAGTACAACAAAATAAGAAAAAAGAAAAAATAGGTCCCACCAAGAGAAAACTAAAAAAGTGTCCAACCTGATCAGATGGAGGGGTTCACTGTGAAATTCACCCACTAAACAACTCCACATCCCAGCTCTAAAAAACAGCATGGTTGTTCTGGATCACTAAGATCCAGCTGATCTAGGTTATCATAGCACTCCATTGAAAGGCATATCATCTACACATGATAGTAGACATGTGTGGGAAAATCCTGTGCAGGGGTGAGTATAAAGATACACAATAGGCACTCGAAATACTCCCAAACGAAAAGGGTGTCAATGAAAGGAAAAATTAAGATCTTCCCAACTAGAGGAAATCCAAATGAGACAAAAACATCATCGTGAAACCATCCTCTACTAAATGTGACTAGTCATATCATACCAATGGGTATGTCATTGAATAAGTTACCTACTCACAAGGGAAACCCAAAAAAACTCCAGATATACTCATCTAAGGCACCAAGCCTCAAGAGATTCTAACCTCATCGACATTGAAAAATTCTACTCGAGCCTCTAAGGAAATATATAACCAGGAGAACACACTACACGAGCTTTTTCATCCTAGATGACAATGGTTTGAGAGGTACACTCTATCATGTCTCACACCACCATCCCAGATGGACCATCTAAGAGAAAAAACTCATTAGATATCATTGATAAAATCATCACACTAAAACTCTGGGGAGAAAATCATCAGATAGGGAATCACTCCTAAGGACCACTAGAGGATACTATAACCTATTATGGGGACTAGAAGATATCATAGATAAAGTATTACTCCCATGATATTCGGGGGAGAAAACATCCTGATTAGATTCTCTACATATCACATTCCTCAGATAGTGGATCATTTCCCATGTATAGGTGGTCACAACGATGCTGAAAATCATGTCTCGTATAAATCGTGTGGTAGGGGATTGTACCAATGATACCACAGACCCTAATAAAACTAGACACTGAGTAGGGGATCATAAAAAAAATGATACTGAAAACCAACTGTAAGTACCCACTGCATAACGGATAATATACCTAAAGATACTACAAACCCCAATAGATCTATCTTGCTAGATAGGTGATCACCACACATTTATAGTGGGTAACAACGATACCAATAAATCGATCTAGGGAAATGGTAATATAGAGAATCCCTCTCCATCCTCACCTGATAGATGATACAACTCTATCCAAGACCATTCTATTATGGCGACCTCATGGTTTTACCAATGATTTGATATAGAAAACCCACATAGTGTAAGGAATAGGGGACCAATTGAACCCATCTATTCAAGGAGTCACTTAACCAAGTGACCCAAAAATATCACCTACACACTATATCGTCTAGATCTAAACTATGGCCACCATTGAAATCTACGCGAAAAAAACCATAGGGTAAAATATTTAATTTTCAAAAACTGATAACTGATGAAAAGGTCAAATTCATGGGAAACGCCTAGACTGGCCCCCTAGGGCATGAACAATGATTTTTTACACACCTGAAATCATCATTGAATGTATGAATTAAAATCAGGTCCACAATTCCGGTAACGATAAGGCAATCAGACATCAGATGTTAGAGATACATCAGATACAAGAATATCCAAATAATAATAATAATAATAATTTATATTATTATTATTGTTAATCATAGGAATTTCATGACACTGAACAAAAAAAACCATGCCTTAGAATTTCTAAAATGTTCTAGAAATATCCATCTCGATGATTGGAATTTACTGTCTGTATAGAACATGTCAATCAGAAACTCAAATTATATGTTAGCGGGGTTTGAAGTCCCCACGGACCATTCCAGTAAGATTGGACCGTTTTCCTGAGCTTTCCCACTTCGGCCATCCTGGATCATCGCTCCACGGCCCAGAGAACAGCTGTGATCTACCTGACCTGTCGCTAGTGGACCTATATTATGGGATCCACACCACATGTTCCCCATGACGCCTTGGTCCGTCGGTGCTCCACCGCACCGGCGCATCGTTCCACTGCACGTACCTGTGGAGATACCAACTCATCATAGATGGAACACCTCGATACTTATTTAGATTTCCACAAGGCCGCACATGCCTGTGGTCCTTCTACGGATCATCTGGAACACCCCGATGCTTAGAAAAATATTTTGATGCTAGATCTGGAATCCTCACAATGAGAAACTAATGTTTCACTATCCTAGCACGATCAATATCAAAATCCGTGTTTGACAGTACCATATTTTTTCAATTCCGCCTATAGATTGTTCATTGGTGAAGAGGAATAGGTAGGGGTTTTATTCACCAATGTCAGCACCAAAAAAGAATGGGGAGGAAGTTATTTATTTATTTTTAATTAAGTCTCTTCCACTTAATATCCTCGACCGGACTCGCCTCCAACCTGAAAATCCGTGTTGAAAAAGTTTATGTCATGCCTAGGGTAAACATGAGGTTCTAAACTCAATGGTGGCCTTTCAAATTCGATCCGAGACTCCCTTAAAGAGTTATTATCTCTGAAATCAAAAAATGAAATAATTTTATTTCTTTATATTTTTTATTGTAACATCCTCGATAATTTTTTCCACTAAATCATCCACCAAAAAAGTAATATCCTTCCAATGGTAAATGACATACTCCAAAATCAACTGTGGACATAGTTTTTTAATTTAAGCTACCGTTTAAGAGATAACCTATTCTCTCTACATGCATAATATAATATTACATAATATTTTTATATAATTAATTTTGGGAACACCGGGCCATGGTATCGCACACCATCCTAGGTCCTAAGTTTAGAAATATATGTATAAATATTCTAATGTCTTACAAGGTAAAGTCCATATTATTACATTTAATAATTTATTTATCAACAAGGTAGTAATTAAAAATGTTTTAGTAGAGGAAAGACAATGGTTCACCATTTCATAACATATAATACATTACAATATGAATGGATCCTTATTCAATGTAGGAGGAATACAAATTTGAGTCTGTGGAAAACATTAAATAATTAATGGTGTTCATTATATCTAAGTCATGGATCTCTCAATTTTTCTTATATTTATTTTCCATTTAAGAGGTCCTATTAACACACCTTTCTATAGAATATGTTCTTTTAACATTGCTATTTTTATAATCCATTTTTTGGTTTAATATATAAGTATTTTGTGTTATTTTTTTCAAATTCATACACTTAAATATGTAATAAGGATTACATAATGGAAAAATCCTTCTACATATACATCAGGTGGTTTTCCATATTGTTTCATATAGGTAACATGGAGTCTTCAAAGGTCATATAAAGACATTGCCTTATTTAGATGACTTTCATAGAGGTTGCCCTTTAATTTTAAAGAATATGTAAGGGTTCATAAGTGTTCTGTAAAGGTAAGCCAGAGTTGGGTAAGGGTAGCTCATAAATTTTAACGTTTTAATAAGGGTATGTTTGAATATATGACCTTTATAAGGGTAAACCTCCTTAACATTTCAGGATACCAATATGTTGTATACGGGTAACATCATGATACCCTGAAATCATACCCTTTTTGAATAAAAATTGATTTTTATCCAATATTTTCATTTTTGATGACTAGTTTGAACCCTATAAATGTGTATTAAAATTTGGAAATATTAATATCATGGAAATAAATTATTTAACTCATTTATAATTCATAGCTCATATCATCCATGATTTTAAATTATTTATTGTAAAGATTCGATTAAATTAAAAATTAAATAGATTATTTTAATTGAGTATCTTATCTCTGCAAATCTAAACACTATATGTTAAAAAAATACTCTGACAATGTTTTTCTTATTTTTGGTTATTTAATTGAGTCTGGGAAGTCCTAGAATTCCCTTTTTGAAGATTAGAAAAGCCTTCTCCAGAAAATATGAGTTTTTCTTTTGGGTTGCAGGCATGGTAGAAACCCCACCCTCTGTCTTTTTTGGGATGTAGAGTAATAAAAAAATTATTCATGGTAGGAGTTTTAATTTTTACCTTCACTATATTCCATGTACAATTTATGAATTTTTCAGGGTTTATATTTCTACAAATATTTTAATTCTTAAATTGTAGTAACATGGAATTATCAAATAATAATAAATAAATAATTACAACTTTCTTATCATGGATTATTTTAGATATAAAGATTATTATTCCATGTGATTTCATAATTATTCTTTGAGGAAGATATGATTATAATATAATATATATTAAAATGATAATCAGGTATTAACTAAAAGAGAGAAATATATCATCATGGGTAATGTTTTTATTTATTTGATAAATAAAATAATAGAATTGGATCTATGAATCCATTTTAGGTGTTATAAAACAACTTATTCAAATATTTGATTTGGGTGATGATTCCTTGGATAATGTTGATGTTGATGTCAAAATCATTGAGTTGGGATGCTCTTTACCCCATAGAGGCCATTTATAAGATCATTATAAGGATATGATATTATGTGTATTAATTATAATACCATGCTAATTTGTAGACTTGTGTTATTGTTTTAGATATTATTTTCACACTCACGATATTATATGTGTTCCTCTTTTTGATATGACCTGTTTTCATGTGTTATGAATGGTATATATTTTAGTATTATTCTATTCATAGTACCGGGTTTATAGGTATACCCATCATGGATTATGGGTTTTATTGGGGGAGCGTATTTAGATGCAACATGTGACATGACGATAGGATTGGGATAGATGACGAGACATTATGGAATACTCTGTCATGACTTGGGGGAATGGTGGTCTATATGATCTTAACTGTGAGGTAATAAATGGGATATATATAGTCCTTGTAACCTGACATGAGATATAGGAATATTGAATAATAGACTATTATGGATTGAACTTTGGGACTAAGTCCTATAAAGCATTTGATAATCTACATGCTGGTAATTATGTTTCTGATATTTCCATGAAATCATAGATGTTTTCTAGCATGGTGTAGAAGTAGGTACTTTCGGAAATCATGGTGGATTGGTTAGTGAACAAACACTGAGAATGGTTTGTTTTCTTGTGTGTGATTTTTTTATTTCTGTATGATTATTTCCCAAGTTACCTTTATATTGTATATGTTTCATTCTATGGGTTTTATGGTAATAATTTGATTAAAAAAGGGTAAGTAATGAGATTATATTCAGTAATGAGTATTACTACTTCCTAATTGTGAAAAATATTACTTTATGATAATGTATTCATGGTCTACATGTTTTCTCAAGACTAATAGTTTTTTTCTTTATGTATCCTTTAATAGTATTTTTATGCTCATTTATGGATTTAAATGCTTTTCATAGGATTTAAGGGATAGTAAATTCAAGGATAGGATCAATGAAACGTTATGATGATTAAATGTGAAAATAAATAATATCTCATTTTTAATGTTTTTTTGGGGAATAAATGGATACTATTGGAAGTGCCCAATTAATATTTCAATGGATTTTTATGTATGATTTATGGAATAATAATCTAGTCATTTAAATATTAAAATATCCTCAATGTGAAATAATGAAAATTATGGACTTAACTCAATATTATGTAATGTTTATGGTAGGGTCGTTATGGTTTGTATCAGAGAAAATGTTTAGATAACTGTATCGGATATAATATTATCTGGGTGTAAGTTAAAGATCCCATATAACCAAGAGAGTAATTATCATATGGAATGTTTTCGGGGATTATGGTAAATTAGTTGTATTGGTTAAAAACCAAAGCAAATGAGATATAAGAGGTTGATTGAATAGATTATTATAAAACAATTTATATCTTATTTACCCCACTGAAGATTATTTTATAAATAATTAATTTAACGTTAATGTGATGATTATTTTCATTAGACTAAGGATCATTTATCAAGATGTAAGGAACGAGACATTTCACAAAATTATTATCCTCCTCGATGATTTAATCATTACAATTATCAAAAAATATTTTTCGAATCATTTTGATAGCTTCTTTATTATTGAAATCACTTTTAAGTAATTCATTATGTTATCCCACACCTAATAATTTATAAAATAGTTTTATGTGTCAAGGAATCTTTGTCATATGATTTTTGGATCTCAACTCATACAAATATTAGAAAAGGTGAAATAAAAAAAGTGGTGTGAATGTTTAATTTTTTAAGAAAAAATGCTGAAGGAAAAAAGGAAAATAAATAAGATACTGAAATTTGTATTCAAGGTATGGGTTATCTTCTTTTCCATAAAGTATGATACATGATATTATTGATATTTATTAATCTTATTATATAATCACTAAAATTTATTGTTAGGAACAAGGTATTAAGGTACATGGTTGAAATTAATGGTTAATATATTTTGAGGAATGTTTAAATATTAAGATGTCTATAAATAAAGGATTTAATAGTTATTCTATACTTAAAAAATGTGGAAATGCATAAAAGTATTAATACTCTTTTGATGATGGGGGTAATTTTGAAGAATTTTTTAGCTGTGTAATATGTGACCCTATAGTCTTTTATGATAAAATGTTATTTGAGGAATAATTCTATTTTTTGGACATATTTATAAAGTTATGGATAACCTTTACTGTGAATATGATATTTGATTCTGAGGTCATTATCTTTTATTCAATTTTGGGTATAAAAATGAAAGGTGTGTTCCAAACACTCAGTTTAATACATGTTTTGGTTATTTTTTTGGATTTCATCACATTTTGGTTGTGTTATAAGAATGATATAGCTTTATAAAAATTCTAACTCATGGGATGGGTGAAAACTTGTGACGTCTGGTGAAGCCATGGGAATCGAACACGAACTCAAAGGGTGATAAGGGTGAATCACCTACCACTAGCCTAGGTGATATCCTTGGTTAGTATGATTTTTTTATGTTAATCAAGTTTATGGAATTATAATTAATTTATTTTAATAATATATGATTTATCAAATGTATTTCCATGGTATTGGAAAATTATTTATAGATTAAGTGACGAATATTATTTCAGATGAAATTTATTATTTTTGAATTTTTCTGATCTAGATAAATAGATTACTACATGATTTTATTTTATAAGTAAATAATGAATTATATTCTTTGATAATCAATGATGGACTTATGGAAATTCGATTAATTTATGAAAATGGTTAGTGTATCTTGAAAATTATTATAACAATGATTTTTGCACGACTTCAAGATTAATTGAATTCATTTTAATATGAATGATAAAATTTATCTTGGAAGACTATGTGATCAATTCCTTATGAATTTTATGTTGTAATATTAGTTTGTATTATTTTGAGTAATTTTATGGATATTTATTTATTTAATCATCTATGTTGAACTTTGGATATCAGTGTTCAATTTTATAGATTATTGTAATTTTTTATCATATAATAGTTTATTCATCTTAAATAATTAACTTATCTTATCCTAACCATTCAGGTTTTGGTTAATGTTTCACAATATGATAAATAGATAGTTAATCATTTTTAGATTATGTGATTCTCCAAAATTTGATTCAAGTGTGAAATGTTCTTCCTAAATACTCATCATTTTGAGGAAAAGAGGACTATATGGGGGAATTTTATTAAAGGATGAAACTGGACTTTAAACAACATATAATTTCATATGTTCTTAGTCTAGGTATTAAAATAATTACACAAATCAATTAAAATTATCTAAAAACAAAAACTATATCCATATACATTTCTTACATTTAAATCAATGACTCTTTTAAGAATAACAAATTTAAGATTTTGTGATTGTTAACTTTAACCTGATCAAGTTTCCTGTCATTCTTCATCAGAACATGAGGGTTAGTTTTTCTTCCATATACATGTTTTTCTTCATGGAATCCTAGTTTGTGTTATTATAGGTGATCTTTTTTTCTTCACTTTATTTCATTTTAAGTGGAGGTTTTTGTTGAATATTATTTCTATGTGGGATTTCCATGAAGTATTTTTGAAAACAAAAACTATAGTTTCCAATCTCAGAATTAAAATTTCAAAAATGTAATTTTCAAAAGGGGTAAGGATGTAACATCTTAGGTAATTATAGAATAATAATATTTAATATTAATTAATAATTATGGTACTTTTTAGTGTATAATATTAATGGATTTTTTATATTTCCAATGTGTTGATAAGGAATACACATTGTTAGGTTGAAATATATTATAAAAACTATGTTTCTTAGATATCATAAGTTTTTAGCCTGATGAAATTGACATCGATCAAAGATGGAAATATTTCATGGGAATTGAAAATGATTTTTTCCACAAACTCCATTAATAAGATAGGAACTCTTTAATAAGGTAAATGACATTATTAATGTTTTTGTAACACATTTCACTAAATATATTCTGATCATGGGTTGGAAAACTTGATAAACTATGTTTAAACTACCTTACTAGAAGAGATTATTTGTTAGACATTATCATAATTCCTTGAATATTGAGAGATTTTTTTATAGTGTAATCAACATGTTACTGAATAAGACATAGAATAATAAAGTTTTAATCAAAAAATATTAAACATGATTGATATGGGATTTATAAAAGATTTTTCACTAGTGAAGAGGCGGTGTGACCTTTTCTGCTACTTCCAAATATAAATAATTTTTGGTATGTGATATCTTAGTTATGTTACTTTTGATGTAAATAAATGATCCATGAATTGTATTTATCAAATATCATGACTGTTAAATTAATAAATTACATAATGTTAAAAGGTTTAAATCACAATAATGCCTTGTTTTGTTTTAATATTTTATGTTTATAGCAATACAATGCGTATTATTAACAAAAATTCTCCACATAATAACTAATCTATATATTATTTTCAAATAATTATATTACAAAGTTTTTGAATAGGAAAATATTACATAAATGTTAAATGAAAATTTCAAATTTCATGAATTACTGATTTTCATCCTATAATTATTATTCAAGATTAATGTTATTGTTCACTTAGTGAGATATATTTCACTTTTTGGTCATGTATATTTTAGATAGATGTACACTGCTCAACATTATTTGATGATTTTAAAAGGAAATGTAAAAAATTGAAGTTGACTATTAGGTTTTATTACAGAGATGCATATTATAGTCTAAGATAATAAATTGTATTTTAAATTAAAATATCATATGATAAAATTGGTGTTTGAAAATAAAATTATGTATAGTGCATTGAAGGTGAATGAATTTTAGATAAGATAGGTTTTCTTAAATACCCACCATAAGAGAACAACCTCACCTACTTGATTTGAATAATAGTATATAGTTTATTCCATATATTCTAAATCATAAGGATATACATAGGAATTTCAATCTAACAAGGGACAAAATATTGATATTAGATACAAATAACAAATAATTTTTAGTTGGTTTCAAGACCCCATTTTATAAAGAGTTATTTGTAATTCCTAAAATAATAACTACAAAATTATAATATATATACAATGGGACATGTATATCAGTAATTTATTTTTATATATATATAATTAATTATAATATATTAGATACAATGGTTTTAGGAATAAAAATAAATGCATAAAACACAATGTGTTGATGGTCACCATATCATGGTTTTTTTCTTATGGTAGTAAAAAAACATCCATTGTATTTATATTCGAATGATTTTTGATATCATCCAATGAAAAATCATATAATTATTACAATGATTATTTATCTTATTTACATATCTTGTAATCATTTGTAGAAATATAATTTATTTTAAAAGAATTTGAATTATTTAGAAATCAACAAGGTAGTAATTGTAAGTGTTATAGTGGAGGAAATTCAAAGGTTCACCATTTCATAACATATAATATATTATAATATGAAATAATCCTTATTTAAAAAATGAGGTCTATAAATTTGAGTTTATGGACGTCCTTCAATAAAAATGGAGTTCATTATATATAAGTAGATGATCCCTCAATTTTTATAATATTTATTTTCCTTTAGGAGGGTGTGTTAAAACAACATTATATAGAATATGTTTATATAACATGTCTATTTTTATCAAAATTTTTTTCTGATTTAATTTATATGTATTTTTTGTTATTTGTTTTAAATGTTTTACTATTAGATATGGAATAAGGCTTACATAATGGTAAAATCCTTCTACATGTATTCCTAGTTGATTATAAGAGTCTCATATATGTAGAATGGACTTTTGAAAGGTTATATAAAGGTAAATCCTTATTTATATTTGTTTCATAGAGGTATCCCTTTAATTTTAATGAACGTGTATGCGTACCTTTGTGTTGCATTAAGGTAATACTGAGTTGTGTAAGGGTAACTTATAAAATCTAAAGTTTTCATAAGGGTAAGTCTGAATATAAGACCTCTATTATGGTATAGCTTCTTCACATTTCATGATATCTATATATGGCATAATGATAACCCCATGTTACCATTACCCAATTCAATTTTTGAGTAGAATGTGACGTTTATCCCATTTTTTCTTCTATTATTTCGAATTTTGATCCTATAAATGTGTATTTTTGATTTCAAAAATTTAAAATCATGTAAATAATTTTTTTAACTCATTTAAAATTCATAACTCACATCATAAAAAATTTTAAATTCTATTCGGTTATGATTCTATTATATAAAAAATTAAATAGTGAATATAAATTGTGTTTTTTATCTCTACGAACCTGAACACCGTATGATTTTTTTAAAAATACTCTAACTTTTTTTCCTTGTTTTTGGTTATTCAATTGTGTCTGGGTAGTCCAAGAATTACCTTGTTCATGATTTGTTAAGACATATTCATACAATAATATTTATTCTTTTAGATTGCAGGAATGATAGGACCTTCACCATCTCTCCTATTTTGGGTGTAGAGTTAAAAAAGAATAATTACTAGAAGGATGTTTTATTTTTACCTTCTCTATATTCCATGTAAAATTGATAAATTTTTCATGATTAATATTTATAGAAATATTATAGTTATTAAATTTTAGTATCATTGAAAAATTAAATAATAATAATAAATAATTAAAACATTCTTATCATGGATTATTTTAGAGAGATAGAAAATTATTCAATGTGGTTTTATAATTATTCTTTGAGGAAAATATGGTTATAATATAATATAGATTAAAATAAAAATTTGGAATTAACTAGAAGAGAGGAATATATTATCCCATGTAATGTTTTTTATTTATTTGGGAAATAAAACAATGGAATTGGTTCTTTGAATCCTCAGTAGGAAGTATGAAATGACTATACAAAGACATAATTTTAGTGATGATTCCATGGAGAACAATGATGTTTATGTCAAAAACGTTGAGGTTGGAATTTATTTACTTCATAGAGTCCATTTATATGATCATTATAATGATATGATATTATGTGTTTTTATTCTTATTCCATGCCAATTTGATCAATTGTGTTATTGTTTTAGATATTATTTTCACACTCATGATATTCTATGTGTGCATATATTTGATATCGCCTATTTCTATGTGTTATACTTATTGTATATTTTACTATTATTCTATTTATAATACCATGTTTGTAGGTGTACCCATTATGGATTGGTGGTCTTCTAGGGGGAGAGTGTTTAGACGCTACATATGACATGATGATATGACCCGAAAAGATGACCGAACATGATGGACTAGTGTGTCCTAACTTAGGGAAATGGTGTTCTAGGTGATCTGACTTGTGAGAAAAAAATGGGGATAAATAGTCCTTGTAACCTGACATGAATTATAGGAATAGTGAATGATAGACTATTATGTTATGAACTATGGGACTAAGTCCTATATAGAATGTTAGTATCTTCATGATGGTACATATGTTTGTGACATTTCCTTGAGCTCAAAGATGTTTTCTAGCATGATTCCGAAGTAGGTACTGATGGGGTTCATGGTGGCTTGGTTAGTGAACAAACACCCATAATGGTTTGTTTTTGTATGTGGGAATTTATTTATAATCATGTCTTAAATTATTATGATTGTGAACTCGTGTTAATGACACATTGGTTGTGTCTTACTAGGTTTTATTACTCATTCCCAACATAGGGATCTCAATGAGTGTACAAATATCATATATATGTTTCTAGGTAAGGAAAATGGGACCATATATGATGGTTGATCTCAGGAGGTCATGGAGTTGAGAGAGAAACTATGATGTATTATGAAGGATTTTGTAGTTTTATTTTAAATTTACATTCATATTATATACTTTGGTTTGTATTTCTATATAGGGAGCATATTTATTATTTTTTTTATGACTTGTGTTTCATTAGATATTACATTTTGACGTAATGTTTTTTTATTTTTTAGCATAATTTTTTATGATTATTTTTGATGTATGGAAATAATAAATTGGGTATAGTCTCCAAACTAATGAAATTCATCCCCTAACTACAAGTCGGGAGCCTCTTGTATAAATGGAGGTGCATATGAGGTCTTGTGTATCTCTACATCAAACATAGGGGGTTCAGGTTACGACATTAAAAAATGGCATCAAATTATAGTTTTTTTTCTTTTGGCGTACCTAAGACATGGTAGATATAAGATATATGCATGAGACTCAGGTAGGGATGTTTCTATACTGGTGTCCAGCTCATGTGTAATAGACATCTATTTTACCATTGATGGGATTATGGTTACATATTAATGAGGTTATTGTTGAGTTCATATATTTATGTTGGAATTAATTAGTAGAAATTGAGTATGCTATTATGATTTATATATATGATTGATACTAATGTGAAGGGAGGGAGAATCTTAGTCAGTGCAAGGAGGGATATACCTTGTGTTGTGGGTAGCCTCTTAAGGGAACCTTTATGTAATCCCTTAGAATGATTTGGATATATATTAAATATTCAAAATTATTACTTCATGTTCTGAAATATTCCACCTCAATGACGCTTGGATAGACCTTTTAGTAATGGAGACAAGAATACTCTTTTAAGGAAGTGCATTCATTTTCCACCACCAATTGTACTAGAAAATCTCATGTACCAATGAAAATGATTTATTCAGAAGGACCACATCTTCAATGAGTGTTCCACTCAGTTCTTAACTATGGAAAGGTTGTTACCAATTCTATAGTTCACTGTTCCTGAGATATTAATCTCCTACCATTTATATATTTTCATGGAACTGGAATCCCTCAAGATGTAAAGGTTTGATACATATTGGTGAGAGGATCTTTGATTAGGTATTAACATAAGACGTTCTAAATTTTGTTCTTTTGATGTATAATCTTTAAAGAAATATAGGGAAATTATTCTTCAATTTGGCTGATTTTTGGGTCTCATGTGTGTAATATTCAATGATATTTTATTTTATGTGTTCTTCTTGGGAACAATGAAGCTGTATCGAGCATAGGAGTTCATGGTGCTTCATCAGGGGATAATGACAATGTATTCATACATTAATCATATAATAGAGTTTATATGCTTCAAAACAATCTTGTATGAAGATGAATCATAAAATGTTAATAATATTGATATTAACATTTAACTAGAGTTGAGATACAATGTTAAAATGTTATACGTAACATATTATGCTCAACATCATTGTATGGTCCTAAAAATCAAGAAGGGTTTAGGGGAGGATAGAGGTGTATGTCTTCTTCAATCTTTTAGTAGTCATCCTAGTGATATATTCACTGGTAGGAATAGGAAGGTAGATGACTCATGTTATAGTGGTGGAAGAAAAAAAGAGCTAAAAATATGATATTCAACACCATTGTAGGATAAGGAGGCCCTCACTACTTCCAATAGGGACAATGGGGGAATTTTTGTACTTTATGACCAATATCTCTTTTAAAATAATTGCATTACAACATGATAGAGAATATTTTTATTTATTATAAAAACAATAAAGAAATATGTCTCATAGTGGTTTTAGTCAGACATAGGCATCAATACATGAGATAAGTTGAGGTCCTTAGTAGTATGCTTAGATAATGAAAACCTGGACTGGTAATGCATCTTAGGTGTAGGGTCGAAGAGATGAGGAAGACTGTTTTTATGCAGTGGACCAAACTCTAGTAGATGGTGGTGAGGGACTATATACTATAAGGGGTGCGATATTGATCACTTATACATTATTAACTACTTTTTTAGACAGTAATTATTTCTATTCCATTATATATATTGAAGTTGTTGTTGGACTTGTCCTAACAACCATGTTATCTTCTATGTTACTTTATCTTGCTACACTATTGGGAGAAAAGGTTGTTTAACATACCCTGCAATTATTGAATAAGAATAGAAAATATTTAATAATATTAATTAATTAGATAGTAATTTTTCTTAAAAAGGGATGCTATGTCTGAAAGCATAACCAAAACACAACAATGTGTTTCTATAAAATCTTACATTTCACACAAGAATAAGATATACCAAAAATATATATATTATTAATATTATTATTTTAATTTGTATTTATTTCATAGAAATTAGAATGGATGGGATGAAAGATATTAAATAAATTATGAAAATAGGGTTTACACATGTTTATATAATTATTTATTTGTTATAAAATAAATTTGAAATGAAAATAAGGACCAATTGAATATAAAGTATATGTTTTTATGAAAAAAAATTTAAGTTAAAATAATTGTGATTATAAAATAATAAAATCACTCTTTTTGGATTATATTAAAAATAATTTAAATTCAAATAGATGGTTGAAATTCAAATTATATGTATTTTAGACATGATATAAGAAGAAATTCAATTTTATATATAAAATGAGTTTTTTTTAAATAATCATTTTTACCACCTCTTGATGGAGAACCCATCATAAATATAGATTTTTTCACTTTTATAAGTTATATTTGAAAAAATGAACTTCTTATTCATAACTAATTTTACATTTAAATTATTTATATATTTAGGTTATCCTTTTAATTGGTTTAAAAGTGTAATTAGATAATGTTTTTATTATTTAATCTAATTTAAGAAATTGGAATCAATTTCTCACTTATATTAAGTATGAAGACAAATTGATATTTTGAACGTCTCTTTTCCAGCCTTCTGGCCACACCTGAAGGGTTAGTGTTAAACCTAATTAACCAGTTCTGTTAATTGAATTTAAAAAATTGACATACATGGTTGTAATTAGTATAAAATTGTGTCCCAATAGGATCAAAATATTTTTTAGTGAATATTAACTTTACTATTTTATTCACCACGGTTAACGAAAAATATGGTAATTAAAGGTCGAAATAATATTATAATAATATTAAATTACCTTAACATTTTTCCTAATTTAATTTGATGAGTTTTTTCTATCCCAAATAAACCTTATTCAAAATTTATAACCATTTTAAATCACTAGGGTAATACAATGAGATTTGTTATATTTTATTTAAAGATATGTAAAAAATGTATTACTCTATTTTTTAATAAGTAAAAAAAATTATGGGGTTATATAAATGATATCTTAAACTATAAATATTTATTATAAATCTATAAATATTATATACATCAATATAATTTATATATGATTTTTATACATTAAATAAATAAATTTAATTATGACACAATATGATGAAGTGACATATTTATTAAAGGAAGAATCAAATAAATGATATTAATAATATTAAAATAATAATAAATTGAAATATTTGTCCCATTCAAAACTTTAATGAATTTCTTTGACATTTTATTGTTTTTTTAATTTTTTTAATTAATAATTTTATTATGTTTTTCTAAAAAGTCAAGTAATAAATAGTTTAAAATAGACATAATTCATAAGAGAAAATTAAAAATATTGAATAAAATGATATAAAATTTATAAAACCATAATTGTTGAAAAAAATGTTTAGATATGTCTAAAAATATCATTAATGGCTCATAAATTAGTATTTTAACATGTTATGGTAATTATTTTTAACTCTCAAATTGTAAATTACCAAAAAATGGTAGGGGTTAAAAGGGTTAAAACATAAAGATAAGGATTATTGAATATCCAAAAAATTTATATTTATTATTGGATGATTGGATTCAGACCCATACTAATCATATATTTTAAATTAATTAATTGGGACCCACTTTAATATAAAATGAATTTATATTATTTTAATATTTTTTTACATCCAAGAGTCCCCCTTCCGTTTCCTATAAAAAGGAATTCTTCTTATCTATTAATCACACGTAAAAACCATGTTGGGTTTTAATATATCAACTAAAAAACCTTCTTATACCCCCTAATCACATTCTTGAATTTTTATTTTTGGCATTAAAACATTCTTAGATGTGTTAAAGAGTTATGAAATGTGATAATTCGAATGAAATGTACTGTTTTTATTTAAGTGTTTCTATATTATTTCTTCTTCCAATTCATTAAAATCTCCTCCAACCATGTTGAGATAATAAATAAATTATTCTAAATATAATTATATTTTATTATGTTAATATCGTCACAAAAATCCATCTCCACTTCCATCAAATGGAAATGAAAATAATCATTTGTGCATGTGTGAGAACTATCACCTATATGATCAAACATAATTAATTTCCCATAAATGTCCCTCATGAATGGTTATAATGATGGAATTAATGTTAATATGTGATGTTCATGACATATTAATCGTTATTAGATAAAAATAAACTGATCATTATCTTACTTTCCTTTCACATAAAAAGGATAACATCGTTCGTGCGTAAGTTTGGACTATCACCTCCACAAAGCGATGTGATTTGTTTTTATTCACTACATCGCTTGAATGATATATATAAGTTTATTAAAATGATAAATATGATATTAATTATTATATTCTAATTATATAAAGATAAAATAATAATTACCTTATTGCCATAATAATAAATGAAAAATGAAAATGTTACTCATGCGCACGTATGTCCTACCATCTAAATGATTAGAACATTGTTCATTTTTAAAAAATATAAATTATGATTTTATTTAATGTATAATTAATTTAAAAAATTCATAATTAATTCTTGAATATTATTTTGGAAATTATGGACTAATGACTACATGGATAATTCACAGCATAGAAAGTTCATTTTTGAAATGAAGTACCGAATATTGAAAAAACATCCGACGTGAACTAAAATAATTTAAAATTGTTATAAAATTATAAATAAGTGATATAAAGTGAATAATAAAATTGAATATTGTTCTAAATAACTTATAAATTATCATAATTTTATTATTTTGGAATATAAAAAATGTACAAGTCGAATCAGATTCGAGGTAAGGGACTTCATCTAAATATACTTTCATCAATTCTTATTTTGATGTTATAATCCAAATTATTTTATAAGATTTATAATAAAATAATTTGAATTTTAATTTAATTCAAGGTTTTCAAAAGTAATATTTTTATAGAAATCATTTTACTTTCACTACAAAATGACAAAAGAATATTTTTTAATATATGAAGCAACAATGAATTCACTGCCATCACAACCATTATTTGATATATGGATTCTTCTATGAGTCTTAATGATTTTAAAAGGAAAATAAATAGCTTACTCAATTTTGGGTGATTTGGTATTAAATTATTTTTTTAATTTTTTTTACTATTTCAATATATTGAAATGTTTTTTTAATTTCTATTGGAATTTTATGAGTAAATTTTTTATAATTGCAATATTTTATGTGTTGTTATTATATAATGGTACTTGGAAATTTAAAGGGTGGTTACCTGATAAACAAGATACAAGTGGTTATATGATAAACCAAATATGGGTGTTTCTATGATAAAACAAGGACGGTTTGTTATGTTATAACCTACTATGCATCAAATATGTAAGTTGACTATATGGATATTCCATTTGTAAGAGTGATATTTTTGGACGTCAACCATATTGTTATATCATTCAGGAATGATTATTTATCAGGTTACCTTTATATGTTATATGTTTATTTATATAGGTTATATTGTAATATTATTATTAAAAAAGGGGTAATAAATGAACTTAAAATTAGTTTTGAGTATTTACATCTTCATAAAGTTTAAAAGTATTACTTTGTGAAAAAGATTTCATAGTTTACAATTTTTCACAAGTCTAATAGTTTTCCTTCTTGGATTATACCTTTATAAGCTTTTTAACCTCATCATATGTTTTGAAAAGTTTTTCATCGTATTTAAGGGAGAATTTAGTCATTGATGGGATTAAGGAAAAGTTATGATATCAGGTTTTATTTTAAAAATATTTTTTTGTTTTATGGAAGAAATGGAAACTATTGTAAGTTTTCATTTTGTATTTCTATGGTTTCGTATGTTTGAGTTGGGGCCTAATAGTAAAATTATCTAATCATGAAAAGATCCTCAATGTGAAAAGAAGAAAAATTCTTTACTTAACCCAAGATTATGTAATGTTTATGACTGGGTCCTTATAATTTGTGTCAGAGGAAATGTTTAGATAACATTACAAATTTGGATTTTATCTATGTTTATGATAATGATCAGAATTATCCAATAAGGTAATTATCGATTAGGAAATTATGTACGATTATGGTAAATTAGGTGGATTGGATAAAAAATTAAACAACTGAGATATACGTAGGTTTATTTATTAGAGTATTATAATTTTTTTCCATATTTACCCAATAGTGGTTTCTTCTTTTAATAATTAATTTCATCATTAAGTGATGATTATTTTCTTAAGATTTTGGATCATTTGTCAAGATATAAGTAAAGAGATATTGAACAACCTTCTTATCCCTCTTTTATTATTTTGTAACCACTATTATCAGAAATTCTTTCTCAAATGATTTTGATAGCTTCTTATGTATTCAAATAACTTATAATAAATTTTTAGATTTATGTAACACAAAATAATTTCTATAACAATCTAATGGTCCATGGTATCTTTATAATGTGATTTCAAGATCTAATATAATCCAAATCCATAAAATTGTGAAATACTATAAGTGGCGTAAAAGTTATATTTTTTAGTACAACATGCCGAAAGAAAAGAGGAACATCATGAAAATCCCAAAATTTGGATTCAAGGTATGAATTATCTTCTTATACATAATGTATGGAACAAGATATGGATGTTATTAATTAATCATGAGGATATAATTAGTAAATATTACTTTTATGAATGAGTTATAAAGTCATAAGTTGGAAATGCATAGTTAATGGATTATTAATAATGCTGAAAGATTAAGATCTCTACATTTAAAGGATTTGATAGTCATGTTATACTTAATGACCTTCATGTGTATAAGAGTATTAATATTCTTTTGATGATGGGATTAATTTTGAATAATTTATATGTAACCATATTTTTTTATGTGAAAATATTATTTTGAGTAAGAACTATTTTTTATTGACATAATATTAATGTAATGGATAACCTTTATTGTAAAAATGATCATTGATTTTGAGTTCATTATGGTTTATTCATTTTTGGGATAAAAAATTAATGGTATGATCCAAAATTTGATATTAAAACGTGTTATGGTAATTTTTTAGATTTTATCAAATTTTGGGAATGTTATTAGAATGATATTGTTTTTGAAAAAGTACAACTCACAGGATGGGAGACAACCTGTAATGTCTTGAAAAGCCACGAAAATAAAACCTACAACTAAATGAAGAAAACAGTGAATCACCTACCACTATTCTAGGTGACATACTTTCTTATTATAACATTTTTATTTTTAGTTAATCTAGCTTATGGTATAAGAAATAATTTTTTTGGAACTTTTGTTTTATCAAATGTATATCCTTACTATTTGAAAATTATTTTGGGATTAAGTAGTGAATTTTATTTGAGATGATGTTTATTATTTTGGGAACACGTTTTTTTCAAGGTAAAAATAATGCTATGTGATTTTATTTGATAAATAAAGGTTGAATTATATTTTGCAGGAATCAATGATGTACTTATTGTGATTTGATTTGTTTATGAAAATAGTTAGAATATATTGAATATTATTATGACAAATATTTTGTGTGTGTGAGACATCAAGTGTAATTGAATTCATTTGATGATAAATGATAAAATTTATATTGTATTACTAGGTGATGAAATCATTATGGACATTGATTTTTGATCTTTGTTTGTATTATTTTTAGAAATATTAAGGATAATTATTTTTTGAATGGTATATGTTTATCTTTTGGTATCAATGTCATATTTTGGATATTAATGTAGTTTTTTTCACATAAAGGTTTATTCGAATTGGAGAATTATCTTACATTATCCCAACCGTTTTGGTTTTGGGTAATGTTTCATGATAGGAGAAATAGATAGTTAATATTTTATGAATTATTTTATTTTATAGAACCAGATTCAAGAATGGAAATTCATCTTAAATACTCATCATTTGGAGAAAAGGATGATTCTTTGGTGGAATTTGATTAATAGATGAGACACTACTTGTCAACAAAGTATATTTTCTTATGTTCTTAGTCCATGTAGTAAAATAATCCAAGAAATAGATGAAAATAATCTTAAAATGTATTTTTTCCAATTTAATTTTCCTACAATTAAATCAAATACCATTTAACAAATCACAAATATAATGTTTTGTGATTGTTAACTTTTTCCTGACCAGGTTTTCTATCTCTCACCATGAGAACATGATGGTAATTTTTTCTTCCATAATCATGTTTTCATACATGGAATCCTCATATTTTTTATCTCTAGTGATATGTTTAAATCATTTTTTTCTTTTAAAGTGGAGGTTTTATTGACTTTTTTTCCATTATGGGGTTCCACTGAGGTAATTTTGAAAAGTGAAAAATTGGTTACCAAGCACAAATTTAAAATTGCAAGGACACAATTTCCAAAAGGGAAGAGTTATGTAACATCAAACATAATTATAGAATAATTATACAAAAAATTTATTAGTATTTATTAATTATATAGTAAATTTACATAAAAAAGTATGCTATGTATGATAGCATACCCGACACACAACAATGGGTTTCTATCAAATCCTACATTGCACACAAGACTATGTTATTCCAAAAAAATAATATCTTATTAATATTATTTTTTTAATTCATAGTTATCACATATACTATTGAATGGTAGGAATTAATGACATTAAAAAAATTATGAAAATAGAGTTTACACTTGTTTATAAAATGATTCATTAGTTCTAAAATTAGTTATAAATGAAAATAAAAACCAATTGAATATAAAGGATGTATTTTTAGGAAAAACTATTTAAATGATAATAATAATGTTTATAAAATAATAAAATAATAATTTTTGGATTATATTAATTAAATATAAATTCATTATGATTGTTAAAATTCATCTTATTTGTTTTCTAGACATTATATAAGAATAAATTAAATTTTATGAAAAAAACTGTATTTTTTAAAAAGGAAACATTTACCGCCTTTTGATGGGGAACACATTTTGAATCTAGTTTTTTTCACTTTAATATAAATATTTGACAGCATTAAATTATTATTAACAATATGGATATTAAAATATACTTTTTGTGTTTCGTTTTTGTATTTTTAGATATATTTCATATTTTAATGAATAGTAAAAAATACCACATTTTAATTCAAATATAGATTCTAATATAATTTGTTTATATAGTTTGGTTGTACTTTTATTTGGGATTAAAGTGTAATTAGAGTATGTTTTTAGAATTTAATCCTAATTAGGTCACTATAATAAATTTGTCATTGAAATTAAATACAAACACTTATTTATATTTTACAAATCTCTTTTACCAACATTCTCACCAAACCTGTGATATTAGTGTTAAACCTAATTTAACCACTTCTGTGAATTTTATGATCAAAAATTAAAAAACATGGTTTTAATCAATACAAGAAATGTGGTTCAATAGGATAAAAGTAATTTTTGTTGAATAGTAACTTTAGTATTTTATTGACCATGGTTAACGATAAATAGGGTAATTATAAGTAAAAATATAATATTATGATAAAATAAAATCAAGATAACAGTTATAATAATATAATTATATTAGTGTTTTTAGAAACAAATAAACCATAGGAAGTTATTAAAACCATTTTAAGCTACTTGGGTAAGAAAATGACATTTATTATATTTTATTTATAGATATGTTTAAAATATAACACTGATATTTATAATAAGAAAATAATTTTAATATGGGGATATATAAGTGAAATATTAGACTATAAATAGTTCTTATAAAGATAAATATATTATATACAACATGATAATTTATTTTTAATATTTAGACATTAAATTATTAAATTTAAAAAAACACAATGATTATAATGTAATATATTTATTTAATGAATAATTAGATAAATGATACTAATAATAATACAATAAATATAAATTGTAAAATATGTTTCCATATATGAATTTTATGAATTAATATAACAATTTATTGATATTTTAATGTAGTTTTTTAAAGGAATCAATTGTTTATTATTTTTTAAAAAATCAATTATTGAATAGTTTTAAAATTGACAAAATTCAGAACATAAAATATAAATTTTAAATTGAATGATATAAAATTTATTAAATTTTAAGAATCTTAATAAATTTTGAGATAAGTATAAAATTTTATTAATGATTCATTGTTTGGTTTTATAAAATTTTATTATATTTTTTTAACTCTCATATTGTAAATTACTTATTAGAACAGTATGAATTTAATGGATGAAAACATAAAGATAAAGATTAAAGAATATAAAAAAATGATTCCAATTTTTATTGGATGAATGATTTTAAACCCATACACATCCAATATTTTAAATAAATAAACTTGTACAATTTTTAATATAAAATAAATTTATTTTAATTTAATACTTTTAATAATTCCATGAGTGACCCTCCCCTTTCCTATAAAGGCACCCTTCTTCTTTATTCATTACACTCCAAAAACCATTTTTTTCATCCAATATCTACCCAAAACCATTTTTATAATATCTCCCCACATTCTTGATGCCTTATTTTAGTCATAACACCCTTCTTAAAACTTTTAAGTTCTTAAGAAATCTGATCTTACGAAGGAAATGAAATGTTTTTATTTAAGTGTTTCTATTTTATTTATTCTTCCACATCCATAAAATATCTAAAAAATGATGAGATTATAAATAAAGTATCATAAATATACTAGGATTGTATTATGTTAATATCGTAAGCAAAATCATACTCCACTTTCATCAAATGGGAATGGGATTTATCATTCATGCGTAAATGTGAACTATCACCTCCAGGAATCAATATAATTCCTTTTCCATAACTATCTCTCATGACTGGTTATAATAATTGAAAAAATTTTAATATGTGATATTTATGAAATATTAATCATTATAAGATAATAATATACCAATTTTTTCTTACATTTTATGTACTTAAAAATGGTAGCATCATTCGTGTTTATGTGTTAACCATCACCTCCACAAAATGATGTGATTATTTTTTATTCACTACATCACTTTTGTGATGTATATAAGTTTATTTAAATTAGTAATATGATATTAATTATTATATGATCATTATGGAATGATAAATTAAAAATTACCTAATTTCCATAATGTTTGATGAAAAATGAAAATGTTACTCCTGTGAAAGTATGACCTATCGTCTCCATGATTATAACATTGTTAATTTCACATAACCATAGTTAATAGTTTGATTTTTGAGTATAATTAATTATAAAAGATATAATTAAAACATGAATATTATTCTATAAATTATCTAATTATGACCACAATGAAAATTTACATCATACCACGTTTATTTTTGTAGTCAAGTACCAAATATTGATTAGACGTCCTATATGAAATTTGTTAATTTATAATTGTTATATAATTATAAATAAGTGATATATAGTGAATAATAAATATTAAAAATGTTTTCAATAAAGTATAAATTGTCTTAATTTTATTATTCAGGAATATAAGGAACTTACGAGATGAATTAGACTCGAGTTAAGATACTTTATCTTAATCTCATTTCATTGAAGAATATTTTGATGTCATGCACAAATTTATTTCATAAGGTGTATAATAAAAACATATGAATTTTAATTTCATTAAAATGTTTTCAAAATAAAAAATTTCATATAAATCTTTTTATTTTTTACATAAATATAAAAAGGAATGTATTTTTAACATATGAGGCGAAAACTACTTGTTTGCTGTCGTAACCATTATTTGATATTTAGAATATGGATTCATTGATAAGCCTAAATGTTTTTAAAAGGAAAAGAAATCCCTTATTCCATTTTTACATATTTTGGTATTGAAAATGGTTTTGAATGTGGATTTACTATTTCAATATCTTGAAATTATGTTGTCTAAATTAAAATGAAATTTTTTGAGTGAAATGTTGATAATTGAATTATTTTATCTGTTATGATGATATAATAGCACATAGAAATTTGAATTGTGGTTACGTGATAATTCAATGAAGGGTGGTTACATGATAATCCATAGAAGGGTGGATCCATTATTAACAAAGTATGGGTGGTTATGTTATAACCACCTATGCGCAGTGTATGAAAGTCATTTATATGGCTATTCTATTTGTAAGAGTGATATGTGAGGAAGTAGACCGTTTAGTTATCCCGTTTATGTATATTTATGTCCCAAGTTACCTATATATGTTATATGTTTATTCATATCAGATTTAGGTTAATATTTTTATTATAAAAATTGTATTTAATGAGATTATATTCAGTAAAAAGTATTTAGTAATTCAAAAAGGTGAGAAGTATTACTTTGTGAAAATGTATTAATGGTTTACATGTTTTAAAAATACAAAAAGTTTTCCATTATTATGTATCCATTAGTGATATTTTTATGTTTTCACGTGTTTTTAAATGTTTTCACATGATTTATGAGAGAATAGAGTCATGGATGTGATCATGTAAAAATTATGATGATTAAAACTTAAAATAAAGTATGTTTTATTTTAGAAGTTTTTTGTTTTATAAAAGAAATGGATACTATTGGAAGTGTCAATTTTTTATTTCTATAGTTTTTTATGTATCAGTTATAGCCTAATTATCTAACACTATAAACATGAATAAATCCTTAATATGAAATAAAATAAAATTCATGACTTAACTAATGATTATGTAATGTTTATGGTCATGTCCTTAAAGGTGCACAATCTTCAACAATTCCTAGAGATTACTATAATTGTTGTTGTTTATGGAATTCAATGAGACTTCATGATTTTGAAGATAAATATTTTTAATGAGATTCTTTTGATGGATGGATGACTAGTTTTGTGCTCTCATTGATTTCTATCAATAATGGGTATCATTAAATTAACTAAAGGGAAAGAATTTTATGATGACTGGTAGGGGAGAACAAGGAGAAGGTAGAGTTGGTCTGAACATAAGTCAGATTGGAATGATCCCGACAGAGATTGGGGGATTGGATTGTTTAGCTCTTTCAGGGTAACCCCCTCAACCGTTTCTTCTAGTTGAGGATCTTTATCAAGAAATATTCTCAAATGGCTTCACAAAATTTCCCCCTAATAGATGAGTTTTTTGAGAAAAATATTTTGATAGGTGCACAAAACAATTCAATACCCCCTTATCATATAGAACTAACTGAGTTGAAGGATATATAGGTTTATCTAGAGGGATTATAGTATTTGGTCTTTGTTAGTCCATTTATTTCACTATGGGGTGTACCTATCTTGTTCTCAATGTATGCGGATAGTAGTATTCAACTCTATATAGATTACCTAAATTTGAACCAAGCGATGATGG
The DNA here is from genome assembly GCA_963277665.1 of Viscum album. NCBI lineage: Eukaryota > Viridiplantae > Streptophyta > Magnoliopsida > Santalales > Viscaceae > Viscum > Viscum album. The sequence continues at coordinate 292,046,454 of OY728132.1, forward strand.
TGAACAAATATCCTTTTCATAGGATCGATAATCCTTATAATTAGTTATAAGGATACCAATGATTCTTCAAGTTTAATATTTTATTAGCTTAGTAACATCTGTGGGTTAGAGAGGAGGACATTCCAAATATGGTGTTTTAGAGAAGGTATGTTCTATAAAATTACATAGTGATGGATTATAGATTAAATAATTATTAGGTAGTGTTCATGGATCTCATGGAAATGGTACTCAAACCATATATTGATTTTTTCATCATGGTTCTTGTTTAAAACATCCTTATCTACTCTTCGACCCCAGAGAAGTATGTCAAACAACTCGAGATAAACTCGAGTATGCTTCTATTACGGTATATTTATATCTAGATGTAAAATGTTATCTCTCGGATTTAGGAGGTAAAATTATTAGTCCATGTGGTGTATGAAATTATTATATTTGTAGAACTAGACAATGTGTCAGTAGTGATGTCGTGGGATGTCCCCAAATTTTTTTTGTGATATAGAGCTTCCTGGGTTTATCTGAAATACAACCAACATTTTATTAAGGACATATATTAATTACCAACACCCATGACCATGCTTATAAATAAAGGATTGAAGTTGCAATGGCCAGATTATTGTGAAGAATAATTTCTTTAGTTGAAGAGGATGATAAATATACCCCCAATGTTGATCCTTCTTGATTCTGGGAACAGATATGATTTACACTATGATGCATCGGTTTGTGGTTTGGAAATAGTACTTATACAGTATGAGAAGGTAATAGATTATAGGTCACATCAGTTGTGAGAAAATGAGAAGAACTATCTTAGTCATAACTTGGATCTGGAATCCATGGTCCTTGATTTAAAGAGTTTGTGACACTATATCATCAGCGATAGGTTTATTGTATAGACTAATTACAAGATGATTTTTTACCTTTTCTAATAGTTGAAATTGAAAATGAAGTATATTTTCTAGGTTGAGTATCAATAAACATTTTAGATTAATATTTATTTTGATATAAGGATTGTTAACTTGATTGATGATTATCTTATACATAATATAGAAGTAGATTAAGAGTTTAATGAATAACCTTTAGAGGAACAATGGCACTCGAGAAACCTGTTGGCTAACTAGATGATGGATTATTTTGAGGATAAAAGATAGATTAAATGTTCCCCATTAGTGGTTACCTATTTTATAATATTTTGTGTAATGTATGGACTGGTGATTGACCCAATGTGTCCATTGTTACATGAATAACTAGCTAGAGGTGACCTGATACACGAGTGGTCGTTGGATGATGACTATATGAACAGTGTTAATGATAGAGTTATAGTCCCACTCATATCAGGTAATTGATGATAAGAGACATCTATAAAACTATGTGGATGATATATCCTAGTTCGATAATTAATTCTCATAAATTTAGTTTCAAGATACGGTGTCCTATAAAAACATGAACATTCCTGCATTCATTCCATGATGCATTAGCAACTAGAGGGTAATTGATTAGCACTAGTGTCCTGTTGGTTTACATTTGAAACTTACTATTCACTTTCATAATTAAGAATATGATATTATGTAATTTGTGATGGGTCCACCTAGGACCCTGGGGATCTATGACACCATCTAGGTAATTTTCAATCTGTTAATGACTTTTTCTCATTTTTTCTGATTAGTGAGACTCACAAAGTGAATGAGCTGAGAAAGTTATATGACTATGAGATAATATTCATACGAATATTTACCTGTAGAATTATATACGATAGAGTTAAAAGTTTTAAATTCATGTTCTGGAAGGGATTACAGAAGGTCATAGACACTATTATGAGATTTACAACAACATGCTGTCCTCCGATTGATAAACAATAAGAGACTACGTTTTAATTTTTTTGGATATACTTTGATATTTTTTGGTGACTTTTGTGTATATTTGGATGAGAACCATTGAATGATGGATTTCACTTTCAAAATAGTTTCTAGGAATCAGTACGTTTTTTACCATTTGAATCACTCTATAGATGAACCTGTTTGTCACCGCTGTATTGGAATATGGAAGGTTTGGAAACAATTATGGTGCCTAGTATGATACAAGAGACTTTATAGAGGGTGTAGTTAATCGAGAAGCAGTTGTTAATTCCTCATCGAAGAAAATGATATTATATATACTTTAGGAGATGACCCTTAGAGTTCCCTATTGAAAACCATGTTTTGTTGTGGGTGTTACCTTGGTTTTGGCATTGTCATTTCTGAAAGTAAGAGAAGCATAAAACTCTATTTGTTGAAACATATAAGATTGTTTTATAAGTTAGGATAATGGTATAATAACTAGAACATTATCCATGATATCAAGGCATGCATTATTTTTTCCATACATCTCAACATTAGAGGTACATGACAAAACCTATACATGATATAAACTACAAGTACATTTTGTTAGAGATAGTTGCATATTTTATGTCGTACCTATTATAGATCATTGAATGGAAGGAGAAGGTATTGTGATGGAATATAGAATCACTTTTTTATGATTTATGGAAACCTAGTATCATCTAATAGGATATTTGGTAGTAATATTTTCATCTATGAGTTCAAAAACCCTAGCTATTTGGGCAAAACCATATGAAGGTTCTTCTCGATAATGATATTTCATTAGAGTGGGATAGTTATGACATCATAATTTTTATAAAGACTCTTTGGTTTCAATTTATAGTTTTTTTTTCATGAAAATCTAATTTTTTAAATTAAAATCATTAACCTTATACATATAATAGGTCCCACATGAAGGTAAAATCCTTTTACCTATACAGAAGGTAGTTTTTAAAGAGTTGCGTATATGAAAGAAGGATTTTTCCTATGTTTTGTAAAAGTAACTTCATAATTTACTTGAGTTTTATAAAGTTATCCATTTAATTTCAAAGAATCAAAAGGGTATTTAGGTGATGTGTAATGGTAATCACAAGTGGCGTAGGGGTAAATAATAAATCATAAATGCAGTGTAAGGTTATGTTTTCACATTAGACATACATGGGGGTAAAAATACTTACCTTCATTAAATAACTACTATCTATGTAAGGTTAAAAAAATGTAACCATTATGCCGTTCCATTTTTGAGGGAAACATTATTTTTATTCCAAATTTTCTTCTTTCTTGACTAGGTCGAACATATAAATGTGTATTGTTGATTTTAAAAGCGTAAAATCATGGATGTATAATCTTTGATTCATTTATAATTATCAACTCATATTATTGAATATTTTAAACAAACTCTATTAAAATTATATCATCGTGTTGTGTATAGACGTTATATATTTACTAAAACTTTTATTTATTCAAGTGGTTAGTGTATTGATTTATAAGAATGAACCTATTAGATTATAATAAGAAAACTCAATAAAATTCACTATTATTAAAGAGTAAACATGGATCGATATGATCACTTAATATTATGTTTTTTATTTCATATATTTCATTCCACAACTATATGATGTTATATTTAGTATTCATGATTTATTATGGGACATTTTATGTGATAATTTTCTTTATAGATGGGTTTTTAATAATATTATAGTAAAATTTGATGAATTAAGATTAATGAAAGTAAATATATATAAGGAAGGATATAAATATGATCCTTTATTAATGGAATGACAAGAATTTCAAATATTTTATATACACGATATTGCAAAAAAAAACTAGTCAACAAATTTTTTTGAAATAAAAACAACTGTAGAATGAATATTCAATTCATTGGAGGAACATATTTTCCTTGGTACATCACAATCAATTTTTAGTGGACCTAATAGAGATTAATTACTATATATTATAGGCGATCATAATAATTTTTTTATTAACAGATAAGAATTCACTTTACCAATTAAATGATTTTTTTTTTAAATTCATGATTATTTTCTCGAGGGTGTTTATATATCATATGAGCTTTGTCTATATGAACCATGTTTAATACAATATATATATATATATATATATATTCTAATTTAATTTTCTAACGTAAAATATAATAAATTTATTCAATTCGTCATGTTGATACTTTATCTAATAAGAAATATTATAGTAATACCAAATGTGAAGAATAAATTATTCCAAGATCAAAAGAAAAAAATTGGAGGATCTTCAACTTAAAGTCTTATAAAATGTAATTAATGTTAGAAGTATAGGTAAAAATTTAAGGATTGGTGGAATGTGAATGTTCGACAAATGTTCCCAAGAAAATCAATATTTATTAGTTATATCATGTTTAACACCATATTAAACACACCAATAAACATAGCTACATTATTTTATTCTATACCTAAAATGGTTAAAATCATTTAGAAAGACATTACAATAACATGATATTATATATTTCATTCTTTTGCCTTTAAATAAAGTCACCAAATATAAATTTTTATTCAAAGAATAAATTTACTTTAAAATATTCTAAAATTAATTTCATACTGAATGTTACTAGAAAATTGCATAGATATTTTTAGAACAAGAATCTCAATTGAATAATTGAGAGATTTTTATGGGGACATCAATGCTTAGTCAACAGAAATTTATGCACACTTCATATCCCAGAAAACGTGGGATTATTTCCTCTTTTGATGTGAGTAATAGGTATTTAAAGTAAAATTCTATTGATTTGAATTTAAATATAATGTCATATATAATGTATTTAGTTGTATATATTTTATTTTTTTAAGGAAAATTAAAATAGTTTAGATAATATGAATTGTGATATAAAAAACCATACATATAAAGTAAATCAAGGGTGATTTATGTTATAGTTGAGAAAAAATTGTGGATACATTGAATTTATAATAATATTATTATGTGATATAATGTAAAAAGAGATAAATGTGATTATGTTTTTATGTTGATTAATCAATCATATCATTCTACTACTTCTATCCAATATCATGTAGTGCAAAAGCTGATTCGTATTAATAAAACTGTCAATATATAGGTGTAAATATGTTAAAATTATCGTATTAATGTGTAAGTATAAATTAAATCAGAATTATTATTATATTATATTTCAAAATCATAATAATGAATGAAATGATTTAATTTATCTTCTTTATACACAAGATGATTCATCTTCCATAGGTGAAGAATAACTACTTTTGGTTGATTTTAATCATCTAAAATATTATGGACATGTTAAAGTGGTGAGTATTGGAATTTCAATGACATAATACTTTTTAAAAGGACAAAAAATGATGGATTTTGGGCTGTAATACTACTAAATAAAAACGTATTTTAAATTTTTGGAGTAAAAATAAATACAAAAAATGAAGAACTTTTTAATGAAACAAAACTACACATAAAAAAATGAAATTTAATGTAACAAAAGTAATCAGTGAACTGAAAAGCATAACCAGATCTACAAAAATTAGGTTTCAAGAGATGGTTTCCCTTAGCTTCCTAATATATTAACATCAATCATTTTTACTAATATTTTTAAATATATGTGTTGAAAAAATCTTTTAATTATTTCCCTTTTGAAAAAATATTTTATGGGTATTTTTTTGATTGAAATCTATCGTTATACATATATGAAATAGTAAAAATAATAATGCTTTATAATAATATAATATATACCATTCATAATAAAGGGCTACACATAGTGAATTTGAGAGTAAGGATTTAGGTAGATATTAGGTTGAGGACTGTTTCCATTGATAATGATGACAGTCAAATGGTCAAATAAACTATTTAAACTTTCAGAACATTACTATTCAGTCATAGGTATCAATAGTTGGATCATGAAAGCGGACCAAGGACCATAATTTTTCTCCACCATTGACCCCATGACTTTCAATTCATTTAAAGTATCCTGAAAAAAATATTTCAAATATTTGAATACTTATGAATATATATTTAGTGAAGAAATAGAATACAAATACTCAATTGAATATATTGGACATCCCGATATAAATAAAATTAAAAATCATGGTTTGTAAGGATATAAAATCATAAATTGTTATATAAGGTATAAAACAATAATTAAAATATTAAATTATTTAAATAGTATTTAAATTACAATTAAAACATCAATATTATCATTATAGATTTTAATATTACCATTGGTAAGTCTTAAAAGAAGTTTATTGTAATATTTATATATTTGTTTGTATCATTATTCTATAGAAAAAGTAACATGAAGGTATAAGAAATTATAAATAATGTAGAATAATTTTATCAAAGTACTTAAATTTAACGAAAATATATGATATAATATTTTTAATTCCTAATATGATTTGGTAAATATTTAAACACTAATTTCATTTAAAATAATTTTATTCATTAATATTTTGTACTCAATAATTTATAATATTTTCATTGATCACAGGATGAAAATTATAATAAATAAATTCAATCAAATGATATATTTTAAATACCCATTCTTAAATATCTAAAAAAATAATACACATACAGTAACTTTTTAATTAGTAATAAATTATATTTTTAATATTTTATATAATATTTATATTATATGTTTGATAATATTCATCCAATTTTTGTTTTTATTAAGTACTAAAATGATAATTTTAATAGTAATAAAACAAAATTAGTTTATCGTGAAAAATTACAATAAATAAAAATGATTAATTTTTTATTTTTTATATGATCCATAATAATCAGATGACTCCAATATTGAATTGTTATTTTAAAAACATGCATCACATGCTCAAAACCAAGGAACCATGGTAAATTTTTCATGAAACCATAGAAAAAAATTCTTAAATACATTTATTAAATGTATAAATGACCCAAATTTTATTCAAATTTTAATTTAATCTATAATTATTTAAAGGGAATGAATTTAATTTAAAATAGATATTTTAGTTAAAAGATACATCATGTAGTTAAAATGGAGAAAAGGATCTCATATTTTCATGAAACTCTAGGAAAATAGTCATTGGTTTATTTGAGTTATATATGAATGAATTTTACACCACTAAAACATGATGTGTGTTGAAATAAAACAAGGTTAATTGTTTCATTTTAAGTTTTACGTGAGGCAAAAATGAGCAACACATGCTCAATACTGATAAATCAAACATATTTTTTCATGAAAACATATGAAAATGATTATTAGTTAATTTTTAACATTTAAAAACAAATAATAAATCATTTTTACACATAGTGTGGTTAGAGTGACTAAAAGTTGACTTCAATGAGTTATGAATACATGATTTATTTTTAAAATATATAAATAAAATATCAGATTTTTGTGAAAATTTAGAATAATTATTATTAATTTTAATGTGGTATTTAATAACGATCCTCACATCATTATAATATTTCGTGTGGTTAAAATTAATAAAATTAAGTGTTTTTAATATAAACGTAATATTTTAAATCAAAAAATACATTACATGCTCAAAAATGAGAAAATGAGCATATATTGATGTGAATATCTAGATAAATTACCATTGATTAATTTTTAACCACTATGAATAAAAAACATATCAATACAAAGCATGGTGCTATTAGAATTATTGAAAGGGAATGTTTTTAATATAAGTGTTATGATAATTAAAAACCGATGACTCATGATGTAATATAAAAACATGATGGGTTTGTTACAAAAACACAAGTAAAATAACCGTTAATTAGTTTTTAATTTATATTAATGAATATCATTTAAAACCTATTATTTTTGAAGATAAAATGATTTAATGTGCGTGTTTTCAATTTAAAATTAATATTTTAGTAAGAAAGGTGAATCACATAGTCAAGAGAATATAAAACAACATCAAATTTGTATGAAATTATCGAAAATTATAGTTAATGATTTTAAAAGTTAATAATGAACCACATATCATTCTGACACATAGTGTGGTCAAAATTATTGAAAGTCCATATTTTCAATATTACAAGTTATATCATAGTTCAAAAAATATAAAATATGCTCAAACAAAGGTAAATGAGATAGAAATATCATGAATCTAAATGATATTGATTGTAAATTAATTTTAACCATTAAGAGTAAGTTACATATAATTTTTTTGCAGTGTTGTTGGAATGGTGTAAAGTTTATTTTACTATTTTAAGTGTTATATTAGTTAAAAACATGCATCACATGCTCAAAACCATGAAATGGTGTTTGGTTTATTAGGACATTCAATGGAAAAATATTTAATTAAATTTTGATAAGTATTAATGATGAACATATGATTCTAATGGGTGGTATGGTTGGAATGATTAAAATTATATGTTTTCAATTTTAAATATACATTTCAAATAAATACATGTTCTACATGGTCAAATCCAAAAAAAATTGTCATATATTTTCATGAACGTGACACCCACAATGTCATATTATGGTATTTTTTAAATTCAGTTGTTTTTACCTCCATTTAATTTTTTCTTTATTTTGTAATTGATTTTAGTGTTTTGCGTGTTTTAATGTTTGGGGGGTGTCTGTAGAGAAAAAAGTTTCCAAGATGCATCCTAACATGAAGGCTAGTTCATTTTTTAGGCTGATAGTGGATCACACCATATCAAGGGGAATCCTGGAGTGATGGGAATAATAATATTTAAAAAATGGTAAATTCCATACACCTATGGGAAATACGTATGAGAAGGTTATGTTTACATAAGGGGTTTAAAATGTGTAAGGGTCTATAACTTTGCGAAAATCATTTATTGTATAAGAAGTGGTCACACCAAGAAAAGATGATGAGATAGACCAATAACTTCATATATTCATTTTACATCATCTCATTTGAATATTCACATAAAATTCAAATAAATAAAACCCTAAAACATTATAGTTTAGTGTATTTGGCATTCAGATACATAAAAAATTGTTTTACACTATATTTAGCAAATAATATAGAAATTATTTACACATGATACCCATAAGAAATATCACACATAATAATATACCTTATTACATGGGGAAAAGAAATAAAATAAATTGTGAGCCCAAATTATCAGTAATGTTAAATATACAATACATCGATTGAAGATTATAAGCCAATATAATATGATCATATGGGTATTAAAATATAATCAACATGCATGGATATAACATTTGAGAATCATACCCAATGAAGCTTAGATCATATAAATGAGCCATGATATAAGGATTTTAGAATAACATAAGACATGAATCATAGGAGAGTGGAATCATGATTCAATAATCATGATTCATTATACCATAACAGAGGTACATTGTATAACATTAGAACATGTTAATAAATTATGCATAAAAATTATAATATGTGTCAAGGATAACCACTAATACAAACAGAATGGCCTTGGCTAACCAAACATGAAATATTTTTAGATTGGTCTAACAACTCATGTAAACTATTGATATGTAAAAATTTACCAAATTAATTAATGGTAAATAATAAACCCACCCATCAAATAATGTAAGACTACACATATTTGTTCCACAAGATCATGAAATTAGCAATAATTTCATTAAATCTCAATTAAAACATAAAAGAGAAATGGTATTCATGAAAATATCTATAAAAAACTATTAAAACAAATATAAGGAAAGAAAATGGATAGTATTAATAATTAATATTTTCATTAATGGGTAATAATCATTATGTTATTTTGGCATGGATTTAAAAACCTTTATAAAATAATTACAATTGACTTTGAAAAATAAGTAGATATTCCAACCTACATTTTTTATTCTTTTTATTTTAAATTAAACTATCTTTTAAAAAAATGGGATTGAAATTTATTTAGAACACCATAAAAATATAGAGACGAATTTTTTAAAATAAAATCAATGAACATGGTGGAAAAATAATTTTTTTGGAAATTTTTAAAAGGGATACCACTTTTACACATTGTAAAGAAGGTCAAAATTGTAAAAAAATAGCCATACCAAAAATGATAAAACATTTTTATTCTTTAAAATAATTCATGTATATTATTAAATATCTTATAATAATTGAATTAAATTTATGTATGTATAAAAATAAATAAATAATAGGGATATAGAAGTGAAATATATCTGACAAAAAACTCATAAGGTTGGTTTTACTTATAAGAATTACATTAGGTAAATTATAAATTAAAGGTGTGGTGAAATAGTAAGTGGTCATGTAAAAACCATAAAAAACTAATGGAGATGAAAATATAGGTGATTTTATAAAATTGTTTTTTATATTTTCCCCAAATTTAAATTTAGTCATCATATCATTGAATTCATAATTAGATTTGAAAAAAACCCTTATGAATTTCGAAACTTTTGAATCAAAATTATTTTAATGAAGAAACATGATATGCACATTTAAATCCATTAAATTTCATCATAATAATTACTAAACACATCTATTGGTATTATATGCACCATATAAAATAATATAGGTTGTGAATAAGGAATTTAACTCAATGAAAGGAAATTCGAGATGTCAAACCCTCACCATTTACTCTCTAATTTGAAAAATAAATTTATAAAACAATATAATAAATATAACCATGTTAATAAATTATTTTAGAACATTTTTAATATACATTTAAATATATATTATTTAATTATAATCACTAAATACCCAAATATTAGTCAGTTAATGTTTATTTTCATCACCAGATGTTAGTAATTTTTATTATTTAGTATATGTTTTGAAATGATTATGTTTAAACTGGTTATTTAATTAAAATATAATCTTTAATATATTATAAATTTATTTAAATAATTTTTTTTCAATTTTTTATATATACCCATATTCATTTTATGTAAATTATGGGTATGGTTTGTGATAATGGAATTCATGAAGGGTAATTTTTGGGTAATTCACCAATAATTATGTGTTAATTTATAATGAATATTTATTTTTATTTTATATTTACAAAATAGCATTAATTATGTATATTAATCCTTAAAATAATTAAATAGAATATTTGATATCACGATAGTTATTCATGGTGAAAATGGTGATGTTGGTATAACATCATACATGTAGGTGGTTGAACTTACCCAAACTAGAACATGCAACATTAGAGAATGAGAATGATTTTAGAGTTATATAAAAGTATTATCGTTTTTATAGAATCATAATTAATTTAATTTAAACTAATTTTTGTGACGATTTTGTTTTATTAAGATTGTAGAAAATAAAATTTAATTAAAGTTATAAATAATATCTTGTTACCTATATTGGAAAAATTGCTCATTCTCAGGATGACTTCCCTAAAAATGAAGGACTCAGGGCTTCATGTTTTAACCAGGGGATTCCTAACATAGAATATTTTTCTAATAGAATTATAATGGGATTGGATTCATGAATAATTTTAAGCAATATAGTGGTACGAAGTTGGTGTAAGTGAGATACTTTTTTTAGGTGAAAATGAGGGGAAAATCCTTAGAATATAAATATAAGTTAGTAGTAAAGATGGAATCACATTTGAGTTAGGTGAGTTGGTAACATAAGGATTGTGATACATGTGTTTATGAATTTAAAACATAACAAAGGGATTATATAAGGTGTTTGTTTCATTTTAATTTAAAAAAATGATCCATGAGGGATTAATTCATATTAACCCTTTAACCTTGATTAAATACTTACAATAGAAATTATCTATTTACTAAAAATATAAGATATCACTTATTTTAACATTTCAATATCTTGACTAATTTTTTTAACTCAATTTAATATAATTAAATTTCTAAATCAGAGTAAATTATTTTTTAAATCAAAACATATGGTATATAGAAATAATTATTTTTTTAGATTAGTAAGTTTTTAAATATGAGGTATTCTTACTCGTAATTTATATAAATTATTAGTTAAGTGATTTATTATATAATTATTTCTGAATTTAAATATTATATTATATTCACCATTTAACATTGATAAATTTAATTTAAAAAGATAAAAATATATAATATTTTGAAAAATACAATTCTTGTTAAAAATAACTATTTCATCTCGGTGACTAATAATTACATTGGTAACCTTTGTTAATTTTAAAAAACTAAAAATGAACTTATTGAAAAATTTGGGTATTATGATTAACAATATTAAAAACATTTATTTGGACTCAATTTCTAGAGGTAAAAAATTAATTTTAATATAGGAAGACTTAACAGATAATTTTTTTTGAAAACTACATTTTTAAGCATTAAATGAATTTACAATAATTATGTACCTAATGATAGATGTTGTATGAATGTTACTTTATTTTATTATGTATATTATCAATATATATCATTTAAAATTATTCTTCCTTAGTGATTAGTTTTAGTAAGATAATGATACTCAACACTAAAAAGACAATTCTTTTGAAAATGACACTTTTAAAATAATATTTACCAGTACAATTAAAATTAATTATTTATATACTATGAATTCATTTATGTTAATATTTTGATATAAAAATATTTCTTTTAATTTTATAAATACATCATATCACACTTTAATAATAATAATATGTAATGCATAAAAATATTTTTATAAATAAATATGTTATTTTTTTCATTCTTTATCATTTGTTAATTATATTTCTATGAGTTTTTTAGTGACAATAAACAACATCAGTATACCAATCAAATAAATATGCACCCCATTACCATATTTCTGAGGATCATATTTCCAATTATCATATGTAACTCCTCTAGTTTAACGTAGGGTATCCATCGTAATTTCATTAAAGGTTCACTACCCTAATTAGTTATATATTACATCAAGAAATTCAATTTAATTCCATCATAATTATTATTAAAAGGATTCTTAAAAAAAACAAGTAATTATCCATGGCAGTTTCAAACCATGTTTTTAGTTAGGCCCTATTAGTTTTTCATTGAGTGAAGATTTTATTACATCCCAACTAGCTTTTTTTATGGGTTATTATGCCATGGTTTATTTGATCTAGAGCCTATATCAACTCATTTATAACTAAAAAAGGATTTAATTTAAAAGAAATTAAGATTCCCTAGACTAGAACACCAAAATCCGATGATAATAAAATATTCCTTGCATATTATATTTAATATAAGATGAAGGGTACTAAACATAGAAATTTATAATTTCAATGTCAATAAAATATATATAGGCACTTACATACCCAATACCTTTGAGGTTTGGAGTTTTAGAGTGTTATGAAAACAATTTACCTAATAAAACCCATTATTTTACCATCAACACAAAAATTTTTCCATTAAATAAATAATTTTTTATTCTATAATTGTTCTGCAACATCTTCAATATAATTCTCCACAGAAGATATCCTTCTATACATATAATATGTATTGCTCTTCTTTATAACCTACGAAAAATGAGACATAATAAGGATGATATCAAACACTATGTAATCATAGTGATCATATAATAAAAAACGCATAAGTAATATGGAAATAATAATTAATGATAAAATAATTCTATATAATTAATAACATTATCAAAAATTATTTTGTTCCTATTCACGATGGATCAGTTTCCAAAAGGGTTTATTTTTGGAACCAAAATCAACCAACATATCTCACAACTATTATTGATCTTGGGCATAATTTCCAAAGATAGTAATTCTTTTGGGAACTCTTCCAAATATTCTTAAGAAAACACAGTGGTTGAGAGGTTGGTGGGTCAGACTGATAATGTCGTTTGAGAGGGAATTATTTCCTACTCTTAGACTTTCTTAAAAATTTAATACATATTTAGGATTCTCCATTAATTTACAAATATGGAACTATCCACCCATATAAATTAACAATAAATTATAGATGTGTGTTGATGGGGAACCATAAATATGCATTTGAATTTCTCCATCAATAGATCCATTTGTATGTATTAGAGATTGTACATCTTGGGTACATTTATTTTCTGATGATGCTATTAGGCCACATAGTTAATCACTTTTAAATTTATCATCATCAAAGAATAAAATATATTTTCAATATTTATATTGGTCCCATGATTTGGGATTCCTACATTTCCTTGTGAGTGGAATAAAAACTCATTTAGTTTGGTGCCACATAATGGGACACATCAAACCTTTTAATGAAATGTGATAACGATCAGACCATACAATTTAACTTCAAACAAAAACTATTTCTATGAGAAATGGTTCTAGAAAATAATGGTGTGAATCTTATACTAAAAAGGACCTCAGGTCCAAGAAGGAATATATCCTCCCAAGTGGGATAAATTTCCATTTTGGGAATATGGCTTAATAAGGGGATTGATAGTGGGAACTGGATGAAATATAGCTCTATAAATTGGATATGACCCTACTAGGAATATGGAATAATAGTTATTAGGGTATATTAAAGGTTTTAGGATTTATCCTCAAGGAGTCCTCCTACATATCTGGTTTAGACAAGAATCAAATACCATGTATATCGAAGTGGTTGGGGCTTACACCTACAGAGGATTCTCATGTGGTTTCTTCATTAGGAATATGAACCATTGAATATTTTTATCATAAGGAATGTGTCCCATTGAGGGGAGTTAACATGGTCTGGGATAATACCAAGTAATATTCCCAGGTGGAGGATATTTGATCATGTCAATTTGATGATCTCCACTAACCTCTAATACCAGGTGTGTCACGGTCGTGAGAAACAAAAGGAAGTTGAAGGTATGAAAATTAACACAATATCCTTCATCTGATGGAGGATGAGGGTGTGGGTATAAATTTTGGAGGATGTACCATAAGAAAAACTAGGGAGTTACTCTTGGAGGTATTCTCCTAGTCCCTTCCTTTCGATAGGTGGAAGATGACAAGGAAATAGATGAAAAGGGATGCTTGACATACAAAAGATAACAAATCTCAGCCTAAGAATCCATTCAAAATCATCCATAGTATGGGGATACCTATTACCCAACTAATTTATTATTTATTTCATTTTAAGGATCATACTTATTACATAACATAACATTGGGACCTTATTTACCATAATAATTTATGATCTGAAGGGCATGTTGGTGTGCCCAAGGTTTATATCATTCATGTATGAAGGATTTTGATGTGGTATTGACTTGGTACCCCTTTGAAGAGTGACTAGGTTCAAGGGGTGAAAATAAATTGGAGTGATAAAAACATAGGGATCAAGAGGTTCTTCACTCAAGTAATACCTAGGAGAGTAAGAGGGCGCCTTTCCCTAGTTACACCTTGACAAAATAGCTTCGTTTTTTACTTAGGTGATATTTGGGAGAACTGGATTGTGATTCACCTAGGTGATACCCATAAAATATGGGAGTCCTCTTATTCACCCATATGTTACTTGGGTGAATTTGGGTTACCTCCCACATGTATCACTTGATTGAACATGGAAGATGAACTACCTAGACAACTAGATTTTGGAGGGAAATTTCATGGATCTTAAATGGTCCCATATTGTTCTCTTGGTAGGATTTCACACAAGTCAGCTGATTGGGAAGGCGTCTTCACACTAGTAATTTTGGACTAGGTAAAAGGGTCCCCTCACATTGGTCTTAGTTGTTTTAGACCTTGGGGTAACTCTAATCTCTGTACGCTCATCAATTTCCTCTTCTTTTTGGGCGTGAAGAGATACTAGGAAGGTATTGAGTAAATTGGAAAATCACTAGGGTGGGAAGATCTTCATGTAGTTTCCTCCAGATTCTTGTCGTTAAAATTGAGGAGCCCAAGAGTCCTATTTATAAGAAAGCATAGGGCCCTGAATGAAGGAGGTCGTTCAGACATGTCACTCGGGTGGGTCCATCATATAGGGAGGACCCATGTAAGGAGTTGGCCACTAGATAGACTTTAGAGAGATACACATATGCAGATGTATAGGAAAAAGAGGGTTATCCCACCTTTTAGGCCTCCTCCTACATATGCTATATTTCATTGAATATTTTCACTCCCATGTGAAAAAGAAGTTTCATTTAAGGACCCCTTAGGATTAGACCAGATCATAAGAAGATGGTCTAATATTTTGGTATGGAGTAACACAAACAACGTTGATTCATTTATTTATTAGTCTCATTTTGTTCATGAATATCCATGATTGGGTTTAGTGATAATTATAAAATGTGTATTCAATAAGGGATAAGATGGAATAATGGATGTATAGGTTGGTCATGCATGTTTGTAGTGTAGGATTGATGCATTGGTAGGTTCTATAAGGTGATCATGTATGGTGATAGTGTAGGTACCTATTTATCCCTAAATATTATCACCTTCATAGTGGTCCCACACCCCTCACACTATTTTTATTCCTAGATGATTTTTTATGCTAGTAATTTTGATAACCCTTTTTTTCATGTTCTCATCATGTACTCATGTAATCCCTTTCCTTATGTAAGAATCACCCACGATGTAACCTCATTGAGTTTTCCCTGCCCAATCACCTTGGAATAGTTTCATACACATGGTCACTTGGGCGATGTTCCATTTGCAAGGTCACTTGGGAAAAGAGGTTTGCATGATCTCACATATGAATAGTTTCCTTCGTGTTATTACTTAAGATAAGTGACCTATATGAGGTCCCTTTAGTAATGTAAGATATGTAAGGTCTTTACTCTGATAAAAAAAAATTTAGACTACATAAAACAAAAATCCAAGATCTAAATAAAATATTGTTGTTTCATTATATATTTATAATTGATGATCAAAAGGTTTTAGTCTTTGATGAAAATTCTAGTTCATGAACAAAAGAAGATGTCTAACATCATAATTCCAGATTATTATGAAGTGCATGACTCCTCTCTTCTAGAACCAATGATTCATCTCAAGAAATACAACCCTGAATATCATTAATGTGAAATACTGCTACTTTATGACCACAATGTTTTAATAGATGTAATCATTCTGAAGTGGATTAATTTTTTTTATTTCTGGGTTCCAAAAGTACATGAGTTTTACCATTTTAAATATTTTATCAGTGGGTAAATTTTTTAATGGGGGAACCAGACCATCTACCTATATCATGAACCATAATAGAACTTCTTATATCTGAATCCTCAAACTGTACAAATAAAACCCCACTGCAACTCATCTATATTGGATAATTTAAAGATACGAAAATAAAAAGGTTGGAAATCAGATTGGGAATTTCTCCCTGGTGGAGGTGTCAAACCAAAGTGGATGCAGGAATACTGGCAGTAAAATTCAGGTGATGAATTCAAATTTAAATTATAGGTAGTCAACATCCATGTGGAAACCTTGGTGGCACAGAAATATGTCCAAAAAAACCTAGACATAATTTTTAAGCTACCCCACCAATTGATCCAATAAAAATATAATATTAATATAGAACGAAAACAAATTGACACTAGTTTATGGGAAGACTATATGCTATTAGGATCACCCATTCTCCAAGATATTTATAATGAGTTCGTCCCACTAAATGCGAAATAAGATGATGATAAATGAATGACTGATTTTCAATGAATGATATTCTAGGTGGATTAAGAGGTTAGGAATGAAGACCCTTTCTGATATTGAGATGTCTATTCTGAGGAATAGACGAAGGTTTTACTAGATCAAGAGGAGAAGGCCCTTGTTTCTAGCACCCAATGGGATTCCCCTCTTGGGAAACCAGGGCTTCCTTAGTAAATTTTGACCTACATTAGAGTAGGAAAAATATGACAAGTAGTGGTATAAAGTCAAGTCTGACATCCATTCCAAAACCCTCCTCACTAGGTTTCTAGAAATGTTATTGTGTTTATACATGTTGATGGTCCAAAAATTCAATGGCGGTGTGAGGTTGGAGAAAATTTTCATAGAAGCTAGTTGGATGAAGGAAACCATGTGGGGTTGGAAGCCACTGCCTTGGAAAAGATACACCAATGTTTATGGCATGTGCATTCAGGACATTCCCGCTTAAAAATTTTAGACCCATTTCAAGTGTTGTGGGGATGAATCGATGCACACTTCCATTAATTTTATGTGATAAGTGATGTTGGGGTTTTTAAAGGCTACTTTTGACCATTTTTCCATGATTTTCATGGAATAAATCCTTTATTGTAGATGTATGATAGTGCTATGTAGAAACTAAACATATTAAGGGAATTTAATTTCGTCCAATTTGAGGATCCGTCAACTAAGTGATTTATGAAAAACTTTCTTGTTGATGATGAGATGAGGTCATACCTGATATATTTTAGAGATAACAATCTCAAAACTCGTATTGATAGTGAGGAAATTTCTAAATCTTACACTCCATAAAATTTTAAATGACAATTTATGTTTATGAAAAAACTAACTATATCACATCCTCTTCATATCTGATTAGAGAAGCACACAATGGTTTCATGACATATATGGGTCCACATATATGTGGAGGTATCTCATGAAGTAATCATTTTATTATATTATGTGTGTTTATTGGGTTGATTTTTGATGATTGGATTTACTCATACCCAAAAGGGAAGTCCACAATAAGAATCCACCAAGATGAATATATGAAAACCTATAGATAGGGTAAGCACATTTGAATGATTAAACCCAAGTAATATGGTGATGATGCTCTGAAATATTCTAATTATATCAGACATGGAGCCCATAGTAGGATACAATTGAAGATCCCACACCTGTTGAGACCAGGATGTCTAGTCTCCATCATCAGGAGGAAACTCCTGCTCTAGATAACTAGCCTCTTATAATGATGGAGAGTCATATAATATCAATAAAATCCTAGGATTACGGGGTCACGTCACAAATGGAAATGGATGCATCAGATTATATGTGGCCTAATATTTTTGAATTCTAAAAATATTTGACCTCTATCATTGAGGACTTACAGATATTTCTCCATGATCTCTTAAAATTCCTTTATATTAAGTCATTAAAAACCCCTAGAGATTACACTATGATACTGATCCTATTGAAGTTTAAAAGAACCTTCAAAAACATTAGATGCTTGTATATTCTACTGATGATTGGATTCTATCGATGAGGTGGGTGAAATATATGATAAACCGGGGTGCTACTAAGGGGGATGGAAGATGAAGAAACTGATGAATGAGTTCATTTCCTGGATATTGATGATTCGTAACTATATTATATTTTCCTATCCATCCTTCATTAATTTATTCTTATATTTATTATTTTATTTTCAAGAAATACTTGACTTCAATTTGTATAGGGAGAATAAATATGTGTCGGGGTTGGAGATTAAGTCACCAAAATACAAGATGAAGGGAACCCCTATTGGGGTTGTGTGATCCACCAATAAATCAAGTGAGGTTTCCCATAGCCAACGATTCAGGGATGAGTAGATAGAAGAGGAATACTCTATATTTTCGCCATTATTACCAGTAATTTTTAGATCATGTTCTAGTCTTTTTTAGTTCAGTGTAAGTGGATGACAAAGAATAAATACATTTCCAAGATAATTGATAGTCATGATTAGTTTTCACAACATCATTTTCCTCAGTTTATCTAGAATATGAATCTTTCTATACATTTGGATTTTAAAATCATCCTCTCTTTGTTCCCTTAAGGGGATTAAATTTGATCTTCTTATAATTGAGGAGGATACTCCCGATGAGGTGTAGATTCATATTGGTGAGTTTTCACTCTCAACCAGAGGTGTGTCAAGAGGTAAGGTGAAATATGATCCTACCACTATAGGTGGAATTCTATTATTTTACAATGTCCTCCATATAGTGTTATGTAGAAACTATTAACTCTTTCCCTTTATGGTTCTTCTGATCCACCATATTCATTAGAGAACACTATGAAAACTAATACTATCCATGTCAATACCTTAAATGGGGATGATCAAGATCTTAGGTCATATGATATAGCTATCAATACCGATCTTGATTCAGTATTTCCCAAAAGGAAATACCTATTGAGAATTTAGTAGATATAATTGATGGCACAATCAATTTGGGTCTTGAGAAAAATGTCTCTGATACCACTATTGGTGAGTTTGTAACAAGATTTGAGGAATTATGTTATGCAATAATAGAATATGAATATTTTTCCTATCATATTATTATTTCTACCTCTAACGGCGAGTTTGAGGATTAAGATAAAGAATTTGATGAATATGAGTTTTCCCCACTTTATATTTTCACACATTATTTACCTCTATATTTAAAATGAATTAAATCAAATACGTAGACTTGTGTAGATTTTTCCATCAAAAACATTGAAAAGGATATCCCTGTATAAGGATCTCATGTCCCTCTTGCACCCTTTGTGGAAGGGGAACTAGCTCAAGGCAACAAAGAGGGCGATTCTATTGAGAATTCAATAGTGGGTCTCATGATAACTCATATAGATTCTAATAATCGAGATATCCTTGTTAAAACTAATTATACTGAGGATATGGAGGAGGAATTAGTCAAAGTGGTTGATCCATCAATGAGGGAGTGCCATTGAATACATGAATATCCTTTTTCTTTTATCTTTAATATCCTTTAATGTCGAAGAATAATTTTAATCATCTTTTAGTGCCATCATATTTTATAGTTTATCTTGATGGGGAATAATCAACCCCATTATAACTAATCTTTAAATGTAGGGGTAATTTTACTCTATAAGAAACATCATAAGTTTCTTCCCTATGAAAATTAAAACTAGGGTATATATCCCCTTATGATATTGGATTCGAGATAGACCTGGAAGAACATGTTTCCTTTGAAATATCTTTTTGTTTCATCCAGAGATACATTTGGAGGTTTTTTTCAATTATTTATATTTATGAATTTACCTCATAAAATCACTAACTCCTGACTATGTTCAATATTTTAGGGTATGGAAGATTATATTACTATGTAATCCATCATTATGTTAAAGATATTATCTAGCATTGAGAGAAATATCAAAGAACACAGAAGGTTGAGGTGGAACTGATTGGACAATTTTAAGAACTCATAACTACTATATCCTCAGCAAAGGATAACCATGTCAAGGAAATAGAGGAAAATGAGATCCAAGTTTATGAAAAATATCTTCACATGCTACATCTTCAATAATAGTTGGATGTTATCAAGTCTAATATTTTCCAACTCAACGAATTCTTATTGAAGGTCTAGGGATAGGGAAAAGATTCAATTTTTGTAAAATAATATAACCTTCATCACACTGATGATGACATCAATGCATAGTTGACTAGGTTTAAAAAACTATAGAAAATGATCAAGAGATGATTCAACAAATAATAAATTAAGAAAAATGTATCATATAATATTTGACAGAGAGAATCATGATTGCGGATGCTCCTATTTTTTTACTCCATGATTGAAAATAATTTTCTTATCAATTATCAATTTCTTCATCCCTATATTTCTTAAAATTATAACATAGTAATAATATTGACCTGTTTGACCAAACACCTTTTTTTAGAGTGTTTAAATTACAATTATAGGGACAACAATATTCTCTATGTTTTTTGAAGGACTTGGGACCATTTGAGAATAATTTGATTGTTCTGAGAACAATATGGTAGACCCTACAAAATTATTTTCTTTTGAATCATATGTGTAAGTTTTTCCTAAGTTACATTTAAAAATGAATTAGCATGTGAGACATTGATTTTGATTATCTCACCCTTTATTTATTTTTAACCTAAAATTTTTTATGGATTTTTTAAATTTGAAATTCTCAAATATTCATAAATTATATAGCTTACATGTGAACTGATATAAAACATGACATTTTACTAGTGCTAACTTTTTAGATTTTCATTTCGGTTAACATTGGGTCTTATTTAATAGGAATTTAATGGTCTTCAAATCCAGACAAATGTAACTAGTATTTTAAGTTGAATGTCTTTTACCATAAGTTATGGAGATAATGATCCATGTTGGCCTTTCATGCTGATAATGCTTCAACACATTCTAGAAAAAAGAATGGAAATCTTTATGTCATGATATATCATTTTATTGATTTGTAGAGATGAACATAGAAATGTATACAGGGAATGATCACATATCATATTCAAGATGTTATTTCCATTGTGATGTTTTTGGGGTGTACTGATATAAATTGATTTTTTCCTAAGGATGAAAATACCATTTATTGAAAAGAGATATTAGGAGGCATATTATGAAAATCTATATTTAATGAATATTATCCATATTCCAAACAATGGTGTTCCTCAATGTTGGATTATCCTATTTCCAATAACAACTAGAGGTTCGGAATGATCCATGTTTTTTAAAACCATGATTTGTAGTTTTGAAAAGAATATTAATAGTGATAAATAAAACATTTTTATTGGTATTGGACATTTATGAGTAAGGTTAATTATAATTAAATCACGAGTTCATTAATACAGGAAGTCACACTGTAATTCATAGCATCGCTTATGACCATATGTAAGACATACTATAGAAGAAGTTGCTTCAAATATTTTAAGATCATGTTGGGTAGGACAATGCTATTGTGGAGAACAAATTATGTAGACCACATTGTATTAGGGGAACTACAAAAATATATCCCACCAGAGCCTAGATACGAGGGATTAGAAGGAAATCATAAATTGATACCCGGGGTTCTGAAATCTGATAGAGTGGGATGAAAAAATCATGCAATTGATGACTATTAAACAAGTTCAAAAATTAGTTCTCATTAACATTTCTCCAAAGCATATAGAGATGAGAGAAAGTTCCATTAGGGGGTTTAAATTACTCTAATTAACATTCCATATTTGGAGGCATGTTATCAGAATCAACTTTTGATGAGTATTTTGGATAGTCAATACAAAGGTGTCCTTCAGAGTTAGATTATCTCATTACAGATGACCAATGAATGTTTATGGGGATCTGATTTTTCAAAGACATGAAGTGTAATTTGTGAAAGGAAGGTGTCTGCATTATGTTGAAGGTATTTAGAATTTGGTCATCGTATATGAGTTGAGAATGTTTTACATATATTAGAATCAAATCACTATTACAAAACCCACGTTTAACAGTGATGGTATTTATAAGTGATAGAATAAATGATGATAAATGACATATTTATTAGTGCTGAAGAATGTGTGAATAATGTTAACATTTTATCAGCACTGATAAAGGGAACATTTATCAGCACATTATTTTTTGTACAAATAAAGTGTAACCTTTATGATTGCTTGAATTTTAGCACTGATAATGTTTTCTTTCATCAGTGATTTTTTAGTTCCGATCAAGGACCAAAAAATTAATATGAAATAATTATATAAATAAATAATAAAAATTAATTTTTTTAAAAAAATATTACAATATTTTTAAATTAATTAATTAATGAAAAAAATGAAAAAAATGATAATAAATTATTAAATATTAAACATTTTATTAATTAGATAATTATGATACATAATTTTATTAAATTTTATATATTAAATATATAGATATAAATTAATGCATATAAATATGATTTATATATTAGAAAATATTTATGTACTATAAATTAAATATTCATACATTTATTGAATAATGGTATATAATTAAAAATGAATATGAATTAAAAATATTGACTATCTTTATGTATCCCAACATATAATTGAATGTCATTTGATTTTTCAATTTAACATAGATCAAACATGTGTTATATTGATTTCAGATAAATATAATTAATACATTTTTATATAAAATGTACACACATAAATCTTCTCCTTTTTTTCAATATTGTCAAAGTGTAGTTATTCTAAATTTATTCAATTTCACTCATTTTAAACATATACACATCAACTTATAATTATATATTCATTAATAATGTTAAAAAAATATTTGAAAAAAAATATTTATAAACAAAATATTTATAAATGTATATTTACTATATTAAAACAATTATATAAATATAACTATAAAAAATTAATATTTTTAAAAGTATTTATATAATTTTAAATAAATAATTATATATACATAAATAATTATTAAATTTATAATAATTTTATTTAAATAATGAATATAGTTACTATATTTATATATATATTAAATATATATTTGTATTATTAAATAATAATATATAATGATATCTCTATTTATTATTATTTTCCTATAATTATAGATAAATAATTACAAATTTATATTAAATATATTTTAGAAGGAATATATTTTTTATTTTTATATTTAAATTTATTTATTATGTATATATATATATATTTAGTAGGTTTATTTATAATTATAATTATAAATCCTTTATATGCGCTTATGTAATATGCTCTCATGAAAGCATCTATATGAGTGTTTTCTTCATGTTGAAAAAGATATGGATTTGTCAACACTAAAATAGTGGTGATGAAGTTAACATTTATGAGTTCAATAATTTTGGCTATAATAATGATTTATTTTTTTCAGAACTTTTTTAGCATAGATAAATGACTTCCATTATCAGTTCTAAAAATCACTCATTATGATTCCTTTTATTAGTGCTTAAGAAATAAGCATTTATAAAAGTGACATGATATAATTTAAAAACCCTAAGCATTTGAAAGATTGTCACGATATCAAAACCTTTCTAAAAAATCCACGCACCTTCTATGCTCATCCTTAGTGAATCAAACCTCAAATCACAGATCTCGAGTACCTCACGAACATCTCATCAGATATTCGGTATTCAATTTATTTTAGGTCTTCTGAATGGGGTTTTAGATTTTCATCAACCTAGTGAGGTGGAATTTATGATTTTTTTGTGTATTTTCAGTTTCATTTTTTATTTATTCTTTGATGATGTAATTATTTGTGATCCAAAGATGGTATACCTGTGATATAGGCCTTCTGATTTTCATAGTTTCTAATTTTGATTGAATTGTGGATCTCTCTTGTAGAGTTTATTGTTTCTACACTCGATGGTGACACAGGGAGTGACATGGTGTTTAGTTGGTTATTTTTTTACATTTCCCAAATTGATCACCCAATGATATCATATAATTTTTTCAAGTTTTGTTTTATCAGTGATATTACAAATATTTGAATTTTTACAAATTGAAACAAGAGCTTTTGTGTGCGAGGGAGTTGATGGTAGGTTATGTGATTTATTTTATATTAAAATGAATAATATCTTATTTTTTCTACCTGTCTTTGTTGGAGTGGGAATCCAATGTATGGATTCATCATGATAGTTTTTATTTTAATTTTATTTTGAATATTTTTTTTACTTTTATGCCAAGTCATTACAACTATTTTGTTTTTCATTCCATGGTGATTTTTTTAGCTTGAGGGGGACCGAGAATGTCCCTTGGACACTATCATTGTCCATCTTGGGTGTTTGATGTATGGTAGTCTTGGTATTGTTTTTGAAACTATGTATATTGTTAAATGTGTTGAATATTTCATCAATAATCCAACTTTCCATGTATCTACACTTATAAAAAAATCGTTTTTATTTTTCTCCCTATTTTGATTAATCTATCATTATTTATAAATAATTTTAATTATAATATATGATATATTATACCTTGATGTTATGTAATTTTTCTAAACTAAACTATAACTTTCCATCACCATACTACTCCCTTTTTCTCAATAACTTATAAAAAAATATCCTTTTGAGATTATCCTTTCTAGTTATACCACTATTTTTGAGACCTATATACAACTTTAATACATTATAATTTCTTGATCGGAAATATAGATTTTCAAGAATTTCACCCCTTTTTCAGTATTTATTTGACTAATTATGATTAATTTTCCATGGAATAACATTGATACCTAGCATTATGACGTTATAAAAATAGTATTTCAAACATTTTTACTGTAAAAAATTTGGAATATAACCAATCACGCACACTCTATTATGTAGATTGAAATTCCATCCACAACATTTAAAAAATTTATTCAATTTTCAATGGATGTCAATGTGGTTTTTCATTATTCCTTTTGATATCTAAAATAGACTTCCCTAACATACATGGATTAGAAATTAAATATCCCATGAATTCCATGAGTCACCTATAAACTAAGGAAAATTTCAACTCACTAATCATCATCATTTTTATATAGTTCATTATTAATGTAGAAATTTATTATAATCATGCATCTCTAGGACATAGAAATATTATGCCATCCACATTGATATTCTTTCAATCTATCTATAAAATGATTTTTCAGGAAATGATTATGATAAATTCCTCATTCTTTAAATGAATGTTTTTTAAATAATTCATCCACCCTTCAATACTATGCTCTTAGTTCTTTTTTCAATTCATATATCACCTTTTTAAAATTATAAACATTATTCTCATATTAATGAATAAGAATAATATATGTTTGTTTCATGTAAACTTCTTATTTGTGTAAACCATTAATAAATAAAAATTTTAAATCCAGTTGGATTACCTTGCATTTCCATTGGATGGGTTGGTGTGGTGATATGATATCCCAATAGTCAATAGATGTTTTCAAAATATTGATATTCCCTTAATTTTAAATTTAATAATTTCTATGGTTTCTACATCAATTGTTCCCAAAAAAATTTATATCTTATAGTTGATTGAATGAGTGTTTGTTATTCTAGCTTATAATATTTGAGTTTCTTATTACTCTTTAATAGCCTATTTTATATTTTCATTTATTAGGATATTTAAGAATTTTTTTTAAATGAATTAATTCTTTAAATAAATTAAATTTCCCATTTCCATCTAAATATTGAAATTCTTTGAAACAATCAAATGTTGAGTTACATTTATTATAATTTTCTATAACTTTAACTTTTGATAATGAATATCTTATTTGTATTTATTTATATATTGTATAAAATTAATATTTTATAAACACAATATTATGAATATGTATTTTAAATGGATTCATTGTAATTATTTGAAAAAAGAATATGAATATGGAGTTAAAGAGTTCATCATGTTCGTAAGAGAGCATGCAGACGACACTTCTAAAATCTTATATTTGTGTTTAATTTGTTATTATTCAAGACAAATTAGTCTAGAAGAGTTGGATGGACATTTCATTTTCTAATGAATAGATCAAATCTATAAAATTTTGACCAAGAAGGGGGAATAAATGAATGTGGACATCGATTGGGATGATTCTACGATTTATGAATAATTTGATATGAATACATTTGTAAAAGATGGTCGATATCTGATGAAATATAAGAAAATGGAAAATGAAGATAAACTTTTTGTTTTTAAAAAGTTCTTTTAAAGTTAAATCGATGTTCGATGAAACTATTCTATATCAGTTGTACAAAATACACAACATTTTCAGTTGTATTGAAGTTATATAATTTGAAAGCTGGAAGTGGATGGAGTGACACTAGCTTTACAAAACTACTTGGTCTTCTGAATTATATTCTACTAAAAGAGGATGAACTACAATTATGAACATATGGTGCTAAATAAATCTTAATTTCAATGGTTATGATCTATATAAAAATACATTTTTTCTAAATGATTTCATATTGCTTTGCAAGGACCAGGAATCACTCATAAAATGACATAAGTGTGTCATAAATCGATAAACGAGAAGGGAATCAAGTTCTTCAAAATGTGTATAGCGATTTCTTATCATTCCATAGTTTAGGAGAATATATGGATTTATGGAATACATGAGACAATTAACATGGAATACATATACAATAATTAATGTTCATAACCTACATCATTTAGAATATAATCCTCAGTGAATAAAAATTTATTATGATTTTCTTGAATTTGAAGATGAGCAGAGAAACTTTCATCTTTTTTTTATCTTGATATGGAATAAATCATTTTGTTGTAAAGAGTAATATTCATAGTACATGGCCTTTCATTTTGGTAAATTATAACATTCCTATAGGGTTAAGCATGAAGTGTAAATACATTATGTTGTCTCTTATTATATATTGACAAAAGAAATTCGATAATTATTTTAATTTATATATGGATCCATTTATATAAGATGTGAAATTGATGTGGGATACATGTAATATAATGTTTGATTCTTATAGAAGTGAATAATTCACATTGAGGTATATGTTGTATGGAATGATAAATGAATTTCCCTCTTATGAAAATTTACAAATAAATAGCATTAAAAGAGTGTTGGGGTGTCCCATTTGTGAAAAAAACACATACTCAGTTCTGTTGAAACATTCCATAAAGATAGTGTTTTTAATACATCTAAATGTTTTACCTAGATGAAATAAATTCTGATCATGGATGATAACAATCGATGGGAATATCAAATAAGGTACAACAACATCTCTATTAATGGGTGATCAACTCTATAAAAATAAAAAAATATTGAAACTATTTCTGATAAACCATTTTCATCAAAACCATACAAAATTAGGTTGGAAAGAGACATTAATTTTTTTTGAATTACAGCATTGGTATAGTTGGTATGTTAGAAATTTTCTTGATTATATTCATATTGAAAAAATATATTTGAGATTGATATTGGAACATTGCTAAATGTTCTTGAAAAAATGAAAGATGTCATCAAGGCTAGCATGGATTTTATTGAAATGTGGATAAGATAAGAGCTTTCACTATTGAAAGGTAAAATGTATAATTTTTTTCATCCAGTATCTCACACTCTATAAAGACAAGAAAAATTGAAAATTTTCCTTTTTATTACTACAGTAAAAGTTCCCTGGGGGTATTCAAAAAATATCAAGAATGTTGTGTTAATGACTAATTATACGTTACAAGGAAAAAAATCGCATGACAGTCATGTTTTGATTCAAAATTTTATGCCTTTAACTTTTTGTTTTATTATTCCACAAAATTTATGACATACATTTACCAGACTGCTTCATTTTCAAATCCATATGAAGTAAATTTATAGACTCGATGAAATTTCCCATAATGAATAAGTATATTTCAGTCATATTATGTGAATTGGAGATATTCTTCCCAATAACGTTATTTGATATAATGGAACACCTGATGGTTCTCTTATTCAGAGAGGTTTAACTATATTTTTTGTCTCTTATAGATGGATATTTCCCACTGAACAATATAGGAATATTTTGAAAGGATATGTCAAGAATCAAAGTCATCCATAAGGTTGTATCTCTGAATAATATATTGATAAAGAAACTATTAAATTTTGTTCCAATTACCTATCAGATGATAAAGTATCGATCTACCAAAGTCTCTTCACAATGAATGCCTTATGTGGAAATGGATTTTTTGAAGAGATGTTTTTACAATTCCATTGATAGACTGAGAACAAGAACAACCTTACATATTACATAATTGGGAATATTTTTATCCATACATTGAATCCAAAAAAATAAATTATTAGAGTTTTGAATCCATCATGGGTTTAAGGATGGATATCAAATACACATAATCAACATTTTATATGATGGTTCATAGAAAAAATTTAAAAAAAGTTATATGAAAATAAAAATCCAATTGAATAATGACTTCAATGGATAGTGAGAGGATTGAATTCAAATGTTATACCATAAACTAGTTTTGTAATCAATTTTTATAATTTCTATAAAAAAATAACATGATGAATTCAGTGTGATACTCAATAATGGTGTTATTATTGAGGCTAAAGTGATGCGCATATCTAATTCCATGTATAGATAGCCAATTTATTCAAATATATCATATCTTTTCTTTATTGAACAGATATATGGGTTGGATTATACATAATTTAATCTTCCCCTTTTCATTTGGAAATGCGTTGACAATATCAATGGAGTGAAATTTGATAAAAAGGGATTTCTGAAGGTGAATTTCACAGTGGAATGGGAAAAGGTGTGTTATTCCTAATGGCTTCACAAGAAATTCATTTTTTTTCTCTGATCCAAAAATAATAATTGTTCGACTATCTTACTAGTGAATAAAGCAAATGTTGAGTCCATTAAAAATTCAACTGAGGATGACCCTTAAAATGGGACATCCTAGTAAGTTCGTATCAGTCCCAATGTAGACATTGTCTTTTATATTTGAGGGGACCTCAAATAGAATATCTGAATTATCAATAGAGGAACCAAATTCTTAAAAACATTAAAAAAAGAAAGATGGTTCAATTATATGGTCTATTTTTTAATATATTATGGTTTACCTCATAATATAATATGTTCTCTACTAAATGAATATAATCTAAATTAAATTTTTGACTACTCATTTAGAAATTGTCTTTGGAACATGATTAAAATACAAGATATAATGAAAGAAACACATAAGAATTATATAAAGGTAATGTTACAATATAATTTCACAATTTTAATGAAACATTATATAATGAAATGTTCATTTTATTTTCATTATTCATTCTAAAGTTCATTTATTATAGAATATTTATCTCCATGTAGAATTAATTTTTAAAAATGGAAATTATGTTGTCTCTTCTCTATAACATAGGGAATTTGGATGTTTTCACAGTAAAATTTTTTTAATAGAATTTATATATTATTTTAAATTTATATTTAATTTTTTTCTATTTAGTATTACTCACATAATAATTATTTTCTTATATAGGTGGATTATTTTGTTTGTGTTGGGGTGCTCTGTCCAACTTTCATGCATTTTCTCCCTTATATCTATTTCACCCCTATAGTGGTTCATTTATCATGTTTTTTCAGGTTACCACCATTTCCTTTATAGGAAGAGCCATGATGCGACCTCTAATAAATTATAGAGGTAATATTTATTTTTTCATACTAAAATCAATATCTATCTAATTAATTTATTGTTTAATAATTATGATTTATTTATTTATTTTTTGTATTACTCACACAATAATTATTTTCTTATATAGGTGGTTTATTTTTCTCGAGTTGGGGTGTCATGTTAAACATTCATGATTATTATCCCTCATAAACCGTTCACCCAAGTAGAGGTCCATTTATCACTTTATTTCATGTTACCTTCAATGAATTTATAGAAAGAGGAATCACATTTCTTCTACTCAATTATAGAGGTAATATTGATGTGTTCTTATTAAAAACATTTTTTATAGAATTAATGTTTTTTTTCAGATTTATGATTAATTTATTTGTTTTTGGTATTAGTCCCATAATAATTGTTTTCATATATAGGTGGATACTTTTGTCCTAGTTGGGGAGCTTTATAAAAAATTCATGATTCTTCTCCCACAAAACATTTTCACCCCTAAAGTGTTTAATTTATCAATTACTTTCATGTTCCTTACACTTCCATTACAGGAACAGAATTTACACTACCTATTCTCAATTAGAGAGTTAATCATGATATATTCACCGAAAAATCATTATCTATAGAATTAATGTATTTTTTCATATTTTTTTAATTTATTTATTTTTAGTAATAATCACATAATAATTGTTTTATTATATAGGTGGATTCTTTTATCAAGTTGGGGTGATCTGTCCATTTTCATCCCTTTCTCTAATAAAACGTCCATATTCCTTTTTTCCATCAAACCATTCGCCCCTTCAATGTTTAAATATAACACATTCCTTTCTGTTCTACCCACTCCTCAATCACATAGGTAACATTAATTTTAGGATAGTAAAATCATTGTCAATATAATTAATGTACTATTTCAAATTTATGTTTAATTTTTTTGTGCTACTCATAAGAATTTTTCCCTAATATAGGTGGAATTTTTAAGTTAATGTGGTTTGTTCAAATCTGCTCAAGCAGTGTTGGCAGTTCAATAATGTAAGTAAATGGAAAACATGGTAACATTGACAGGGATGATTGTTTTTATAATTTAGGACATGTATGAATCAACTACACATTAATAAGACACATGATGTGACCAGTATAACTCCAATTAATTATTTTTAAAAAAAAAATTACATTAATTTTAGTTGAATATTCTAGTGACTCAATGCATCCGTTATGATTTTAAAATCTATATTTGACCTTAAAAAATTTCATCCACTGAAAACTAATCAAACATGAACTTATTTTCTTGATAAATTATGGAATTGATTAATAAATAATTTCTGATGTGTAGTAATCAGTATTGCATCAAATTGATAGATAATGTGACTCAAAACATTCAATGTGTGTATTTCATGTTTAAATTGTCATTTAATAAAAAAAGATAAGTGGCGTACTCAAAATGGAAAAAAAACATTCAGATTGTTTTAATAATTTAGGAAAACTATCCATATGTGATTTGAAATGTGTAGGAATCAAAAACAACTCAATATTCTGCATGGTGTGATTGGTATGACTCTAAGAAGTTATTTATATAAAATTTACATTAATTTTTTTTTAAAAAAAACAGGCCAACTCGAAACGAAAATATCACATTCAGATTGTTTATGGTAATATAAGACAATGATCTATAAGAGATTTGAGACGTGAATAACTATTATGTACCTCAATCTGATGCATGGTGTGACCGATATGACTCCAATTGAATATTTTTAGTTAAAATAGACATCAATTTTAGTAAAAAGGCCAAATGACCTACTCAAAATTGAGAAAACACATTCGAAATGATTAAATACTATAAAAAATGATCCAAAAGACATTTGTGATGTGTTGGAATCATCTGATTATCAAAATAATGAACATTGTGACCAATATTACTCCAAGTGCATCTTTTTATATAAAATTGACATCAATTTTAGTTAAATTAACACTTTCTGTTAATTTAATTATTTATATTATTACTAAAATAATAATTTTTTTCATATAAATGTGAAATATTTCTCTTAATCAACGGTGGTTTGTTCAGAAATGGAATGATTCATGTTCAGATTAATAGATAAAGAAATATTGATTTTTTTAATGTATTTAATAATTTATATTTATGTAATTGTATGAACCAATGTTTGAATTGTTTATAATATAGTGTTTTTTCTTATGTTTGTTTTGTAAATTTAATTTCATTTAAATCCTACATTGGGACTTGTTTTTTATATATGGCGTGTTTCTAGTGCTGCGGTGTGCTCTTATAACACAATATAGTATAGACCCTCATCAGTGTTTTTAAAAGTGCTAAAAAGATAAACATTATCAGTACATATAAAAGCACTGATAATAGTCTATTTTATAATCACTGACAGAGTCACCGATAAAAGGACCTCTATTAATGCTTCTATAAGCATTGGTATACAACCCTTTATTAGTTATTTTATAAGCACTGATAAATGGTTCATTTAGTGGTGAAAAATTAAATAACAGATAAAGGGTTCCTTTATCAATGATTTTAAAAGCACTGAAAAAGGTATTATTTATCAACACTTTTTTTAGAACCGATAAAGGGCCCCTTTATTATCTCTTTTTTAGCCTTAATGTATACAAGTACTTTTAACCTCTCTCATGTAGTCAATGATTTTTTTAGAATTGATAATTGCAATTTTTAGAATTTTTAAAGGCTAGTTTTGTCATCTTGTATATATGATATGATGATTGGTTTTGTGTGAATGGTTCATTCAAAACTAACAAATTTTGGTATCAATATGCATCTCTTTAGGATGAGAATCATTCGACATATAGTTCTGACATAGAGATGCGGTAGTAGACCATTACTAAGAATGATTTTTCTCTCAGGTGAGGGTCACAATAATATGTCATTTTATTTCCTTTGATAGGTATGTGAACTATGGTGTTTAATGTCATGTGACAAGAATTTTTGTTGTTCATTTTAATTCTCTTTTATCCAATACCATTCTTTTGGGGTGATCCAAAAAATAATGCTTCATAAATCCATGATCGTAAAGGGGAAAGGTTATAAGTTGTAGACGTGGGATTTTGAATATAAAAAATGATATTGGACAAGTATTCAAGGGAAAATCTTATATAAAATTTAAAAATAAGTATCCATTATGATTTTTTAGGGATTATAGTGAGAAGGAAATTTTCTTCTATGGTCAAAGATACCTTTAGTTAACATGCCAAATTTGGTGGCATATTATGAAAATCATTGTTTGAGGTATATTATGAATATTCAAAACAGAGATATATTCTAGATTTGAACTATTATATTATCAATATCCAAGGAAAACATATGACGATAAAAATTTCCCAAGGCATGAATTATGTTTTGAAAGTGGAACGTGCCTAATTATGATGACATAATTTAGGGAATAATTGACTAGGAATGAATAGAGTGTTCAAGACCCAAAATTTTATCAATTTAATTTTCAATCCTGTATTTATGCCATATATTATAAAGAACATATATCACATAGGAAATCCATAAAAATTATTATCATAGAATAATAATTATTATTTTTTAGTAAAAAACCCAAAAATAATTCTAAATATTACAGTGGGGAAATATATAAAAAATAACAGAATAAGAATATGATAATTTTGATCTAATTGATCCACCATCATGGCCATTCTCATGAACACTTCTTTAGAAATAAATCAAAATGTAAATAATACAATATTTATTCTTGTGATATATATATATATATGTAAACATGAGACAAAGTATTAGTGAATGAAGAATAAATGTAATTAGATGTATTTATAAGAAATAAGAAACCCATAAGACCATTATAAACATAAAAATTAGAATAGTAATATAACCATTACAATAATAAAATAATTTATTTATATATATAATAATATTTATTTATCATATAAAATGAAAATGATATTTATTTAAACTGTGGTACAATAAAATAAATATTTCAACATTGATAAATTTAGTGTTCGATTTTTTATAAAACATAAATGTTTTAATCAAAAATTTTTAAAAATATAATGATTTAAAATAAATTTTATTTAAAAAAAGTATTTTTAAATTAATTTTATTTTTATTATAATTATAAAATAAATTATATGAGACCTCAAATAAAATTCAAATTGGTTATAAAATTTATTATAATATTAAAAATATTATTTTAAAAAAATAAAGATTTTATATAAAAAATAAATTTATAAAATTTTCAAAAAATATTTTACAAAAATGGATTCCATTTTTTAAATATAAATATTTAAAAAATATTAGAGTGAATTAATGGTAATTTTATAAAAAAAATGATTTTTGTGGTAAAATGTGAAAATTCCTTTTTATGAAATTTATTAACTATTATAATAATTAACTAATTGTAATTTAAAACATGTTAAAACCTATTATATATCTTTATATATTCAGATAATTTAATACTGAACAAGGTGTTACACTTAGCAACACATACCTATCATTTTGAAAAACACGATTATACCTTTTCTAAAAAAACCATTTTTATGAGTTTTACGGGTATTACCTTAGAAATTATTTTTAACAATTTAATAAAATAATTATAGTGGATTCAATATTATGAATTATAAGGTAAAATTTAGTTAATAATGGTAATTTAAATTTTGGATATATAAAAAATAATTGTGGTAAAAAGAGATTTACCACAGTACAATTAAAATAATGCATTAGGTTAACGTTAAAAGCTAAAATATTAACATAACTAAAACCTACAAAATTAAGTGGGTACATGATGTATTAAATTTCATTAATAATCTAATAAAATATTAATTATAAAAAAATTCTTTCAAATTAATTCCACCAGAACGCGGTTAGCGTTAAATACAAAATAGTCCTTATTTAATCACTGAAAATCACCCCTCCTTTAGTATAAATAGCACCACTCATGATCCATTATCCTCAAACATTATAACCCTTCAATATTTTGTAATATATTATAAAACATATACTATCCACTTTCCCAAGTTCCATGTTTGGTAGGCATCACCAAAATATAAATTCTAAGATCCTTAATTGGTATTTCAAGGTGGTGATTTCGAAGAGGTAACATTCTAAAACTACATCTTTTAATTTATATTCTTCTTCTATCTTCTCTACAACACATTCATAATTCAAATCATAATAACAACAATATCATGTGTATACTATTATTTTATATTTTTAATGGAAAATATTATATTCAGACCTTCTCTTATCTCCACTTATTCAACAAAATGAAATTGTTCTCTAAATTATGTCCCTTAACCATATCAATGGATAATGAGTTTAGATTTACATTATTTTCTTCAATTATGGTAAAAAAACTATTATAATATTTAATAATAATTTAATAAGAACATTTTAACTTATTTCATGTACTTGAACTAATATATAGACATAATATTAAATAAAATGAAACTAGTTTGAGATGGTCGGAAAAACCCACACAAATAAACTAACAATTTGTCATTAAATTTTTATTAAATAAATCATGAACATGTTAAAATAGAGGTATACATGGTTATATTTATAATTCTAGAATTTCAATAATTAAATTTAATTCCTCCTTAATAGTAGAATTCCCATATGACATGAACATACCTAATTATACACTAGTGAATCTACCATGAATCCATGAAGTGAATGCTTCCGGAAAAACCAAATTGAACATTATTACTCACCAAAATAGCCAGAAAATGAAAATAATAAAATTATAAAAATTCAAATATTTGTGCAATGTGTTTTTAAATTATGTAATTAATGAATCTATTTTGATTATACAAAACATTATGTGCAATTAAAGAACATATTCGGACATAAGGTATGTGATCTCTCCGAAACTACATAATTCCTTTGGGCAATGCTTTACCTCTCTTTGTCTCAATTTATATCTACATTATTCTTATGCAATTCTCCAACATTATGTATATATTTTCCAAACACATATATCTATCTCAATTAATATTTATTTGTTGTGAAATACATATTTTAAAAAAAATCTCTTCTAAACTCCTCTCGATATAAAAACACGATAAAGGAGATATTATCTGTATCATACCCATTTTCAAGTATATTACATATTTTTTTTAATCCACCAAAATATTATAAAATCACTCCTTTATCATAAAAAATCATTTTAGTTCATTTCTGGTTTTACTAAAATAATTACGGCTTTATTATATTTAATGACTTCTTATTATTTTCTCCAAAACCATGATTATGTCACATGCTTCTAAAATTACCTAACCACTCCATTTCATGTTTTAAATTTAGTTATAAATCATTATTCATGATATATTATTATTTTTAATTTATGGATTTATCATAATAATTTAAATCAATTCTTTCATGGATACCATTAGGATACACTTTTTGGTTATCCCTTACGACATTCTTAGGTAATCTATTTATTTTCATAGGAAACACTTATTATTAGTACTTATTTTTTATTTGTTTATGTGGAAAACATAAACATGTACATGTTATTATGTTTGAAACTAGATATTGATCCAATGCATTAGGTAATTTTTTGTCTTTTTATATGTTTCGAATGGGATTAGTGATTAAACCAAATCTATAATAGGACTCTATCAACCATGTGATATCATATTGGCAGTTAAAGTTGACTCATGTTTATTTCATGATATGTGTTGTTTAAAAATTACATTATTAACATGACCATATGATTCAATGTTCTATTTGTTATTCCTCCATATTTTTATTCATGAGCCATTATTTTTTTGTTATTATTTTATGCGTTCTGACACATTCTCTATGCTTCATTTTTTTATTAACTCACATTCTGGGATTTTTATCCCATCCATTTAATATATATATTTCCCTAGGATATCTAATATTGTTTTATGAGATCAAAGGGATTTATGATCTCATTATGGTGGATAATAAAAATATGTTTTACTCTAGTTTCATGTTTTCTTATTTGTTACCTAATCTTCCAAATCAACTAGAATATTCAATGCTTGGTTTGTATTTGACGGATAATTATGCTTAAAATCATGTAATAATATGTGTAAATGTCATGGGTCACTTTAGTTGTATCATATTATAATATTGTTATTTTTGGGGATTAGGACTAGAAAAATATACTAAGAACACTCGAGTTATTTATGTCACCATTGATGATATAGATTAAAACCTAGGGAATCATAAGTCTGGATATGAATTTCATTTATAATTTTATTCATCTATGATCATAGTTTCCTTATAATATAATCATTATTCAATCCTCCTAATTTTATCATTCTATTTTTTTAATATAGGTAAATAATAGAACTTATTCCAATAATCAATGAGATAAGAAATGTAATTATTTCTCTAATGAGAATCCAAACCTAATGGGAATCAGAAATCAGAAATTGATGATAGTACAAGCTCTTCTAGATCATGTTATGAATAATTATATGAATCATGTGTAATAAAAAGATTCTCCTAATACAGATCAAGTTGTGGTTGAATCCTTAATGTGAACAATGGCTCATAAATTTAGTAAATTTTATGATCCCACAATCCAAGAAAAACTAATTCCCACCAATGAGAAGATATTATCTTTTCTCAATAGCTTGGATGAAGAGAAATACATACTGGTGGTTTATAATTTTGATGAGGAAGCTTATTAGTGGCTTAAAATGAGAAATAAAACAATTAATAAAGATGGAATTGATTCCATGTAATGGGATGGATTCCTGAAAATATTAATTCATTAATATTTTCCAAAAACTCTCCATATCAAGATAGTGAGGGGCTTCCATGGATAGAAGAAAAATAATGATGCATCCATTGGGGTTTATGAGGAAAACTTCCCAAGGCTTGCATGATATTCTTAAGGATTTTTCATGAGCACTGAAAGTAAGGTGGATCAATTTTTTAGTAGATAAAAGCAAAGTCTACTATATTTATTGTTGATACGAGGATTTGATAGCTACGAGAAGATTTTCCATTGTCTGTTTAAGGATTATATAGGGATTGGAGGATCCCAGTGTTCTCATGGTTTGTGAGATAAAAATAGGAAAATTGAGTTTAATATAGTAGGATAAATAGATAAATTCAATGGAGTCAAGTGAACCTAGAATCATGTGTGTAAAATGTATGGGAAAGAAAAATCTGGGGAATTGTATAAAGAGAATTGAGGGATGTTTAAAATTTAGAAAAGAGGGGAACCAAGCTAATCATTTTTGAAGGGTATGAAGAAGAACATTAATGTAGAAGAATAAAGTAAGATTAAGTTCAAAATTCAGTATATAATATAGTGTTTCAACTACATGGAACACATTAATTTAGAATTCAATTGCCCTAAGTCAATGGATTTCACAGATAATCAACAAAAAAACATCCAAGGTATCATGGAAGGGATTATTATATCACTACTACTGTCGTGGATCCCAAATATGATGTGGTGAAAGGTACAATTATTATTCATTCATGAATTTAAAATTAACTTTTTACTGTATTTCTACACATTTTTTCATATCGTGAAATACTATTACACCATTAAAAAACCACCTCAAAATTTAGAGGTTGAGCTATTCATGAGAAATGAGAATGGTGAAATTATTGCATCTAAATTATGTAACTCTTCCACTACCAATGTTTTTATACTAAAACTACTATAATATGTCGTCTTACATAATTTGGTATAGTTTGATTTTATTTTGGGAATGGATTGGATATCCTTATATAAATCAAATATCAACTATCGAGAGAGGAATATCTATCTTCATATCCTGAGGAATCCTCTAAATATGTACAAATATAAGGATGATGATAAATATATTATGGAACTTTACTATAAAAACTTCATATATTTATCAAATTATTGATACAATGTATAGGATCAAGGATGAAGAATTTTATAATGTGAAGGAATACACCTTTGTGTTCCATAAACAACTACACGGTCTTACTCCTGAGTAAGATGTTGAGTTCTCAATTGAACCTATACCTGGATCCTTACACATATAAAATATTTCTTATTTTATTAACACAATTGAGTTATAAGTACAAAAGAATAATTTACAATAGAATATAGAAAAGTGTTTTATACAGTCAAGTGCTTCACCAGGGGTGCACTCATCCTCTTCATCAATAAGAATGGGGGGTCACTGAATCTATACATCTATTATAGTGAGATCAATAATATCATGATAATGAAAAAGTATAACCTTCCAGGGATAAACTAATTGTTTGGCTACATGGGTCCATGAATTTCTATAAGTAGGAATATCACTAGGGTTATCATAAATTAAAGTCAAATAAGGAATACATTCCCAAGACTTCCTTCCACACTTATTATAGACAATATAAGTCCATAGTTATTCCCTATAAACTCACTAATTATCAAATAAAATCATTTTCATAAAGAATATAACATTTATGTATTACATCAAAATATTTGTTTTATTCTATATCAAGGATATTTTGATATAATTTATGAAAAAGGTGAAGTATGAGGAGAATTTGAATACTATGCGATAGAATTTTCGAGGGGAGAAACTGTATGAAAATTATATAAAATGAATTTTTTTATGGGGGAGTATCTTTCAAGGGGAATTTTATCAAAATTAAATGTGACATATATTGACCCTTCAAGGAAAAAGGAAATTATGGAGTTTCCCAGACCAACATCTACAATGTAAATCCATAGTTTCTTTAGTCGGGCTCAGAATTATTGACGATTTGTAAGGAAAATCATGTGATTTTCAAACCCTCTATCCAAAATGATCCATAAGGGAGAAATTTTTTTTTTTTGGAATAGTGAATGTGAATGCTGCTTAAAATAACTAAAAATGAGATTTTTCACGAAACTAGTACATACACAACCCTCATTAGGGATCTCTTTTTGGTATAAAACATTTCATAAAATATAGCATTATGGTGTGTACTGATGAAAAATGATAAAGTGATATCATACACCTAGATTAAGTTGAAAGTTAATTAGAAAAACTATATCCTAGAAGATATGTATTTGGAATCTATGATAATCACATTGAAAATATGGTGTAATTATTTATATGTGAAGAAGTTTGATATAAATATTGATCAAAAGAGGTTCTTATATATATTCCTATAGAAGGATCATAAAATGTTGTAATGAAGATGGTTATAATTCATCATGGATTATGAAATCTAAATCTTCAACCATCTTGGTAAAACAAATAAAGTGTCATATGATCTACATATAATGGATCATTAAATAATTTCAATGATAAAAATTTATAAGGATATAATCTTATTATAATTGCAATGGATGGACATGGGAACCATAAAGTAAGCAATATCATCATTCATTTTGAAAATGATTTTCCAGAAAACTCTTTTATATAATCTAAAAAATGAAAAAATGATGGTGTGGATATTCAGAAGAACGTGGATGCTATCAAAAATGGTAAATCTTCAGATATTAAAAATGACAATAAAGGAGTTGTAATATTTGGGTTAGGTAAATATAAACCATCAATTACTGAGATAAAGAATGTGTTTTTCAATTATTCACATAGATTGAGTTTATCCATAAAACTATAAAAAACGAAGATATATTGAGATATTTATGAGGATTATTTATGGGACAATAGGAAGAAGGAGATCAATAAATATACAAAAAATGCATGGAATATCAGTAAGGGAAGGATAAAAAGAAAAATATAATGGGATGATCAAACCCATACCCATACCTTCATGGAAATGAAATAAATTCTATAAACTCTTTCACGGGAATTCCAAATACATATATAGTAAATAGTTCTATATGGGTTATTGTGTATCATATTAGAAAGACTACTCAATTTATTACAATTAGTGAGGACTTCTCTGTTACTAAACGTTCATAGATATATATTAAATAAGTTGTGAGGCTACACAGAGTACCATTATAGATTATATTGAACTGAGATCTGATATCTACCTTCATGTACTAGAAATGTCACAAAAATAACCTAAACAATAATATAAAGTTAAGTAATTATTAAAACCCCCGTACTAATGGGCATTCTGAAAAGACTATTTAGACATTGGAATATATGTTAAGATCTTGTTTGATGGACATTAAAAGTGGCTTATAGAAATATCTTCTTCTGGTCAAATTCTATTAAATGAAGTGTGTCTACTAAAGAATCCAAATGGATCTATATGAATCCATTTATTGAAAATGATGTAGAACACCAGAATTCTAGGATGATGTTTGTCAAAGAATGCTTCTTGGACCTGAAATGGTCAAGGAAATGGTAGAAAAGGTGAAGATCATTCAACAACATATCAGGGATACCCAATGTCGATACAAGATCTATGTAGAAAATCATAATTGAAACCTATTATTTGAGGTTTGAGATAATGTATTCCTATTCATACCTACATGGAAGAGAGTTACGATTTTTGAGATGAAAGAAAATCTATGTCCTAGGTACATCGACTCCATTAATATTCTTGATCATATTGGTGTTGTGACATGTCGACTAGCACTTCCAACAACCATGTCACAAGTACATCGTGTATTTAAATTAACCCTCTTGAGGAAGTACATACCATAACCCTCACACATAATAAATTAAGAGGTGGTATAGCTAGAAAATGATAAATCTTATAATGAGTAGCTGGTGAAGATCATGGCCTATAGAGATAAAGATATATGCATAAGACTGCTCACCTGGTCAAAGTACTACAACGAAACCATAATTAAGAAGAGGAGACATGGGAACTAGAAGAAGAAATAATGAATAATTATATTCACACAATTTAAACTTAGTATGTAAAATGAAATTTTGAAGGAAAAATTTCATAACGGGGAAGAATGTAATGAGCCATAATTTTGTCAATGGAATTTCCATTTCTATAATTATGTAATGTAATATAAATAAACTATATCACATAGAGAAACTAAAAAAAATATTATCATAAAATAATAATGATTTATTATTTATCAAATAAAATAATAAAAAGTAAAAATATTACAGTGGGATAATAAATAGAATATAAGAATAGGATAATTCAGATATGCATGTTCCCTCAGATTGACCACACTCTTTAACAAATGTATAGAAATAAAACAAAATATTAATAATAACAAATTTATTATAAAGATGAATGTATATACATATACATTCATATATATATAATCATGAGATAAAGTAGTAGTGATTTAATAATGAATGAAATAAGAGGTATTTATAGAAAATAGAAACCTATATGAACGTTATAAAACTGACAGTTGGAATAATAATATGACTGTTAGGAACAATAATCTGACAATTATAATAGTAAAATTACCTATGTAAATGTAAAATAATATTTATGAATCATATAAAATGAAAATGTAATATATTTAAAATATGGTACAAGAAAATAAATATTTTAAAAATGTAAAATTATGTATTTTTATTTTTATAAAAGATAAATTTTTTAGTTATATTTTTATAATAAATTTCAAGATTTAAAATAAATTTTCCTTAAATAAAACGGTTTTATAAATTAATATTAAATTTTATTATAATGATAAAATAATTTTGTGAGACCATAAATAATTTATCAAAGGCCATAAAATTAAATATAGTATTAAAATTGGTATTTTTTAAAATAATGAGGATTTTATTTAAAAAATAAATTTATCATATGTATAAAACTAATTTGATAAAGTGGAGTACATTTTTAAATCAAAATATTAAAAATATATTTGGGATAATTTAAGTTAATTTTTTAAAAATATTTATTTTGGGGTAAAAAGTGAAAATAACATTTTTTAGAAATACCATAAGTCTTCGAATATTTATGTTATCATGATTTAATTTTTTTAACCGTTATTCTTTATCAATAATTATTTATTTAATTACATGATACATAATTTGGTACACATAGAGACACATACCTAGCATTTTAAATACCATGATTTCAACTTTTCTAAAATAATATATATTTTATGAGTTACTCGTGTATCACATTAAAATTAATTTCTACTTCTTTTATAATTTTAATAATGTAAAATAGATTGAATATTTGTAATTATAGGTTCCAAATTATATTATAATGTTAAATTTTATTTTTTACATAAAATCATTACCAGGTTAAGAGTTACGAGAGTATAAATAAAATAATTCAGCGAGTTAATGTTAAAAGGTAAAAGCATTATATATATAAAAAATACAATATTAAATTGTAATTTTATCAATTTCAGGAACATAAATATAACTAAAAAAATATTTATCAATAAATTTATTAAATTAATTCCATTTGAAAGTGGTTATCAGCAAATAAAAAATAATAACTATTTAATAACATTAATTGACCCCTCCTCAAGTATAAATACAAACACTCACCACCACTTCTCTTCACACCATATATGAATTTATGTTTTCCAAATATCAAAAAAACCCTATCCCGTCCACTCTTTTCATGTTAATGTGTTTCAAGTCTCATTGAATGACCAATTCCAAGATCCTTAAGGATTTGTACAAAAAGGTGATATCCAACCACTAACATTATAAAAATACCTCTTTTAATTCACTTTCATCTTCTAACTTCTACCGACCTCATTCATACATCGAATCATTATTAATATTGTAAAATGTGTATAATTTAATTTTATATTTATAATTTAATATGTTCTATCCAACCATTTTCTCTTCACCTTTTATTAAATGAAATGAAACAATTGTCCAAATTATGGAGATTAACCGTATCCCTAGATAATGAGTTTTCATTTTTATATTACCACCTCCAAGAATGGTTACGAAAGAATTATTATAGTTTAATATAATTTTAAGAAGTATATTTTAAATTATTTCATGTTGTATAATTAATATATATAAATACTATTAAATAAAACCAAACTAGTTTGAGATGGTCGAAAAATACACAAAAATAAACAAACAACTTATAATTAAACATTGTATTAAATAAATCATCCACATGTCAGAAACAAATGATACATGGGACCATTTATACTACTCTAATTCCATGGATAACATTTTTTCCACTTTTCTTAAAGTTGTACCATTTTAAAATAACATCCATAATTATAAAAAATTGTATCGTCCATGAAATCATGAAACAAACACTCTTGGAACATCAGAATTGAACTTTATTACACACAAAAATGGCCATAAATGAATTAAATGAAATTATAATAAATAAAATATATGTTTAAGTGTTAATTAATTAATTAATTAATTAATCTAATTTTATTATCATATACATTATGTGAATGTGTAAAACTCATTCATCAATATGGTATGGGATCCCTCTAAACCTCTATATTTATTTGGGTAATGTTTTACATATATTTGCCTCAATTAATATCTACATTAAACTCATATGAATCAACTATATTCTATATATATTTCCGAAACATATATATCTAGCTCAATTAAACTTCTTTTCTTTGGATATACATATTTTTAAATATGTTACCTTCCCACTTCCTCTCGATATGAAATCCTAATTAAAGTGAACATATATATTTCTTAACCATTTTCAAATACATCGTATAAATTGTTTTAAACCAAATTTATATTATAAAAACAATAATTTTATCATAAAAAACCATTTTAGTTAATTATGTTTTTATTA
This sequence comes from Viscum album, assembly GCA_963277665.1. Lineage (NCBI taxonomy): Eukaryota > Viridiplantae > Streptophyta > Magnoliopsida > Santalales > Viscaceae > Viscum > Viscum album. Next base: position 292,091,431 of record OY728132.1, read on the forward strand.
AAATAATTATTCATTTATCCTCTTTAATGACTATTTTTTTTCTATGAAACCGCACCGAAGTGGAATATTTAAAAAAATTCTTAAACACTCTTTTTCATGATTTAAATTTACTTGGACATAATTACTAATAAAATAATCTTATATTTTATCTATTAATGTCCATTAGTTATTTAAATAAATTCCTTCATGGATAATATTATGATACACAGTTTATTTATCCCTTATTACATGATTATGAAACCCATTTCATTTTACTGGTAACCCTTATGGTTATTCCTTATGTCCGATTTGTTTATGTGGAAGACATATGTATGTACATGTTATGATGGATGTTCCAAGAAATTTCTCCAATTAATTGATTAAGGTTTATTCTCTTGATATGTTTTTATGGAATTAGGAAGTAAACCTAATCCATTATGGGACTCCGTCAAATATGCTATATCATATTTATAGTTAGCCTTGAATCATGTTTATGTCATGATATCTGCTTCATCCGCATTCCTTTATTTCGATGATCATAAGATTACATGTCATATATTTTATAACTATATATTTTTATTCATGATCCATGGATTTTATGTTATCAGGTTATGTTTTTTGACTCATTATCTATGCTTTATTTCTATTATTACTCCATTAAAGAGGCTTTTTAGCTCAGCCTTTTTGTCTATGAATTTACCCAGGTTATCCTATAAAGATGTAGGATCTAAAAATAAGTCATGATATCATTATGGTGACCAATAAAAATTTGTTTTATTCTAGTTTCATGTTATCTATTTTATTACCCGATCATCCAAAGATATTAGACTTTCCAATCCATGGTATGTATTTGATGGATATTTGTACTTAAAATCAAGTAATAATATATATAAAATGATTGGGTATCTATATTACTTATATAGATCTGACTTATTTTTAATGCAATGAACATGTTTGTATGGGACTATTATTTGATATCCATGCATCACTACACATCCCATGGAAATGAAAATAATTCCATATATATTTAAAAAGAATATTACTTTTATATGTCTGAATCATATGCAGAGGGTGGAATTGTTTTTTGAATATGGGTTCATGAGTAAAATGAGAAACAATGATGGTGTAGAGACCCGAATCCTGACGTACATGGACAATACATTACTTTTGTGTAATACTTAGTACATAACAAACACACACACACAATGACTGTAATAGTTTAGTGTCTTTGGAAACTCGGAATATAATCTTCTAATCGTGGTGAAATATCTCCAATATCTCCCATAAAGATCTTCCTTTTTTTTATACCTAAAACCTTTCTTTATATCATGGGGAAAAGAAAACATAAAAGGGTGAGATCAAAATCTCAGTAAGGGAAAAGAAAAGAAATATCAATCACATCATATTCATAAGAACATAACATTTTGGAAATCATAACCTGCAAAAGAGATCATAATTTCATAACATGGAATAAATCATGGCAGTGAAATGCAATCACAATAATCATAACTTAAAACATGAAACTTTGTGGCTTACACATTATCATAGATAATCATTTCTTGTTAGTCAAGACTCATTTCCAAGACTATCTTGGTGGAAAAAGTCCCTTTCTGAACCGAGTTACCCTCATTTCAGTCCTGCTTCACTGAACCGGTATAACCTACCGTTCCAGCCATGTCTATCTCATGGGATATAAAATCTTTACCCAATTCATTGGAGGGAGATATAGGTCCCCCCCATCTCATAATTATACCATTCTTATGTGTGACACAAAATCATAAACAATACATCATAGCATAACCCATGTAATAAAAATGGGAGTCTTAAACATCATGACATCATAAAACAATTCATATAAGATAAAGAAATTCATAAAAATATTTCCATCACAACATAATCAAGTAAATGTAATAATATGGATAGAAACAGAACCCTATATTATCTTAGATGGAAAATAATTTTGATAAAGCACTTGAACTCCATTCTTGAGGAAAATATCCTTTCTACATCAAAAACATTTTCCTTTCTTAACATGTCATACAATTTTAAACTAAAAGAAGTTGATTAAAAATAAAATTGAAAACTTGAAAAGGAAGCTTCTTGGAAATAATGTTTTAAAAATCCATTCATGTCGTATAAGTTAAAAGAAAACATTCTTCTCATACTTTTGTCGGAAAAGTCAAAAAGTACCTCGTATGAAAAACGACAAAACATTCCTTTCATATCTTTTACTAAAAACCCACCGAAGGGTAAAATAGGATTTAAAAAATTGTAGGCTAATGGAAATAATATTAAATATTGAGGAAACATGGATGTGGAAGATAAAATACACCCCAGTAAATTTCAAAGTATAAACAACCTCGGATAAAAATGAGATTGTGATATTTTCCCTTACCTTAGGTCCGATTTTCTTCGTAAGAGTCCGAACCTCCTGTATAATGATTTAAATAATGTCATTGACTTATTACAGAATCAAATTCATTGTTATTATATCATATATGGTTCACTTATGACTTTATATTACCCGTTCATTTGTAAATTCATGTTAAAGTAGCGTTTTGGATAAAATCGTCTCATTTGTCGTTCGTGTTTTAACTTGTAATTATTCATATGATTTCTTAGATCATTATTACTTAATTATATAATATAAAACATGATTTATATATAATATATATTCAGAATATACATATATATAATGGATCGATAAATGGAAATAAATACACCGTTCATGGAGACGGTAGGCCGTACGTACGAATGAACGCTGTTTTCTTTTCGTTATTGAATTGAGTGGAATTAAGTAGATGACATTCATATATATACACACAAGTCAAGTAGATTTATAATGTCATATATTTCATGATTACTTGTTATATATACTTTATAATCATTCATGAATGGTTAAAGTTGAGAATGAATCTCATCGCGTCATGGAGACAGTAGTCCGTACGTACGCACGAGCGATGATATCGTTCTCATGATCGTGGGACTGTATTGGAGTGTATGTATACTATTTCGGAATCAATATCACTTTAAAATAATAATATATAGTTATTATTTACACCATTATACCCATCCAAGTAAGGTGGTGGTGGAAAATAGACTTCACCACGGCGTGGAGACGGTATTCCGTACGTACGCACACACGGTGATTTCGTTTTCCGTAGGATGGATAGATGGTGAAATAGGATTGTTTCATACTTATAAAAACATATCAGTATATGAGTGATATTGATGTTATTACTTCATAATTAAACAACCTAAGAAGAATAAGTGGAAGAAGAAATAAAGGTGAAAGAATCGGTAACGGAAATTACCTCTTCTTTGAAGTGCGTCTTTGAGACCTCCTTTTAGGGCACTAAAATGGGTCTTTGAAGAAGACCAGAACCTCTAGGATGTTTCTATGGAATTTTAGAAGAAAATTTGGAAGGGTTTGGCCGAGCATGAATGCTCAATGTTGTGTGAGGAAGAGAGGGAGGAGGTGCCCTTTTATAAGGGAGGAGAGGGGCACCTTTGGAGTAACTAAAAATATTATTTTATTATAAAGTCAAGTTCGGCTTTAAATAGTTAAAAATTGATTTATTTCAAGGCTAAGGTGGGGATGGGTCGAAATCCTCTCATCCAATAGAATTTACACATGTTTAGGTTCCTATTGTAACCTTATCATTTAGATTTAACATTAAGTTAAATAATTTAACTTTTACCGTGTCTTTTTCTTTTCTTACACTATATGGTTAAAAAACTTACTATATCAAGCCAAACTAACCCCAAGTTGTTTATTATTAATATATATAATCTTATCTAAGTCATTTGGCCGAACCATAGATTTTTAGGAATAAAATAACAATTAATAATATAATATTTTTAAAAAAACTAATTTATGTCAATTTTGACACTATTTGGTACATGATTTTTATGAAATTCATAACAGAATGATACGTTCGAACCAAGTTACATAAATCAATAATAACATGTCATGTTAACCTATAAAATTAGTGTATTTCATAAAAAGTCTCAAATTATATTTATTTGGGTATTTATAACATCAATTATGTCAATATTTCATTAATAAGCTAATTACTGCATCATCGTTGTGTCATAAATAAGTTAAATTAATAATGTATAAAAATTACAAATAAACTACAATTATGTAGGAAATATTTTCATATTTCTAATGAATATTTAAAATCTAAATTATCTTATGTATAACCCTATATTAAAATTTTTTTAGTATATAAACTTTGATTTTAACTCTTTTAACTCTTCTTTGAATTAAATAATAATAAATGTCCTAATCTAATCCAAGTGGGCCTAAATGATCATATTTTATTCCTAATATTGTTTTTCGTCGAATTAAATTTATCCAATAGAATTTTGACATGTTTTAGGGTTATAATAATATCATTTTTACCCTTAATTACCCTATTTACTTTTAAACGTGATAAATAAAAGTAAAAAGTTACTAATCACCAAAAATTATTTTTATCTCATTGAACCACATTTTACTTACTGAAATCAACTGTGTCTCTTAGATTTTTGAAATTACACTCATAGAAGCGGTAAAATTAAGTTTTATGAAAATTTCCGTTTTTTTAACTACCACTTAGTGGATTCACTATTCATCAAAAATTGAAAGTTTTCAGAAAAATACCAAAAATTAGGCCTACGCTATATTTGATATTATGAACTGAAAACTGATTTCTATTTTAACAAATTCAAAACATATCATTTGCATTAATTAATTTAAAAATTAATACCCATCGTCAATACAAAAGGCGTGTTTTTAAGAGATAATAACTATCAAAAGATTGACACTTGTTTATAACTAGTTTAAATGTGAAATTACATCCAATGACCAACATTGTATTAAATTGTAAAAATATATTATAAATATACTATAAAACCACTCAAATTAATAATTTATCACTATTAATTATTTCGATTGAAAAAGTTGTTTTTAATTAAAATTTAGTAATTTCCACTATTCATCAAAATATGAAAGTTATCTGAAAATTACCAAAATTTCACCCTAAGATAATTTCGATATTCCTAATACAAAAATAAAACCCATTTTGAAAAATAAAATTTACAAAATTTCATAAAGTGGTTATTACTATTCATAACGACTAGTTTTAATAATATTTTAATAGCATATCGTTGTTTAGTGAAACTCGGTATTGCGTACTACACATGCTATCAATGAAGGTCGTGATTGAGTGTAATGAATGGCAAGTCAAGGATGCGTGTTGTGCAATCTCCCTTTGGTGTACCGTACAACACAAGACATTAGTGAAATTAAAAAGAAAATTTTTCATAAAATCTTGGGTTGTTACATTCTACCCCCCTTAAAATGAATTTCACCCTCGAAATTCGTCAGGGTTATAAATGGTTTACTATTCTAAAGTTTCTTTAATAGAAACCCACATCATAAAAAGGAATACCAAAACCAATCTTTAAAAACGAAAGTATGAAACGTAATAGTTACCCAAATAAACTAATCACTAGGTTTCCACACAGGTGAAAATATGGATATGGAAGAAATATCTAACCATCATGTTCTGATGGAGAGTGGTAGAGAAAATGGATATAGAAAAGCCAACAATCACAAATCCATAAATTTGTGACGATCTAAGGTACCATCTGATTAATCAGATATAAGATCACTAGGAAAAAAGTTTTGGTTTTCAAGATCGTATCCCTAAAGTTGAAAAATTTGAATTAGAATAAATACTTAATTTATTTTGGTACAATCTCACTGTTGTCCGTGCCTTGAACAATTTCCACTTCATTTCTTAAATAAATGAAGTTTAATTTGTTATTCGTGAAGTGTTAGCAGATCATGTGATAGAATGACTGGTCATTCCATCGGTCTCAAACCAAAGGTTAGCAAAAGTTATTAAATATACATAAATCATTCTATAGTGAGATAAATCATATATGGTTCCTAAAATGGACTTATACATCATATATCATACTGGTTAATATAATAAAACTAGTTTCTACTAAACAGGGACTTCCTGTAGGCCAGTGGTAGGCGATAAAGTCCAGTCAGACTTCAGTTGTCGGTTCAATTCCCACAGCCTTGTCCGACGCGATGGGCAGTCGCCCGTCCTGTAGGTTATCCTTTTTCTGAAGCTATATTACTATAACATCCCATCAATAATATCAAAAAACGTTTTATCCTAACTTATGTCTAACATAATCCATTCTAATCTTTAGGATTATATAAAATACTTCGGTCCAAGCTAATAGTATAAAGAAAATGATTACTTGAAATGTCATAGAATAATCATGTGAATCCCATCATTTATCCCCCATATATCATAATATATATGTTGTTGGTCAAATTACAAACATGTGAATACCTTAATCATGTATTCTCTTGAAGAATGAATACCCATTGAACCTTAGTGAAAACATGAATTCAGTTAAAAGTTAACACCTTCCACATACCAAAATCCTCAAAATTCCATATACTTAAACCATGATATCACTTAGTCCTTATATCAATCATGAGCTCATGAATACAATCAAACATATCATTATCTTCTTATCCCTTCATTATGCTCATATCATCTGTTTACCAAAAATGTCTCAATCACTTTTCATGGTTACCGGTACCATAAAATTATTGAAAACCACAATAGAACAAAACATAAACATTCCAATATTCCACGATACTATATACAACATTACTTTATAATCCCATTACATAAACACTTAATCATTCCACCACATCGTTGTCATATTCAACATCACCAATAGTGATCTCATGTGACTTCCCTTTGTCCTTTGCCTTAAGTGGTTGCTCATGTTGAACATTAATAACCCTTGGATTAGGTCATTTATTAGCATAATGCCCCATTTCCTTGCAGTTGAAGCATTGAAGTGTTGGTGGTGTGTTCTCTGCAGTGTTTTCTTTATTCACATCATTAGAAACCCTTTTTCCATTACCTCGACACTCAGCTGCTTGATGACATTCTTTTCCACACTTAAAACATTTTCTAGTCCCTTTAAGACAATCTCCACCATGCTTCTTTCCACACATTGAGCATAAGGAAACATTCATCTTCTTTTCACCATTATTCTGTGATTTCTCCTTGAACTCCATCTTTCGTTTCTTGTTAAAACCATGTGATGGATATGTAACACCAACTTCCATTTCTACCTTGATAGCACAACGCACAATTTCATCATAGCTACTGAAGTATCTTATAGATAATGCCCTTCGAAGACTTGGTTTTAAGCCACTGAAAAATCGATCAACTTTACTTTCAGGTTGGATGATAATGCCAGATGCATACCTTGCAAGTCTTGTAAAATTCGCTTTGTATATACCAACAGATTCATCATCCTTTTGCATTAGTTAATGAAACTCCTTCTCCATCTTTTTTCGAAGAATACGAGGGATGTACATATTGAAAAATAAGTTCTTGAACTCGTCCCATTCCATGGACTCAATTTCATCCCTTTGCCCCGTATTCTTAATAAGATTCCACCATTGATTAGCATCACCTTCCAAACGATACACTGCTAAGATGACTTTATCATGTTCAGAACATTGAAGAACTGAAAATATCTTTTCAGTGGTACTGATCCATTGTTCAGCAACAAGTGGATCTGAAGACCCACTAAAAGAAGGTAAACGTTGCTTCATGAAGGACTCAATATAATATTGTTCCCTTCTCTGGTCATTTGGAATTCCAGAATGATTCATAGCTTGTGTAAGTATAGAAATAAGATTTTTCACTCTATCTCCCATAACATTTTTTTGTTCAGGAAGACAATCATTGCATTTTCCATTGCATTGATCAACACGGTTCCTTCGGTTCCATCCATCGTCTAAAACCCAAAAAGAATAGTGTGAGAGGCAAAAATCATGCAGGGGAAAACAACATAATAAAGGGGGAGTACCTTCAATATCTAACATATTAGGTTTAATTCTATGATCATTAGCGTAATTCTAAAACTATAACCTATATGTATACTTAACCTTAGGGACATCCCTAGACATACCTTAGAAATATCTGTAGGGATCTCACTAAGGTTTTCGCATCCTAGTTTGCAATGGTTGACTAATCCTTTCCTCTGATACCAAATGTAGAGACCCGAAGCCTAACATACAAGGACATTACATTACTTTTGCAGAATACTTAGTACATAACAAAAACACACACACAAGGACCGTAATAGTTTAGTGTATTTGGAAACTCGGAATATAATTTTCTAATCGTGGTGAAAGATCTTCAATATCTCCCATAAAGATCTTCCTTTTTTTACCTAAAACCTTTCTTTATATCCCGGGGAAAAGAAAACATAAAAGGGTGAGATCAAATGCTCAGTAAGGCTAAACAAAAGAAATATCAATCACATCATATTCATAAGAACATAACATTTTGGAAATCTTAACCTGCAAAAGAGATCATAATTTCATAACATGGAATAAATCATGGCAGTGAAATGTAATCACAATAATCATAACATAAAACTTGAAACTTTGTGGCATACACATAATCATAGAGAATCATTTCTTGTTCGTCAAGACTCATTGCCAAGACTATCTTGGTGGACAAAGTCCTTTTCTGAACCGAGTTACCCTCATTTCAGTCCTGGTTCACTAAACCGGTATAACCTACCGTTCCAGCCATGTCTATCTCGTGAGATATAAAATCATTACCCAATGCATTGGAGGGAGATATAGGTCCCACCCATCTCATAATTATACCATTCTTATGTGTGCCACAAAATCATAAACTATACATCATAGCATAACCCATGTAATAAAAATGGGAATCTTAAACATCATGACATCATAAAACAATTCATATAAGATAAAGGAATTCATAAAAATATTTCCATCACAACATAATCATGTAAATGTAATAGTAGGGATAGAAACATAACCCTATATTATCTTAGATGGAAAATAATTTTGATAAACCACTTGAACTCCATTGTTGAGGAAAATATCCTTTCTAATTCAAAAACATTTTCTTTTCTTAACATGTCATACAATTTTAAACTAAAAGAAGATGATTAAAAATAAACTTGAAAACTTGTAAAGGATGCTTCTTGGAAATAATTTTTTAAAAATACATTCATGTCGTATAAGTTAAAAGAAAACATTCTTCTCGTACTTTTGTCGGAAAAGTCAAAAAGTACCTCGTACGAAAAATGACAAAAGATTCCTTTCATATCTTTTACTAAAAACTCACCGAAGTGTAAAATAGGATTTAAACAATTGTAGGTGAATGGAAATAATATTAAATATCGAGGAAACATGGTTGTGGACGATAAAATACACCCCAGTAAATTTCAAACTATAAACAATCTCGGATAAAAATGAGATTGTAATATTTTCCATTACCTTAGATCTGATTTGCTTCGTAAGTGTCTGAACCTCCTGTATAATAATTTAAATAATGTCATTGACTTATTACAGAATCATATTCATTGTTATTATATCATATACGGTTCACTTATGACTTTATATTACCCGTTCTTTTGTAAATTCATGTTAAAGTAGCGTTTTGGGTAAAATCGTCTCATTTGTCGTTCGTGTTTTAACTTGTAATTATTCATATGATTACATAGATAATTATTACATAATTATAGAATATATAAAACATGATTTATATATAATCTATATTCAGAATATACATATATATAATGGATCATAAATGGAAAGAAATACACCGTTCAAGGAGACGGTAGGCTGTACGTACGCATGAACGCTGTTTTCTTTTCGTTATTGAATTGAGTGGAATTAAGTATATTACATTCATATATATACACATAAGTCCAGTGGCTTTATAATGTCATATATTTCATGATTACTTATTATATATACTTTATAATCATTCATGAATGGTTAAAGTGGAGAATGAATCTCATCGCGTCGTGGAGACGGTAGTCCGTACGTACGCACGAGCGATGATATCGTTCTCATGATCGTGGGACTGTATTGGAGTGTATGTATACTATTTAAGAATCAATATCACTTTAAAATAATAATATATAGTTATTATTTACACCATTATACGCATCCAAGTAAGGTGGTGGTGGAAAACAGATCTCACCACGGCGTGGAGACGGTATTCCGTACGTACGCACACGCGGTAATTTCGTTTTCCGTAGGATGGATAGATGGTGAAATAGGATTGTTTCATACCTATAATAACATATCAGTATATGAGTGATACTGATGTTATTACTTCATAATTAAACAACCTAAGAAGAATAAGTGGAAGAAGAAATAAAGGTGAAAGAATCGGTAACGGAAATTACCTCTTCTTTGAAGTGCTTCTTTGAGACCTCCTTTTATGGCACTAAAATGGGTCTTTGAAGAAGACCAGAACCTCTAGATGGTTTCTATGGAATTGTAGAAGAGAATTTGGCTGGGTTTTTCCGAGCTTGAAGGCTCAATGTTGTGTGAGGAAGAGAGGGAGGAGGTTCCCTTTTATAAGGGAGGAGAGGGGCACCTTTGGAATAACTAACCATATTATTTTACTATAAAGTCAAGTTCGGTTTTAAAATAGCTCCAAATTGATTTATTTCGAGGCTAAGGTGGGTATGGGTCTAAATCCTCTCATCCAATAGAATTTAGACATGTTTAGGTTCCTATTTTAACCTTATCATTTAGATTTAACATTAAGTTAAATAATTTAACTTTTACCGTGTCTTTTTGTTTTCTTACACTATATGGTTAATAAACTTACTATATCAAGCCAAACGAACCCCAAGTTGTTTAATATTAATATATATAGTCTTATCTATGTCATTATTCCGAACCTTAGATTTTTAGGAATAAAATAACAATTAATAAGATAATATTTGTTTTAAAAACTAATATATGTCAATTTTGACACTATTTGGTACATGATTTTTATGAAATTCATAACAAAATGATAAGTTCTATCCAAGTTACTTAAATCAATAATAACATGTCATATTAACCTAGAAAATTAGTGGAATTCATAAAAAGTCTCAAATTATATTTATTTGGTTATTTATAACATCAATTATGTCAATATTTCATCAATAAGATAATTACTTCATCATCGTTGTGTCCTAAATAAACTAATTTATTAATGTCTAAAAATTACACATAAAATACCATTATGTAGAAAATATTATTATATTTCTAATGAATATTAAAAATAGAAATTATCTTATGTATAACCCTATATTAAAAATGTTTTAGTAAATAAACATTGATTTTAACTCTTTAAACTCTTCTTTGAATTAAATAATAATAAATGTCCTAATCTAATCCAAGTGGGCCTAAATGGTCATATTTTATTCCTAAGCTTGTTTTTGGTAGAATTACACTTATCCAATTGAATTTTTACATGTTTTAGGGTAATAATAATATCATTTTTACCCTTAATTACCCTATTTAATTTTAACCGTGATAAATAAAAGTAAAAAGTTACTATTCACCAAAAGTTATTTTCATCTCATTGTACCACATTTTACTTACTGACATCAACCGTGTCTCTCGTATTTTTGAAATTCCACTCACAGAAGCTGTAAAATTAAGTTTTATGAAAACTTCAGTTTTTTTAACTACCACTTAGTGGTTTCACTATTCATCAAAAATTGATAGTTTTCCGAAAAATACCAAAAATTAGGCCTACGCTATATTTGATATTATGAACTCAAAAATGATTTCTATTTTACAGAATTTAAAACATATCAGTTGCATTAATTAATTTAAAAATTAATTCCCGTCCTCAAAACAAAAGGCGTGTTTTTAAGAGATAATAACTATCAAAAGATTGACACTTGTTTATAACTGGTTTAAATGTGAAATTACATCCAATGACCAACATTGTATTAAATTGTAAATATATATTCTAAATATACTTTAAAACCACCCAATTAATAATTTATCACTATTAATTATTTCGATTGAAAAAGTTGTTTTTAATTAAAATTTAGTAATTTCCACTATTCATCAAAATATGAAAGTTATCTGAAAATTAAAAAAATTTCACCCTAAGCTAATTTCGATATTCCGAATCCAAAAATGAAATCCATTTTGAAAAATAAAATTTACAAAATTTCAAAAAGTGGTTATTACTATTCATAACGGCTAGTTTTAATAATATTTTAATATCATATCGTTGTTTAGTGAAACTCGGTATTGCGTACTACACACGCTATCAAGGAAGGTCGCGATTGCGTGTAATGAAAGGCAAGTCAAGGATGCGTGTTGTGAAATCTCCTTTTTGTGTAGCGTCCAACACAAGACATTAGTGAAATTAAAAAGAATATTTTTCATAAAATCATGGGCTGTTACAGATGGAATCTACCAAATTGATCAAGCTCATACATAAGAGAGTGGGGGAATATTTTATTATTTTCCAGGTAGGCCAAGGTTGGATAACTCGAGCATCACTACGTATTTCATAAAAATGAGAATCAATACACATGTACTTCTAGTGTCAATGAATGATGAGGGTCCAACACATGGGGAAAACGTCCATTAATGGAAGGACCAAAACAAAATTTAACTTTTATTCATATGATAGGGATAAAACCCATGTATTTTAACATTATACATAAATGAATTTTTTCTCTAGAGCATAAAAATGGGTGTAAGGTATTTATTGATTCAAAAGCCTCTAGACTGATGTGAACACAGTTTAAAGTCATGGTGCTTGGCCCATGAAGTGACCTGGCCACACTAGGAATCCCATACCAAGATTACTAATCTCAAATGATATATTCTTTACGTGATACATAAGGATTGGTGTATGATTACCTTATTTCATGAGGGTGATTCAAAAAAATCTAGTGTAGTGATTTATTAACACCAATTAGTATAGAGTGACTTCATCTGCTATTAAGTAGAAATTTTATGTCAATAAAGGACTTGGAGTTAGACACTATAGAATACAATAATATATGGGTTAATAAATTGTTTATGGTCTTAAGACAAATGGAATATGTGTTTTAACAAATCTTATGATAAAATAAATAAATATCTATCTAGTTTTGGGCAACAATTCCCTCCACCGATCTGAATCTTATTCATAGAATTGGGAAAAAATTATTGTATTATTTAGTTGGGACTAGGATGAGGGACCCCGAAATCAATACATATATCATCAAAAAGGGAATACTTCCACATGTATTTCTCATTATTCCATGCTATATAACATCATGTGGTAATGATACGTGTATCATGAAAGAAATGACTATAATGGATGTATAGATTATACATTAAAAGTTACCTAGGTAATTGATAAATCATTTATTGAGAAGTGTTTACCATGTTTTTAGGAAATAATCTCATCATAATAGTTTCTCAATAATTTAATAAATCATCTCATAAGAGGAATCTAATTCTAATCACAAGAATATTCATAGCCTTCTCACCTAAGGAATACTATTCTTGGTGAATAAGGAAATAAAGAATTTTAATGATATGTTTTGAACCTGTTATTGTAAAATTTAAAGTATTGAAACTATGAAAATTTGAATTATTCTATTTAGGGTTGTGAAATAAGGACTGATCCCTAGAGTTTAATAACATTCCATAAAAACACTTGGTGTATTTTTGTCTTTGGTAATTTTACTAGGAACAAGTATCATTGATAACATGAAATATTTCATGAAGAATTTTTCATTAGTAGGGATCAAATTAGGTTCTGCATCCTTGGTGGTCAAAAAAAATACTCCGTTGGAATAGAACTTTTTGATGGGAAAAGAACTTTCCCATTTTGGTCTAGGATTCAGTGGTTTATTCCAAAGTATCAATGGTTGTTAAGGACCAAAACCAGTTCCTCCTGTAGAAATAAATGAAAACAGACTTTATTTTTGAAATACCTAGATATTAATTCACAGTGAACCTCTAAATGATTCATGGTAAGATTTTTTTTTCTCATATTTCCATTCCAATTCACCCAATTGTTTATGGGACTACCCATCTGTGGACAATTGATTACAGATGGAAATACAAAGTGAAGGTAACTAGACATCAATAAAAAAACTGATCTTATCCCATAGAGTAGTGAACCATGGGTTTCATACATTGTTGTATAAGTTATGGTATGGTAGGCCCATAGACATGTATAAGCTTGTCAAGCTAGAATTTCATGTAACTTTAAACTATTTTTCTAGAGTATGTTCTACATGGTTTTTGTTAAAAGCCTTTGTCTATCAATTTTCCAATACATGAAAGGGGGATGAATGGTTGTACACAATGTTATATTAATGGTGTGGCCTCTTCAATTTAAAATATAATGATTTGGTGCCATTTTACATCCTTATTATATAAGGGACACCAAACCTGGTGATGATGTTGGATATCATGTATTTGATAATTCCATTTATACCAAGTTTTTTAAGGGGTATTGCTTCACCCCACTTGGAGAAAAAGTTTATAGTCATGAGGATATATTTAAACATGTTGGCTATAGATAGAGGTCATGGTTCCAAAATATCCATTCTCTATAAATTGAATGGTAATGACTATTTGGATGTATTCATTAACTCCGAAGGATGATTGATATACTTTACATATAATTGATATGGATGAATCTATTTGGTGAATTATGTACAATATTTCATCATCATAGGCTAGAAATATATAATATATATAATTTGGTTAGAAATATTGGTTCTTGACTGACATGAACTCTAATATCATCCATAGAATTCTCACATAAAGAAGATACTCTCCTCTTTATCTCTTCATCTATTGAGTATTCTATAAAATCGCCACTTATATAGGGACTTATGATAACATGGGATATCATAAATTATGATGTTAACTTCTTAGCATTGGAGTTTCTCTATCCTGGCTCTATATGATAGAAGAATACCACTTTGGAGGTAATCTAAGATAGAAATTGTTTAAAAAATCATAGGATTAGTTGGTTCAGGGGTTGAAATGACCTCATTGATCTCTTTTATGCCACTATGAATAAATTGATATAGCCTTATGCTTTATGAAGTGTTGAATGTCTAGTTCATCTCTATCTAGATTTTCCATATCAATATCCACATTATTTAGTGCATCTTTCATAGCATTATATTATCATGATATATGATTCAATATTGGGTTCAAGAGGAATTATTCCATTAATACATAGAAATAATCAAGTAGGGGGTCATATCTTCTTTCAAAATATATTAATAACCATTGACCTTCCTGATTACCAGCTCCAAGTCAATTTTCAAATTCACATGGGTCACTATAATTTGTACCATGAGTCTTAAGCCTATAATGATGTATTGATATTTTTCCTTATTGATGGTGAAACCTTATGATACTAACAAATACTAAAGAAAACCATCATTTTATTGAGAGATAATGATGAATCCCAATCCAACTATATTTATATTGGGTTCTTCAATCATTGTTTCTTTTGGGCTTTTTTATATTCTATCCAAATACATCTCCCATGTTTTGGGGGAGTCTTAAACAGATAATATTTTTTTTATATTTCAATACTAATAGGAATTTGTTTTAAAGATGGATGATCTTCTATTAAATGTACCAAATCATACCCCTTTATTTCTATATGTGGTATAAATGGATATAAAACGACATAGGATGATTTCACATCATGCCAAACATCCAATAAGAAGAGGGTGGTTGAGGATGTACTTGATATGTTTAGTTAGAGAAATCAAATGGGTATCATGATGCTGTAATTAGTGCCTTAGGTTTTGATCCACAAGTATTAATGCCTTATAGTTCTTCTAAATATTTGAATAATGAGACTTATTATTGAGAATGGTTCAACTGATATAATAGAGACTATTTTAATTTCTAAAATCATTCTTGTAACACCCCTAGATTTTATGAAAAATATTCTTTTTAATTTAATTAATGTCTTGTGTTATATGCTACAACAAAAGGAGCTTTCACAACAGAAATCTCTGACCTGTCTTGAATTACACGCAATCACGACCTTCCATGATAGTGTGTGTTGTACGCAACACCAAGTTTCGCTAAACAATGATATGCTATTAAAATATTATTAAAACTAGCTGTTATGAATAGTAATAACCACTTTTTGAAATTTTGTAAATTTTAATTTTCAAAATGGACTTTATTTTGGGATTCGGAATATCGAAATTATCTTAGGGTGAAATTTTGGTGATTTTCAGATAACTTTCATATTTTGATGAATAGTGAAAATTACTAAATTTTAATTAAAAACAACTTTTTCAATCGAAATAATTAATAGTGATAAATTATTAATTTGAGTGGTTTTAAAGTATATTTAGAATATCTTTTTAAAATTTAATACAATGTTGGTCATTGGATGTAATTTCACATTTAAACCAGACATAAACAAGTGTCAATCTTTTGATAGTTATTATTTCTTAAGAACACGCTATTTGTTTTGACGATGGGAATTAATTTTTAAATTAATTAATGCAACTGATATGTTTTGAATTTGGTAAAATAGAAATCATTTTTGAGTTCATAATATCAAATATAGTTTATGCCTAATTTTTGGTATTTTTCTGAAAACTTTCAATTTTTGATGAATAGTGAAACCACTAAGTGGTAGTTAAAAAAACTGAATTGTTCATAAAACTTAATTTTACCGCTTCTGTGAGTGGAATTTCAAAAATTTGAGAGACACGGTTGATGTCAGTAAGTAAAATGTGGTTCAATGAGATGAAAATAATTTTTTTGTGAATAGTAACTTTTTTCTTTTTTTTACCATGGTTAAAAGTAAATAGGGTAATTAAGGGTAGAAATGATATTATTATTACCCTAACACATGTCCTAATTCTATTGGTCAAGTGTAATTCGACCAAAAACAAACTAGGAATAAAATATGACCATTTAGGCCCACATGGATTAGATTAGGACATTTATTATTAATTTATTTAAAGAAGGGTTAAAAGAGTTAAAATCGATGTTTATTTAATAAAACATTTTTAATATGGGTTTATACATAAGATACATTAGACTATAAATATTCATTAGAATGATAAAAAGTTTTCTTACATAATGGTATTTTATTTGTAATTTTTAGACATTTTATAATTTAATTTATTTATGACATAACGACGATGCAGTAAATATCTTATTAATGAAATATTGACAAAATTGATGTTATAAACACCAAAATAAATGTAATTTGAGACTTTTTATGAATTACACTAATTTTATAAGTTACTATGACATGTTATTATTGATTTAATTAAATTGTTTCGAACTTATCATTCTGTTATGATTTTCACAAAAATCAATTACTGAATAGTGTCAAAATTGACATAAAATAGTTTTTAAAACAAATATTATATTATTAATTGTTATTTTATTCCTAAAAATCTAAGGTTATCACAAATGACTTATATAAGGTTATATATATTAATAAAAAACAATTTGGGGTTCGTTTGGCTTCTTATAGTAAGTTTATTAACCTTATAGTGTAAGAACACAAGAAGACATGGTAAAAGTAAAATTATTTAACTTAATGTTAAATCTAAATGATAAGGTTAAAATAGGAACCTAAACTTGTCTAAATTCTATTGTATGAGAGGATTTCTACCCAACCCCACATATCCTCGAAATAAATCAATTTGGAGGTATTTAAAACCGAACATGACTTTATAATAAAATAAATGTTTTAGTTATTCCAAAGGTGCCCATCTCCTCCCTTATAAAAGGGCACCTCTTCCCTCTCTTCCTCACACAACTTTGAGCCTTCAAGCTCGGCCAAACCCTGCCAAATTCTCTTCTACACTTCCCTAGCAACATCCTAGAGGTTCTTTTCTTCCTCAAAGACCAATTTTAGTTCCCTAAGAGGAGGTCTCAAAGAGGCGCTTCAAAGAAGAGGTAATTTCCGTTACCGATTCTTTGACCTTTATTTCTTCTTCCACTTCTTCTTCTTAGGTTGTTTTATTATGAAGTAATAACATCAGTATCACTCATATACTGATATGTTATTATAAGTATGAAACAATCCTATCTCACCATCTATCCATCCTACGGAAAACGAAATCACCGCGCGTGCGTACGTATGGAATACCGTCTCCACGCCGTGGTGAAATCTATTTTCCACCACCACCTTACTTGGATGGGTATAATGGTGTAAATAAAAACTATAAATTATTATTTTAAAGTGATATTAATTATGAAATAGTATACATACACTTCAATACAGTCCCACGATCATGAGAACGATATCATCGCTCGTGCGTACGTACGGACTACCGTCTCCACGACGCGATGAGATTCATTATCCACTTTAAAACATTCATGAATGATTATAAAGTATAAATAATAAGTAATCATGAAATATATGACATAATAATTATACTTTATTTATGTGTATATATATGAATATCATCTACTTAATTCCGTTCAACTCAACAAGGAAACAAAAACAGTGTTCATGCGTATGTACGGCCTACCGTCTCCATGAACTGTGTATTTCTTTCCATTTACTAATTTATTATATATATGTATATTATGAATATATATATATATATAAATCATGTTTTATATTCTATAATTAATTAATCATGATATAAGTAAACATATAAATAATTACAAGTCAAAACTCAGATGACATATGAAACAATTTTACCCAAAACGCTCTTTAACATGGAATTTACAAAAGAACAGGTAATATAAAGTCATAAGTGAACCATATATGATATCATAACAATGAATATGATTCGGTAATAAGTCAATGACATTATTTAAATCATTATACAGGAGGTTCGAACACTTATGAAGCAAATCAGACCTAAGGTAAGGGAAATATCACAATCTCATTTTTATCCGAGATTGTTTATACTTTGGTATTTACTGGGGTGTATTTTATCATCCACATACATGTTTCCTCAATATGTAATATTATTTTCATCCACCTACAATTGTTTAAATCCAATTTTACCCCTCTGTGAGTTTTTAGTAAAGGATACGAAAGTAATCATTTGTCATTTTTCGTACGATGTACTTTTTGACTTTTCCGACAAAAGTACGAAGAATGTTTTTATAACTTATACGGAAAGAATGGATATTTAAAAAATTATTTCCAAGAATCTTCCTCTATAAGTTTTCATGTCTATTTTTAAACAAATTCTATTAGTTTATAATTGTATGCCATGTTAAGAAAAGAAAAGTGTTTTTGAAGTAGAAAGGATATTTTCCTCAAGAATTGAGTTCAAATGTTTTATCAAAATTATTTTCCATCAAAGATAATATATGGTCCTGTTTTTATCCTTATTATTACATTGATTTGATTATGTTTTGAGGGAATTATTTTTACGAAGTCATTTACCTTATATGATTTGTTTTATGATGTCATGATGTTTCAAGAATCCCATTTTTGTTACATGTGTTATGCGATGATGTATGATTTATGATTATGTGGCACACATAAGAAAGGATTCATTATAAGATGGGTGGGACGTATATCTCAGTCCAATGCATTGGGTAAAGATTTTATATCTCATGAGATAGACATGGCTAGAATGTTAAGTTATACCGGTTCAGTGAAACAGGACTGAAACGAGGGTGACTCGGTTCAGAAAGGGACTTTGTCCACTAAGATAGTCTTGGCAATGGGTCTTGACTAACAAGAAATGATTCTATATGATTATGTATGTATGCCACAAAGTTTCATGTTTTAAGTTATGATTAATGTGATTACATTTCACTGCCATGATTTATCCAATGTTATGAAATTATGCTCTCTTTTGCAGGTTAAGATTTCCAAAATGTTATGTTCTTATGAATATGATGTGATTGATATTTCTTTTGATTACCCTTACTGATCATTTGAGCTCACCCTTTTATGTTTTCTTTTCCCCATGATATAAATAAATGTTTTAGGTAAAAAAAGGAAGATCTTTATGGGAGATGTTGAGGATCTTTCACCACAATTAGAAGATTATATTCCGAGTTTCCAAAGTCACTAAACTATTACGATCCTTTTGTGTGTGTTTTTGTTATGTACTAAGTATTACACAAAAGTAATGTAATGTCCATGTACGTCAGGCTTCGGGTCTCTACAGTTGGTATCAGAGGAAAAGTTTTGTCATCCTTTGGAAACTAGGATGCGAAAACGTTAGTGAGATCCCTAGAAATATTTCTAAGGTATGTCTAGGGATGTCCCTAAGGATAAGTATACATATAGGATATAGTCCTAGAACTATGGTAACGATATTAGATTAAACAAAAGATGTTAGATATTGATGTTACTCCCCCTTTATTATTATTTTTGCCTCTCACACTATTATTTTTGGGTTTTAGAAAATGGCTGGAAACAAGATGATTCATGATAATAGAGGATACGATGGACAATGGAATGATATTATTCACTAGCAACCAAATGAAATGGGATTTGGAAGTCCAAACATCATTATTATGCCGAATCAGCAATCTCATAATATGATCAATAAAGTAAAATTTGGTAAGTTTCCTGACTCGGCTAGTAAGAGAAAGATGGAGTTTCATGATGATCATAGAGGAAAGAAAGTTCTATTTCCCCTATGTAAATCATGTGGGAAGAGGCATCAAGGAGAATGTTTCAAAGGAACTGGAAGATGCTTTGGGTGTGGAAAAGATGGACACAAAGCCAATAAGTGCAAACGAAAATGTTCAGTTAACACCAGGGTTGAGGATAATGGTATTTCTACGACATCAACAATGGTTAAATGTTTTAAATGTGGAATGTACGGGCATTATGCAAACCAATGCCCTAAGTGAAAGTTTCATGAAGAGAATGAGTATGGTCGTATGGGTAGTATTTATGTTTATGATGATGAAGAGAATACAAATGATATGTGAGATGAAAGAATTTTTGAAGCTCGGTCAATGGTTTAAGAATGTAGTGGAATTATAACATGTTTATCATGTGTAATGTTGTATAAGTAATCTCATGGTACTATGGAATAAAGAGACATCTAAGGATTGTTACAATGTTGTCTTTCCTTGAGTTTTGAAAGTGTATGAGTAATGGTACCAGTATCCATGAAAGGTTATTTAGATATTTTTGGAATGTAGTTAATATGCGCATAACGAAGGGATAAGACGATAATGAGATGTTTGATTGTATTCATGAGCTCATGATTGATATAAGGACTAAGTGATATAATGGTTTGAGTATAAATAATTTTGTGGATTTTGGTTTATGGAAAGTGTTAACTTTTGACAGCACTCATGTTTTCAGTAAGGTTCAATGGGTATTCATTCTTTAAGAGAATACATGATTAATGTATTCACATGTTTGTAATTTGACCAACAAGATATATCTTATGATATATGGGGGATAAATGATGGAATTCACGTGATTGTTCTGTGACATTTCAAATAATCATTTTCTTTATACTATGAGCTTGGACCGAAGTATTTTAGATAAGCCTAAAGATTGGAATGGATTATGTTGGACATAAGTTAGGATAAAACATTTTTCGATATTATTGATGGGATGTTATAATAATATATCTTTAGAAAAAGGAGAACCTGCAGGACGGGCGACAGCCCATCGCGTCAGACAAGGCTTTGGGAATCGAACCCACAACCGAAGTGCGACTGGTCTTCATCGCCTACCACTGGCCAACAGGAAGTCCCTATTTAGTAGAAACTAGTTTTATTATATTAAGCAGTATGATATATGAAGTATAAGTCCATTTTAGGAACCATATATGATTAATCTCACTATAGAATGACTTATGTATATTTAATAACTTTTGCTATCCTTTTGTTTGAGACAGATGGAATGACCCGTCATTCTATAACATGATATGCTAACACTTCACGAATAACAAATTCAACTTCATTTATTTATGAGATGAAGTGGAAATTGTTCAAATCACGAACAATAGTGATATTGTACCAAAATAAAGTAAGTATTTATTCTAATTCAAATTCTTCAACTTTAGGGAAACGATCTTGAAAACCAAAAATGTTGTCCTTGTGCTCTTATATCTGATTAATCAGATGGTACCTTAGATCATCACAAATTTATGGATTTGTGATTGTTGGCTTTTCCATAGCCATGTTCTCTACTACTCTCCATCAGAACATGATGGTTAGATTTTTCTTCCATATCCATATTTTCACCTATGTGGAAACCCAGTGATTAGTTTATTTGGGTAACCATTAGGTTTCATACTTTTGTTTTTAAAGATTGGTTTTGGAATTCCTTTTTACGATGTGGGTTTCTATGAAAGAAACTTTCTAATAGTAAACCATTTATAACCCCGACGAATTTTGAGGGCGAAATTCATT
This sequence comes from Viscum album, assembly GCA_963277665.1. NCBI lineage: Eukaryota > Viridiplantae > Streptophyta > Magnoliopsida > Santalales > Viscaceae > Viscum > Viscum album. Next base: position 292,113,632 of record OY728132.1, read on the forward strand.
TTAAGGGGGGTAGAATGTAACACCCCGAGATTTTATGAAAAATATTCTTTTTAATTTAATTAATGTCTTGTGTTATACGCTACACCAAAAGGATCTTTCACAACACACATCTCTGAATTGTCTTGAATTACACGCAATCGCGTCCTTCCACGATTGTGTGTGTTGTACACAACACCAAGTTTCGCTAAACAACGATATGCTATTAAAATATTATTAAAACTTGCTGTTATAAATAGTAATAACCACTTTTTGAAATTTTGTAAATTTTATTTTTCAAAATGGACTTCATTTTTGGATTCGTAATATCGAAATTAGCTTAGGGTGAAATTTTGGGGATTTTCGGATAACTTTCATATTTTGATGAATAGTGAAAATTACTAAATTTTAATTAAAAACAACTTTTTCAATCGAAATAATTAATAGTGATAAATTATTAATTTGAGTGGTTTTAAAGTATATTTAGAATATATTTTTACAATTTAATAAAATTTTGTACATTGGATGTAATTTCACATTTAAACCAGACATAAACAAGTGTCAATCTTTTGATAGTTATTATTTCTTAAGAACACGCTATTTGTTTTGACGACGGGAATTAATTTTTAAATTAATTAATGCAACTAATATGTTTTGAATTTGGTAAAATATAAATCATTTTTGAGTTCATAATATCAAATTTAGCTTAGGCCTAATTTTTGGTATTTTTCTGAAAACATTCAATTTTTGATGAATAGTGAAACCACTAAGTAGTAGTTAAAAAAACTGAATTGTTCATAAAACTTAATTTTACCGCTTCTGTGAGTGGAATTTCAAAAATCTGAGAGACACGGTTGATGTCAGTAAGTAAAATGTGGTTCAATGAGAAGAGAATAATTTTTTGGTGAATAGTAACTTTTTACTTTTTTTTACCACGGTTAAAAGTAAATAGGGTAATTAAGGGTAGAAATGATATTATTATTACCCTAACACATGTCCTAATTCTATTGGTCAAGTTTAATTCGACCAAAAACAAACTACGAATAAAATATGACCATTTAGGCCCACATGGATAAAATTAGGACATTTATTATTAATTTATTTAAAGAAGGGTTAAAAGAGTTAAAATCAATGTTTATTTACTAAAACATTTTTAATATGGGGTTATACATAAGATAAATTCGACTATAAATATTCATTATAATTATAAAAAGATATCCTACATAATGGTATTTTATTTGTAATTTTTAGACATTATATAATTTAATTTATTTATGACACAACGATGATGCAGTAATTATCTTATTAATGAAATATTGACATAATTGATGTTATAAACACCAAAATAAATATAATTTGAAACTTTTTATGAATTACACTTATTTTCTAGGTTAATATGACATGTTATTATTGATTTAATTAAATATTTTCGAACATATCATTCTGTTATGATTTTCACAAAAATCAATTACTAAATAGTGTCAAAATTGACATAAAATAGTTTTTAAAACAAATATTATATTATTAATTGTTATTTTATTCCTAAAAATCTAAGGTTCGGCCAAATGACTTATATAAGGTTATATATATTAATAATAAACAATTTGGGGTTCTTTTGTCTTTTTATAATAAGTTTATTAACCTTATAGTGTAAGAACAGAAGAAGACATGGTAAAAGTAAAATTATTTAACTTAATGTTAAATCTAAATGATAATTTTAAAATAGGAATCTAAACTTGTCTAAGTTCTTTTGTATGAGAGTATTTAGACCCATTCACACCTTAGCCTCGAAATAAATCAATTTGGAGCTATTTAAAACCGAACTTGTCTTTATAATAAAATAATATTTTTAGTTATTCCAAAGGTGCCCCTCTCCTCCCTTATAAAAGAGCACCTCCTCCCTCTCTTACTCATAGAAATTTGAGCCTTCAAGCTCGACCAACCCCTACCAAATTCTCTTATACACTTCCCTAGAAACATCCTATAGGTTCTGGTCTTCCTCAAAGACCAATTTTAGTGCCCTAAGAGGAGGTCTCAAAGAGGCGCTTCAAATAAGAGGTAATTTCTGTTACCGATTCTTTCACCTTTATTTCTTCTTCCACTTCTTCTTCATAGGTTGTTTCATTATGAAGTAATAACATCAGTGTCACTAATATACTAATATGTTATTATATGTATGAAACAATCCTATTTCACCATCTATCCATCCTACGGAAAACGAAATCACCGTGCGTGCGTACGTACGGAATACCGTCTCCACGCCGTGGTGAAATCTATTTTCCACCACCACCTTACTTGGATGGGAATAATGGTGTAAATAATAACGATATATTATTATTTTAAAGTGATATTAATTATGAAATAGTATACATACACTCCAATATATTCCCACGATCATGAGAACGATATCATCGCTCGTGCGTACGTACGGACTACCGTCTCCACGACGCGATGAGATTCATTCTCCACTTTAATCCATTCATGAATGATTATAAAGTATAAATAAGAAGTAATAATGAAATATATGACATAATAATGATACTGGATTTATGTGTATATATATTAATTTCATCTACTTAATTCCGTTCAACTCAATAAGGAAATGAAAACAGCGGTCATGCGTACGTACGGCCTACCGTCTCCATGAACGGTGTATTTCTTTCCATTTACTGATTTTTTATATATATGTATATTCTGAATATATATATATATATAAATCATGTTTTATATTCTATAATTAAGTAATCATGATCTAAGTAATCATATGAATAATTACAAGTCAAAACACGGACGACAAATGAATCAATTTTACCCAAAACGCACTTTAACATGGAATTTACAAAAGAACAGGTAATATAAAGTAATAAGTGAACCATATATGATATAATAACAATGGATATGATTCTGTTATAATTCAATGACATTATTTAAATCATTATACAGGAGGTTCGGACACTTACGAAGCAAATCGGACCTAAGGTAAGGGAAATATCACAATCTCATTTTTATCCGAGATTGTTTATACTTTGGTATTTACTAGGGTGTATTTTATCATCTACATACATGTTTCCTCAATACGTAATATTAATTTCATCCAGATACAATTTTATAAATCCAATTTTACCCTTCGGTGAGTTTTTAGTAAAGGATATGAAAGTTATCTTTTGTCGTTTTTCGTACGAGGTACTTTTTGACTTTTCCGACAAAAGTACGAAGAATGTTTTTTAACTTATATGGAAAGAATGGATTTTTAAAACATTATTTCCAAGAATATTCCTTTATAAGTTTTCAAGTTTATTTTTAATCAACTTATATTAGTTTATAATTTTATGACATGTTATGAAAAGAAAAGTGTTTTTGAAGTAGAAAGGATATTTTCCTCAAGAATGGAGTTCAAATGTTTTATCAAAATTATTTTCCATCTAAGATAATATAGGGTTTTGTTTTTATCCCTATTATTACATTGATTTGATTATGTTTTGAGGCAATTATTTTTATGAAGTCATTTACCTTATATGATTTGTTTTATGATGTCATGATGTTTCAAGAATCTCATTTTTGTTACATGTGTTATGTGATGATGTATGATTTATGATTATGTGGCACACATAAGAAAGGATTCATTATAAGATGGGTGGGACCTATATCTCCCTCCAATGCATTTGGTAAAGATTTTATATCTCATGACATAGACATGGCTGGAATGGTAGGTTATACCGGTTCAGTGAAACAGGACTGAAATGAGGGTGACTCGGTTCAGAAAGGGACTTTGTCCACAAAGATAGTCTTGTCAATGAGTCTTGACTAATAATAAATGATTCTCTATTATTATGTGTGTATGACACAAAGTTTCATGTTTTAAGTTATGATTATTGTGATTACATTTCACTTCCATGATTTATCCCATGTTATGAAATTATGCTCTCTTTTGCAGGTTAAGATTTCCAAAATGTTATGTTCTTATGAATATGATGTGATTGATATTTATTTTGTTTACCATTACTGAGTATTTGAGCTCACCCTTTTATGTTTTATTTTCCCCAGGATATAAAGAAATGTTTTAGTTTAAAAAAGGAAGATCTTTATGGGAGATGTTGAAGATCTTTCACCACAATTAGAAGATTATATTCCGAGTTTCCAAAGACAGTAAACTATTAAGATCCTTGTGTGTGTGTTTTTGTTATGTACTAAGTATTCCGAAAAAGTAATGTAATGTCCATGTACGTCTAGTTTCGGGTCTCTAAAATTCTATTGTATGAGGAAATCCCCCAATGATCACTTTAAGTATTTCAAATATTAGATTAGTGGATTTTATTCAATGGGTAGAATCAACAACAATTTACATAGTAAATAATTGTTGAGACAATCAAATAATTTTTGACAGTGATGAAATTACTCACACATGACCCATTTTTTCATCAACATGGTTATGTTAAATCACTATTCAACAATATTTTATATAAAGCATTGAATTCATGAATGATATACTTTCAGTACTCTAAACTCTTTGAGTTTTGTAGGAGGAAAAATGTCAAAGATATCCATTTAATTTTCAGGATCAAATTAGATTCCATTATAGTATACTATTAACCCAAGAACAATTTCCAATATTAAACTGAAATCAAATTTCATATGGTTCATTTTCAATTTACTATTTCATATGTAGTTAAAAAACATCTCAAGGTTGACAATATGGTCAGAGAACTACTATTATTTCACGACCAGATCATCAACCAAGCACAATATATACTTTTCCAAAAAGGGAGTGAAGATATGATTCCTGAAGCATTTTTATGTGGAACCAATATTATTTAGGTTAATGGGAATCACCCAACAAATATATAGTCCTTTGGGTGATATAAAGGAAGTGTATTATTTGTATTAATGGTCCATTTAGATTTAGTATTATCTTCATTATCCATCCATGAAAAAGTGGAATTGGTATCCAACCATCACTTCAATCTGACGTTATGTAATTAGAACTCAGAATTAATATTTTTGAAAGTTCCATTTGAGATATTTGATATCAATGAAAATTTTTATATGTCCATTTTTCTTCTTGAGTGGAATAATATTGGAGTTCCATTTCAGGTACTAAAATTACCTAATGAGGATATATTTGTTTATTTTACCAACATTAACTTCAACTATGAAAATAATATCTTCCTGTTTCCTTCTATTTGGATGCCTTTGTCCATGATGACCATCAATAAGTCCTTGGTGATGGACATACATAATAAAATTGTGGCCTAGAATTTTTGTGTTATTCCAGGAAAATATATATCGATGCTGCAATAATAAATAGGTATATACTTATTTTTTTTCAATTGGAATATCTTTATAGTATGGTATATGTCACATGTCTTCATTTTTGCCTAGATTTATCAATCATAGTTTATAAATGTTGGTATTATTTCATTCCAAAAATACTAGAAAAAAATATTTATGATTATAATAATATTAATCCTCCTCTTATTCTTCCAATTCCACTTCCCACATTCCCATGTCAATGTAGAAGTGTTATGAAGTGGAGTATTTTGAGTTAGTATGAATACTGATATTATGATATTCAAAGGTAGAGACATCTCCATTCTCTATGGGTGATATGACAATTCTTTTAGATTCTACTGATGACATTGGGTTCTGCTGAATTCCTATGGATAAAGAGATGGAATTTTCACTTTATTAATCACTACTGATGGGAGGATTAAGGACCTCTTTAGTACATATGGGTTCAACTAACATGACTCATATCATGAGGGTTGACTTGAACATTCCCAATATTGAGTTGACATCTTCAATCTATTTGATGATTATCACATGTTGATCACAGAGATCCTTGAATGGGTTAGCTGGGGTTATTTATAGGCCATTTGGGGTGGTAACCAAGAATCATCTCCAGCCATGCGTTTCAACCCTTCTCTTAGATAAAATATTGAATCAATGTATTGAGAATTATAAGGTTAAAATTAACATTTTTTACCGTACAACATCCCTCTTTTCCAATTGAGATAAAACATGATACATTGGTGACCTGATGAAGGGATTTCTGCATGCTGGTGAAACCAAGGCCTTCATATAAATAAATAGAAGGGTGTGTCCTGTATGAAAACTTATAATTTAAATTCAGAAAATGGGGCCCCAAATTGTGTTCTGATCTTGATTTAGACGAGTGGAATTTTATATGTTTTTCCATACACTTAAAGTGTCACATGATATAGAGACATGTTATCTTTATTATTTCCCAACTATTAAAGTGTTAATATTAATATGATATTGAATCCCAAATCATTATAAATATAATACTGACAGATATCAATTTTTTCTATTTTTCTGAACACATATAGGGGCCTCATATTCCCTTATGTCACAACATCATTTTCCTATTCTATAAAATTGATAACTACATTACATTTCTTAAGTTCTATCTCTGCACAGTATTCCTTAGCTGAAGTGCCCTCTATATCAAAATCTTGAGGGATTATCATGGCCTCTACAAGTGCTTCTTGGAGTTCATTTGACATGTTGAGAGCATCCATTATTGAATATTTCCCTAGCACTATGGAAGCATACTTTAGGATGTCATTTATTAAGTTAAAGGTTTATGAATTCTAATGGGAGAAATATTCTGGTTATGAACTTTAGAGTTTGGAGAATATGGGTTAAATGTGTTATATGGACGAATAGATTTTGAGGGAACATTCGATACTTTTGGATTTGGTTGGATTGGCTTTCCTAAGTATCTGGGCTGATGGGGTTGTTTCACCCCTTCCAATTAATCTTCTGGACTGATTTTTTGTGGAATACTATTACTAAATGTCGGTGTTCTTCCCTACTCTTACTATTCTCACTGAAGGGATATTATTCGAGTCTCAACAGTGTAAATGATTCTGGTGGGGATGTGGCTGGAATGTTGGGTTCAACCATGAATACATCTCCACCATCCTCCATTGATCATGTGGCCTCTAGTTTTGGTTCCCTAATCTGGTGCATGGAACTTATGATTATAATATTTCTCATAATAAAATAAGGTATCCATTAATTTTATGAAATTAAAGGAACCAAAAATTAATTATTCATTTGATGAGGATTTTGCATGAATGGATAATTATTTAGATACTGTTTGGTGAGATGGTGCATGTGCTCTCAAAAATGAAGCCATGTAATATAATAGTGTCAGTAATGGATTTGATATGTGTATTTTCTCATCACACTATAACCATTATTTTGTTCATCCATCCATATCATTTCATAGATGTTTGAATTTTGGACAACTACGGTACTGATGAAGTTAGATATATTATGGCGGAGCAAATTAAGGGTACTATTGGTTGATTTAACTATTCCATAAGGTTAACATGATTTCAGTTGAGTTTTTCGTGGTAAATATATTATTTATGTTATATATGATTTGTATTACACATGTTTTCTATTTTCCTACTTCTTTTGGATTAGTGATAGTAACACATGCCACTTGTGCTAGTGGTTTAGTCAGATATACTTACTCGGAGTCATAAATATTTTATAAGAAGTGATTAAAAATAAATAAATATCAAATGGTATGGCTCAAAATTAAGTAAAAGGGAATTTTTTTTTGAAATAATTGAGAATATCTTGGTCATGCCTCTTAGGCTCTAGAAATATTAGTTGGTTATTTTCTATAGTTACATTAAATTTACCTGAACTTTTTATCTTATAAAGTATAATATTTATAAGTTATTTATTCAAATTTAAAGAGTTTAGTTTTTATTTTCTCATCCTAAAGGGGTATTATTTTTGATATTTATATTTAGGATGAGGTTCCATGTAAGGAGGTGTAGGATATAGAGTAGGTGCAATTGTACATTATAATATTAAAATAATTTCAACAGTTTCTACTCTGCCCATTCTCTTTATCTGAGGTACTAGTGTTAGTTTATATTTGGATCTTTTTTTACAAAATATAAACCCATAACTTATTTGAAACCATGGATATATTCTAAAACCCACCCAAATACATTACCAGTATAAGTTGTGATCACATCTCATGAGGAAGGTTCTCAATGATGAGTCTTGACATGTCCTCTTGAAGAAGTTGTAAATTCAGGGATTAAGAAAAAAATATCCACTATGAAAAAAATATGAGACCCTATTTTTCTCTGACTTCATGAAATTTGATATGATGAAGACTATTGTTTTATGCTGTATTGAGATGGTTTGATATAAAAAATTTTAGGGAATATATTCACACCCCTTGACTGATCTGGTTGGAAAACTAGTTTACCATATAAACGATAGTTCCACTAAGATCTATATGAAATATGTGGGCTTAGAAGCCTATTGAATTTTGTGGGTTCCCCTCATGGGACCAATCCATGACTCAAATTGTTCCAGATTCTATTATAGATCCTATGATTCATTCAATATTTGGAATTTATGGTTCCACATGTTTAGTAGGGGAAAAGTAACATTCAACCATAGATACATCTTCATTTATAGTTGTACAACTATACATCATCATTCCACAACTTTCAGTTGAGCTTATAGTGATTCAATATTGTTGATGATCTTGGGAGTAATGACCAACTTGGATGGAGTTTGGAAATGGGGAATAATGGGTTGATCAATATGTGGTGGTTCTTTTAGTACTCATGGTGGGTAACATGTTGGGTTTAACCTATGAGGGCATGTATAACTTGTCTCTAGTCAAGCCCCCAATGAAGGGAACTCTTAATATCTTGCCCCTATGGGGTCTATGTAGGTTGGTTATCGATATACCATAGAGAGTGAATGTTCTAAATATAATTCATTTGTTTTTATTTTGTCCACTTTTAAAAGGTAAGTCAACTAAGTGTCACATACAAGGCACTCATTCAGGAACATATCCAATAGGGATGTTTCCTCGGTGTAGTTCCACAATGAGCTTTTTGAACTCTTTCATCTCTTCCTCATATTGAGTGAATATTTCACCAAGTGTGATAGATTCAACCTCTTTATATAGTGGGTTTGATTTCACCATAAATTTTCCATTTTCCATGGTAGATTATTAACATGGAGGTGGTAGTGGAGAATTTTAGATAGTACCAATTTTTTTTTTATCGTCTGGTTCTTAGAAAAAAAAATATTTATTCATTTCCATGTAGACTATATTTTGGATGGAACATACTCATAATTTTCCCCAATATCAACTTCATGTTCAATAGATTTTGTAGGGGTATTGCTAGTGACATTAACCAATTCTTAATGCATTATAGGTGTCATATTACTATTTGAATAAACAGATGGCTTGTTTCTTTGGGGAGTTAGGAAGAATGAACTATTATATTCTAGATTTGTTATACCATTGGTAGATCACTCTTGTTTTCAAAAATTATAGGGCATCATCTTCTCCCTAAATGATCCCCATGGAGCCTTAATGAAAAGGATGACCCGAAGATAATCTCCCAAATGGTTTATGATGTATGTCACAATTGAGTATGTGGGGTCATTAATTGATAATAAATTAAGGGATTATCAATTTTAAACTCTTCAAAATAGAGATAGGACTGACCTGTATTTTGGAGGATTGTGAGGAAAAAAATTATCCCAACCTTGTATGCAATGGTTGGTCCACTTCAACTACTGTAACATTTCAAATCTGGTTTTTTAACCTAACAAATATTGGTTAAGTAAAAATTCCCCCAACCATATGGGCTGGGGATTCTCCAATATCACTATGGATTTAAATTCCATGATTATTCTCTTGATCATGAAGATTTATTTTGAGTATGGTTTGGGTGTACTTTTTTATCTACACATGAGATAATTACTTTTCAAGGCAATTTTGTACTTTGATGATTAACCATCCTTAACCAAGAAGCCTAGTCAACCTTCTAGAATAACCCCGGAATGAATATTTAAATGGATCCATATTATCTGGCATAATGCTTATGATATTTGTTTAGGTATGATTTATAATGAGAACTTTATATTTTAAAAGCAGTGTTTTCTTCTAATATCTATCTCGAAGTAATGATATTTCAGGATTTTACTTTTGGTGGGCTCTACTAATCAAGAAGTGTGGAAAATTTATTTCACCGTGCTCATCCCATCCCCTAATTAAGACACTATCTAAGGAATTAGATATTAAATAATGTATAATTTGTAATGCATTAAGGCATGGACATTGGACACCCTCCCAATGATTCCTCAATTTATGGAGTCACATATCCAGAAGTGAATATAAGTCAATTTGATGTTGTAGTTCATTGATTACCAAGACTTTATATTTATATTTGTTTTAAAGAATGAATAAAAACATCAAGTGAAAAATAGTTTTCCATCTGTTTATCAAAATTTCATGCACTCATTCTTCTCATAATGTTTATGGAAATCCATATTGATGATTATCTATGATCCAAAACATGACTAGTATATTATCGTCACCCAAATATTTCCTCATAACTAATGAATTTGATTTTTCTTATACCAAATATTCTTTCATATAGTCTGAACAAATATGATGTTTCCCATTCAAATTATTTTAAATGAAAGGATTAGGGGTAATATCTCTTTCATTGTTGAAAGGAATATGATATCCAAGTGGTTTGGTGGAAAACCATTTCCTTGGGTAATCTTCCGATTGAGAATGGACATCACTTGTCAATGGTAAGAAATCAAGACTAAATGGACTCCTCTTCCCAATCATGCCATGATATGATTTATTTTATCATAAATGATTTGGCATAGAGAGGAACATCTTATTGAATTATAATATTAATACTAGGAGAACCTTTATAGTGAATTCTATTATGGGAAATACTACCATCATGGATTAAGGCCCATTTGCAATGGGATGTTTTTTAGCCTATACACTAGCTAGAAACAGTAGGGTGGACAATAGAAATAGGAGGTCCTTATTTCCAATTGAAACACAGACCATGAAGAGGATTTCCATGATTATCATCAAGATATGGGTTCCAATGATCTATCATTTCAAGAAATATAATGATTAATTCATGGTAATCTATATGGAGAGGAACTCGAGAGGTGATGGAAACAATACTCTGGGGAGGACCTATGCAATTGAATCTATTGTTTTTATAATTGGTCGATGTTTAATTAGGATCTCAGTCTACTATTTATTGATATTTGAGGAATCTAAGAACAACATACTTATATATAGAAAGATCATTGACATTACCTTTTTCATCAATTTCCTTTAGTCAAACAACTTTTTGGATGGGCTACTTCAATTATATGGTGTCACATGCTATGGAAAATGAATATTGTTTATGGGATCTTTCCTATGAAACATTAATATTTTTGTCAAAATATGAATACATGCTTCTAGAGTTTTGGTAGAGATATATGACTTCCATGGAGTGGCATTTGAATGGGTCCACTGGTGTCCAGTTGGATAAGGTATGTGTTCAAGATCTATTTGTCTATTTATTATTAGAACTTTTTGAAGATCCACAACGATAGGAGAAGGAATACAAATATCCTATTGAGTGACACATTATTACAATGATGATTCACTTCAGGTGAGTAGGTGGGATTTTGTGCCCAAATACTCTTCACATTCCATAAAATAATTATATCCTGGAAAACTTGTAGATTGTATACAAGAATATATTACTATCACTCCATCATTTATAGGATGTAAGGGGACAATTCTATAGAAGAAACAATAATATATTACCATTATATAGTTTGAGAAGGGATGTGTCCCTGCACCTATCCAACATTTAATTATTTTATATACTAGAAATCATCATATGCAGTGGACAAGATATCGGTTTATCATTATTTTCTTCCACATTTTTCTGAGAAGTATCTCCATTTTCTACCAAACTATGTTGTCAAACTTGATGTACATATAAAAGTATATGAGTATTTTATAGGATTCATCTAAATCATGTGGATGTGATTCAATGGGAGGAATAAGAATGTGATCCAATTTTCAATTTTTTGATTGAGTCCATCAGTGGACTATCCTAGGAACTTGGGTTTGAGAGACCTGAGTTAGAGCTCACATAGTGACATCATCTACATGTTGTGGACTTGGAATTGTGCTATATTAGTGGAGGAATTTGATGGAAGGATCCCATCATAGATACTATTTTTCTATAAATATTATCATATCATTTACCACTTTGTCGTCTTCTATTATATAAGGAAGAAAACATTTATTGCATTCTAGGGAAAGGCATATGAAATAGTTTGAGAAGGCAATGGATTCTGTCTAATTTTTGGCCACCAACCATCATTGGGTGGAATGTTGTGAGGGCATAATAACATGGAGGGTTTTCATGAAGCTTCAAAGGGTAGTAAAATACCATTAATTAGATTCTCTCAAACCTGAATATTTAATTTCCATTATTCATGATGTTTGGATGGAGACAATATCCTCTAGTTAGATGAGGATCCAAATGGTGCAGCACTTGAGGTTTATGTTTGTAGAGACCCGATGTTTAACGTACATGGACATTACATTACTTTTTCAGAAAACTTAATACATAACAAAAATAGACACACAAGGACCATAATAGTTTAGTGTATTTGGAAACTCGGAACGTCATCTTCTAATTGTGGTGAATGATCTTCAACATCTCCCATAATGTTCTTCCACTTTTGTTTTCTTACCTAAATCCATTCCTTGTATCCTGGGGAAAAGAAAACAAATAAAGGGTGAGCTCAAATGCATAGTAAGGGTATTAATGGATAAAATAAAATAGATCATATACATTTGAACTTAAAAACATGAACATAATGTTTAAGCAACAAAATCTTGAGCATTGACATAAAACATGGTAGAACATAAGGCATATAACATAAAGAAACATTAATCATGATAAAATAGCATGGGAATAAAACATGTAATTTTGGAAACCATTAATCACATGATATTATTTCCATATTAGCCAACGCATTGCTGCCAGGACCATCTTAGTGGATGATGTCCTTTTCTGAATCAAGTTCACTCCTCGTTCCAGTCCTGTAATACTGAACCAGATTGACTTACCGTTCCAGCCATGTCTATCTCATGAGGTATAAATTTTTACCCAATGCATTGGAGGGAGATATAGGTCCCACCCATATCATATTGAAATCCTTTTTTCGTGTGCCACAGTATACACATAAATCATTCATCATAACCCAAGAATAAAATGGGTTTCATAAACATCATTCCATCATAACGTAATCCATACAAAAAATTTGGATATCATTTCATCATTAGAAAAGTGAATCCATATAAATCATAGAGACATGATACTTGAAACATACACATGTTAAATAATGTCATCTTAGATGAAAATGGTTTTGATAAATCACTTGAAATTAATTCTTGAGGAAAGTATCCTTTTTTCTTCAAAATCATTTTATTTTCACAAAATGACATGAAATATTAACAGAATAAGATTTTGTTGAAAATATTCCGGAAATATTTTGTAAGAAGAATCATAAAAATAAGGCTTTATAAAACTCTAAAAATCATTTCATTCCATATACGTTAAAAAAACATTCTTCTTGTACTTTTGTCAGAAAAGTCAAAAAGTACCTTTTTGGGTAAATAAAAGAAATATTCCTTCCATACCATGGGGTAAAAGTCAAAATGGGTAAAAAGGAATTTAAACATGCATGAATAAACTTTTATAAAACATGGATATGGATGATATCAATAACCCTAGTAAATACTTACGAATAAGCAATCTCAGATAAAAATGAGATTTGCCAAATTATCCCTTACCTTAGGTCTGATATGCTTCGTACGTATCCGAACCTCCTGTATAATGATTTTAATAATGTCATTGACTTATTAAAGAATCATATTAATTGTTATGATATCATATATGTTTCACTTATGACTTTATATTACCCATTCTTTTGTAAATTCCATGTTAAAGTAGTGTTTTGGGTAAAATCATTTCATTTATCGTTGTGTTTTGACTTGTCGTTCTTGATATTATTACATAATACAGATTTACATAATTCCAGAGTGTAAAACATGATTTATATATAATATATATTCATCACATACATATATATTATAGATCTATAAAAATAAAGGAAATACACCGTTCATGGAGACGGTAGGCCATACGTACGCATGAACGTTGTTTTCGTTTCCTTATTGAATTGAATGAAATTAAATATATGACATGCATATATATATACATAAATCCAGTAGCATTATTATGTCATATATTTCATTATTATTAATTATATATACTTTATAATCATTCATTAATGGTTAATCATGGAAAATGAATCTCATCGCGTTCATGGAGACAGTAGTCCGTACGTACGCACGAGCGATGATATCATTCTCATATTCGTGGAATTGTAATAAAGTGTCTGTATAATAATACATATTAAATATAAATTTAAAATTATCATATATATATTCATTACTTTCACCATTATACCCATCCAAGTAAGGTGGTGGTGGAAAATAGAATACACCACGGCGTGGAGACGGTATTCCGTACGTACGCACGCGCGGTGATTTTATTTTCCATAGGATGGATAGACGGTGAAATATGGTTGTTTCATACTTATAATAACATATCAGAATATTAATGATACTGATGTTATTACTTCATAATGAAACAACTAAAGAAGAAGAAGTGGAAGAAGAAATAATGTTGAAAGAATCGGTAACAGACATTACCTCTTCTTTGAAGGGCCTCTTTGAGACCTCCTCTTAGGGAACTAAAATTGGTCTTTTAAGAAGAAAAAGACCTCTAGGATGTTTCTATGGAAGTGGAGAAGAGAATTTCGCAGGGATTGGCCGAGCATGAAGTCTCAATGTGGTTTGAGGAAGAGAGGGAGGAGGTGCCCTTTTATAAGGGAGGAGAGGGGCACCTCTGGATAAACTAAAAATATTATTTTATTATAAAGTCATATACGGTTTTTAATAGCTCTAAATTAAGTTATTTAGAAACTAATATGGGGATGGGTCTAAATACTATCATCCAATAGAATTTAGACAAGATTAGGTTTCTATTTTAGACTTATCATTTAGATTTATCTTTAAGTTAAATAATTTTACTTTTACCGTGTCTTCTTGTTTTCTTACACTATAAGTTTAATAAACGTACTATAACAAGCCAAACTAACCCCAAGATGTTTATTAATAATATATATAACATTATCTAAGTCATTTGGCAGATCCTTATATTTTTAGGAATAAAATAACAATTAATAATATTATATTTGTTTTGAAAACTATTTTATGTGAATTTTGACAGTATTTGGTAGTTGATTTTTGTGAAGATCATAACAGAATGATCAGTTATGTCAATATTTCATTAATAAGATAATTACTCCATCATCATTGTGTCATAAATAAATTAAATTATTTAATGTCTAAAAATTATAAACCAAATACCATTATGTAGTAAATATTTTTATCTTTCTAATTAATATTTATAGTCAAATTTATCTTATGTATAACCTTATATTAAAAATGATTTACTTATTAAACATTGATTTTAACTATTTAAACCCTTCTTAAAATAAATTAATATTAAATGTCCTAATCTAATCCAAGTGGGCCTAAATGTTCATATTTTATTTCTAAGGTTGTTTTTGGTCGAATTAAACTTATCCAATAGAATTATGACATGCGTTAGAGTAATAATAATATCATTTTTACCCTTAATTATCCTATTTACTTTTAACCGTGGTAAATAAAAGTAAAAAGTTACTATTCACCGTAAAATATTTTCATCTCATTGAACCACATTTTAGTCCTTGATATTAACTGTGTCTCTTGGATTTTCTCAATTCCACTCACAGAAGCGGTAAAATTAATTTTTAGGAATAATTTAGTTTTTTAACTACCACTTAGTGGTTTCACTATTCATCGAAAAATGAATGTTTCCAGAAAAATACCAAAAATTAGGCCTAAGCTATATTTGATATTATGAATTCAAAAATGATGTCTATTTTACCAAATTCAAAAAATATCAGTTTCATAAATTAATTTAAATATAAATTCCCGTCGTCTAAACAAATATCGTGTTTTTAAGAGATAATAACTATCAAAAGATTGACACTTGTTTATGTCTGGTTTAAATGTGAAATTACATCCAATGACCAACATTGTATTAAATGGTAAAAATATATTATAAATATACTTTAAAACAACTCAAAATAATCATTTATCACTATTAATTATTTCGATTACAAAAGTTGTTTTTAATTAAAATTTAGTAATTTTTACTATTCATCAGAATATGATGGTTATCTGAAAAGTACCCAAATTTAACCCTAAGTTAATTTCGATATTCCGAATCCAAAAATGAAATCCAGTTTGAATGATAAAATTTAGAAAATTTCAAAAAGTGGGTATTACTATTCATAACAGCTAGTTCATAATAATATTATAATAATATCTCGTTTAGTGAAACTCGGTATTGCGTACTACACACGCTATTGAGGAAGGTCTTTATTGCATGTAATGCAAGCCAAGTCAAGGGAGTGTGTTGTGCAAGCTCCTTTTGGTGTAGAGTACAACACAAGACATTAATGAAATTAAAAAGAATATTTTTCATAAAATATCGGGGTGTTACATTCTACCCCCATAAAATGAATTTCGCCCTCAAAATACGTCGGGGTTATAAATGGTTTAACACTCAAAAGTTTCTTTAATATAAACCCACATAAAAAAAGGAATACCAAAACATGGCTTTAAAAACTAATGTATGAAACGTAACAGGTACCCAAATTAACTCATCATTGGGTTTTCACGTAGGAGAACATAGGTGAAAATATGGATATGGAAGAAAAATATTACCATCAAGTTCTGATGGAGAGTGGTAGGGAACATGGCTATGAAAATTCCAACAATCACAACTCCATAAATTTGTGATGATCTAGGGTACCATCCGATCCATTAGATATAAGGGCACTAGGACAACATTTTTGGTTTTCAAGATCATTTCCCTAAAGTTGAAGAATCTGAATTAGAATAAATACTTACTTTATTTTGGTACAATCTCACTGTTGTTCGTGCCTTGAACATTTTCCACTTCATCTCTTAATGAAATCATGTTGAATTTGTTATTCGTGAAGTGTTATCAGTTCAAGTGATAGAATGACGGGTCATTCGATCTGTCTCAAACAAAAGGTTAGCAAAAGTTATTAAATATACATAAGTAGATCTATAATGAGATTAATCATATATGGTTCCTAAAATGGACTTATACTTCATATATCATACAACTTAATATAATAAAACTAGTTTCTACTAAACAGGGACTTCCTGTAGGCTAATGGTAGGCGATGAAGGCAATTCGCACTTCAGTTGTGGGTTCAATTCCCACAGCCTTGTCCGACGTGATGGGTTGTCTCTAATCCTACAGGTTATCCTTTTCTTAAAACTACATTACTATAACATATCATTGATAATATCAAAAAATGTTCTATCCTTAAACAATACTAACTTATGTCCAACATAATCCATTCCAATCTTTATCTAAAATACTTTATTACAAGCTCATAGTATAAAGAAAATGATTACTTGAAATTCCATCAACCAACAATAATTTATCCCCCATATATCTTGTTGGTCACATTCCAATCATGTGAATACCTTAATCATGTATTCTCTTGAAAAATGAAGACCAATTAAACCTTGTGAAAACATGAATGCTGTCAAAAGTTAACACTTTCCACATACCAAAATCCAAAAATTCTATATACTCAAACCATGATATAACCTTCTCCTTATATTAGTCATGAGCTCATTAATACTATAAAACATTTAATTTTCTCTTTATCCCTTCATTATGCACATATCATCTACTTTCCAAAAAAAACTGAATAACCTTTCATGGTTACTGGTACCATTAATCATACACATTCAAAACATAAGGAAAGACAACAGTGTAACAATCCTTATATGTCTCTTTATTCCACAGTACCATGAGATTACATATACAAAATTACGTTTGATAAATATGTAATCATTACACTACCTTCTTAAACCATTGACCGAGCTTCAACAATTCATTCATCTCATATATCATTTGTAGTCTCTTCATCATCATTAACATAAATACTACCCATACGACCATACTGATTCTCTTCATGAGACATTCCCTCAGGGCATTGGTTTGCATAATTAACTTACATTCCACATTTAAAACATTTAACCATTGTTGATGTCGTAGCAATACCATTATACTCATCCATGGTGTTAACTGAACCTTTTCCTTTGCACTTACTGGCTTTATGTCCTTATTCTCTACACCTAAAGCATCTTCCAGTTCCTTTGAAACATTCTCCTTGATGCCTCTTCCCACATGATTTATATAGGGGAAATTGAAGTTTCTTTCCCCTCTTATCATCATGAAACTCCATCTTTCTCTTATTAACCCAGTCAGGAAACTTACCAAATTTGAGTTTATTCATCATATTATGAGATTTATGATTGGGCATAATAATGATGATTGGACTTCCAAATCCCATTTCATTTGGTTGCTCATGAAAAACATCATTCCATTGTATATTATATCCTCCATTATCGTGAATCATCTTGTTTCCAGCCATTTTCTAAAACCCAAAAAGAATATTGTGAGAGGAAAAAATCATAATAAAGGGGGATAAAATTCAATATCAAACAACTTAGGTAAAATTCTAAGATATTTACCGTAGTTCTAGGACTATATCGTATACTTATACTTATCCTTAGGGATATCCCTATACATACCATAGAAATATCTCTAGGGATCTCACTAACGTTTTCGCATCCTAATTTCCAAAGGTTAACTAAACCTTTATTCTGATACCAAGTGTTGAGACCCGAATCTTGACATACATGGATATTACATTACTTTTGCGGAATACTTAATACATAACAAAAAATTACAAACAAAGACCGTAATAGTTTAGTGTCTTTGGAAACACAGAACATAATCTTCTAATCGTGGTGAAAGATCTTCAACATCTCCTATAATGATCTTCCCCTTTTGTTTTCTTACCTAAAACCTTTATTTATATCTTGTGGAAGAGAAAACATATAAAGGGTGAGCTCAAATGCTCAGTAAGGGTAAGTATGGATAAAATAAAACAAATCATATACATATGAACTTTAAAACATGAACATGATTTTTAAGCAACAAAATCATGAGAAATGACATAAAACATGGCAGAACATAAGGCATAGATAATAAAAAAACATTAATCATGATAAAATAGCATGGGAATAAAAAATGTAACTGTGTAAACCATTAAGCATATGATATTATCCAATATTAGCCAAGGCATTGCTGCCAATACCATCTTAGTGGACAAAGTCCCATTCCTAATCGAGTTCACTCCTCATTCCAGTCCTGTAATACTGAACCTGATTAACTTACCGTTCTAGCCATGTCTATCTCATGAGATATAAATATTTACCCAATGCATTGGAGGGAGATATAGCTCCCACCCATATCATTTTGAAATAATTTTTTCATGTGCCACAATATAAACATAAATCATTCATCATAACCCAAGAATAAAATGGGTTTCATAAACATCATTCCATCATAATATAATCCATACAAAAAATTTGGATATCAATTCATAATTAGAAAAGTGAAACCATGTAAATCATAGAGACATGATACTTGAAACATAAACATGTAAAATAATGTCATCATAGATGAAAATGGTTTTGATAAAACACTTGAAATTAATTCTTGAGGAAAATATCCTTTTTTCATCAAAATCATTTTCTTTTCAGAAAATGTCATGCAATATTAAAAGAAATGGATTTTATTGAAAATATTCTTGAAATATTTTGGAAGAATCTTCCTGAATATAAGGCTTCATAAAACTGTAAAAATCCTTTCATTCTATATACGTTAAAAACATTATTCTTGTACTTTTGTCAGAAAAGTCAAAAATTACCTTGTTGGGTAAATAAAAGAATGATTCCTTCCATACCATGGGGTAAAAGTAAATATGGGTAAAAAATACTTTAAACATACATGAATAAACTTTTATAAAACCTGGATATGGATGATAGCAATAACCCCAGTAAATACTTAAGAATAAGCAATCTCGGATAAAAATGAGATGGGAAAAATTATACATTACCTTAGGACTGATATGCTTCATACATATCTGAACCTCCTGTATAATGATTTAAATAATGTCATTGACTTTTTATAGAATAATTTTAATTATTATTATATCATATATGTTTCACTTATGACTTTATATTACCCATTCTTTTGTAAATTCCATGATAATGTAGCGTTTTGGGTAAAATCATTTCATTTATCGTATGTGTTTCGACTTATCGTTCTTGATATTATTACTTATATCCTGATTTACATAATTCCATAGTGTAAAACATGATTTATATATAATACATATTCATCATATACATATATATTATAGATCTATAAAAGGAAATGAAATACACCGTTCATTGAGACGGTAGGCCGTACGTACGTATGAACGCTGTTTTCATTTCCTTATTTAATTGAATGAAATTAAATAGATGACATACATATATATATATACATAAATACGGTAGTATTATTATTTCATATATTACATTATTATTTATTATATATACTTTATAATCATTCTTGAATGGTTAATCATGGAAAATGAATCTCATCATGTTCGTGGAGACGGTAGTTCGTACGTACGCACGAGCAATGATATCATTCCCATATTCGTGGAATTTTATTAATGTGTATGTATAATATTACATAATCAATATAACTTTAAAATAATAATATATATTTATTACTATTACCATTATACCCATCCAAGTAAGGTGGTGGTGGAAAATAGATTACACCACGACGTGGAGACATTATTCCGTACGTAAGCACGCTCGGTGATTTCATTTTCCGTAGGATTGATAGATGGTGAAATATGGTTGTTTAATACATATAATAACATATCAGTATATGAGTGATACTGATGTTATTACTTCATAATGAAACAACTAATGAAGAAGAAGTGGAATAAGAAATATAGTTGAAAGAATATGTAACAGACATTACCTCTTCTTTAAAGAGCCTATTTGAGACCTCCCCTATGGGAACTAAAATTGGACTTTTAAGAAGACCATGACCTATAAGATGTTTCTAGGGAAGTGGAGAAGAGAATTTGTAAGGGGTTGGATGAGCTTGAAGGCTCAAAGTGGTGTGAGGAAGAGAGGGAGGAGGTGCCCTTTTATAAGGGAGGAGAGGGGAACCTTTGGAAAAACTAAAAATATTATTTTATTATAAAGTAATATTCGGTTTTTAGTATCTCTAAATTGAGTAATTTAGAAACTAAGGTGGGGATGGGTCTAAATACTATCATCAAAAAGAATTTAGACAAGTTTAGGTTTCTATTTTAACCTTATCATTTAGATTTAACCTTAAGTTAAATAATTTTACTTTTACTGTGTCTTCTTGTTTTCTTACACTATAAAGTTAATAAACATACTATAACAAGCCAAAAGAACCCAAATTTGATTATTATTAATATATATAACCTTATAGAAGTCATTTGGACGAACCTTATATTTTTAGGAATAAAATAACAATTTATAATATAATATTTGTTTTAAAAACAATTTATGTGAATTTTGCCACTATTTGGTAATTGATTTTTTTGAAAATTATAACTGAATTATTTGTTCGAAAAAAGTTAACTATGTCAATAATAAAATGTCATATTAACCTATAAAATTAGTTTAATTCATCAAAAGTCTCAAATTACATTTATTCAGGTATTTATAACATCAATTATGTCAATATTTCATTAATAAGATAATTACTACATCATCTTTGTGTCACAAATAAATTACATTATTTAATGTCTAAAAATTATAAATAAAATACCATTATGTCTGAAATATTTTTATCATTCTAGTTAATATTTATAGTCTAATTTATATTATGCATAACCTTATATTAAAAATTATTTACTTATTAAACATTGACTTTAACTATTTTGACCCTTCTTAAAATAAATTAATATTAAATGTCCTAATCTAATCCTAGTGGGCCTAAATGGTCATATTTTATTCATAAGGTTTCTTTTGGTCGAATTAAACTTATCCAATAGAATTAGGACATGTTTTAGGGTAATAATAATATCAGTTTTACCCTTAATTATCCAATTTACTTTTAACCGTGGTAAATAAAAGTAAAATGTTACTATTCACCAAAAAATATTTTCATCTCATTGAACCAAATTTTAGTCCTTGATATTAACCATGTTTCTAGGATTTTCGAAATTCCACTCACAGAAGTAGTAAATATATGTTTTATGAAAAATTCAGTTTTTTAACTACTACTTAGTGGTTTCACTATTCATCAAAAAATGAACGTTTCCAGAAAAATACCAAAAATTAGGCCTAAGATATATTTGATATTATGAATTCAAAAATGATTTATATTTTACCTAATTAAAAACATATCAGTTTCATTAATTAATTTTAAAATTAATTCCCGTTGTCAAAACAAATAGCGTGTTTTTAAGAGATAATAACTATCAAAAGATTGACACTTGTTTGTGTCTGGTTTAAATCTGAAATTACATCCAATGACCAACATTGTATTAAATGGTAAAAACATATTCTAAATATAACTTAAAACCACTCAAATTAATAATTTATCACTATTAATTATTTTTATTAAAAAAGTGTTTTTTAATTAAAATTTAGTAATTTTCACTATTCATGAGAATATGAAAGTTATCTGAAAAGTACCAAAATTTCACCCTAAGCTAATTTTGATATTCCGAATCCAAAAATGAAGTCCATTTTGAAAGATAAAATTTATAAAATTTCAAAAAGTTGGTATTACTATTCATAACAGCTAGTTCATAATAATATTATAATAATATCTCGTTTAGTGAAACTCGGTATTCCGTACTACACACGCTATCGAGGAAGGTTTTTATTGCATGTAATGCAAGCGAAATCGAGGATGTGTGTTGTGCAATCTCATTTTGGTGTAGCGTACATCACTAGACATTAATGAAATTAAAAATAATATTTTTCATAAAATCTCAGGGTGTTACAATGTTTATGTAAATTGGTAAGATGACATTGGATTAAAGAATATCATAGTAAAAATTCATTGAATGTTTTTATTAAAAAAACAAACAAGAAAAATCATCAATGAATTATTACAATAAAAAACAAATGTATAATTTATTGCCTAAATGTTCCATTTTTTTAATTTTAATTTTGTGTGAGTATTAAATGGTATAACATGTGGGAGACACAATTATTTTGGTTAATTAAAGGATTGATATCGAGTTATCCTTTTTTGTTTCTAACCCATTCAAAAGGGGTATTTTTATAATGGGTTTTATTCATGGAACCCAAAACACCCAAAAAATCAAATCAATTATGTATCATGGAATAATTTGTATAGGTAGGTGGTTATTGGAGAACATAAAAAAAATACTTAAGAACTCACATTGTTTGAGAGGAAGGGAGGTCTGGATCATCGTACCATTTTAGAGGAGTTATGTACTATTATGTGACTACTACAAATTTATTTTATATTCATGAATCCGTTCTAAATTTAAAACATGGAATTGGTCACCCTTATATAAGGAAAATCAATTATAGACATGTATTACCAGGGAATAATATGTATGTTTCCTAGGTTCTCCACTGATGGAACCATATGTAAGTATCAGAGGTTCTTTTTCATGGGTTTTTTTGTTTATTTTGTAATGTTTGTCTTAATACACATAATTTGGAACTATGGAATTTATCATCATCCTAGAATATGAGGGTTGTTTTGAAGTTAGTATCAATCCCATTTTAGAGGATTCTTACATATCCTCATGATATAAATTAGAACCCCATAGTTCAGTGTCGCTTAATAGAACACATCATACCTTTTAATTACATGTGATAAGGACCAAACTATATAGTTTAATGTCATGTGATAAGGACTTCTAGGATATAAATTCCTAGAAAAGGTTGGGTGGGAATCACACCGTATCGAACTCAAGGGATGTGGAAGAGATCCTTTCATGTGGGGGAAATGATATTAATGGGAATATATCAAAATATGGGTAGTGATAGAGGTATATTGAAAGAATATAGTCCTCCAGGTTGGATATAACCCTACTAGGAATATGTTATAGAGAATATTATGGTAAATTTTAGGAATTTGATTTGACCCTCAAAGAGGACACCTACATGACCTATTTATATAGTAATCAAAGACTCCATAGTTCTAATAGGTTGGGGATTACACTATGGAGGATGCCCAAGTGGTTGATTCATCAAAAATAAAAACCAATGGAATTTGTTTACCAGGAATATAACCCTTTGAGGTGGGCATAATATGGTTGGGTCTTATAGAATTAATTAGGATCAATTGGTAGATATTTTATATTTTTTATGTAATGATTAGCATCAACCTATAAGCCCACATGAATCATGTTCGACGTGAGAAACAATAGGAAGTGGAATATATAGAAATTTTAACAGTCTCTATCGTCTGATGGTGGGTGAGAGTGAGAGTATGAAAGGAAGGGTGAAGTCCTGAAATAAATACAAGTGGTTACTCTTGATGTATTCCCTTAGAAAACCATTTTCATTAGAAGAATAATGTTATATTATGGGGATAAAAACAAAAAAGGATTCTTTCTATAAAAAATATCACATCCTGGCCTAATAAGTAATCCACCACCATCCCTAAGTTTGGGATCCCTATTACCTTTTGAATTTATGTTTGAGTACATTAATGGATCCTAACTTATTAGGTAGGTTAATAGTGGTCACTCATTTAATATAATAATTTTTGTTTCTAAGAGAACACTGGTGTTCCCTATGTTTAAATAATGCATGTTTGGGGGCTTTTGTGGGAGTATTTTCTAGGTTCTCCTTACATATTGGACCAAGATAGGGGGTTCCCATTCATTGGATATGTGAAAAAGGTGTTCCAAAAGGTTCTTTTCTTAGGTGATACCTGGGTGATTTAGAGGTTCCCTTACAAAGGTTATACCTATGATTACTAGATTTAGCATTTCCATAGTGATACCTATGAAAAGTTGGGAGGACCATTCTTAAATTAGATGTCTCTTGGGAGAATTTAGGATGACTCACATAAATATAACATGGGAGAGACTAGAAGAAGAAAATATTGAACCACTAATCATTGGTGATACATTCCTCAGATCTCTAAGGGTCCCCTCACATGCTCCATGAAGGATATCACACAATTTTCATGATTGATATGGGGACTTCACCATATTATTTTTGGACTAGGGGATAAGACCAAATTCATATGTATTTTGTGTTTTAGACCATGGTGGAACTCAACTCATTTTAATCTTATTAATTTACTCTTCTTTTATATATTAGAGAGAAACCAGGAGTGTTTTGAGGAATTAAGAAAAGGACTATGGAGAGTAGATCTTATAGTGGATTCCTCTAGCATCTACACATAAAAAATGGGGATACCATGCATACTATTAATAGTTAATATTGGGAAACTATGTGAAGGAGGTGGTTTATGAATGGTACTAATGTAGGCCTATAATACAGGGATGAATTTCATGAGGATTATTTTGTAATGGTTGTACTTGGGAACGATTCACCTTGGTGAATCTATAGTAACTTTTTTACCACCATTTTTTAATTTCCCTACTAAGGATATTTTTCATTTAAAATTTTCATCCTCAAGTAAAATTGATGTGTTGATTGAGATATATCTATGGATAGTATAACAATATAAAAAATCACATGGACAAAAAATGGGTTTATTTTGATGTAATGTATAATATTGGACATCATAAACATAATAACACAACCTCATTCCATGGTTCTATAAAAATACCCTCGATTCCTAATTCCATTGAACTATAAATAATTGAGTATAATGACACTAAATTCATAGGCTATATTATGTAATGAGATCTACTATTTAAATAAGGGATATATAATTTTGGGCCCCACTTATCACTGAACAAATATAATGAATTCATCATTTAAAAGAAGAAATATAAAAATAAATTCATAATAAAAATACCTTATCAATCAATAAAAATATATATTAGAATATCAAATATACAAAAATTCATTATTTTTGTAATCAATAAGTTGAATAACGTTCTTGTTTTGCACCCTCAATACTGAAATAATATATATTGGTTGATATAAATTCAAATAAATACATTATAATTCAATATTTTGATATTATAAATGATATAGAATATATTTATTAGATTAAGTAACATATTAACGAATGATAAAAATGAATTTAAGAGTGATACAAAGAATGATAGAGTACATTTTCATAATAATTAGAATGAATGATAAACAACCCTTATGAACAAAGTAATGTATGAACTGTAATTTCATAAGGTATAAACGGATTATATAAAATAATCATAAATGAAAGGGTGATATATTAATCAAAACTACTAAAGATATAGTTATTTTAGAAATTAAAATTACAATGTATGTGAAATTATAAATAGAATGTTCATAAATGTTTAGTGGGATGTATTTAAATAAAACATCTAAACAACTTCCATATATACATTACAAAGGGTGAATAGTGAATATTTAAAACCTTAATATTAAATAATTCAAAATATTTGAACATTGAAAAGATATTAAGATAAATCTAGGATATATGGAGTGGAATATAAAAAAAATATTTATGTGGAAATGAAATCCCATTATTTATTCATTGAAAAACTAAACCATTATTCTTTAATTAAAAATGAATAGAACAACAAAAATATGATTTTATTTTAAAAAAAATGGAAACATATACATTAATATAAATTATTAATAGTGGTCGAGATGTTAGAAAAATGCATTCACATAAAATATGATTATAAAAATATTGTTTTCACACTTGAAAAACGAAAGTCAAAAAATGACTCGTGAAAAAAATATTAAAAATATTTCTTTTAAGAATTTTATTCAAAAAGAAAAAAAAATAATAAATTACCATAGTAAATATTTGAATTATAAATAATAAAATTATTGAAAATATATAAATAATATGGACCATTCAGTTGAGATTTGAAATAAAGGAAGGTGAAATATCAACAAGACTTGTAAACTGAAAAAAGGTGGAATAAAATATATTACAATCATTAGGTAGAATTATAAAATCATAAAATAATATGGTTCAAGAATAAAGGAGACAACATAATGAATGTAAATTAAGGCAATAACAACCCTTACGACTCATGTAATATATGAATTCAAGGACCTCGTATAGTGTGATATTAATAAAAGTTAATCATATAATAATAATATTTATTTAAGATATTATATGTCATTAGGGAATTATTTAAATGATAATACATAAAATAGGTGCATAATATGAATCATGAATCAATAAAGTGAAATTGAGAAGAAAATAACTTATAACACTTGTATATTCTGAATCAAAACCTCTTGAAACAAATAACATGAAATAGAACATTAAATACCATTAATAAGAAATAATCAAGATATAATATTACAAATATGTCTTATAAAAACTATATAAATTCAAATTTTTAGAGAAATCTAAACATGTCTCATAGATGGGAATTCGGGGAGAGAAATCCTTATGAGATTTATAACACTTCAGTCATAATCCATTGAAATAAAGAACATGATTTGTATTTTTAATTCCAATTAATTACATTAATAATATAATATAAGATATTCGTGGGTTATTGAATAAAAAACAAAATATAAAAGTAAGCACAGTACAAAAAATGAAACATCTCTCAGGGAATTGAAATTGAGAAAAAGGATCCATTCCTTGGACTTCTGCTCAGTCAGATACTCTCTAAATCGCATGCATGATAAATATATTTCAATTATTAATATGAATAATAAACATATTAATCTTTATTTTACATTATACTATCCATTTATAGTTACTTATTAACAATGTATTAATTTTTTATTGTTAGAATTAACACTCGAGTGTTAACAGTTTCACTTCCCTTACATGTTCTGACACATCAGTTATAGTCTTTGATTCATTTTCATGCATTTAATCGCATAAATAGAAGTCATTATATTATAATTTTTTTTATATTTATAAATCCACATAACTATTTCATGAAACTTATGTTGATGGTTTCTATGGAATGCTTAAAAATTCACTTTTTTGGTGATTACTAAATTAAAAAAAGAATATAATTTATTACTAAATATAATTTTTAATATTTAAAATAAAAAATTATTAAAATGTATTAAATTAATAATAATTAAACATTATTATAGTAAATTAAATTTTCATAGCGGGTTATGGAATAAATATTATAATAATGTTCTAGTTTGTTGTAAATTAGATTAAAATTAGAACACATTATAATGATTGAATGTATATGAAATTGTTATTTTATAGTGATAAAATAAATTTTAAATGCTATTAATGATTTAGATAAATTTATAATGTGATAAATAATATTCAACAATAGTTATATAAATAATTTATATAAGAATAATCAAGAAGAATATATGACTTATTCTGAGAGATTGAACCTCCTCTTGATTGTCATTTTAGAAGTGGGAGGTTTAGGACTTCTTCTTAGCAACATAAGAAAAAAAAACATTGGATATACTTATCAGGGAATGAAATATGTAAAATTAATGAGAGGAATTCTAATTTTATGCACTTTTAAGGGGTGGTAGAGATATACTTTTATAAACAAGAGGGGTGTATTTTTTTAATATTAATATCTTAATATAAAATTATAAATTCATTCTAAATGTGAGTAGATTAAAATTATCCAAATTTCTAAAATAAGATTTGGGATGTTGATAATAAACTTATTTAACTTGGATTAGATAATATTTTGTGGTTCTTTCCTCTAATTCAACCCCTTTTTAATCATTTTAACCTTTATCATGCTTACTAACATTTAACACGGTAACTTATTTTTATGACTACTAATGAAGGGGACTATATTGCCTAATTTTGAAAATTATAATTTCAAAACTGAATAATATATTACATGATTATATTCATACAGGTTGTATAAACTAATTTTAATAAACGTACTCTTAAAGAAATAAAAAACGTTTTTTGAAAAAATTACCTTTTAAGAATAAAAATGAATTTATCCCAAAATCATGTTATTAATGATTTACATGATATTTATTTATTTATTGTTTAAAAAATATTTGATATTTTTATTTTAATGTAATCCAAAACCAAATTTCACACCATAAATACTTAAATAATTGAAAAGGACCAAAAATAATTTTTTATTAGAAAAGAAATACCACTTAGGGATTTAAGCTCTAAATAAAATTTGAGGATTTATGCTCTAAATAAAAACCTAAATTATCATAAAAAATAGTTTTTATAAAAATTACTTTTTAATACTTAAATATTCTCAATACTATTTCATATAAATTTCAAATTAAATGAGTTTTAATATGTTTATTTTTGTATTGAAATAGTTTATTAGAATATTCCTTTCAATTGATCCATTACATTTAAGATAAATATACACAAAAATTTAAAAAAATTCATTTATAGATAGAATATTTTAATATTATATGTTTTTAATCACATCCCATTAACTATTTACTTTTTAACTATTATATTTTAATCAATTATTTTTTATTAAGATATATAAATATTTCTTTCATAATTATAATAACATATAATGAATATATATTTTTTAAGATATATCATTAAATTATTTTTTATATATGGATATTTTATTCTTATTTTAATTATTGTAGTGATGCTTCTAAATATATTCTCACTTTTATTAAAATTTTATTTTATTTAAATATAATATATCATGATTTTTTAGTTTAGTATTTCTTGTGAAAAAATCTATTCAAAAAATTATTTATTTAATGGAAAAATCATACTTAAATATTGGTGTGTCACATTATACATCTTTAAATAACATATATCTTCACAATCATAATTTCTCACACTATTAATAACATATAAGGTTATTGTTTCTAAGAAACAAGTCTCCAAAAACTGATATCCAGTAGTTATATAGCATTATTGGTACATAATACAAGAGAAACTAAGAGATCAAAAAAATTAGGATTCTTCAAAGAATAAATTCATAACTATTTTTTACATTACACATGAGAACATAATATAAAAAATAAAAACTATATGAGAACATAATTATCCCTTTTATTTATCCTTGAAAATTATACATATTTCCCTTGTAGTATTCTTGAGTAATGGAAAAAATAATGAAATATTCATACTAAGGAGTAGTGTATAGTGAAATATATCAAAAAAATCGTTGAATAAATATTATGGATAAAATAAATGATAAGAATAATTTCATTATCAAATTAAACTAAGGATATACTATATAAATGAATTTAAATAAAAAGATGGACAATAATTACCGATCTCATTTAGATGGAATGAATAATTCAAAAAATCATAATCATACTATCAACGATTTCTTCCAAGACATCATTAATAAATGGGTAAATAATATGTCAATACCCAAGCTAGATTGTCTCATGAAACAGATTTATCCATCAATGCGATTTTTATACATGGCCCCAATAATCACTAATTATGTTTAATAATTTTATAATATTAGTTTACGTGGAATTTCAAAATCATAATTAAGGAACATATAACTTAATCATAGAAAAATTTAATAATGATTAACCATATGGTGTAAATACAAAAAAATATTTCTTTATCTAATGGAATAATGTGGCTTTATGAAAGAATATATATAAAATAAATTGAGATACTATGGGGGTATTGTCAACATAATAGGAAATAATTTTTTAGAGAAATAATGAAAATGTTGTGGAGAGGGTAATTTAAAAGTTTCGGGTCATAAATACAAGATATTAATTGAGTATAGTAGTATGAAATGGTAGGATACTGAATAAATGGTAGAAAAATATTTCATTAAGGTTTGTAATGATCATGTCAATTGTCTAAGGCATATATCCTTGGATTTATTGTTTAGACATGCAGTCATAGGCCCACTCATCATGTGTAGAGTGAATATTGAGTTGATACTATACCAACATTTTTTTGAGTTATTACTTTTAAGTGTATCTATTCCAAAAACATTCTAATGTTTAGATTGGGATGAAATTTACTTGGAAACTACACACACTTAAATTTCAATAATTTATGATTTTGGGAATTAGATAGATTTGGTAACATTTAAATCAAACCCATTTCTAAATAATGGGAATTTAATTTCCATAAATAAAATAAAATTCATGAAAAAATTGATAAGATAGGAAGTATATACACTATATTTTAGTAATTAGGTCCACAATACAAAAATGTATTAAAAAAAGAATTTTAGATGAAAGGTCTCTTACAATAAGTCCCAAAATTAACTAATGAGCTTGAATATCGATTATAAAAAAACAAAAATTATATTAAAAATTTATTTCATAACCATATTCTTATTTATATACTTTTTAATCATCATTTATAATTATTATCAACATATATATTAGTTATTTATTTGCTAATTTTTTAGATCGAGTGTCAGTTATCTTGGTTTTTTTTGAGTAGTATTGAAATTATGATTTTTTTCTATATTTTGATACTAATGTTCATAATACATAGATAATTTAACATACTATAATATATTACTTATTTTTATTTAAAATTTATTATCTAATCCTATTATTTTTTTAGTCATGTTGCCTGGAATTTGAATGAATGTTGTCTTCTTCCAGTAATTTTAGCTATCAGATATCATATTTTAATAATAAGATAAATATTTAATTTAAAATTTATAGATACAAAAAATCATATTTTTATTATTAAATTATAACAATATTATTATTTAATTTCCCATATTCATTGATGATAGAGTTTTAAGGAATTGTTTAAATATGCGATTAGACTGAACCAAACATGAAGGTCCCATAAATCAATTTGTGAGTATAGATAATAAATTATTTGTTTTCACATAACATCATTATAAAAATATAAAAATATTATTTATAATTTTTTCGGTTTTTGAATTTTATTTTATTTTATTTGGATAAATTTAAAAATTTAATATGATAAAAATATTACTTTTTGGAGGTGGTAGTACGTACAACACAAGATTAAAATTTTCTTTTCCTCATAAATGTAAGGAAATGAATATAGATTATAATTTAACAATTCATATCTAAAATAATAGTATACATTTTTATTTTTATTTTCAATTCCATCCTTATAACCAATGAAGAGAGGCAGTGTGAAAAAAGCAGAATATGTCACTTTGTGGAAGCGGTGGTATAAAAAACACACAATCGACAGTATTTTGTTTTTCTAAGTTGATAAAAATTAAAAAATATAGGGTTTGAAAAAAAATTAATAACTATAATTTATAATAATTATTATTATGTCATTATATAACGATGTCTATTGTTGGTTTTGAGGAGGAATATTTTCAATAAAAGGTAAAAAGTATGTAATACTTATATCGAGACCTCCAACATCATTTTGATGGTTTCATTACTAATTAAGGACTTAAGATAACATTTATTGAATAGGGAATTCAAAATTTTATATAATTTGTTTTGCTGAAAATTTTTATGGTTTTATAGGATACCTCATATGTAACATGAAGTGTAGAAAGGGTGGAATTAATGACCTTTTAAAAGTAATGGAAAGGGAACTTTCATGAAAACATATTATTTTTTTGTAATGGAATGAAAATATTCAATGGTAAATGGTTCAATAATATCTAAATAATGGATTTTGGGGTGATACTCGGTCAATAAATCCTAAAATAAGTATTACCACTTATTTTTAATCATGTTTCAAGCCTTTTTTTTCTTTTTTTCTTTCACTGATTTTTGTTTTTTCTAGGTTAACTAGTTTTTAACAAAGTAAATTATATTTCATTAAACAAATAAAATAACCTCCATTACCAAATTTTGATGTAGTGACCTTAAATTTTATCTTATTTTAATCTAATTAAATTTATAATTATTTTAAATTTAACATTCAAATTAAAACATTTTTCATATTGAAAAAGATTTTGTAAAAAAAGTTTTTTTCACCAATAAGTGTTCTTAATCATACTCATTATTGATTACCAATTGACTGAGTGATAATTTGTATAAATACAGAATTAAAATTATTTTAAATTCAATTTTGATAAATGATTAATTTATTTTATTATATAAAAATTAAATATTATAAATAAAATAATTATTTGAAAATAAGAGTTTTACCTTTATCATGGTCATAAACATTATTCTTAATAATCATAATTTTATGAGAAAAAAAAAGAAATTTTCCCTGTTCAATAATATTATCATGTTGATATAATATCTTAGATCCTTTTTTTTGATTTAATTTCTATATGCGATGAAAAATAATTGATTAATATAAACGAATAAATTATTTTTAGAGTAAAATATTAATTTTGATTCCATAATGATAAACATGGGTATTAGAAACAGGACATAGTAATTTTAAATTAATTTTTTATTATAAATATATATCCTTATATAAGAGTTATTAAAAAAAATTAATACATTCTTGTAATATGATAATGAAATAAAAGTGATGAATTTAGCAATATTCACATTTCTTACTATTCACCTAAAAACCAACTATCTTAAAAAAATTAAAAAATTTATTTAGTGGATAATATTGACATTAGAATTTTTAAAATTAATTTTATTTCATAAAATGAAAATGAAAATTTATATTTTTAATAAATTCATGATTAAAGGCTCTTTGGAGTGCACATTATGTTATAGTTTTGGGATATAGGGTTTAATTACTAAAATTGGGTCTGATGTATAGCAATCATAATGAGTTATCCAATTTAATATCATGGTCAAGACTTATAGTTTATATCATAATATTCTTATATCAAGTTTTTTTTATTTTTCACAACCATTTTTACCATATATACTTCATTATTTGGTTATATGAATTTCATGAGAAATACCTATTATGGCTTTTTTTCAGGATCCTTTTTCAATAAAATACTAAAACCCAAATTATAATTATAATAATTGATAAATAAAATAATTTGAAAAATAAATCATATATGCCTTCTCCTTTTAAATCCTCGCATTAACCCAAAAGACAACTTGTACAACCATTACTATTTTAGTTCCCCTTTGATTTCATTAAGCTTTATCTTATTAATTTGAATAACACAATCCTCTGAAATAATAAACTTGCATTTACTAATACATTATAATACTCTAAACCCAAAATCATGGAATCCTTTTCTCATATATATCTTCTTAAACATTATCTCTAAATAAAATAAAATCATAGATCAACCACTATGGTATTAATTATAATAACACCAGAAAATATTTTTATCTTTCCCCGAAAAAGCTTGAATAACCTTGTCAAGATATCATTTTTCAACTCCAAAGGTTCATGTATGCTTTAAAAAATATATTCCAAAATTAAATTAACCCATTATCCCAATTAAAAATTATTACCTTAAAATCAATTCACATATCAAAACAAATGGTTTTATATAACTCAATCTTCTATTTTTATTAAAACCTTATAAGGATCTCCCAAAATATCATTAATAACTTTATAATCCAAACATATAAGAACATAACAGGTGTATCTATGCCTTAAAACCTTCGATGAAACCTAATATTTTCAACCCATAATTATTTATAGAATTATGGAGCTATAATTCTATGATAACGTCCCATTATCTAAGGTTATCTATACCCTACACTGATATAAATTTGGATTCCCTAGAGCAACTCTCCCTAAATCAGTGTTAAAAACATTTTCTTTACATAATGGATTTGATAGAAATAGAAGAAACCCAATATTAACCATCCATAATTACAATATAAATAACAAATATAGAGTCAATTACATACCTAATACCTTTTAGGGTTATAGTTTTAGAGATTTCAGAAATCCCTTTACTTAATAAAACCCATTTCATTCCCATTAAAAGGAAATTTTTCTTATTATACCAGGAATTTCCTATTCTATATTATGTATTCAACATCTCCCAAAATGTAACATCCCACCCTTCATCATTGGCATGGTTAGAGTTATAAGTGCCACTTGGGATTAAGAGATATAACCAAGAATCCATAGTCTAGAAATAAATTCCATGAGAATCATTAACAGTTGGAGGACATTTTTCCCTTTGAATATAAAACAACCAACTGAAAATGATAAAACCAAATAAACTAGTTCATGATGCATGATCATAATGAAATGAAACTCAAAAATAGTACCATTTATATCAAAACCAAAAAAATACAAGAGTACCACAATATAAGACTATAAAACAACCAAGTATTCAACAGAAGACTACAAAACCATAAAATCTCAAATACAACCAGAACTCCACAGCTCCGACATGCTCCTTTCCCTGACTCGACAAAATATCTCAAGTATCACTACAAACCACTATATAAGTGTGATAGTTTACATTTTCTCATGTCTTGATAAACAATATATGAAAAAACACCAAATTTCCCAAGCATGGGAGAATAATAAAACCTAGAAGGTCTCCCTAAATTAATTCCCTAAACACGCCACATGGATAAAACATGTTATCACATTTATAAAAAGTAGTTTGTATTAATAAATTTCTAAAAATATTAAATCAAAAAATAAACAAGTTCTAGAAAAAGATATTTTCCAACAAAATCCATTTTCTATGGAAAGAGAACATGAATGTTTTCCAAACCATTTCGCAATCCAGTTGGCATAAAAAATTACAATTCACACATTCATACATCCTCCCATACATGCCTATGTGACAATTCCATACTCATGAGTTGTCTCTATTTGAGCTACCTTGTTTTCACAAGGTAACATGTATACCATGTTGCATTACAACTTTAGCACTGAGTAAAAGGACATATTTAAACTATACCTCATATGAAATATGAGCACACACCACCAAGTATGCCCAAAAACCATTCCAATACAATCATGTTAAAACCATTTCAATTACAAAAACCATTTAAATTACAAAACCATTTAAATGAAATAATATTTTTATTTAAAATTTTTTTAAAAAACTTTTCCATGAATCAAACTAGGAAACTATTTTAAAATCAACAATCTAAAATCATTTATCAATGCAGTTTTCACAAAAATTCTACAATTTCACAACCCATCACTAATGAAAGTTTCGACCAATATTTTCTCATTTATTTCATGAAAAATTTATAGAAAAACAATCAAATTGAAATCAAACCTTCATTTTCTAATAATATAAGTCTATATTGAAGATATATACCTTGTAAATTTGATGAAAATGTTAAATGACACGAAAAATGATCATGAAACTAGGTCAAATTTCTAAGAACCCACCTTTGATCTTTTCCCCTAACATAATCAAGGAAATATATAATAGTTTTTGGCATCAAATACCCTATATATATCCACTAAATATGTATATCTATGAAACCGAGAGAGAGATAACTAGATCTATGGACAACCATGAAATATTACCTAGAATGAAGACTTACCATAATAATCTAGGATAAACGTACAAAGAGAATCTTTTAAATCACCTCCATAATTATGGGAGAAGCCTCTACTAAATTGACAAGATTAAATATTTTTTGAGGGTTCTTTTGGGAATAAAATGGGTTTCCAAGTCTAAATCTATACCAAGATCCACATTTTGTATACCTAGTTTTTAAAATGTACATGAATAGTTAAAAAAACTAGAAAAAACGTGCACCAGATTCTATCTCATGAAAAAAACTCACATGGTTGGATGATAAGATTTCCAAACCATGCATCAAATAGGACAAATCCCACTACCCCGAGCTGCATGGTTTCTCATAGGTGGTCGTATGGTTTGGAAAACCCATTTCCCTACCAGTGCACTTTTCCCTTAGCCTCTGTCTCACTATGAACACTTTCCTATAGGTGTTTCATGGTTTCCACTAATTTTAAACCAACCAATGACCTTTTTTAAATCCCTAAAACCTTAAAAATTGACTAATAAATATCCAA
The DNA here is from genome assembly GCA_963277665.1 of Viscum album. Lineage (NCBI taxonomy): Eukaryota > Viridiplantae > Streptophyta > Magnoliopsida > Santalales > Viscaceae > Viscum > Viscum album. Next base: position 292,150,483 of record OY728132.1, read on the forward strand.
AACATCACCCATATACATTACATACTTACAAGAAATAAATGAAGTGATATTTAGTCAAAACAGAGTGTGCTACATTCTCCCCAACATTGGCCTTTCCATACCCAAAATGAAAAAAACATCATTTCCATGAATGTGTTCTAGAAATTACTCTTTGATTTCCTCCTCATATTCATAGTATATTCTTTAATCTTAACGTGTAACCACAAAACCCATAATATACTGATGATTTTTCCATGAAATACTTTTTCTTTCCTATCTACAATTCGCACTGGCGTGTGCACGAATAAAGAATTTGGCTCTTGTAAAACATGATCCCATATGATCACATGGTCAAGATCAGGTTGATACTTTTTCAATTGAGATATTTGAATCGCATTGTACACTATATTGAACAATTATGGGAATGCCAACTGATATTCCACCTCACTAACCCATTCTCGAATCACAAAAGGGCCTATGTATTGAGGATATATCTTCCTCTGCTTCTCAAAAGGAAGATGTACACGCCTTAGATAGATCCTGAAGAACACATGATCACTAAATTGGAATAGATATAACCATTGAAAATGATCCAGATATGATTTCAGATGACATTGAGTTGTCTCCATCCATCTACTAATCAACTAAATCTTTTTCATTTTTTCGTGGACAATGCTCGGCAAAACTAGACATGTCTCACCTGTTTGACTCAACAAAGTCGAGAATGAAATGGAAACCAATAAAATTATTTGAACGGTCCCATATGTATCAATACTATTATTTGTTGTTATATGAGAACTCCACTAATGGTACGTACACATCCCATGAGCCACATAAACCCATTAAACAATCCTGCAATATTTCTTATTATATTTGTATCGTCTTTTCAGATTGGCCATCTGTCTAAGGATGATACAACATCCTCTTTGTCATCTATGACCCAAACATTTTATATATTTATTTCTAGAAATGTGGTTTAAAAGTTATATATTTGTCTGATATGATTAAAACAGGATTTATATTCATCTTTATCACTTGTAGAATATAGATTTTTGACAATTATTTTACCGTATAGAATACAAGAATATGGAAAAATTGAGTAGGCTCTGTGATTTCATATACTATCACCCATATGTAAAAATCTTTACAAACCATTATTGGGAGACCTCATACAAAATCCATAACTATATGTTCCTCTTTACAAAATAAAATAGATAAATATGACAATAAACATGATGTTAGCCAATGTTTTGATTTAACTTGCTGACAAGTTAAGAATTTTGAAACAAACTCAACCAGCTTTATTTTATTTCTAAACCACCCAAACCATGATTTTAATTCCACATACATATTTTGTTTTCTAAGATTAACATACCATATCAAATGGTGGTATGATTTAAGATGTTTTTCCAGACAATCCATAGGTATGGCTACATAATATATAAACCATAACACCGAACTCCCTTCCCGCATCCATCCCTCAATGGTATCCCCACCCATGAGTTTAAACTCCATAGACAGACATATTTCATTAGATGTATGTACCAATTTTACTATCTCAACTAAATAATTAATGAATGAAACTAGAAAGAAGGCCGAAACTTCACCTTAGGCTTCACATTCCACGTGCATATTGGCTTGGATTGATATCAACTACCACTCGTCTATTTGTTTTCAACTAAGAATATACTATTCTTCATAATGTTTCTAATAGAAAATTACCTTTTCATGGTGTATATATAAATTCAAACACAAATTTATTGAGATAATACATCTATATTCATTGTCTCAAGATCAAATACCTTTATGAGAAAATATGTTTCATGATCTAATGGTATGTAAACATAGTGAATTTATCACTAAAAATGTAATTATTTGAAATATTCACTGCTTGGACAATGAAATATAACTACAAATCATTTTTTTGGTAGTTATTATCATTAATACATTACTTCATTGAGATATAAGAAACAACATGATAAACCTTCTTGAGAACACATCCAAACCCATATCACGAAGCATAATAATACACCATGTATCCTTATCCTGATTCTAGAAAAATAAATATTGGTATTGATTTAAGGTGAATTGTTATCTCTTGAAAGGAAGTTTGAAATTACTCATCCCATTGTAATAGAACATTTTTCCATTTCAGATCTCTCATAGGTGAATCTATTCATGATAAATCACAAACAAAAAATTATTAATTACAAAGTAGACTGTGGAAACTGTGTATCTCAAAGACAGTCTTTTGCAGTTTCCAATAGATAAACACTTATATCATTATTGGATCTACAGAGAAGCGTCTTTCAAAAATTACATGGCCAAGAAAATTTTCCACTTATATCAAAAAATCACACTTTAATAGTTTTGTATACAACTGACGATCCCTCAAGATTCCCAACATTTTTTCCAAGTGTTTCTCTTTCTCAACCATTTTCCTTTAATACAACGATATTTCATAAAAAACAACTATAAAAGAATAAATATGCCTATAAGATATATAATTCATCCATTTCATAAAGACCACTGGTGAATTTGTAGGATCCAAAGGCATCACCACCTATTCATAATGGTTATAACTACTCCTGAAAGTTGTTTTCAGAATGACCTCTTTCTAAACCCGTAATTACTGATATCATGAGCACAAGTAAATCTTAGAGAACCAATGATCTCCCCTAAATTGATTGACCAGATAATCAATGCATGGAAGTGGATATCGATTCTTTATCATAATTTGGTAATGATTTGGATAATCCAAACAAAGCCTTATATTTTCATCTTCCTTTTTCATGAACAAGACCTATACTGCCCACAAAGACATGATAGGCCAAATGAAACCATTACATTCTAGTTCCTCCAATTTCAATTTTAATTCACATAATTTTATTATTTACATATATTAAGATGGAAGTGAAATATGAATTTTCATCTAAGAAGATAAATCCTAAACATCACTTATCTCATAGGTAGAAACCCTAAACATTTTGAGGAAACACATATAGAAACTAACCAAACACTATTGAAAACATATTACTATCCATCTCATCCATCGATGAAAAATACAATTATACAAATTGTTATGAGATAATTACAAATTTTGGTACTAAAAAGCTTTTTTCACTCACATTTACACTCCTATCTCCTTGAATTAGATGCTTGACATGAACTTCAGTTGTAAAAATAAAATTTCTAGAATAAAAATCTATGTGATCCTTGTATGTTATAAATTAATTCATAACCCAGATTATATCATATATATCCATCTCTAGTATAGATAAATCCCATTTCATATTGGCTCCATCAATAATTATAGAACATTATCCACACAAAAAGGGCTCACACTCCCTTTGACCAAGATTATATTGATGTTTTAATAAAGAATGCATCATCTCATCTTATAAACTCATAATTTCAAAAATAAATGAGGATAAATTAAGCAATGTGATTCACCCATATCAAATAAATCTTCTATAAGGGAAGAATTCAAAAAAATCATACATCTCACCATATATGGATCGAAATGATCATCCTAAGTAATCTATTGAGCTCTATATAATTTCTTGCTCACTAATCTCTCCTCTTTATTGAAAATTTGAGATTTCACTCTCTGAGGAGTCATGATATTAGTTTAATCACCATGGATATAATAGTTTTTTTGATGAGATTTATTCTCATACGCTCGCACTATTGAAGAATACGTCTCCTATGACACCAGAGAAGTGTCACGAACACCTAAACTTGGAGAAATTAAATAATAATTCTTATGGTGGACCATAATATTACAGTTGTGTGATGCTCATGGGTTTTTTGTAAACTCTTGGTTCATGTGGTACAAGGAACTGCATTGGAAACATGCTTCTTTTCTATTAGGTTGTGGATGATTTTTTACTAAATCAGCAATCTTATTTTTATTCATGCTCTCACCTTGGAAATATGTATCTCTATTATTCTTTCTCATATCATTATATTTTTCACTATTTCTCATGGTTATTAACATATTTACTCCTCCCATATCTCTTAATATGTCTCTTTTAGCTACAATTACTCTATTTACCATCTCAGGATGATATTTAATACATAGTATAACAATCTTCGAGTGAATTTCATACATTAACCCTGATTAAAAATGTGTTTCTTTAAGGATTCACTAGAATAAACCTAGTGTGTAATGCACACTAAATTCATGAATTTTTCCACATACTCCAATATATTTATATTTTATTTCTTTAAACCAAATAAGTCCATAATTTTTTGAATTTTGAACATGCGATGATAGAAATTTTTGATGAAAAATGACTCAAAGTACTCCCATGCTAGGCCTTGGATCAATTTATCATGAACAACTAAATTCCACCAATAACATGAAATATCCTAAATCATATACAATTCTAGGTTGACTTTTAACTCTTCCTAGGTGCCAATGATATCATAGATACAATTCATCAGGTTCATCTATACCTATGGTTTTTCTGGATCATAATTACCACAAACTATGGGTAGATTCTACTTCAGTAATTGGATGGAATGATCCACTTTCTTTGGATCATCCTTTTTCCTTGCATTCCAAAGCCTTAAATTCTTTGGAAATAATCTAAAAAAGTTTTGGTTCACTTTTGGCTCATGTTAATCCACATTCTCAGAAATCTTCCTCTGGTTGGTTCCTACAATGCCTATTGGGTGTCATTTTCTATAACAAAAACAAATCAAATAAGCCTCACTCTCTATAAAAAATGAATCCTTAAGATTTAAAATTATACAAAATCAAAATTATCAAAATGATTTATTTCCAAAATCAAAATTTTCCTTGTTCAATCATTTTTTTGGAAATATATCAACTTTCTTGTAAAAACAAAACTTTTTTCAACATACGACAACCATCCACTTCTTCATGATAATATTTTTAAAAAAAAACTTCAACATTTTTTATAAATGTACACATTTCACCAAATCATATATCATTACTCAAAATAAAATATGCCTTCATAGTGGGAAGTGATTTTTTATTGAAAGTCATCCTCATCTCATTTGGTAAACCCATGAAAATAATATTATAATTCCCTTTAGTGTCTTGAATAAACTTATATAGGCCACTCCTTGGTAACATGAACATCAACTTTCAAATGTTAGCTATTTATTTTTTGGCTATATATTCATGCCCTGAAAAAACTACTTCTTTCTACTTACCCGACATAAGGAATAAACCAAAAATAATTTCAACTCCAAGACTGAGAGAACTGAAGACCAATTGTTAGTAAATGACCGGACACGATGATACCACTTGTTCAATTAATAAATTTTGTTAGAACAAGATTCCTAATACTTGTAACATTCCAACCCTCATCATTGGCTTGTGTAATGATGCATTTGGTAATTCGGATTAAGAGACATCCCCAAGATGCCAAAGCCTGGCACTAAATTCCTAGGGCTTCATTACCAGTTGGGGGATGTTTTTAATTTTGAAAATAAAACCACTAATTGAACATAATATTTCCAAAAAATCCTCTACATGATTCATGATAATAATGACTAAATTATCAAAGAGACACTATTTATATAAAAAACTAAACAAGAGTACCTCAACATAATAATATAAAACAAACATGTACAAAATAGAGTACTATAAAACCAACAAAACTCAAATACAACCAAAACTCAATATCTCCAACCTACTCCATGATCTTACTCCAAAAAATATACCTTGTATCACTATTCTCCAAAAGAGAAGTGAAATACTTTAAATTTTACCATTTCTTGAAAAAAATATCTTCAAAACCACCAAATTTCTAAAGAATGGGTGAGTAATGATCCTTAGTAGGTTTTCCCAAAATTACTTTCACAGACATTCCAATATGTTAGAACATGTTAGAAAATTTATAATAAATAGTTTATTTAAATCTAATTAAAAATAGTTTATATCAAAATATAAAGAAATTCATTAATAAAAACATTTTCCAAAAAAATAAATTGTACAATGGAATGAAACCATGAATTTTTTCCAAACTATCTCACAATTATATTGGCATAAACCATTATAATTCACACATCCACACATACACCCATGAATGCCAAGGTGACAGTTCCATACTGATGAATCTCTTTTAATGATCTAACAAGTTGTAACAAGGTGACCAATATCCCAGGTCCAATTACTCCTTTGGAACCAAGAACAAGGTTATATTTCAACCAGGAATCACATGCTACATGAAGACACACTACAATGTATTCCCAAAAACCATGACAATACAATCACAAAAAAACGATTTCAATTCCAAAACCATTTCAATGTTAAAAAAATTCTATAAAACAATATTTTTATTGAAATAAATTTCAAAAATTATTTTTACATGAACGAAACCAAAAAACTATTTTAAAATCAAAATTTTAAATCATTTATCAAAGAACATTGGAGAACAATTAAACAATTCCACAACCCACAACCAAAGAGGTTTTCTACATAGATATTCATTAAAAAATCACAAAAAATATATAAAAATTATAAATATGAAATAAATCCTTTATGTTCTAATAATACAAGTATACATTGAAGCCACCTACCATAGAAATTTCCCAATGATGATAAATGAAATAACAAACGTTTACTTTACATGGTATGATCTCTAAGAATCAGCCTTATATCTCATAACATTACATTAAAAAGGCCAAATATAATCATATCTAGCATTAAATACATTAAATAGATATATCCATAACATGCATATATCTAGGAAACCTAGAGAGATGGATATGTATATCTAAGTAAAACCAATAAAAATAACCATGAATGAAAACATACCACCAAAATCCAGCATTAACAAAACAAGATAAGAATATGGATCCCCTACAAATATAAGGTAGAATACTATAATACCTTTTGGAGGATTAAATATAGAATTAGGTTTTGTTTGAAAAAAATGACGGTCAAATCTTAATACTAAATTATATCATCTTTTTGTGGATCTAGTTTTTAAACCGTGCACAGTTAAAAAAACTATGCACTAACCATTAGCTAGATTTGTTCTCATGTGGGAACCTCAAAAGATATTATTTCATGGGTTTTGAACCATGTTCTTACTATTCTAAAACATAATATAGCATGTTTCACGATTTCTCCATGGTGGGTGCATGATTTGGACAAACCGTAAACCTTCCCTTTAGACTTTGTCTCACTTTGCTGAGATTCCTATGTGTGTTGTACAGTTTCCACTAACTGTGTACCCAACATGCACCTTTATAATAGCTAAAAATTATTTAAAAAGGTCTCCAAACTATCCCAAACATCACCCATATACATTACATACATTAAATGAATAAAATAAGGTTTACTTACTTGAAACCGGGGGTGATACACAAAAAATCCTTCACACATGATACCCTTCTATTTATATCATATCATTTTAAAATGGGTTAATAGTAAATTTAGTTGAATTATATTATTAATTCATTTTAGGTCATTGAAATCATGTTAATATTGAATTTTCTTATAAAAATAATTATTCTTTTGAGAAATGTTCCCTTTTAAAATCGTTTCTTCATCGCTATTGTAGGATTTATATTAACTAAAATTCTACCAATTATGAGAATTGATTTTTTTAAATGGATTACATAATTTGAATAGTAATTATTAACCACATTTAATAAGTTTAATTAATATTTTATCCATACTGAATATTAAAAATAGTAAAAATTATTTACCATCATTATGGTTAAAAAGAGTTTTTTGTGCATTAAATGATTACGTGTTAAAATTAATTTTCCACACTCTTAGGATTTATATTTAATATTTTTAAAAAATTTAGAATAATTGAGTATATATTATATCATAATACTCGCTTAAATTTTATTTTCAAGGTAATAATTTTCTAGGTAAATAAATAAAGAACTAGATACCATGCGGAAAAATAAAATAGTAAAATTATGTAGACATAAATGCAAAGGAATAACATGTTTAAATATTTTTTATTTCTAAAATGTGTGTCTCAAACATATCTTACACCCACTCATTTATTTTATGCACTATGGGTGATAGTTATTTCCCATTATTGAATATTTTTTGGTATTTACTAAAATGCCACACTTCCGTAATTATAAGAGGACACTTCCAATTGCCACTTATTTACACCTATTAAGAAACTTTATTTGAAAAAAACTTCCATAAACTCTCCCCAATATTTTAAAACAAGTTATTAAAATTTTTTATTCCCAAAATACCAACCCTAAGGACCTTAATAAGAGGTCGAAATAGTGTTTTTCTTAGTGAAGGTAATTATATTCACTATACACTTTTTTTCACTTCATCTCTTAACCCATTCACCCATGTATTAATAAATAAAATATAATAATAGAAATATATACCTTATACTGATATGTTTTTATATTAATGAAATAACTTATATCCGTCTCCTCTACTATCAAATGGGAAATGAAATAGTCTATCAAGTGGTTGACAGACTACTACCTCATGAACCAATATAATTTATATTCCATAACCATCTATCAGATCTGTATATAATGATGAATGTAACATATTTATATTACTTTAATTACAATTACACATATAATTAGTTAATTTCCATTCAATTGGAATATGATAATGTCGTTCGTGGGTATGACGAACTACCACATCACATTGCGATGTGATTCATTTATCACAAATGATTTAAATGGAGGGTAATAAATATATATATAATAAATAATTGATATATATATATATAATCATAATTACTAGGTAATGTTTATATACTTTTTACCTTCCTTTAAGTCCATTTATCCCGAAAATGGAATCACCGTTCATGCGTACATATAACCTACTGTCTCTTTGAAAGATGTAATTCATTTTCTATATCTAACTTTTTAGGATGAAAATAAATATAAAAAATGAATCTATTTTATATTTCTATCATTATTAACATTCTAGATATTACGAAATCATTAAAACAGTATAAAGAACAAAACTATTGAACCAAAACATACATAAAATATGAAGCAATTATAAAATGAAACAATAATTATAAGAAATAATGATTAATAAAAGGACGATAAATGTTTATAATTAAATAATATATGTTATGAAAAATATGATCTTGTTTTAAAAATATATTAATAATAAACCTATATTTATTATACATGAGGGTCAAACATGAACGAAGGAAGTCTAGACTTAAGGTAAGAGATTTCTAGTTCCTCATGTTTTTGGGTGACATATGCCATATTCACCACTCATTTATTTTTTTGTTAATGAAATGAAAATGGGACATGTTATATCATGAATATATATTTTTAATGATATAATTTTTTAATTTTATTTTATTATTTAATGGGTATTATTATTCAAAAGTTTACAAAGTAGAAACGGGTTTTCACTTCTGTTTCATTTCCACATGACACATACCATATTCATAACTTGCATCTTTTTTTGTTTTATTATATTTAACATAAATTAATTTAATGATTATTATATTGAAAATTTTGGTATATATATATATCCTTATATTTTTCTTTATTTTAAGGGGATTAGAATTCATGATATATCAATGTGGTACATGTTTTACGTTACAATCTTATTGTTATCAAAATTTTTATGATTAAGTTTCTAATGAAGAACTATTCTGATCAATCTTTAAAGAAAATAATTAATTTTACTCTATTATGGATATTTATTGAGAATTATTTTTTATTTCACCTTACTCCCTTTATGTAATTTATATACCAATATTATATTTTTAATAAAAATTGACATTATTTATCTATTCAGTCAAAAATCACTTCCCTTCAATATCCATGTTTTCTAAATGTTTTTAAAAGTCTTTGTATATTAATATATAAAATTTTAATTATATATTTACCGATTATTGAATTATCTTAATGAAAAATTAACAATAAATCTTCATAATTTGTTAAAATAAGGTATATTAAGACCTTTATTCCCAAAAACGTGAAATAAGGAATTGTTTTAATGTTTACGACATGAATTATATTTCCCTCCATTATGACCAATAATTTTAAAAATATAATTTTAAAGGATTGAAATATTTTTTTTAAATAAAATTATTTTCAAATTTTTTTGTGAAATTGTAGTTTAAAAAAGTTGATTTTAAAAGTGGCAAGGTTTTTTATTATAAAAAGTTCCAGGTGATCAATAAAAATCATTTTACATATAGGATGGAATAATTTTACGTCACTTATTCGTTAATAGGTAAATTTTCGAATTATAGAATCCATATTATTTCATACAGTGATTTTATTGTTCCACATGAGGATTGAGATCACTTAAAAGGGGGTGAAATAGTTGTTTCTTTTTATTTTTTAAAAAAAGTTTCTTAACTCCTTAAAAAATTGTTGTCCTATGAAACTTTTTAGTGTTACGATCCAATACAATATTACTCACAACCTCAGCATTGACAATGATCAAATATAAAGAGAATGATTTACATGATATTTAAAAGTTTTAGAATAAAGACCTACTCCATTCCATATTGGATAGTCCCACCAACATGGATTATTTCACAATCTTCTTTATAGAATAAAAATACATATGTAAAGAAAAACTACACAATCCCAGTAGAAAATTTCCTCCAATATTTGGTTTCAAAACCATATATCCTTTAACTTATCGACATCCCAAAAAAAATCCTTTTCGATAAATGGTAATTATCCACAATCACAAACTTCACTTTCCATCTTCTTTAATGTTCCACTTAAGAAAGAATTCACTATATCTAAAATTTAGAACAATAAAACGTTACCTATATACAAACTTGAAGGACTTAAAAAATTCACTGAGGAACTTGTTGTTCTTTAAACTTACACAAGAAGCTCAGTTCAGAAATATTCCTCATCTTCAACAAAGATAAAAATTTTTGGTTGAGTACACAATACCTGTTGCAAAAACATTGGAGCATGAGAACATGAAAAATATTGGGAGATAATTTTAAATGAACTCAATTCACAATTTATAGAGTCATAAAAAATTGTATAGGTAGGGTTTTGAAAACCTTTCATTATTAAAAAAATTTCCCAAATCTTCAATTCTCTTTGAATCTCAGATCTATTTTTACTTATTCAATTGCATTTAAAATATTAATATCTCCTTGATTTTGTATCTTCCCTAAAATAGTTCAATTTATTTTCAATTCTCTATATATATTTAATTTTCCATTAAAATTTATCAATATGAATTATTTTGTTAAGAAATCGTAGTATTATTTTTTCCTTATGAAAACATAATATGATTTTTTCCTTAAGAAGTCCCAAAACAATTTTTCCAGTTTGATTTGTTTGGTATGATTTATTTATTACTATTTCTTCATTATTAATTCTTTAGTACAATTTCTTCAGTATGAATTCTTCAGTATTAATTATTTAGTATGAATTCTTCCGTATATTTTCTTTAGTATGAATTCCTCAATATGAATTCATCACTACGACTTCTCAAGAATAAAAAATCCATTAACAAAATATCTTTACAAAAATATAAATATGAAAACATCAGCACAAAAATCGTAGTATGAACATACAAGAATGAAAATATCAGTATCAAAATCCCAGTATGAAAATATTAGTTCAATAATCTTAGTATAAAATTCAGATTATAAAACTTCTGGTCCAATTCTTCCGTGTACAATTCTCACAGTGTCATTTTTTTATTCCTCCAACATAGAAACATAATTTTCTTCCTTGGCCTTGTAAAAAACTTTTCATTACAAAATTTTTTATTTATAAAGATAATATTGTAATTTTCGCAAATTATTTATTATTTATTAGAAATAAAGAAAACCTAAGAATCATCATATTTATAATAGAATGTATTAAAACATCCCAAAACTCCTACAACCATATTTCTTTCTAAATCAATCAGAATACGATTTTCCTTAATTCATTTGGCCTGAATATGATAGAAATGATTATGATCAGAAAAATTATAATTAGAACATTAATTCTTAACTCAATAATATTTCTAGTATATATTAGTATAAATCCCTATACGATAAAACATATTGAATCATGCCGATGACATCAGTGGAACATAGTTGTATATGGGTGCATTTAACACATTCTATAGTCAGACATGAATATCAGAAGCCAAACTCTCTCCCTTTTACTTTTTTTTCCAGTTGTTCTTATGTTAGAGCTTTATTTGAGGTTGGGTGTGTATTTTTCCCTTTTTTTCATCGTGTTCAATTTTTTTTCACTAATGTAATCCTTATAAGTTATTTAATAGATGGATACAATTTAGTTGTTGAGGTCTTTTTTTAATCCTCTACAATTTTACGTGGATAAGCTTGTTATCGTGCATACATATAAATTAGGAAAATCCTCTTCTTCTTGAGTTAAATCCCCATTTATTCTCATATTACCATGATACATCATGATCACTTTTTGGATTCCTCTATGAATATATCCAGTCAGGTTATTGATTTAGGATCTTTTTGACGATCAGTTGAGTGATGAGACCTCAGTTCAAGGACCCTATCATGATATTTTTTTCATCTAGGGGGATAAATAGATGTTCCAGTCATGCAGCGGATAATACCTGAAGGTCATCATGATGAAGCACATATAATTAGAATGCTATGTGAGTTCCCGAAAATTAAACTACTAAGGATCCATAGTGAGAAAAAACCACCAGGTAGTGGATGATTGGATTGAGTTGATGACTTATATCTTAGATCTTGTTCAGATACCAATTGATTTGATGGTTATACTTTCAGCCATAATTATTCATGGGACAGTAGGGTGCCTGTGGATTATGATTACCTTTGCACATGATGAGATATTTCTCTCAATATCAAAATTCAATAAAATGTTTTAGGATAATTATTACACTACATTCTTATTCTATGTATAGATTCATGAAATTCTTGAGCTACAACTAAGTGATATGAAGGTTTCTGATTATACCTCAAGGTTCAGTAATATAACACTTTACTGACACAATATGTTATGAAATGGATTATTATATGCATGAAAGTTAGATAATGGAATCCACATAGGAAAATGTTAAATCCTAATCTCCATATAATGTCCTTAATATGGTAGAGTAATATAGTGGTATTTGGAGACTAAAAGATTCCTAGAAGAGGGGAACTATGTGACTGGAGTTAACATTGGAAATCATGGGGATGGGTTGTATATATAATTTATAATTTTATAGATTTCATGGTCTATAAAAAGTAATAATACTCATGCCAAGACTTAGAAAATAAGATACGGGGATCATGGTTTATATAGAGGATCCAATTAGCCAAGAGAGGGATAGTTCTATTATTATTATTACTATGGTAACATAGATCTTGATTTCTCGACCCAAATAGTCAATGAGTGTTGGTAGATAGTGGGGGGAACACAATAGTAGTGGTAGTTACATTATTAGAGATCTCTCATGTGTTGTTAGGTCATCGCACAGGGAGGAAGTGTAAGCATAAGAGAAGGTAGAGCCCTTGAGTGAGGATCTGTAGGTGGAGGATGATACTATGAGATAATCCCACCACAACCACCAAGTGGACCACAATAGGAATAGGGAGCTGGCGATCAAGACCATTTGTAATTGTACTCTATAGTGGGATATAACCAAGCTTCTCATGCGATGATTTGAGGTATGCTATTTTTATTTTATACTCATACTCTAGTACTAGTAGGTGTATTCATAAGTCACTTTTTAACAATATATACCTTATGTGGGATGTATTGATTTTTGTTGAGATCTTATCAGAACATTTATTTCTGTAGGTTTTGACTGGATGAAATTATTTGATATCACATATTAGAAAATAGTGAATGTTGGAATTTAGTGGATAAAGTTTCACATGGGAACTCTTGGTCATCGTGATGAGAACATGTGATGTCATCATGTGATTTCATTAGTTTTTTGTGGTGTGTTACCTAAAAGAATTTCATTACATATGTGTTAGATTATTTGAGATAGATGAGATGAGATTATCCATTTTGGGTTTGTGAAATTGCGTTGTTGAGTGAGTGGGACATCAAATTAGAAAGGTGTAACTCATCACCCATCAATTTGAGAGATTATCCTCTAGATTGGTGGATTATTTAGGATTACTTCATCCTTTAGTAGGGGAGGAATACATTGATGTATTCCCTAAATATGTTATGGGAATAATTGTGAGGTGGGTGATGGAATTATGAATTCACTTGCATGTTAGGACCACACTAGTATCTTCTATGGAATATTAGATAGCCCCTATAGTGTTCCAGGAGTTGAGGCTGTAGTTGGAGGAACATTTTGAGATTTTTATCATAACAAATGTGTCCCATGGGAATCCCCAGTTTTGGGATTGAAAAGGGTAGTTGAGAGAATGTGGTTTTGCGTTGATCATAATCACCTAAATTAGGTAACCGTAAAGAATAAGTACCACCTACTATGGATTTATGACATCTTTGACCAATTGAGTGGTGTGAATTAGTTCTCTAAGATTGATCTCACCTCTATCTACAACCAGATGAGGGTATGTGAGGATGATATTCCGAAAAAATAGATTGATTCCACTATAAAAACAAAGAGTTCTTGGTGACGCATTTTAGTGTGACAAATTCCACCATCATGTTCATTGATCTTATGAACCAGATCTTCCAGCTATACCTGGATTGATTCATAGTCCTCTTTATCAATGGAATACTCATTTACTCTATGTTATATGAGGATCATGATGATCATTTGATGATAGTCCTAGAGTTACTTTGAGTGAACTGGATTTACAGTGAGATATCTAAGTGGTGTTTTTGGATTTGTGAAGTTATCTTTTTAGGGAATTTCAGATCTGATAATGGATTTTTTGGGGACATGGTAAAGTCTGAGGCTATGCTTTCTAGGATCCACCCAAGATCATGAAAATGTTAAAAAAATCCTTTGTTTTGTGAGGTACTTAGAAAGGTTCATGAAAAACATATCTAAGATTGTATCCACTTTTATAGACTTAATGATGAAAGGGATTCCATTTTCCTAAACCAAGAATCATTTTAGAGCCTACGAGGTGCTATGGAAAATAATGGTCATTGCTCTTATGTTGAGACTACCATAGGAGTTCATTGAATATGAGGTTTTCTATGATAAATTTATATCCATGCTCGATTTTATTTTTATATAAATGTAGGTATTTATTTCTTATGGATTGATATAGTTGAGGCACAATAATTAGAACTGCATGACTCACAACATAGAGTTTAATGCTTTTATCTTCACCATAATGATTTTCAATCATTATCTTCTAGGTGAGAATTTTTTTGTTTAATCAAACCACTAGAGTCTCAGGTAAATATTCACCCAATAATATCTTAACCTTAGATAGAGTTATTGGTTGGAGTTCACATAAGGCTATGAATTTAATTTATTCTATATCTCTGTGAAGGGAAAAAGGGTGGTTGATTCCCCAACCCATCATTTTAGTTCTCTCTTGATAGAGGAGGTGTAAAATAACGTATATGAATTAATATAACATGGGTGGGAATAATTTTCATCATATAATAATCATAGGATTATCTTAAATATCATGAGGGAAACATTTTATAAATTTAGGGAATGTGTCAATGCATAAAAATTAAACATCATGTCTTATTGGTCAAATACTACACATAATTGTGAAAAAAGATAGCATTAGGTTCATGCATAACGTATGGGCATAATCATAATTTCACCATTGTGAATAGATCTATAATCATGTTCAATAAATTTTTATATTATCTAATGAGATGAGCCACATTATACAATAATTTTTAGAGATATATAATATCAGTCCCACTTATCACATAATAACATTTACGTATTCATGTGGGCCATCAAGAATTTATATAAATCAATAGTCATGAAGTAAACTCCAACAAGTGAATAAATTTCATAATTATTTCATAAAACATAGATTAATGAAAAAACTTTTTGGTTCCCAAATGAATTAGGTAAATCATAATTGGACATAAACCATCATTATTCTTGAGTGGAAAACAATAATTTCAAGAGGATTAGAATACAATGTTTTGTAAATTAATGTCACTTATAAAAAGTGTTTTCATAGAAAACATTTTGAAATTGTAGAAACATCAATATCCCTGAAAAAAATTGGAAATGAAATTTTTAGAATATAATATGAACATTAATTCCATGGAAGATAGAATAACCAAAAAATGTGAATTGGGTTATAGAATACCATTACCTTTATTCCATCTTTATTTCATCAATATTTCCCCTCCTAAATAATAAAATATTATTTTTTTAAAAATTTATCCATAACTAAATTATAATAATTTATATAACTATTTATCAATTATAAAAATTATATTATATTTCTTAATTTCTACTAATGAAAATGAATCATTTTGATATAAATGTTTTATTAAAATTTCCCCATTTTTCTTTTATTTCACTACATTTTTCATGGTAAATATTATGTAAATATGATAAATTATAACTCCCTAAAATAAATATATGCATAGATTTGTTTATAATAAAAAATATATTTTAACCATTCATAGGGTTGTTAATATTAAAATAATTTGAAACATTACTTTGGATGGTTAACTAAAAGTTATTGGAATCATTGTCCAAATATGAAGAAAAAAGGTATAAAAATAAATATTTAAAAAATATAATATTTATAGAATGTTAAAATAATTAATATAATTTTAAAATTACTTCTAATTTAATATTAGAATATTATATTTTGATTCAATTTGGTAAAATATAGATGATAAAAATAACATGTTTTAAGAGTTTAAAAATTTATTGTTTATTTAGTGTAACTTCTCTTGCAAGTCATTATAAATCCTTTTATTTTTGAAGTTACATTACTCTAAAAATCCTTATAAATTAAAAGAGGATGAATTGGGAATATTTGAGCAGATATTTTAAATTAGAATTTGTGGGGGGGTTCTAGGGGAGGGAGAGATGTTATTTATACATGAGGGGAGGGGTATTTTTAGATGAAAAATTTGAATAAAACATTATATCAAATTTTAATCTTCTAATTGTGAATTTTTGACAGTATATATCATATATTAACATTATATAATGGGTCTAATAATTTCAGTCAAATTTATAATTCTAATTTATTAATTAATTAAAAAGTAAAGTGTAAAAAATGAGAAATTGATATTAAAAGGGATCAGTTTTGACTTTAGGGTTTGGAAAGTTATTTTTAGGTTAATAAATTATTATTATTATATTTAATGGACTCATTTATTAAATAAAATTGGTGATCAACAATCCTCAGGTTCTATAATGTATTATTTCATTATTAACTCATTGATGATGTAATTTAAGACACACCGATTGTGTGAAAAAAATGTATTTTTACCTTTTAACAGAAAATTGAAGTTTTTCAGAAAAATACCAAAAAATATTCCTTGGATAATTTTGATGTTTTGATTTAAATAATAATACTAATTTTACAAATAAAATTCCAAAATAGGCCATTCTAATTTTTAATAAAGAACTTCTATACAAAATACTTTAAAATACAATTTATTAAAAATGAGCTTATATTTTCTCTGTGTTTCTTAATTATGATATTTATTTTTTAGAATAATAAAATTTCTATTTAATCAAATTAATCATGAAAGAAATTTTTTTTATCAAAAATTATTATTTTGAAGAAAAATTATTATTCCAAAGATCAGGTTACTATTCCTAATGGTCATGTTACTATTCCAACGGTCAAATTACTATTACAATAGTCACATTTCCTTCTATAAATACAACTACATTTCTTCCTTCATTATTCAATTAAATTATACTGGAATTTCTATATTTTTTTCTAAATGATATTTGGTTTACTAATAATTTGTTTCTATTATATAGTTTTAGACATGATTGTGATTATTCTAGTAGATTGGGGTGATCCGTATTTTCCTATTTTAGCTAATTTATTTTATTTTATTTATAGTCTTAATGTTTGAAATTTTTATTGCTTTAATTTATGATTAATGTAACTTTATTTGTTTTTCATAAATATAGTTCTTTTATATTTGGGCATAATATTATATAATAAAACACACAGTTATTCCTGAAACAAATTTAACTAAAAAAATGAATATTTACATCCTTCCCCAATTTAGAAATTTCATCCCCAACATTTCGACACCTATTATCAGTTGATAATAGCTGATATCACAACTTTTTAATTGTTTACTCTAGTTATAAAGTCTCCTCTACATAATTATGGTTTTTCCATAACACTTTTTTAAGGTGAGCTACCTTATTACATAGAATATTGTCTCCACAATCCGAGATCTTCACCAGATGATATTCATATAAGAGGTCATTCTCTAGTTGTACCAAATCTAGACTCAGTACATGTTTGGCAATAAGTATGTACTTTTTCAAGAGTGATATGTAAAATAGTTCGTTAACATGAGAAATACATAGTGTAAGTGAAATTTGATAGCCCACTTCTCCTTTTCAATCAAGGATCTAAAAGTGGAAATTTTTCCTTAGGCTAAGATTCCCTTTCTTTTGAAATCAAATGAAGATATCCAATAGTGATATTGAAAAGAAAACATTGTCTTCAATATCGAACCACATGTCCCTTCAATGGTTGTTACCATTACTCTTTTTCTAAATATAGGAATCTTCTATATGTTTTTGGATGGCTTAAACCTTCTCTTTCATATATTGTACATGATTAGGTCCAAGTAGATTTTTTTCCTTAACTCTGAACCAGAAATATTGAGTTCTACATCAATTTTTATATAGTTCATAATATGGAGGCTTTATAATACCTATCTTGAAACTTTATTTATATGGGAACTCATCCAATGGGATATTCTAATCACATACTCCTTTTCATTGCATTTAGTTGGATCATAGCATGTCCTAGAGTGTTTGAATACTACTTTTATATTGGACATCAGTATGGGGTGGCATGACCTACTCAAATTCAATTTAGTACTCAAATCATATTTAAGACTTCTCTATAAATTATAGGGGAACCTTGGATCACAATCGGAGACAATTGAAATTGGTACAACATAAAACCTCACCACATCATTCACATAAATCTTGGAATGTTTTTTAAGCGATTAATATTCAAAAATAGTGATAAAGTGGGATGTACTGGTGATTCTATCCACCATAACCTATATCACATTGTTTCCTTAGGATGCTTTCAAAATACATGTGATAAAGTCCACAGTGACATTAAACCACTTCAACATGGGTATAGGAATTGGTTTCATCATCCCTTCAAATTTTTTTCTCTCCGCTTAAACTTGATGATATTCCAAACATCTTCATATATACTAAACAAATATCCATATTCATATAGTCCCACATTATGTTTTCTCAAAGGTCACGATACTCCATCATACTTATAGAATAGATGGAGAACGATGATATATATGCCTTATCCAATTGATCCTTCTTCATCTCATGTGATGAACGTACAAAAATACCCATTCGAACCAAATTACACCATCATAATCATGGTGGAAATCATGTAGTATTCCTTCTATTATTTAATTCACCTACTTTTGTAACTCTAGATCATCCCTCTGTGAATCCTTCTCTTTAGTTTGATATATGGTTGGGAAATACTTTTTTAAAGGTATCATATATTCCCTTACATTAATATTTCAAGATCCATTTTATGCATATCCACAAACATAGGGTCTTAATCACTACACAACATGGATAGAGAAACCTAGTTTGTCCTTTCCTATTTATAGTGAAATGAACAATCCTTATCATTGATTAGCTATAACCCTCTTCTTGAAAAATGTTGATCTTTTTATGAGTGAATATATACTTTATAATATTTTTGATAAGTATATATTAAAAACATAATATTATATAGATAGTGTGAAAAAAAGATTTAGATAAAATATCAAAGCTTCTTACCAAAAATTATTCATTGTGTAGTTTTTTCACATGGATCTTCAACTGTCTTGAGGCGTATGATATCATATTATCATCATGCATGAGAAAAAAACCCAATAATTTATTTTAAGAATTACTATATATCACAATACATTCACCACCTGTTGGTAGTGTGAGTAAATGTTATTGTGATTTACTTCTTATTGACCTCCTTAAATATTTCCTCACATTCGTATATCCAAATATACATTCCCCATTTCTATTTTAACTTAGTTGGATAGAAAATCGTGATAAATACCTTGAAATATACTAGTAATAACTAGTAAATATAAAAAAACTATAGATTTTTGTGGAACTAGTGGGACTGGTCAATTTCTCAATTGCTTTTTTTTATAAGGTCCACATAAACTCCCTCACTTATGAACACATTCTGCAAGAATGTGTCTTGATGCATGCAAAAGTCACACTTACTAAACTTTAGCATAGATTTTATCCTTCCTTAATTTCTCCAGAACAATCCTTATTTGATTATCATGTTCCTCCATTATCATGAAGTAGATGAGATTATTGTCGATAAAAACCACCTCAAATATGTTTATTTGTCTCTAAATACTCTATTCATCAAACACATGATGATTTCAGCATCATTAGTAAGTATGAAGGTCATCATAATGAACACATAGTGCCTATACATTGTATGGAAAGTAGACATCTAAATAACTTATTTTTTAACATTTATTTGATGATATCTAGAACACATTCACCTTTGAGAAGTACTGAGCACCTTTTTGTTTGAACTAGTCATCAATCCTTGGTAGAGGATACTTGTTATTTTTTATAATCTTATTGAGATCTCGATAATTAATACAAATCTAAATTGGTCAATACATTTCTTGTCAAAAAGAACTACCAAACACAATGGTGATGATCTTGGGTATATAAATTCTTTTACCAAATGAAATTTTAGATACTTATATAACTCTCTTAGTTTGTATAGGGCTACCCTGTAGGGAAATTTAGAGATAGGAGTAGCTTCGGGTATGAGCTCTATTATGAAATCTACCTCCCAATCGAGGGGAAGTCTAAGAAACTATTTGAGAAATAAATATTTTATTCCATCCTAATGGAAATTTCATCAAGTTTGATGGTTTCCTTAAACCAAACCATTTTGTATAGTTATGCTTCTATATAGGGTATCAACACCCACACCCTTGATGAACATTACAATAAAGACTCAAAATATTCTTTGATTTTTTAGAAGCACATTGGATTGTTCAGACTATCAAACAATATTTCCTTTAATCAATTTTTATTTTTATCTCTATATAATGAGAGGTAATACATGCCCAATATATCATTAATTTAGATGAAGAAAAGTATTAAAAGAATCATTTGAAGAATCATCCCACATACACCAACAAGAGAAGATTCCAACACTTGGGTTGAAATGATGGCGCCATTACGTGTTTGTATGAATATATCTACCACACGGTATAAGTGAATCAATTGAATATTTCTAGAAAACATAGAGAATATTAATGAATTAATAGAACTATAATCAAATAAGGATTTTTTCTATTCTTGATTGAATTGAACGTGTACCTTTTACGACTTCATTTTCTTACTCCACTACAACATTAGTGTAAAAATAATATTTCCATTACTTATTTGGATTTGGTGACTACTAACATTGATTACCCTCAACAAAAAGAGATTTAGTTCAATAGATTTCATAGTTCTGTTGCGCTCTATAGTTGTTACATTAACCCTTAGGTGGTGCAATAGGAGGTTCCCTCCTTTCCTCTATATTATTAGCTGGCTTAATCATGTCTCATCAAAATTCTTATGTTGGGTGGCCTTCTCTATCGTACATGAAAAATTTCCCCATCCCTTTGAGGAAATTCCCATGATGTTTTTTCCCGCATTTTTTAAATTTGGGTAGTTCAATCAACTTTCCACTATTTTAATATATCCCATGAGATCAAAACTCTATTCTTCTTTTCTTCGATCAATAACCATGGGGTCACTCTATAAACACCATTTGGACGTTGATATCAAATCAAACAACTTTTTTATAACTCTAATAGTATCAGATAGTTGGATGCTTTAGAATTTGTAGTTTTAAGCCGATAAAAAATCTATCAAATTTTATATCATTATTTTTAAGAAAACCCATGGAATATTTCAAAATAATTTTAATGTTTTCCCCATAAATTGTGATAGAATCACCATCCTTTTTCTTCAACTCTTTTAATTATATCTCCATATATGTTTGATTATTTTAGGGGAAATACATTATAAGAAATATATTCTTAAATTCTTACCACTATATCTCTTATATTTTATCATTCATCTTGGTGTTCTTTAACAATTCCCACCATTTATTGGAATATCCATCACGATGATAAACAAAAGGAGTCAAATTCCCCTTCTTAGACAATGGGTCATCGAAAATATATTCTACAATGAGTTAAGCAACAGTTCTATGACAACTACATAATAAGTTTGATTAAAAATTTATGGTTGTTTCCACATAAAGGAATAAATATATAAATGATTCTTCTTGGGTGAAGGTGGACATTACATGTGGTTTATGTTATTAGTCATAACATTAGAGAACTAGGTAATAATTTCTATGATCTTTTTAACTCCACCTATAATTTAATTGGGGATTTCATTTGGAAAATCATTTCATTTCCCTCACATGGTTTTTTTTCCTAGTTTCTTTGTATTCCCATAAATTTCCATGTTATTAATGGTTTCAACAAATCATATGTCAACAATGATCGAATGAATTTTTTATTATTTTAAACATTTAACTTCGAACTAATACAATATGGGATCCCTATGTTTACCCTTTTTCTAAAATAAATATTCCTAGATGTTTACATATATTTAGTATTATCTTATGGATTTTCATTGATGATTTGATTCATAATTACCAAACTAACTGAATCATTCTTTGATAACAACTATATCGACCCTAATTTTTCTTACATTACAATTACATCATTTATATGTTTAAAAACATAATATAATTGAAAATAAATGATCCAAAGATCTAGTGTATTGGAAAAATTATACTTATATAACTAAATTTTACATATTAAAACCAAAAAATTATTTAATTCCTTCTTCAATATCTGTTAAAGTTCCTCACATTCTCTTTAGTACATGTAATCACCGGAGGATATACCTCAATGAATGTGGTGAGATAAAATACCTATAAGAGGATGAATAGGGGATATGATTTAAAATAATATGTATGAGAATAATCATCATTATTTAATAAACATATGATAATTAAATACATCTCGAGGAAAACATGTGATAAAGTAATAGATTTGTGTAAATGAAAACAAATAAAAAACCATGTCTTAGTTGTAAAATAACACACATTGTTGTAAACATTACTAGCACCATGTTCACACATAACGAATGTGAATAATAATAACATCATAACTGTGAACAAATATAGTATAAATTTAATAAATTTGGAACATTCTATCATTATATAAATCAAAATAAACAATTAGTGTGAGGCTATGTAATTTTTTCCCACCCATCACATCATATCATCTACATAAACTTAAATTCCACAATGAATGTATATCAATAAATAGTCTAGAATTAAACAAAAGAATTAGAATGTGTTTTATAAATATTTCATAAAGAATACATTTTGGAATAAAAATTTTAGTCCCAAATGAATACGGGAAGTCATAATTTTAAATAAAACAGCTTTATTCCTGTTTGGACAAGAAGATTTTCAAGAGGAGTATATAAGATGTTTTGGAAATTGATGTCACTTTGAGAAAAAAGTTTTTCCCATTTTTGAAATGGTAATAACATGTATATTCCCAAATTAAATTGGAATGTAAATTTTAAAAACAGGATATGAGAATTCATACCATTGGATAGAGAATAATCCAAAAACAGAATTTGGTTTGAGAATCCCCATACCATTATTCCTGCTTTATTTCATTATATTTTTACCTCATGAATAATACAAATATAATTATTAAAACATTGTTATAAAAGTGAATTATATTAATTTATACAACACTTTATCTACTTCAATCATTTTATTATATTTTCAATTTATATTAATGAAGTTTGAAGCAGTTTGATATCATGTTTTTCATCAAATTTGCTTGTTTTGATTTGATTTTTCTGTTTTTTTCTGGGTAATATGTAAAAATGTATTATAATTTCTAGAAGATTTGAATAATTAAATTTATACATTTATATACTATAAATAATTTTTTTAACCATTCATATTTTTGTTGATATGGAAATAACTAGAATCATCCCCATTGAAAGATAACCAACTGTTATCTGGAACGATGTCCAAATTTGATGATATAGAGTATAAAAAATAAATAAATTAAAAATATATATTTTTCATTATTTTTAACACATTAATATAATTTATAACTTCGTATTAATAAAATATCACAATATTTTATTTTTAATAATTTTGGAAAAGTGAGAGGACAAAAAGAAATCAAGTGATGAATTTATAAACATAGTTTTTCATAGGTGTAACATATATTTTACGAAACAATAAATCCTTTTAATTTAGGATTTTTATTACATTAGAAATTCCATATAGATTTTAATATGTTTAATAGGGGAGAATTGGCTAGATATTTGGCTTTTTAATTGTTGGGAGGAGTGGATTTATAGAGGGAGGGGGATGGGTTATTTATACTTAAGGGAATGTGTTTATTTAGAATAAAATATTGAATAAAATATTATATCAAAAGTAAAACATGTAATGCTAAATTTTTAACATTAAAAATCATATGTTAATATAACATAATGGGGTTAATACTTTATATACACTTTTTAATTCTAATTCATTAATTTTTTTTAAATGGAATGTGTAAAAAATGAAATTTGTATTTTAAAGAATCACTTTTGACATTAGGTTATTGAAAGTAATTTTTAGATTTGGAAATTAAGATTTTTTTATTTTAATGACTCATTTTTGAAATAAGATATTTCATGTATGGAATTTAAGTTATATAAAGTATTTTTTCATTATTACAACATGGATGATGTAATTTTAGATACACTGGTTATGTGAAAAACTATATTTTAAATATTCACGAGAAATTTGATTTATTTCAAAAAATAATAAAAAATTAAATAATTTTGATGTGTTCATTTCCAATATTATATTTATTTTATAAAAATAAATTTCAAATATATTTAATATTATTTTTTAATAGAAAATTATTTTTTAAAAATGCTTTGAATATTTCTTATTAAAATAGTACATATATTTTGTATTTGTTTTTTTAATAATGATATTTATTTTTTAGAATTATATAATTTATATTTACGTAAATTAATCCGGATAAATATTTTTTTTCTCAAAAATTATTATTTTGAGGTAAAAATACTATTCTAACATTCATGTTACTCTTCCAAAGGGCCAGGTTACGATTCAAATGGTCACATTACTATTCAAATGGTCACTTTATCTCTTATAAGTACCTCTACATTCTTTCATTTAATCCTCTCAATATTATATATTTCCATTTTCTATAGTTTTATTTGTTTACTAATTATTTTAAATTATCTATAGTATTGGTATTGGGAGTGATGATTCTAGTAGATTGGGGTGATCCATATTTTCCTATTTTATCTATTATATTTTATATTTTTTTTCCATTTATAGTTTATGTAATTTGAATCGGTTTCATTTCCAATTAATTTAATATTATTTATTAAATAAATAATGTTTTTTTTGTTTTCTCTATGTGTATAATGTTATGTAATAAAGAAATAATTTATTTAGAGAACATATTTTACTAATGAAAGTGGGTCATCACACTAGAGGCTAGATATTGATGTTTGATGGAAATCCCTTAGATTTTAGGTGGTCAAATAGTGAGTTTAAAGGTGTAAATGTTGGATCATGTAATCGTAGAACGGATTCGATTTACGTCCTTTTGAAAACATATCTATAGGGAATTTATACTTGAATAACACACACCATGTAGTCCAATAAATATAATAGATAGTGTTTCTAGTGGAAATAAATATCACATGACATCATTGATTTTATACATTCCATGTTTCCCGGTTCTATCATCTAGTCATGTACCCTCGGAGTACATGTCCATGAACTTGGCTAGGAACATGGTCATGACCAAAGTATATGAGCACGAACTTATACATGGACATGGATAGAGTTTACAAGCATTACCATTCTACTCAAAAATAGGCCAAAAGGATATCAGAAGTCCATAAGCAGCCAATACATGCCTTGTACCCAGGGTATATTCTATACAGTCCCAACTACATATCCAAACCATGTTCAAGAAAGGAAAAAAATGTGTTTAGGTATGGTGATAGAACATGTTACCATAGTTACACATCATTTAGGTATTTTAGGATGTTTTACATGTCTTTTCTATTCCACCAAGAATCATATTTTAGCATGCGAGTGGCCTTTCTTGAGTTGTTTTTTATATAAAGTGTGATGGTATCCTTAGTGTTTGAATATGAGATACATAATGAGGTTTTTTGAGCATGACGGTTCATTAGGTAATTCCTGAATTATGAGTGTGATCAGGAAGAATTATCAGAGAGATAGAGGGGCTTATTCTCCCCTGTCACATTAGGGAACAACACCCCATACTCATTAAATTGGTAGATTTGGTACTGAACTATACTACATAAGGTAATGAGTCCTATATCAATGGAGTTTTACTCTATCATCGTCGATATTGTGAAATGAGTGGGTCATCCATGTGGGTGATCTCTCCCTTTGTTTTGGAGACTATTATCAAGGAGTGGGCCCCACCACTCGATTTTCTTAACTTATTGATGTGATTCTGGGAATTGGAGATGAACCATTAGAACTACAAGCAGACTCATAGTTATTAGCTACAATGATGATATAATGGAACCCGTTATATCTCACATTGGTCACTTTGTGAGAATAATATATATATATATATGTTTTTCTTTTCCCTCTTGATATGGGTTGAGATAACTACCATTGTATCTTTCTACTTGTCCCTTCATAATTTTTAGGATGACCTAGTGGGAATTTATATACATACCCGCACATGGTCATAAAAAACAAGCGTTGTGTATTATGCAGATCAAAAATAGATCAACAATGACATCAGTGGAGCATAGTTTTATATGGGTGCATTTAACACATTCTATAGTCAGACATGGAGATCAGAAGCCGAACTCTCTCCCTTTTACTCTTTTTCCAGTTGTTCTTATGTTAGAGTTGTATTTGAGGTTGGGTGTGTATTTTTCCCTTTTTTTCATCGTGTTCAATTTTTTTTCTCTAATTTAATCCTTATAAGTTATTTAATAGATGGATATAATTTAGTTGTTGAGGTCTTTTATTAATCCTCTACAATTTTACGTTGATAAGGTTGTCATCGTACATACATATAAATTAGGAAAATCCTCTTCTTCTTGAGTTAAATTCCCTTTTATTATCATATTACCATGATACATCATGGTCACTTTTTGGATTCCTCTACGAAGATATCCAGTCAGGTTATTGATTTAGGATCTTTTTGATGATCAGTTGAGTGATGAGACCTCAATTCAAGGACCCTATCATGATATTTGTTTTCTTCTAGGGGGATAAATAGATGCTCGAATCATGCAGCGGATAATACCTGAAGGTCATCATGATGATGCACATATAATTAGAATGCTATGTGAGTTCCAAAAAATTAAACTACTAAGGATCCATGGTGAGAAAAAACCACCAGGTAGTGGATGATTGGATTGAGTTGATGATCTATATCTTATATCTTGTTCAGATACCAATTGATTTGATGGTTATACTTTTAGCCATAATTATTCATGGGTCAGTAGGGCGCCTGTGGATTTTGATTACCTTTGCACATGATGAGATGTTTCTCTCAATATCAAAATTCAATAAAATGTTTTAGGATAATTATTACACAACATTCTTATTCTATGTATAGATTCATGAAATTCTTGAGCTACAACTAAGTGTTATAAAGGTTGCTGATTTTACCTCAAGGTTCAGTAATATAACACTTTACTGACACAATATGGTATGAAATGGATTATTATATGCATGAAAGTTCGATAATGGAATCCACATAGGAAAATGTTAAATTATAATCTCCATATAATGTCCATAATATGGTAGAGTAATATAGTGGGATTTGGAGACTAAGAGATTCCAAGAAGAGGGTCACTATGTGACTGGAGTTAACATTGGAAATCATGGGTATGGGTTTTATATATAATTTATAATTTTATAGATTTCATGGTCTCTAAAAAGGAATAATACTCATGCCAAGACTTAGAATATAGGGTATGGGTATCATGGTTTATATAGAGGATCCAATTAGCCAAGAGAGAGATAGTTCTATTATTATTATTCATATCGTCACATAGATCTTGATTTCTCGAACCAAATAGTCAATGAGTGATGGTAGATAGTGGGGGGAACACAATAGTAGTGGTAGTTACATTATTAGAGATCTCTCATGTGTTGTTAGGTCATCGCACATGGAGGTAGTGTAAGCATAAGAGAAGGTATAGCCCTCAAGTGAGGATCTGTAGGTGGAGGATGATACTATGAGATAATCCCACAACAACCACCAAGTGGACCACAATAGGAATACGGAGCTGGAGATCAAGTCCATTTATAATTGTACGCTATAGTGGGATATGACCAAGCTTCTCATGCAATGATTTGAGGTATGATATTTTTATTTTATACTCATACTCTAGTACTAGTAGGTGTATTCATAAGTCACTTTTTTAACTATATATACCTTATGTGGGATGTATTGATTTTTGTTGAGATCATATCAGAACATTTATTTCTGTAGGTTTTGACTGGATGAAATTATTTGATATCACATATTAGGAAATAGTGAATGTTGGAATTTAGTGGATAAAGTTTTACATGGGACCTCTTGGTCATCGTGATGAGAACATGTGATGTCATCATGTGATTTCATTAGTTTTTTGTGGTGTGTTCCCTAATAGAATTTCATTACATATGTGTTAGATTATTTGAGATAGATGAGATGAGATTATCCATTTTCGGTTTGTA
The DNA here is from genome assembly GCA_963277665.1 of Viscum album. Classification (NCBI taxonomy): domain Eukaryota; kingdom Viridiplantae; phylum Streptophyta; class Magnoliopsida; order Santalales; family Viscaceae; genus Viscum; species Viscum album. The sequence goes on from OY728132.1 coordinate 292,179,372, forward strand.
AAATTTTGTTGTTGAGTGAGTGGGACATCAAATTAGAAAGGTGTAACTCATCACCCATCAATTTGAGAGATTATCCTCTAGATTGATGGCTTATTTAGTATTACTTCATCCTTTAGTAGGGGAGGACTACATGGATGTATTCCCTAAATATGTTATGGGAATAATTGTGAGGTGGGTGATGGAATTTGAATTTACTTGCATGTTAGGACCACACTGGTATCTTCTATGGAATATTAGATAGCCCCTATAGTGTTCCAGGAGTTGAGGAAGTAGTTGGAGGAACATTTTGAGATTTTTATCATAACAAATGTGTCCCATGGGAATCCCCAGTTTTAGGATTGAAAAGGGTAGTTGAGAGCATGAGGTTTTGTGTTGATCATAATCACCTAAATTAGGTAAACGTAAAGAATAAGTACCACATACTATGGATTTATGACATCTTTGACCAATTGAGTGGTGTGATTTAGTTCTCTAAGATCGATCTCACCTCTATCTACCACTAGCTGAGGGTATGCGAGGAAGATTTTCCAAAAAAATAGATTGATTCCACTATAAAAACTAAGAGTTCTAGGTGACGCATTTTAGTGTGACAAATTCCACCATCATGTTCATTGATCTTATGAACCAGATCGTCCAGCTATACCTGGATTGATTCATAGTCCTCTTCATCAATGGAATACTCATTTACTCTATGTTATATGAGGATCATGACGATCATTCGATGATGGTCCTAGAGTTACTTTCAGTGAATGGGATTTACAGTGAGATCTCTAAGTGGTGTTTTTGGATTTGTGAAGTTATCTTTTTAGGGAATTTCAGATCTAACAATGGATTTTTTGGGGACATGGTAATGTCTGAGGCTATGCTTTCTAGGATCCACCCAAGAGCATGAAAAAGTTAAAAAAATTCGTTTGTTTTGTGAGGTACTTAGAAAGGGTCATGAAAACCATATCTAAGATTGTATCCACTTTTATAGACTTAATGATGAAAGGGATTCCATTTTCCTAAACCAAGAATCATTTTAGAGCCTACGAGGTGCTATGGAAAATAATGGTCATTACTCTTCTGTTGAGACTACCATAGGTGTTCATTGAATATGAGGTTTTCTATGATAAATTTATATCCATGCTCGAATTTATTTTTATATAAATGTAGTTATTGATTTCTTATGGATTGATATAGTTGAGGCACCATAATTAGAACTGCAGGACTCACAACATAGAGTTTAATGCTTTTGTCTTCACCATAATGATTTTCAATCATTATCTTCTAGGTGAGAATTTTGTTGTTTACTCAGACCACTAGAGTCTCAGGTAAATATTCACCCAATAATATCTTAACCTAAGATAGAGTTATTGGTTGTAGTTCACATAAGACTATGAATTTAATTTATTCTATATCTCTGTGAAGGGAAAAATGGTGGTTGATTCCCCAACCCATCATTTTAGTTCTCTCTTGATGGAGGAGGTGTCAGAGGAGTTAGATTCATTGTTGATGACCCTAGTGGAGAAGAGGGGTGTATTTTTTCTCTGCCTAATGGTTGTGACTCCAATTATACATTTGTGTGAGAGAGAGAGGTTAAGTTAGAAGACATAAACAAGGAGAATCTATATGACCAGTTATTTTTATAAGATGAACCAAATGGATTATTTGATGGATTGGAGCATGTCACCAATCGGCAGGAATGAATAGTGGATCCAGACATGTTTCATGAGAATGTGATGAGAGTGTTTTACATTTACCCCTTGGGTTTATATCATAGTGTGGAAAAGACATACAAGTAACTTTAGCAGTAGTTTTTCAGGAATAGAATGTGTTAAATCATTATTGATTTTGACTCTCGGTGTCTCCTATATCTACATGAAAAGGCTGCACATTATGTTACATTTATTTTCAAAAAGCCTATATGGATCTCAAAGAGAAAGTGGGATGAAATATTTTTGGACATTGTGATGGGGATTCCATGGATAGTGAGAGGACATGATTCTTTATGAGGGATTTTTGAACGACTTAACAATTCAGCAGAATTTCATTCCATTAGGGAGCAGAGCTCAGTTGTGTGTTTATGATAGTTGTACATATGGGAGATCATCTTAATTTATATGGTACCGATAAATATAATCTAAAACCAATATTATCTATTTACATAAATGTTTTATAGGGGCTTGTAATAGAATTTTAGAACCATGTGGTGGATGAGCACATCATTTCACCTTCAGATGGATGGGTATCTAATGACCCAAAATTTTATCAATGAAATTTTCCTTCTTATAATTGTGTCATGTAGTTTAAAGAACATATATATTAGTAAAAAAATGTACCAATAATGATTCAAAATATTAATGTGGTATTAAAAATCGAATTAATAGGATAATTTGGATTTGTTCGATCCACTATAGTGATCACACCGACGAATTAAGATGTAGAAATAAAATATAATATTAATAATAAAATATTAATTTCAAAGATAAAATTATGTATATATAACCTTAATAGAAAATAGATGTTAATGAATATTGAATTAAATAAGTGGTATTTATAGAAATTAATAAATCCATATTTTAGAAATAGAAACCGGACCATTGGAATAGTTATGTGACCATTATGGATAATGATCTGGCTGTTATAATTGAAACCGTATCTATGGAATGAGAAATAAAATTTTGGTCTTTAATAAATTAAAATATGATATATTTTTATCATTTAATAATTAAATAAATGTTTTAAAATTGATAATTTAATTGTTGGTATTTTTGTGAAACATACATGTTTATTTATAATTTTATAATTAATGTAAGGATTTGAAAGTAAATTTATTTTCCTAAAATAATTTCATAAATTAATATTTTGTTTTAATATAATTATAAGTTAATTTAATGAGACCTTAATTAATTTTTCAAAGTGCCATTTAATCAATTATACTATTAGAATTAGAGTTTTTAGAATACATAATGATTATAATTTAAAATTTATTTTATCATATATAGAAAATTATTTTAATAAAATTTAGTCCATTTTTTAAATATACACATTGATAATTGGTTAGGGTTAATTTATGGGATTTTTCTAACATAGTTGAATTTTTTGTGAATAGTAAACTATGAGAATTTATTATATTTGAGATTATATGTAATCAAATGAATTTTTGAGTTATGGTTGAGTCATGGATTATGTATGTTCACATTCTCTAAAACATAAATAATCTATTTATTTTATTTTGTCATGGTAATTTACAGTATTGATAGTCATGATGAATAATAATAAACAAATGAATAAAATAATAAAAACACCCCTATTAATAGCATCCCTCACAACACATTCTCCTCACACATTATAATTGTTGTATCTTTTATAAGTTCCACCAAATTCAACTCCCAATACTCTTACCCATATCATGGTCTTGCTGGTATAACAAAAAAAACAACTTCAAAGTTCCTTAAGGATGTTCTATAGGAGACGATATTCAATAGGAAAAATACATTTTCTTTCCCTTATAAATTAATTTTGTCTTATAATTTTTCATCACCCCATAAAAAAAGTATCATTATAAATCCATTTTCATATATATACAAGAATTTTATTATGTTAATGGAATATCTATTATTAAATGTTTTATCTTCTTTGTTTATTCACTATTGGAAAATAGACCTATACCCACGATTCAAAACCGTGGGTATAGCCCCCAAAACCGTAGGTATAGGCTATACCCACGGTTCTGGGAACTGTGTGGCTGAACGGTGTCGGTATAGGTCCCTGACCTATACCCATGGTTTTGGTCAAACCATGGCTATAGGTTTTTTCCACCATGTCAATACTATATACCCACGATTTTCAAACCGTGGGTATAGGTTTTATAAAATAGCGGGTGTCCGGATTCGATCTCGTGACCTATTCACCGCTAACGAACCACCTTACCACTACCCCAATGTCGACTTTAGGTATATGTATATAAATTTTGTTAAATATAGTTATTTAAACCGTGGGTATATAGGGAAGAACCGTGGGTATAGCACTCTCGCCAAAAAAAACATTGTTTCCCGTGAAAAAAAGATTCCCGCACAAACGCGGGAAACCTATACCCAGGGTTTTTTCAAAACTGTGGGTATAGGTTTTTAAACAAAGGTTATCCCCACGGTTTTGGGAAAACCGTGTGGATAGATCTCACCTATACCCACAGTTTATGGACAAACCGTGGGTATATGAATGTTTTTGAGACCCCATACCCACGGTTTGCCCAAACCGTGGGTATCGGGTACCCTATACCCACGGTTTTCTTAAACCGTGGGTATCAGTTCTGGAAAACTGCATATCCCCATGGTTTTTTCCAAAACCGTGGGTATAGGTCCATTTTCCAGTAGTGATTGTAAAAATGAAAACATCATCCCTAATGATTCAATTCACCGCCTTCATGGATGGAGAGTTTTCATTTTCAATTACTGCCTTCATGGAAGGTAATAAATCTATTATAATAGAAAAAAATTTCAAATTTATATTATAACTTTAACTAGTTCTATAACTAATATATATTAATAATATTAAATTAGAAGACAAAACTAGTACATGATGGTTGAAAAACCCTCCAAATAAACTAAACATCTATCATTAACATGTCATGTAATGAATCAATCAGATATATAAATAAAAAATAATATATGTGATATTTAAAATTTATCTACGTATATTAATACCATTTCTTTTTAATTGTGTATTTTTCTTGCATTTGACTTGAACTCCAATAATTATACTCAATAGTACCACCAATAAAACCATGAAATGAAGGCTCATAGAACAACGAAATTAATCATTATAACTCCTAAAAATGTACATAAACATAATTAATAATATTATAATAAATAACATATATATTTAATAGTCTCTTAATAAAATAATAATGAATCTAATATATTATCTAGGACATTATGTGAAACTGAAGAACACATTTAAACATAAGGTACGAGATCACTCCGAACCTCCAAATTACGTATTAGTCACGAATTCTCTCTCTATAGACTAATATATTGTCTCACTATTTTTATATAATTATGATATATTATATTTATTAGTTATAAAATTATGTATCTATATCAATTCATCATTTAATAATGGGGAAATATATATTTTATGTTATTCCCCTTTCAATTCCTCTGGATAACCAAGCCCGATTAAAGGGAACATCCCAATTTCTTACCCATTTGAAAGTAAACTCCATAATCTGTTTTAAGAAACCATTATTTTTCTAAAATCAATAATTTTATCATCGAAAACGATATTTTTCCATTTATAGTTTAATAAAAAAAGTTATTCTTTTTTCGATTTTAATGACTATTTAATATTTTCCTAAAAACTAAACTAAAGTGTCACATTTCTAGAGTAACTTAATCAATAATTTTATATGTTTTAACAAAAGTTAGACATAATGTTTCATGATATGTACATATTTTCCCTTTATTAATGTCCATGTATGATATAAATCCTTTCTTTCTTATACACTATTATGATACACCCAATTTTTTTGCCATAAAAAATGATTACAATAGCATGTTATTCCCATGGGTAACCATTACATTTATTATATTTGATTATTTATGTAGAACACGTATTCATGATCGTGTTTTGATGGGTTCAACCATATAGGACTCAAATTCAACGTGTAATGTTTAATACCATTAGCCATTATGTATGGGATTAAGAAGAAAACCTAATCCATTATGGGACATTTTCCACCATTGATATAGTCTTAGAAGATATATTTGACTCATGTTTATGTCATATTATATGTTTCTTCCATATTATTATGTTTCCATGATCACATAATTCCTTTTTCTATATATTATTATTTAATATGTCTATTAATGTTCCATGGCCTTTTTCTGTCATCATGATAATCCTTCTAACCCATGTGTTATACTCTATTCCCTTATTTGATCCATTACTAGGATTTGTAGCTCTTCCCATTTTGTCTTTGTATTTTCCAATATATCGTATAAATATTTAGGATCCTAAAGAAATTTAGGACGTCATTATAGAAGATTAATATTAATTTTTTAATTCTATTTCCATGTTTTCAATTTTATATACCGGTCCTCCCAAGATAGTAGACATTACGATCCTTGGATTGTATTTAATGATAAATAATGATTAAAATCATGTAATGATTTTTATAAAAGGATAAAAATTCTATAATTGGTATTAAAGGGAGGTATAGTTATTTTTGAGGATATGGACTATAAAAATGTATTAATAACACTATGTATGATTCTTTCACCATGGATAACATAGATTGAAACATACAAAATCATATGTTAAGAAATGATTTTCATATATAATTTTAACCTTCTATGTTCGAAGTTGCATTTTAATATTATCATTATTTAAGTGTTAAACCACACTAATTTTATTTTATTTATTTATATAATTTAATGGATGAAAATAAGAGAACCCCTACAATAAATCATTGTGATTGCAAATGTGATGATTTCCCTAACATGATGAAAAATATAATGGGAACATGCACCAAGAAATTCCTGATAGTACTGGCACAACATGATCATGTTATGAATAATAACATGAATCATTTCTAACTCCCTACTACTCCTAACAAAGAGAATGTTCTGGTTGAATCCATTATAGGACAAAGGCCTCCTATCTATAGTGGATCTTTAGATCCCCTAATTATAGATTAATAATTAACTGCATTGAAAAGTTATTCTCCATACTATAATTCATAGAAGAATTTACTGTCATAATGAACACTTAACATTTTGATGGGGTAGCGGATCAGTGGTGAACACTGATCGAAAAAAATATATGGAGGAACATGATTTCATTGATTGTGAAGGATTTAAAGAAATATTTATCAGTAATGATTTCCCCCAAAATCTCCTTCTTAATATTTAAAGGGAGTTCTTCAAACCAAAGTAAAATGAACTTGAGTTTACCATGAAATATGATTAAAACATCACAATACAAGCATGTTATTACTATTGCTTTTTTATGAATAATAAAATCAAGGTGGGTCAACAATTTATTGGAATAAAGCCGATTCTATGAAAATTATTGGAAATTTTAGACATTGAAAACTATGATTTGATTGCCTAATTTTCCCTAAATGATGAGATGTATATTGGTTACTCCATGTGGTCTCATGGGATTAGAGACAAAATGAAGAAATATGATATTAACATATGAGTATTGACAGAAAGATCCCATGAAAGAGTGAAAATCCAACATCCAATACGACAAAAGTGTTGTAAGAAGCATCTTGGGAAGTGTGTAATGTGAACTAATAGATGCATAAAATGTCGAAAAGTGGGGACTGGGCTATTTTCTTCATATGTATTTCAAAAATCCCAAAAATGTGGACAAATAAAGAAATATTAAGATCAACACTTAACTTATAGTGTAATGTTTCAACTATAAGTAACATGATAATTATGTGATCCAATTCCCCAATATAAGGGTTCTAAGAGGAAATAAACAACAGTGACATCCAAGGCAGCAAGGTTGGGTAGATTATATCATTACTACTGAGGTGGTTCCCAAATATGAAATTTTAAAATTTAGGCATATTTTCATTCAATAACATAGACTTTACTATTTTATTATGGATATAGAAATGTTTTAATATCTTTCTAGTTCAGTAGAACTATTAAGGTACCACCTAGAAATATGAAGGTTAAGTTATACATAAGAATATCAAATGAGGAAATTATTGAATCCAAATTATATAACTATTCCATAGTTAATGTTTGTGGAATTAACCTCCCATAAAATCTTGTTTTACATCCTTTAGTGGAGTTTAATGCTATATTGGGCATGGATTGGATATATTTATATAATACTGACATCAACATTCAAGAAAGAAAGATTATAATTCACATTATGGGTAATCCTCCAATTATGTAGAACTGTGAGGTGGAAGATAAACCTACTTCATAATTATAATTTTAGTTGTGGATATTATTTACCTATGAGAAATCATGTCTAGATGAAATTATTTAGACAATGTTGAGGATCATTCTCAAATAAATGCCCATTTTTAGGGACAACACCAAAGTGTTCCCAAAATAATTTCCTAGCCTTCCTCCAGATGGAGAGCATGAGTTTTCAATTGATCTTATAAATATATTTCTTATTATATCAAAGAATCCTTATAGATTGATTCCATTGAGTTGGAGGAATTGATGAAGTATTTACGATAGAATCCAGACACGGGTTTCATACAAACAAGTGCATCATCACTCGATGAACCAATTCTCTTCATCCAGAATAAGCATGAATCAATAAACATCAGTATTGAATATCATGTAATAAATAGAATAATGATAAAGTAAAAGTTTCCACTTCCACGGATATATGAATTATTTGATCAACCATGGGGATCCACATATTTCTCTATGGTGGACTATCGATTAAGATATCACCAATTAAAGGTGAAGATAGAAGATATTCCCAAGACTTCCTTTATAACATGTTATGAACACTATGGGTTCATAGTGATTCCATTTTGACTCATTAATGATCCAAAACTATTCATGGAATTAATGAACGGGGTATTTAGATATTACAAAAACATATTTGTGGAAGTCTTTCTAGATGATATTCTGATATACTCTAGATCAAGGGGAACATAAAACGAATTTTAATATTATTATAATGAAAATCCAAATAGTGAAACTGTGTGAAAATTATAGTAAATGTGAGTTTTTGATTGAATAAGTATCAATATTAGGGAATTTTATCTGAAGAAAAGGGATATATTTGGACCCTTCTAAAATAAAGGCTATCGAGGAGTAGCCCAAACGAATAACTATAATGTAGATTCTAGTTTACATAGTCTAGCTGGGAATTACCAATGATTTGTGAATAAAATTTCACAATTCTAAAACCCACTAACTATACTGAATCATAATAGATTAATGTTTATGTAGACTAGTGAAAGTTAAGATTACTTTAAAGAGTTCAAAAAGAGGCTTATTACTAAGTCGAAACATACACTTCTGATAAGTGGGGAACTCTTTGTGGTATGAAATGATGATTAAAAGAAGGACATAAGAATTATACTAATGAAATATAATAATGTTTCATACTAGTAATCAAGGTAGATGAAAATTCATGAGAGAATCTATCCCACACAGGATCTAGCGTTAGAGGATGTGATCATTGCATTGAAATTTTGGTGTCATAATCTCTATGGGGAGAAGTGTGAGATATTTACTGATCATAAGATACTCAAATATATATTCACACAAAATTATAAAAATATGTTACATTTAAGGTGGTTAAATCATATAAATGTTTTTATTGATCAATAAACTACCATCATATTAATGAAAATAAACTTGTAGATTCTCTATGTAGAAAGGATCCTACAATATTATCAATGATGATAATTAAAATGGATCTAATCTTCTTAGCCTAGAAATAGATTGGCATGGGAATACTAAATGAATTAATATCATCAATCCTTTTCCAAATTATTTCTTAACCATACCTTTTAGTGAAGATAACAGATGCTCAAATAGATGATGTGTATATTCAGAAGAAGTTGGATGCATTAAATAATAATAAATCACAAGAGTTGAATATTTGTGAGGAAGGAGGCATAATATTTTTTTCATGACTTTTTGTACCATCCAATACAAAGATAAATAATGATCTTTTGAATGATAACATAACTCAACCTTATCTATTCACCTAGGGAGCAGAAAGATGTATCTAGATCTCTTGGCGCTCTATTGGTGATACAATATGAAAAAAGAGATCACTTATTATACATATATGATGTATTAAGACAATAATATAATGGGTAGAAGAAACCATTACCCACACTAACATGTAAACGGAAACATTTCACCATGTACTATGTCACTGGAATTCCAAATACATAAAATATGAATAATGCTAAATCAGTTGTTTTGGATTGTATAACAAATACAACTCACTTTATCTCAAATTGAGAGGACTTCTCATTCAATAATAATTCATTGATATACATCAAATATGTTCTAAGAATGTATGGAGTACCATTATAAATTTTATCGGACCAAGTTCCAAGATTTACATCAATGTTCTGGAAAAGTGTCCAGCATTCTATAAACATAGAGATGAACATACGTATAAATTATAATCATCAAAATGTTAACCAATCTATGAAGACTATTTAGACACTAAAAGATATATTAAGAGAATTTGCTGTAGACTTTAAAGGAGGATGAGACCAAAATCTACTTCTGTTCAAGTTATCATACAACAATAGTTTCGACTCACGCATCCAAATGGACCCATATGATACCCTTTATGGGAAAATTAGAAAAAAAAACCAGCATGATGGGTTTATGTTATTGAATGTAGGATATTGGGACTTGAAATGGATGAAGAAATGGTAGGAAAAGTGAAAACCAGTCAATATCGAATCAATGTATCCCAAATTGGATGGAATAGTTATGAAGATAATCGTTGAAGGGATATAGAGTTTTAGGTTTGTGAAAATGTTTTCCCCTACATATCCCCATGGAATAAATCCATGAGATATGGGAAGAATATAAATTTATGTCCCTAGTAAATCACCCCATTTGAGATTATTGATTGCATCAGAGCCATGGTATATAAACTAGAACATATACATACTATTTCTCAAATACATGATATATTCCTCATATATCACTGGTAGAGGTACATATCATATCCCTCACTTGTTAATAATTTATAGGTGATAAATTTGGAAGATGATATCTCTTTTGAGGAGCATCTAGTGATGATATTGGACCATGGAGATAAGGTTATACCCCAAAAGACTAATCACATGGTCAAAGTACTATGGAGAAACCATACATATGAAGAGAAAACATGGGAATTAGATTAAGTGGTAAAGGAGAAGTACCCTCACCCATTTTTAATGTAGTTTGGAAAAACAATTTGATAATGAAATTTCATAAGGGGGAAGAATGTGATAACAAAGATTTTTATCAATGAAATTTCCCTTCATATAATTATGTCAGGTAGTATAAAGCACATAAAAATTAGTCAGAAATTAAATAACAAATAATTCCAAATATTATTGTGGGATAATAAATAGAAAGAACATTATGGTTTGGATTTTCTAGATCCAAAATAATGACCACACCCACTATATAAAATGTAGAAATAACACATAATGTTATTAGAAATTATTATTTTTAATGATTAAAGAACATATATAACATTATGATAACATTTAAGTGAATGGATAATTAATGAAATAAGAATTATTTCTATAAATTAAGGAATCTATACCATTGGAATAGTCACGTGATCATTGGAATAGTTATGTTACTGTTAAGAATAGTAATCAGACCCTTAGAATGGTAAAATCACATATGAAAGTAGAAAAAATATATGTGTATCTTATAAATTAAAAAAATTATAAATAAATATATATATCATGGAATAATTAAGTAATATTTTAAAGAGAATGATAAATTAACTGTTGGTATTTTTGTGAAAAATAAATGTTCATTTGCAATTTTATAATTAATATAATGATTTAAAATAAAATTTATTTCCATAACCTAGATTTAAAAATTAATATTTTCTTATTATAATTATAATATAATTTATGAGAGATTAATTAATTTTTCAATGTTTCATAAATCTGATGTAATATTAGAACCAATAATTTTGAATAAACGATAATATTAATTAAAAATTACATTTCTTATGTTTAGAAAATTATTTTCAAAAATGAAATTCCACTTCAGAAATCTCCATATTGAAAATTGGATAGGGTTTATATTTTGGATATTTGTAAAATAGTTGAATTTTTGGTGAATAGTGAAAAATATAAATTTCTGTTATTTAACATTATATTTAAATAAATGAATTTTTGAGTCATTTTTGAGTCATGGATAATTTAAGTTCCATGTATACAGAAATAAAATTATCTATCACTACTAGAAAAACAGGTATTTGCGACGGGATCCCGTCGCAAATAGCCATTTGCGACGGGGTCCCGTCGCAAATAGCCCGTTGCTGAAAACGCCATCGCAACTACACTTATTTGCGACGGACCCGTCACTAAATCCTTTTTTTTTGCGACGGGCATTCTCCCCGTCGCAAATAGTATTCCGTATTTTTGTAAGAAACTTTTAAAACAGTTTTTGCGACGGGACCCGTCGCAAATACCTTTTGCGACGGGACCCGTCCCAAATCCCTTTTGCGACGGTGACGTCGCAAAAACTGTTTTTAAAAAGAATAAAAAAAATTAATAATACTAGTATTTGCGACGGGAGTAGTATCCTGTCGCAAATACTATTTAAAAAAAATAAAAAACTATTAATAATACTAGTATTTGCGACGAGTATAGTATCCCGTCGCAAATACTATAAAAAAATTAAAAAAAATAAATTATTAATAAATTATTATAATTAATATAATAATAGAATTATAATTTACAAATGAAAATAATAAATTATTTTAATTACTATAATAATAGTAGAATTATAATTCAAAAATAAAAAATAATAGAATATTAATAAATAATTTAATTAATACAATAATATTACAATTATAATTCATAAATAAAAAAATATTAATAATTTATTTTAATTAATATAAAAATAATAGAATTATTTTACATTCAAATATTAAAATAATTCAAGTATTACAAAAAAAATAATTAAATTATAATATTATAAAATTTTAATATATATATAAAATTTTAATATATATATAAAATTTGTTATTATAAAATATAAATAATATTATTATTCATATTAATATTGTTATTTAAAAATATAATATTATTAATATTTTATAATGAGACAGAAACTACGAATAGAAAAAAAAAATATTTTGATTTCACAAATTTTATAACTGAAATACAAACTCTAATCTGAAGGAGGGGGGGGAGGTGGGGGATCTGCAGATGGTGGTGGAGGAAACTCCACCCCTAAAGCATGAGTGAGTCGGCGCATGTACTCCATCTGCTCCTGATGCTGCTGCTGCCACCGACTCGTCTGCTCCTCGTACAGCTGCTGCTGGCGTCGACGCTCCTCCTCATGCTGCTGACGCATCTGCTCCTGCTCCTGTCGGAGACTCTCTATCTTTGCAGTCTGAGATTTCAACTGATCCTCATACTGTGTAGAAAAAGATGCACGAGCTCCTCTCGAGCTGGGCGCCGACATCGCAGCAGTGCCATAATAATCTCCGGGAGTCAGTCGAGAGCCGATACCAACTACCCGGCCCTTCTCAAAGGCATACTGGGTGGCCTGCATCCATGCCGCCTCATCAAAATGACGGGCAGTGGTCTGATCTGATGACTCGGCCTGACTCTCAGGCCGGGCCTGTGACGCTGCGGCCTCATATGACTCCTATAGTTGCAATTTAAAATTAAAATTGTGAATAAATTATATGCAGTTAATTTTTAAACTTGAAAACAAATAATACTGACCACGATGTGATGCTGACGATCACCTATGAGCTCCCCAGTAGCAGGATCACTATACATCCTCTGATATACGTTGTACTCTGTAATATCGGGGTGCTCGACAGCCTATAAGAATAAAAAATAAACTGTTAATATTTATAGTTATATAAAATATTTATAAATAATGTACGTACCAGATGCTGTCTATGAGTACTGAAAGAACGACTCCCAGCTCGATGAGTCACCTCTGGTCCCCCCCGATTCTGCCTCCCCAGCGATGATCTCCTCTGAAAGGCACCACTCAACCAGTGCGCACATAATCCATCCCATACATGGGATGAAATATACGCTGGTCGGTGTGCTCTACATGACTCCTCAAAATCTGACACTCCTGCTTTCTTCATCGCAGATTTTCTTAAATTGTGCAAAAACTGACGAAGGCGATCACGCATGGCCACCTCCCATGCCTCGTGGATGGCGTCACGCATGGTATCCTCGATCGGATACCATAAACCCTACAAAAAAAATCAAAATATCAAGTTAGAAATGAAATAATTTTCAAAATAAAAATTATTTATTTACGTACGTACCAACCAATGGCCGAACATGGCCTGCTGCACATCATGGGAATCTGCTCCCATGTGGTCCATGGCTGAGAGAAATAGTTGCGCAAAATAGCGCTGCCCTGTCCGACTGCTATATGCGGAAAACTGAAAAAAATAATAAACATTTATTATGTGAATAGATTAATGAAATATTAGTCAAATCCACAGGTTATCACACAGGTTATCACACCTCCGGGTGCGCGGATCAAACCCAAGACGTGGACGTCGCTCGGGGATGGGGTCAGGAATCATCAATCGTGCAAGACCGCGCACCCTCCGCGTACTCCCTGAAGCGCCTGCAAGCTGAGGGTCATCTGCTAGCAACTCATCCGCATCGAAAGGCAGGTCAGCATCCGCCAACTCACGAAATGTGGCCTCGTCCATCTGAAACAGAAAATGATAATGTTAGCAAATAATTTATAATTACTATTATATATACATATATACATATTATGATTGTATTTAAATACCATGGAATTCTATAAGTGTTCATCTTCATCATCATCTTCATATATGTCAATGTCATCTTCATATTTCTCCTCAACATCATCGATATCCATTCGAGTTGCTGTTGCTTCATCTCTTACCATTTCAAATTCATGTGTGACATCATTAACGTCATCGTCATCACCGACTCTTAAATGTGGGGTGTCGTCATTGATACTCATGTCTCTTTGTAAAAAAGATTGATTCTGAGTACTCTCTTGAAAAACTTCAATTCTTTGCACATCAGTGAAAGCACATTCACTTTGACTAAACTGATTGTCTCGAATTTTGATTTTTATTACACTCCATCAATCAGTCAAGTCTCTTGATGTTGCACAGTACTTTGCATAATAAACTTGATATGCTTGTTGAGCCAATAAGAATGGTTCATTTACTGCGAGAACACTTTTACATTAAATATCGATGATTCCATGAGTCGGATGAACACGCACGGCTCTCTCTATATCCAACCACCGACATTTGAACATGGTTATGTAATGTTGTCCAAGATAACAGAGTTCAATGATTTCATCAAGTATGCCATAAAAGTCAACTTCATTTTCTCGATGACGAGATCCTCTCAAGCTAACTCCACTGTTCATTGTTTTTTTGATTCCCCATATGCATGTGTGTGGAATCGAAATCCATTCACCACATATGCATTATAAGTTTTAACAAGTTTGGAAGGTGGGTTACTCAATACACACAGCCGTTTGTCAATTTTATCAGCATGTCGAGACACCTGAAAATTTGTGAAATAATTATCAATATAGTAAACTATACATTGAATGAGTTGCTAAAAGATAAAGAATTTATGTTACTAGTTTTTGAAACCACTGAGAGAAATTTTTCAGTCGACGTTCTTCGAGAGCAGCTGCTGTAATTTGTGAAATTTGTTTCTTTATATGATTATCATACAACCTATAAAAACCAAAGTTATTTACTGTAACATAAATGATAGAATAAGTGATATAAACACGTACAGTACAACTGATGTCATCTCTTCACAGTTGAGCAGAACATACGTATGAGCTGTATGATGTTCATCATCTGAAAGCCAGCATTCAGAAACTCCACCAAAACCAAGCTATGACTGGTTGAAAATAGATAATTGATTGTCAATTTCATCAATATTTCTCTCATTCCGTCCCATTCGGTTGTGTTTTGAAGGATACTCAGATTCAAAATAATGGGAGCAGAAAAAAGATATTTCCTCTTGCAAATAAGCTTCTGCAATAGATCCTTCAACAGATGCTTTGTTGCGTACATTTCTTTTCAATTTTTGCATGCATCTTTCAAACGGGTACATCCATCGAAACTGTACCAGACCTCCACATTTGGCTTCATATGGCAAATGTAACATCAAATGTTTCATTGAGTCGAAGAAAGACGGCGGAAATATTTTTTCCAGTTTACATATAATTACAACAACATCTTTTTCAAGTTTGCCTAGAGCATCATAATCTGCCGTAGCCGCACAAATTTCCCGAAAAAAATGAGACATGTCTGTTATGGAATCCCAAATCACAGAATTCAACAGACCTCTTAATCCAATGGGTAGAAGTCTCTCCATTATAACATGACAATCATTACCTTTTAATCCAGTAATATGACCATTCTTTACACATCTACCCAAATTGGAAGCACAACCATCTGGAAGTCTCAAATCAGCAATCCACTGACAAAATAATAAACGGTTTTCTTTAGACAGTGTATAAGCTGCTTTTGGTTTCAGTAACCTTTCTGTTCTGACATTCTCAAAAAGTTCCAATTCTGGACGCCTGCAAATTTGGGCAAGATCTAAACGTGCATTTACATTGTCTTTGCTCTTTCCTGGCGTATCCAAAACTGTATGAAACAAATTATCAAAATAGTTCTTTTCAATATGCATGACATCTAACATGTGTCGGACCAACAAATCAGACCAATATGGAAAATCCCAAAATATGCTACGTTAAATCCAATTGTGTTCTTTCCCAAAACCAGAAATTTTCTGTTGGTTTATTGTGGGACCAAAAGTGATGGGAGGTAATGAAAATACAACTGATTTTAACTCCGAACCTGATAGCATTTTTGGAGGTCCATCCCTTTCAGCTGTTCCTTTTCTGAAATGAGATCTGTTTCTGCAAAAAGGATGATCAGCTGGAAGAAATCTGCGATGACAGTCAAAATAACAAGGTTTCTTTCCATGAATGAGCATAAATGCTTTTTTCTCTCCCATACAATAAGGACATGATTTCTGACCATGTGTACTCCAGCCAGATAACATCCCATAAGCCGGGAAGTCACTTATTGTCCAGAACCATTTGGATTTCTACGTTGATTTATCCATATGCGGTCATCTAATAATGACTGTTGACGACCTCGTTGTTCCATATTTTTCTATAAAATATAAAAGCATTACTGGTTTTGAATAATTTGTTAGAAAAAACACAAGCAAGGATTGAATATATTGAGAATAAAGCAAAACCTGTTACAAATATTGATAATTTTAATATTATATTGATTTTTTATTTTTATTAATAATACTAATATAATTTTTTTCATAAATATTAATTATATAATAATAACATCATTACATTTTTAGTATATTTTATTATTAATATTAAAATAATATAATTTTCTATATTATATACAATTCTTCTTTCATCTGTGTGTTTCACATTCTGTCTCCACATGTAATATTGGCATGCACTTTCACCTCTCCATTGGCGAGTATGTTGATAATTTTGATAAAGAATGCCAATATTACATGTGGAGACAGAAAAAACACAGAAGAAAAGAGAATTGTATATAATATAGAAAATTATATTATTTTAATATTAATAATAAAATATAAAAATAATGTAATAAGGTAATTATTCCAAATTATTGGTAATTATTTCAAATTATTGGTAATTATTCCAAATTATTGGTAATTATTCCAAATTATTGGTAATTATTCCAAATTATTGGTAGTTATTCATATTTTTTGGTAATTATTCCTAATTATTGGTAAATATTGGTAAATATTGGTAAATATTGGTAATTATTGGAAAATATTGGTAATTATTGGTAATTATTGGTAATTATTGGAAAATATTGAAAAATATTGGTCATTATTGGTAATTATTGGTGATTATTGGTAATTATTGGTGATTATTGGTAATTAATACTAATTATTGGTAATTAATACTAATTATTGGTAATTAATAATCATTATTACTAATTATTGATAATTATTACTAATTATTCCTAATTAATACTAATTATTCCTAATTATTACTAATTATTAGTAATTATTGTTAATTATTACTAATTATTGTTAATTATTCCTAATTATTACTAATTATTACTAATTATTACTAATTATTTCTAATTATTACTAATTATTCCTAATTATTACTAATTATTACTAATTATTACTAATTATTGCTAATTATTGCTAATTATTACTCATTATTGATAATTATTAGTAATTATTGATAATTATTAGTAATTATTGATAATTATTGGTAATTATTACTAATTATTGGTAATTATTACTAATTATTCGTAATTATTACTAATTATTGGTAATTATTGGCAATTATTGTTAATTATTGGCAATTATTGTTAATTATTACTAAATATTGGTAATTATTGGTAATTATTAATAATTATTGTTAATTATTGGTAATTAATACTAATTATTGGTAATTAATACTAATTATTGGTAATTAATACTAATTATTGGTAATTAATACTAATTATTGGTAATTAATACTAATTATTGGTAATTAATACTAATTATTGGTAATTAATACTAATTATTACTAATTATTGGTAATTAATACTAATTATTCCTAATTAATACTAATTGTTACTAATTATTACTAATTATTGTTAATTATTGTTAATTATTACTAATTGTTGGTAATTATTACTAATTATTGGTAATTATTACTAATTATTCGCAATTATTACTAATTATTGGTAATTATTGGCAATTATTGGTAATTGTTGGCAATTATTGTTAATTATTACTAAATATTGGTAATTATTAGTAATTATTGTTAATTATTACTAATTATTGTTAATTATTGGTAATTATTACTAATTATTGTTAATTATTGGTAATTATTACTAATTATTGTTAATTATTCCTAATTATTATTAATTATTGGTAATTAATACTAATTATTGGTAATTAATACTAATTATTTGTAATTAATACTAATTATAGGTAATTATTACTAATTATTGAGAAGTTTTCCTAATTTTTCCTAATTTTTCCTAATTTTTTTAATTTTTCCTAATTTTTCCTAATTTTTCCTAATTTTAGGTAATTATTGCAAATTATTGGTAATTATTGGTAATTATTGGTAATTATTGGTAATTATTGGTAATTATTGGTAATTATTGGTAATTATTGGTAATTATAAATAATTATAAATAATTATAAATAATTATAAATAATTATAAATAATTATAAATAATTATAAATAATTATTACTAATTATTACTAATTATTACTAATTATTACTAATTATTCCTAATTATTCCTGATTATTACTAATTATTCCTAATTATTACTAATTATTCCTAATTATTACTAATTATTCCTAATTATTTCTAATTATTCCTAATTATTCCTAATTATTCCTAATTATTCCTAATTATTTGTAATTATTACTAATTATTACAAAATATTCTTAATTATTAATAATTGTTGATAATTGTTCCTAATTATTACTAATTATTCTTAATTATTACTAATTATTATTAATTATTGATAATTCTTGATAATTGTTCCTAATTATTCCTAATTATTCCTAATTTTTGATAATTGTTCCTAATTATTCCTAATTATTCCTAATTATTACTAATTCTTTATAATTGTTCGTAATTATTCTTAATTATTACTAATTCTTGGTAATTGTTGATAATTGTTCCTAATTATTCCTAATTATTCCTAATTATTCCTAATTATTCCTAATTATTCCTAATTATTCCTAATAATTCCTAAGTATTCCTAAGTATTACTAATTATTACTAATTATTACTAATTATTACTAATTATTCCTAATTATTCCTAATTATTCCTAATTATTACTAATTATTACTAATTATTGGTAATTATTGGTAATTATTACTAATTATCGTTAATTATGGGTAATTATTCCAAATTATTGGTAATTATTGGTAATTATTGGTAATTATTACTACTTATTGGTAATTATTACTAATTATTAGTAATTATTACTAATTATTAGTAATTATTACTAATTATTGATAATTATTACTAATTATTACTAATTATTGGTAATTATTACTAATTATTGGTAATTATTACTAATTATTATTAATTATTACTAATTATTGGTAATTATTACTAATTATTACTAATTATTCTTAATTATTGATAATTATTGATAATTGTTCCTAATTATTAGTAATTAAATGAATAATTATCAATAATTAGAAATAATTACCAATAATTACAAATAATAACATTATTAATATATTTTATTATTAATATTAAAATAATATAATTTTCTAATTTATATACAATTCTTCTTTCATCTGTGCGTTTTCTATCTCCACATACAAATAATACATGTGAAGACAACAAACACACAGATGAAAAAAGAATTGTATATATATAAAAAATTATATTATTTTAATATTAATAATAAAATAAACTAATAATGTAATACTGTTCTTATTCCTAATTATTGGTATTTATTACTAATTATTAATATTTATTCTTAATTATTAAAAATTATTACTAATTATTCCTAATTACCATTAACTATAAACAATACTAATAATTTAAATTTATTAAGTAATAAAACAATGTAAACTTAATTAAATTACAACTAATTAATAATAATTGAAACTAATAAAAAATAAAAAATAAATAAAAAATTAAAATTAACATAAATACCTTGAAAATTGATCTGTTCTGATCGTTCTTCAAAACATTAATATCAGCTCCGGAGAAAAAAATTAAACTGGAGAAAAACTCAACTCTAGAAATATAATTTTGAGGGAAGGAGAAGATAAGGAATGAGAATGAAATGAAAAAAACGGATGGGGGTATTTATAGGTTAGATTATTTGCGACTGGCCCATTTGCGACGGGATACCCGTCGCAAATAATAGTATTTGCGACGTGTCCCGTCGCAAATACCTTAGCCAACATTTATTACGGTCAACCGGTAAATAGTTATTTGCGACGGGTCCCGTCGCAAATAACCCCTGCCGACATAGTATTTGCGACGGGGGAATATTCTCGTCGCAAATACCTTTTACCGCCGCCGGTTATTTGCGACGGGAATATTCCCCCGTCGCAAATAAGTTTCCCGCGATTTGGCGCGCATCGCGGGAAAACTATTTGCGACGGAGAAAGCAATCCCGTCGCAAAAGCCTAATTATTTGCGACAGGTAAATACCCCCGTCGCAAATACCCATTTTTCCCGTAGTGTATTTATTATATTTGTTTATGTTAATCAACATTATTGATAGTCTTGATCCAAAATAATAGATAAATGAATAAAATAATAAAAAAATCCACATTTTCCCCAATAAATACCATGCCTCACCATTCCTTGTCATCATACTTCCTATGATTTGTAGATTGTACAATTTATTCCCAATTCCTCTCACATGCCTATTCCTCATTTCATGTCCTTTCTAGTGTCACCAAAATACCACTCCAATGTTTGTTAATGATTTTGTCGAGGTGATGATATTCAAGAGGGAAAATACTCCTTCATTCTCTTTTAAATTATATTTTTTTCTAATTTATCCTCACTCCATATAAAAAGTGACATGATAAAACCAATATCATATATATATATATACATTAATTTTATTATGTTAATGGAATATCCACCATCAAATATCATCTCTTTTTATTTTATTCTAAAAATGAAAACACCAATCATGATGTGTCAATTCAACACTATAGTGAACAAAAAGTAGTTTTTATACATTACTGCCTTTAAGGATGGCCCAAAAACGATTATAATGGTTAAAAAAGATTCTAAAATTTATATTATAACTTTTTCCATATTTTGGAACTAATATATATGCATAATACTAAATTATTAAACAGAACTAGTTCATGATGGTCGGAAATATTAAAAATAAACTAAATGTAACGCCCTGACCCTCGTAACCTAGAGTCGGTGCATTATTACATAACATTGGAATTATCAAAAGATATCAAGTCTTGAAAGACAGATTAATTTTGTAGCCTTGGATGTACCATATAAAAAAATTATTTTTACATTACATCGTGAAATAAAAAAACATTATGTCCTATTTGAACACACTCATATCTGTTGGTCTATCCCGGTAGGTAAATTATAATATAGTTCTTTACATCAAATGAAAAAGAAAACACAATAAAGGGGTGATTTTAGATTCTCAGTAAGATAACAACATAGAAAAAACTGTCATAAATAAGCGTAAACATTTAAGGTAATGTATATAACTAAAACACAATCATTTTAAACATAATAATCAGTATAATGTGGAAAATGTATATCAAATTGATCTATTTACATATTCACTTGTATATTATACTATTCAAATAATCACATGTAATATCAATAGCTAATTTCATAATGATGGAATGCATAAAGTCGAACATGATAACCACATAGTCCAGGCCTTATACCAAGACTAAAAATAATATTATTTCAAGGAATTTATCCAATATACTAGTTTGTCTCATGAGACCTTCCATTGTATTAAGGTGCTATAGAGGGCTCCACCCATCACTTACTAAGTCAATTTCATTCCTCATATAAAATGTTAGAAACAAAACACAAACATTCGTATAAAAACTTGCATATGAAATGTTAATCCATTAACCATAAACCATGAATGGTATAACAATAACACATCCATAGTCAAACATATCACAAAAACATAAATACAATATGAATGATTTCAACATAAAAAAACAATTTAAAACAAGTGTAAAATCAATCAAGGTATGTTGACACAGATGAAATCAAAACTATTTTATGGAAATATCTCGTTCTATTATAAAATTATTTAAGAATAATGCAATTATAAAATAAAACATTTATCTCAAATATATACTCATAATTTTGTAAGTAATGCTTCAAAGGTGTTATAATGGGGAAAAATATCCATAGTTCCCATATAAGTTAAAAACGTTCTTATCTTAATTTGTCGAAAAGGCCATGAAGTACTTCGTTTGGAAAATGACGAAAACAATCTTTTAAATTTTTTTTATAAAAATTCAAAAAGGGTATAAATTGTAACACCCCGAGATTTTATGAAAAATATTATTTTAATTTCATTAATGTCTTGTGTTGTATTATACACCAAGATTACCCTGCGCTATATGCAACACCGTATTAGCTTGCATTATACGCAACACTATTCTTGGACCGTGTTACATACAATTTTGATAATAGTTATTCTATGAAACATTGAGTATATATATATATATATATATATTAAATGTATAAATTAAATATGGTTGGATTCTGTTATACGAAACAACGAAGGATTCTTTCACAACACGCAACCCTGACTTGGCTTGCCTTACATGCAATCACGACCTTCCTCGAAAGCGTGTGTTGTACGCAATACCGGGTTTTAATAAACAATGTTATATTATTATAATATTGTCATGAACTAGCCGTTATGAATAGTATTAACTAAATTTTGAATTTTATAACATTATTATTCATCTTACACATTTCTAGAACATGGTATAAGAACAAAATAAATTTTTCGGGTAAAATAAGTATTTTTCAAAAAATACAGTTTTGCCGCCTTTGGATGGCGCATCCACTTTAAATCTGATTTTTGACATGTTTATAAGTTCAATTTGACAAAATAAAATTCTTCTTTGGAATCAAGAAATAAAAATTTACTTTGGATAAAATTTTCATATTATTCTGGTAACTTTCCCATTTTAATGAATAGTAAAAACACGCTATATTTTAATTAAAAACAACTTTTTTCATCGTATTATCTTATGTGGTTAAATTATAATATTGAATGGTTTTAAAGTATAAATAGAATATATTTTTACCATTTAATATAATTTATGTCATTAGCATTGATTTTATCTTGAATTCGTAGGTTAAATCAATTCAATCTTTTGCAATGTTTTAAACAAAAACCCGTTTTTATTCGACAACGGGATTAATTATAATTTAATTTCTGCAACTTCTGTGTATGGAATTTTAAAATGGATTCCATATTTGGAATCATTGGGTCCAAATTATGTTAATAGGCTACTTTTTATTTTTGGCAATTATGAATAGTAACTGCGGTAAATTTTATTTACCATAGTGAAAGGTAAATCGGGTAATTAAGGGTAAATATAATATTTTAAAATTACCCTAAAAATTTTCAAAATCCTATTGGATGACTAAAAGTCGACCCATATCACCTAAGGGTCGGATTAGATTCATTTAATTAAATTTTGTCAATGAAAATAATTTAATTATTATTAAAACCAAAGAATGTGACAACATGTCACTTTCTTAATTCTTATAAGTATAATAATTTTAATCTAGTGATAAACTTCATGAAACTTCGAACATTAATAGTCTCCAGAAAGCTAATACAATTATCTACATCATAGGAATTTATTTATAATTTTTAGGGATTAAATAAGTATCATTTATTATGACACATAGATGATGCAGTAATTGTCTTATTAATGAAATATTGAAATAATTGATGTTATAAATGCCCAAATAAATGTAATTTGAGACTTTTTATGACTTACACTCATTTTATAGGTTAATATCACATGTTATTGTTAATTTAAATAACTTGGTTCGAACTTATCATTCTGTTATGACTTTCAAAAAAATCATATATCAAATAGTGTCAAAATTGACACAAAATAGTTTTTAAATCAAATATTATATTATGAATTGTTATTTTATTCCTAAAAATCTAAGATTCGGCCAAATGACGTAGATAAGGATATATGTATTAATAATATACAATTTGGGGTTCGTTTGGAATTTTATAGTAAGTTTATTAACCATATAGTGAAAGAAAACAAAAATACACGGTAAAAGTAAAATTATTTAACATAGGGTTAAATCTAATTGATAACGTTAAAATAATAACATAAACTTGTCTAAATCTTATTGGTTGATAGGATTTCGACCCATCCCCACTTTAGCTTCGAAATAAGACCCTTTGGAACCATTATAAACCGATTTTGACTTTAATATAAAAAAATATTTTGAGATATTCCTAAGGTGCCCCTCTCCTCCCTTATAAAAGGGCACCTCCTCCCCCTTCTCCTCACACCAATTTGAGCACTCAAGCTCGGCCAAACTCTGCCAAAATCCCTTCTCCACTTCCCTATAATAATCCTAGAGGTTCTGGGCTTCCTCAGAGACCAATTTTAGTGCCCTAAGAGGAGGTCTCAAAGAGGCGCTTCAAAGAAGAGGAGGTTCGGACACTTACAAAGCAAGTCGGACCTAAGGTAAGGGAAAATATCACAATCTCATTTTTATCCGAGATTGTTTTTACTTTGGCATTTACTGGGGTGTATTTTATCATCCACATCCATGTTCCATCAATATGTAATATTGTTTCCATCCACTTACAATAGTTTAAATCCAATTTTACCCTTCGGTGAGTTTTTAGTAAAGAATATGAAAGGAATCTTTTGTCGTTTTTCGTACGAGGTACTTTTTGACTTTTCCGAAAAAAGTACGAAGAATGTTTTTTTTATCTTATACGGAATGAATGTATTTTTAAAACATTATTTCCAAGAAGATACCTTTACAAGTTTTCAAGTTTATTTTTAATCAACTTATTTTATTTTAAAGTCGTATGACATGTTATGAAAGGAAAAATGTTTTTGAAGTAGAAAGGATATTTTCCTCAAGAATGGAGTTCAAGTATTTTATCAAAATTATTTTCCATCTAAGATAATAAAAGGGTTATGTTTTTATCCCTATTATTACATGGATTTGATTATGGTGTGATGGAAACATTTTTATGAATTCCTTTATCTTATATTAATTGTTTTATGATGTCATGTTGTTTAAGAATCCCATTTTTATTACATGGGTTACGCTATGATGTATGGTTTATGATTATGTGTCACACATAAGAAATGATTCATTATAAGATGGGTGGGACCTATATCTCCCTCCAATGCATTGGGTAATGATTTTATATCTCATGAGATAGACATGGCTGAAATGGTAGGTTATACCGGTTCAGTGAAACAGGACTGAAATGAGGGTTACTCGATTCAGAAAGGGACTTTGTCCACTAAGATAGTCATGGCAATGAGTCTTGACTAACAACAAAAGATTCTCTATTATTATGTGTTTATGTCACAAAGTTTCATGTTTTAAGTTATGATTATTGGGATTTCATTTCACTACTATGATTTATCCCATGTTATGAAATTATGCTCACTTTTGCAGGTTATGATTTCAAAAGTTATGTTATTATGAATATGATGTGATTGATTTTTCTTTTGTATACCCTTACTGAGCATTTGAGATCACCCTTTTATGTTTTCTTTTCCCCAGGATATAAAGAAAGGTTTTAGGTAAAAAAAGTGAAGATCTTTATGGGAGATATTGAAGATCTTTCACCACGATTAGAAGATTACGTTCCGAGTTTCCAAATACACTAAACTATTACGATCCTTGTGTGTGTGGGTTTTTGTTATGTAATAAGTATTCCACAAAAGTAATGTAAAGTCTATGTACGTCAGGCTTCGGGTCTCTACAGTTGGTATTAGAGGAAAGGTTTAGTCAACCTTTGGAAACTAGGATGCGAAAATGTTAGTGAGATCCCTAGAGATATTTCTAAGGAATGTCTAGGGATGCCCCCAAGGATAAGTATAGGTATAGGATATAGTCCTAGAACTATGGTAACGATATTAGATTAAACCAAAGATGTTAGATATTTAAGTTAATCCACCTTTATTATGATTTTTGCCTCTCACACTATTCTTTTTGGGTTTTAGAAAATGGTTGGAAACACGATGATTCACAATAATGGAGGATATGATGGACAATGGAATGATATTCTTCATGAGAATCCAAATGAAATGGTATTTGGATGTCCAAACATCATTATTATGCCGAATCAGTAATCTCATAATATGATCAATAAAGTAAAAATTGGTAAGTTTCCTGACTCGACTAATAAGAGAAAGATGGAGTTCCATGATGATCATAGAGGAAAGAAAGTTCAATTTACCCTATGTAAATCATGTGGGAAGAGGCATCAGGGAGAATGTTTCAAGGGAACTGGAAGATGCTTTGGGTGTGGAAAAGAAGGACACAAAGCAAGTAAGTGCAAAGGAAAAGGGTCGGTGAACACCATGGATGAGGATAATGGTATTGCTACGACATCAAAAATGGTTAAGTGTTTTAAATGTGGAATGTATGGGCATTATGCAAACAAATGCCCTAAGGGAAAGACTCATGAAGAGAATCAGGGGTAGTATTTATGTGGATGATGATGAAGAGACTACAAATGATATGTGAGATGAAAGAATTTTTGAAGCTCGGTCAATGGTTTAAGAATGTAGTGGAATGATTACATGTTTATCATGTGTAATTTTGTAGAAGTAATCTCATGCTACTATGGAATAAAGAGACATCTATGGATTGTTACACTGTTGTCTTTCCTTGAGTTTTGAAAGTGTATGATTAATGTTACCAGTATCCATGAATGGTAATTCAGATATTTTTGGAATGTAGATGATATGCGCATAATGAATGGATAAGGAGAAAATTAAATGTTTGATAGTATTCATGAGCTCATGACTGATACAAGGAGAAGGTTATTTCATGGTTTAAGTATATAGAATTTTTGGATTTTGGTATGTGGAAACTGTTAACTTTTAACTGCATTCATGCTTTCATTAAGGTTCAATGGGTATTCAAGAGAATACATGATTAAGGACTTTGAATGTTTGGAATGTGACCAAAAAAACATATCTTATGATATATGGGGATCGGCGATGGTGTTAAATCTCAGGTAATCGTTTTCACTATGTTATGAGAGTGGACTGCAGTGTAATGGATAAGCCTAAAGATTGGAATGGATTATGTTGGAAATAAGTTAGTATTGTTTAAGGATCAATGTTTTCTCGATATTATTGATGGGATGTTATAGTAATATAGTTTTAGAAAAAGGACAACCTGCAGGACGGGCAACAACCCATCGCGTCGGACAAGGTTGTAGGAATCGAACCCACAACTGAAGTGTGACTGGCCTTTATTGCCTACCACTGGCCTACAGGAAGTCCCTGTTTAGTAGAAACTAGTTTTATTATATTAAGCAGTATGATATATGAAGTATAAGTTCATTTCAGATGGACTTATGTATTTTTTGATAACTTTTCTAACCTTTTGAGACAGATGGAATGACCCATCATTCTATCACATGATCTGTTAACACATCACGAATGACAAATTCAACTTCATTTCTTTAAGAGATGAAGTAGAAATTGTCCAAAGAACGACAAATAGTGAGACTATACCAAAATCACGAAAGTATTTCTTCTAATTACAATTTCATCAACTTTAGGAAAATGATCTTGAAAACCAAAAATGTTGTCCTAGTGCTCTTATATCTGATTAATCAGATGGTACCTTAGATCGTCACAAATTTATGGATTTGTGATTGCTAGCTTTTCCATAGCCATGTTCTCTACCACTCTCCATCAGAACATGATGGTTAGATTTCTCTTCCATATCCATATTTTCTCCTATGTGGAAACCCAGTGATTAGTTTATTTGGGTAACCGTTACATTTCATACTTTTGTTTTTAAAGATAAGTTTTGGTATTCCTTTTTACGATGTGGGTTTCTATCAGAGAAACTTTCAAATAGTAAACCATTTATAACCCCGACGAATTTCAAGGGCAAAATTCATTTTAAGGGGGGTAGAATGTAACACCCAGAGATTTTATGAAAAATATTATTTTAATTTCATTAATGTCTTGTGTTGTATTCTACCCCAAGATTATCTTACGCTATACGCAACACCCTATTAGCTTGCAGTATACGCAACACTATTCTTGGATCGTGTTACATACAATTTTGATAATAGTTATTCTACGCAACATTGAGTATATATATATATATATTAAATTTATAAATGAAATATGGTTGGATTCTGTTATAAGAAACAACGAAGGATTCTTTCACAACACGCAACCCTGACTTGGCTTGCATTACACGCAATCACGACCTTCCTCGATAGCGTGTGTTGTACGCAATACCGGGTTTTAATAAACAATGTTATATTTTTATAATATTGTCATGAACTAGCCGTTTTGAATAGTATTAACTAAATTTTGAATTTTATAACATTATTATTCATCTTACACATTTCTAGAACATGGTATAAGAACAAAATAAATTTTTTGGGTAAAATAAGTATTTTTCAAAAAATGCAGTTTTGCCGCCTTTGGATGGCACATCCACTTTAAATCTGATTTTTGACATGTTTATAAGTTCAATTTGACAAAATAAAATTCTTCTTTGGAATCAATAACTAAAAATTTACTTTGGATAAAATTTTCATATTATTCTGGTCACTTTCACATTTTAATGAATAGTAAAAACACGCTATATTTTAATTAAAAAATACTTTTTTCATCGTAATATCTTATGTGGTTAAATTATAATATTGAATGGTTTTAAAGTATAAATAGAATATATTTTTACCATTTAATATAATGTATGTCATTAGCATTGATTTTACCTTGAATTCGTAGGTTAAATCAATTCAATCTTTTGCAATGTTTTAAACAAAAACCCGTTTTTATTCGACAACGGGATTAATTATAATTTAATTTCTGCAACTTCTGTGTATGGAATTTTAAAATGGATTCCATATTTGGAATCAGTGGGTCCAAATTATGTTAATAGGATACTTTTTATTTTTGGAAATTATGAATAGTAACTACGGTAAATTTTATATACCATAGTGAAAGGTAAATCGGGTAATTAAGGGTAAATATAATATTTTAAAATTACCCTAACAAATGTCAAAATCCTATTGGATGACTAAAAGTCGACCCATATCACCTAAGAGTCAGATTAGATTCATTTAATTAAATTTTTTCAATGAAAATAATTTAATTATTATTAAAACCAAAGAATGTGACAACATGTCACTTTCTTAATTCTTATAAGTATAATAATTTTAATCTAGTGATAAACTTCATGAAACTTCGAACATGAATAGTCTCCAGAAAGCTAATACAATTTTGACACATAGATGATGCAGTAATTGTCTTATTAATGAAATATTGACATAATTGATGTTATAAATGCCCAAATAAATGTAATTTGAGACTTTTTATGACTTAAACTAATTTTATAGGTTAATATCACATGTTATTGTTAATTTAAATAACTTGGTTCGAACTTATCATTCTGTTATGACTTTCAAAAAAATCATATATCAAAAAGTGTCAAAATTGACAAAAAATAGTTTTTAAATCAAATATTATATTATTAATTGTTATTTTATTCTTAAAAATCTAATATTCGTCCAAATGACTTAGATAAGGATATATGTATTAATTATATACAATCTGGGGTTCGTTTGGCATGTTATAGTAAGTTTATTAACCATATAGTGAAAGAAAACAAAAATACACGGTAAAAGTAAAATTATTTAACTTAGGGTTAAATCTAATTGATAAAGTTAAAATAATAACCTAAACTTGTCTAAATATTATTGGTTGATAGGATTTCGACCCATCCCCACTTTAGCTTCGAAATAAGACCCTTTGGAACCATTATAAACCGATTTTAACTTTAATATAAAATAATATTTTGAGATATTCCTAAGGTGCCCCTATCCTCCCTTATAAAAGGGCACCTCCTCCCCCTTCTCCTCACACCAATTTGAGCACTCAAGCTCGGCCAACCTCTGCCAAAATCCCTTCTACACTTCCTTAGAATAATCCTAGAGGTTCTGGGCTTCCTCAAATTCCAATTTTAGTGCCCTAAGAGGAGGTCTCAAAGAGGCTCTTCAAAGAAGAGGTAATTACCGTTACCAATTCTTTCATCTTTATTTCTTCTTCCACTTCTTCTTCATAGGTTGTTTCATTATGAAGTAATAACATCAGTATCACTCATATACTGATATGTTATTATAAGTATGAAATAACCCTATTTCACCATCTATCCATCCTACGGAAAAAAGGAAATCACCGCACGTGCGTACGTACGGAATACCGTCTTCACGCCGTGGTGTAATCTATTTTCCGCCACCACATTAATTGGATGGGTATAATGGTTTAATGAGTAACTATATATGATTATTATAAATTGATATTGATACTGAAATAGTATACATACACTTCAACACAATTCCACGACCATGGGAACGATATCATCGCTCGTGCGTACGTACGGACTACCGTCTCCACGACGCGATGAGATTCATTCTCAATGATTAACCATTCATGAATGATTATAAAGTATATATAATAAGTTCTAATGAAATATATGACATAATAATGATACTGGAATTATTTATATTTATATTTATGTCATCTACTTAATTCCATTCAATTCAATAAGGAAACGAAAACAGCGTTCATGCGTACGTACGGACTACCGTCTCCATGAACGGTGTATTTCTTTCCATTTACTGATTTATTATATATGTATATTCTGAATATATATATATAAATCATGTTTTATATTCTGTAATTATGTAATCATGATCTATGTAATCATATGAATAATTACAATTTAAAAACACGAACGACAAATGAGACGATTTTACCCAAAACGCTTCTTTAACATAAATTTACAAAAGAACGGGTAATATAAAGTCATAAGTGGAACATATATGATATAATAACAATGAATATGAATCTGTAACAAGTCAATAACATGATTTAAATCATTATACAGGAGGTTCGGACACTTACAAAGCAAGTCGGTCCTAAGGTAAGGGAAAATATCACAATCTCATTTTTATCCGAGATTGTTTTTACTTTGGCATTTACTGGGGTGTATTTTATCATACAAATCCATGTTTCATCAATATGTAATATTGTTTCCATCCAATTACAATATTTTAAATCCAATTTTGCCCTTCGGAGAGTTTTTAGTAAAGAATATGAATAGAATCTTTTGTCGTTTTTCGTACGAGGTACTTTTTGACTTTTCCGACAAAAGTACGAAGAATGTTTTTTTTAAATTATACGACATGAATGGATTTTTAAAACATTATTTCCAAGAAGATTACTTTACATGTTTTCTAGTTTATTTTTAATCAACTTATTTTATTTTAATGTCGTATGAAATGTTATGAAAGGAAAAATGTTTTTGAAGTAGAAAGGATATTTTCCTCAAGAATGGAGATCAAGTATTTTATCAAAATTATTTTCCATCTAAGATAATAAAAGGGATCTGTTTTTATCCCTATTATTACATGGATTTGATTATGTTGAGATGGAAATATTTTTATGAATTCCTTTATCTTATATGAATTGTTTTATGATGTCATGTTGTTTAAGAATCCCATTTTTATTACATGGGTTACGCTATGATGTATGGTTTATGATTATGTGGCACACATAAGAAAGGATTCATTATAAGATGGGTGGGACCTATATCTCCCTCCAATGCATTGGTGAAAGATTTTATATCTAATGAGATAGACATGGCTGAAATGGTAGGTTATACTGGTTCGGTGAAACAGGACATAAACGAGGGTTACTCGATTCAGAAAGGGACTTTGTCCACTAAGACAGTCTTGGAAATGAGTCTTGACTAACAAGAAACGATTCTCTATGATTATGTGTGTATGCCACAAAGTTTCATGTTTTATGTTATGATTATTGGGATTTCATTTCACTACTATGATTTATCCCATGTTATGAAATTATGCTCTCTTTTGCAGGTTAAGATTTCCAAAAGTCATGTTCTTATGAATATGATGTGATTGATTTTTCTTTTGTATACCCTTACTGAGCATTTGAGCTCACCCTTTTATGTTTTCTTTTCCCCAGGATATAAAGAAAGGTTTTAGGTAAAAAAAGGGAAGATCTTTTTGGGAGATATTGAATATCTTTCACCACGATTAGAAGATTACGTTCTGAGTTTCCAAAGACACTAAACTATTACGATCCTTGTGTGTGAGTGTTTTTGTTATGTACTAAGTATTCCACAAAAGTAATGTAAAGTCTATGTACGTCAGGATTCGAGTCTCTACATAAATGATGTTAACCCATATTATAGGAAATAGTAAAAATGTTTTGAAATATTTTTTCCAGAAACATTGAAGTGGATCATAATGAAATTCTTATAGATTCTTACGTATAAACAACCTCAGATAAATAAAGAGATTGTAAAATTAAACCATACCTGGTAATTTTCCTTTTTGAGGGTACATTAAACTCATATTTAATAGTAAAATCATTGCTATTAAATTATACATGAACCACATACATAAATATGCTATCATTTATTATCTTATTATATTAATGTTTTTAATAATATTTCAGTAGTATCATTGTTTTAGGTGTTAACTGATTCATTTTCCTTTATATGTTTTGTTTTATAAGTCATATTTCTTATGGATAGAATTTATTTGATTCAAATCCATAATTATATTAAGTACTTAATAATTTTTTTATCATAAAATAAAAATTATACTTTAATGGTTACGATGGGGAGTGAAATCTCATCACGTCGTGGTGACGGTAAGCCGTACGTATGTATGAGCGGTAATATAATTTATAACTTCTAAAATAACGAGTAATTAGGTGGTATATTATATATAAAGAATAATTATAATATTATATTTATTATTCACATCATTTATACTTATTATTATACCCATCTAAATAATGACGTGTTGAATAACAAACTACACCATGATGTGAAGACAATAAGTTGTACGTATGAACGTATGGTGACTTTGTTATTCATAGGATGGATTGAATAGTTAATATGGTTTTTCTGTATTTATAATAACATCACATTATGTATAACATTCTGGATTTATTATTTTGGTATGTAAACTACAAAGAAAGGGGAAGTGGAAGAATAAAAGAACAATGAAATAGGTGATGACATTATTATCTCTTTTTTGGGTGCTTTTTTTGATATGTTCAAAAGGAATCCATAGGTTGGATATTATATAAAAGTAAGGACTAAAAGATAATTTGAGGATATTTGGGTGGATATTTGAGTAGTTTATGGTTGATCCAAATGGATTTGGAGGTGTGAAATTAATAGAAAGAAAAATACCCTTATATAAGAGAGGTGTGGGGCACTTTAGGGAAAGCTTGAAATATTATTTTAATATAAGATCATTTTTGGTTTATAATGGCTTAATATCGATTTATATCGACGGTAAAGATGGTATAGGTAGAACTATTCTCCACAAAAATGTTTTAGAAACGTTTAGGTCACCATATTAACCTTATCTTTTAGAGTTAACTGTTAGTTAAACAGTATAACTTTTACTATGTATTATCATATTTTTAAATTACATTGTTAATAAAAAAACTATAATATATCAAGACAACCTCAAGTGAGTAATTAATGACATATCTATCATTATATAAATTTTTTGGATGAACCATTGATTTTTAGTAATAATATATTTGTTTATAATATAGTATTTGTTTTAAAAACTCATTTATGTCAATTTTGACACTATTTAGTATTTGGTTTTTTTGAAATTGAAGAAACATGATTATATAGAAAAAAACATTAAATCAACCCTAAAAATTCATTTTAACCTAGATTTTTTTAATGAATCAAAAGTCTCATTTTACATTTATCTGGATATTTATAATATCAATTATTTTAATCCATTATTAATAAGGTAATTACTGCATCATCACCATGTCATATATAACATTACCTATTTAATGTATCAAAATAATAAATAAAATACCTTGATTTAGGAAATATTTCTATATTTAAATGGATATTTATAGAGAAATTTATCTTATTTATAACTCTATATTAAAAATGGATTAGTTATTAAAATTTTAATTTAACACTTTCAACTCTTCTTTAAATAATATAAAAATATATATTCTAATCTAATCCAACAGGATTAACAATGATCATATATTATTCCTATGATTTATTTCGGTAGAAATACACATATTAAATCAAATTAGGACACATGATCATGTAATTATAATATCAACTTTACCATTAATTACCCAATTTACTTTTAACTGTGGTAAATAAAATTCCAATGTTACAATTCACCAAAAATTATTTTCATCATATTGAACCACATTTTAATTACTAATGTAAACCATGTCTCTCGTATTTCAGAAATTCAATTCACAAAAGTTGTAAAATTATGTTTTATGAAAATTTTCTAACGTACCTTGAAGGTGGGTAAAACATGTTAAAATTTCAATTAAATTTTGTACACATAATCTTATTCAAAAATGACTCAAATAAATTAAATTTAACTAACATATGAATAATTTATCTTAATTTACTTTAAAATAAATTCAAATAACAATAATATTTATTTAAATAAAATTGAGTTTTAAACAATAACACAATGTTTTTCACTATTCAAAAAAATACATTGTTTTCAGAAAAATACGAAAAATTCACCCAAACCTAATTTTGATATTGTAAATCCAAAAATTATGTCTATTTTACCAAAATAAAAACATATAATTTTCATTAATGTATTTAAAATTAATTCCCATTGTAAAAACTGGAACATGAGTTTTTTTATAGTAAAAACTATCAAAAGATTAATTAGTTTTTATGTCTAATTAAAATATGAAATTACTTCCAAATAAAAAAATTACATGAAATGATAAAAATTTAATCTAATTATACTTTAAAACCATTCATATTTATAATTAAACAATACAAATTATTTGTTTTTAATTTTTTTTAATTAAAATTTATTATCTAAATTTTAATGTCCCGCTTCTAAAGAAGAAGATTATTTTGTCAAATTGAATATATAGAAGTTTCAAATATGGTATTTAAAAAGGGATTCCATTAAAAGGTGAAAAAGTTTCTTTTTTTGAAAAATAATTCTTTTATCTGTAAAATTTAATTTGTTCTTATATTATGTATAAGAAACTCACAATATGAATGTTAAAATTCTATGGAGTATTCAAAATGTAGTTAATAATATTCTTAAAATTATTTTGAATATATATTTTGGTAAGTCGTGATGTGATCAAACTCGGTGTTTCATGTAGTGAATAAAACTAAATTACATTAAAGGGGTTAACATACTTTGAAATCATGGGGTCTTACATTAAACATTTTTCAATAATGTTTTATCAAATTAATCATTGTCATATCTAAAATAAAAATTATAAATTCGATAATTTAGTATTATGGAATTATATTAATACCATTTCATTCCACCTTAATAGTTATTATTCTATTTGACAAGAACTCCCATAATTATACTCAAAGTAGCTAACCATATAACCATTAAACAAATGCTCTCAAAATTACAGAAATAAACCCTTATAAACCATCAAATTGGATATAAATTAACTATATTAAATTATAATACTTGTAATATATTTTGAATTAATTATGAAATAAAATATCAATGAATATGGTTTGATTATACAAGATAATAAGTGGAAGTGAAAAACAAATTCTTACATAAGGTAATGGATCTCTCCAAACAAACAAATTAACTTTTTGTTGTGATTTATCATTCATTACACAAATTTATTTCATCATTATTATTCTATTTTTCTTATAAATTATATTTATATGTTATAAATTATTTATTCTCGTCAATTCATACTTCTTTGATATGAGAATACATATTTTATAAGGTTCCCTTCACAATTCCTCCTGATATGCAACCCAAATTAAAGGGAACTTCCCAAATTATTACCCATTTTGATGTACACATAATAATCTATAATAAGACACCAATATTTTCCAAAAATAAAAAATTTCATCATGAGAAACTATCTTAGCTCTTTTTGGTTTTATAAAAGCAATTATTTCTTTGAACACTTTAATGACACTTTATTATTTTTCTTAAAACTGCACTAAAGTAGATCATTTCTAAAGTAACATAATAACTATATTTACTTGATTTGTTTTTAGTTGGAAATAACATATCATTATATATGACTATTTTTCATTATGAATATGCATGTATGTTTTAACTAAATTCTTTTTTGTACACTATTTTGATATGCCCATTGGTTGTGCCATATGACATGATTACAATACATAGTTCTTTTCATGGGTGAACCTTATGTTTATTTCATATATTGGATGATTTATGTGGAAAAAATATAAACTAAGATTCTATGATGGGTGAATCTAGATAGAACTCCAATGAATTGGGTAATTTTTAGTCTCCTGATAAATCATGTATGGGATTAGGGAGTAAATATAATCTATTATGGAACATTATCCCCCCGTGTGGTATAGTCTTTATAGTTAACTTTGATTCATGTTTATTACAGGTTATATATTTCTCCCATATTATTATGTTTACATGATCACATTATCCCATGATACATATGTTCTGATTTCATGTGTCTATTCACATTCCATTCCTTTTTATAGAATTGTGTTATACCTTCTAACCCATGTTCAATGATTTATTCCCATGTTTATTCACCTTCTTGGATTTTTACCATATCCATTTTTATATTTATTACATATTTTATCATATATAGATATAGGAGATCAAATAATGTTAATATCTCATTATAGAATATTAATATAAATAACTTTTATTCTATTTCAATGTTTTCAATTTTATATACCTACTATTCCAAATAAACTAGACATTAAGATTCAGGGTTTAATTTGATTGTTAATTATGATAAAAACCTTTTAATTATTAGTGTATAAAAATATGGTCTCTATATGAATTAATCAGTGGTATATCAAGGTGTTGAAGGATATATTGAGGGCCAGTGTGTTAGACACTGTCTAGAATTGGGAGGATCAATTTACATTGTTATAGTTTTCATATAAAAATAAATACCACTCTACTATATATATGAAACCTTTTAAACCCTTTTAAGTGAGAACCTATTGGTCACCCCTATATTGGACTGATATTTGTGAGATATCTTGTTTTATGTCAAATATGATGTAGGAGATGATACATG
Source organism: Viscum album (assembly GCA_963277665.1). NCBI lineage: Eukaryota > Viridiplantae > Streptophyta > Magnoliopsida > Santalales > Viscaceae > Viscum > Viscum album. Next base: position 292,216,977 of record OY728132.1, read on the forward strand.
AAGTATAGTTGATCTGCAAGTATATGAGGACAACCTGGAGAAGATACATATCATACAGAAATCACCATCATAGACATTTGGAGAATGAACATGTGTATCATATCATATTTAGTGTCTCTAAATGATAAGTATAACATAGGTTTTGATGAAGCGGAAAGATATCTTTATGGTTCATCTGGCCTTTTGAGATCATATGGAGGGTTTACGAATATTCATACCACATATCCTTACCCCCATACTTGGATCAAGTGCCTGAAAACATTTTTGTGTTGTAGAGGAGGATATACATACATGATACACACACATTATTGAATAGGATGAGATGTAAAAAAATGTTTATCCACCTTTATGGAGTACCTGTTAGTGATTGGGGACTGACTTGAGAGGGGCCTGCATGGAAAGACTATCCATTTTGTTTGAGTTATTTTGCAGAATCGTAGAATTCCAGAGAGATCCTAGGAGAATGATTGTAATATTTCTCTATAGTACCTCTATATTTTTTATTAGCATGTGATTTTTAAGTATAAAATCCTTAATGGAGTGGAGAATTTAGTGTCATATGATTTTTTGGATTATTTCTTTTTTTATTTCTTTGTGTATATATATATATTGATTTTTTACATAGATTTTGTACGATTTTTTGGTTTGTTTGGTCCTTGGAATATATATATTAAAAAATTTAATATATTTTATAGCATAGGTTAACATGGATTTGGTATAATTTCATTCCAATTCTTTTTGACCTCATATGGGAAATATAGGACCACAATTGATTCTGGAACTTAGGGTTCATTGTTACAATGACCTCAATTTTGTCAACATGAGACTTTTTATTGAATGAATCCATTGGTGGTGTGGTTTATAAAAAATGAAACTAAATTTCCTATATGAAAATGCATATCCTAATCTCTATAAATACTGTGTTATGGGAAGTCTCTTAGGTTAGCCACCTAAACATAAGAGATTATAGATTGAGAGGAGGAGATCTTTCTTTGAAACTCGAAGCTTGTATCTACAAAAAAAGATTTTTGGATCATAAATCAGAAAATGAAAATAGTGAGATCCTCTTCTTTAAAACAAGAATATATGTTTTTCATCAATGTTGAAACCATCATTGTTGAATAAATTGTTTTTTTTATTTCGACAATTATTTATTACTGAGAACAAATTTGTTATTATCATTTTTATTTATCTTGGATCCATTGAATCGCATGAACTAGAGTAAACCTATTTGAAGTGATATTATTAGTTTTAATAATTGTTCCTTTATTCTACATTGATTTCTACTCCATATTATATTTTTCCATGACCTCATCATTAAATGATGTATCTAACTCAATATTCGGATTTCCCCAGCATTTTTCTTCATGTTCTCTTCCGTTGGCCCCTAGGGTCATGGTTCAACAATTACGAGGCTAGTTCAACTGATATTGAAACTCTGGATTAGTGGATGGTTTTATAAATGATATGTGTACTAGTGGTTTGTAGATGGATTGATGCTCGATGTGGGATGTGGGTGATCGATTCTTGTATTTTGGATCTAGAATGGTGATGATAGTTATGATTAGTTCTCATGGGTGATCAAATTCCCTATTTCTAGACACTATAGGATAAAGATCGATGTTTGGTGACAGAATTATAGAATTTAGGTGGACAGACAAAGGGTTTTGTGGTGGTAATGGATGATCAGGATACCATATGATTACTATGATTTACTACATATGAAAAACCTGAATAGACGGTGTGTAGTTCGGAAGAACACACAGTGTGTAGTCCCATATCTATGATTGTTATCGTTTCATGTAGAGATAAACAACACATTTGATGTATAAATAAATTCAATCCACATGTCCCATTTCTGGTGGCTCATTATGTAATCCTATAGTACCTGAGAATGGACACAACCAGACACATGTGAACAAATAGAGTACATAGGTACATCCATGAACTTAGAAACAAAAAGGATAAATGTGAATGACCACTAGACATCTGCATGGATTGGATGGATATATGTAGACCCTAGGAACCGATTGAATTACATGAAACATAAGTACATGTTTTATATTACCACATGGATACCAAAATAATGTGATTAAATGGACACAACCATGTGTATAGTAGAGGCCACCGACTGTGTAACCCTATGTACATTACATGCACCTTCTTCATTATCTACTACCTTCTAAATATCTTTCTTTGAGACTCTGATTTTTTCATAATAGAATAATATAATAATGTGTTTCACATGAATAATGTTATGGTAGCCTTTATTTTGGTATAAAATATACTATTTGATGTAATTTGAGCAGATTTTTTACCATATGATTCTTGACCAATGGTAGTGATTGATAATGATCATTAGAGAGATATCTCAGTCAGTACATCATTTTAGAACCAGGGTGCGTGTAGAGACCCAAAGCTTGACGTACATGGACATTACATTACTTTTGCGGAATACTTAATACATAAGAAAAACAGACACACAAGGACTGTAATAGTTTAGTGTCTTTCGAAACTTGGAACGTAATATTCTAATCGTGGTGAAAGATCTTCAATATCTCCCCTAAAGATCTTTCCCTTTTTTTTCTTAACTAAAACCATTCTTTATATCCTGGGGAAAAGAAACATAAAAAGGGTGTGCTCAAATGCTCAGTAAGGGTATTCATGGATAAAATAAAACATACAACATACATTTTAACTTAAAAACATGAACATAATGTTTAAACATCAAAAGCTTGAGAAATGACATAAAATGTGGAAGTACGTAAGGCATAGCTCATAAAGAATCATTATGAATGAAAAAATAGCATGGGAATAAAACATGTAATTGTGGGATCCATTAAGCACATGAAATGATTTCCATAGTAGCCAATGCATTGCTGTCAATACCATCTTAGTGGACAAAGTCCCTTTCTGAATCGAGTTCACTCCTTGTTTCAGTCCGGTTTTACTGAACCGGTTTAACCTTCCATTCCAGCCATGTCTATCTCATGAGATATAAATCTTTACCCAATGCATTGGGGGGAGATATATGTCACACCCATCTCTTTATGATACCATTCTTATGTGTGCCACAAAATCATAAACCATACATCATAGCATAACCCATGTAATAGAAATCTTAAACATCGTGACATCATAAAACAATTCATATAAGATAAAGGAATTCATAAAAATATCTCCATCACAACATATTAAAATCCATGTAATAATAGGGATAGAAATATAACCTTATATTATCTTAGATGGAAAATAATTTTGATAAAACTCTTGAACTCCATTCTTGAGGAAAATATCCTTTCTACTTCAAAAACAATTTTTCTTTCTTAACATGTCATAGAATTTTAAACTAAAATAAAGTTGATTAAAAATAAACATGAAAATATGTAATGGATTCTTCTTGGAAATAATGTTTTAAAAATCCATTCATGCCGTATAAGTTAAAAAAACATTCTTCTCGTATTTTTTTCAGTAAAGTCAAAAAGTACATTCTATGAAAAACGACAAAAGATTCCTTTCATATCTTTTAATAAAAACTCACCGAAGGGTAAAATTTTATTTAAAAAATTGTATGTGGATGTAAATAATATTACATATTGAGGAATCATGGATGAGGATGATAAAATACACCCTAGTAAATTCCAAAGTATAAACAATCTCGGATAAAAATTAGATTGTGGTATTTCCCTTACCTTAGGTCCAATATGCTTCGTACGTATCCGAACCTCCTGTATAATGATTTAAATGATGTTATTGAATTATTACAGATTCATATTAATTGTTATTATATCATATATGGTTCACTTATGTCTTTATATTACATGTTCTTTTCTAAATTCCATGTTAAAGAGCGTTTTGGGTAAAATCGTTTCATTTGTCGTCCGTGTTTTGACTTCTAATTATCCATATGATTATGTAGATCATGATTACTTACATCCAGAATGTAAAAAATTATTTATATATAATATATATTCAGAATATACATATATGTAATAGATCGATAAATGGAAAGAAATACACCGTTCATGGAGACGGTAGGCCGTACGTACGCATAAACGTTGTTTTCGTATCCTCATGGAATTGAATGGAATTAAATGGATGACATATATATATATATATACATAAATCCAGTATCATTATTAAGTCATATATTTCATTATTACTTATTATATATATATATATTTTATAATCATTTATGAATGGTTAATCATTGAGAATGAATCTCATCGCGTTATGGAGACGGTATTCCATACGTACGCACGAGCGATAATATCGTTCCTTTGATCGTGGAATTTCATTGGAGTGTATGTATACTATTACAAAATCATTATTACTTTACAATAATCATATATAGTTATTATTTACACCATTATACCCATTCAAGTAAGGTGGTGGTGGAAAATAGATTACACGACGACGTGGAGACGGTATTCCGTACGTACGCATGCGCGGTGAATTCGTTTTCCGTAGGATGGATAGATGGTGAAATAGGGTTGTTTAATACTTAGAATAACATATCAGTATATGAGTGATACTGATGTTTTTACTTCATAATGAAACAACCTAAGAAGAAGACGTGGAAGAAGAAATAAAGGTGAAAGAATCAGTAACAGAAATTACCTCTTCTTTGAAGCGCCTCTTTGAGACCTCCTCTTAGGGCACTAAAATTGGTCTTTGAAAAATACCAGTACCTCTAGGATGTTTATAGGGAAGTGGAGAATGGAATTGGGCTGGTTTTGTCCGAGATTGAAGGCCCAAAGTGGTGTGTGGAAGAGAGGGAGGATGTGCCTTTTTATAAGGGAGGATAGGGGCACCTTTGGAATTCTTAAAAATATTAATTTATAATAAATATAACCCCACTTAAAAACCTCAAAAAATGACTCATATTAGAATATTAGATGATATTGGGTTGTAATATCTTCAACCAATCAAATTTATACATGTTTGGATCTTATTTTAAACCTTATCATTTTGATTTATCCTTATTTAATATATTTAGGTTTATTTGTGGTAATAAAATTCTAAATTTTAAAGTATAACAAATAATTACTTATTTATTGTGAATTTTCCATTATTGTTTACTTTATAACACTATAGACCATATAAATTTAAATTTATTATTTTTAAATATTTTTGTGATTTTTAAACAATTTTATAATATGTTATTTTTAAAAAATAACAATAGTGTCAATTTTGACACTATTCATTTATTTGAATTTAAATAAAATATATACGGAATATATGTTCGAAAAAAAATCTTTAATAGATTCATATAAGGTCATATGTATCTAGAAAATTAGTGGAGAACATAAAATAGTTCATATAATATTTATTTTATTATTTTTAAAACCATTTATTTGGTTTATCTCTTAATAAAATAATTACTACAAAATCTTTGTATAATTATTTAATATATATATATGTTTCATAAAAATTAAAAATAAAATCCAATGATGAAGATAAATCTATTAGCTTTCACAATAAATCTTTTACTCTAATTTATCATCTTAAAATAACAATAGTTTAATTGCTATATTTATTAAATTATGATGGTGACAACTTTGACATCATTTAAAAAAATATAATATAAGTGTCATAGTTGCTTTTATAAGACTCCAAATGGTCAAATATTCGACCATTGGATGATTATAGTTTATATTTACATGACCAATACGTTTAGGTCAGGGTTTTGTTCCTTTTATGGTCACTATTAGTTTAATAACAACTATATTCTTGATTTTTCACTAGATAAATGATTTCTGTATTACTATTGTGTCACAATTAATGATAATTATTTAATCCCAAAAAATTCTAAATAATTTCTCATGATGTATATAATTTCTTCAGATTTCATTATACTATTAATGTTTGAAGTGTCATGATGTTTATCACTAACTTAAAATTATTATACTTATAGTATTTAAGGGAATAACATGTTGTCACTTTCTTTGGTTTTAATAATAATTAAAATATTTTCATGGAAAAAAGTCCATTAAATGAATATAATCCGACCCTTAGGTGATATGGGTCGACTTTTAGTCATCCAATAGGATTTTTCCAAGTGTTAGGGTAATTTTAAAATCTTATATTTACCCTTAATTACCGGATTTACCTTTAACTATAGTAAATAAAATTTACCGTATTTACTATTCACAATGCCCAAAAATAAAAGGTAACTTATTAACATAATTTGGAACCACTTATTCCAAATATGGAATAAATTTTTCCAAATTAAATAAAAAAAGTTTCAGAAATTAAATTAATATTAATCCCGTTGTCGAAAGAAAATGGGTTTTTCTTTAAAACGTTGCAAAAGATTGAATTGATTTAACCTACGAATTCAAGGTAAAATAAATTATAATGACATACATTATATTAAATGGTTAAAATATATTATATTTATACTTTAAAACCATTCAATATTATACTTTAACCACATAAGATATTACGATGAAAAAAGTTGTTTTTAATTAAAATATAGCGTGTTTTTACAATTCATTAAAATATGAAAGTCATCAGAATAAAATGAAAAGTTTATCCAAAGTAGATTTTTATTTCTTGATTCCAATGAATAATTTTATTTTGACAAATGGATGTTATAATAATATCAAAACTAGATTTAATGTGGGTGCGCCATCAAAAGGCGACAAAACTGTATTTATTTGAAAAATACTTATTTTACCCGAAAAATTTATTTTGTTCTTATAACATGTTCTAGATAATGTGTAAGATAAATAATAATGTTATAAAATTCAAAATTTAGTTAATACTATTCATAAAGGCTAGTTCATAATAATATTATAATAATATATCATTGTTTAGTAACACCCGGTATTGCGTACAACACACGCTCTCGAGGAAGGTCGTGATTGCGTGTAATGCAAGCCAAGTCAGGGTTGCGTGTTGTGAAAGAATCCTTCATTGGTTTGTATAACATAATCCAACCATATTTCATTTATACATTGAATATATATATATATACTCAATGTTGCGTAGAATAACTATTATCAAAATTGAGTGTAACACGATCCAAGAATAGTGTTGCGTATACTGCAAGCTAATATGGTGTTGCGTATAGCGCAAGGTAATCTTGGTGTAGCATTAAACAGAAGAAATTAATGAAATTAAAATAATATTTTTCATAAAATCTCGGGGTGTTACATTCTACCACCTTAAAATGAATTTCGCCCTCGAAATTCATCGGGGTTATAAATGGTTTACTAATCGATAGTTTGTTTAATAGAAACCCACATCGTAAAAAGGAATACCAAAACATGGCTTTTAAAAACTAAAGTATAAAATGTAATGTTTACCCAAATTAACTCATCACAGGGTTTCCACATAGGAGATCATAGGTGAAAATATAGATATAGATGAAAAATCTAACCATCAAGTTCTGATGGAGAGTGGTAGAGAACATGGCTATGAAAAAGCCAACAATCACAAAGCTATTGATTTGTGATGATCTAAGGTACCATCTTCTTAATCGGATATAAAGGAACTAGGACAATATTTTTGGTTTTCAAGATCATTTCCCTAAAGTTGATGAATTAAAATAAATACTTACATGATTTTGTTAAAATTTCACTATTGTTCATGCTTTGAACAATTTCCACTTCATCTCTTAAAGAAATGAAGCTGAATTTGTTATTCACGAAGTGTTAATAGATCATGTGATAGAATGATGGGTAATTCCATCTGTTTCATACAAAAGGTTATCAAAAGTTATCAACTATACATAATTCCATCTATGGTGATTTTAATCGTATACGATTCCAAAAATGAACTTATACTTCATATATCATACTGCATAATAAAATAAAACTAGTTTCTACTAACCAGGTACTTCTTGTAGGCTAGTGGTAGGCCATAAAGGCCAGTCACACTTCAGTTGTGGGTTCGATTCACATAGCCTTGTCCGACGCGATGGGCTTTCACCCATCCTGCAGGTTGTCCTTTTTCTAAAGATATATTACTATAACATACCATCAATAATATTGAAAAAAGTTCTATCCTAACTTATGTCCAACAAAATCCATTCCAATCATTAGGCATATCTAAAATTCTTCGGTCCAAGATCATAGTATAAAGAAAATTATTACTTGAAACGTCACATAACCATCACGTGAATGCCATCATTTATCCCCCATATATCATAAGATATATCTTGTTGGTCAAATTACAAACATGTGAATAACTTAATCATGTATTATCTTGAAGAATGAATACCCATTAATTGATCCATAGTGAAAACATGAATGCAGTCAAAAGTTAACTCTTTCCACATACCAAAATCCATAAATTATATATACTCAAACCATGATATAACATTTGTAGGACCCCGGGACACCCTGAGAGGGGAGGGGTGAATCAGGGTGGCAACTTTTTCTTCTTTTAGTTGTGGATCTTGTTCCCACGTTGGTAGGAACTACATAAACCTGTATGATGGATATGATCAGCAATTAAACATTCACATGCAGAGACAGATGACACAGCTATTTTTACTTGGTTCACCACTAAGGGCTACGTCCAAGGAGTATACACCGACAGGTTGCCGGTCGTACCTAAATCCACTATGCTTAACTAGCTGCGGATACAAATGTTCGGGTACAGACACTCTGTCCCAGGCTCACTGCCTTTACAATTGTTTAGGGATAGCTCACTGCGTCCCTCGGGTCACTCCCGTTGACTCCCCCTGGCTCACTTCTGGTGGTGAAGTCTCACTCAGTTTATAGACGTGAAGGTCTCTTCAATAAATATGCATTGAAGTCTTTGTCTCCTGTTCAGCATGAGACTTTGCTTGCATCAGAGTCCTGAGTTGATGCTCTTTTGAAATCAATCTTCTTCTTCAGTGCAATACCTGAATGCACTAAATCTCCTTCTCTTCCTTCAATTCCCAATTCTGAAACCTGAGTGTATCGATATATTTCTCTCTCTGTGCAGATCAGATTTTGGTTGCACGATCGTTCTTCTTCTCTTCGCAAAGCAGGTTTGAGAGTGCTAAGCACCTGTCAAAAAGCTTGCGGGACCCCCAAATTTTCCGCGCACCCTTCCCGGGGGCTTGCGCGTAAAATTCAAACCTTGCGCGTAAAAATAACTTTTGTCGCGTAAAAGGCTTTTCGCGCAACTCTTCTTTTTCGCGCAAAACTTCCCTTTTTCGCGCAACGCCTTCTTTTTCGCGCAACCCTCTGTACCTTAATTTTTCCGCGCGCCGGAGCTCAGGATTTGTCTAAGTGTCGAGCCTCTGCGAATGAGAGGGGTTCACCTCATATTTATAGACGTTTGTGATCCTGCGCGTAAAACCCCCCTTCTTGCGCACAGCTAACTTTACGCGCACCAGTTCGAGTTTCCGTGCACATGGTGCGAACATCTCTGATTTTTCGCGCGCCTCTTGCCTTTGTCGATTTTCTGTATTTCTGATTCGATACGCTGATTGCACGAAAAATTCACCCAGCTATTCTGCGCACAACATTTTTCGCGCACATTCCCATTTTTCCGCGCACATCTCTGGTTTTTCGCGCAGCCCATGCCTTTACCATTTTTCAACGTTCTGATTCTGAAACATTATTTGCGCGAAAAACTATTTCGCGCATCCCGCTGTTTTCCGCGCCCAAATTAAGTATTTCGCACACATCCCTGATTTTCCGCGCAGCCCATGCCTTTGCCATTTTTCACCTCTCTGATTTCGAAACACTGTTTGTGCGAAAAACTATTTCGCGCATCCCGCTGTTTTTCGCGCCTAACTTAAGTATTTCGCGCAAGCCTCTTATATTTCGCGCACCACTTCCTTTTTGTGCGAACCTCCTTTTGCAGACAATCCATGTCTTCATTTTCCGATTTTGAGGCCCAAAAATTTGGCAAACACTGGAAAACGGCGCCACCTTGTATCTTCTCTTTTAGTCCGCCTCCAGATCATCCATTCCTTTGTCGACGTTCCTTGAATAAAAACATGGATCATTATTCCACAGTCCTCGAACTCGACCTGCCTCCATAGAAACTCTTTTGCCAACAAATTTGTATGTCGTTTGTTTGCTTTTTCGACAAGGACGATCACCTCAACAGCGCTTCATCTTGGTGATCTGTATACTTCAACAACTCTTCTGCTTTTATCACAACCTCCACTATTGTGATATGTAGTCTTTGAAGGAATAGCTTTAGCATCATCATCTTCTATGACAATGTGATGTTCATCACTATCTCAGAAGTCCAATCATTGCACATTGTCTTCTTCATCAACCAGTATGATGTACTTCATGCAAACCGATTCAATTCGTCAGGAAGTCTCTTGCATGGTTCTCATGCAATCATGAGTAATTGCATGAACTTCATCCAAAAACATCATTCTTCTTTGATCATCCTTGGATGGCTTATACCTCACATTCTTCATTGTTGTAAACAATGTATCACCTTTGACACATGTTCTTTGAACTTCCGATCAGTACAACAATCGTCTGAATCACCACTCCTCTACTTCATCGGAGTACTTCATGATCTCCTTCATTTTGATCTTCATTGACATCTATTGACAACAAATACAACCTTATACACAAAGTGGTTCCAACAATCTCCCCCTTTGTATTTTGTTGTCAATACCTTAAACATCTTCTCAAATGAATCCGTCAATGTCAAAATGAGAATCTTCTGCATTTCACTTTCTCTCCCCCTTATTGACAAGAAATACAAAGCACATGGTAGGGAGGGTATCAATCCACACATAAGCAATGTTTCATTAATAATTTCACTCTAAGTCTACTTGAGAAATGCTCGATGTAGAAAACAAGAGGATTTGATTAAGTCAACAAGGCTGTCCATTATCCACAGATCATGATACCAACATTAGATGATAACTCATGTATCTTGTCTTCAAGGGTTTACCACTTTAATTCCAGGTAGAAGAAGATCAACTATGATAGAGAATAATCAACCTGAAACTCCTGCACTCACTTCAGTAAATAGATCAAAAACATTCAAGTGCAATTGGCAGGATAAGTGACCTTGGGGCACTTCCATTCTCTTTATGTCACTGATCAATTCAGTTACTCCCCCTTTGTAAAATAATCTTTGATCTAAGTAACCAAGGGATAGTGATTGAGAAATGGCATACCTTCTCCATTGGTGTGTTCTTCAAGAAATTCACAGAATAACTGCTTTTGAGTCCACCTGGAGTTGATATTGATTGAAACAGTGATTATGGAAGCTTCTTCATTTTTCTCCCCCTCAAGGGAAACACTCCTCATCATCTTCATCAAGAGTGATCCTTTATCATCATAATCCTTGAATATTAATTGAAGAATCCACTAAGGATGGAAACTTCTTCAGCTTGGCTATCAAGAGTTGACAGCATTCACTACTTCTCAGGTTCTCCCCCTGAGAGCGTGCTTCACCTTCAATTCCCTGCATTATTAGCACAAATACAATACACAAATGATTACGGGAATAAGGTGGTTCTTTCTTGCTTCATCAAGAAGACTTGCTTGGTTGAGGTTCTTTTCTCAACCAAGTTCCTTTGTTCGCTCTATTCTTCATGCCTACACACTTAAACATATGTTCCGACATCTGTTGGTGTGGCATGGCTCTTTTCACATTCTCTTCTGCTTTGTGTGGAGAATTGTTCTGCTTAACAGCCATCATGAATGATACATTCTTTCTCCTCTTAAGGACTGCTTCTTGTTCTGGTATTAAGGTTAGACAACCTTTTGCAATGTGACCAGATTTCTTGCATCTCTCACACAGAACTTCTTTGACACAAGTGTTTCTCTTTGTTTGCAATCTCCCAAGCACCGTGTATTCATCATGTGAAAGTTTTCCTTTTTCTTTATCACCAGCCCTGGCCTTTTCATCTTCAAGATTCCTCATTCGTTTCAAATCTTCTGGCCAGATGACCAATATGTCATTTGGAACTTTTGCAGCTGGTTTAGATCTTCCACATGGGTTCATCTGAGATTCATCCCACTTAGTGTTTCTTTTGGATGAATGACCCTTCAATTTCATGGATCTAAAATCCTGGGTCTTCTCAGCTTCCCTACTTGAGATCTTCCTGGGGAAGTGTGTGTTCACAACATTATTTTGATTTCTCCCCAAGGTAGCTGCTTCATTCTTTGATGACATCAAGGGTCTTCTTTTCTTTTCAACAGTGAAAGCATGTTGATGTGGACATGTGCCTGCATTGTGACCGCTGCCTTTGCACACATCACAGATGTTATCAAGAATTCCAAATCTGTTTGCAGTAAACAGATGCTTCTGGACCTGCGGATGTTGCTTCTTCTTCTCTGGCTTCCTCCCCTTTGATATAGGCTTTCCCTGTGCTTTTCCATGAAAGGGATTATAAAAACAATCCAGTGCACAGTGCCCAAATCTATTGCAGCACCAACATTGGCCCACAAATCTTTTCTTCTTTGTTTCTTCAGTATTAAGTTGTTGGGCCATCTGCTTAATAGTTTGTGCTCTATTTGAGGAAGAAGCTTTCTCCTTTTTCTTCCTATCCACCCTAGTCATGGTGTTAGGTTTATTCTTCTCACCTATCCTCATCCATACTTGTTTAGAGCTTTTCTTCCCACCTGCACTGATTATCGGAGTGTATTTAGAAACATGAGTACAAGATGGTCTGGATGGTACCTTCACTTTCTCAGTTGCCTGTGATAGATCAATGAGTGAAGTCATGATCTTCTTATCACATGTTGGAGGTCTTTTGACAATAGAATCCTCCATTGAGCATTGAGTACCGGCAGCAACTGATTCTTGATGTGGATAATCAAGAGTTGTCATAATCTTCTTGTCACATGTTGGAGGCATTTCAGCTTTAGACTCCTCCAACGAACATTGAGTGCAAGCATCACTCATTTCATTCTTTTGTGAAGTCTCAATATGTGTGTTCTCAATCTTGGTCAATTGAGCTTCCAATTTTTGACCCACAATATTGAGGATGATCTTCTGATCTTCAATCGTGATCATCTTCTCTTCACAATTCTTCTTCAACCTTTGAACCTCATCTTCATGCATCTTAACTTTGTTTTGTAACAAAGAGTCAAGTTCCCTGAATTTAATGGACGTTTCTTCCAGACAAAAATTCTTGACTTCATTGTTCTTCTTCAGCTCATCTTCAAGTGCATGGATCCGTTCTTCTAGAGTATTGCTGACTTCACCTTTTTCTTCAAGGGCTTTCACCCGTTTGGTGAGTTTCATACTTTCCATAATTTTTCCTTCCAGCCCCTTTTCCATATTGTCCGCTTCCCTTTCAAGTCTAGTGATCTCAACCTGCATAGATTGAAATAGGCTACATATAATAACAACCCTTTCTTCTGGAATATCATGCAGATATGTTTTGAGTTTTTCTTGAAAGCATGAATTGGGGGTGTCATCCTTTCCTCTGGAAGAATTCTGAGTCACCTGCTCGATACTTTCCATGCCTGATGTTTCTTCATTTTTTGAATGGCATGGAGAACAAGACATTGCATCTTCTTTGGATATGAGGGACTTCTTCAGCTTCTTTTTCTCTTTCTTTTTCCTGTTTGTCATGGTCTTGCTAGATGCAGACGTCTGCTCAGAAACTTCATCAAGACTGCTCTTCATTGTTGACTTTAGGAAAGAAACTCAAATCCTCTTCTCAATAGAATTACTGGAGAATATCCAACATACGTTAACCTTTCGCTCTGATACCACTTGTAGGACCCCGGGACACCCTGAGAGGGGAGGGGTGAATCAGGGTGGCAACTTTTTCTTCTTTTAGTTGTGGATCTTGTTCCCACGTTGGTAGGAACTACATAAACCTGTATGATGGATATGATCAGCAATTAAACATTCACATGCAGAGACAGATGACACAGCTATTTTTACTTGGTTCACCACTAAGGGCTACGTCCAAGGAGTATACGCCGACAGGTTGCCGGTCGTACCTAAATCCACTATGCTTCACTAGCTGCGGATACAAATGTTCGGGTACAGACACTCTGTCCCAGGCTCACTGCCTTTACAATTGTTTAGGGATAGCTCACTGCGTCCCTCGGGTCACTCCCGTTGACTCCCCCTGGCTCACTGCCGGTGGTGAAGTCTCACTCAGTTTATAGACGTGAAGGTCTCTTCAATAAATATGCATTGAAGTCTTTGTCTCCTGTTCAGCATGAGACTTTGCTTGCATCAGAGTCCTGAGTTGATGCTCTTTTGAAATCAATCTTCTTCTTCAGTGCAATACCTGAATGCACTAAATCTCCTTCTCTTCCTTCAATTCCCAATTCTGAAACCTGAGTGTATCGATATATTTCTCTCTCTGTGCAGATCAGATTTTGGTTGCACGATCGTTCTTCTTCTCTTCGCAAAGCAGGTTTGAGAGTGCTAAGCACCTGTCAAAAAGCTTGCGGGACCCCCAAATTTTCCGCGCACCCTTCCCGGGGGCTTGCGCGTAAAATTCAAACCTTGCGCGTAAAAATAACTTTTGTCGCGTAAAAGGCTTTTCGCGCAACTCTTCTTTTTCGCGCAAAACTTCCCTTTTTCGCGCAACGCCTTCTTTTTCGCGCAACCCTCTGTACCTTAATTTTTCCGCGCGCCGGAGCTCAGGATTTGTCTAAGTGTCGAGCCTCTGCGAATGAGAGGGGTTCACCTCATATTTATAGACGTTTGTGATCCTGCGCGTAAAACCCCCCTTCTTGCGCACAGCTAACTTTACGCGCACCAGTTCGAGTTTCCGTGCACATGGTGCGAACATCTCTGATTTTTCGCGCGCCTCTTGCCTTTGTCGATTTTCTGTATTTCTGATTCGATACGCTGATTGCACGAAAAATTCACCCAGCTATTCTGCGCACAACATTTTTCGCGCACATTCCCATTTTTCCGCGCACATCTCTGGTTTTTCGCGCAGCCCATGCCTTTACCATTTTTCAACGTTCTGATTCTGAAACATTATTTGCGCGAAAAACTATTTCGCGCATCCCGCTGTTTTCCGCGCCCAAATTAAGTATTTCGCACACATCCCTGATTTTCCGCGCAGCCCATGCCTTTGCCATTTTTCACCTCTCTGATTTCGAAACACTGTTTGTGCGAAAAACTATTTCGCGCATCCCGCTGTTTTTCGCGCCTAACTTAAGTATTTCGCGCAAGCCTCTTATATTTCGCGCACCACTTCCTTTTTGTGCGAACCTCCTTTTGCAGACAATCCATGTCTTCATTTTCCGATTTTGAGGCCCAAAAATTTGGCAAACACTGGAAAACGGCGCCACCTTGTATCTGCTCTTTTAGTCCGCCTCCAGATCATCCATTCCTTTGTCGACGTTCCTTGAATAAAAACATGGATCATTATTCCACAGTCCTCGAACTCGACCTGCCTCCATAGAAACTCTTTTGCCAACAAATTTGTATGTCGTTTGTTTGCTTTTTCGACAAGGACGATCACCTCAACAGCGCTTCATCTTGGTGATCTGTATACTTCAACAACTCTTCTGCTTTTATCACAACCTCCACTATTGTGATATGTAGTCTTTGAAGGAATAGCTTTAGCATCATCATCTTCTATGACAATGTGATGTTCATCACTATCTCAGAAGTCCAATCATTGCACATTGTCTTCTTCATCAACCAGTATGATGTACTTCATGCAAACCGATTCAATTCGTCAGGAAGTCTCTTGCATGGTTCTCATGCAATCATGAG
Source organism: Viscum album (assembly GCA_963277665.1). Taxonomy (NCBI): domain Eukaryota; kingdom Viridiplantae; phylum Streptophyta; class Magnoliopsida; order Santalales; family Viscaceae; genus Viscum; species Viscum album. The sequence continues at coordinate 292,232,616 of OY728132.1, forward strand.
TAATTGCATGAACTTCATCCAAAAACATCATTCTTCTTTGATCATCCTTGGATGGCTTATACCTCACATTCTTCATTGTTGTAAACAATGTATCACCTTTGACACATGTTCTTTGAACTTCCGATCAGTACAACAATCGTCTGAATCACCACTCCTCTACTTCATCGGAGTACTTCATGATCTCCTTCATTTTGATCTTCATTGACATCTATTGACAACAAATACAACCTTATACACAAAGTGGTTCCAACAACATTCTCCTTATATCATTCATGAGCTCATGAATACGGTCAAACATTTCATTTTCTCATTTTCCTTTCATTATGCACTTATCATCTTGTTTTCTAGAAATATCTCAATCACATTCTATGGTTACCGGTACCATTGAAAACCACAATAGTCTAATACATAAATATTCCAATATTCCATGATACTATATAAAAAATTATTTTGGAATCCCAATACATAAACACTTAATCATTCCACCACATCATTGTCATATTCAACATCGCCAATAGTGATCGCATGTTACTTCCCTTTGTCCTTTGCCTTAAGTGGTTGCTCATGTCGATCATCACTAACCCTTTGAATAGGGAATTTATTAGCATAATGCCACATTTCCATGCACTTGATGTAACGCCCCGACCCCAGTTACCCAGAGTCGGTGCATTATTACATAACATTGGCATGATCACAAGAAAGATCAAATCTCGAAAGACTGATTGGTTTAGTAGCCTTTGAAACACTAGATATACTCATAAGTCTTACATTACATCATAAAAATGAAAACTACAACAACATATTTTCTTCATATTCCACACTCATATCCCCACATACTATCCCTACAGGTCATTCATAATTTACTTCTTCATACCCTGGGAAAAATTAAACATAGAAAAGGGGTGAGCTCAAATGTCCAGTAAGGATAACAATATAGTGGAAACTTTCATAAATAAGAAAAAACATTTAAGGAAATGTATAACTAAAATAGAAGCCTTTTAAGCTTGAACTTCAGCATAGTATGGAAAAAATAAAATTAAATAATGTCATTTACTATTTCACATGGATATTCTACTAATCTAATAATCACATGTAATATGAATAACCACTTTCATAATGATGGAATGTATAATGCCAGATTGTCATAACCACATAGCCAAGGTCTCGTGCCAAGACTAAAAATAAGATTTTTCCAAGGCCTTGGGCCAAGACAGTAGTTTGTCTCATGAGAACTACCGATGAATCGAGGAGCTATAGAGGGCTCCACCTGTCACATATTAAGTCAAATGCATTCCCATATGAAAAAGTTTAAACATAACATAAACATTCATATTAAAACTAGCATACGAAATGTCAATACATTCATCATAAACTATGAACGGTATTAAAATAGTACATCCACAGTCAAACTTATCACAAAACCTTCAATACAATATCGAAGATTTGTATCACAATAAATAAACTTCAAATAAGTGTAAAATCCATTAAAGGATGTTGACATAGATGAAATCAAAACTCTTTTTAGAGAAATATCTCTTTCTATTTTGAAATCATTTAAGAGTCTTATATTTATGAAATAAAACATTTTCTTTGAAAATATTCTTATAAGATTGTAAGGAAAGCTTCGACGATTTTATAACGGCGGAAAATAACCGCACCCGCCGTATAAGTTAAAAAAAACATTCTTACCTTAATTCTGTCGAAAAGGTTAAAAAGAACCTTATGTGGATAACGATGGAAAGATTCCTTTATAAAACTCTTATAAAAAGTCAAACAAGGGAATAAATGACTTTAACCCATATTCTTTTAAATAGTAAAAAATATTTTGATATACATTTTTAAGAAACGTGGATGTGGAAGATAAAGAGATCCCAGTAGATTATTACGTATAAACAACCTCGGATAATGAAAAGATTTGGAAATAACCCTTACCATGTACTTTTCCTTAGATGGGGTAGGTTAACCTCCTGTATAATAGTGAAATAATTGTTATTAAATTATACAAAAATCATATGCATTCATATGATATCATATATGATATTTTAACATTGCTTTGTTATTAATATCTTATTATTATCGTTGTTTCGGGTGTTAACTTACTCATTTTATTTTATATGTTTTGTTAAGTAAGCCATGTTTTTAATGGATAGGTTGTATATTATTCATATCCAAAATTATATCAAGTCCTTAAACATAATTTTTAAATCATAAAATGATAATTATACTTGAATGTATACGATGGAGAATGAATCTAATCGTGTTCGTGGAGACGGTGGTCCGTACGTACGCACGAGGGACAATATAATTCTTTTGATATTAAAATAATATATAATTTTATAGTATATCATATATACAGAATAATTATCATGTTATATTTATTATTATTATACTCATCCAAATAATAATATATTGAATAACAATTACACCACGACGTGGAGACGGTAATCCGTACGTACGCACGTATGGTGACATGTTATTCAAAGGGTGGATATAATAGTGAATATGATTGTACCATATTTATAATAACATCACAGTATATATATGATACTGGAGTTATTATTTTATAATTGTAAAAACAAATGAAGAAGAAGTGGAAGAAGAAAGGAACTTGAAAAAAGGTGGTGAAATCATTACCTCTTCTTCAGGTTCTTCCTTTTGATTTGATCAAAAGGGATCTATATGATGGCTTTCTGATCAAACTAAGGCATCTAGGTTGTAGTGAGGGAACTTGAGAGGGTATTTGGGTAGAGTTTGGCCGATCCAAAAGGCTTTGACGGTGTGATGAAATGAGAAGGAGGAGTGCCCTTTTATAAGAGGGGTGAGGGGCACCTTTGGAAAAGCTAGAAATATTAATTTATAATAAATTCATATTCGGTTTCTAATGGCTCCAAAGTTTATTATTTAAATGTTATGGTGAGGATGAGTCGAAAAAAAACTCATCCAATAAAATTTAGACAGGTTTGGGTACTTATATTAACCTTATCTTTATGTATTAACTCTAAGTTAATGAGTTTCACTTTTACAATGTCTCTTTGTATTTTTATATTATATGGTTAATAATCATACTATATACATCCAAACGACCCCCAAGTCCTCCATTACTGACACACCTATCATGATATAAGTCTCTTGGACGAACCTAATATTTTTAGGAATTTAATATCAATTAATAATATTATATTTGTTTTAAAAACTCTTTTATGTCAATTTTGACACGATTCAATAGTTGATTTTTGTGAATCTCATAACAAAATTATTAATTCGAAAAAAGTTAATTAAATCAATCCTATTATGTCATATTGTCCTATAAAATAATTTTAATTCATTAAAAGTCTCAAATTATATTTATTTGCGTATTTATAATATCAATTATTTTAAATATTCACTATTATGGTAATTACTGCATCATCATTGTGTCATAAATAAATTAAATTATGTAATATTTTAAAATTATAAATAAACTATAATTATGTAGGAAATAGTTTTATATTTCTAATGAATATTTATAGTCGAAAATCCAACATATATATCTCTATGTAAAAATTGTTTTTCTAAAAGATATATGCTTGTGTCATTTTTGTATTTATTGTAACTTAATTAAAATTAAGTGTCCCTATCACCTACAAGTGGCTCCATGGGGTCTCCAAATCGACCCAAGGATGCCTATGGTCGAACATGTATCAAAAAATTAGTCTAGGACACATTTTAGTGTAATTTAGTATTATTATAATATTATTTTTTAACCCTTATTTACCGGATTTACCCTCAACCATGGTAAATAAAATATTTACCGCAGTAATTATTCAAAATGTCTACAAATAAAAGTTACCTATTTACAAAATTTGAACATCCTGATTCAAAATATTGAATCCATTTTTCCAAATTCAAAACACATAAGTGGCAGAAATTAATTTAAAATTAATTCCCGTGGTTAAAACAAAAAGCGTGTTTTTAAGAGATAATAACTATCAAAAGATTGACACTTGTTTATGTATGGTTTAATTGTAAAATTATGTACAATGACCAAAATTATATTAAATGGTAAAAGTATATTCTAAATATATTTTAAAACCAGTCAAATTCATAATTTATCACTATTAATTATTTTGATTAAAAAAGTTGTTTTTAATTAAAATTTAGTAATTTTCATTATTCATCAAAATATTAAAGTTATCCAAAAAGTACAAAAATTTCACCTTAGGCTAAATTCAATATTATGAATCCAAAAATGAAATCCATTTTGAAATATAAAATATATATAATTTAAAAAATTAGGTATTACTATTCTTAACGGCTAGTGTGATTGGTTATGGTGTCTTAGAACTCGGTGTTGCATACAACACACGCTATCACATTATTCAAAGAGAAGCGTACCGTAGAATATTGGGGTGTTACATTCTCCCCACCTTCAAATAATGTCATCCTTGAAATTTCTATAATACTTATCACATGAAAAGAATTGGGTGGTTCTTCATCATAAGTTCCTCGGGTTCCCACATTGCATCTTCCATCATATGGTTTCTCCACAAAACTTTTACCAGACGCATCATCCGGTTTCTCAGTACTTGTTCTCTCTTATCATGAATTCGGATGGGCTCTTCGCAATAAGACAGATCGGTATCCAGTTCTAATTCCTCATAGGTGAGTACATGCATTGGGTCAGGCATTTCTTTCCTCAACAGAGATACGTGGAACACATCATGACCTTTGGAGAGACATGGCGACATTGCTAATCGGTAAGCTATATCCACAATTCGTTCTAGAATTTCGAATGGTCCTATCCACCTGGGACTCAATTTACCTTTTTTACCCAAACGTATGACTCCCTTCCATGGAGATACCTTTAGGAAAACATGATCAACGACTTGAAATTACAAATCCTTTCTTCGATTATCAGCATAACTCTTCTGCCTACTTTGAGCTGCTTTGATGTGATTTTAGATTACCTTCACCTTTTCCATCGTTTCCTCCACACTTATAACAAAACCCCATTCCTTTCAAACAAGTTCCTGGGTGTTTCTTCACACAGTTATCACATATGGGATAATTCTCTTTTCCCCTCTTCCCTTTATCCATCTTTCCCTCTTCCATCCTTTTCTTCCCTTTCATTCCTTCAAAGCCATAGGACTCAGTAAACTCTATACTTATCTTATCAACACATGATATTATTTCTTCATATGATGATAATACATGTGAGACTATTTCTCTTATAAATTCTGGCATAAGACCATGAAATATATGATCCTTCTTTCTCATTGTATCATGTGCATTGCTGGAGTTATCATTCCTTCTACTGGACGCCATTTCTAAACAATGGAATGCACTAGATTAGTTTATGAATAAAAATACCTAATCCCAAACTTGTAAAAGACAAAAAATAAATTAAATAGTTTATGGATATAATCCATAATCATAAAAATGCCTCCTTTGAGGAAGTATATACTCATAAACTGTTCATAAGGGTTTTTTAAAGAAGATGTGAATTATCCTAAGCATATCCCACAGGAGTGTCGTAACCAAAAGTGCAGCAAGGCCCGTTGTTTTGCACCAGTTCCCGTTCGAGTCCAGCTCAAAGTGGTATTTTCGGGTTTTACCCCTAGGTACATCTATGCCATAGCCACCTCTACCTGCTCGTATCCAGACAGGGATGTATTGCTCGGAAAACTCACAGAATCTCTACAATACCAAAATTATAGGAAGTTGTTATATACTAATCCTCAAAGTCCATCTTAAATCTATGTTCTCTAATCAGAGTTTATCTAAATCTAGCTTCTATGGTTTGTACTAAACTTCCTCTGATACCAACTGTAACGCCCCAACCCTAGTTACCCAGTGTCGGTGCATTATTACATAACATTGGCATGATCACAAGAAAGATCAAATCTCGAAAGACCGATTGGTTTAGTAGCCTTGGAAACACTAGATATATTTATAAGTCTTACATTACATCATAAAAATTAAAACTACAAAAACATCTTTTATTCATATTCCACACTCATATCCCCACATAATATCCCTGTATGTCATTCATAATTTACTTCTTCATGCCCTGGGAAAAATAAAACATAGAAAATGGGTGAGCTCAAATGCCCAGTAAGGATAACAATATAGCGGAAACTTTCATAAATAAGAATAAACATTTAAGGCAATGTATAACTAAAACAAAATCCTTTTAAACTTGAACTTAAACATAGTATGGAAAAAATAAAATGAAATAATTCCATTTACTTATTCACATGGATATTATACTAGTCGAATAATCACATGCAATATCAATAACCACTATCATAATGATGGAATGCATAATCCCAGACTATCATAACCACATAGCCAAGGCCTCGTGCCAAGACTAGAAATATGATTTTGCCAAGGCCTTGTTCCAAGACACTAGTTTGTCTCATGAGACCTATCGATGAATCGAGGAGCTATAGCAGGCTCCAGCCGTCACATATTATGTCCAATGCATTTCCATATGAAAAGGTTTAAACATAAAATAAAAATTTGTATTAAGAATACCATACGAAATGTCAATAGTTACATCATAAACTATGAACGGTATAAAAACAGCACATCCACAGTCAAAAAGATCACAAAACCTTCAATATAATATAGAAGTTTTGTATCATAATAAATCAACTTCAAATAAGCATAAAATCCATTAAAGGATATTGACATAGTTGAAATCAAAACTCTGTTTAGAGAAATATCTCTTTCTATTTTTAAGTCATTTAAGAGTCTTATATTTATGAAATAAAACATTTTCTTTGAAAACATTCTTATAACCTTGTGAGGGAAGCTTCAACGATTTTATAACGGCGGAAAATAACCGCACCCGCCGTATAAGTAAAAAAAAACATTCTTACCTTAATTCTGTCGAGAAGGTTAAAAAGCACCTTGTTTGGAAAACGACGGAACGATTTCTTTATAAAACTCTTATAAAAAGTCAAAAAAGGGTATAAATTACTTTAACCCATGTTATTTTAAATAGTAAAAAATGTTTTGAAATACATTTTTATGAAACATGGATGTGGAAGATAAAGAGATCCCAGTATATTATTACGTATAAACAACCTCGGATAATGAAGAGATTGTAAAATAACCCTTACTTTGTACTTTTACATGGTTGGGGAAGGTTAACCTCCTGTATAATAGTGAAATAATTGTTATTAAATTATACAATAATCATATGCATTCATATGATATCATATTTGATCTTTTAACATTGCTTTGTTAATAATATCTTAGAATTATCGTTGTTTCGGGGGTTAACTTGATCATTTTCTTTTATATGTTTTGTTACTTAAGACATGTTTTTAATTGATAGGTTGTATATTATTCATATCCAGAATGATATCAAGTCCTTAAACATCATTTTTAAATCATCAAATGATGATTATATTTGAATGGATACGATAGAGAATGAATCTCATCGCGTTCGTGGAGACGGTAGTCCGTTCGTACGCACGAGCGACGATATCATTCATTTAATATTAAAATAATATATAATTTGATAGTATATCATATATACAGAATCATTATCATGTTATAGTTATTATTATTATACCCATCCAAATAATAATATATTGAATAACAATTACACCACGACGTGGAGATGGTAATCCGTACGTATGCGCGTATTGTGACATGTTATTCAAAGGGTGGATAGAATAGTGGATATGATTGTACCATATTTAAAATAAAATAACAGTATATATATGATAATGGGGTTATTATTTTATAATGGTAACAACAAATGAAGAAGAAGTGGAAGAGGAAAGGATTTTGAATAAGGGTGGTGAAATCATTGCCTCTTCTTCGAGTTCTTCCTTTTGATTTGATAAAACGGGCTCCTTAGGTTGGATTTCTGATCAATCTAAGGCCTCTAGGTTGTAGTGATGGATGTTTATAGGGTATTTGGGGAGAGTTTGGCCGAACCAAAAGGCTTTGAAGGTGTGAAGAAATGAGAATGAGGAGTGCCCTTTTATAAGAGGGGTGAGGGGAACCATTGGAAAAGCTAGAAATATTAATTTATAATAAATTCATATTCAGTTTCTAATGGCTCCAAAGTTGATTATAAATATTTTAAGGTGGGGAGGGGTCGAAAAAAACTCATCCAATAGAATTTAGACAGGTTTGGGTACTTATATTAACCTTATCTTTAAGTATTAACTCTAAGTTAATTAGTTTCACTTTTACAATGTCTCTTTGTATTTTTATATTATATGGTTAATTAACTTACTATATACATCCAAGAGACCCCCATGTGGTCCTTTCATGATACACATATCATGATATATGTCTCTTTTCCGAACTATATATTTTAGGAATTTAATATCAATTAATAATATAATTTTTTTTTAAAAAAACTCTTTTATGTCAATTTTGACACTATTAAATAGTTGATTGTTGTGAAACTAATAACAGAATGTTTACTTCGAACAAATTTAATTAAATCAATCCTAATATGTCCTATTATCCTAGAAAATTAATTTAATTCATTAAAAGTCTCAAATTATATTTATTTGGGTATTTATAATATCAATTATTTTAAATTCTCAATATTATGGTAATTACTGAATCATCATTGTGTCATAAATAAATTAAATTATGTAATCTATAAAAATTATAAATAAATTATCATTATGTAGGAATGTTTTTAGCTTTATAATTAATATTTATAGTCGAAAATCCAACATATATAACCCGCGGTAAAAATTGTTTTTCTAAAAGATATATGCCAGTGTCATTTTTGTATTCATTTTTACTTAATTATAATTAAGTGTCCCTATCACCTAAAAGTGGCTCCATGGGGTCCCCAAATCGACCCAAAGATTCTTATGGTCGAACATGTATCAACAAATAAGTCTATGACACGTTTTAGGGTAATTTAGTATTACTATAATATTATTTTTTAACCCTTATTTACCAGATTTACCCTTAACCATAGTAAATAAAATATTTACCGCAGTAATTATTCAAAATTTCTACAAATAAAAGTTACTTATTTACACAATTTGAACATTTTGATTCAAAATATGGAATTCATTTTTCCAAATTCAAAACACAGAAGTGAGAGAAATTAATTTAAAATTAATTCTCGTTGTTAAAACAAAAAGCGTGTTTTTAAGAGATAATAACTATCAAAACATTGACACTTGTTTATGTATGATTTAATTGTAAAATTATGTACAATGACCAAAATTATATTAAATGGTAAAAATATATTCTAAATATACTTTAAAACCACTCAAATTCATAATTTATCACTATTAATTATTTTGATTAAAATATTTATTTTTAATTAAAATTTAGTAATTTTCACTATTCATCAAAATATTAAAGTTATCCAAAAAGTACCAAAATTTCACCTTAGGCTAAATTCAATATTCCAAATCCATAAATGATGTCCATTATAAATTATAAAATATATATAATTTAAAAAATTAGGTTTTACTATTCATAACGGCAAGTGTGATTGGTTATGTTGTGTTAGAACTCGGTGTTGAGTAAAACACACGCTATCACTTTATTCAAAAAGAAGCGTACCGTAGAAGCTTGGGGTGTTAAATTCTTCCCTCCTTCAAATAATTTCTTCCTCTAAATTTCTAGAATACTTATTACATGAAAAGACTCGGGTGGTTCTTCATCATACGTTCCTCAGGTTCCCACGTTGCCTCTTCCATCTTATGGGTTCTCTACAAAACTTTTACCAGACGTGTCGTCTGGTTTCTCAATACTTGTTCTCTCGTATCAAGAATCCCGATGGGCTCTTCGCAATAAGACATATCTGGTTGCAGTTCTAATTCCTCATAGGTGAGTATATGCGTTGGGTCAGGCATGTATTTTCTCAACAGAGATACGTGGAACACATCGTGAACGTTGGAGAGACTTGGCGGCATTGCCAATCGGTAAACTACAACCCCAATTCGTTCTAGAATTTCGAAAGGTCTGATGTACCTTGGACTCAATTTACCATTCTTACCAAAATGTATGACTCCCTTCCATGGAGATACCATCAGGAAAACATGATCACTGACTTGAAATTCCAAATCCTTCCTTCGATTATCGGCATAACTCTTCTGCCTACTTTGAGCTGCTTGGATGTGATTTTGGATTACCATCACCTTTTCCATCATTTCCTCCACACTTATAACAAACTCCCATTCCTTTCAGGCAAGTTCCAGGGTGTTTCTTCCCACAATTATCACATATGTGAAAATTTTTCTTTTCCCTCTTCCCTTTATCTATCATTCCCTCTTCCATCCTTTTCTTCTCTTGCTTCCCTTCAATGCCATAGGACTCAGTAAACTCTTTACTTATCTTATCAACACATGATATTATTTCGTCATATGATGATAATACATGTGAGACTATTTCTCTTATAAATTATGCCCTAAGAACATGACATATATGATCCTTCTTTCTCTTTGTATCATGTGCATTGATGGAGTTCTAATTCCTTCTACTGGGCTCCATTTCTAAACAACGACATACACTAGATTAGTTTTTGAATAAAAATACCTAATCCCAAACTTGTAAAACACATAACATAAATTAAATAGTTTATGGATATAATCCACAACCATAAAAATGTCTCCTTTGAGGAAGTATATACTCATAAACCCTTCATAATGGTTTGTAAAGAAGATGAGAATTATCCTAAGCATATCCCCTGGGAGTGTCATAACCAAGAGTGCAGCAAGGCCCGTTCTCATGATCCAGTTCCCGTTCGTGTCTAGCTCAAAGTGGTGTTTTCGTGTTTTTACCCCTAGGTAAATCTATGCCAGAGCCGCCTCTACCTGCTCATATCCAGACAGGGATGTATTTCTCGGAAAACTCGAAAAATCTCTACAATACCAAAATTCTAGGAAGTTCTTCTATACTAATCCTCAAAGTCCATCTTAAACTTATGTGCTATAATAAGAGTTTATCTAAATCTAACTTCCAAGGATTGTACTAAACTTCCTCTGATACCAACTGTAACGCCCCGACCCCAATTACCTAGAGTCGGTGCATTATTACATAACATTGGCATGATCACAAGAAAGAACAAATCTCGAAAGACCGATTGGTTTAGTAGCCTTGGAAACACTAGATATATTCATAAGTCTTAAATTACATCATAAAAATGAAAACTACAACAACATATTTTCTTCATATTCCACACTCATATACCAACTACTATCCCTACAGGTCATTCATAATTTACTTCTTCATACCCTGGGAGAAATAAAACATAGAAAAGGGGTGAGCTCAAATGCCCAGTAAGGATAACAATATAGAAAAAACTTTGATAAATAAGAATAAAAATTTAAGGCAATGTATACCTAAAACAAACGCCTTTTAAACTTGAACATGATCATAGTATGGGAAAAATAAAATGAAATAATTCCATTTAATTATTCACATGGATATTATACTAATCGAATAATCACAAGAAATTTCAATAACCACTTTCTTAATGATGGAATGCATAATGCTAGACTATCATAACCACATAGCCAAGGCCTTGTGCCAAGACTACAAATAAGATTTTTCCAAGGCCTTCTGCCAAGACACTAGTTTGGCTAATGAGACCTACCGATGCATCGAGGATCTATAGTGGGCTCCACCCGTCACATATTAAGTCCAATGCATTCCCATATGAAAAGGATTAAACATCACATAAAAATTCGTATTAAAACTATCATACGAAATGTCAATACTTTCATCATAAATGTTGAATGGTATAAAAATAGAACATCCACAGTCAAACATATCACAAAACCTTCAATACAATATATAAGTTTTGTATCATAATAAATCAAATTCAAATAAGCGTAAAATCCATTAAAGTATGTTGACATAGATGAAATCAAAACTCTTTTTAGTGAAATATCTATTTATATTTTGAAATCATTTAAGAGTCTTATATTTATGAAATAAAACATTTTCTTTGAAAATATTCTTATAATCTTGTAGGGGAAGCTTCGACAATTTTATAACGGCAGAAAATAACTGCACCCGCCATATATGTTAAGAAAAACATTCTTACCTTAATTCTGTCGAAAAGGTTAAAAACCACTTTGTTTAGAAAAAGATGGAAAGATTCCTTTATAAAACTCTTATAAAAAGTAAAAAAAGGGTATAAATGACGTTAACCCAAATTCTTTTAAATAGTAAAAAATGTTTTGAATTACATTTTTAAGAAACATGGATGGGGAAGATAAAGAGATCCTAGTAGATTATTACGTATAAACAACCTCGGATAATGATGAGATTGTGATATAACCCTTACCTTGTACATTTCCTTGGTTTGGGTAGGTTAAAATCCTGTATAATAGATAAATAATTGTTATTAAATTTTACAAGAATCATATGCATTCATATGATATCATATATGATCTTTTAACATTGCTTTGTAAATAATATCTTAGTATTATCGTTGTTTCGGGTGTTTACTTACTCATTTTCTTTTATATGTTATGTTATGTAAGCCATGTTTGTAATGGATAGGTTGTATATTATACATATCCAGAATGATATCAAGTCCTTAAACATCATTTTTAAATCAGAAAATGATAATTATACTTGAATGGATACGATGGAGAATGAATCTCATCGCGTTCGTGGAGACAGTAGTCCGTACGTACGCAAGAGCGACAATATCATTTTTTTGAAAAACAAATAATATTTTATTTGATATAATATCATATATACAGAATTCTTATCTTAATTTATTTATTATTATTATACCCATCCAAATAAAAATATATTGAATAACAATTACACCACGATGTGGAGACGGTAAGCCGTACGTACACACGTATGGTGACATGTTATTCAAAGTGTGGATAGAATAGTGAATATGATTGTAACATATTTATAATAACATCACATTATATATATGATACTTGAGTTATTATTTTAGAATGGTAACAACAAAGGAATAAGAAGTGGAAGAAGAAAGGAACTTGAAAAATGGTGGTGAAATCATTGCCTCTTCTTCGAGTTCTTTCTTTTGATTTGATAAAAAGGGCTCCCTAGGTTGGCTTTCTGATCAAACTAAGGCCACTAGGTTGTATTGAGGGAAGTTTAGAGGGTATTTGGGAAGAGTTTGGCCGAACCAAAAGGCTTTGAAATTGTGAAGAAATGAGAAGGAGGAGTGCCCTTTTATAAGAGTGGCGAGGGGAACCTTTGGAAAAGCTAGAAATATTAATTTATAATAAATTAATATTCAGTTTCTAATGGCTTAAAAGTTGATTATTTAAATGTTAAGGTTGGTATGGGTCGAAGAAAACTCAACCAATAGAATTTAGGCAGGTTTGGGTACTTATATGAACCTTATCTTTAAGTGTTAACTCTAAGATAATTAGTTTCACTTTTACAATGTCTCTTTGTATTTTTATATTATATGTTTAATAAACTTACTATATACATCCAGGAGACCGCCATGTGGTTCATTAATGATACTCCTATCATGATATAAGTCTCTTGGCCGAACCTTAGATTTTTTGGAATTTAATATCAATTAATAATATAATATTTGTTATAAAAACACTTTTATGTCAATTTTGACACTATTCAATAGATGATTATTTTGAAACTCATAAAAAAATGATTACTTCAAAAAAAGTTAAATAAAGAAATACTAATATTTCATATTATCCTAGAAAATTATTTTTATTAATAAAAAGTCTCAAATTATATTTATTTGGGTCTTTATAATATCAATTAATTAAAATTTTCACAATTATGGTAATTACTACATCATCATTGTGTCATAAATAAATTACATTATGTAATAATTAAACATTATAAATAAAATATCATTATGTAGGAAATCGTTTTATCTTTCTAATGAATATTTATAGTCGAAAATCCAACATATATAACCCTATGTAAAAAATGTTTTTCTAAATGATATATGCTTGAGTCATTTTTGTATTCATTTTAACTTAATTAAAATTAAGTGTCCCTATCACCTACAAGTGGCTCCATGTGGTCCCAAAATCGACCCAAATATTCCTATGGTCGAACATGTATGAACCAATAAGTCTAGGATACGTTTTAGGGTAATTTAGTATTATTATAATATTATTTTTTAACCGTTTTTTACAGGATTTACCCTTAACCATGGTAAATAAAATATTTACCGCAGTAATTATTCAAAATGTCTAAAAATAAAAGTTATCTATTTACACAATCTGAATATCCTGATTCCAAATATAGAATACATTTTTCCAAATTCAAAACACAGAAGTGGGACAAATTAATTTAAAATTAATTCCCGTTGTTAAAACAAAAAGCGTTTTTTAAGAGATAATAACTATCAAAAGATTGGCACTTTTTTATGTCTGGTTTAATTGTAAAATTATGTAAAATGACCAAAATTATATTAAATGGTAAAAATATATTCTAAATATAATATAAAACCACTCAAATTCATAATTTATCACTATTAATTATTTTGATTAAAAAGGTTGTTTTTAATTAAAATTTAGTAATTTTCACTATTCATCAAAATATTAAATTTATCCAAAAAAGTACCAAAATTTCACCATAGGCTAAATTCAATATTCCGAATCCAAAAATGAAGTCCATTTTGATATATAAAATATATATAATTTCAAAATTTATGTATTACTATTCCTAATGACTAGTGTGATTGGTTATGGTGTGTTAGAACTCGGTGTTGCGTACAACACACGCTATCACATTATTCAAAGAGAAGCGTACCGTAGAATCTTGGGGTGTTACACATGAAGCATTGATGTGTTGGTGGTGCATTATCTGTAGTCTTTTCTTTATTCACATCATTAAAAACCCTTTTTCCATTACATCGGCACTCAGCTGCTCGATGACCTTCTTTCCACACTTAAAACATTTTCTAGTCCCTTTAAGACAATCTCCACTATGCTTCTTTCCACACTATGAGCATAAGGGAACATTCATTTCTTTTCACCATTATTCTGAGATTTCTCCTTGAACTCCATCTTTCATTTCTTGTCAAAACTATGAGATGGATAAGTAACACCAACTTCTATTTCTACCTTGATAGAACAACACAAAATTTCTTCATAGCTACTGAAGTCTCTTATAGCTAATGCCCTTCGAAGATTTGGTTTTAAGCCACTGAAGAATCGATCAACTTTACTTTTAGGTTGGATGATAAATCCAGATGCATACATGGAAAACCTTATAAAATTCGCTTCATATATACCAACAGATTCATCATCTTTTTTCTTTAGTTCACGAAACTCCTTCTCCATCTTTGTTCGAAGAATACGAGGGAAGTACTTATTGAAAAATAAGTTCTTGAACTCGTCCCATTCCATGGACTCAATTTCATCTCTTGGCCTTGTATTCTTGATAATATTCCACCATTGATCAGCTTCACCTTCCAAACGATATACTGCTAAGATGACTTTATCATGATTAGAACATTGAATAACTGAAAATATCTTTTCAGTAGTACTGATCCATTGTTCAGCAAAAAGTGGATCAGAATACCCACTGAAAGAAGGTGGACGTTTCCTCATAAAGGACTCAATAGAATATTGTTCCCTTCTATTCTCATTTGGAAGTCCAGAATGATTCATAGCTTGTGTAAGTATAGCAATAATATTTTTCACTCCATCTCCCATAACATTTGTTTGATCAAGAGGACAATCATTGCATTTTACATTATATTGATCAACACGGTTCCTTCAGTTTCTAGCCATCGTCTAAAACAAAAAAAAGAATAGTGTGAGAGGAAAAAATCACCCTAGGGAAAACAATATAATAAAGGGGGAGTACCATCAATATCTAATATCTTGGGTTACCGTAATTATAATACTATAACCTATACTTAACCTAAGGGACATCCCTATACATACCATAGAAATATCTCTATGGATCTTACTAAAGTTCTCGCATCCTAGTGTCCAAAGGATGACTAAACCTTTCCTCTAATACCAACTGTAGAGACCCAAAGATTGACGTACATGGACATTACATTACTTTAGCAGAATACTTAATACATAACAAAAACAGACACACAAGGACCATAATAGTCTAGTGTCTTTGGAAACTTGGAACAAAATATTTTAATCATGGTGAAATATCTTCAACATCTCCCATAAATATCTTTCACTTTTTGTTCTTACCTAAAACCTTTCATTATATCCTGGGGAAAGGAAAACATAAAAAGGGTGAGCTCAAATTCTCAGTAAGGGTAAGCATGGATAAAATAAAACATACCATATACATTTGAACTTAAAAAAATGAACATAATGTTTAAACATCAAACGCTTGAGAAATGACATAAAACATGGAAGTACGTAAGGAATAGATCATAAAAAACATTAAGAATGACAAAATAGAAATTGAATAAAACATGTAATTGTGGCATCCATTAAGCACATGTAATTATTACAATTGTAGCCAAGGCATTTCTGCCAAGACCATCTTAGTGGACAAAGTCCCTTTCTGAATCGAGTTCACTCCTCGTTTCAGTCCTATTTTACTGAACTAGTATAACCTTCCATTCCATCCATGTCTATCTCATGAGATATAAATCATCACCCAATTCATTGGAGGGAGGTATAGGTCCCACCCATCTCTTAATGATACCATTCTTATGTGTGCAACAACATCATAAACCATACATCATAGCATAAACCATGTAATGGGAATCTTAAACATCGTGACATCATAAAACAATTAATATAAGTTAAAGGAATTCAAAAAAATATTTCCATCACAACATGTAATAATAGGGATAGAAATAGAACCCTATATTATCTTAGATGTAAAATAATTTTGATAAAACTCTTGAACTCCATTCTTGAGGAAAATATCCTTTCTACTTCAAAAACAGTTTTCCTTTCTTAACATGTCATAAAATTTTAAACTAAAAAAAATTGATTAAAAATAAACATGAAAACTTGTAAAGGAAGCTTCTTGAAAATAATGTTTTCAAAATCCATTCATACTGTATAAGTTAAAAAACATTCTTCTCGTACTTTTGTCGGAAATGTCAAAAAGTACCTTGTACGAAAAATGACAAAATATTCCATTCATATCTTTTACTAAAATCTCACCAAAGTGTAAATTTGTATTTAAACAATTGTATGTGGACAGAAATAATATTACATATTGAGTAAACAAGGATGTGGATGATAAAATACACCCTAGTAAATTCCAAAGCATAAACAATCTCGGATAAAAATGAGATTATGATATTTCCCTTACCATAGGTCCGATATGCTTCGTACATATTTGAACCTCTTGTATAATGATTTAAATAATTTTATTGACTTATTACAGAATCATATTAATTTTTATGATATCATATATGTTTAAGTTATGACTTTATATTACCCGTTCTTTGGTAAATTTCATGTTAAAGAGTGTTTTGGGTAAAATCGTTTCATTTGTCGTCCGTGTTTTGAAATATAATTATTTATATGTTTAATTAGATCATGATTACTTATATCCATAATGTAAAACATGATTTATATATAATATATATTCATAATATAAATATATGTAATAGATTGTTAAATGGAATGAAATACACCGTTCATGGAGACGGTAGGTCGTACGTACGCATGAACGTTGTTTTCGTTTCCTCATTGAATTGAATGGAATTAATTGGATGAAATACATATATATATATACATAAATCCAGTATCATTATTATGTCATATATTTCATTATTACTTATTATATATACTTTATAATCATTTATTAATGGTTAATCATTGAGAATGAATCTAATCGCGTCGTGGATACGGTATTTCGTACGTACGCACGAGTGATTATATCATTCACATGATCGTGGAATTTTATTGGAGTGTATGTATACAATTACAGAATCATTATCAATTTACAATAATAATATATAGTTATTATTTACACCATTATACCCATCCATGTAAGGAGGTGGTGGAAAATAGATTACACCACGGCGTGGAGACGGTATTCCGTACGTATGCACGTGCGGTGATTTCGTTTTCTGTAGGATGGATAGATGGTGAAATATGGTTGTTTCATACTTATAATTACATATCAGTATATTAGTGATACTGAAGTTATTACTTCATAATGAAACAAACTATGAAGAAGAAATGGAAGAAGAAATAAAGGTGAAAGAATCGGTTACGGAAATTACCTCTTCTTTGAAGCGCCTCTTTGAGACCTCCTTTTAGGGCACTATAATTGGTCTTTGAAAAAGACAAGAACCTCTAGGATGTTTCTAGGGAAGTGGAGAAGATAATTGGGCAGGGGTGGCCGAGCTTGAAGGCTCAAAGTGGTGTGTGGAAGAGAGGGAGGAGGTGCCCTTTTATAAGGGAGGAGAGGGGCACCTTCGGAATTCTAAAAAATATTAATTTATAATAAATCCAACCCCACATAAAAACCAAAAAATGACTGATATTATAATATAATATGATATAGGGTTGTAATATCATAAAACAATCAAATTTATACATGTTTGGATCTTATTTTAAACCTTATCATTTTGATTTATCCTTATTAAATCTATTTAGGTTTATTTGTGGTAATAAAATTCTAAATTTTAAATTATAACAAATAATTACTTATTTTTTGTGAATTTCCTATAATTGTTTACTTTATAACATTATTGAACATGTAAATTTAAATTTATAATTTTTAAATATTTTTGTGATTTTTAAACAATTTTATAATATGTTACTTTTATAAAATAACAATAGTGTCAATTTTGACACTATTCAATTATTTGAATTTAAATAAAATAGATACCGAAGATATGTTCGAACTAAAAGCTTTAATTGATTTATAAATGGTCATATGTATCTAGAAAATTAGTGTAGAACAATAAATTGTTCAAATAAAATTTATTTTATTATTTTTAAAACCATTTATTTGGTTTATCTCTTAATAAAATAATTACAACAACATTTTTGTATAAAAATTTAATATACTAATATGTTTCATAAAAATTAAAGATAAAATCCTATAATGAATATAAATCTATTAAAATTCACAATAATAATTTTACTTGAATTTATCATCTTAAAATCACAATAGTTAAATTATTATATTTATTAAATTATGAAGGTGACAACTTTGGCATCATTTAAAATAAAATAATATAAGTGTCGTAATTGCTTGTATAAGACTCCAAATGGTAAAATATTAGACCATTGGATGATTATAGTTTAAATTTACATGACCAATAAGTTTTTCTCTGGGTTTTGTTCCTTTTATGGTCACTATTAATTTAATAACAACTATATTCTTGATTTTTCACTAGATAAATAATTTCTGCATCACTATTGTGTCAAAATTAATGATAATTATTTAATCCCAAATAATTATAAATAAATTCTCATGATGTAGATAATTTTGTTAGGTTTTTGTATAATATTAATTTTCTAAGTTTCATGATGTTTTTCACTAACTTAATATTATAATACTTATAGTATTTAAGAGAGTGTCATGTTGTCACTTTCTTTGGTTTTAATAATAATTAAAATATTTTCATGGAAAAAAGCCCATTAAATGAATCTAATACGACCCTTATGTGATATGGGTAGACTTTTAGTCATTAAATTGGATTTTACAAGTGTTAGGGTAATTTTATAATCTTATATTTACCCTTAATTACCCGATTTATCTTTAACTATAGTAAATAAAATTTAACGTAGTTACTATTCACAATGCGCAAAAAAAAGTAGCTTATTAACAAAATTTGGACCCAATTATTCCAAATATGGAATCCATTTTTCCAAATTCAATACAAAAAAGTTATATAAATTAAATTAAAATTAATCCCATTGTCGAAAGAAAATGGGTTTTTCTTTAAAACATTGCAAAAGATTGAATTGATTTAACCTACGAATTCAAGGTAAAATCAATGCTAACGACATACATTATATTAAATGGTAAAAATATATTATATTTATACTTTAAAATAATTAAATATTATAATTTAACCACATAAGATATTACGATGAAAAAAGTTGTTTTTAATTAAAATATAGCGTGTTTTTACTATTCATTAAAATATGAAAGTCATCTGAATAAAATGAAAAATTTATACAAAGTAAAATTTTATTTCATGATTCCAATGAATAATTTTATTTTGTCAAATTGAAATTATAAACATTTCAAAAACGAGATTTAATGGGGGTGCGCCATCAAAAGGCGGCAAAACTATATTTTTTTAAAAAATTCTTATTTTACCCGAAAAATTTATTTTGTTCTTAGAACATGTTCTAGAAAATGTGTAAGATTAATAATAATGTTATAAAATTCAAAATTTAGTTAATACTATTCATAACATCTAGTTCATAATAATATTATAATAAAATATCATTGTTTAGTAACACCCAGTATTGCGTACAACACATACTATCGAGGAAGGTCGCGATTGCGTGTAATATAAGCCAAGTTAGGGTTGCGTGTTGTGTAAGAATTCTTCATTGTTTCGTATAACATAATCCAACCATATTTAATTTATAAATTGAATATATATATATATATATATACTCAATGTTGCGTAGAATAACTATTATCAAAATTATGTGTAACACGATCCAAGAATAGTGTTGTATATACTGCAAGCTAATACGGTGTTGTGTATGGCGCAAGGTAATCTTGGTGTAGCATAGAACACAAGAAATTAATGAAATTAAAAGAATATTTTTCATTAATTCTCGGGTTTTTACAGTGCGGATTCCCGAAAGTCTTTATATAGGCAGATTTGACACTCCCCTATACCATAGAAGGGAATGTGCCCTCAATTTATGGTGTATTACTCATCCTTATTTGAGGTAGAGTGGTGAGAGGGTCATCAAAAAGGGTAAGTGCTCCCTGGGATATAGGGCACAACAGTTAGGATAATTCCCCTCTAATTAGTTTATATCATGGATACAATGACTTTTGGCATCAGATATTGACCTTAGAAACTGTAATAAGATTCAGTTCTCTTTTCTGGGATATGAAGATATGGGTCCCCTTTCTCTCTCACTTGGTTTTCTTTATGAGCATATATATATATATATATATATATCTGTGTATGTGTGTGTGTTTTGCTTTAATTTTACCTCTTTCAATGGGTTGATTTAAGTACAATTGTATCTTTATGTTTCACCATTTACGATTTTTTGGGTGTCCTATTTGGTATGTATATAATCACCCCTACATGGTCTTTACTGACACATATCATATCTTATTCAGAAAATAGGAATATCAATGAAGACAATGGAGAAGCATTGTGGTACTAAAGTGTATTGACTATATTCGTTGGTTATACCAAGATATTAGGTGCCATGCTCTCTCTGTTTTCATCTTTTTCCTATTATTATTAGTTTGAGACTTCCTTTTTTTGTTGGGTATGTATTTTACAGTTTTATTTTTGGGTATTATATTGTTGTACTTAGATGTATTCTCTAGAAGAAATTTCATGCATGATTATACTCTATTTGTTAAAGTGTTTTATTATTCCAATACACTTTTTTATGGAGTTGGCTTTGAGTGTGCATATAGGTTAATTAAGAAAAGGCCTCCAATTTTAGTATATTCCTTTCCATCCCTTTTTATAAGCCCTATTCTGATTAGATGTGGGCTTTGTGTTTCACACATTTCTTTCTACCAGGAAGGTGGGCACTAGTATGTTAGTTCATGATAATAAAATACCCACTTATCATATAATTATAAACCATGCATATTTGTGAGATAAAGAATTTAAATCAATATTAATTATATCAAAGAATAATTATTCCATGAAAAAGAAATGGTTTCCATAAATATATCAATAATAAATTATCAAAATTCATCCATAGAATCAAAATGGATAAAATAATTAGAGAATATACCCATTGAATTAGAACAATATTTTAAGGATATTATCTTTGATTAAAAGAACTAGTATAATATTATTAAATTGTTCTTTGAAAAATAAGAACAAAATAACATTATATTTTTGGTATATGTTATTTTAAAAGAAAATATTTTATAAAAAACGGGATTAAAATTTATTTATAAATCTATGATAAATTTTAATCAATATTTTTAATTAAAATAAATGACTATAAAGGTAAAACATTTCATTATGTAAAATGTTTAAAAACGGGTTACTTTAAAACACTGTAATGAAGGTCAATGTAATCAAATACATGGACATACCAAAAAAATTTAAAGCAGGATAATTTTGTAAATAAAGTAAATTCTATTGAAAAATACCTTAAGATATAATAATATTTGTGATAATGGTGTCTATAAAACAAATTATATAATATTTACATGGATGAGAAATATTCTAGAACAAAATGAACAGGTATGATTTGTTTCTGTCAAAACCATTTCTTTAGGTAAATTATATACCACAGTGGGGGTTAAATGGTAATAAGACATGTAAAACTTTTGAAATATCACTATATAAGAAAATATAGATGGTTTTAGTGGGAAAAAACATTTATTTATATTTTAACCTAGTCATAATAATCTAATACTCAAAATAAAATTAGAAAGAAAGCCCTAATGGATTTAGTAACTTTTGAATAAAAATGACATGAAAGAAGAAATATGAGATGAAAATTTAAATTAATTTAATTTTATGAATTTTATGATGAAAATCATATAAATCTAGTATATATATATAAAAACTAATATATTTGGTTAATATAAAACATATCTCAATGATAGGAAAATTGAAATAAGAAAACCATACCAATTACTCTCAATTTCTACAATGGTTATTTAGCCTCCTCTATAAAAAATGTAACCATGTTGAAAAATTATTTCAAATCATTATTTATGATTATTACCCTTTATATTATTAATATATAATCATTAATAACACAAATATATGTTATTTTATGTTTAGTTACATTTGTAGATTTTAGTATTTTTCATAATTTCACACATGTTTCATAATGGTGATGTAAAAACCCATTATTTTATACAAAATTAGTTATTCATATATTTTATAATGTATTTAAATTATTTTTATCATTTATATATGTTGTTATGAGGTAATTTTATAGATTTTATAGATATGTTTTGTGATCAGGGTATTTATGATGGGCCTTTTTTGTAGTAATTACTAATAAAAATGAGTTATGTTATAATGATTGTTTATTTTTATTTCATCCTTATAGAACAATATTCATTACATTTATTAATATTTAATATTATATAGTGAAAATATTAATTAATTTATACTTATTCATGGTGAAAATAGAAATATTAATTTATAATGATCATTTTGAAAAATAAAATATAAGCATAAAAAAATTATTCAAATTATTTTCTTAGTTATTACTATTGGATGAATGTTAATTTATTAAATTTGATATATTAGAAATAAATTTTATTTTAATTCATTATTTATAGATGATTATTCATAGTAATATTTAGATACTCAAGTCCAAATTAATAATTCTATAAAAAATATTACTTTTAAATAATAATTACCAAATACTATTAACATTAATTATTTTTATCATAATTATTTAATTTTATCACTCTATTAATATTAAAATAATTTTTTTTAATACATCATAACATACTTTATTAATAATACTATTCAATGTATAAAACTAATTTTATAAATAAATATGACTTTTTTATTTCATTCTTTATTATTTGTAAAATACATTATTTTTATTTTTTTCTACTAATAAAAATTTTCATACACCTATTAGATAAATTTATATCCCACTACTATATTTCCAATGACATTTTTTCTAGTGCTTGTATTTATAAAGACTATATTTCCCTTTATAATGAATATATTACCACCATTAATTCTTATAAATTTGTCTCAGTATTACTACATAAATTACCCGTCTGATTCCATTAATTTTTATTATAGATACAACTACATGATTTCTCCTTATATATTTTTTTTATCATTAGTGGTTTAGTTGTACTACTGGTGATCATCATGGGAGATAATGATCCATGGTATTTTGTAGTTGTAAAGATATTATTATTTTTTATTTTTTATACCATTTTTATTTAGGCATCTTTAATTGGTTTAATCATCCATGGTATTTAATATTACATAGTATGTAAGACATGCTTTCATACAACTTTGATGTAATGTTCTATTATAAATGAATATAGTGTTACTAGTCTGATTCATAACTCAAATAAATTATTTTATAATTAATTTTGATATTTCATCATAGAATATAAATATGACCTTTATGCGTATATGCATATAACATTAGTAAAGATAATGGGTGGTAAAACCAATGGTGTTATACAGTAACCAAAAGAATATTGGAGTTTGGGAAATCTATAAAAGGATTTGTAACATATGTAAGGGCCACCATCTATAAGGGTTACTTTTATATATTGGAACCCTTATATATAAGGCCCCCCCCCTTAAATAACAGTTTACTATTGAATATGGGTTGCCAAATTTTTAAGGGTCCTAGAATTTATGAAAAAAAAAACTGAGGAAGAAAATTATGCTGTGGAAAAGGGAATCATGCCATGATAGAAACACTCGCACATGAGGGACATTCCATAGACAAGAGTGTCATGTAGTGAAGATTCATATTATGTTTTATTAGAAATTTCTAATGTTTTGGAAAACCTTACATAGTAACCTTAAAAATTCTTATGTTTTTTTGAAATTAATTGATTATGTTTAGTCATTTCGTGAATAATTAGATTAGACCTAAAGGTAGGGTGGGGTGAATTTCATGGAAGTTAAGGCCACATCATAAGGCTTGGCTGGGAAGTAATTTCACACATTAAAAGAGGAAGCACACACCATGGTGGCCTGTAGAGATGGTCTCTTGGTTATACCATGGTGAGGTGCAACAAACTATGATTATAAGAGGCCACATCATGAAGGATACCCTAAAGGGTCATCAAACTACGACTGACATAGTCAGGCCATGGCACATTACCTAGAATATAATTTTAACAATTAATTAAATGAATTTTTAATATCAAAAGATAATAAATAAGGGTTCCATTTTTTTAGTGATTTAAATCATCCACTTTAGTTAATATTGATCTTTTATCTTCTAGGAATGAGTTTCTCTCTAATCTATTCATGACTTTAGTTCGATTTAGTCTGAATGATAACATAAAGAGATTTTTTTATTCAAATTTAGTTATTTCTTAGTATATCTCAGTGATCTCTAGTAATATAATAGTTATGTAATTTTACACTATATTTAATTGTTTTTGTATAATTCATATCTTTATTCTATTAAATATCAAATAAGATATCAATATTTTATGGAAGGACATCCCTGATTTTTTGTCTGGTTTTTTCATGAATTGAATTTTAATAATAAATCCATGTAATATTTATTGTTTTCAAAACTTGTAATGGATGTTTTAAATGTTATAATATTTATATTTATTTTTTTCACATAAAATTATAATTTATTTCTCATAAAAAACACTTGTCTTAGAAGGTTCTTCACGATCTTCATGTTTTTTAAATTATAATATCATTACATGGAAATCTTTGAGTTGGATAAAATGACTTATAGAATCATTAAAAAGGGATATGATAATAACAAAGCATTTCACATTCCTCTATTTAATTTTAAGGGTTTTTTTTAGAAAAAAGTTGAGTTTTTATTACAATAAAAGTTATTGCATTATTCAATTATTTTAAATTATAAAATTAAATTTCGTTAAATTCATTTCCAAATTATGATTTCACAACTTGGGGTTATTAAAGTTAATCCAATGTCTTGGTTAAAATATTATAAAAATGTTTTTCATGATCAATTTATATTAAATAGTTGATCCCCTACATTTTGTTATTTGAAGTGGATGAATTCATTCTACTTGTGAGGTATATTAATTGTATACTCTTCATGGTAAAGGGTATCCCTCTATGATGAGTGATTAGAGGTGAGAGTGTGATTTTATTGTTATTTATAATTTATAATATTATATGTTGCACTTATTGATTGATGAACCCCATTTTATATCATTATAATCACAGGTAGTCAGGTGGGTGGTCTAGGTATGACTACTACACTAGTTATAAGGCCACTTTGACTAGTATCCCCAACTAAGAAACACACCTTGCTTAGATTTTTTCCCCTGGTAAGGCCCTGTAGGCTAAAAACAAATATTTAAGAAGTTGAATCATATTAGGAACCAATTAGATGGATTCTTTATCTGTGTGGTCGTTAATTGTCTCTGGATATCTCCTAGGTTTTCACATGATTCTAATGATTTGAATATTCCTATTGTTATTAATTTATGGTTATTTCATGGTTAAATATAACTATTTTTTTTGTAGTTACCATGATTGTATTTATTTTCATTGTAATATATTTTATACAAAAAATGATGCTAACATGATTTTACTTTTTTTATTTTTAATGTTTCATTAATCTTTTCTTTTCCCTTATCTTTGTTTACTTCGGTTTTTAAAAATAATATTTTAAAAAAATTCCATATTTATTTTAAATTTCCAACCTATATGAAAACATTTGATGTGTGTATTATTATGAATAATGGAAACTCAATATCATGAAGTGGTTCGTTTTGTGTTATTCCCTCTTATTACTGGTTTTATTGGTATTGTTTGGAATTTTATTCTAGTTTTATTTAAAATAATCATAAATTGGATTTATATTCTATAGTTATCCATAGTTAGTTTGGAGGAATCATATTGGGAATTAATTCTCAGGCATTTAATATAATAGGATTAACAGAGGACCCACATAGATAATAGATATGGTATTTATTTTAATGTTGGGCTATGATTGTGGTTATTATTAGATGATCAATTTTTATTGAAATTTGAGATGGATGCTCATCTTCCTTATTTTATTTTTATAATTTATTCATTTAGTGTATCATGATAGATATAAATTTTCAGTTTAATCTAACTTTTTTCATGTTATAATTTTTATTAAAATTATACTATAGTTCTATTAAAAAAATTCATTATTTTAATGGGTTTTATTTGTTGTTGATGATTTATGATTACTTTTTTATTCCTCATTTGGTTTTTATTATTGTTTGAAACGGTTTACCTGATGAGTATTACCCATGTCTTATAAATTGATCATTCTAGATTTCTATGTGTAATTTCAATGTTTTTTATTGCTTAATCAGGTTAAATAGTTCATAATGATGTATCTTTTGATTCACAATGACTATTTTTTATCCCAAGTAGATCAAGAATACATTTCATCCCTTGTCATAGGTCATATCTAATTTTATCCACCATCGGGACTAGGCACCATGCATCTTTGTGCTGGGAAATGCTACCCAATCAGCAATGCATGGTGGGGAGCTAAGGAGATCAATGATTCAAGACTCTGGGGAGGGGTAGTTCTACTGGGATGGGCCTACGGGTCATGTAATGGGCATGGTATGCCTTTGGGACTTCTGGACATGTATTGTGGGTCATGTCGGGCCTTGTGATTTTGGCCTACGGGTCATGTACGGGTTCCCCTTCAACCCTTTAAAGGGGGATTATCTATCAATAAATAAAATAAAAGAAGGCCTTTGGGCCATTCGGGCTATGTGGTAGGTACATTCGTAAGTGTCAGGTGAACACTTTTTACATTGATCTTTGAGTTACAAAGTGTGTTTCAGATATGTGTTTATCAAATTCAATCTTGGATTAAAATTTCTTCAATTCAGTTTAGTTTTTTTATTGTTATTTTTTTATACTTATGATTTATATGTTTTAGGAAATATATGTTTTGAATTATGAAATAGGAAGGATCGTAGGGTTTTAATTTTACTATACTCTATTTGGTAAATCATGAAATAATTGTACAGAATGAGATAGAATAATTTTCATAGAATTTATATGATTAACAAATGATTATCTAGACCATATTACAAGACTGATCAAGATTTTATGGTTTTTATATTTATAAAATTTTCTTCTTGGACAATATAAATTTACCCTTTTTTCTGATTTAATATAAATTTAGGAATTTTATAAATTTCTAGGTCATTTACCTTGGTTAGATTTGGGTTTTCATGAGAAATGATTTGGTTTCATCTATTTAAATGGGGTTGAGATTTATAATTTTCATGGTGTGATATCAATTTTTTTTGATTTAAAATTGTGTCTTTTGGTTTAATGTTTTTAAATATTAGGAGTTGCATATCTAATTTTTTTCATTTCTACTAGTAGAAGTAGAGTAATTTTTTTTATAATAATATTATCAAATATTATAAATGTTATAAGTATTTCTTGAAGAGTTTTTAAAACACTAAAATTTTTTTCAAATAGTTTGATTATTAAATTTTTTTATTATAAGATAATTAAAATAATTTCATAAGGATAACTGAATAATTTAATTATATTTTTAATTTTTACAAATAAATTTTGGGCTATTAGTATAGTATAATTTATCTTATTTTAATGCTAATATATGGGTTCATCCATTTTGATATCTGAGTTCTGTGATGATTTGGGATATTTCTTAATTTATTGAGTCCCCATATTTTAGAGTATTACCCACCACATATATTTTCGGAATTTAAAAATTATTTTAACATGAATTTTTACAAGTGATCCCTCAAATAAATCTACATAGAGACTATTTTAAAAAAAATTAGAATTTTATTACACGTATTTTTCATGGGTTGTATGATTAAAATACATAAAAAGAAAGGTCAAATAACATAGATAATATATGAAATATTTTTAATCTCCCTAAGCATCTTAAACATATTTTTTTATGTTTTAGATTGATGGTTCATGTTAGAAGTACATGAATTTGATCATTGTGAATAAACAACTACATAATCTCCCATGAGAATATTTTAAGGTATTATTCATGCAATAATACATTCATGAGAGCTTCATAATGTCAAAAGAAATGGATTTTTATCAACTTGTATATAGTGAGTGATCAATGTCAGTGTATTCTTTTCTTTTCATCATGAATGTATCTAATTTACCTCAGCTAGACTTATTCAATACATTAAAATCATAGTGATTTAGAAGAGTTATTAATGATTATATTTAGTTAATTTATCATTACAATCCCAAACCTATAACATAGTGTTGGTGTAGCAGGTAACAAGTGTTGGGGAAAAGTTGTATAGGATGGTTAATGATTATGAGATTCCCAATATTCTGGATGGTGGTGAAAAAACATCCTACCCTGGAAATGAAAAAAATCCATATATAATCAGACGGGTGGTGATATCAAGAAGAAATTATATTTCATAAAATCGAATTTTTCTTCAAATAAGACACATGTTTTCCATCAATGAGAACATCCATGGAATAAGAAGCCATTGTAAAATGAATCTCCCATTACCTATTATAGTTATGGACATTTGAGTATTGTGAAAATAATTTATAAAATATTTTAATGTAAAAGTGGCTGGAAAATATCTACCCCTTTAAAAGATCCATATATTTATCTTTTTGAAAATAATATTGATATGATAACTACTTGGATTACTTAATGTTATAGTTTTATTTTCTTATAAGGTTTATCGATGTTTTATTACATTGAAGATGATCATTTTTTTGGCAAATAATTTTCAAGATATTTAATTTTGAAAGAATGTTTAATGGTTGTTAATCATGTTGTCTTATTATAATTTTTCTAAAACATTAGTGATATATTCTATGAATGATTTATGTTTTTTAGAGATTCTCCCATATGTAATGTAAAAGCCCATGAAGTGAAATTTTTTTGAGCCTCTCTGTTGTGTAATGTTGGTTTATATTTAATGGATCTTTAGGGTTAATCACTTAATTTTTGTAATTAGTACATTATTATAGTTTTTCATATAGTGGGGAGACCATAATGGGTAATTGTTACTTTATATTAAGTTCTTATTATTGGTATTCTTGATGAATAATCATTGAGGATTCTCATGTATGACAATGTCGTGTGGGATTTTAACACTCAACCATCTTATAGATGGAAAAATATTTTATTTTCTGATGTTTCCTCTAATTTTTTTGGGGATTATATTTTATTAGTTTTATGATACCTTTATTTATGATTATTTTGAATTTCTCTAATTTTAGAGTTGTGGATTTAAGGTAAAACTAAATCACTTCATCTATTATTAAACTTTTCATTTTCTTTATGAGAACTATTCATGGAAAAATGTTATATAGTTGTGTGATTGTAGGACATACAGTTTCAGATATAGATATATAATTTATTAATAATTTTTTATATCATTATTTATATTTTTTTAATTATTTATTATATGGTTTCAATGATTTATGTAAAATTTAGTTTCTTATTAAATTTATGTCATGTAATGTACAAGTGGCATCATGGAGTGAATGCTATTTTTTATATCTTAGAAAATCAAGGATCAAACAATAGCCAAGAGTTATCAATGTCTGTCGAAGATTGTGAATTATGAGAAATGGTAAATTACAAAAATGTAAGGGAAATCCTTAATAAAATGGTTCTTCTATGAATGTGGGTACCCATGTGTTAATGTTAAATACTTTATAAATAATATATCGCAAAAAGGGAGGGTTGACACCATGACTAGAGGAATCATGGAATTATAGGTGTCTTGAAAATTTGGGAATGGATATGTCTTATATATAAGGGTTATCCCATGTAATGGTTACTCCAACACATGGAATCCCTCATACACAAGGGTTAAAATGTGTACTAGTTTTCTCTTAAATATGTCTGTCTCCTGGGTATGGGTGTAACAATTTGTGGAAAATTGTATGGGGAGTAAAATAAAATAGTGATGGAGGGAATCACATTGTGAAGAAAACTATTACATATGAGGATCACACAATATAAAAAAGTGTGACACTGCGAAGATGAATTTTATATTTTATTTGGAATTTATTAAGGATTGAAAATCTATATATATTACCCTTAACAATAATTTTTTTTTAAATTGTGAAATTTTGTGAGGAATACTGTCCATGTTATGACCAATTGATGTTGGTGTAATGGATAGTAGGGTAAATAAAACGGTAATTAAGGCCACTCTCTAAGGATAGTATAAGGATTTTGAAACCATAAACGAAAAATTCTATTATTTTATGGAATTGGGTGTGTAAATCTCTATTAATCTAGGGAGAGGAGTTCCATTCCAGGAGCTGAGGAGACTATTACAAGTGTGGTACATCAAATGAATTTCATTATGTGACACATGACATGGCCAATTTTTGAAAAACATAATTAAATAAATTGTTTTAGTTTTAAAGAATAATAAATATTGGTTCCTCACTTGTTATAGTGATTCACCTCTTACCCTCAACTTCTTTTTAAACATTTCTCTCATTGGATGGTGGTTTTCTCATTTTTTTCAAACATTATTTTTATTCCCTTTGATCCTGATTATGGGTTAAGATTAGTTTATTATTCATATTCAATATATTAACTGATATTCATGTAGTTTTATAGTATTTTTATAGTTTTGTCCTCTTAAACCCTATTGTATGTGTTTTATATTAATTTATTTATTTCTTAAATATGAGAATGGAAAAGCCACTAATATTTGATAAATGTTTATCTATGAGTATAAGGTAGGTTGATATATTCATAATATTTTAAACATAAATCCATTAATGATTTAATTTATTAAACACCCACTTTTAAGTGACTGAAAGGGTATAATATCTATATTTATGGACTCCTCATCCAAGACATCCTTATTCTTAAAAAATCACAGCTAGATTAAAATGATCATTTTGATTTCTTAATTTTATAAATTCTAATTATTTTTAATGGAAAGCCAAGTGTTTGTTAAAATACATCATTAGATTCTTTCAAATGATTATGATAGTAAAATGGTATTTCTTGGTTCACTATTCAATTGAATATGGTTTTTATTAACAAAAAGTGTGTCTATCTTACTTTAAAAGTTATTATAATTATTTTTTGGGTACTTGAATGGTGGTTGTTTATTTGGATTCCAAATGTTGATTTGATTACTTTTTTAAATAAATGTTTTCAGAAGTCCTAATAAACACTTAGAAAAGTATATCCCTGATATATGTATTTATGAGAAGTGAGCCATTTAAGTTTATTGTGTGAATTGGATGAATTCTCCATAACCATGGGATATTCTTATTGTTTACTATTCTTGATAAATGGGAAAAAATTTAATGTGATCATATGTGAGAGTGGTCTTTGATCTTTTTATTATTTATAATGTTTTGTGTTGCACTTATTAATTTCAAACCTCTATTTTATTTCATGGGAAACATAAGTAGTTTGGTCAAAGGTCTATGAATGATTACTACACTATTTATGATGTAACTCTAACTAGTGCGCCAAAGTATGGATAATTCCCTATGTATGGGATTTTCCCTCTATATCATGTGAAATAGGGAAAAACTATATGTGTATATAGTTTTATCACATAAAGTTCCAATTTGGTGGTTATTTATTTTAAATATCTTATATTGTCTCCAGATAACTCCTAGGATTCCCTTTGATAATCATGATTTATATATTCTCATGGTGATCGATTAATGGGTGTTTTATTTTAGGTTATTAATAATATTATTATGGTAATAATGTTAGAGTTTTTTAAAATTTGTTTTTTCTTTAGGAATTATAAATGACTCTTACACGAGTTCACTTTATTTAATAAGAATTATTTATAATGCTTGGTGTTTTTCATTATCTTTCTTTACTCAGGTACATCCAAAGAATGTTTTAAATAAATTTCCCTAGTTTTTTTTGAAACCCTAGGATTTATTATTAAAAAAATAAGTTGAGGATTATAGTTAATCATATAATTTAAACTTCAAGAAGGGGTTAATTTTTTTATGAAATCTTATTAATTATTTTATTCAAAAAATGATTCTATGATTTTTTTGTATTGAAATCAAACATAAAATATATTTTCTTTTAAAAGTTATGGATAAAGTGTGGGGAGGATAACTTCCATTTATATTTTCTCATGCCTATCATATTATAGGTTCTGTATAGGCTTCACTTGGATATAATAGAAAATATTTGTATTACTATTTGGGTATATTGATAATTCCACAAAAAGTATCATTTTTCTTGACATGTTGATATGGGAACCTATGTTCCTTGGTTTATTTTTCTATTTTATTCTTTTATTTTATTATTTCAAAATGGAATTATCCATCGTGTATCACATGTCTTATATTTGTCTTTGTATTAAAACAATAATATAGTCATATAATGATATTACAATTATGTTTATTGGGTTTTATTTGTGTTTTGTGTACTATAATTACGTCCTTATTTTTTATTTTTTATTTCTTATAATTAAAAAATATTTATTTTAGTATCACGATCCTCTAAATTTTGTAATGGTTATACTTGAATTATAGTAAAAAGTTCTATCATTGGTTTTATTTCCATATGGGAAATCATTCCCCACTATGTATTCGTTGATTCCTATGTAGTAATTTCCATCCAATGGAAATAAAGAATGTTATATAGGTCATGGAATGAGTTGTCATAGGTATCAGGTTAGGATATATGATAATGGCTCATGAAAATGAAATCTTTCAATATAATTAAAAATTCAATTATATCATGTAGTAGTAAACTATCTTTTAGTATGACTCGAAATGTTGACACATTGATTAAAAATGGGTTTTTTTCAATTTTAAAAGTTATATATTAGTTTCAAACAATCATAAAATAATAAAAAATACTAATTAGAGATTTTAATTTAAAATTTTCAGATTCATTTATTACTTGTATTAATGAACCATATGTTCTTCAATTTTGCAATGAGGTTGAAATGACCTAAAATGGGTTTTTATTTTTATAATTAATTTTTAATTTGTTAAGTGTCATAAAAAACCAAATATTGTTAATTTTTACATATATATGAATTTTAATTCAATTATAGTTAAATTTCATCAGAATGTTAGATTTAAAACTACTACTGATGATTCACTGACATGATCTTCATCAAATGTTATGTTATGTAACTATTCTTCTAATAGTTGTTATAAGATATAGATAAATATGTACAAAATTATTCTCACATAATGGAATTTATTTATTATTTTCATTATAATAAATCTATATTTTTGTTGTTTTTTGTTTTAGTTATTATCATTGTTTTTTATTCCTATCATAGTTCCATTGTTTTTGGATATTGTAGTACCGAGTTGTGGCTGTAACAGTTAGAGGGATTTCCTAAGCCCTAAAAATGAAGTCAACATTATTAATTATGATGTAAATGGATGAGATATAATTATAGGGGATGAAGAGATAAATATTCATGTTAGAGGATTATTTATCCTTACATGATATAGAGATATTCAAAAAAAATACTTTGGATAATTCAAAAACAAAATTATAAAATTATTTGTAATGTGTTACATTGGTTCAAATATTCTGATAAATAAATATATTTTAATAAAAACAAATATTGACGGATGTTCAACCATGTAATATTCTAGTGATTTGATATGGTACATAACATATGAATATGAGTCATGTCGCCACTACCTGCCTCCATTCATGTATAGACATATTTCATAATATTTAATGTGTGAGATATGTGGAAAGTTTGAGATCACAATATTCATATATAATCTAGATAAAACAAGATTGATCTATTATATAATTTATATTGGTTGGAATGATTGCGATTTTGAATAATAACATGAATTATAATGAAACTAGATAATACCTTCAAGATTTGTTGGAGGATCACCTTCTATAAGAAAACCATAGAGTGTAAAAAATTTCTTTTTGGAATCTAAATATCTTTAATAATCCATGAATATAAAAAATGTACGTACCGAAGGAAAATAAAGATGTTCTTGAGATTAATATGATACAATTCTATTTGATGAATTCTAAAGAAACTGAGTGCCTGATACACTACATTATCGAGGAGAGAGAGAGGATACATGATATGATATTTATTCATGAAATAATATATTTTCTATGCCTGAGTATTAGAAGTGATGTGGGGGACCACATAATGAAAAAATATGAAAATCTAATAAATTTTTACTAATGTGAATTTAAGAAGACCGATAATTACAAGACATGAAGATATACAATGGATTTACAATTAATTTTTTATAGGGGATGTTCATTATTATGTGGTGGAGAGATCACCCTATCACAACCACCTCCACGCAAAGATACCATAATGAAGGGAGAGAGATAAAGACCCATCGAGTCCCACCTCTAGTAGGTCCCAAGTTTAATACTTTAATAAAGGATAAAACATAATATGCAGGGGAGTAATTACAGTCAATAATATTGATAGGATCAGGAGATACGATGAATCAACCATAATATACTCTATGACATATATATAAGAATGAAAAAAACCACCCCACTATTCATGTGTAAATACGACTGATACAGATAAATTCCTCAAAAGTAAATATAGAAAATACAAAATCTATAGAAACAAAACAAAAACTATCCAATGGTCTAAGCTAGAAATGTACATCATTGTCCACATATTCCTCATAGAAGGATGAAAATATTTTTTATACATAGGGTGGGAATACATGTATACTCAGTATGGTAACCAAAGTCTCTTTTTCACATGTGAAAATATCACCCTAATGCACCTATGAGAAAATAATATAACCAATCATAACCTATACAGGTATACTAACAAAAACCCCACCTTCACTAAGGCTCACTCACCAAATAATTCATCTAGGTATATTAATAAACTTTATGCCATATCAATGATAGGTACCCTGCATAGTTTTCCCAATGATTTCATGACCCCACACCTCATTGACTTATGTCCTTGTTCTCTCACATCTTATAAATCACATCACATCACACAACAACCCATCCATAGAATCCTCGGCCATCATATCAGATTACATCCAACCCATAGACCATAGGTCAACACATCACATCAGATCACATGTAGAAAGTGAGACTTTTTTACTTATGGACATCAATTCCTAGGGATTACACCAATACAAGGAAGATGGTGATGAGAATAGAGAGTGGAGATCCACACATACTCCCCCTCGGATGTTGGGGAAATCACACCAAAACATTTGTTGTTAGAGCATGACACTCAATGTGGGTTGGGTTTGTATATGAATTAAATTTAAAATATATTGTATATACACATATATTTAGATTCACATCACATAATCCCCATATTATGGGTTCACAATTATGGCAAGAAATATCTCATGCCTTTCCATCACTTTGATGATACTCTAAATGCATAAAAAACTCCAAAAAATCCATGACCCACAAACCATTTTCAATTAAAGGAAATTTAAAGATTTTTTGTTATCAACACATTTCAATTAAAACTGTTAACTTTTTTCATATTTATAAAGAATAAGTTATTATATAAATATTAACCTTTTAAACAACCTGGGCCTTTATTAAATCATTCATTAAACATGCTTATTTGATATAATTTTCATGAATTTAATTCTATTAATTCTTTGGATGCTAGCCTAACAAACCAATATAATTTCCGAACGTCCCTACCTCACCACAAAAACCAATGCATCCCCACTAGATAACCACAACATTACAACCATCATTTCCCCACTAAAAATCACATCGATTATTCTGACACCCTTCATTATAAAGACACCACATATGCATAACATCTTCATTAACAAGACACAGTACACAACTATATCCTCAAACATATCAAAATACCTCGAATAATATTTTCTATATTATGAACATTAGGTTTCATTAAATTCCACTTCATTATTTGAGGACATTATCATAGAAGACATAAAATACTAAGGATTCTAATTATTAGTCATGTATAAGTTGATAACCATTTATTTAACATGTTGTCTCAATAATTCACACAACATGGCTATCACAGTATATAAGAAAATCCCAAAATCATGGGATTCCAAAGACCGTGGTATTCAATTAAACAACAAACATAGGTAATCTCAATATCATAATAAAAATATATAAAATAATAAAAATCATTCTCCTACCCCTTTCCATAACACTTATATTAGTTAATTATAATTGTTAATCTAGATAAAACCATATTTACCAGATATAAATAGAGTAACCCGTACTTCATGATACATGAAACGGAAAAATGAAGAAATTAATACTATGAAGAAATAATATTTACACAAACTCACTACATCAAAAAAGGTGGAACACATACAGGATGAAACCAAATATATGATGAACTTGAAAAAACACCAGAAAAAAGGATCCATGCATCTAGGGGAAAAATCATTTGCATTCATTACTCTCAAAATAAATCATACCCAAAAAGAGAAACAAAATTATCTTCTCATTAGAATGATTAGATCCAATATTTGTAGAATTTAAAATGGTTTATTTAACCTTTAAAGGCAGATCTCATCAAAAACATTAATTTTAAGCATGTAAAAGGTTTCTGAAATTTTTAGGTACTTCAGATTTCATTAACATTATTAAAAATATATTTAAAACCTATTAATTAAACAATTAAACCCATTTTAATCATAAAACATATTGAAATGTAATATATGCAAATATTAGAAAAATTATAAACACTATTCACTACCATCGGTAGGGAGTTACAACTTGGGTGTCACCACTAGGGGGTCACTGCTAGGGATTCCCCTCCAGGGTGTCATTATCAGGGTGTCACCATCGAGGAACCAAAACAAGGGTGGCATTACTAGGGAGTCTCCACCTGAAATGACCTACTACTGAAATCAAACATATCTAGAATGACTCAAGTTCCTAATGAATCACTGCATGAAATGAATCACAACTAAAAATGACTCACCGCTAGGATGAACAACCAAAATAATGAATCAATTCCAGAAATGAGTCAATACTAGAATGAAACACCATTAGAATTAATTAATATCAAAAATGACTCACCACCATAATGAAACATCACCAGAATGAATATATGTCAGAATGACTCAACAACAGAATGAACAACCACCATAATGACACACCACATCAAATGAATCACCACCATAATGAATCACTATAAGAATGAATCTCTGATAGAAATAAATCACTAAAATAATGACATATCCCAAGAATAAATCAACACTATAAATAACTCAATACTACAATGACTCATCACCATAAATAACTCACCAATAGAAATAACTCACCACCATAATGACTCACCCCAGAAATGACCCACCACTAGAGTGAATCACTTCCATAATGACTCACCAATAAAATTAATATCTGCTAAAAATTATATAATTTTATAATTCCACCATTAGACTCAATGCACTATAGACTTTCCCTAGACATCTTTATCATCCGATCTGCGACAAATTAAAGATCTGAATGTTCTAGACCATTATGTTAGATAACTATCAAACTATTATCAACCTAAATAATTGGAAAGAAACCTAGAAGGAATGAGGGAATAGATTTGAACAAACATTCATCAATATACCTCTCAACAATCTCATTACATGTAAAATGACACCACTAAAGATATTTCTAACAAAAATTACATTAAAAATGAATAAAACATTGTGCCCCATACATATGAATCTAGTAATTCCATCCTCAAATTCAAGATATTATTCGATCTAACATGAATATTTTCACCGAAATGGGATTAATTGCAACAAAATATAATGAATCTCTATTAGGAATCAAGTATTCCATTTTTCACATGTCATAACTTTTTCACACATCACACAACACACAACTCATCAAGCGGAAACATCATATCTTATAGAACATTAATTTCCAAAAAACACATCAATGAGAAAAAAAGTAAGAAAGAACATAAAATAACTCCAAGAAATATGTATGCATCTACGTCTCTCGTTCCTATATACTGTCCTCTTGGCCACCATGGCTCCACAACACATGAACCAATGGAATAGTCCTTCTTCGAAACACCTTCTCTCGATTGTCATGGATCTCCACTAGAATTTCCATGAATGCCACTTCATCCTCAATATCCCACTATACCCAGTCAATAAAATGTGAGTTACAATGATAACAGATATTTAGCTAAGAGACATGGAATATTTCAGGATTTGTTCCACTCAAGGTAGTATTTCAAGATAGAAGACAACCACACTAATTCATTTCAACACCTTGAAGGGCCTAAAAACTTGTGGTGAGTGCTTACTTTGTTTTTTGAACCTTTAATTCCCTTATCAGTGGAATATATTCAAGAAAACATGGTCCCCATCCTTTAACCACATGGGACTCCTCTTCTGAACGACATAAGACTTTTTATATCCTTGTGCTACTTTCATCCTCTCTAGAACCAACCCATCATTTTTTATCATTCTCTACACTGCATCATCTCTGAGAACTTATAACTCCCAAACCTATACCCAACATAATAAATAATTTAATGGGTTCCCCAAAAAAATCCTCAAATGGGGATGTTCCAATGGAAGAGGGATTGATTTCATTATAATAAAAATTGTCCAAGGGTAGGTGTTGTTCCAATGATCTGCTGAAGGCCAAGAAACACACTCATAACATATTCTCTAGAATCTGGATAGTTCGCTTGGTGATCCCATCTATCTAAGGTAGGAATGAATTCCTGATGCGCAACTAAGTTAAAAATTAATTCTACAACCCCCTCCAGACACATAAGGTAAAATCTAAAACCTGATTTGATAAAATAGTCCTCAGGACTCTGTGTAGATGCACCACATCATTCATAAATCTTTTTTAGGAACATCCATTGTAACAGACACCTTCATTTCTTATAAGTTAGCCGATTTCATCTACCTATCCAAAATTTACTATATAGTTCACAACCAACATAATATTGCGGTATCCTTGTGAAATGACCATCGAGATTTCATCCCATTTCCACTTGGGAACATCTAAGGGATGCATCAAACCACCAGAAACATGATTCTCATACTTTACCGGCTGGAAAACAAGACACTGATCCATAAAATTTTCCATTTCTCATTCCATCCCATGTGTCCAAAACTATACATCCAATCTATGGTACAACATATAATCTATTTGTTGTACTAGTAGAGGAGATAAATTTAAATCATGAAGGAATCCATTGCATATTGATATTACCAAAAACAAACATTCTTGAGACATCATCTTGTTCCTACCATCCACTGACCATCCCTATAGAGAATCACCATGGCCAACACGAACATTCCCCATCACTATGTAGAAATCATCCCATTGACTCTCAGTCACCAGCCACATCAAATAAAACATTACCATCATCTAAAATAAGAAACCTCATCCATCAACAACCATCTCATATATGTGCAAGGTTTCCAAATCTTCCAATGTTCTTCAAGAATCATCATACTCCTAAATAAAATTCTTCTATGATTTCTACTAGAGTAACAGTCCACAAAAATACCCCTTCCTGAGGTTTATTATATATTAAAATCATCATCCTTTAGAAACTACATCCACCTCCAGCATTACAAATTCATATCATGATAGGAATAAAAAACATCAAACTCTTATTATTCATCAGGACCATAATGCACAACTTAATGAGATTATGTTTCCACAACATCAGTACAAACACAACAAAAAGTTCTCTAGATTACAGGTGGAATAGTTATGATAGTGAGGGAATAACTATCAAGAACAATAGGATATCACTACCTTTTAATAAACAAGATTAATCCAAAGCCCAAATGGGATGTGTCACATAAAAACATGAACAAAAATACCCCTCTTGTAGATGAGGATCTATCCAAATTCCCATTATAATAATTAAATGGTTTGTTAACGTGATCTTTCCAAAAGAAATCTTGGTCCTTCTTAGTCAACATTTTCACGGAAGATGGAACTCAATAAAAATCAGTGAAAACCCCCAATAATAGTATGTGATACCTAGAAAGCTACAAACCCACGTTCTTGGGTAATTCTCCAGAAGAAACTTCCACAACCTTTGAAGGATTCATTAAAACACTCTGATCAGATGCCACATGATAGAGGAAATGCACCTCTCATGTCAAAAGCATTAAATTGTACAACATTTCATAGAAATTTTAGAGATGATCAACCTATCAATCTTCTCAAAGTTACTCAAAATTTATCTCCTCCAACCTTTAGTAAATAAATATGTCATTAATGAGAAAAACTAATATATTTTCTAGGAATTAAAGGAACATAGATTTCATGAGCCCAATGAACAT
The DNA here is from genome assembly GCA_963277665.1 of Viscum album. NCBI lineage: Eukaryota > Viridiplantae > Streptophyta > Magnoliopsida > Santalales > Viscaceae > Viscum > Viscum album. The sequence goes on from OY728132.1 coordinate 292,273,609, forward strand.
AGTCTGTGAATTAGTAAAACTGAAAGGCCTAACCTCAACCTCAATGTTCCCATCCCAACATCTACAGAAAATATTTCATGTATCTCCATCATTCATGCATAACTGGAGATATTTAGACCATATATCGACCATAGACAACCAACTAACTCCCCTCAACTGGTCTGAAAGATCATTGATTCTCATAAGAATATTGAAATTCTTGATCATCACCTAGTTCTACATGTTATAGTCTATAAATAATCTCATAATACCATTCACCTTTTCAAAAAAATACAACTAAGGCATGAAATGACGAAACACTAGATCAGATATAACCCTTCTGCATTAGTTTATGAATCTCTTCCTTAAAATTATGCAACTCATTAGGCACTACCTGATAGAGATCAATTAAAATCATGAAATCACTAGGCCACATTTCTATTCTGAACTTGAAATCACGTCTAAGGGAGAATGTAATATGTTCATCAGATAAAACATACAACAACATATTAATATCCATTAGATCCCCCTCTTACCCAGTTCATACATATTTCATATAAAACTCACCCATTAAGGAAATATGTGGCTGTAAAAAATATATAACCTCTTGGAAATCCTTATAAAAAATGAAAAGAATGTTCTGACCATCAACATTATAAAATGCATGGATGTCGATAATATAATGCATAGAAAACAACCCATAGATATTAAGGATGACATCATATTCATGCCTCTATATTATGAAAGTATCCACACACGACTGATGCTTCCCCATCAGAAGTTTGCAGTTCCAATACAAAAGTATCAAGTTAGTCTAGCCTCTGAACCACATAGTAAACACCAGGGTCATGAAAAGCCTCTCTACATCTAGTACACGATAATGACCATGAGTGGGTAAGAGAAAGGAATGCAATGATCCAGAATCAGAAAATGTACAAATAAGGGTACATGATAAAATAAGTACACCTCAAATGATATTTGGACCCTATAGTGTTTTTAGCTCCACTTTTTACAACTTATAATGCCCAAATTCTCTTCCTCCATGTGGGCAACCACCTCCATGTCCATGCTTACATAGAGCCCCCTAAAGGTGAGTCACATCTTTAGGTTGACCTCTTCCCACAAAATCTGCTCTCAAAAGATAGTAAGACTACTTCCCATACTACTGGATTGACCTCACTAGTAACTTATACTAATAATGGCAATAAACCAACCAACAAATACCAAATTGGGTTTTCGAAGTCACTTGTAATTGATCTGGATAATGTCAAAAAAAACATAGACAAAACATAATAATTTTAGTTCCCTAGGAAGAGTACAAAAACAACTGTCCTCAGATGGGAAAAAGGGATTTTTCTTAGGTGGACTCACTGCTAGTTGAAACATGGAAGTCCTTGACACATGAAACCTAAATGTGAAAACTCTACTCCTTGAGGAACCATTTTGGTACTGCTCTCATAGTAATACTTCTTACAAGTGCATCTAATCTATCCCCTCTAGCATCCGTTGAACCTCCAGATATATTTGAAATGTAAAAGGAGTAAATTGATACTAGATTAAATGATGATGTTCCTCCTCAAGACACCTCACTTAGGACTCTGAATCTATTAACTGATTTTGCGAATATAATAGAAGATACCTAATCATGATCCCAAGATTCCATAGAGACATACACCCCTTTTGAAGAGGGGGTATCTCTTAACTCATCACATCTATTATGGTAAATGAATAGAACTCCACCAGAAAATAATTCTTGAAATAGGCCCATGAAACATCAACCTCTTTTCCCTCACAAAGGTATAACATCAACCAAAGATTCATATATCCTAACATATGACTAAATATAATGGGGACCCAGTACTCTGTTGAGGTCTAGAAAAAATTGAATGTGATATCTAGTTCATCTAGCTAGATCTTGTTGTCCAAATCAAAAATTATACCCTCATACATCTCTAAAGCCTTCCTCTAAACAACTCACAATATCATATACCACCAATCATCATCCTCAAGAAAATCAACCCTTCAATAGTCAACTGAGTCATCCCGTAGAACCTCTACTTCCTAAGCCACATGTGGATGGAAAGTACGATCCATAAATAAAAGGGAATTTTCTTCCTAATATAAGTAGTATGAAATTTTATTATGATTTATTTTAATTTACATTATTTATTAAAACCTTCTAAAAACAAAGAATAATATGAATAAAAGTCATCATGTTGCTTGTACAAATCATAGGTCTCTACCATGTGAACATGTTTACCTCCCTTAGGCATTCAATAATCTAAGAGCCTATTCACTTGATCATGAGTGGCCCTAATATCTCATATCCCAGCTAATCCCTTGGCATATTTTATGCACCATGTTCAACTAGAACAATTTTTATACCATCCCATACAATCCTCATTGTTCATAACAATGAAATCCATCCTACATCTCATCCATCACTGCTAATACCACTATGTAATGAACCCCTCCCAGCAAAGATACCTCAATTATGGGAGAGAGATAATGTCCCATAAGGCCCACCTCTAGTAGGCCCCAGGATGGAGACTATAACCGAGGGTAGAAAAATCTAGTTTATGAGTCAAATTACCCTGAATAATATATATAGCATCTTAATATAAGAGAAATAAACCACATTAAAATCTATGATAAATATAAGAAACTGATGAATCATCCCATAATGCATGTGAAAATATAATTGACTCGGATAAAATTATCCAAAGTGAATACCGAAATAAGAAAAACTAGAGTAGAAAAAAACAATTATCCAAATGTCTACTCTAGTAATGTCTAGTATGTTCCACGATGTTCTCCTAGAAACCTAAGAAAAATTTATACATAGATTCTGCATAGATGTATATTATGTTGGAAAACCAAAGTATCATGTTCATATGTTTAATGAGTATACTAATGCACTTGTGGTAAAATAGAAGTATGATGTAACACCCATACATGTATACAAACAAAAACCCCAACCTCACCAATGATCACACACCAAAAAACTCATCCATGTATAATAATATTATATATCGAATATTGATGATATGTAACCCACACTAGATTCCCCATGATTTTACCCCTTAGACTCCAACGAAATATTTAATGGAATTCTCTCCTATTATGAATAACATCACATAACATCACATGAAATCATACCTAAAGAAACCTAGGACCTCAAATCACATCACATCCTACCCACTTGAATCTAGGTCATCACCGCATATCACATCACAAGTAGACAATGAAACATTTGACATCCCTCTGTCAAAACCCATGCATATAAAAAATTCATTGATGTGGGAGAGGGGAAGATCAGGTTTCTACCCTTCAAAACCACCACAAGGATGACGAAAAACACCACTAAAACATATAGTGTTGGCACATGTTGATTCATGTGGGTGTGGAATTTATAGAAATGAAAAGTAAAATATTATGTATATACATAGAGATTCATATCACTCAATCCCAATCCCATCATTTGAAAACCAAAACATAAAATCTATCATAACTTTCTCTAACTTTTATGCTATCTCTAAGTGCAACAAAATACTAAAACAAGCAACAATACAAAAACCATCCTCAATTAAATCTAATTTCATGATTATCCATTATCAACCCATTTAAATTAGAATAGTCACCTTATTTAATATTTACATACCATTAGTTCTTATATTAACATTAACCTTTTAACCCACAAAACCCTTTGTAAAATTATTTATAAATCATTCCCATCTGATATCATTATCATGAATTAAATTCTATTACTACTCGGATAAATAGTGTAACAAAACACCATCAAGACACTACTACAAAACCGCACCCCAACTACCATCATAGTCCTACTACATAACCATACCACCACCACAGTCATAGCCCTGATGCATATCATATCCACTACCCCCACACTGAATACAATAAAGCCACAACCCATGCATAAAAATGTCACATCAATAACACAACAAACAACTGTATCCAAAAACATATCACATCATATACGAAATTATTTTTCGGATTACCCAAAACAGATTTTATTCAATTCTTCTTCATTATTTGAGGGATTTATCATAGAAGACACATGATATTAGGGCATCCAATCCATTATCTAAGTATAAGTGGTTAACCATTAATTAATGGTGGTGTAAAAAATAACACATCTGGGTAATCACAATATATAATAATAGAAAAAATGGAAATTGAATTCCAGGGTATTCAATGATACAAAGATCATAGATAATATCAATATCATAATCCAAATATATGAAATCATTTGAATAATTCCCCAAACACTTTCTATTTCATTTAAACTACACAATAGTCTTTTTTTAATCCATTTTCAAATATCTCCCCAAGAGACAACATGATTAACCCATGCCACATATAAAAAGAAATGAAAAAGGAATAAATTCCATCCATGAACAACTATGCTTTACCAGAATACACCAATCCAAAAACATTTGGTACGCACACAAGGGGAAAATGTCTATAGGGAGAAATTAAACAAACATCAGAAAATTGGACTTCACAACTACAAGGGAAAAAGCCTTTGGGACCTCTCACATAAAGAGGAAATGTTCTCATAAAGCGATAGAGAAGGAACATTTCTTTATAAGGATTGAATCCAAAACTAGTGGAGTTTAATATGTATTAGTTGAACATTAAAGGGGGATATCATCCAAACCCTAAATTTTAAACATTTTTAAGGACTATATAATTTTTAGAAATGGAAGATATGATTAATATCCTTTAAAATGGATTTAAAACCCCTTAATTTATGAATTAACCCAATTGTACATTATAAGATATTTCAAAATGATATATAATTAAATTTTGGAGAAATTGGAAACACTATTCACTACAACCACTAGGGAGTCACCGCTAAGGATTCACTACTAGGGAGTCACATCTAGAGTTTCAATGTCAAGGATTCATTGAAAAGATGTCATCGATAGGGTGTCACCACTTGGGAACCATCGCCAGGGTGTCACCAAAGGCGAGTGACCACTAAAAATGATGTTTCGGTATAATAACCTTTCACTGAAATGACTAAATTCAAGAATGACTCACAAACAGAATGTCATACCAACATAAATGAATTACCCCTAGAATGACATATTTTCATAATGAGTCACTGCCAGAAATGACACTATGCATGAATAAATCATTACCAGAGTGACTCGCCACCAGAAAAGAATCATCGCCAGAATGAATCAATGCTAAAATTAATCACCAACATAAATTATACATTAATAGAATGAACTTCTAGTAGAATGAATCAACACTAAAAATGAATCACCACCAGAATGACTCACCTCCAGATTGAGTCACTACCAGAAATAGATCATTTTCAAAAATGGCCTACTGCTAGAATGACTCACTCTAGAAAAGAATCACATAGAGAATGAACTACCACCATAATAAATCTATTTTAGAAGTGTCTCAATGGAATAATGACCTACTAATAGAATGAATTTCCACAAGAAATGACTCACCACCTATATGAATCAACACTAAATTGACTCATTGCAAGAATGATTCACCTTTAGAAATGACCTACCACCAAAATGATACATTTATCCTAAAAAACACCCTTAAATTTTCGTAGACACCTCAATAGTCTTATTTTTCACAAAGTAATGGGATGAATGATCTAGGCCATTACATTCCTAAAAGAGAAGGATGTATTTAATTTTAAATCAAATATTTATGAGGAAAAATGATTCTATTGGTGGGACTCTAGAATGTAGAACATAATTGGACTCTATATTAATATGACCGAGATTGTAAATTGTTGAAAACACTTTTGAAGATAATGGAGTATCCATTTTTTGAAGAACCAATAAATCGTGAAATGTATTGTAATTTTCTACTAAACCATGTAAATATTGTGTGGTGTGATTTCTCTATATTATTATCCAAATATAATTAATTTTAGTTTATATATTAAGGGGGTAAGGATATTTACAAGTCCAAGAGGCTTATTTTAAAGAGAAGAATTCATAAAATATGACAACATATTCACCACCCTGTTACAGGTCTACCTGAACTAAGCCATAAATAGTTCTATCAATGTAAATATATATTCCATATTAAGATTATATAATATTATAAGTATATAGAAAATTAATTTTTTTAGTATAATGGTTGTTAGGACTTTTGATTGTTAGAAATACCATATATGGTGAAACAAGACGTACACATAATTCTAATCATCTGGACTTATGGTAAGAAATGCATCCATAAGTGGGTTTCTACCAAATCTTAAGGGAGGAAATATTTCATTCACTAATAATTGACGTTTTAAGGTGGAGTTCAAGGAAAAAAAATAAAATTTTATGTCCCTATTAGGAAAATTATAAATAATATTTTTGTATCTTAAAAATACCAAAGATATTTAGGAAAATTGAAGAGAAGTTATGAAGGAAATATCAATGTCAAGGATTCCAAGATAAAATAATTTAAGGTTATATTTCAAGATGTAAATATAGTTGATGATGAGGTCATTGAATATGTCTTTCATGATTCATTATAACTATGTTTAATATTTTTTGGTTTAGTCAGAAGCCTGATGATTCCACTATTTTTTAAAATCTAAAGATAAATTTTCTAAACAAATTTGATCTAATGTTTTCAACCTTGTAAGATAGAGGTTAATATTCAATGTAAAGGCTCAACAAAATTCTTATTGACTATTAAATGAAAAAATATCTATAGTTATAAAAAACTAAATGATGATATGGATTTTGATGCCATGAGAAAAAAATGAATGTAAGGGAATTTGATGTATTAAATGATTATGATTAGAAGGATTATGAATAATTTACCAAATTTATTAATATTCTATAAAATAATATAAAGAATATTATATAGAATATTAATTGAATGAAAGAAAAATGATTTTTAAATTGTAATTACATTTTTCAGTTTTATAATACTTCAAAAAGAATAGGGTTTAAGAATGTAAATAAGTTGAGGATGAAGAGAAATAATAACATTATAAAAAGGGTACAAGTAAAAAATAGGTATTCTAACAATAGAAAAATTATTTTAATTAGATATAAGAAAATAATATGAATCATTACGGAGTCAATAAGAAAATTAATTTAATTTGTTTTCTAATGTTGATAGCTCAATCAATGATAATGTATAAGAAATGATAAAGATATAATAAAGGTTAAATTATGAGTTATAATATTTTATTGATTGTATTACATATATGAAGAAATAGAATATAAATGTTTTGATAGATAAAAAATTGGTTGAGGACAAATAATATTTGATTAAGAGATAACCTAGTAAAATTTACGAGATCCTCAAGAACAAGCTATGTAATGTTGAGAAAGGTATAATGAAAATATATTTTAATGAAAAAATAGCTAGACAAAATAAAGTGTTTGGAAAGAAAAAATCCATTTATCATAAAGGTCAAAATTATTTGAAGAAGAATATAGATAAATTTTTAAAGGCTAATAAGGTAAAAGTAGAAACCTCCATTGTTGGTGAGATAAAAGATTCTGAGAAGAAATAAAAATCTATATCAAATATATCTCAAAATAATATGCTATTTATAATAATGAAAGTGATTATTACTAGTTTTAATATATTTGGACAAAAAATATTGATAATAGGCACTCTTACACATCAAATGAACAAGATAATATATCAAGGACACTTTTACCTTTACGAAAAAATAGTCATATTTTAATGGACGAAAATCCCAATAGTTTTCTAGATTACATTTTCTCATTATAGATCATCACATTAAATAATATTCTACTAGTGTTTGGAATTGTATTTTAAAAAATTCAACTCATGATATTATAATATTACATTTATAGGAATGAATCTTGAACCAATGTGATGTTATAATGAGAAACTTATGACCGATTCATAGAAAATTAAATATGGGATCAAGGTTTCATAAAATATGTCCACCAAAAATAGATTTGGTTTCCCAGAGTGGATATGTAGTTGATTTGAACATCAATACCACAAAGTAGATGTATTCATGACTCGACTATTGATACAAGTTTCATATGTTCTGAAATAAGAGGAATATCAGAAAAAATGTGGAAAGTCGTATTCTACTTATACTAATAAAAAGACTTGTGAAAAATAAAAATAGGATAATCATGTTAAGAAATAATGTCTGATAGTTTATCCAAATTAGTTGGAATAATATAAATAATTATAATATTAAAAAATATATTCCAGTTGAAAAAATTGAAATGTTTTCCTAATAATTGGTGCAGGATCCCGAAAAATTATCTATAGAGAAAATGTGGAAATTCATGATAAAAATACATCAGTGAGGTAGAGACATTAGACACATCATGGAATATATAAGTAAAATGATACAACCTAAAGAATAATTGATGATAAAAACAATTAATGTATCATATAAATAACTTTCCATGATAAATTATGTAAATAAGATAATTAATGGTATGGAAACTGCTCCACCATGATAGTATGAGAATGAATATTATTAAGACCCATAATAGAAACTATAGTTTAAAACATTTTTCTGTCGATGAGTTTGGATGGAAATAAAAGTCTTGGTTGGGGGAAACTCTCTAGTTTGTTTCTAATATGAAACGAAAAAGATGTCATTTATTTTACCTTTATTTCTAGTTTTTTTAACTAACATATCAGAAAATAAGGGAGAAAAATAAATTTTATACATACTCTACAAAAAAATATTTTTTCTTTTATGGATTTCTCAAATGTCAACGATGATGTTATATTAGTTTAATTACTTAAGTGGGTTAAATAATGAGTAAGAGTCTCTTAAAATAATGGGGCCATTGAAATATGAATCTTTTAGAATTATTTATAAGAAATTAATTATAAATAATTAATTATAATTAATTATAATCACTATTCCATCATTTATTTATGAGTTTATAAATCATATTTATTATGATGGAATTTGGATAAAAAGGATGTAAAAAGGCGGAGTTACATGAAATGCACTTGAACTATGTCGATATGTTCATTAATATTTGAAAATCATATGTATTTTTTTTAATCTATTTATAATAGGAAATAAAAATTATATACTAATTTAGTATCGCATTGGTATAAATTAATGTAAAACATTGATCAACATTGTTAAATAACTCAACATTCATACATTAATTATACAAGTTAAGATTAGAGTTGACTAACAAAAGTATAATATCATTGGAATTAGTGTGATTAATTCTTTATATAAAAAATGTATAATGATATTATTTTAAATAAAATAGGGACAATAAGAAGCTATTTTCGTAATTATTGAAATAATCAAGATGATATTATAATGATCTTATATTAACTTCTCAGTTATTATTAATTAAGGGTAGATAAATCACATTGAGTATGGTGAGGATGAATTGGTTATTAATAATAAATATAAATGAAGATAATAAAGTAATAAAAATAATGAAATTATATTTTTTTCAATAAAGACATGATAAGTAAATGTCAACGTATGCTGATAAAATTATTGAGGATGTGTCTTGGAGTTATTTCTTACAAATGTTCAGTACAATTATAAATATTATAGACAAATAAAAAATTAAATATGATGATTGATGTGTTAATCTTCAAGGAAACCATGGAAAGTTGTAACCTGATTCAAACCACTATCTATAAAACTTTTTTAAATGTTTATAAGCTATTTTGAGGATATATTAAAGCATACGAGTTAAGGGTTTTTTTTTTTTAAAATCTAAATATTTTTTTGAGCTTTCATATAATTGTTTGATGGAAAAGTAGGATTTTTTGACTCTACTTATAAGTCATTGTGAGTGTAGGAATTAGAATACAAGTGGATTTCGCAGTTGAGCATGAATAATCTATAGCCTTATATGAGTATTTTTAAATATTACAGATTAGTAAACTAGAATCCATGTACAAGACATTATGTATCCATGTATTAGTAATTTCAGAACCATATATGAGAGATACCTAGTTGTGTACTCACAAAGGTGGATTAATTTAAAGAGATCAGCTTCATGGGATCTGGCATATGCAAAACCATGTAATGGGATTCAAAAAAATAGCCACCATTTAAAGGAATACATGGATGGCTCAACAACATACGAAGATTGATGTGGGCATAACAACTATATATAGAAGATATAACATATAAAAGGAACATTAATTAAATATTCATCTACTAGTATTAATTATCCTTATGTGATAATTATACTTCCAAAAATTATTTTTTTGAGAATTTTGAAACTAAATATGATGATGCATAACAATGTGCTATATAGATCCAAATATTATGATCATTAAAATGATCATAATCTCAGATGAGGTTAAATAAATACCAGCCAAGGAAAATTCTGGAGTTTAGTTGAGGTACATGAAACAAGAAGAGGTTCCAGATCATCATTTCAAACATCAATACATGCATGAAGATATTTTTATAAAAATAATGAGTTGCATTTGTAGAGATTATGACATTGCGATATTTAAATATAATGTGGGTAAATATAGGTTTGAGTCATTTAGAAATTTATGTGGGATGGCATGATTTATATATTGAAGAAACATTTGAATTATAATTAAACTAGAAAATATCATCTAGATATGATTATGGATATTGTCTAATATAGAAATATTGTAGTTTCAAATATTCCATTTGAGAAACGAAATATTCATGATACTCTATGAATATAAATACAACACAAGTACCAAATGAAAGTGGTGATGTTCTTTATAATATTTTATATATTTCTTTATAAATAATTCTAATGAAATTGGGACATTGATACTCTATAATATAGTGGAGAGAAACATGAGACAAAATTCATGAGAAATTCATGAAATAAGAGGCTTTTTATTATTGTGTATTAAATGATTTATGGGTAACCAAATAAATATGAAGATCTAGAAAACTGATTTATACCGATGATCATTTTCTGAAAATACTTAAGCACACAAGAATTGAAAGTGCACATGATCATGATAGTTTATCTAATCTATTAATATAGAATGAAAATTATCATGTTGTTTATAGATCACTCAAATAATAAAGAGATATGTATTTATTGTATCATAATTTATAGTGGAGAGTAGTTTTTTCTGGTGGGACTTTGAGAACAAGAACATAGTGGGGATCTGTGTTAATTGAATAAGGATGGTTCTTAATTTTAACCAATGGTGAATACAATATAAATAATATGATTGGGGTGACATAGAATTTATGAAATGTTGTAATATTTTATAAAAAAACATGTAAGTACAATGTGATGTTTTTTATTTATATTATACTATATATGACATGAGGATGAGATTATATATTTAGTTGATCATGAACATAAATAATCTAATAGGTTGAGTTTTAGAAGAATAATAAATAAAAAAACCACTAAATCCTCTACTTTTTAGTGTTCCAGACTAACTTGGTCACCATAGTTGTTAATTAAAAATAATATTATCTATTTATATTATTATTTGTTTAATTTTTTTGTATAATATTTTTTATGGATATATTATTACCTATGCAGTGATAAATGGGAGGTTAGGGAAATTAGGAATAAGGTGTATTCCTTGACTAAATATAATTAATATGGTCTATTCATATTATATATTAAGAGGGAAGATATAATTCCATTACAATTATAAATCTAATTGATGGAATTGGATATAAACATAAATAATTTAGTTATACATAGGTTTATTTATACCCAAATTTTTTATAAATAAAATATTTCTTCTCCTATAATAACTTTTCAACTGATTAATCTTTGTGAGTAATGAATTTATTTAAATGAGTAGTTGAATCTTGTCAATTTGGAGTTATGTTATTTATGGTGTTATAGGAATGAATCCATAATTTAATATCATATAATATCCATAATATTTTTTTATTCCTCCTATAAAAAATAATTAAATAAAAGGATTAATTGAATTATTATGATATAATGATGTAGATTTATTATATTGATAGATGTAAAAATAATCCCAACCTAGGTGGATAATCCAAAATGTGTTCTAGGTATTACATAATATCATTCAAAAGAAAAAATAATTACCCCAAACATGTTTTCATCTAAGGGATTTTAAATCCTTTATTTGTGATAATATAGAATGATATCATGCATGATGACTCAGTGGTGTACCACATGATTGTTACTATAAACATGCTTACTAATAAACAAGATATTAATTATTGGAAAAAAATTATTATACATGAGTGGCCCTTATAATATGGAAAAAGAAATTTTTCAACTTACTATCCTTTATAATCAATTCATCATGAGTGTATCATGGGTACCAACATTGCAATAGATTGACTATACTATAATATCTTTTGATTTGGGACTAATCCTCATTGCATTTTTTTTAAAATATATCATCCACCCCTACTACAAAAAATGCATTGCGATGGATGAAGAATCCATACATAACTATAGAGGTTCCTTTTTCTCCACTATTATAGAATCAATATTTGATATGGTTTGTTACAATTTCAAAATTACTTTTGCGACTTGATAGTTATTGTAATTCATAATTATTTACCATTGCTATATGCATGTTCTTGTGATACAGCATGCTACATTATATTCAAATTTTTCTAATGAAATCTATAATTTTTTGAATGATTCCTAATACAATTTTAATATGTTATTTGGGATGGATTGGATGTCTTGAATGATTTTGAAGATAAACTCATTTTTGGTGTGTTTATTTTAACATGTATTGAAAAACGAGTATGATTGATGTGTTGGAATCATTGTGTGGTAGTTCCAAAGATACGGCTTTGATTACTTAAATTTTCATAGACATGTTTATCTTATTCTCTCTAGGAACTCTATTAAGGATTAATTTGGTGTAGAGTAACAAACTTACTTTATTGGGGTTGATAAATGAGATCCATTTGGGATAATTGAAATGAAAATTTATATATTATGAGGTGTGAGTGGTGAATTGTACCCAATATAATGAGTTGATTGTTGTTATAATGTTAAAATTGATAAGAGATCATGCAATTATATTATCTTATTATTATTTGATTAAATATAGATGTTTTTATTCATCATTCTCTATATGACCTTCACTTGAAATATAGATAGGTATATACAATTTAGTTGTTAATTTAATTCCATTTAAACATTCCTTTATGATTAATGTTTGATATGGATTGAGATTATACGACAAGATTATTTTCTTTGATGTGTATAATAACTATTGAGTGATAAAAAATTTATCATTAAGACTTGTGGATATTAGTCATTAGGGTTTAGATTTATGTGGGCCTATTAATATACATTTTTTATATTAGTAATAATATTTACAATTTTCACATGATTTCAGGAGTTTTCTTGACCTGAGATATGAGTTCTACTAAATGATATGGAATTACCCTAGGTTGGTTAGTTTTTTATGTTTTGTCTATATTATTCACCATTGCATTAATACACTTTATTTATATAGAAACTCTATGGATCATGAGATTAACATGAAAAGTATTTTTTTCTCAATCATTCTATATACATTTTAATAAATTTATATATCATGTTGGTAGATGTGTCAAGGTAATCAATTAGGTAATGAGATTTCATATGATTTTGAAATTTGTTTAATTTTTATTATGATTTTTCAAGGATATATGTTTTTTGGATTTTATGAATCCTTATTTTTATATTGTATTAGAGTTATTGTGTTAAATTCATACATATATTTATATATTTTTATTATTTTTTATCATGGAGATTTATATTACTCCATGATATTTTATATTTTATTATATATATTTTATTTTTAAATGGAAATTCCACCCATATTTGTATTTATACATATGATTTTCTTTTTACCCAATATGTTTGTCTTTAGTAATTTTCTAATTGATAGTGTCTTGATGTGTTATTATTGATATTTTTTCTGACTTCTGTGATGTCTTAATAAATCCATTTTAAGAAATTATTATCTGAGCTGGATTTTTGATGTTATTTGAAGTTCAAAAATATGAGGGTTTAAACTAGTATGAAATGAATATTGTGTAACTTGAATATAATATATGATGTATATAAAAGTAAACTATTATAGATGTATAAGGACCTTGTAATTATATATATAGTTTCTAATTGTCTATTTTATATTACAATTGGAATGTGTATCAATTAAAAACTATTATTATATAATTGTACCATGTATTGTGCAATCATATGTTATGATGGTCATGGTTTCTATGTATAAGACGATGTTTCATAAGGTTTGAATGATGAGATAATATTTATAATCATTTATATTTATCCCTGGGATGTTTTTAATTTATATACACATAACCAGTATTTGTTTATTATAGTATAGTTACAAATGTATTTAAATCATTGAGTTCTTATAGAATCTCAAACTATATCATTAAATCTAGTACATAAACCAAATAGAATAATCCCATTGACACTCAAATCCATAAAATATAGACTACTAACTATTAGTGTGGTCCTAATTCAAAAATGGGGAGACTATGGACTCAAGATAACCTATATTGTTTATGATCAAATGAACTGATTTTTTTTATGATCGATATATAAATTGAAAAAATACAATGATTTATAAAGGTAAAATGATCACATTCCATCACTTAAACTATCAAATATTAAATAATTTACCTCAATACAAACACTCATATAAATATGTAACCCTTAGTGGAAGATGATTATTAGACATGAAAAAAATATTATGGTCTTATGAAATACATCGAAACCCATGAAATGTATATTATTAAGGAGAGATCCGAGGGCCCAATAGATCTCCCTCACCATCTGAATATAATTAGTTGATATTGATCAGGCTGATTCAAGTTTATGTCTATAGAGATTATTTAAAATCCCACTCAAAAAATATATTTCATTTATGAACACACACACACATATTATATCATAATCATACATGTCTATTGCTTTGATATATAAGACACACACATTGGTCCCATGCATAAAATTACACACTTAACTCAACAATGATCGGTCAGGCATCCTACCTTGGGACAGTGTGAATTAGTACATATCACATCATAATTTTTGAGAGGTATCTCCTCTATCTCTATCTCCCTCTCTTAAACAAACACAAGTAGACTCACTAATCTCATTTATGTTCCACATGCCCTAATTTCCATGTCATGAAAATATACCATAAATATCATCTCTCACCTTCATCTAGTATTAAATCACTAGACCAAACTAGTCTAGTTGTTTTCAATATATAACTAAATTAAATTATCACTATAATAAGAAAAATTTAATTTCATGATAGATTACTCAGTATAATATAAAGTGGAATTCAACAACTTTACCTTGATCCATCTAATAAATTGAACTACAAAAATAAAGAAGAAAGGAAGTGAGTTAGGTAAATAATTTCAGTAGTGGGTTTATCTAAAATTGATTCAATATATATACATATATATGATTCTAAGGAAACAACATTAGAACATGAAATATAAATATTTTTATGCATTTTACAAATTATTATCTAAATACCAGGTCTTCATGTTCATATTCCACAATCAACAATGATTCCTAGAATCATGGGTGGTTTATATATGTCAATTCCTCTATAAATGGTATTGATAATAATTAAAAATACATGTATATACCCCCAAGTGTATTAATTGTAATCATTAGAGATATGATTGTATAAAATATATTTATTACAAGTCAAAATGTTTACATTCATGACCATGAATAGTCCTCAGAATCTTGGTGGAAATATATATTATTGACCCTTTAACAATTTAATTTGAATAATTAGCCAAATCTTATGTATCTATATCATAGGAAAATTATCCCAAATAACGAGTTGACATATATGTAATTTACTCCCATGATAATTCATTCATCAGGTTAAAACACAAGTCATAGTAACTACCCAAATAATTCTTCCTTTCATTACTATCATACATATCTCTCAACTAGTTTTCACATATCTAGTGTCACACATCTTGAAATACCATTTCACTAACAATAATAACAATGAATCCAATAACACAGTGTTAGTTTTTATTTCATTAAATTGGTATATATATAATATATATCGTGATACATAAGGTAAAAAACAATTCTAATCATAGAAGTATTGATAAAAACTGAAATATTTCACTAAATTATGAAATAATAGTACATTATAGTCATACAAAAACATTTTAATATCTACTTTCTTATCATTATGTCCCATGTACTAATATTAATGATTATCTGCAGAAATGGACAGATAAAGTAAAGGGGTGATCTTAAAGTCTCAGTATGGGGTAGAATACAATGAAATCCATCATCAAATAAACATGTCATACATAATATGATATAAATAAATAATTATTAAATGTTATATAAAAGCTAGTGTGAGCATAATATTTCCATTGATAACATAAAACAACAAATAAAAGGTCACATAGATAAAAACAATAGATATCATAGTGATATAAATCAAAATTCCATACACCATAATTAAAATTTGATGACCTAGAACAAGACATCATAGATTAATGGCCACACATACAATAAATACCAAAGATAGTTTTTCTCATGAGACCAATCAATGAATCAAGGGGCTATAAAATTTTGATCCCCACCTATTAAATTAAAAGTTCATTTTATTTATCTTGTGAGTATAGTAGTTGTTCGATACAAGAAATAATATTGATTAAAAAATTATTAAACAATATTGGCTAATTAATTTATATTTATCCACATTGAAATAATGGATATAATTTTTCTAATATTTCATTAGTTAATGGAAAAAATATATCTTGGTCAATATCTATCAATTACACTATAGTATATTTAAAATGAAATAAAAAGTATTCTTATCAATGGAATGAGCATAGAGTTATAGTGTTGGATAATATAATCATATAAGTTTTTAAATTGCTATTAGTCATTGAATAAAATGTTTTATAGTGGTTAGAGACCAAATAAATACTATTAAAACACCCTTTAAAAATTATGATTATGTGGTGCATATATTTGATTCTTATTTGGGAATCAAATTTTCATTCGGGAAAACTTCTAGGTTATCATGTTTTGATATAAAATGATGCACTTGTGGAAAATATGTTTTAATTTAATAGGGAATCAATAATGATTACCCCAAATAGTTCACAATAATCTATCCTTATATAAATTTTTGCTCTTATAAATAATCTACACATTGTACAACAATTATATAGAGGATGTTGGGTTTTTTATAATGGATTTATATGGCTATGAAAATGTTTTTACATTAAAACTACTTATCAATGAGGAATAATGATAGGGAATAGTGATTTATAATTATTATAATGATAAGCATGTTATGAAACTGAAGAATAATGTTTTTTTATTCAAAGGAAAAGTAATTGGAAGAGACTAAATAAAATAAATGAATATTAGAGATTGCAAACCTTTACCTTGTAAAGTATCTTCTTAAATATTGAGAAATAGAAGATTAAAAAATTGATAGATCATTATATTTAATCTTGAGAGAAAATTATAAATGATAACCATGATGAGTAATTTGGGAGTAAATTAAACATGTGGAAGAATTGTTTATTAATTTCCAAACATATAAATTGGATGTTAGGTTGTGGAAATTGAAAACCATTTAATTTTACACAGTTTGAAACCATGGTTTTTTAAATTTATGTCATAATTTATTGTAATATTTTAATTTAAAGAGAATATTTCCATTTCAAATATTACTTTGGACATAGATATATAATTTTCTCATAAATTTAAAAAAACAATAATATCCATTTTATCCTTTTGAAATTCCAATATAGGTTAACAAATTGATTTTAACTCATTAAAATTTATTATATTAATAAAATATAATATTATTGGTTGAGCATTCAAACATATTAATCATTTCATCATTTTCACAATATAATAAATTCTTAATTCTTATAATATATTCATATCTTATCTTACTATTTACCCCAAAATTCGATTGTCTCAATTTTTTTGCAAACATTAGCATAGAATAATTTTAACATGATGGATCCAAATTTTAATTCATCTATATGAAATAATTTTATTGATATGTAAGTTTTATTTATAAAAAATAACTATTATAACATTTCAAATCGTGTCTTTCTTGTAAAAAATCTAAAAAATCTTTTTCTTAATAAATATTATTTTTACTGTTAGAGATAGGGTTAATTAATTTATTATTAATTGATAAATATAAATCATTATTTATTATCAATTACATTATTACAAAATGATTTTATATATTTTATTAGAATTTCATATGTTTAATGGTAACATTCCTATTATAATCGTAATATCTTTCACAGTCAAATTACCCTTCCAACAATCATATTACCCCTAATATATACACGTCATTATAAGATTTAACATAATTTATATACTTTTAATAGTTTATATACCATTTTATTATAATTTTTATTGATTTATTCATATTAAAAATATATCTTACATATTATTCATTCCTTTTAAAGTATGATCCTCAAATGTTCAAATTTATGGGGATTCTCTATATTTTAATGTGCTATATAATTCTTGTTGGAACTATTTTGGGAATGAAAATTTCTAATTTATACTTCACTATTATGATTCAATAAAAGGGATTGTGTTATGCTGTGGATATTTAAATAAAATGTTTATTTAATATAATACTATCTGAGATTTTATATTACCCCCTTAAATAATTTCATCCTAAATGTTTATGGTATACATAAATACATATAAAAATGTTTTCATGTATTTGATAGTGCTTCCTCAGGTTATGATGTCCATTTTTTCATCTTGATATTAATTTAAAGTCCCTTTTCTATCCTTCAAGAATAATTACAAAACACCTTCATTCCAGTTTCAACAATCTGGAAAGGGTCTTTAGTATAGATCTATTTAAGATTAATCTCTGTTTTTTAAATGGTGAGTACCAATGTTTTTTTTGAAATATACTTTCTCTGCAATGATACATGAATAGAATCATGAATTTTAAAGGGATTGGGTGGGAAATGAAAATGATAACCCATAATTCAGATTCAATTAAATATTAAAAATTTCCTTATTTTCATTCGATTTTGATTTATTTTTTTACTAAACTTTATAACTTCCTTTGATAGTGATGCCTTTATGAATATGTGATCCATTTTAATTAATTTTTAGTTCTTACTCTGATTTTCAATATAGATATTATGATTACTTTGATCTATCCTAACAAAATTATGGAAAGATATAACTTTCTCATTTTTCTCATATACACATTATAGACTAATTAGGTCTCTTTCCTCATCGTTATCCCAATAGGTTAGATTGGGAAAATGTTTTCCACCTATGTCCATAAATAGTGAAATTTGTATATTGGAATGAATCATTTTATTGTATATGAATTTTATCATAGGAATATATCGGTATTGTTTTCCATGGAAGTTAAGTGAATATGGCCTAAAATTTTCATATAATATTTGGATAATCTTGTTAGAATATCCACCCATTCGATGGTGAAATGTGTTTATTGTGTTTATTTAAGTGTCCAAATTATTCTTAAGACTCCTAAAATATTTCAATCTGAATCAAAGATCACAATCCGATATAAAAGATATTGGTGAACTAAAAATTTGTATAAATTCATCAATATAAAGGCATACAATATTTTCTAGGGCTAGATAATCCCGTATTTTTAATAAGTGATTAAACATTTTAATGGTATCCATTATTACCCATATAACATTTTTCTATTAACCCGATGATATTTTGTGAAATTTATTTTTTCAAATTAATTTAATATTTTTTATATTTTACCTTAAATACTGCTCATAGTTTATCTTTCCATTCACACAACATTGTGTTTGGTTTCATTAAAATAAAAAATGTTCTTATATTTTATATAACACAACAATGTGTTAATGTGATGCTATATGAAACACTGGGTGAGCCTGCGTCACACATGGAAGTTATTTTTAACAAAACAATGATATATTATTTATATTATTATTTAAAAATGACCATTATAACATAGCCATTTAACATAAGGATATTAATTTTAATAAATTATTTATAAATATTAATAATAATGGTTTTATAAAAAAGAAAAATATTTATAGAAAATAACATTGTTTTCCGTAAAATATTTATATGTATCGAAACGAATATTTTATTTAAAAATGTTTTTTATATAATTGTATGAATATTAAAAAAAGTATATTTTTAAATTTTTAGAAAATAAATTTGAAAAAAAAAATCCTTATATTTAGAATCATATTTAAAAAAAATTGAAATTTTTTTTTTATTATTTCTGAAAAGTTTCTTTTTTTGAAGAATATTTAAAAATACTAAATATTAATTAAGGGCCTCATTTCTATATCATTAATTTATAAAGATAAATTATATTTTAAATTGGTATAAAATATAAATTAATTATATTTTATATTAATGAATACAATTTAGGTCATTGAATTAATATTAATATTAATGTTTTATATAATGTATTTGTAATCTTTTGATCATTTTCCCTTTTAAAAACCTATTTCTTCTCACATCTGTAAGATTATATTTTTTCGTTTTCCAATTCAACAAATTTAATTTGGAAAAATAGATAAAATTTATTTATTCATGATAATTTATAATTTATAATAATGTAATCTTAATTTTTTACCAATATGAATGGTGAAAATTGTAAAACATTTTCAGAATGGTTAAGGTAAAAATGGATTTACCGTGGTTTTAATCTAATTAGATTAAGTAAAAATTTATATTCAATTTTAATAAACCAATTTTAATTTCATTTTAACACATTAGATATTACATTATAAACAAATTACACACTTTAGTGGCTTATGGCATGATAATAACATGGGTAAGTTTAAATCTTTTCAAAAGTATTACATGTGTTCCACTCACATCACTTATAGAAGGTCACCCATATCTTCTCGTAATCAAACCTTTAGAACCTTTTTATTTAAATAATTACAACCCAAATTAATTACCAATATTCCTACTCTCATTCTAGAATCCTTATTTTTGACATAAATAGAAAAACTAAGGCGTTTTTGGTAATCATAAAGAGGATACCTAAAAAGAGGCAATATTCATGAATGAATGTTTTTGTTTTATTTCTTACACCATGTAATTCATTTATTATTATTACATGATGATATAATAACATTATTATCTACCATATATTTATATTTTTAGGATATATTAATTAATTAATTCATCTCTACTTCAGTCAAATGGTTTCCGAAATCATCGTTCGTATGTACAGCGGACTACTGTCTTGTGGACTGATGGAATTATTTTTTACATTACCACCCATAAAGGATGGTTGTTATGATGATATAAAGTGTATATATTATATTTATAAAAAAATATACCCTTGGATTCATTATATCTAATATAAATTTTATTTTTCTGTTCTATTGGGGATACGATAACTTCGTTTGTGTGTACGATAGATTATCACCTTGCAAAGTGATGCGATTCAATTTTCAATTAAAATTTAGATGGTAGATAAAAAGGATAAGTATACATGATATAAATAGAATAATTATAATATTCATGAAATATTTATCATTATTAATATTTAGTATATTATATTATTTATTCCCTTTTCACCCATGTAAAGACGATAACGTCTTTTATGTAGGTGTGTACTATTGCCATCACGAAGTGATGTGACTCTATTTTCATTACCACACCACATGGATGATAAGTATAAGTATAAATAAAAAATTACATGGTATTTATTATATTATTAACATTTTCTAATTATAATATATTACTAGCCTCTTTTCCATAATTATCACTGAAAAATTGGATCTTTACTCATGCATATATAAAACCCACCTTCTCCATGATCATAATGTACTTTATTTATCAAAACCATATTTAATGTTTGGTATTGAAATTATATTTGACATATAAAAATGATAATTATTCCAGGATTATTACTATGGATATAAAAGATCCATGATCAAAGTAAGAGAACCAAAAACCAAAAACCAAAACATATATGGAAAACAACGTGGTTATTACAGAAAACATGATTTTAACATCAAATTATAAAAAATGGGTAATAAAATAAATCAAGTAAATCATATATGGTATGATATATATAAATAGTTTCTGTAATATATGTATAATAAACATATATATATTATACAATATATTTTATTGAGTATGACGTAGGTCAATAGTTATGATACATGATTGTTTGTCTCTCATTTATTCCCAAGAGACTGATAAAAATTCAATAGTAATTTTTTTGTATTTAATGTCCCTTAATTGTGATATATCATGAATATCCGTATTTTTCATTTTCTATTCCTACTAGTGTCTTTTGATACAAAATATTATTATAGTGGTAGATATTTCCATCTCAATTTTACTTTATGTATGAAAAATTCCACATTCACCACATATTTCATTTGTACCTATAATTCCAATAAATTTATTTTATGATTCTCTAAAAAAAATTATTGGTATTCAAATAATAATGTTAGGATATATCATTCATGGGGTTTATGGTTTAGAAGTTACCTAATCGGTAAGGGATTTTTAATAAATTTTGTTTCTTTGGGATATACATTATGTTATGAACCTATATTATTTCATGAGGTTTATATATAAACACATTTACATGTAATATAACTAAATTATTTATAATAATGATATCTTATGTTCCAAATTTTTTATTCTTTCATAGGGATTATGGTTTGATGTTACCAAATAAAAAATTATTTTATGTTACAATCTCTTCATTTATCAAGATTCTTTATTATTATCTTTCCAATAGTAATATATTACAATACAGACTGTATGAAACTATTTAATTTTATTCTCTTATAGATATTCATGATATTTTAATGTAAATTTAATTTTTTCCAAACAATGGTAAATTAAATAATTATAAATTTTTTTTAATAAAATTTTATTATATTTCTCTCTTCGGCCAGAAACCGATTTTCTTCCAAAATAATGTTGTATAATATTATTTTTAAAATTTTTTAAATTCCAAAAATTATTTAATAAAGTAAATTTTACTCATTTTTTACGTTCTAGAAAATTTACTTAAGGTAATATTCATGTCATTTTTCAAAAAATGCCAATTTCGATATTACAAAAAATGTTAAAGGAATATTTATTTTAATTTTTATAGAATGGAAAAAAAATCCAACCATAATACCCATTATTTTATTTTAAATTACTTTATAAATTTTCAGGTATATTTTAAAAGGGAATTGTTTTAAAAATTTATTATGTTTTGAAAATTAAACTTTTTAGAGTAATGTAAATATTTCTAAATAAATATATTATATTATTTTTTAAATCCTTTTTTATAATATTTTATGTTTATTTTCATTGAAAATTATTTCCAAATATTTTATAAAGTTTAGTTTAAACAAATGTAATTTCATAGATATGTTATTTTCCCCAAGAATAGTTCCAAGTTATTTATTTTTCAAAATAAGTTTCACAATAATATTTCATCATTGATGTTACTAATCTTTTATATGGGATATGATCCATTTTTACCAATCTTTTCTTCAATTTAATTGTTAATGTTTAGGTTGACATGATTCTAATGAAAAAAAAATTCTTTCATATGTTATTCCATGAGAAAATTATTATGAAACCCACTTCTTTTTCCATAGCTTCGGCATTGATGAAATGATGAAGTGATTATGAAATTTAGTTATTATGCACAATTTATATTATGTTCAAATATTTATGAAGACCAATTAATTTCATGGGTTTTTATATAAATGTAGTTTTTTTATCTTCTGGAACACATATGTATTCCTCCCATTATATAACGGTGGTTATTTTATAATCATGGGTTTTGGTTATGTTATAACCAATGATGGTTGTTTTATTATAATAATATATGGGTGGGACCAATATATTCCTATGATTCATTGAGTAATATTAAATTTTCTACGATAGGGAAGCATACAAGGGTGTCTATAATAATATAGAAAATGAGGTTAATGAGGTGGTTAACACAAGCCTTAAATGGAGGGTAAATAGGTGGTTATCACGAGGCCAAAAACTAGGGTCCACAAGTGTTAATCCCAAGAAAAAAGTATATACACATGTGTTTATCACACGTCTAACTTGTTATGAATGTCTTAGTTGGTATCCATGAAAATGATTTTATATTTTTATGTTAATGTAAAAAATACTTTTCATATAGCAATATTATGCTCTTTTTAATCACGTTCTCAAACATCCATTTGATTTTTTATTATGAGATACCAATATATATTATTCGACTCAATATTATGATTTTTGATTTATATGGTGTGGTTTTAAAATGATTTAATAAATTTCTCATAACCTTATTCTCTTATTATGCTCATGTATCTCCCTTTTTTATACTTGATAATCATTTTAGGTAACCCTTTCTTATGTTTAATTTCCCCAGGTTATGAAAAATTCGTCTAAGTAGGAATTCTAAAAGGGAAGGTATTTATTGGAGAAAGTGAAGATATATCTTGAATTATGAAAAATGTGATCCATGTTTCCAAATACACTTAATTATTATGTCCCTTAGAAATGTGATCATGTACTATATTGAATATTCATATAAAAATATATAATATCCTTGTATTAGAATCTCGCTTCATTATATTTGGTATCCGAGGAAAGGTTTAGTTAACCCTTGAAATATACGATGTTTAAAATTTAGTGAGATACCTTGGAATATCTCTAAGGATATGTATTGTTATTTCTCTAAGGAAACATATATGTTTAATTAAAAGTAAAATAAAATGACTTAGAATTTCGGTAAAGGTTAGAGTGAGTGATTTCCAAGAATTTATATACTTTCTGGATACTATAAGTGGATTTGGATCTGGGATAGAGGTACCTATGGGTAATAAATCTAAAATTGGAACATTGATAATGATTTTACTATCACCAATTACATGAAGACTATTCTTGAATCAGATGTGTTTTGACAGTCTCAAGGTATATGCTTTTGAAAATACAAAACAATTTATAAACCATCCTGAAGGATTTGAATATTGAACTTGAATAAATTTGGATAATCTTATAATGTCAAATTTTTAAAATATGGTTTCATGATATTGACATACTATAATTATTTTTCATTATTATTTAGTTTCCCATTTTGACTATAATTGATCATAATATGAATTTTGGTTTTAGTGAATGGAGGGAACCCAATGGAACTTGGATAACATTGAATGTGAAGGGAAATTTGACGATGAGCAGCCATATGGGATGACTAATGGAGCGAATGATATTATGATTATTCCTAATCAGTTCTCCCAGAACATGACTAAGGAAATTTATATTAACCAACTCTTAGCCTCACAAAAGTAGTTAGGCATTTATTTTTTTCGGAGTACTTGTAGTGGTGATCTTGGATGAATTTAGATTCTGTTTATAATTTGTAAAGAATATGGGAAAAGTCACTATATAGATTATATTAATGGATTGATAATATGTTTTATGTGTTTATAATAATGGAATAGAGTAATAAATGCTAAGGGAAAATGAAAGGTTTAGTTAATGAAATTGATGATAATATTAGTTTCCTTAAGATATCACCACTTGTTAACTGTTTTAAATATTGAACTATTGGTAATTAACAAAATAGATATCCTTGGGGTAACTTTCATGGAGAGAATTTTCAATGTGATACATTTAAAGGTTATACTCCCAATTATGAAGATTCTATAAATGACATATGAAAGGAAATATCTATTAAGGAATAATATGAGAAATCCTAGATAATGTGATAATGATGGGGTTGAATGATTAGAGTATTAATGTTTTGTAATTAATGGATTATTTTATATGAATCATAAAATATATAAGGCCTGTTTTGTATTTTTTTGTTATTGATTTGTCAAAATATTATAAATTTTAAATATGGACAAAAAAAGTGATTTAATGGATGGTTATATATTTAATAAGGGAAGATAAATCTTAATATGTTTCTGAGGATAAGATAATGATGTGTGGATAATGAGATGTCAAAAATGAATAATGTAAATTTGATAGTATTGAGGACCTCATAATAATAAACGTATATTAGGAAAATAATCTTTTATTATCTTTTTAATGTTTATAAATTTATTATATCCATGGAATAAGATAAATAATATATGATTTTATTTATTGAAATAGGATGCATGGATACTTTTATTGATGTATTATGGTAATTTTTGTTATTACCTAGATTTAAGAGAATATATGAGAAAGGTAATCATATATTTGTCATGTGAACACTAAGATATTTTTAATGATCTTTGGAAGATAAATTTTATGTTGATTTTTTATTATTTAGTAACCTTATTTGTAGATTTTGAATATTGGAATGGTCATAAGGATAATAATTTATGGAATGGTTTATGTTTTACATTGGATGATGTTTTAGGGATTAAAGTATTACATTACCATGTGATTATTTAACAATATTGGATAAAAAGTGTCAACATTTTCTATATAAAGGAATAGATTTTGATTGTTTTATTCATATCATTATGTTATTTATAAATAATAAAATATCCTCTAATAGTAAGTGGTGATTTAGAAAATGATCAAGGAAAAACCATTCGATGATATTGTCTATATGAAAGAAAAAGATATCAAGTAACAAAATTTTAATTTTTTCTTAGTCTATATAGAAAACTTATATATCAACAATAAGAAAAGGATCTTGAAATGATATTTTCATGTTATCATAATTATTTATGTTATCAATTTCCTTTTTATCACCACTTTAGTTTATGGATTTATAGATGTTAACCTTATCTGGACCACATATGTTTTGTGATCAATGTTTTTATCACTCTTTATTGGTATTTTTATGTTAGGTTTCTCTTTTATGTATATTTTTTACTTCCAACCCATGTTCACCTATTTAGAATCCAAGTGTGTGTTATTCAAGATAGCTTTCACACATCCCTTTCTATTTTCAAGAGGATACTTTATTAATCCATTTTTATGTTTTGGGATTCTATTAATCAATTTTAAAATTATAAATAATTAATGACAGAGAATATTTTTTTAGGTTGAAATTTATTTCAAGGGGGTACAATGTTACAACCTGAGATTATCTGATATAAATTTTTAATTAATTTAATCTTATTCACATTTTTATTAATGTAAAACACTGAGTTTAACTTATGGTACATGAAAAATTAATTTTCAATTTAATTACACAAAACACTAATATTATATTTAATATCATGAAAAATAGAGTTAATCTTGGGCTACACACAATACTGGGTTAGCCATTATTGCACAATATAATGTGTTTTAACTAAACCATTATATATTATTAATAAATTTATTTAAACATGAATATTATAAACTAGCCATTGAAATTAGTGATAGGAATGTAAATAATAATTAATTTAATATTTATTTTAATTTTTTAATATAAATAAAACATGTCTATAATGAAGTAATTGATTTTTAGTAAAGTATTTATCTGTTTTGAGAGAACTGTTTTATTAAAAAAGTTTATTTATTTATTTTTGTTAAAATTAAAAAAAATCCTTTTTAAAAAATTTTTGGAAAATAATTTAACAAATTAAAAATCATTTTTGTAATAAAAATTTCAAAATTACTATCATCAGAATTTTATGGTATTTTTCTAAAACTTTTTATTGTTTTCGATAAATAGTTAAATGTAATGAATTATAACTGAAAACTGTATTTTCATTTAATTTATTAATAATGTCAAAATATATATTAAATTGGTTTTAAATTAAAAATTGTTCAATTTCATAACAATTAATCTTATTTAGGTCATTTATATCATTATCATATTGTTTTTTATATAAAAACATTATAATCTTACGGATATTTTTCTTTAAAAACATAATTTCTCATTATTTTATTGGGATTAATTTTATTTTTTTCCCACTTCTATAAATTCAATATAGAAAAATGAATTACATATTTTGGATAAAAAATAATTATAATTTATTATAAGTTAATGTATATTTTTAATGAAAATGAATTCTGAAAAATATAAAAATCTATTACCGTAATTAAAGAAAAAAATGGATTTACAGTGGGGTTAAACTAAGAAGATATGTTTAAAAATTACATGAAATACATATAAAACAAAATTTTTAGAAATATTTCAATATTATATGTTATAGGATCTGAAACATCCCATTTTGGAGGATTTTTTAATGGTAAATATGTGGGTATGATTGAATCTTTTCCAAACATTACAACTATGCCACTCACCTCACTCATAAACGGACACTTCCCCTCATCTCGTACTCACACATTGAATCACATATTTATCAGAAAATATGTAAATAAAAAATTAATAATATCCCTATATTAATCCCAAAATACATATTTTTGGAATGAAATCCAAGATCGGAGGACACTTTTTTCAAACCTAAGGAGGATACCCGAAGAAGAGGTAACGTTCCTCAACGAGCATTTCTATTTTATTTCAACCTCCACCTCTTTAAATTACCATTATACAATGATGATCTAATAATATCATTTTATTACATATAGTTATATGTCTTTATGTCAAGGTAATGAACAAAAACCATCTCTATATCCATCAAATGGGTTATGGAATCATTGTTCCTGTATACTATAGTCTACCACATCGTGAACCAATGTCATTAATTTTTAAATCACTACCACTAAAGGTAGGGTATAAGGATGTATTTAAAGTATATATATTATATTTATAATATAGTTATACCTATGGAGTTATTAAATTATATAGAAATTTTTTCATTCCATTCAACAGGGTATACGATAATGTCATTCTTGTGTACGGAAAATTGACACTATACATAGCGATGTGATTTGTTTTTCACTAAAGTTTTACATGGATGGTAATAAAGATAAATATATGTGATATAGATGAAATAATTATGATATCAATAACATGTTTATAATTCTAAAAATATATTATATCATTTTTGTTATTACCTTTACAGTTATGGAAATATGATAACATCTTCATGTATGTGTGGACTACCACCTTCACGAAAATAACTGACTCTCTTTTCATCACCACAGAAAATATGTGATTTATATACGCATATATAATTATGTAATATGGTATTTATAATATTATGATATTTTTGTAATGATATGATATTACTTTCTACGTTTCCCTAATGGTAATTGAAAAACATAAATGTTACGAATGTGTACGTATGACCTATCATCTCCATAATCGTAACAAACTTAATTTCTCAAAAACATAAATCGTGAATTATATTAAATATATTTTTGATGTATAAATATGATAAATATTTTTTTATTATTATTCTATATATGATATACCCATGATCATTGAAATAGGACCAATGATAACAAATCAAATCATATAAGAAAAAACAATATGATTGTTATTCAGAATGTGACATTAACTTGAAATATTTAAAAGTAGTTATTAAAATACTTATGTAAATAATATATGGTATGATATATTAAATTTTGGTTTTGTAATATATGTATAATAAACATATATTTATTATATAAGTGGTTCAATCTAGTGTGATGGAATTTGAGATTTAAGATAAGGGATTTATAGTCTCTCTTTTATTTATCAGATACATGAATATCCACAAGAAATTTATTATTTAAAGTGTATTTAATACCAATATTTAATTATATATAATCAATTAATGTATTTTAATATAACTTACTGTTTCAATTTATTTTCTGATTTTTGAGGGAATATGATTCATAACATTTCTAAAGAGGGACGAGATTTCCATCTCACATTAATTTTTTTGAGACAAATTCCATATTAACCACATGTTTCATGGGTGTATATACTTATCATGAAAGTATTTAATTATTATTATAATTAAAATTATTTGTATTTACATATCCATTTGAGGATCTATATTTCATGGTGTTTTATTTCAAAAGCAACCTAATTGGTATTTCATTTCTATCACAATTGTCATTCATTGAGATGTATATTATGTTTTGCACCAATATTCATTCATGAGGTGTATATATAGCCGCATTGACATATAATATCATTTTTTTAGTTGTAATCATGATATCATAGGTTCTCCATTTTTTATTTCTATCAGGGACATATGATTGATTGTTACCAAAGTGGAAGTGATTTTTTGTTAGAATCTTATCATTTATTGAGATTGTAACGATCCAACTTATCACAATGGTATAAATCATGTTTTTTTTAATTTAAATATTTATTTTAAACATTGTAAACATGAAATATGGATTAAAGAAGGTCCTGGGATTATTGGGGACACATTTAGATCTTGAAGATCTAGAAATGTTGAAAATAACTTGGCAATTTAGTTTTCATAAACCATGCTAGCAGAACCACACACTTATTTTTACCTGTGTAGGAAAAATTACATGTGAATAATGAGTTACATAATTTTTTTTGAAAATGTGTGAATCTGGGTTCATTAATCTGAGTAAAAAAGTATATATTTTATAGAGTGACGTTTCATGGTTTGTTCATCGTTTGGGAAATCATGTCCCTTAACTATACGTGGTATTTACTTATGAAGTGGCATGAGAATGATCTGTACATGGTTTGGAAAACCATGCACCTTAACCATTCTCCCTATATTTAAAGGATTAAATTACATTCCCCTATCATTAATTCATAATCCTACTGTTTTTTTCCCTCTCCCATTTTAAGTGGTGGGATTCCTCTCCTTCTCCCATATCCTTCATTCTTCTCTAACTTTGGAATTAAGGTATATCCCACATCTATTGTCCGATTCAAGATCGGAAAGAAGAATTAGACAACTATAGGTATTATCTTGAATCCTATCCATTCCAATATCAATTTATCTTCATATATATTATAATATTTTGGTTAAATCACTTTCATCATATTTTCAAGAGTTGGGACATTTTCATTGATTTCTTCCAACGAACCTGAAATATGAGCCGCCATAAGACCAAGTGTGATCAACAATCCTAAGGTATGTGGTCTTGTCATTTTCACCATTTATTTTGGTGTTACGTAGAATTTCCATTAGGTCACACATATAATTTTTTAGAGTGTCCCATTTAAATTGAGTTCTTCATATCAAATAGATAACCATAGCTTGATACACGACCTTTGGTTATTTTTATGATATTTTAGGGGATGACATCCTCCCTTATGAACACCTCTTGGGGTTTCCACTTTCAATTCCCCTTTTTCATTTAATTATTTATTAAATTAAATTCCTTCTAATCATTTGGAATAATAATTAAATGTCATTTAACTCATTAGATTAATGTTTAATAGTACCGATGAAACCACCTATATCTGTGACCAAACTTATAATTACAATTTCCCATGGTGAAAAATTCTTTATTTGACCATGGAACATTCTATATGTATCTCGAGCATTATGAGATGAATTTTCATATCTTAATAAATTAAATTTATTCATTATATGGAAATTCTTATGCATTATAAATTCCATTCCATAAATTAATTAATGGGTTTAAATGAAATGGATGATGATGGATGGTAAGGAAGGACTTTTTGTTTCATATTTTCTTAAAGTCATAATATAACTTATAATTAATTTTTGTAATTGATCATGATTATTGAGATACATAAGAGGTTATGGATCATGTTTTATATTATAAATATTATTATTCCTTGATATAGGTTAGGTTAAAATGGTAATTTATATTTTGAGAATAATGGTATCACACTCCCTTACATCTGGTGTCATGCATAACATCTCACACCATTTCCATTGTTGGGACGGTGGTCTTGACCCGCCCCATCCCATTCATCAAGTTTTGGCATGATTTAAAACCCTCCATAATTATTTATGAGGTTGAGATATCTCATTCATTATGAGATATAGGTAATGTATATTTTTTCTTGAAATTATAGGCTCTTTGAACTGGCCATAGATGTCTAAGTTGCACCTGATCCCTCCAGCAACTAGTATTCCATGTATATGGCCACATACATCAAAATGTACTTGTTCCGTATATGTGGATGAAATATATATCAATACTATATATATTAATACTAAATATTTATAGTTACTAATCAGAAACTTATTCTGGCCATGAGCTGAAGTTGGTAGATACGCAAGGTGTCCTTTAAGTTCATGACAGAGAAGTTATTTATTTATTTATCATTGTTAATTAATTACATATGAATGTAAAAATCTTAGTTATAAGAACTTATTGGATTAATTGTAGACACCATTGGTGGTGGCCTATTGAGATTGTATCCCAAACCCTACTCAGGATTCCTTGGATAAATAATAAAATTATATGACTGTAGGTACTGTAAGTGAAAGAAGCCTTCCAAAAGTATTTTATATTCATGACTTATAGATGAAGCATAGTAGAGAAGGACCATTCACACACTTCAGATTCTGGTGGAGAAGATTTTTCTCTTGTTTACTTTTTGTATAGCATAATGACCTCTTCATGTCCCATGTTACCCTTTTGTATATCAACATGAAAATAATCCATGAAAATGACACTTCATAGTGGATTTTGGTTATTATTCATTTATTCAGTAACTTATTCATACACTACATTATTATTATGTCACATTATATAAGATTCTACTATTGAATTTGTATAACTGTATCTATTTTTCCAATATGAAAAGATGGTATTGTCTCTACACTGTTTCACCGTCACACCCTTCCCACTTGTTAGAATCCTCTAGAGTATAGGGAATTATGCTTAAGGCCATGTAACCCATCGACATAGGAAATGGGTTAAGTGGATCATAATCTGAGATGTTAAAAAGTGGAACTAGAGCGGTTCATTTTTCCTTTTTCTTACTATTTGGGTGTTAGAAAAGAGACTAAGAGTTATAGGAATTTAAAAACAACTATATTATTTGACATATCTAACCCATGTATAGGGGAATTACATATTTATTAGGATAAGAAATTGATGTTATTTTTTACACTGGATATGGTTGGTATGACTTCAATGTTAGGAGAAACACTTGTTTTATGGTGTTAATGTTATTTTTATTATTTAAAAGTTGTTTATTTATTATGGTCTGATGAAACTAGGGTGTTGAATTACATGCATAATGATTGGATCCTTATGACTAATATTCCATGCATTTTTCCTTTCCATGTTAAATTTCAACATTCATTTTATTTTTGAATATTAATAGTAACTGGATTATGTATTGAAATGTGATTAAATTATTGTTGGGATTGTAAATAATAGTTAAAAATTAATGTGGACGCATAAACCTAATCGGGTTTTTCTTCATAGAATATTGTAGACACCCTAAGCAGAAACTTTTGTCATATTGATCCATAGACCATTGGTTTAATGGGTAGGATCATGGTATGGTGTGGGTTAATTGGATTCCATACATTTGTTTAAAATGAGTATCTTACCTTATATATCAGATATTCTAATCCACTTAATTCATCCATTTAAATTTATTTGAAAATATAAACCAAACTAATATAAAATGAATAATACATTTAAAGAGTAATTAAAAATCCTATACATGTGAAACTGGGATTCATTCTTGGGCATAGCCTAAAACCTTAGTAGTGGGGTATCTCTTGAATTCTTATAGCCTTTAGGTTATTTTCTAATGATTGTAACTGGATTTCGTAATAGGCCGAGAGGTGTCATTATTTCTACAAGAATTATATGTATATATCTTACTTTATATCTATAATCATTACAATGCTTAAACTCTCTTTTGATCCATATATTTGGAATTCTAATAAAAATATACCATGAAATCCTCTGGTAGAATTCACTAAAGGTGAATAGGACCATGCACCTGAGGTGGTGGTCCCTGAGCATATAGTGATTCCTTATATAGCGCCACCTGTGGAACCTCTCCCTATTCGTGACATGGAAACTAACACCCAGTTATAAGATTGATTATTACATATATTGAAGAATATGAATGGTCTTGGTTGACCTACCCTTAGATGTTTCACCAAAACATTAAGGCATAAACCATCGTAACCAAATAAATATCATGATTTGGGTAATTTATTTCTTGAATCATCAACATTTATGACCAGTACTCTAAAATTGGATAATCCTACATTAAAAATTCCCCAATACCAACACCAGTCACATCATAAAACATGTTATATCCCATAGTTGGTTTGAGTTAGGTAATACTCACAGAGGTAGTCAAATAATTATTAAAATCTATGAAAGGATCCTCATATGCTCCAAACTATTCAAAAATTATTCATTTAATGGTAAAACCTAAATGTGGCACTGCCAAATGGGAAATACTTTGATGAACCTTCTATAGTAGCCAAACAATCCCATAAAACTATGAACATCAAAAACATTCATGGACTTATCCCAAGACACAACTACCTACAAATTCTTTAGGTCTGCTACCATACTAGCCTCCGAGATGATGTGACCCAAGAAATTCACCCTA
The DNA here is from genome assembly GCA_963277665.1 of Viscum album. NCBI lineage: Eukaryota > Viridiplantae > Streptophyta > Magnoliopsida > Santalales > Viscaceae > Viscum > Viscum album. Next base: position 292,307,926 of record OY728132.1, read on the forward strand.
TCAATCCAGAAATGAAATTTTGATAGCTTGGAATATATCCTATTACCTCTTAGTGTACTCTTGATGATGTCAATGTTTTTTCCCTAATCACCATGATTCTTAGAGTAAACCATGATGCCATCGACAAAGAAAACTAATAACTGATCAAGATATGGGTGAAAGATTCAGTTCATTATATTCACAAACACGACTAATACATTATTCAACCAAACGATATCCCAATGAACTCATATAACCCAAAAATACACCGGAAGGCAATTCATGATAGGTCATATGGTCTCACCCTTATCTACTTATATCCCAATCTCTAAAAAAACTAGTAAAATACTAATGCACGCCTCTGATGATTAAAAGATCATCCATTCAAGGAATATAGTATCAGTTCTTCAGCAACATCTATTTTAGATTCCAATTTCTAACAAACAACTCCCATGACCCATCAACCATCATTAAATACAAAACATTAGATCCCCAAGGTGTCATGCTAAGAATAAAAAATACATTATTCTCCAATTACTCCAACAAAGTTTTAAGTATTTGGATTTCATATGGATCAATTCTACATGGAATAATGGAAACCCGTTCTTCTCCAGGTAGGAACTCTTTGATGAACATAACATATCTCTCAGGTAGAAATCCTATTACGTCTTCTGGAAAGACATCTTGAAACTTATACACAACAAGAGGAAAGGAATGTTTCTCCACACCCCCATCATAAAGCAACATACAATATACATGGGCTATGATTTCTCCCAACTATTGGAAAACATTCAATTCGAGGCCTACCCAACCATCCCATTCACCACGATGGACATAGGAGTCTCCTTCGAGAGATGGGAATATTACTCTATAGAGGTAACAATCAATGTAGTATTGATACAAAACTAATCAGTTAATCCCCAAGACCTGGTCAATCAATTTAATTTCAACCACATACAAATCCCACAAGAAAATAGTACCCACCAACCTCGATAGAGAATCCACTAAATTTATTGTTATTTTCTTCCCACACTCCTAATGATGTATCAATTGACATAACACCTCCCAAAATCACAGTTTTTAGAACCAAAATACCGACAAACTAAAAAGAGGAAAAGAAATATAAGATAAGGTATAAAATGAATTACTAGAAATCATAAAAGCTATAAGGATTGTACCTCAAATAGTTGATGGTCCACCCTAACCACCTCTAGGTGTAGTCTAAACTGCATGATGCTAAAATTATGCCCATTCCCTAAGACCTAGTCTAAATCCTTGGTGCTAGACTTCTCTATTGATATGGATGATCCCACACCATAGTAACACATCTTCCACCTCTATCAATACGACCAATAAAAATCAAATTGCATGCTTGGTATAAGGTAAAGGATCCCCTTCTTACACTCAACATCGACCACAATCCTTTTTCTGTATATAAATGTGTAGGGTTCCTACAAAACCTTTGTACATGACCCATTCTTCCACATGCTCGATACTAAAATGGTGGTTGGGGTCACTAGATTCACATATGACATTGCCCACCAAAGTGATAGAAAAACACCCGGTCACCACCATGATAAGTTGATCCTATCTTCTAACTACTCTGCACAACAATTCCCTGGTGATGACTCTCAAAATAGAATTTCATACCCTCAGAAGTTTATCCACTGATCTATTCAAATAGAACCACAAACCCACATCCTAAATCCTCACTCAAGTTTCATTCTATGATAAGGGAATTACTCAAAAATTCTAAAATCATCTTTACATGGAATATGTCCACCTGAGAGTTAATCTTACATCTACGTCCATCCTAAAATCATCTCGTTGTAGTAGCCTCATCCCTTGAAAATGATGGAACAAAATGTTGCAAGTCTGTGAAACATCCATCATAATCCATCACATACCTAGTCCGTTGGGTCAACATCACAAATTCCACATCATACTCTTATCTAAAATTATATAAATAGAAATTCTTCTGAAATATTTCCTCAATGTATTTAAATAAAAAACCATCGGCCTAATGAGTCTAAACCAAAAAAGGGAATAAGTTCTTTTCATCTCCCCACAACATGTATACTACTGAAAAGACAACATATTCTTCTAGAGCCTCTAAATGGTCAAGAATAATCTGAATAGACTCTATCCAGAACCCTACAACCTCATGTACACCCTCTTCGATGAACATTATAAGGTGTTACAAATAGAACTCTATGGTTATATGAAATATACTTGACACAAACCACCATATCTCACATTAAATTAAATAAATAAAACAAGTGAATATCTCATGGAAATTCTCATTTCCTATGTTTTCTTAGACCAATGGGTTTTCTCACACCACTACCGGTAGATCATTATTGAAAATATTGTCTTATCACCGAACCAACACCTGTTTTCATGGAAGAATTTCTCTATAAAACCAAACAAAATTATTATAACACATAAACTAAATCTATCATAGCTCATATAAAATAAGAATCTAAACAATCAATAAAAAAATTCACTAGAACTAATCAATTGAACATTGTTACACAATGAATTCTACCCTCAACCATCCCTACCGTGGGTCATGGGAAAAATGGGGTAAACCAAATCACATTGTTACAAGTCTTTTCTTAAACACCATCCTAATCCATTTACACATTTTCAACATAAAAATGTCACATTTAAGAACATTTACCATTTAAAAACTTGTTACAAACCAAATTTCAAACAATTTTTAACTATTAATTAAACACAATTATTTAAAAATTCCATCCATTTAACTATTTACATCATCTTTATTAGACACTATTTTCTTCAATTTTTGAAGAAAGTGAAATGAATTACACCCTTTATGTCCCACACACCCATCCCAAGTGTTCTAATTATGATGCATGATACCTATATCATATGGTTCCTAAAATGATACATGAATGAACAAACTAATTACATTTTGGACTCACATAAAATTTCATTAAATAGTCAAAACACACAATAAGTGAATCACCCAATGGTGAAATATCATCCAACCACAACAACACACCTCAAAAACAATAATTTCTAACTTGGGCACTTGATTTTTTCATCATACATGGGTTAGATACTCACAAGAAGTATCCCATTTCCATGGCTAGAAACTTCTTAATTTTCTATCTACCATGCCCAATTATTAAAAAAATATGATGTAAAGGAACTCCTTAGATTCCACATTGTAACGTCCCTGAACCAGGAGCCACTAAACTAGTGCCCTAATCTGTTTTATTACATGACCTCAAGTGTGCCTCCTATAAGTTGGGGTCTAATAGGGCACGAATACAACTACATAATATATATTAAATGTCTTGAAAACAATGCCAAAAGAGAATGAAAACAAAAAATAAAGACCAATAGTTTAATCCCCAAAATTGGTCCCGACTCCAAGTATGGATTCTCAACCATCCACATACAAATACCATCTTAACTCTTCAGCATATGTCCTATAACCTTGTCCTAACATGCAACCATGAATTTTTATTAGGTATCAAATGGTGGCCCGAGTAGGGTGTGAGTACAACCCAGTAGACCACCACCAAAAATGTCTACAAAATATTTAATTTAAAAGATAGTGTATTCAGGTAATAAAATAAAATAAGGACAAAAAAATTAACACGGGTTTTATTTGTTAACAATATTGACTTTAAAAATATTCAATATTCATTTCAATTCAATAATTGTTTCCTGGGTTAATCATTTACATAATTTACAAAATGGACTATGCTAAAAAATACAATGAATAAGAAATTAAATTCAGTTGCCTATCTCACTATGGATAAAAATTTCATAATCAATACATCACACCTAACTTAGAGACTTGGCCCATGAAATTTCATCAAATGTATCTGTTAGGGTCAAAGAGCCTTAGACCCCATCCTTAATCCATTCATTACATGGGTGGGGTTTAGAGCATAAATATAAAATACTCCAGGGTAATAGATCCTCAAGTCCAATACCGCAAAATAATAATCCATTTTCACATTCTTATTTATCCATTTTACATATATACTATATCAGAAACCATACCAAAATTAATACTCATTTCATTCCCATTTCACATTTATTTTTTCACATTTTTCATTTTTATGCCATAAACAATTAACAAATTTTCTATTTCCCTTGTACATAACATTTAACATGTTAAATATTTCACAGGTATTGGCCCACATAACACATTAATAAATTTATATCTCATATTCCATTTATGTATTTCTTGTACATATTCATAAGCCATTTGACACATTCACATTAGTCTATTTAACCATTCTTCACATCATGTAAAACAATCCCTTATGCCATTATCAATGACTAAACACAATCAATATTAGTAACTCCTTAAAATTAAACTAGAATATCATCTTATTTATCTTGGTCCCTCTTTCCTAAAAAATCGTGTCTATGCATAATATTATTATTTACCATGATCAGAAATTTTGGCACACACCATGGGTGGCCATAAACCAGTTTAATCAACCGCAATGTCTCCCAATGGGATCATGAGTGGTTAAATTTATCACATATATGACCATTATTTAAAAAATAACATAATGTAACCAAACATACAAGTACAGAATGTCAATAACTCTACCACATTTGAACACATCATCAATATGACCACGAGATATAATTAGTAGGCCACCTACATCGAATCTGATGGAAAACATTTGGTTATGCAAATCCTTAGATTTAGATTCAAGAACCCTTTAAATTCCAACCTAAGATTCACTATAATATGGTGTTTTGGTGATTTAGAAGATGAAGAATAAAATTATAAGACCTAATCTAGAAAAGAGAAGAAAGAGGAGAGTTATACTGATCGAAAGAATCAATACGCACACAAAGACACTCCAAAATTCCTATAATTGAATGATATCAACCAATAAAAATGTTTGGTAATTATTGTTCATCAATTTGGATGGAGGAGTAATAATGAGAAATATAATAGGGTGATAATCATAAAATTATGAGGCAGATAAACTATAAATTCACACTTTTATGGAGTCACATGGTATTGGTTAAAGGGTTTTCCAAACCATGCACCATCTATGCACCAGCCTCTATCTAATTGGGGTCCAATTTGCATAATTACATAAATTTACCAATTTCATGGTTTACTTAACCTTGCACCACTCATCAAATCTATCATCGTTTGGGTGCACAGTTACACCTTAATGAGTGCCAACTGTTCAAAATGCATAAGATGTCCTCATTCTCCTTCATTTCATCTAAATCTACGGATATGCATATTCAAATGATGTCACTAAACCAGATTGTAACGTCCCCGAACCAAAAGCCACTAAACCAGTGCCATGATTTGGTTTATTACATGACCTCAAGCATGCCTCCTATATGAAGGGGTCTAATAGGGCACAAATATAACTAAATAATATATATTAAATGTCTTAAAAACAATGCCAAAAGAGAAAGAAAACACAAAATAACGACCAATAGTTTAATCCCCAAAATTGTTCCCGACTCCAAGTATGGATTCTAAACCATCCATATACAAATACCATCTTAACTCTTGATCATAGGTCCCATACCATTGTCCTAACCTACAACCATGTATTTTTATTAGGTATCCAATGGTGGCCCGAGTAGGGTGTGAGTACAACGCAGTAGACCACCACCAATAATGTCTACAAAATATTCAATTTAAAAGATAGTGTATTCAGGTACTAAAATAAATTACATGAAAAAAAGAATTTAACACGGGTTCCATTTGTTAACAATAGTCACTTTAACAAATTTTCATTATTCATTTCAATTAAATACATGTTTCAAGGATTAATCATTTACATAATTTACACAATGGAGTAAGCCAAAAAATACCATGAATAAGGAATTAAATTCAGTTGCCTATATCACTATGGATAAAAATTTCATAATCAATACATCACACCTGACATAGAGACTCGGCCCATGAAATTTCATCAAATGAATCTGTTAGGGTTATAGATCCATAGTACCTAATACCTCAACAACCTTATTTTTTCCCAAGGTGGTTTTTTATTGAAAATTCCTCGTCCTTTAGTTATTTCCACCATATCTTTTTAAAATGCATCACAAAATAAAAATATCATTTCTCACCTTAGGAAAAATTTAATATAAATACGTTGATAAAATGTTTTTTTCATTCCTAGAATCTTTTTGACATTCTTTTGACCATATGAATATACCACCTTTACACAAAAACTTGGAAAACATATTATCTAATCATGTTTTACATAGAATTAAAAATAGTATAGTTAGGAAAAATAACTATGTTTCTCAATTATATTAATTACTATAGTGCATTTTTTACAACCATTTCAATTATAATTTCTATTAATATTCTATGCATATAGACAATATGGCTAAGAAAAAATACATATTTAAATAAAGATTTAGACTTACTAAAATTCCCATATAAGTCACCTATATATGGATTCAAAACAATTCATAAATTTTCTTCATGGTTTTAATATCACCACAATTTTATCATGATGTCATTAATAAATACCATAACATGTTTTTCCATATATTATTTGAATACTCTATTCATAAAATTCACAATCTACGGTTGTTAATTTGTTAACCCAAAATACATTACCATGAACTTATTAATCCCACTCATTGTATGAAATTCCATCTTTCTAATATCATCCTTATTTACACCTTAATGAGTGCCAAATGTGCAACATTCATAAGATGGCCTGATTCTCCAGGATGTCTGAGATATTACATCCTTTCTACCTAATACCTCAACAACCTTATTTTTCTTCCCAAGGTGGTTTTGTATTGGAATGTCCTAGTCCATTAGTTCTTTCCACCATATCTTTTTATAATGCATCACAAAATAAAAAATTAATTTCTCACCTTAGGTAAAATATAATATAAATACGTTGATCAAATGTTTATTTAGTTCCTTAAATCTTCTTCACATTCTTTTTACCATTTGAATATAACACCTTTACACAACAACTTGGCCAGCATATTATCTAATCTTGTTTTATATATAATTAAAAATAGTTTATAGTTAGGAAAAATAACTATGTATATCTATTATATTAATTACTATAGTCCATTTTTTTACAACCATTTCTATTATAATTTCAATAAATATTCCATCCATAGAGAAAATACGGATAAGAAAAGATACATATTGAAATAAATATTTAAACTTACTAAAATTTCCATTTAAGTAACCTATATAAGGATTCAAAACAATTCATAAATTGTCTTCATGATTTTAATGTCACCAAAATTTTATCAGGATATCATTAATAAATAAAATAACATGTTTTCCATATAATATTTGAATACTCTATTCATAAAATTCACAATCTGTGGTTGTTAATTAGTTACCCTAAAATACATTACCATGAACTTATTAATCCCACACATTGTATGAAATTCCATCATGGTTATATCATCCTTATTTACATTTAATTTATGTTAAAAATAATATAGATCATTGTTTTAGAGGTTTTGATACCATTATATTTTATTAAATTGATCCTCATTTTATAGAAATGGGTATTTTCTCTTAATATTAAATGCATTTATTTTCTAATTGTTAATAAATAACTTCATGGAACCAAACATTTTCTTCACAAATAATACATGTTCATTCTAAGGTAAAACAATAGGGTTTATGAATACCTAATACCTCAACTCTTCTATTTTATTCATTATTTTTAACAATTAAACAAGGTCCATTCATTTGGGAGGCATATATATATGTTTTTTTATCAAGGATAAAATCAATAGAGAATTTAACTTTATGATCAAGTAGATATCAGTATAATTTTTTTTAAACATCAATACAATCTTTTATTATAGATAAAATATAGACCCTATTTATGGCTGGTATGATAATAAAATAAATTTATAGGGTTAGGATTGGAAACAAAGTGAGATTATATGGCTCGGTAAACCTAAAATTGATATATAATGATATTAAATTTATTATTTTAATGCACACACTATGTTTCATAAATAATTATTTATCTCCAAAATAGAGTCTTGGATCACAAATTCAAGAACAAGGTTGAATCTCAGACTTGTTGTTTACCCTATCCACGACCTATGGTTGGTTGGTATCATTCGTTCGGTTGAGGTAGCTATTGGTAGGTGTGTTTAATTAAAATAAAATTTTAATTTATTTAATTTAATTTAAATATCCTAATTAAATACTCTTTAAATAATCTATTAAAAAAATTCTCTAAGTTTAGTCTCATAAACCCTGTGATAATTGAGAGGAGATCTGATGAATTTTTATTTGAATAATAGGAATAAGATGATGAATAATGATCATATTAAGGTGGATCAGTAGAAATAAAACACAACATGATCCCATAATTACTAGATTTTATCAAGGTACGGCTCATCAATTTTGGTTTCCTCTCTTGACTAAATGTTTTATCATGGACATTATCTTCTATCCTATGTTCTATGATCTTTTGATGTTAGCATGATCCTGTTATATAAATATAAATTATTTTATTCATATTGTAACATGATCTCACCATGATTTCCTATCTTTATATTATTTTTCTATTAATGGTTGGCCAGTGATGTTTATACCTTTTTTAATATTCATTTTTCACCACCGTATATTGAAAACATTACAATTTTCAGGTTGTTTCATGATTTGACTTTACCAAGGGGAGTTAAATATTGATTGAACTCCGAAATTCATGAACGTCATTAGATCTATGATTGGGTGGTGATTTATATATGAATAATGTTATTTTTATATGCGGTGGTGATTCGAGTGGATCTGGGACCTAGAACCAAGTGGAAGTGAGAGCATGAGTGGTTCACACATGTGGGCATCATACGATGGCATATATTACGTTATCTAGCCACTAGAATCCATGAAATAATTTTCAGAGGTAACTAGTCCCAATTTGGGGTGGTCAAATTGAATAAATCATAGTCGTAAATATAGATCAAGAGAACATGTGGAGGAAAATTAATTTCTATAAAAAACTAGACTACATGGCTTGTATTCAGGGATCAAATGTCTTGTATTTTCACCAATCATGAATCTATTTGGTTTGTGGAAATTTCTAGATCACATTTAATGTGGGTCATCCAATGCCCATGTGAGCCATCCTTAGAAGCCAAGAAGTGTGCTAGTAACACATGAAAAAGACCTCATTTGGGAGGAAATTTTGTTTACTTAGGAAGAACATGGGCCTAATATGGTACCTAAGTATAACAAGACACACAAAAAAGAACACAAGAATGGCCTGATGGTAATGTTCATGGCTAGGTGCACATGGGAAATCCTTTGGTGTATGACACATGCTTTGTTGACCCCTTACATTCCATTTACAATGAGTTTTACTCGAAGCCTTTCCTAGATGATAACATGGCTAGGAATCATAGTATGGAGACACACCATGTGGACCCCTTACATGTTGTGCATTCCTTTGTAAATATTCTTCCACTTTTATATTCTTCATTTGTAATCCAATTTTTTTGTGAGTAGTCTATCCTGAGTGTTTTAATTCACAAAACTTGTTTGTAGTCTTCATAGATTATTTTGATATATGGTGTGGAATGTTTCTAGTGTGACACATATTCAGGCTATTCTAGGAGATAGTAGTGATTTACCAGGATCATCAAAGAGCAGTAGGATTTGAAAACCCCAAGTTGCATCATGGTGCTGTTCTGCTACATCTTCTATAAGTTTTATTGGAACTAGAGTGTGGGTCTTATACCCCCTAAGTAGAACCCCATATTAGACTTTGGTGTGGGAAATCTATATATAGATCGGAATCCCCCTACTATACTATGGTTAATATCCTGTATTTATTTATACTAAGTGGAACCCATTATGGTACTAGTGCATGGGTCCTCTATCCATTTAGTGGAACCCCCATAACAAAAAACAAAACATTCCCTCTTCTGATACCAACTAAAGGTAACCCCTCTATCGTGCTAGCATGAGGGTCTGCCAAAAATTGAGTGGAATCCCCCTATCGTACCAAGGTGTGAGGCCTCTATCCTTTCTCTAAGGGGAATTAACCTATCAATTTATGGTGCGAGTCCCATTTCTATTAGATATCGATACTTATCATATTGTCGATTAGTTTAAAGGTCTTGGACCTCCCAATGAATTATTCAGACAGTCATGTGATATGCTGAGAATCAATAATGGATATTTGGATCTATAAGAATACATATCATCATGAGATGGGTTATGAGATAAAGATCCCCCGATATTTCAGTTGTCTTTTCTTTATGAGAATATATTTATGGTTTTGGAGTTTCATTCCCTCTTTATTTTTATTCTGTTTACTAGTTCTATTATATATTATATTTATCACTCTTCAGTTTTTGAGGAATCCTAATGGGTATGTATATGCAAAACCCTTAATGGGATTTTCCTTAATGTGGCATGCCTTTTATAGATGATTGATAGATAAAATATGATTTCATATGATCATAGGGATACTTAGTTGAATTGACCATGTACAATATCTAGGATTATAGAACAAGATCTATTCTCTCTCACCATTTTTAAATTTTAGTTGTTATTTTATTGGGACATATTTTATCGATGGGAGTGTATTTTGAACATTACTTTTTAGATTACACATTAAAAATATTTTCTATTCCCTAATGGTTACTACATGCATGATTCTTACTCTAGAAGTTACATTATTTTATTATTATTACTCTTTACTTCTTTACATTGTTTTTTAGGAGAATTCATGTAGGTAATTTACATAATGGCCTCCCATTTTAGTTATCCCCTCTCAGCATTGCCTATGAAGTATGGCTTGGGGTTGTGGTGGACTATTCTTCATCTATCAACATGAACCCCGGTGGTTCACGTCATTAAAGATTGTTATAATTGGTGGCTCAACCTTAAGGAAATGTTTGGATACTTTTATGATTATGAGGATTGGAAGGGAACATAGGGAAATGTTGTAAGAGTTTCCTGAGTATGGATTTTAGGATAGGTAACGATGTGTTGGTGTGATTAATAAGGTATACATTCACTAGGAATATGACTACCTACTTATCCCCTCGGCATTCCATGACATTGGTTATATAGAACATTGGTATATACATCATATTATATGGAGTCTTTTAATTATACTTGTCATGTCATTTCCCCATATATATATGATCGAATAATAATGGAAAATCATGATTACATTTAGGAAATCTCTACAAAAACATCCATCTTGGATATTAATTAATGATCTTGGTGTTCATATTATAAGTGACGAGGCCTTAGATCAGGGTTATCTCATGAGATATTTCCTCTTAGAGGGAAGGTTGAATCACTCCCACCTATTAAGAAGCATATTCTACCATTAGGTATGGGATGATGATGTGTGATGTCTTAATACAAAACATGAGTTCTAGTACTAGAGGCCACTGATGATCAAAAAAGACTAAGATCCCCAAGTAATGGAGGATGGGATTATGTTGGTGATATGAGTCTCCAGATTCATTCATTCCACGACTGATCATTTGTTTTCCATGGAATCTAGTCATTTCAACATGAAGTATGGAATTGTTGGAACCAAGTCATACAGACACATGATGAGTCATCACTCTCAGTGTTCTACTTCCAACATCTATTTCATCAGTAGTACTACCCCTCATTTTTGTTCCCAGTTCATATTCAGGATATTTCATATCGATAAAAGGGTATTATATTATTCATTGAGTATGTCATGAGGTTCAGGACCCATACATGGTACTCCCTCGAATTATTTTTGTATGGTTACATTCGATCATGGATGTCTGAGAATGGTGTTTACAAAGACATATTTTTTATTGTGGTACCACTATGTATTGAAACCAATGATTGTGTCCTACACTATGAAATGGTGATAGAGAGATTCCTATATTATGGATTCTATGTAGCTAGAGCTAATAGGGTTATTCATGGGGTTGTGTCATCTATAATGTCTACATAGTTCTAGTCGATAATATCTCGACATAAGAGACCTCCTTATGAACAATAAATATCACTTGGACAAGAAAAGTATGATGCATGTAGTGTAACATGTCTTCATGGAGAGGGGAGATTCTATGCATGTGACAGGTGTGGTTACATGGAAGATTATTTCCAAAACTGATGTGCTAAAAAGGGAAGATAATAAATTGATGGACCATCGTGGTATTGGTAGTGTTATGATCAGGGTTAATCCAGGCGTGAACAAGTCAGCCTCTATGGAGGTAGATCTGGAAGATGAGAAGTAGGGGATCTAGGTGGAGGAGTTTCTAGTGAAGGGTGATGTTATGTGATAGTTCCCTAACCACCATCAAGTGTCCCACATCATGCTCAATGAGCTAGAAGGCATGCCCATGGTCGGCTTTGGAGGCATATGACCCAATGGATCATGATATCATATATGATATGATATTAGTTTATTATATCCTTTATTTGATAATTTTAGACTCATGTACATGAAAAGATTCATTTTGTTATCCCTTATTCAAGATCTATTTCTCCCTATTGAGACCTCAACATAGAATATCATTCTAGAGGTTCTGACTAGTTATGATTCTTAGATACATCTTCTCTACCAAATGTGTTGGATATCACATGGTAGAGAAAGTTTATCTAGGGACGTAATGGTATTCAAGAGGAATACTTATGAAATCAGATTAGGTATGGACTTGTTTTCCATGGTCCGAACCCATATTATTTGTCATCATAGATGAGTTAAATTCCCTAAGACAGATGTGATAAGATTATCCTTTAATGGAGCAATAGGTTTCATGGAAAAGATAGTGGATCTTCTGAGTAGTTGCTTTCATCACATCAAAAATAAGATTCCACGTTTATCCCTTGGTAAAATGGGATCTTAAGGCATATGTATTCCTTTGGTTGTACAATATTCTATGTATGTCTTCCCCATGAATGTTCTTGGATGACCTATGAGGTGGGAGACAATGTTTTTTATTTAACTACATCTTGTAACTGTACCTATATATTCCAGGGTATATCATATAGACCCTACTGAGCTCTTAGAGACGGATGTTCATTTGGAGGACCTTTGCTATAAGGGTTTTATAAAAACTAGCATATCCCCTAATGAAGCTTCCATTTTGTTCATGAAAAATACTTATAAGAACTTGTGACTATATGTTGTTAATCATATCCTGAATGAAAAAAAATCATGAATAGGAAACCCTTAAAAAATTTTACAACCTATTTCATCATATTCAAGGTGTGAGATAGTCTTTAATTTTTGATCTCAGGTTCAGTCACCACCAGTTGATGGTTAAAGAGGTTGATATTTTAAAACTATTTTTCTAATGTCACTATGAACAAAATAAGTTCATGTGGATGCGTTTCAGTGGGAGTAATTATCTTACTGTGTTTTCAATGTGATGAACCATATATTCCATTCATACTTGGAGTGATTTTCGGTTTTTTCCTTAATGAAACAATCATATACGCTGTGTCATAGGATAACCTTGTATAGAATATGAAGATGGTTCAATACATACATTGAGAGCACTAGAATTATGGTAATCTCTCAAAGATCTATTTTTGGATATCTGAGGATAAATTTTCAGTGTATTTAATGTTTGAGAATGGATCAGGATTTGACCTAGTGAATATTGATGCAGTGCTTTCATGGGAGACACTGAAGGTAATTTTAATGGTGAATAGATTTATTGGTATGTTGAGGTATTACAGGAGGTTTGTTAATTGTAGAATTATCTAGGATTACTTACCCTTTCAAAACCCATACCTGGAAAGGAGAGATATTAACTTGGACTATGTAGTTTCAAAGAGACTTGAAGGAGTTGAGGCTAAGGATAATTGGTTTTCCTATTTTGTGACTACCAGAAGATGGCATGGAGTACATAGTGTATTATAATTTCTCTAGATCTTTTCTTCATTGTGTGTTGATGTAGATGTGGGTATTGATCACATATGGATCATAGTGGTTGAGATAGTATGATAATAACAACATGACTCCTGACCTAGAGGTTGTATTAGTGTTCTTATCTCTAAAGAGGTGGAGGAACTGTATATTGGGAGATCACATTGTGTTTTACTCAGACTATTAAAATATCTATAATATACTAATTCAATGATATATGAAACCTAATACTATGGCATTGGATTGAGTTCATATAAAAATAGAGATTTTTGATAGTCTATACTCATGGGAAGGATAATGTAAAGTTATATTCTCATTATAAGATGTCTTGTTCTCATTTTGTGGAGGATGCATCTGACCAACTTTCTTCTTTTCATCTAACCCTCAAGGAGGGTTGATGTATAGATTATATTTAGTCGATGATGTTGAATCCTCCGTTACTCCATAGATTGATGGATGCTCAGTTATGATACATAAACTATGAGGTTCTATATGACTATATATCTTCAATAGATTCATAATATGGATTATTTGAAGAAGGGAATGATTTTATACATATCCAATGACATATTTCAGTTCTGGTCACATTGTGAGAGGAGGTGATGAGGGTGTTTCAGACATCTCCTTATGCTACACATCCCAATGTAGTAAATATTTATAGGGAATATCAATGGAATTTTTTTTGGGATGACAGGAATTAAAGAATTTCTAAGTTAGTCTCTTAGATTCTCGTATTTTTGAAGGTGAAGGAGGAGCACTAGGTCTTGATTGTTTTTTATATCCTCTGAAGATCCCTGAGGAGAAATGAGATTACATATCCATGGAATATGTCTTTGGGATTCTAGGGAAAACGATAATCCATGATTCCATCTGGGAAACTATTGACTGAGATACAAATTTAATGCATGTTTTTTCCTCAAAATTTTCCACATACCATTTTACAACTATATTTCATCTATATGACCTATAAGTTTCAATAATGGCCTATTTTGAAGGCTTATGTCATGAAAAAATTATTGGTATCATTCTATATTTTAAAAAATTATATCTGTGTATTCTCCCCCACATATAACAGTCCACCCCTCCCGTCCACTATTCACACTACCAAATCACTTATTTTGATTTGGAAAACCTCAGAAACGGATTTAGTTATGAACCTAAAGAGGCTCTTCGAAGAAGAGGTAAAATTCATAAGCATGAAAATATGTTTTATTTCTTATTCTAAATCCTCAAATAATCATAAACTATGATAATATAGTAACACCAATATTAAATATATAATTAGATGTAATTATGTTAATGATAGAACCCAGGTCAATCTTTACTTCAATAAAATTTGAAATGAATCTATTGATCATGTGTACGGAAAAATACCGCCTTGCATACTAGTGTAATTATTATTTTTAAAACAAATTTGAAGGATGTATATAATAATGGATTTAAAATATGTATATGGTATTTTTGAAATTATTATTTTACTGGAATTATGATATCACATATACCATGTTACTATACACTATGTGGGGGGATATGAAAACATCGCTCATGTATATGGTGGACTACCACCTTGGGAAGCAATGTGATTCATTTTTTAGTTCCTATTTCCATGGAATACATTAATGAAAAATGTAATGAATATATGAGATATTTATGACCTAAATATACTTTTGGAAATATAATCTCACACCTATATTCTTACCTTATAATCCATGGGTAAACAATAACATTGCATATTATTATATGTGGACTAATGTCTCCACATAGAGATGCTAAATTGTTTTCATTTTTTATATGGATTGTAATGAAGATGGATTAAATTAATATAAATACTATATATAACATAATACTAATTATATAATGGTTAAATTATTTTTTTCTTTTATTTCCTTCCATAGAGTAAATGGAAACTACGTTTCATGCATGCGTAAAACCTATGATCTCAATGGATGATGTAATGAATTTTCAATATTTAAATTATATAGATTTATATAAATAATTATATAAGGAATATATAGGATATTTATATCATTTTTACTCTTTTTGGGTATTATTTAATCACGATCAATGTAAAATGACTGAAATTACTAATAAAAACAATCATGAAAATTTATACAATTACCACCTGAAATAGTGATTTTGACAAAGAATTGTTAATAAATATGCTATAAAATATTATAATTAATAAAATGGAATTAAATATATAATTATGGTTATATAATATATTTATAAAATATATTTATTTATTATTCATGAGTTTAAGACATGTATGTTTGAAATAAAAAATTAGGAAAGGGTTTCACATATCAATTTTTCTTTTTTGAGATGTATTCATTATTCACCTGTTATTAATTTTGTGTGGTTTATAAACTAAAAATTCCATATTATATATCATGAATACCTTTATCTAAATGGGATTTAATATTTCATTTGATGTTAATTCATTAATAGGACATACAATTTAAAACATACCAAAGTGGTAATGGTTTGTTTTACAATGTCATTATTTATTGAGATTTTTTATGATTAATTTTTTTATGACAAAATATTATGATCTACCCATCCTAAACTCATTAATGTTATTATAATATAGTAATTAATTAACTTTTCATGTAATGTTAAAAATTTTTATTTTTTTACTTCAAATTACATTGAAAATTTTTAGTATATCTGACTTTATTTCTCGATTCGAGTGAAAGAATATTTTCAACCAAAAATATATTTGCAAGCAATGTCTATTTTTCCTTTACTATAAAATATAAAAGGAATATTTATTTTAACATGTATAACATAAATTTTTTTATAAATTTATGACCACTTGTTTTTTAATGATTATTTTTCAAGTTTCATATATTATTTTAAAACGAAAATATTTTAAAAACGTTTTATAAAATTTTATTTGATAAATGGTTATTTTTAAAATAAAAGGAAATTTTCCTCAATTATATTTCTATTGTAAATATTATAGTATTATAATTCATCAAAGAAGTAAAAAAATTATATCGGTTATGATAAACTGAATATATTTTGTATTAATAACATCATTATGATTTATAAAAAAGGTTATGCTTTTTACTGGGTATGTATAGTATTGTTACTATTGACCATATTACTGGGGATGGTTTATGATTATGTTTATTAATTGGGATAAGTAAAAACATGTCATATATTTTCTTTTCAATATGAATGTTAATATTTATTCTGTTTCAACTATTTCATATGAGGAATGAATTTTTTTTAATAAGTAATGACTGGTTCTCAAAAAAAAATCCCCTTGATGCATAAATAGGTTTAATGAGAAAAATCAGTTAACCAAGTTTAATGGAATTTTACATATCATTTTAGAAATTGTTGTGAAATATCTTGACAATATGTTAATGATGTCTCCAATTATGCATTACCTCATCAGGATATTAATTATTGTTGTTCCACGTGATTATTAAATTAGTTATAACATACATGATTATGTTTTTATATCATGTCATTATATAGATGTCACTACATGATCACAATTTATTCATACTATATTATTCTAATGTAATTTATTGAATTTCAATTGGTTTAAATATTTATATCTTTATATTTATTATTCTAATTTATTCATGATATATTCTACTCTAAATATACCCTTTCAGAGTATTCAATCACATATCTTTTGTTTCTTTCTACAGGCCTCAAAGATATATATTATGATTGATATTTAGGGTTATGATAAAGGTAATAATGATGCACTCAAATAAAATAAAATGTTGTATTTTATGTCATCAATTGTAATGTGATATTCAGATATGTATCAAATTTACCAAGAATACAAAATTATGTGGTCCATCGGGATGTGATTATTTATATGTTATTCTAAATAAATATTGTAACCACTGACTCTATGATATAATGGTCAAGATATTTAAAAACATATTAGATATTGATCCTTATGCTCACTTAAATTTATTAATTATTTAGAACCTCTTTCCAATTGATTTTTTTATTTTGGTGTATCCTTTATGGTTATATCTGTGTAAATGATTTTTCATTAATATTATTAAATTATTTTCCTTTTTTCCTAAAAAACACTCATCAATTTATTTTATTTTTTTAGATAGACTTAACATGTTATTTTTAATTTTCTGAAACCTCATTATATTTTACTTTTTGTTATATTAATATATTGAGTTCATGAGGAAATACTAAGATATATTGGATTTATTTTATTCATCATGTTATCTCTACTTCTTCTCATCTTTATAAATCTCTTAAAATATCGAATCATTTAATTACTTTGTTTCTGACGGATAGAAATTAAAAACTGACACACTATTCTTCCAATCATTTTCATTTTAATCCTATTTTATAAAGGCTTTAGTATACATACCTATAAAATTCTTGCGAGGATTATGAAGGGATTTATGAAAGTATTTAGAATAGTTTCCATTATCCTGAAAATTATTTTTATGAGGTTCAATTTTATTTATTCGAGAATCTTTATTTATCTTCTCTATAAACTCATTTTTGGAAGGAAAGTAATTTAATTTCAATTTATGGATAACATCATCACCAAAGAAAATTATTTTTCTATGAACAGAGTACATTTATTCTGTATATTTTCATCTTCTATAAACATAAAATGATAATATTTCTTAGGCATTGGTTAAATAAAAATATTTTCATCATTGTTGCATTATTAATAAATTCAAAATAATTATATTAAAACAAAAAAAAATTGAATTTTTGAATATTAGAGTGAAAATCAATGAAATAAATACCATGATCATTGAAAGTATATCTATATTCTTTTCATGGAAGTACAAATATTTTATTCAATATAAAACACGACATATATCCCGTGCAAGATAAATCATGACATGTGGGGTTTCATTGATTAAAAATAGATATTATTCTATAGGATATCTTAAGAAATAAAATACAACATTAAGAGGATTTTGAGTTTCAAACCTAACCTCATCATTTATATAAAACAGAACCCACTCAACCATATTATTAATATTCATACTATATGTTTTTTAAAAAAATGATTCAAACATTATTAAGGACTTATACCTACTTGAATATTGAACTGATGAAAAAAAATATCTCATTATTCTAGGGTAATTAAAATCATATCTATCATTAGTAATGAAAATATTTTCACATACTAGAAAAAAGGAAATGATTTAAAAGAGATAGTCATACCTCTTAATCTATATATTCTCAATAATCATTTCTTTCAAAATTTATCATATAGAAAAATCACTACACTATGAAATTAATAATTATCATAAAAACACAAATGATTTAGTGATAAAATCCAAAAAACATTAGAATAGTGAAAAGTCATGGAGTTAGGAGTAGTTAATTAAATCGGTTAGTGTATAAATAGGGTTGAGACACGTCATATATATAGTAAAAAAGAAATGTTTATAATTCATGATTATCAAAAAGAAGGGATTAAATTTTGTAAGTTAGGAAATCCAAATTTATTAAATAATACATTTAATTTGAAACGTTCTTATACTTTTTTTAGAATGCTAGATGTTATTAGGAATAAGACATTATGATTGAAATATAAAATTGTGTAAGTTTTTTTATAAAATTTCTTTTAAAAAAGTCATAAAAAAGTTACAAAGATATAGATTTTAACTCCTATATAAATTATGAAATTATTTACATGATAAATTTTGTTAGGTATTTTTGTATGACGAGTGGAAAGAAAGATAGAGTAAAATTCGGATGTTCTAGAGAGACATCATATAAAATTATTTATGATGGATTGATGTATATTCATTCAATATAAAGTAAATTCTCTAGTGATATTATCAGCAGTGAGGAATTAAATGTAAAAAAATGATGATAACATAGAGATAAGAAAATCATACCCCTTTTTATAATGAGAAGGTTTACTATAAGAATATTGGTAAAATGATATGAAGATGAATGAAAATATTCAAATGATCTTAATAATATTTTCTTTAATATATTTAAATATATTGGAATGAGGTTTTTTTAAAATTTTAAAAAGGTGACTGTGATTTATGATGAATTAAATAATAATATCTCTATTTTGTGTATTATATTGATGTAAATGTTTTCTTATACCTATATTATTTTTTCATGGGTAATGTCATGGGTTTATAGGCAAAGAATAGGAACTGGTGTTATCATAAAAAAATAAAGTTTTTAAGAAAATAATGCCAAATTACATGAATTTTAGTTTATCTAATTCTTCATTACCTTTTTATGAGGTATGATATAATATTCTCTATAGGTTAATATTTTATTTGGGTAAGTATTGATGATAATGAATTTGGGAGGATACTTATAATGTTAAGGTCATGATGTTTTTTTGAATTTTTATCATAATACCAGGACATTATTATGCCTTTAGGGAACATACACCCCGGGTAAGGGATGTTCATTCTATGTAATGGATTCTACAAAAAAATGTGAACTGGATACAATGAGTGAACAAGTTACATTGTTTGTAACATGTACACTTTGAATAAGGAAAAAAATAAGATTTTTAATTAAAAAATAAATCTTTTTTAGGGAATACAGACCCTGAGTATTTCAGGATGTCTAAACGATTTACATTCCATGTAAATGTCTCATTGTTGTGATTTAGGGTTTCGTACGAGTGATATGATTAACTCATTCTTTGTGAATCCTTCATTATTTGACCAAAATATCTCCCTAGGTCATTTTTGGTGACTCTTTCAGATATTGATTGATTCGTTCTTCAATTAGATTTTGTTGTGGTTATACTAATTCAATTTGGTAAATATTTTCTTTTGGTTTCTTCTTCAATGCTAGTTGTGACACCTATTATGGTATAGATTTGTAATCAGATCATGTTTGATATTAATTCCATTCAATATCTGGTCTTGAATTATCTTCTGAATAAAGATATTGTGGGTTAAAATCCCCACAATCAAATGTGGTTAGGTTTTATACATCATTGGGGTATGTTTATATATCAAATCAATCTAAATTCATTAATTTCATTTTCTTTTTATTGATAATAATATGATTTGAAATAGAATTTCATGGGTATAAATTGAAAAGGTCATGTGATCATTTGTTAAAAGGAGATTTTTCTTTGAAAGTGGACATTATATAATTTGGAAGAGAATGGATTTTCAAACGCTAAATGAAAATAGTTTTTCTTTGGAATTCTTTTATGAAAATGTGATCATGTTTTTAAGCGAAAATTAAAAATCACTTTTTAGCGAGAACCTTGTGAGCGTAAAGAAAGATACATAATAATCCTTAGTGTTTTTGACACCACTAAGAGATAAAATCTTGTATATCGATGTATTATTGAATGAGTCAATATTAATTGGATCCAAACTTATTACTTTTGGGATTTATAATTTTTTAGTATGTATTATCTCATATGCCATTACCCGACTAAAAACATGCATTATTATTTATAGTTATTTATTTCATGATATATTATTTTATGGATTTTATGTCACATGTATATTAATATATATATGTTTTTTACTTTATTTTTTAAGACAAGAATGTTACAATATTTGGAAAACATTATGTCACTTTTGTTGAAAAGTTGAGGATTATTTGGGGAATCTTTTAAAATTGTTTAACTTATAAATATCATGTAGAATTTTTTTTTAAATGTAGAAGTTGTGAATTCATGATAATAAAAATTTTATAGATATCTTGGTTGTTTTTTATTATAATCTATTTCTCACACCCTATTTCCTCCATTGGTAGGTTACATACCATTTTTTAGGGAAAAGGTAAAGTAAATGGAATTATGTAGAATGCCATATTCCTTTTATGTTGCTAGTTTTGTTAGGGTTGTTTTTTGTGATCACAATTGGTCCCATGTATAATTTGTTTCTAGACGTATCATAATGTTGGGATAAGTCGATTTGGATTAGTTGTATATCTATTTTTTATGCTTTTCACTATAGTTTTATGTCTTGTTTTTTCTTATATTTAATAGTTGGTTTATTATCTTTTTTATACCTCACCCTATAATGAGGATACTTGGGGGACCAATTTGTTTTACCTAGGTTGGTCAATTATAATTTTTCATCATATAATTTAATCATCCTGATGTTTTCAAGTAATTCTTATGTTGATTTTTTATGGGTTTAAAGTAGTAGGAATGTTAGAATTCTGAGAGTATGTGTGGAAAAAAGGCTTGGGTCGCTAAGTGTCATGACAGAATCCACGATTCCATGGGAGATTTAAAAAATATTTACAATTCATGAGACATATTATTTTGGCTCATTTGAAATAATTTTATAATAAATATATTAAAATTTAACTATCTAATATTTTGGAGGAGTTGGTGTGCTTATGGTCATAAAAATAAACTAAGTAGGGAGTTTATTTATATGGACGTGATCCTTAAAATAGGAGTTTCCTTTATGAGGTAAAATTAATAATTTTGTTGAATTATTATTGTTTTAATGAGATATATTTGATTCTAGTAGTTGATTTGATTGTTTTCGTGTTTTCTCATGATTTATTGGTTATTTCCTTATGTTCAACAGATATTGAATCCTAAAATAGATCTTTCAAATACAATAGGTGAAGCTAAGAGATTAGTTCTATAAAAGGATCCTTTGGTAGAATCTTCTTTGTGTGATGTAGTAATTTGTAATATTATGACTCTAGGATTAGTGGGAACCATGACCAGAGGATGAGTAGTTGGACATGGATCATAATTTTCCATGTAGAATTAATATGTATTCCATAGTGTGAAAGTAACACATGAATAATAGTTGTTTATTTAACATATTGAGAGGATCTTCCACTTTTTAAAGGCTTAGGAAGATTCCTGTGAGGTTTTTTCCCACATATATTTCTGAGGGACTAATAAAAATATGGTGAGACTCTATAGTGAAAGGAAATTTGTAATAGGGTCTTACATAGGGTTCTTTCAGGAGAATATTTTAAAATAAGTTTAATCCTAGGAAATTTCATGTAGAAATGGATTGATATTTTGGGACCTTGGTTCAAGGGGAGAATACCAATTTCGAGTAATCCAATAATTTTTTTGAGTTTGTGAAACTATAACTCGAGCTTTTTAATAATGATTACCTTTTGGATCATAGGTTCTAGATGGGTCTGATGACCGATATTCGATCAATTCTAGTTCTTTTGGGCCTTTAGGCAATTTTTATATAGTAGACAGATAATATTTGTTTGAGGTAGAAATTTCTAGAAATATAGGTTTTGGAAGAGCATCAATTGGTACAAAAGTTATCTATATTTCTTCTTCTAGTCAGAAAAATAAGTGAAACAATGTTCAATATTTCTTAGGACAAGTTTCATGGGCTTTATTAGGGAAGAAACAATTTATATTCTTCCAATGTGGGAGGTATGGTAATACAAAGGCTCATTGTTCAAAGGCTCAAAAAAATTTCCTTATTTTTGGGAGATCTAGATATCTGAAACGTTTTTGTGATAGGATGTTCCAATTTAGTAAGGTGGTTTCCAATTTCATTAAGGGATCACAAGTTCACATCGAGGATCCCATGGGTGGTTTTTCTCATTCTCATGCCAAGGGGGGTGTCCAAGTGGCTATGTCTAAATAGGTTGATGCAGTAGAGTGTTCACTAGAGTAATATAAATAAGGGCTTGAAACTTTTATATATTTGATGCTTATTTTTTCATATATGGTTCCATTTTTGTTTTAAATAGGTTATAATCATTATTTTATATCATGAATGGTGGTTGAAATGTTTTTTTACATTAATATACGATTCCATTTATTTGGATATTTACATTCCTTTAAGAAAGATGTACAAACATGTTTTTAAGTGTCCTATTTTTCAGGTGTTAAGAGATAACATAGAGGTGCTTTGGGACTTCCTCTTTCATTATATTAACATGTTGAACTTTATTATTTACATTTATTTAATGATTAAAATAATGTCCCAAATGGAATATTATCTTTATCAGGTATAATAATTATCTTCTGATGGAATTAATCATGTTTTAAATGGTGTGTGAGACTCTGAATTGGGATGGGTGGGACCTATTGCTCCTTATGTTGATATAATCATATGACATCCCAACTTTTTATTATATTACTTTTAATTATATAAGACAAATCAAATAATTATTAAAATATTAGTCTGTTTGGAAATATGTTACATATTACATGTAACACCCCAAGCTTCTATGGTACGTTTCCCTTCGAATAATGCGATAGCGTGTGTTGTACGCAACCTCGAGTTCTAACACACACCACAACTAATTAAACTAGCCGTTGTGAATAGTAATACCTACTTTTTGAAATCATATATATTCAATATTTCAAAATGGACTTCATTTTTAGATTCGGAATATCAAAATTAGCCTAGGGTGAAATTTTGGTACATTTCGGATTACTTTCATATTTTGATGAATAGTGAAAATTTCTAAATTTTAATTAAAAACAACTTTTTTAATCAAAATAATTAATAGTGATAAATTGTGATTTTGAGTGGTTTTAAAATATATTTAGAATATATTTTTACCATTTAATATAATGTTGGTCATTGGACATAATTTTACAATTAAACCGAACATAAACAAGTGTCAATCTTTTGATAATTATTATCTCTTAAAAAACACGCTTTTTGTTTTGACAGCGGGAATTAATTTTAAATTAATTTCTGCCACTTCTGTGTTTTGAATTTAGGAAAATGGATTCCATATTTGGAATCAGGATGTCCAAATTATGTAAATAGGTAACTTTTATTTTTCCACATTTTGAATAATTACTGCGGTAAATATTTTATTTACCATGGTTAAAGGGTAAATCCGGTAAATAAGGGTTAAAAAAAATAATAATACAAAGTTACCCTAAAACGTGTCCTAACATTATTGGTGGACACATACCCGACCATGAGCATCCTTGGGTAAATTTGGGGACCCCTTGGAGCCACTTGTATGTGGTAGGGACACATTATATTAATAAAGTTAAAATAAAAATAAAAATGGCATAAGCTTACATCTTTTAGAAGAACAATTTTTACATAGGGTTATAAATGTTGGATTTTTGATTATAAATATTCATTAGAAAGCTAAAAAGATTTCCTACATAAGGATATTTTATTTATAATTTTTAGACATTAAATAATTTATTTAATTTATGACACAATGATGATGCAGTAATTACTATAATAGTGAAAAATTAAAATAATTGATATTATAAATACCCAAATAAATATAATATGAAACTTTTAATGAATTAAAATAATTTTATAGGATAATATGATATATTAGGATTGATTTAATTCACTTTTTTAGAAGTAATCAATCTGTTATGAGTTTCACAAAAATCAACTATTGAATAGTGTCAAAATTGACATAAAAGAGTTCTTAAAACAAACATTATATTATTAATTGATATTAAATTCCTAAAAATCTAAGGTTAGGCCAACAGACTTATATCAGGATAGGTTCATCATTAATGGACCACTTGGGGGTCGCTTGGATGTATATAGTAAGTTTATTAACCATATTATATAAAAATACAAAGAGACATTGTAAAAGTGAAACTAATTAACTTAGAGTTAATACTTAAAGATAAGGTTAATATAAGTACCCAAACCTGTCTAAATTCTATTGGATGAGTTGTTTTCGACCTATCCCCACCTCATCCTTTGAATAGTCAACTTTGGAGCCTTTGGAAACCGAATATGAATTTATTATAAATTAATATTTCTAGCTTTTCCAAAGGTGCCCCTCACCCCTCTTATAAAAGGGCACTCCTCCTTCTCTTTTCCTCACACCTCTCAAGCCACTTGGCTCGTCCAAACTCTGCCCAAATAAACTCCCCAAATCCCTCTCCTCCTCCTTGAAGCTTCCCCTTAGGCAGAAAGCATTTCAAGAAGTCCATTGGTTCCAACCAAAGTGAGTTACCTAAATTAAAGGTAACATTTTCTCTTAAAGTATTTTCATTTATTTTGCTTCTCCAACCCCCAAAATCTTTTTATTTCCTTTCTTTTGTAACAACACCAGTATCCTAAATATACTAGGATGTTGTTATAAGAAGGATTCAAACTAAAAATACACACAACTCCATCTAATGGATGATGAACATAATGTTTCTGTGGATGGCAAACTAACGCCTCACGAAACGATGATTGTTCAAATACATCTTACCACCTCTCATGGTGGCCATTATGATGGCACTGTAATTAAATATGATATTAATGAAATATATTTTATATATAAGCTTCTGTAATTCCATTTTATTTCATACCATTATTCGTTTCATGTTGTATATACATACGATAATTTCATTTGAGGATGTGCGGACTACCGCCCCCTTAAAATGATATGACTCGTTCATACCACACATGGAACGTATAAAGGATGGTGTTAATGAACTTAAGTAACATATATAAAATATTATATTATACAGGAATAGTAATATACCTATGTATCATTTGGATTTGATTCTTTTAAAATGAAAATTAAATGGAAGTAGCGTTCGTGCGTACGTACGGACTACCGTCTCCACGAACGCGATAAGATTCATTCTCCATCATATCCATTGAAGTATTATTCTCATTTTAGGGTTAAAAATAATGTTAATATCATTCTGATTATGAATAAGATATAATCTATCCATTACAAACATGTCTTACATAACCAAACATTTAAGAAGAACGAATCGATTATCACCCGAAACGACGATAATACTAAGATATTATTAATAAAGCAATGTTAAACGATCATATATGATATCATATTAATGTATATGATTCTTGTATAATTTAATAACAATTATTTCACCATTATACAGGAGGTTAACCTACCCCAACAAAGGAAAAGTACAAGGTAAGGGTTATTTCACAATCTCTTCTTTATCCGAGGTTGTTTATACGTAATAATCTACTGGGATCTCGTTATCATCCACATCCATGTTTCTTCAAAATGTATTTCAAAGCATTTTTACTATTTACAAGAATATGGGTTAAATTCATTTATACCCTTGTTTGACTTTTTATAAGAGGTTTATAAAGGAATCTTTCTGTCGTTTTCAAAACAAGGTCCTTTTTAACCTTTTCGAAAGAATTGAGGTAAGAAAGTTTTTTTTAACTTATACGGCGGGTGCGGTTATTTTCCGCCGTTATAAAATCGTTGAAGCTTTCCATACAAGCTTATAAGAATATTTTCAAAGAAAATGTTTTATTTTATATGGATCTTAAATGATTTCAAAATAAAAGGAGATACTTCTTTAAAAAGAATTTTGATTTCATCTATGTCAACATCCTTTGATGGATTTTAAGATTATTCGAAGTTGATTTATTATGATACAAAACTTCTATATTGTATTGAAGGTTTTGTGATATGTTTGACTGTGGATGTGCTATATTTATACCATTCATAGTTTATGGTGAAATTATTGACATTTCGTATGCTAGTTTTAATACGAATGTTTATGTTATGTTTAAAACTTTTCATATGGGAATGCATTGGACTTAATAAGTGACGGGTGGAGCCCGCTATAGCTCCTCGATGCATCGGTAGGTCTCATGAGACAAACTAGTGTCTTGGCATAAGGCCTTGACAAAATCTTATTTGTAGTCTTGGCACGAGGCCTTGGCTATGTGGTTATGATAGTCTGGCATTATGCATTCCAACATTATGAAAGTGGTTATTGATATTGCATGTGATTATTCGATTAGTAGAATATCCATGTGAACAAGTAAATGGCATTATTTCATTTTACTTTTGCCATACTATGTTGAAGTTCAATTTTAAAAGGATTTTGTTTTATTAATTCATTGCCTTAAATGTTTATGCTTATTTTGAATGTTCCGCTATATTGTTATCCTTACTGGGCATTTGAGCTCACCCCTTTTTTATGTTTTATTTTTCCCAGGATGTGAAGAAGTAAGTTATTAATGACCTGCAGGGATTTTATGAGGGGTTAATAGTGTGGATTGTGGAAACATTATGTTTTTGTAGTAGTTTTTCATTTTATGATGTAATGTAAAACTTATGAATATATCTAGTGTTTCCAAGGCTACTAAACTAATCGGTCTTTCGGGATTTGATCTTTCTTGTGATCATGCCAATGTTATGTAATAATGCACCGACTCTGGGTAGCTGGGGTCGGGGCGTTACAGTTGGTATCAGAGGAATTTTAGTACAAACCTTGGAAACTAGATTTAGATAAACTCTGATTAGAGCACGTAGACCTAAGATGAACTTTGAGGATTAGTATAGAAGAACTTCCTAGAATTTTGGTATTGTAGAGATTTTGTGAGTTTTCCGAGCAATACATCCCTGTCTGGATACGAGCAGGTAGAGGTGGCTCTGGCACAGATGTACCTAGGGGTAAAACCCAAAAACACCGCTTTGAGCTAGACTCGAACGGGAACTGGTGCACGACAACGGGCCTTGCTGCACTCTTGGTTACGACACTCCCGGGGGATATGCTTAGGATAACTCTCATTTTCTTTACAAATCATTATGAAGGGTTTATGAGTATATACTTCCTCAAAGAAAACATTTTTATGATTATGGATTATATCCATAAATAGTTCAATTTATGTTAAGTGTTTTATAAGTATGGGATTATGTATTTTGATTCATAAACTGATCTAGTTTATGCCATTGTTTAGAAATGGCGCCTAGTGGAAGAAATGGAAACCGTATCAATGCACACACTCCATGTAGGGATTGCCCTCCTGCTCAAGATAATTATAGTGGGGCTGGTGATGCAACTGGTGCTGATCAACTAATCACCATACTGGGACAACTTACTCAGGTTATGAATAATAACCTTACCCGTATGGAGCACCCTGATCCGCAGCGTGGAGGATCAATGTTAGATCGATTCGTGAGACAACAACCACCAACGTTCAATGGGAATACAAATCCCTTAGTAGCTGAGCAATGGATATTTTCCCTAGAGAAAATATTTCAGG
This sequence comes from Viscum album, assembly GCA_963277665.1. NCBI lineage: Eukaryota > Viridiplantae > Streptophyta > Magnoliopsida > Santalales > Viscaceae > Viscum > Viscum album. The sequence continues at coordinate 292,336,685 of OY728132.1, forward strand.
CTTTGGGGAGCAGTGAAAGGGAAAAAGTTATCATGGCAGTTTACCGCCTCACTGGAGATGCTGATCAATGGTGGTCATTGATTCAAAATACGAAGGAAGATGATGAAGTATCAAATATGGAATGGAGGGAGTTCAAAGATCTGTTTTTAGAAAAATACTTTCCTCGCGACCATCGAGCAGATATGGAAAGACAATTTCTGAGTCTGAGACAAAATGAGGATGAGAATGTCACAAAGTATGAGGCTAACTTTACAAGGTTAGCGAGGTACGCTGGTGATTATATTCGCAACCCAAGAAGTAATATTGATCGTTTCTTTGATGGGTTAAAACCATTTCTCCGTCGAGCATTAGTCTCACAATCCTTTTCATTGTACGAAGACATTGTCTCATGTGCTATCAAGACCGAAAAGGAATTCTCTAAGTCTTATGACTTTAAAGCAAAGCAAGAGAAGAAGAGACCTGCTGATCAATCTGGGAATGGAAATAAGGGGAAGAAAGGAAAGGTTGAATATCCATCTTGTGGTAAATGCGGGAAGAAACATCCTGGTACTTGCTTGAAGGGAATGGGAGTCTGTACAAGTGTGGTGAAAAAGGCCACCAAGCTCATGATTGCAAGGGGAAGAAGGAAGCTACCAACGTTCAGTGCTACAATTGCAGGGAGATGGGGCATTATGCAAATTCATGTCCTAAGCGTCAGGATAACTTACCTCAGAAAAGGCCAAGGGATCAAAGCCAGGCTTATGCTATCACTACTGCTGAGGTAGAAGCTCCGAAAGATGTGGTGGCAGGTAATTTAATGGTTTCCTCAAGTTTAGAAAATGCATTATTTGATTCTGGATCATCGCATTGTTTCATATCTTCCCAGTTTGCTAAGAAAATTAGATATTTCCAATTTGATTTAATAAGGGAGTTGTCAGTTAAAACTCCTAAGGGAATTATCGTTGCAACAAAGTTTTGTGAATCAGTCCCCTTTAGAGCACATAAATTTTCTTTATCTGCTGACCTCATCGTCATACCTATGATTGAGTTTGATATAATCCTCGGTATGGACTGGCTTTCGGACTATGATGCGAAGATTTATTGTAAGAAGAAAGAGGTTACGATTCTTGATGATAATGATAAGGAGCACCTTATTTTTAGAGCAGAATCGTCACCACCTAATTCTTATTTAGATCCACCCCCAGTAGCTCATCTTAATTCAATTATTGGGGAGGAAGAGAATGAAATAACTGTCGGTGAGGAAAGGAATGTTCAAATAGAGGATGTACCTGTTGTGAAAGAATTTGTAGATGTATTTCCGGAAGATTTACCTGGACATCCTCCAGAACGAGAAGTTGAGTTTTCCATAGATTTGATTCCTGGATCAAGGCCTATATCGAAGACCCCTTATAGAATGGACACTGTAGAGTTAGTAGAACTAAAGAAACAACTAGAGGAATTGAGTAATAAGGGATTTATTCGCCCTAGTGTTTCTCCATGGGGAGCCCCTGTTCTTTTTGTTAAAAAGAAAGATGGATCTATGAGGTTATGTATCGACTACAGGGAGATCAATGCTATAACGATAAAGAACAAGTATCCCCTACCTCGTATTGATGATTTATTTGACCAACTGCATGGAGCTCAATACTTTTCAAAGATTGACCTTCGATCTGGATACCATCAGTTGTGTGTAAAGAAGGAAGACATTCCGAAGACAGCATTTCGAACCAGGTACGGGCATTACGAGTTTACTGTAATGCCGTTTGGATTGACTAATGCACCCTCTGTATTCATGGATCTGATGAATAGAGTTTTCAAGGAGTATCTCGATGAATTTTTGGTGGTATTTATTAATGATATCTTGGTATACTCCAAAACCTACGAAGATCATGAAAATCACTTGCGCATTATCTTGAAGACTCTGAGGAGGCATGAATTATATGGAAAGTTTAGCAAGTGTGAATTCTGGCTTCAGGAGATTTCTTTTCTTGGCCATATTGTCTCTAAAGATGGAATCTCTGTTGATCCTTCTAAGACCAAAGCAATCCAAGAATGGCCAGCACCTACGAGTATAACTGAGGTACGTAGTTTTATTGGCTTGGCAGGTTATTATCGACGTTTCGTCCAGAATTTTGCCCGATTGGCTAACCCATTAACGAGGCTCACACGTAAAGGGGTTAAATTTGTTTGGACAAAAGAGTGTGAAGAATGTTTCGAAGAATTGAAGAAAAGATTAGTCAATGCTCCTATATTGACTCTACCATCGGGGAATGATGGGTTCGTTATTTATAGTGATGCATCAAAGAAAGGACTTGGTTGTGTCCTTATGCAGAATGATAGAGTTATTGCCTATGCATCACGACAGTTGAAAATTAATGAACAAAACTATCCTACTCATGATCTTGAGTTAGCAGCTGTGATCTTTGCTTTGAAGATATGGAGGCACTACCTCTATGGTGAAAAATGTGAGATTTATACTGATCAAAAGAGTTTGAAGTATATTTTCTCACAAAAAGAACTCAACATGAGGCAAAGGAGATGGCTTGAATTACTCAAGGATTATGATTGCACGATACACTACCACCCGGGGAAAGCAAACAAAGTAGCAGATGCTTTGAGCAGAAAAGACCATGGAGTTCTGAACATGATGAGAATTGAAAGGGATCCAATTTTCATGGATCTAGAGAAGATGGACATGGGAATAACCAGGGAAGGTGAAACATCAATTCTTTTTCAAATTGTTGCCAAACCATCTTTACTAGAAAGGATTAAGAGTTCCTAGACCGATGATGAAGAATTTCAGAAGAAGATTAAAGCTGTGAATGATGGGAGATTGAGAGACTTTGTGTATGAAGATAGACTTTTGAAATTCGTGAAGAGACTTTGTGTTCCCAATATACCTGATCTAAAAAGGGAATTGCTGGATGATGCTCATAGTTCCAATTTCTCTATACACCCTGGGAGCATCAAAATGTATAGAGCTTTGAAGGAACATTTTTGGTGGGACAACATGAAGAGGGAGATTGCTGATTTTGTGTCAAGATGTATGGTTTGTCAACAAGTGAAAGCTGGAAGGCAACAGCCTGGAGGAGTCATGCAACCTCTTCCCATACCGGAGTGGAAATGGGACAATATTACGAGGGACTTTGTCATGGGGCTACCAAAGACTCCTAGAAGGAATGATGCAATATGGGTTATTGTTGATCGTCTTACCAAGTCAGCACATTTTCTTGCTATAAGAGAAGATCTACCCCTGGAACGTCTAGCAAGACTATACATTAATGAAGTTGTGAGACTTCATAGAGTACCCCTATCGATTGTTTCTGATCGTGATCCCCGTTTTACTTCAAGATTCTGGAAAAGTCTTCAGAAATCCCTGGATACTGAACTTCATTTGAGCACTGCTTACCACCCTCAGACAGACGGACAATCAAAACGGACTATTCAAACCTTAGAAGACATGTTGAGATCTTGCTCACATTATTTTCAGGGTATGTGGGATCAATATTTACCACTAGTAGAATTTTCCTATAACAATAGCTTCCATTCGAGTATTCAGATGGCACCATATGAAGCGTTATACGGAAAGAGATGTCGTACACCAACCTGTTAGGATGACGTTGGTGAAAGAAAACTTGTAGGCCCAGAACTGGTGGAGGAAACGGTGGAAAAGGTGAAGGTAATCCAAAATCACATCAAAGCAGCTCAAAGTAGGCAGAAGAGCTATGCCGATAATCGAAGGAAGGATTTGGAATTTCAAGTCGGTGATCATGTTTTCCTGAAGGTATCTCCGTGGAAGGGAGTCATACGTTTTGGTAATAAAGGCAAATTGAGTCCCAGGTACATCGGACCTTTCGAAATTCTAGAACGAATTGGGGTTGTAGCTTACCGATTGGCAATGCCGCCAAGTCTCTCCAAAGTTCACGATGTGTTCCACGTATCTCTGTTGAGAAAATACATGCCTGACCCAACGCATGTACTCACCTATGAGGAATTAGAACTGGAACCCGATCTGTCTTATTGCGAAGAGCCCGTCAGGATTCTTGATACAAGAGAACAAGTACTGAGAAACCGGACGACACGTCTGGTAAAAGTTTTTTGGAGAAACCATAAGATGGAAGAGGCAACGTGGGAACCCGAGGAACTTATGATAAAGAACCACCCGAGTCTTTTTATGCAGTAATACCCTAGAAATTGCGAGGACGCAATTATTTGAAGGAGGGGAGAATGTAACACCCCAAGCTTCTATGGTACGTTTCTCTTCGAATAATGCGATAGCGTGTGTTGTACGCAACCTCGAGTTCTAACACACACCACAACTAATTAAACTAGCCGTTGTGAATAGTAATACCTACTTTTTGAAATCATATATATTCAATATTTCAAAATGGACTTCATTTTTAGATTCGGAATATCAAGATTAGCCTAGGGTGAAATTTTGGTACATTTCGGATAACTTTCATATTTTGATGAATAGTGAAAATTTCTAAATTTTAATTAAAAACAACTTTTTTAATCAAAATAATTAATAGTGATAAATTGTGATTTTGAGTGGTTTTAAAGTATATTTAGAATATATTTTTACCATTTAATATAATGTTGGTCATTGGACATAATTTTACAATTAAACCGAACATAAACAAGTGTCAATCTTTTGATAATTATTATCTCTTAAAAAACACGCTTTTTGTTTTGACAGCGGGAATTAATTTTAAATTAATTTCTGCCACTTCTGTGTTTTGAATTTAGGAAAATGGATTCCATATTTGGAATCAGGATGTCCAAATTATGTAAATAGGTAACTTTTATTTTTACACATTTTGAATAATTACTGCGGTAAATATTTTATTTACCATGGTTAAAGGGTAAATCCGGTAAATAAGGGTTAAAAAAATAATAATACAAAGTTACCCTAAAACGTGTCCTAACATTATTGGTGGACACATACCCGACCATGAGCATCCTTGGGTCAATTTGGGGACCCCTTGGAGCCACTTGTATGTGGTAGGGACACATTATATTAATAAAGTTAAAATAAAAATAAAAATGGCATAAGCTTACATCTTTTAGAAGAACAATTTTTACATATGGTTATACATGTTGGATTTTCGATTATAAATATTCATTAGAAATCTAAAAAGATTTCATACATAATGATATTTTATTTATAATTTTTAGACATTAAATAATATATTTAATTTATGACACAATGATGATGCAGTAATTACTATAATAGTGAAAAATTAAAATAATTGATATTATAAATACCCAAATAAATATAATATGAAACTTTTAATGAATTAAACTAATTTTATAGGATAATATGATATATTAGGATTGATTTAATTGACTTTGTTTGAAGTAATCAATCTGTTATGAGTTTCACAAAAATCAACTATTGAATAGTGTCAAAATTGACATAAAAGAGTTCTTAAAACAAACATTATATTATTAATTGATATTAAATTCCTAAAAATCTAAGGTTCGGACAAGAGACTTATATCAGGATAGGTTCATCATTAATGGACCACTTGGGGGGTCGCTTGGATGTATATAGTAAGTTTATTAACCATATTATATAAAAATACAAAGAGACATTGTAAAAGTGCAACTAATTAACTTACAGTTAATACTTAATGATAAGGTTAATATAAGTACCCAAACCTGTCTAAATTCTATTTGATGAGTTGTTTTCGACCTATTCCCACCTCATCCTTTGAATAGTCAACTTTGGAGCCTTTGGAAACCGAATATGAATTTATTATAAATTAATATTTCTAGCTTTTCCAAAGGTGCCCCTCACCCCTCTTATAAAAGGGAACTCCTCCTTCACTTTTCCACACACCTCTCAAGCCACTTGGCTCGTCCAAACTCTGCCCAAATAAGCTCCCCAAATCCCTCTCCTCCTCCTTGAAGCTTCCCCTTAGGCAGAAAGCATTTCAAGAAGTCCTTTGGTTCCAACCAAAGTGAGTTACCTAAATTAAAGGTAACATTTTCTCTAAAAGTATTTTCATTTATTTTGCTTCTCCAACCCCCAAAATCTTTTTATTTCCTTTATTTTGTAACAACACCAGTATCCTAAATATACTAGGATGTTGTTATAAGAAGGATTCAAACTACACATACACACAACTCCATCTAATGGATGATGAACATAATGTTTCTGTGGATGGAAAACTAACGCCTCACGAAACGATGATTGTTCAAATACATCTTACCACCTCTCATGGTGGCCATTATGATGGCACTGTAATTAAATATGATATTAATGATATATATTTTATATATAAGCTTCTGTAATTCCATTTTATTTCATACCATTATTCGTTTCATGTTGTATATACATACGATAATTTCATTTGAGGATGTGCGGACTACCGCCCCCTTAAAATGATATGACTCGTTCATACCACACATGGAACGTATAAAGGATGGTGTTAATGAACTTAAGTAACATATATAAAATATTATATTATACAGGAATAGTAATATACCTATGTATCATTTGGATTTGATTCTTTTAAAATGAAAATTAAATGGAAGTAGCGTTCGTGCGTACGTACGGACTACCGTCTCCACGAACGCGATAAGATTCATTCTCCATCATATCCATTCAAGTATTATTCTCATTTTAGGGTTAAAAATAATGTTAATATCATTCTGATTATGAATAAGATATAATATATCCATTACAAACATGTCTTACATAACCAAACATTTAAGAAGAACGAATCGATTATCACCCGAAACGACGATAATACTAAGATATTATTAATAAAGAAATGTTAAAAGATCATATATGATATCATATTAATGTATATGATTCTTGTATAATTTAATAACAATTATTTCACCATTATACAGGAGGTTAACCTACCCCAACAAAGGAAAAGTACAAGGTAAGGGTTATTTCACAATCTCTTCTTTATCCGAGGTTGTTTATACGTAATAATCTATTGGGATCTCGTTATCATCCACATCCATGTTTCTTCAAAATGTATTTCAAAACATTTTTACTATTTACAAGAATATGGGTTAAAGTCATTTATACCCTTGTTTGACTTTTTATAAGAGGTTTATAAAGGAATCTTTCCGTCGTTTTCAAAACAAGGTCCTTTTTAACCTTTTCGACAGAATTGAGGTAAGAATGTTTTTTTTAACTTATACGGCGGGTGCGGTTATTTTCCGCCGTTATAAAATCGTCGAAGCTTTCCATACAAGCTTATAAGAATATTTTGAAAGAAAATGTTTTATTTTATATGGATCTTAAATGATTTCAAAATAAAAGGAGATACTTCTTTAAAAAGAATTTTGATTTCATCTATGTCAACATCCTTTGATGGATTTTAAGATTATTCGAAGTTGATTTATTATTATACAAAACTTCTATATTGTATTGAAGGTTTTGTGATATGTTTGACTGTGGATGTGCGATTTTTATACCATTCATAGTTTATGGTGAAATTATTGACATTTCGTATGCTAGTTTTAATACGAATGTTTATGTTATGTTTAAACCTTTTCATATGGGAATGCATTGGACTTAATAAGTGACGGGTGGAGCCCGCTATAGCTCCTCGATGCATCGGTAGGTCTCATGAGACAAACTAGTGTCTTGGCACAAGGCCTTGACAAAATCTTATTTGTAGTCTTGGCACGAGGCCTTGGCTATGTGGTTATGATAGTCTGGCATTATGCATTCCAACATTATGAAAGTGGTTATTGATATTTCATGTGATTATTCGATTAGTAGAATATCCATGTGAACAAGTAAATGGCATTATTTCATTTTACGTTTGCCATACTATGTTGAAGTTCAATTTTAAAAGGCTTTTGTTTTAGTAATTCATTGCCTTAAATGTTTATGCTTATTTTGAATGTTCCGCTATATTGTTATCCTTACTGGGCATTTGAGCTCACCCCTTTTTTATGTTTTATTTTTCCCAGGATGTGAAGAAGTAAGTTATGAATGACCTGCAGGGATTTTATGAGGGGTTAATAGTGTGGATTGTGGAAACATTATGTCGTTGTAGTAGTTTTTCATTTTATGATGTAATGTAAAACTTATGAATATATCTAGTGTTTCCAAGGCTACTAAACTAATCGGTCTTTCGGGATTTGATCTTTCTTGTGATCATGCCAATGTTATGTAATAATGCACCGACTCTGGGTAGCTGGGGTCGGGGCGTTACATTACATGATAACATAAAACAATTTTCAAAGTAAATTTGACGAAACTTTCATAGTTTTTCCATATGTTACATATACTGCATCTTATAACCAGGGGAGATACATCAAAGTAAAGGGGTGAGAATGATGATGAGTAAGGTAATAATCATGAATGAAATATAGATTGTGATCGTGGGAAATATCAAAATAACATGGGGTGTAAAAATAAGGAGTGAAAAAGTTGTATATCGAAATAATAAGTACATGAATCATAACACATAAATTTTGGAACAATATACCAATGAGAAATTCATAAGCATATGACAAATGTTTATCACCAAGGTGTCATAAATGAAAATTACCGTGGTTATTTATCTAGATATCATAAAAAATGTCATCTATAGAGATTATATTATTTTCACAATGCATTAAAAAACTATCAGGGAACATTATTTATATGTATAAATTTCATCTGAGTCAAATAACTCATAAATAATGTTTTCATTAAAAACTCATGGATAATGATTAATGTGTTTTTTTTCAAAACCTTAGCATAAAATTTGGTTAGGGACATGATCATTGCATCATTTTTATCCCATGAAAGGAAATTTTGGCTTAATATATTTTATGTAAAAAATAAATTTTTAAATCAATTTGAATACCCATTTAATTGAAAAGATATTTGTGTATTTAATTATAAAGTAAAATATAATTTCTCATGTAAAAGAGGGAAATTTTTTATGTAAATTAAGCAGTATGACATATATAAATAAAAGATTTAGGGATGTTAAAATGAGAAAAAAAGATGTTATCTCATTTAAAAAAGACTAATAATATAGTAACCATATAAAAGAAATTGGAAAAATTAACTCAATTTGTAAATTAGAAGACATACCAGATGAAATGTGAACTTGAATGGAAAAGAGAAGTGAAGATTTCCCTTGAAGAGTTGTTCTTAACACTTGAGGATCAAACCATAGGGGTTTGAAGAAACCATGGAGGAACTAAATGGTATAACAAATACTATAAATTCATTTATTCTAGAATAATGGTGAATGTAAAAAGAGAAATGGGTGGGTATTTATAAAAAAAGTGGACGAGTTGTTAAAAAATTTTCGTATATAGATATTATAAATCTAGGTTGTGGAAAATGATAAATGGTTGTATAGACATTGTTTTTATCATATATTTTGAAATTTGGGTCACAATTTAAATAATTTTAACCCATAATAATTGAGAATAATTTTTTATTACTTCTTTTACCATGGAAAAGTAAAGTATCAACATAGTGATTCATTTAACGTCAAAGCATCAATTTTAGACATTGGAAAGAAACTTTTTGGTTTTGGAAATTAATTAAAATATATTAAAATAATATATATATATATAAAATAACATATTTTGGTGTATTTATATTGTTTAATTAATTACTACATCATTATTAAATATATATAATGTATTTAAACATTCAAAATCCAAAAAAAAAAGATTTTTATTATTGATAAAAAATTTAAATTATTATAGAAAAATTTCATTAATTAACCTTTACCAAATTTAATTTTGATTATTTAAAATATATTGTTAATTTTATAAGATAAATTCTCAAAATATTATTATTTAAATTTTTAAATAAAATATCCTTATTTTAAAAAAATATCAGTTTTTAAGGAATTTATCAAATTTATGACAAGTATAAAAAATTTCCTAGTACGTTGTTAAATTATTGTATAATTTGTTTTTTGATATGTGTGTTTTTAAAAGTCTATTTACATATATAAAATATTATTTATAACACTTGTTTATATTATATATATGTCTGTATTTTCTATAAAACACAATTATGTTTTATTTGGGTCTAAAAACTAAATTATCAAATTAATCTGATAAAAAAATATCTATTATTAAGAAAAAAATTATTAAGAATAATATATTGAATAAAAAATTTATTTATACATGGGAGGATATACTTTTTTTAACTCAGGTCTAGACACATAACCCCTTATTACTCCCACATACTCCCAAACGGTAAGGTGTGTGATAGTGATAGTTTCATGGGGTGACCCATCTAACATTGACCATGTAGTAATATATACTATCAAGAACATATAAGTAGGTGATTTCATAAATTTTTCAATTTCTATAGCATAGATAAGGTTAATTAATGGGAAAACCCCAGTGACAACACCTCCCACCCAGGTTCTGAGAAATGGGATTCAAGCGACATGACTCAACAGGTTGAGGCCAATGATACTCTTTTCGGTATAAATTATACAATGTCATTACTACTTATAAATAATAATTATAATGGTAAAATTAGAACGTAATGTTATATGTTTCATCATTAATATTAAAAAAAATTTATATACTGGTCAAATCCTAAAGTTCACATATTCTTTTACACCCTATATATAATACGTCATTATTTCATAGAAAATTCACTACCAGTTATCTATAATATTAAATTATAATTTAATAATATGTTTCTTGGTTTACAAATATTATGTTTCATTTTTATAGAATTTATAGTGGGAGTAATTATTCTAGTATATTGGGGTGATCCATACTTTCACATTTTAGATATTAAATTTAACATTTTTTGTCTAGTTGTCATGTTTGGAATTTTAATTTGTTTTATAGATTACTAATATAACCATCATAGCCAATGAGATATAATTTTATTGGTTCCTCATTATTTTTTATGTGTATAATATTAGATAATATGTAATAAATATTTATTTAGGAAATAAGTGTCATTTAAAAACACTTGGTCGTTACATTATTTTATCTTAATAAATTTTATCTCTGAAATTTCATCTCTTTATCACAATTGAGAAAAGTGAGGGTATTTATGTCTTATATTCTTCTCTAGTTTCCAAATAGATTCTTCATATTGATGATTATAATTCAAAAATTGGAAAAGGTGGATAATATTATTGTGTTGAACCATATCTCTATTATCCCAAATTTCTACCAGATGATCCTCATTAGAAAGGTCAAGTCAAAGTTGTACCACCTCCAGATTCAGTACATGTAATGGATCTGGTATATACATCCTCAATATTGATACATGGAATATTTCATGACATTCAAAAATATTTGGTTTATGTTCTAGCCGATTGACCAAAAATCCTTTGTGATCAAAAATTTCGAAGGGGTCATTGTACCAATGGATAATCTTCCCTATCTTTCTAAATTGCATGACTCTCTTTGATGGTGATATTTGAAGGAAAAAATTGTCTCTAGCATAAAACATCATACATCTTCAATGGTTTTGAGTACATCTATAATTTTGACTCTATGCAGCATTTATATGTTATTGGATAGGATGAAAGTTTTGTATCACATCTTGCACAAGATCGAGCCCATGCAATTTATTCTCACCAACATCCTCCCAAGAAGATATAATTCTACATCACATAATATATAGAGATCCATATAGTTCTATTTCAGTACTTGAGTGGATGATATTGTTTTATGGGAACTCAAATTATGGGATGTTTTGATCCATTACACCGTTAAATTCCATTGAGAATATTGTTAGCATATCCCTGAGTGTTTGGTGAGTAATTTCAGATTGGCCATCTATTTCGGGGTGACAGGCCGTACTAAAATTCAATTTAGTGTTCTGATCATGTTGGATGGTTCTCCAAAATTTGGAGGTGAACCTTTCATCCTGATCATAAATGATAGAATGTGGAACCCGTGCACCCTCACCACATCCTCTATGTATTACATTTTAGGTTATTCAAGAGGAAAATTTTACCAAATAGATATAAAATTGGATGTTTTGGTCAGTATATCAATTAAAAACAACATAAAATCATTTCCATTGGATGTTATTGGGAGGTCAGTGAAAAATTAAATAGTGATATTTTACAACTTCCATGTTGGTATGGCTAGTGGCTTTAGTTTCCCTTTAGGAAGTTATCATTCTTCCTTCACTTGTAGACACACCAAGAACCATGCAGTATAGTAAGTAATCATACTTTTTTATATTATCCCAAAACAATGATCATGAAGGTCCCAATACATTTTAGATATTCTAGGATGTATAAATAATGTATCGATATGCGTTTCATTCATCAAATCCGTCTTCATACTTGGGATAGATGGCATACACAGCCTTATGTTAAATTTAAATACACCTTCTGCATAAATATTGATCTCAAGAACCTTATGATTCCTCAAATTCAATATGATTTTATGTAATAAAAGATATTATCTTCCATTTTTATTGATTTTCTATAGTAATTATGGTATAGGGATCATTTGGTAATGGTTTGATGATGAACCCTCTATTATGATTCGTATGACATATTTTACTAGTTCCTTGATTAATGGATTGATATTAATCCTCATCATTTCCATAATAAAATGGTCTTTCCTACTTAATTAATCTATGTAAATGTTTTCACTTTCCATGTAATAATAAATTATATTGTCATATTATTTAATAAATTCTGAACATCTCTTTTGGCTCATGTTCAATACAATTTTCATGAAAATATACTTAAAACATTTAGGGTATGTGTATATATCACATTTTTTCATGTAAAGATACTACCTCTATATTTTAAGATAAAAAATAATTATGGCCAGCTCCTATTCATGCCATAGATAATTCTGCTCATAAGCCTTTAATTGACGAGATGCATATGCAATCAGCTTGTCATTTTTCATGAGGATGAACAAAATACCATTAAATGCAGAATCAATATGAATAATTAATCCTTATTTGACCAAGGGTATATTTGACACAGATGCAATAAATATTCTCTTTATTATTTCATGGAATCATTCTTCACCCTCCTTTGTAAAGATAAACTTATCATTTTTTCGAATTATGATGGTTAGTGAGATAGAAAATCAATATTTTTTTCACAAACCTCATATATTATCATACTAAAAGAAGGAAAAAAGGAATCTCATTTATTATTGTATGATGAGTCCACTTCTCAACAGCCTTTTTCATTGAATGGTCTACTATGAATCATTCATTGGTTAAAATGTTCCCCAGGAAAGGATCTTTTTATAACCATAATTCATATTTGTTGAATTTTCCAAATAGATTATCCTTACATAGAGATCATAATATATCCATTATATTATCCTAATGAACCTCATAACATTTTGAGTATATCATAATATCATAAATAAATACATCCATGAATTTATCAATGTAGTATTTAAAGAATATATTCATGAAATTCATAATTATAGATAGAGAATTAGTCAGTTGAAGGTCAAAACAACAAACCCATAATGCCTATATCTTGTTCAGAAGGTAGCCTTTAGAATATATTTTTTATTGAGCATCAATTTATGATACCCATATCTGAGGTCAAAATTGGAGAATAATTGATCCCCATAAATCTATTCGAATAAATCATCCTACCTAAGAAAATGGTACTTTTGCTTCAGTGTGATCCCATTAGGTTTTGTATAATCTATTTCGATCCACCGTGATCCATCCTTATTTTTCTCATATTGATAATGGTCTCACTAAAGATACACAATTGATAAGATAAATCCCTAATCCATAATATATTGATGTTTTTTATTTAATTACACTATCTCTATATTTTCGATTCTATAGGGGGTATTTGATTTCGTCTTTGATCCAAGAATGAGTTAAATGGAGAAATATACCTCTCTTCTTGAGATAAGTCCATATAACTATTTATGAAATACAAAAATAAATTCCTAAATTATTTAGACACTCTCAATATTTATACATTTACTTCCTTCTCCCTCTTCACTGACCATATCAATAAAAATGGCTATGTGAGTAGATTATAGACAAAGATTTGGATGAGATATCTCTCCAATGAAAATTACTATAGTTTTTCCATTAAAGATTACTGAAATTTCCATTATTCTATAGTTGAACATAATATTATAATTTGAGAGCCTATCCATCCATACAATAGTATCAAATTCCACCATGGGAATGACTACTATATTTACGATGTGATCATACTCATCAAAGTTAATTTATAAACATTCTATAAACTATTTATTCTAGGATAATACCCGCTAGATTCTTGATGGATAACTGTACTTATAGATGTTTAGTCATTAATTCTATAATTTTTTCAAACATATAATAAATAATGGAATACGTAAAACCAAAATAAAAAAAACACTTTTTAGCTTTTAAGGAAAAAATATTGTACCTAACACCAAACTATTCAGAGCCTCTACATCAGCCATCGTGATTGGAAATCCTCGACCATTATCTCTATGCCTTTTCTAAGTATCACAATCGTTTAAATATATTATATTTTAATTTTTTTATTCATTGGAAATGTTCCCACGATATCCACACTTGAAGTGTTGAACATCCAAATGGTCCTAAACCATATTCCCTTTATCATTAGTATTGGGATGTTGAGGATTCACCTCACCATGATGGTTTCGAACTATATATACATCTCTTCGTCATTTTTATCACTTTCAATCCCATGAAAGAATATAATTGAAATTTTTTAAACCATTTGTTTCACATGGGAATTTTCATATTCTTTCCTCATATTCTGCAATCAATGTTCCGCCTTGAGTTTGGATAGATTTTCCTAATCCTTACATTAGACCTATGTTACAACTACATCTCTCCCAAATCCAATCCAACATTCATAGTGCTCTACTATATGTGATAATAACATTCATAGTATCCATTTTTTGATTTCTCAATAGATGGGGAATCAATCCACAGAATTATTTATCAATCATTCTCATAGGATCCCTAATAAGGATATATGTGTTTTCATAAATTCTTTTATAGTTTATATCATTGAATCCCATGAATTCATTTTCCTTTGGCTTCAGTTATATGAATTCTTTCTCTATTTTCATTCAAACTAAATAGGGGAAATATTTTTTGAAAAAATTCCCTAGAACTCTTCCCACAACATAAAATCAATATCCATTATTGGATTCATGTTTATCATTTGTTTCCACCATTTATCAGATTCTCCTTTTAAGAGGAATATTTCCAGGGTGACTTTCTCTATAAATGAACAATGGAGTATAGAATATATCTTTTTTATAGATCTTATCCATTTTTTCAAAATAAATTGGTAGGTAGTTCTACTAAAAGAATTTGTATGTTGACACAAGAAGGAATTAACACTAAATTGTTCTCTTTGAGGTGAATTATGTCTCTTAACATGGTTTAATTGATTTTTCATAACTGATGTTAGTTGATTCGTCATCCTCATGAAGGTTTTCATTCTTTCATCCATTGAAACACCATCAGGGCATCATCTATTCCACTAATCATTTACATGTTTCTTATAATTTATTATCAATTTTTTATAATAAGAATACCTTAGAAAGAATCATGTTACTTTTAGGAATCATATAATTCCAAATTCATTTTATGTATTAAAACACAATGCTTAAATATGTTATATATCTTTTATAATAATAATTAATGTTTCTATATATACTTTATAAAGGTTTATAAAAATATTGTGATTAACCAAAAAAATCCCCCGAGATTGTCAAACAAGGTGGGTAATAAACACCATTTTCATGCACTAGTTCATGTATGAGTATAGCTCAAAGTAGTGTTTTCGGGCATTGCCCCTAGGTAGTTCTTTTGTAGAGCCACATCCACATATAGTATCTTAATAGGGATATATCTGTTTGGAAACCAATTACATAATATATACCAATATACCCAGATGTTTTCATATATATAGACATTATCCTAAGGGATATTTTAATGTTTTAGTGTCATAATTTCCACACACAAAAAACGTCATTTGATACCTACTATTACATCCAACCTTTTTATTATATAATTTTTCCATACATAAGAAAAAATAGAGGATATTTTAAAGCTTATATTATTGGAAATAAGGTATATAAAACATGAAAACATAAAAATAGTCTATTTCCACTTGATGAAACCTTCATGGGTTAAAAATAAGTTACTTATAATGTATCTTATATCAAATGGAAATACATCAATGGAATTGGGTGAACCTAAATCCCAATAAGGGAATAAGAAAGAGAGACATATATCATGTAATAATGGGACATATCAAAAAACATGAGGCATTACAATTAATTGTTAAAATGTGGTATATCATAATAATAATAACATGAATCATAACATGGAATTTTGAATAAAATATTTAAATGATGCACTCATAAGTGTATCACATAGTATTGTCACATATGTGACAAAAATAAAAATTACCAAGGTTATTCTCTAAGGAATCGTAAATCATGTAATATCTAGGGAATAATTTTTTTAACCAATGCATTGGAGTGCTATAATTGTGAAACCTTAAAATATATTAATTTCATGTGACCCACATAGATCATAGAAGATTATTTCATTAATAACATATAGATAAGTATGAATGAGTTTATTATCAAAATATTGGCATACAAAAGTTCTTAACGACATGATAATTACATCAATTGGAACCCATGAAAGGAAATGTTGGTTAAATATATATAAATTACCAAATAAAAAAGTAATTTTAATATATATTTAAATACCCATTGAAAATAAAATATTTTTTGGTATACTAATAAAAATGAAAAGAAAAATTATTATGTAATATATGGAAATATGAGAAGTAAATTCTACCGCATGACAGAAAAAACGTGGTTTTACAAAATGGTAAAATATGTGAGAATGACGGCCCCCATTTTATAAAATAATATTATTATAGTAATGTGATAATATAAATATTAAAAATGAACATTGTGTGTAAATTAAAATACATACCACTCGAAAAGTGAACTTGAATGTAAAAGAGAAGGGGAGATTTCCCTTACCTTGAAGACGTGTTCCTAAATCTTGAGGATGGAACCTTGGGTGCTTGACGAAACCTTAGGGATAACCATTGGAGGTAACCACTATATAATTATTATAGATGTATTTTAATTGAATATAAATGTATAAACAAGTGGGTATTTATAGAAATATGGAGGAATTGTTTATTAATTTAAAAAATATAGGTCTCATAAATCATTCAAGTGGAAATTGAAATAATCATTATATTAGACACGATTTATGCTCATGGTTTCAGAAATTTAGGTCAAATGTTATTTTTTTAACTCACCTTATCAGGACACCATTTTTTATTACTTCTTTTAGTAATTAATAGTAATTGTTTGACAAATTAATTGTTTCTAAAGTCAAATTTTCTTTTTTTGACATCATAATGTCACTTATAGGATTTTGTAAATTGATGAAAATCTATTAAATTACTTAATATAAAAAAATAACATATTTTTAATCTTTAATTATGGTTTAATCATTATCACATACATATGAAGTCATTGAACATATCAAAAATAAAAAACTGTATTTTTAATATTCATGGAAAACTAATGTATTTTAGAAAATTCTCTTAAAATTACAATGAACTAATTTCAGTATGATGATTTAAAATATAATGTTAATTTTTTAGGAAAATTATTTTAACATGAGAATATTAACATTTAAATATATAAAATAATTATTTATTAAAAAATCGTCGTTTCCTATGCCATTTTAAAAAAATTATCTTTTTTTAATTTTGAAAAGTGTTTTTGAAAATTCTATTTTTTTAAAAACAACATTATTCAGAATAATTTAGTTTATAATAAAATTGTATATATGTTTTTATAATAATTCTAGTATATTTTATTTTCATCCAAAAATCAAATTATAAATTTCATCTCAATAAAACATATATATTATTAAGAAAAACAGTTCTTAATATAAATTTATGGAATAAAAATTATTTTTATACAAAGGAATTTACACATTAAGAAACTAAGGTATGGACATGTGAACCCTCATAACACCCACATATTCCATATAGTATGTAAGAACCTAGATCTTCGTTTCAGGTATGTCCTACTTTTTCTGGAGTTTTTGAGAATTCTTGGTGATTCTGGAAATTTTTTAGGTACATGCTGTGTATAGTCCGAGTACACGTTGTATACTCTTCTCTGGCATGAAGCCGTGTGTTGGTTGTGCCTGGGCCAAACACACAGTGTGTAGGGGTGACATAGAGGCCAATTTCGGCGAAGTACGGAAAAACCTAGTACATGTCGTGTACTCTAAAAGTACATGCTATGTACTTTTATTTTTTTTCACTAAACGCATTGGGGTCACGTTGGCCGGATAGACCACACCCCTTCTCCAGGTTCTTCGTCCTAGAGCGACCTGTACAGTCGGATCTTGCCCGAGCCCCCACCTCTCCGTCTGTTCTCCAATTCGAGCATTGTCAATTATGTTGGAAGCGTAGTGATCTAGGATGTTCTAGGGAAAATCAGTCGTTGTGGTTCAAGTATATCAGTCTCTTACGATCGAGGTAGGTGTTTTGTGCCTTACTGTTCAACGTCTCAGAGTTTAATGTGAAAATTTCCACAAATACCTGTGAATGGGGTATTGTGTGTTTACCTTTTTTCCCGTGTTGTTTTCTTGACATTCATGTATTCTTTTGTAGAGGTAAATTTACCTTTTTAGAGGATAATTTGTTATGCTTGGATATTGTTTCTCTTGCTTTGTTCTGTTTACGACCTTTGGGTCTCTTTTTATTTGGCTGCTACACCAGTTTTCATGCCTTCTGGTTATAGGTTGAAGTGAAATTCATGACATGCTAGTTTCCATATATAATGTTTAGCTAAGTAGATTTATATGTGTACGTTGGTTAGATATGTATCTCAATAGGTGTACTTTGGCCTTATTGCATAATTATGCACAGACTGGCACGGGGCTGAGAGAACGTGGTGCAGTATACTATAAGGGATAGACCGAGTGAGCTTCCCAGAGGGTCATAGATATTATAGACTATATAGGGGATGGACCGAGTGAGCTCCCAGATAGTCTTGGATTTTATAGACTATAGCAGGTAGGACCGAGTGAGCTTCCTTGGAGAGTCATAACTTGTTTGAATTTCTTTAAGAACCTTTCCAGGCTAGAGGATGGATTGACCGAGTGAGCTTCCTCAAAGAGTTTGTGGTATACCTGAGGCTATAAGAGGAATTGACTGATATAGCTTTCTCCGAGAGACTCTAGACCCTGGGGCTAAGAGGTTTAGACTGCGTGATCTTCTTTAAGAGATTCCCTGACTACCATAGACTATAAGGGGAATTGACCGAGTGAGCATACCCAGAGAGTCTCATAAATTCGTATGACCATGCAGGAGGGGTTTGGCTGAGTGCACTGCCCAGAGGGTCATTGTACATCTTGGATATGACCAGAGGGGATGGCTGCGAGTACATCCCAGAGGGTTTCTAGCTTATTAGCTTTTTGTTCCTACTGTTGTTTTTTTGTGGATTGATTGTTGATATGTATCATCCGGTTTTACTACTTACTATTTACTACCCTCTATAGGTTGTTGCTGTTTACTACATATTATACTTTTAGCTGCCATATACTCACTGAATATTAGGCATAGATCATCGGGTGAAGGCCTACTGAGATTTTATCTCACACCCTTTTTGGGACATGATTTTGGGCCTAAGCAGACTATGTTGTTGCAGGTATAGACAAGGGAAATCTACCTTCAACTTCTGGAACATGTTTTCTTGGAGAAGGAGAGCATGGGTCCGTGCTTTGGCTCACAATTATATGGATCTGATTACTTTTTTTGTACTTTTTTTTGTACTATAGTGTTTTCTAGCATTGTGACTTGTTTGGATTCTTTCCTAGTTATGTATCATGCATCATTTCATATTTAAATATGTGCTCTAGTTTTATATTTTGTTTTCCGTCGTTATTTTGTTCGTTATTACTACTTCCACTATTGCATGTTTATTTTTCTTCCACTGTGTACTATGCCAATGAGGGCATAGTTTCCCCACTATCACACCAAAGGCCCCCACTACTAGTTGGAAGCCACTGGCGTTTGGGGAAATGCTCTTGAGGCCATGTGACCAACTGGGTACGAGGCGCCTCTGGGTGGCTTCCAGAACCGTGACATTTCAAAGTTGTATCAGAGGAGGTTCTTTTCTCTTGCATTACTATTTGGGGACATTATCTAGGGATATGATGGATTCGGTACATGGTAATAAGATATGCCTGGGAGTAGCTAAAATGTGTACTGGGAAAATCCATACTACCTCGTTTATTGCGGTTTTCGGGTTTTTAGATTATACGATTGATATGATTTCACCCAGAGTGATTCACATGACTTGTGTTGTTATTGTTTTGACATTACGGTTCTATTTCTATCAAAACCTGATGTGATGAGGGTATTCCATCTCATGTATCATATAGGAACTTGTAGAAATCATATTACATGCATTCTTGCTATGCCATTTATGGTGCAATAGTGATTGCATGCTATTGTGATAGATGATGTGTAGATTATGCAATTTGTTGTGATAGATGCATGATAAAATCTGTGCTACTTGATATTGAATTGTTTTTATTGTACTTTGTTAAATGAAAGCCAAAATTTTATTACTGAGGTGTTATGAGACCCATTGAATTAGAAATTAGTGAATCATGATCCGGTTTTCTCTTGTACATGACTCTACGAGATGCCAATCTTTGATTCATGGGGAGTATGGGGCCTCACAGATCAGAATTTGGCACCACATTGCCTTGTTTTGTGTGTTTCATGGATTCTGTGCAGTTTCTAAGCTACTTCCCAGAAAATCCTAGAATACACGGCGTGTAATTTCTGGTTACACGTCGTGTAGTTTTCAGGTCGTGTTACTGTCTGTGTGTGCAGGAACACGGGGTTGTGGAAATAATTTCAGGAACACGCCGTGGATGCTTGGTACACGCCGTGTTGTTCGTAGCCGTGTTCCCGACTGTGTCACTAATAACACGGGTCGTGGAGGCTCGAGTATAAAATGTCATGTTGTAAAGGAACACGCTATGTAGTTCTATCTAGGTACACGACCGTGTCACAAACAACACGGGTCGGTGTGACCTTCCCTAAGACACGCTGTGTTGCTTTTGGAACACGCCGTGTAGCCTTGCCCAGGTACCCGACCATGTCATGAACAACACGGGATGGTGTCACCTTCTCATATACACTCCATGTTTTTTTAGAACACGCCGTTTAAGGGCCAACCATGTAGATGACCATGTAACTAACAACAGGGTCCGTCGAGTCAGTGTCCAGTACATGCCGTGTCCCTAGAGAACACGCCATGTAGTCTGAGGACAGTTTGAACCGTGTGAGTTAACCGTGTGAAGAGACTCGGGCATGGTAATAGTCTTCGAGTACACGCTGGGTGTGGGGTCAACATGAAGTGTAGTTTGAGGTGTTACACGACCTGTAGGGAAGGGGTACACACCCATGTTAGTGGCTTAAGAACACACACCCTGTAGTATTCATACACGCCGTGTAGTTGTGTTTTGTAAACTTGTGTGTTTTTCTTCCCCTGTTCTTGTTTTGTACACTTGTGTTCTCTGTCCATGTTTTTCTGATCTAAGGTGTATTTTTGATCTTTCATTGATATGCCTCCGAGATGTCCTCCGGTTGTATTTCTCTCGTTAGGTAGTGATCAGATGCCAGATATGGCTGATAAAGAACTTCCTGGCAATCCTCCAGTCGAGCCAGCCTTGACAACGGCTGTCATACCCATTATAGGAGCTCATGAAGCAGTTGGAGGAGTTACATGCAAAGGGTTTCATCTAAACCAGTACCTCTCCTTGGGGTTCGTCTGTCTTGTTTGCGAAGAAGGCAGACGGTACCATTCGGATTTGTGAGGATTATCGGAAGCTGAACCAGTTGACGGTCATGAACCGATATCCCTTGCTGAGGATCGATGATATATTTGATCAGATTTAAGGAGCCCGAGTGTTCTCTATGATCAACTTGTGGTCCTGTTATCATCAGTTGCGCGTTAGACCATCGGATATACATCTGACAGCTTTCAACAGTCGGTATGGTCTTTACGAGTATACAGTCATGCCATTCGGTCTTACAAATGTGCCTGCAGTCTTCAAGGCGCTAATGAATCGAGTGTTCCATACGTACTTGGACTCTTTTGTCATGGTCTTCGTGGATGATATCTTGGTGTACTCTCACACTGGACATGACCATGACACACATCCTGAGATCATTCTGAGTACACTAAGAGAGAATCAGCTTTATGCTAAACTCTCGAAGTGCCACTTTTGGGTGGATCAGATTCACTTCATGGGTCATGTTATCTCGAAGACAAGAGTGTAATTAGACCTAGAAAAAGTGAGAGCTATAGTTTCTTGGGAGTAGCCAAAAAATTCTATCAGGTGCAGAGTTTCCTAGGGCTGGACGGATAGTACAGACGCTTCATTCAGTACTTCTCGTGCCTATAAGCACCATTTACAGGTCTGACCAATAAGGGGGCAATGTTCTTATGGTCTGATTCTTGTGATTCTTCCTTTCAGGAGCTGAAAGGGAGGTCGACGTCAGCAGCAATACTAGTCTTTCCAGAGCCAGGAAAGGGGTACACTGCTTACTTTGATGCTTTAGGTATCAGTTTGGGAGCTATGCTTATGTAGGGAGATGCAGTCATTGCGTACGGGTCTCGGCAGTTGAGACCACACGAGAGGAATTACCCTACGCACGATCTAGAGTTGGTAGTTATTGTTCATGCCTTACACTGTTGGAGGAATTATCTTCTGGGAGAGCAATTTGTGGTTTTCACAGACCACAAGAGTCTAAATTATATCTTCATTCAGCGTGATATGAATCTGAGACAACGCAGGTTGGTTGAGTATCTTCAATCCTTTGACTTTGAGCTCACATATACACCAGGAAAGGGCAATGTAGTGGATGAAGCGTTGTGCAGGCGAACTCAGAATCTTGCTGTTCAGGAGGCTAGTAGTGAGTGGCAGCTTATATCTCTATTCTCGGAGAAGCACATAGAAGTGCACGATAGGCATGGACAGACTGTTCTATCTTCTGTAGATGTTACCTGTACACTTCTTGATTGGGTACGGATGTGGAAGCTATCAAATTCAGAGGCCTTCGTCCTGTGGGAGAGTGATTTAGGAGGAAACCCTCTTCCTAGATGGACAGTGGGAAAGGATAAGATCTTGCATTTCTAGGAATGTTTATGGGTGCCAACAGACATACACAAGGAGCTTATGTGGGTTTTCCATTCCACAGTTTGGGCAGTTCATCCTGGCATCACCAAGATGTATCATGATCTTCACCCCCAGTACCGATGGCCAGGTATGAATAGAGATGTTTCTAGTTTTTTCATGAGATGTTCTACTTGTCAGCAGGTGAAAGCAGAGAATCAGTGACCAGAGATACTCATTCAGTAGTTACCCTTTCCGGAGTGGAATTGGAACGATGTCGCGATGGATTTCATGACCGCATTGTCGAGGTCACCTCAGGGAAGTGATGTTGTTTGGGTCATCGTCAACAAGCATACAGAAGATGCAAAATTCTTTCCAATCATGGAGACCTTCAGTGGTGATGATCTGGGATGACTATACATCCGAGAGATTGTACGTCTACATGGTGTTTCAAAATCCATTGTTTCAGATAGGGATGCGTGCTTTACATCTCGATTCTGGCAGGGACTTCAGAAGGCCTTGGGTACATAGGTACATTTGAGTACAACATACCATCCCCAGACTGATGGTTAGTCCGAGCACATGATCTAGGTTCTTGAGGATATGCTCTGAGCTTGCATTATAGACATTGATGGTTCTTGGGAGAAGCATATAACTCTTGTGGAGTTTTCGTACAACAACATTTTATAGGCGACCATTCAGATGGTAACATACAAGGCTTTGTACGGTAGGCCATTCCGATCACCCTTATACTAGATAGAGGCAAGAGAGGCAGCTTTTCTAGGACCTTGTCTTGTTCAGGTGACCTCAGAGAAGATATAGTTGATTCAGAAGAGGATGGCTACCACACAATCTCGACAAAATCCTTATGATGATAATCGAAGGCGACCTCTGGAGTTTGATGTCGGAGATATGGTTTTCCTATGTGTCGCACCAAGGTTGGGACACAAGAGGATTCGGAGACATGGAATGCTCTCACCACAGTACGTCGGGCCATTTGAGGTATTGGATATTGTTGGGAAGGTTGCCTATCGGTTGCAACTACCTCAGAGGTACTGGGCGAGGCACGACGTCTTTTACGTATCTCAACTCCGATGTTACTTTTCAGACCCATCTCATGTCTTTCAAACCGAGGAGGTTGATCTTGAAGAAAATGTGTCCTTTGAGGAGCATCTCACACAGATTATCGATCATAGTACGATGGTTCTCTGAGGCTGGTATATCCCTTTGGTACGAGTGATATGACATCACGAACGCGTACAAGACGAGACTTGGGAGAGGGAGGCCGAGGTTCGATCGCAGTGGCCAGAGCTGTTCGAGAATTCTTCTTCTACGCCTATATAGGGAGATTTGGGGATGAATATCTTTAAGGGGGAATTTTTTAAGAACCCAGATCATCGTTCCAGGTATGTCCTTTTTCTGGAGTTTATGAGAATTTTTGGAGATTCTGGAAATTTTTGAAGTACACATTGTGTACTTTCCGAGTACACGCCGTGTACTCTTCTTTAGCACAAAGCTGTGTGCTGGCCGTGCCCGGGCCCCACACACGGTGTGTAGGGCTGAGGTGGAGGCCGATTTTGGCGGAATATGGAAAAACCTATTACACTCCATGTACTCTAAAAGTACACTCCATGTACTTTTCTTTTTTTCACTAAACGCAGTAGGGTCGCGCCTGATGGATAGAACACACCCCTTCTATAGTTTCTTCGTCCGAGGGCGACCCATACGGCCAGATCATCCCTGAGCCCCCGCCTCTCCGTCCGTTCTCCGATTCGAGCATGGTCTATTGCGTTGGATGCATAGTGATATACAATGTTCAAGGGAGAATCAGTCGTCTTGGTTCAAGAAAATCGATATCCTAGGATCGATGTAGGTGTTTGTGCCTTACCGTTTAAAATCATTGAGTTTTATGTGCGAATTTCCACCAATACCCTTGAAAGGTGTATTTAATGTTTACCTTTTTGCCATTTTTGTTTTCATACCATGATTGTATGATTGTGTAGACGTATATTGACATTGTTAGAGGATAATTTGTTGTGCTTGGATGTTGTTTCCATTGCTTTGTTCTGTTTATGACCTTTGGGTCTCGTCTGCCTTTGGCTGCTACACCTGTTTTCATTCCATGTGGTTCTAGGTTGAAGTGAAATTCATTACATGCATTTTTCCTTGTAGACTATTTCGATAAGTTTCTATATAGGTGTACTTAGGTTAGACAAGTAGCTCTATATGTGTACTTTGGACTTATAGAATTATTATACACAGAATGGAATGAGGATGAGAGAACCTAGTGCTATAGACTATAAGGGATAGACCGAGTGAGCATCCCAGAGAGTCTTAGATATTTTAGAATACAAAGGGGATGGATCGAGTGAGCTCACAGAGAGTCTTGGATTATATAGACTACAGGAGGGTAGACCAAGTGTGATTTCCCAGAGAGTCTTACCTTGATTAAATTTCAAAAAGAACCTTCCCCAGCTAGAGGAGGGATTGTCTGAGTGAGCTTCCTCAGAGAGTTTGTGGCATTCCTGAGGCTATTGGTGGAATTGACTGAGATAGATTTCTCATAGAGTCTCTAGACCTGGCAGCTAAGAGGTTTAGACCGCATGATCTTCCTCAAGAGAGTCCCTAACTACCCTAGTATATAAGGGAAATTGACCGAGTGAGCTTCCCAAGAGAGTCTCATAAATTCGTATATCCGAGCCAGAGGGGATAGACTAAGTGCACTACCCAGAGGGTTATGGTACATCTTGGATAGGACCAGAGGGGATGGTTACGAGTACTTCCTATAGGGTTTCCGTAATATTAGATGTTTGTTCACTACTGTTGTTTTGTTGTGGATTGATTGCTGCTGTGTATCATCCTGTTTTACTGCTTACTATATACTACCCTCTGCTTGTTGTTGCTATTTACTACTTATTGTACTTTTACCTGCCATATACTGACTTACTATTAGGCCAAACATTCAGGTGAATGCCTACTGGGATTTTATCTCACACCCTGTTTGGGCCATGCTTTTGGGCCCATGAAGACTATATTGTTGCAGGTATAGACAAGGGAACTCTCCCTTTGACTTCTAGAACTTGATTTCTTGGAGCATGAGTGCATGGGACCGAGCATTGGCTCGCGATGCTGAGGGGCTGTTTACTTTTCATTTTGTACTTGTTTTGGTACTGTAGTGTTTTCCAGTATTGTGACTAGTTTGGAAACATTCCTATTTATGTATCATGCCACATTTCATATATACATATGTGCTCTAGTCGTTGATTTAGTCTTCCACTGTTATTTTGTTGGTTATTACTACTTCTGCTATTGCATGTTTATTTTTCTTCTGCTGTGTACTCTTCCAATGAGGAAATAGTTTCCCGACTATGACACCCAAGGCCATCACTTCTAGTTGGAATCCTCTAGAATTTGGGGAAATTCGCTTGCATCCATGTGACCAAATGGGTACGGGGTTCCTCTGGTTGGATTTCAGAACTGAGAAGTTACATTGTAAAGGTGTTCGAGGGTGAAAGATTTGTTGGGTGGCTCGACTAACATTGACTATGTGGTAATCTCCACTAAATTGAACTTATTTAATAGCTTATTTCATTAAATATTTGATTATTGAATATCAACATGGTTTTGGATAATGGAAAAACCTATTGACGATACCTCCCTCCAATGTTTTGATAAATAGGATTCAAACTACAAGAATATACTGGTTTTGGCCATTAATTCTCATATCTATATCAATTATAATTTTTCATTCATACTTATAAAGACTAATTATAATGATAAAATTATCAACTAGGGGTAGAGTTTTCAATATTCATATTGACCAAAAGTCATATTATAGTCGAGTCCAAAAAGCCACATATCCATTTATACCCTAAAAACACCACTTCATTATTTCAATTACAATTTAGTACTATTTTTCCCTAAGGTTATATATTCAGTTTTTAATATGTTGATTGGTTTAATAGTATTTTGTTTTATATATAAAGAATTTGGAGTGGGGGAGATGATTCTAGTAGATTAATGTGATTCATATTTTCCTATTTTAGCTAATCTATTTTATATATTGTTCCCGGTTGTAATTTTTGGCATATTAATTTGTTTCTAGAGAACTCATGTAGTGATAATTGTTAATGAGATACAATTTTGTTGTCCAAACGTTAATTTGTATGTGTCTAATATTATATAATTTATAATAAACATTTATTTAGAAAACAAATATAATGTAAAATTTTTGGGTCATTACAAATATCATGCAAGTTGTTATAAAATCTTCTTGATGTAGTTGACTCTTTCTTGGAAATCCAAATACATGATGTTGTATTTTTTTACCCTGAGGACTTTCCATATGTTTTTTTTGGATTACTACCATATATAGTTCTTGATTTATCAATTTACCTTCTTCTAAGAATGATTCCCTTTTCTATTTCATCAAATCGAATAGAACATGGTGAGTTGGTGGAACGTATTGTCCAGCTTAAAGACACATTTCTGAAAGGATTTATTCATCCTTGCGTATCATCATGGGATTATCCTTTACAAAATTCTATTAAAGAAGACCAAAGTCTCAGGATTTTTATTGATGGTCAAAAGCGAAATAATGTGATGGATATGAACATATATTAGTTAGCCAAAATTGTTGATATCTCTGATCATCTTAGAGGGGATCGTGAGTTTTATAATATTTAACTGTGTTCCGGTTACCATCAGTTGGGAGTCTAAGAAGAGGACATACCCAAGGTGGAATTTTAGTGTCCATATTGGGAAATTTGAGTTTCTAGTAATGCAATTCAGACTCACTAACACTCGAACGATGTTTATAGATTATATTATCTTTATATTTCATCAATTCTTGTACAATTTTTTATTGTGATTGTAAATGATATATTTTTTAATTCTTTGTCATAGGAGGAACATATGCATAATTTGGATGTCATTATTAAAATCTTGAAAGAACATTGTCTGTATAGTAAAATTTCTATGTGAGAGTTTTGGATCAAAGAGGTGATGTTTTTGGGGATTGTGAAATATAAGGGGTCTATAATAGTGGATCCTGAAAATGAATGTGAAATTACTTCCTTGGAAAAACTCAAAGGCATGATTGAGATTTGAAGATTCTTGAATTTGGTTAGTTATTATAGATGTCTTATTTGGGACTTCTCTAAAATTACAACTCTTATGATGGTATTGAAGCATAAGGGTGAAGAGTTTGAGTGGGATGGAAAATTGAAGAGTTATTTTTAAGAGATAAAAGTATGGATGAAATCAAGAAAAATAATGATTCTCCTAGAACATGGATTGGGTTACTATTTTTTCTACGATGCCTCTGGTACAAGTTTGGTTTTGGTCTAGATTCATATATAACATGTGGTGTCTTATGGATCATGAGATTTATGACTACATGATGAGAACAACTCAATCCATGATATTGAGTTGGTTGATGTTATGCGCACCCTCACGATGTGGCATCACTATCTTTTTGGAATGATTTACTATACATTTTGATCACAAAGTGCTGATGTAGGTTTTCAATTATAGGGTTCAGAACATGAGATAAGGACATTAGATTGAGTATATAAAGAAATTTTATTTTGACATCGTTCATACCCATTGGAAGGAAAATGTTGTAACCAATGAGCTTAAAAGATGATTAAGGATACAAGTAGTGAAGGAATTAATTGATGGGTAGTGTATGATAATTTTTTGTTGAAATGATTATTAGAGTGAAAGAGGTTGTGGAAAAGTGTTTTTGTCATTAGTAAAGGTTGAATAATCTTTCTATGAGTTATTTCTACTTGAGAAAAAGAAAATATTCAAATGAAAAAACATTGGAGAAATCTGAAATAATATGGAGACCTCTTGTGAGTGGTCTAGGTCTCCCAATAGATATTTGTGGTTTCATTATAGGATGGTTGTTTTATTTTCCCCGATATAGAATTTTTTTAGAAAGTGGAATGTAGTCAAGTTGGATTGTGAACCCGATGGATATAAATATGTACCATAGTGTGAGATGGCAATATTGGTTATCAAGGATGTTGTTGTCAGTTGAATATTTTGTATGGTGCTGTTTCAATATTCAATGATTTAAGGGAGAACACCAGTGACCTATATGATTGTTGCATCATTTAAAAATTCCTGTATGGAATTTAAATGAAATGTACATGCATTTATAATTTGTTTACCACGTCATCCTCATGAGAAGGAGGTGATTTGGGTGATTATTTATAGACTAAAAATATTAGTGCATTTCTCACTGATAAATGAAATGATGAAAGTTGAAAACCTTAGGGACTTATATATATGATAGATTGTGAGACACAATGGGGTTGCATCTATAGTTGATTCTAACATGGATTTGAGGTTTAGATCTAGATTATGGAATGGGTTTTAGGAGGTAATGTGTTCCAAGTTCATGTTTACGACAAATTATCATCTTGAGATGGATAGACACATAGAAACGAATAGAAAGGATTATGAAGAAATGTTAATGTCTTGTGTTATTGGTTTTTGTGGATCTTGGGAGATAAATTTTATTTTGGTCAATTTTTTCTATAACAATATTTATCAACCATCGATCATAAAGGCACCCATTGAGGATTTATATGGGTAAACATTTTGATCTCCCTTGTTTTGGGTAGAGCTGGAAGAGAGGTCCGTTGTTGGTTTGAGTTTAGTTTAAGAGATGACCAAGATGGTGAAATTTATCCAAATGAATTTGATCATGGAAAAAATTTATGAGGAATATAATCCAGACTATAATCAGTTGCCATTGGAGTTTGTGGGTGGTGATCAGTTTTTTCTCAATGTTTCACCTCGCTTAAAAAATCGTTGGTTATGTATATAGGTTATGTAGGATCTAAGGTTTGTTGGCCCCTTTGAGATCATTGAGTGAATGGGGAGGGTTTTATATCCTTTAGAATTACTATTTGGTTTGACTTCTATACACGACATGTTCCATTATTCTCTATCAAATAAGTATATATAAGATCCATTCAATGTGGTTAGATTAGAGGATATTGATATTGAGACTGTTACCACCCTTTTTGGAAAAAAAATTTAATTTATTCATCAATAGGAGATGGTACTATGCAGTAAAATGATCTCGTTATTGAGGGTATAGTGGTAGTGCAGAATGGATTACCACATGATGTGGGAGAATGATTCATTGATGTGGCAATAATAGACTACTAGTTTTGAGGATCATTGATCTTGAACAATTTTTAGGGATAGAAATATTTTATCGTGGGTAGACAGTAATGCCACATTACCTCTCTATCATGTATGTTCTAATTTTTTCTTTTGGTCCCCCTTATTGTTGGTTGTTTATTTATTTCCATGAAATTGGGAGGAAACCTATAATGGTGATGTTGGGAATTTCATGGATATTTGAACATCAAACCATTAATTTATATTGCTCTTTTGGAACGTAAAGGTTGTGTAAGGGAAGTACACATAGATTAATAGTATTTAATGAGATTTTGTGGACTTGATACACAATGTAAACTCATTATACTTTGTGTAAGTGGTAAATATGATTTTTAATTAGTAAGGTGATGGGTTTTTTAGTGTATATTGACCCGGAGGATTTAACAATGTGTAAATGGGTTATACTCAGTGTAAATGTAACCATGTTAATTTTTAGGGTTTCATATGAGTGATATGAATCTTTACCTCTCTCTGAATCATTCCTTGTTTGACCTAGAAATCAACCACAGTGATTTTGGATGTCTCATTTTCATGTTGATCGATTTATTTAGTGGTTGATTCCCATTTTTGTTGGATTACATTTCCTTAGGTAATATTTCCTTCTAGAATCTTCCTTGTTTCTGCTTGCAAAACATATTGCGATATTGTTTTGTAATCAAATCATTATTATTATATAATATTTAATATCTTCTTCCACCAAATCATATGTTTTTTCATGCCCTTGATCTATGGTAGGAAGGTTTCATATATCCTCAGGGTTGGTAAATCTATCCGAGAGTTATAAATTATTCAATTTCATATTTACCTTACTTATTTCATTGGGATTTGAAATGGAATTGGATGTGCTAAAATTTAAAATCTAATTGATACATGTTTTAATGATACTTTTTATTTAAAAATAATAACTTGATTTGAATGAAAATGGATTTTCAATCCCTATATAAGATTGTCTTAACATTGAAATTGTTTTCTCAAAAACATAGTGCGTTTTTTTAAAATGGTGAATGATAAAAATTGCATAATAGGAACCTTTTGTATGTCGAGAAAGATACATAGGTATCCTCACTGTGTGTGACACCACTATATGGTAACCTATTTTATATCGATGGAATGTGGAAGGAATTGATATTATTTGGATCCAACCTTATGCATTTTTGGATCTATATTGTCTTATACATATTGTCTCATAGAATAAAAAAAGACAGGAATGATTCATTTTTTCTTGTTGATTATTTCATGATATATAATTTCATTGATGTTATCTCACATGTATATTTATGTTTCAGTATGTTTACCTTACATGTTTTATGACTAGAAAGTTATTTGGATTTCGAAAACATGATATGATTTTTTTTGAAAAACCAAGAAATATTTGATAAATGTTTTCAAATTTTATTATTTATTAAAATGAATGAATATTTTTTCTATTTTAATGATAGAACTTTTATATTATTAATTTTATAACTTCTATATATACCTTCATAATTTTATAATGGTCCCTATTTATTTCTCACTACTTCTGCCTTTTGGTAGCTATTGAACATATTTTGTAGGAAAAATGTAATGATATCGGAATTATATAACATGATGTGTTCTATTTATGTCGTTGTTTTAGTTAGGGATATTCTTTTGTGTAGATGATTGGTCACATAGATAACATTTTTTATTTACTTTTCATAATTATTTTTTCTTACATCTTTATTAGTTGTTTTTCTCTTTGTTTCAACTTTTCACTATATTTGTAAGTCTTGTTTTTCTTATAATGAATAATTTTTTTTGTAATTTTCCTTTATATCAATCCAGAATTGTCCAACCAAGATTACTAGACTGGTTTATTTGGGTTTGTATATTATATTTTTTCTATAACACTTGGTTAGATCCACTTATAGGGGCTACATATACATCTTCAATAGTAAAAAATAATATTGAGTGTTGTTTCTCTTAAGAACAAGATATTAAAAATTCTCTTATAAATTGAAATTACCCAGATATACTTTTGTTATCCATTTTTTATCAATGAAATTCAGAATCATAACACCTTTTCAGTTAAATATCACTTATAGGATAATAAATTATACCAATAAATAATGGTTATTTATGATAAAAAACTATTTTAACACCTTTATAATGGAATTATTTCAAATTTTAATAAATATCATGTACAAGAAAAAATAGAAAATTAAATATAGTTTATTATCTATTAGATAATGTAACATTCTAATTAACCCTCTACTTTTTTTGGATCAACTAGTTTCCTAGATTCATAATGATCAAGAGTTATAGTTATTCTAATTGGAACCCGTATACTTCTATCATTTTAAAAACCAAATCATTAAAGTAATGATATAGTATGCATTTATTTATATATAAATGGTTTTCTCATGTCAATAAGAAATTATAAAACCATGTAAATAAATAGTTTACCCATCATGATCATTTCCATCTAGTATTTTATAATTTTTAAATAAAAAAAATGCATTTATATGTTGATATAGAAATAATGTCATCATCATAAATTTGAACAATGATGATATCTTTGAAAACGCTCTTTATAATGATTATTGATTCATTTTATCCTGTAATACATTTTTTAAAGTAAAAAAAATAATTATTATGTCATAATAGGGTCCAAAATATTTTATAATTGTATAAAGTGATTTAGTTTGTGTAATTACATTTTTATAAAATTTTGTATTTCCTAAACTAGTTGTTTTTTATAAAAAAACATCCCCCTAAACATATCTATTAGGAAAATAAAAATTTATATCTATTTGATAAATAGTTAAATCTAGTTATGTTGTAAAGGATATATGTATTTGGATAGATTCATGTGTTTCTATTAGTGAAAATTTTTCTTTATAATGTAGGCATCTTTATTGATTTTAATATTGATCATAAAACATAATGTATATCTAATAATAAGTACACTTTCATTGTGTTTATTTTGGATAAACTATTTTAATAAAATTATAGGAATATGTTTAGGTCATTATAAAAAAAATACATACTCTATTTCATCCAAATTCATTGAGTTCAAATTTAAATTCCCTTATTGAATATTTCTTATCTAAAGCCTCATCATGATTTTTTATTTAATCTGAGATAAGAGTGCACTATGTTTGAATACAATTTTCAAGGAATAATGAGTTTTAACATATTGATCTACATATCCATAGATATAATCTATAGGATGATTCCTTTTGATGATATAATATACTAGAAATTTAAAACTATATTCTTTAAAAATAGGTTGAACTTATTCTAGATGATAGCATAAAAGAAATTCCTTTCCCCGATCCTTCTATTGGAATAATTTACCAATATATGTAAAAACAAATTATAAAAACATAATCAGAATATATAAATTAAGGATTTTTAAAAACAAAATGATTAGATACAACAAATTTAACATGAACCATTTCCCCTAAGTGTTTCATTGTTTGATAAAAACATGGTATGACATAAAAGTTATAGAATAGCTTGGAAATATTCTTTTATTGACATTTGGATATAATGTATTCAAATTTTATTAATTTTTTAGTAGGAAAAAGATTCCTCCAAAAAATATGAAGTCATATTGTTTTAAATTCTTTCCAGTTTGAAAACCATGAAGAGATTTATTAAGAAATATTAATTTTAAATATAAGTTTATAGTACATAATGAATTACTAAAAGATTAAAATGAAAAATATTTAGCAATTAAGTATTATTTAAATATGGTTCAATTAATTTATTTAAGATTTATATTTTATATTTCTAAAATAATATTTTTCTAAGTGTTATAGGATGCTAAAAGTTGTGTGTAACACATTTTTTATAACACAATGATTTAAAACTAAAAATGGCATACTCACGAAGATGATCACATGAAATGGTAACCAATTTATATTTTTTCCCAATTTTAACATAAGCTTGATAAATATTTAAAGAAAAAGTAGCTTTTAATTTATTTGATATAAAAGAAAATCAAGTATATCTACTATAATCATCTACTAGGATATACTCATAGTGTCATCCTCTAATTATTCCATTATGTAACATGACACGATTTTATCAAATGTTTATCTTTAAATAAATTTAATTTATTCAATAGCTTAGGTATACGTAACCCGAAGTCTAAATGTAATCTAGTATACTATACCATTATAACATTGTCATTAAATTAGTAGAGAGAATAATAATGATTAATTTTTTGAAACAATATATTAAATGTTTTGAGGTAAATTAAATATACTATTATATAAATACTCAATTTTTTGTAAATTCATCATATGATTGAAAAATATATTTTCAATAAAGATGTTTTGATTGATTTTTGTGATTATATAATATAATTAACATGTACCACTTCTGGAAAATTTATTTACAAAAAATGAAATTATTTCTTGAAATAATCATATAAGAATTATCTTAGTGTGAATATTTTCAATTTTTCTAATACGAATCATATTTAGATGAAGAGTGAAACTATTAATTTTTATTAAAAATAATAATTTCATCATAATAATTTAATATTTTGTTTTCTAAAATTGGTTTTATAAGTAAAAAATAGATCATTAAAATTATTAATAATACACTTTTCTTCATTAGAATTAATTATTTTTTTGATCATGGTATAAAAAGTTTTCATACATAGGAAATCATTTTCTATTGAAAACTTCTTATCATTTAGTTTTGTGGGATTAATTTTAAAATATATTCATAAATTTATATGAATTATAATTGTTAAAATATATTCCATATTTTTAATAATTATAATTAATATGTTTTAAAATGTTTAGTTTAATTTTTTTATAATGAATAGTGAAAATAATAAAAACCAGTTACCATGATTAACGTTAAAATGGATTTATTAGGGGAGGGAAATTTATCAAATTAAAATTTTATAAATTTTTTTTGATTTCCATATTTAAATATCATAATATACTAAATATGAATATTCATCCATTTGGATTATTTTTTATTTAGTATAACATCGTAATATTATAATATTTCATGAAATTCCATTTTGTGTCTTCTCCACAACATTTAAAAGGACACCCCACATTTCTCTTAGTAGAACCACTTTGTGTCATATATCTCGACCAAAACCTATAAATATTTATTTTTAAATTACATATACATGAATTATATGTTATTTTCATCCTAAAATAGAATTCCAATGGTCTTTAAAAAGGGATCTAAAGGAGTCTTACTGAAGATGTTTTAATCATCCTACCCGACCTCTTTCAAATTATTTACACTTATACCACTGTGAAACTAATTGTAATACTCATAATAAAATAAAATGAGTAACATATATTTATTTAAATTTTATTATGATTATAATACAACAATTATTCATCACATTGTTCATGAATGGGAAGTAAAAGTATTGCTCATTCGTATATGTATGCTACATTTTCCATGTAGGTATACAATTAATTTTAAATCACCACATTTCATGGATGGTTATTAGTATGGGTTTATATTTATATTTTATATTTTTTACATAATTATAATTTTGGAATACCAATATCACATCTACCTTTTTACTATCCAATTTATTAGAAAATGATAAGGCTGATCACGTGTATGTGTGGACTACCACCTCCACATAGCGAGGTGATATATTTTTTATTTTAATTTTAATTGAATGGAAATATGGTAAATGTATATGTTATTTATGATATTTTTATGGTTCAATTTTGGTAATATAATATCAATCTTTCATTCCTTCTTTTTTCTATAATATGAAAATAGTGTCTATGTGTTTGTACAACCTACCATCTCCATGAATGATTTAAATCATTTTTTCTCTATACCATTTATGGATAACTATATATAATGAATATATATGCTATATGTAAATTTTATAACATTATTGAGATTATGGAACCATGATTAAAATTCACAGACTAGAACTATTGAAATGAAACTCTTGTGAAAAATGAAATAGGTAACAAATGAAAACAACAATTTTAATAAGTAATTATTAATATTTGGGTGTTGAAATGTTTTAAGTCAATCATATATGATATTATAATCAGATTAATTATTCTATTATATAATAATAATTAATATAAATTTCTAATAAATTATTTTAGAGAAAATTCGTTACAATATGAACTAGATGTAAGAGATATATAAATGAATCTTTTTTTACTTGAGTTTTTTATGAACGAATTTCCATTAAATAAAATTTTGTCATGAATTCATGAATAAACCATTTATTTTTTATTATCCTATTATTACTTCTTGAGATTTTATATTTCAATTTCATTTTTCTCTCTTTATGTTCTCATTAGACCAAAAGAATGTTCTAAAAAAATGTGACATTGTTTTTCTATTTGGTATATAATATTTCTCCTCCATGTCTTTGTTTTCATTAAAAAAATTTCAATAACATTTATATATAAATTGATTTTTTTTAAAAAAAATAATGATTTTTTTAATATTTATATAATAGTTTAAAATTAATATTCTATTCATTTTTCAAATGTGGTAATTTTTACTATTTACCAAAAATGTGAAATGAATATTTGTTTTTTCAAACACACCATTAAATTAATTTACCATAGTCATGATCATAGAAATATTTTATTACTAATTTACATGTTTACATAGTACTTTTCCAAGAAAATGTGTTCCATAATATATTTTATTTTATTTTATTTTTAAGGATGTTATTCCAAAATTAAAATTGTATTTTCCCAAGAAATAACAAAAGCAATATTTTAAAGGAATTATTAATTTAAGATAAATTCCATTGATATTACATAAAAATTAATAGGTATATAATCCAGTGATACCATCCTTGTTATTTCAATATATGGTTTATGATTATGATGATTAGATGTTTATGATACCCCTTTCCTTTCCACAGGTTATGTTAAAATTAAATTTTGAATTGATTGTGAATCATATTTCTTTTATATGGGTTCTGATGTATGATGAATGACATATGATTTCATAGACCACATATGAATAATTTATTATTATGATATTAGTGGACCCAAAATTATATATCGCAGCAAGGTATCTGTTAAATATTGATATCTCATTAGATAATAAGGACTAGAATGGGAAGTGTATCCATTTAAGTAAGGGTATCTATACAATATGATAGTCTTGAGGGTAAAACTTGACTAAGAATTTGATAGAATGGGTAATGAAACCAATACAATTTATAGTGTTTTATATGATCTGTGACTATTGAAATAATTTTCTATGGTTATGTTTATGGTACAAACTTATGTATTATGCCATTTTTATGATATAATATATTGCGTTCTTTGATTTATTTATGATTAATGTCTTATAAAATACCATGATTTTGTAAACAACTCATTATTATGATGTATTATATGTGGGATATAGTTTTCAATGGTTAAGTCCATATTCACATAATATTATGCACATGTTATGCTTAGGTATATATTTATATCTCCCTTATTAATGCTAAATGAGCATCTGAGCTCACCCATTCTTATATTTAACTTCACTAGGATATGAAGAATGGTTTTATGTATGATATGTTTAAGAAGTATTATTTTTATAAAAAACATAGGGAGAGATTATATAGATCTATTATGAACAAGATTTTTAGGTATTAATGTTTATATATACACTAAACTTGTTGGATTTTGGTGTGTATTATTATTCTATGTATTGAATATTCATATAATAAGATGTGATATTTATGTTTGAAATGTATCAGTCCCTATATATCCTATCATAAGAATTTTTATTTATTTTTGTAAACTAGGATAATAAAATTATAACAAGAACCCTTAGAGTAATCATATTTATAGGAGAATGTCCTTTGATATGGTAATTATTAAGGTAAATTTTTAATAGAAATTAATCCATGTCAAGAAAATATTAGGGGATGTGGTTTTGGTACAAATGAATTTAGGGTTACTAACTCTAAAAAGTGTTGGTAGAGTATATATTGACCATAATTTTGGGTCTTGGTGAGTGTTCCCTTTTTTCACCTCATTTAGTTGTCCCAGAAGACATGCTTGGCTTAAATCACTTTTTTTTTTAACTAGAATAAATTAATAGAATAAAAAATTACTATAGAGTTCCTAGGTTAAACATAATGTATCCAAGATTTAAATTAATGTTTCATGATATAGAAAACCTAATAATGAATTTTCATGATTTCATGTTTTCCCGTTATGATTATTGTTTCTCTGACTATGAATTTTGGTTTTGGTGCTTAAGAGTAAATCGAAGAAGATGTTTTAATGTTGAATAATATACATAATAAAAGGATTTTCATCCTGAGAAAAATCATGTTTACAGAGTTTGAATGAAAAATATCATTTCTATGGTTATAAAAAATTTAAAATACAGGAATCATGTCAATATTCTAAATTATAAATATATAGAATGATATTATTTTCTGTCTTTAATAAGGAAACATATAACTTCTTTTAGTAGGAATTATGGTCAACTAGGTTTTAAAAAATGTATTTGTACCACTAAACAGTTATTTTCAATTTTATATTATATAGAACATCAAAAAGTAATTATAGATGTCATTAATATGGAAGGGGAAGAAAATCAATTGTGGAATATTATGAAGAACGAAATGAATGGTTATTTAATTTAATCCTTTTAGTTGGATTATTATAGAATATTATTTTTAAATATTTTATTTTCTAGTATTTTTCATACAAAAATGCATATTGAATTCCTAGATTTAAATTATAAAGTTTATAAATCCATAATTTCTTATGATGAATGTTTTTAAATACTATTACAGTGCACTTTTAGTATTATCATCAGACATAGAATTAATATTGATCAATTATTTAGTATATTAAAACCAATTCTGTGATAGATGGTAGCTATAATAAGCAATATTATCTATGAAAAAATAATTTTATGAACTACCAATATTGAAATTGATATTTGATTTCCCCATCATCATCAATGTTTTTATAGGAAAATAAAGTTGGAATTCAATGGAATCTCTATAAAATTAAAACCATTAATAGGAGAAGATGAGTTTATAGTTTATTATTAAAGTATGGATGAATAAATAGAGGAAATTTTATTTAGTGGATTAATAAATATTTCATATTTATAATGGAATGAAATTATTAAATCTAATAATGAAGTTATAGAAAAAAAAAGTTAGATAATGATGAATAAAAATGACCACAAAATGTACCATCCACAATCTAGTGTTTCAAATGTATGGAGTATGGTAATTATTCTACCTAGTGTGCAAATAGGATGGTTAATGACAATTTTTTTCATAAACCTATTAATCCCATAGAAAAATGGATATATCACATAATCACTATTTATGATGTGGGTTATGATAAGGATGTGGTGAAATATACACTTACTGCCCACTTAAGAACCGTTAATGTCTTCTTTGATTCTCGATCTATATTCTCTTTTATAAATGAAGTATTTTTTAAGGGTAAAAAATAGCACCATTATTATTATATAATTATATAGTTCTGAAATATTATAATGGTATGAATATTTAAAATCAAGTATATGATTCTTTGCAGATTTATGTTTATTGGAATTTTCATTATTCAGATATAATTATTCTCCCTCTAGTTAAATATGATGTTATCATAGAAATGGATTGGTATTATTTACCAATATTCCATATCAATTTCTAAGGAAAAAAATTCATATTTGAAATTATGTTCCAACCTATGAATGAATGTCAGTTTGATGATCAATATAAACATCCAATGGAAATTAAAACCTTTATA
This sequence comes from Viscum album, assembly GCA_963277665.1. Lineage (NCBI taxonomy): Eukaryota > Viridiplantae > Streptophyta > Magnoliopsida > Santalales > Viscaceae > Viscum > Viscum album. The sequence goes on from OY728132.1 coordinate 292,376,753, forward strand.
GTTCATTATTCTTATTTAAAATGGTTGTTTTTCTCCCATGGTTTAGGAGAAAATCAAAATCAATGATATTCCTATTATATGAGAGTTTTTTGATGTATTCATGGATATGTTTCATAGTCTTCCTTTGAATCATGATGTTTTTATTTGAATAGAATAATTACCTGATGTTATTTTTTCATATATTCCCAAAATAATGGTTCTAGTAGAGTAATAGGAATTAAAGAAGAAAATCTATGAGAATATTGATAGGGGATTAATTTGTCCAAGTGAGTCCCAATGAGGTACACCTATTCTTTTTTTGGAGATGAATTATGGATCAATTGACTCTATATTTATTATCAGAAACATAATGAGATCATAATCAATAATAAGCATCAACATCCACATATAGATGATTTGTTCAATGAATTATGAGAATCTCAAAATTATTCCAATATTGATTATGAAACATGATAATATTTTTTGAGTGTTAAAAATAAAGACTTACCCCATACAACCATATGTATGGGGTATGGACACTATAAATTTATACGGATTCCATTTGGTCATACTAATTCCCACAATATCTTAATAGAATTAATGAATATAGTCTTTTGAGATTATCTTGATCAGTTTGGGGTAGTTTTTATTGTTGATATTATAATATATTTCATGTGTAAGGAAGGGGATAAAAAATCACATAATGATTTCTTTAAAGTCCCCAATGGAGGAGAAACAAAATGCCAAAAATTTACGAAGTGTGAATTTTGTCTATAAAAATTTCATTTTCAGTCTATATAATTTAATAAGAGGATTTATCTATAGATACATAAAGGATGGATGTTATTGAATTTTGTCCCGTGAAAACACCTACGACTGACATTCAAATTATTATTGGTTTATATGCACATTATCAATGCTTTGTGAAAAAAATTATCATTGTTCTGTACACAAATATCTATGTTAACTCGAAAAAGATCTATGTTCCTTTAGACATGTGAATGTATGGGAAAATTCAAGGAACTAAATTTTAGGTTATTAAATCCACCTATTCTCACACTACCATATTGTGTAGAAGAGTTTGTAATTTTTAGTGATGCATCAAAGAAGGAACTAGGATTTATTCCCATGTAGAATGATATAGTGATAACTTCTACCTCATGAAAATTTATGTTTCATGGGAAAAAATACCCAACTAAACAATTATATTTAGCTATGGTAATTTTTAAATTAAATATTTAGTGGAATTATCTTTACAGATAAATGTGTTTCATATATATCTATCATAAAATTTCAATTTATATATTCACTCATAAATTGTTGAATGTTCACAAGAGAAGATGGTTGGAGTTGATTAATGGTTATGAATTTTCAATATATTACTACTTTAGGAATGTTAAAAAGGTGTCTGATTCTTTGAGTTGAAAGGATCATTCCATCTTATCAATGATGTGGATCAAGAAACATCTATATTTAGAAGTTTATGGATATGGAAAATTAAGGTTAATGAAAACTATAAGGGAATAAATCATATATTCCACAAAAGATGTGTCCAACCATCTATCCATGTGAAGATTAAAGAGGTGCAAAAGAAAGATATAGATATAGAAAATAAGGTAATAAATGTTTTTTAGTTCAATCATTATTATGTCGGAATGATAAGTTTTATGATCCATTTATGTTTCCTAGATATTCCATATTTAAATAATGAGATATTAAAGAAATCTCGTAGTACATCATTCTTTACTAATCCTGAAAGTATCTAGGTGTATAGAGACCTAAAATAATATTAATTCTGAGACAATATGAATGTAAAAATTGGAAAAAATATATATCTTAGTTCTTGTATTGTCGAAAATTTTAGGGAGAGGGATAGAATAATAATGAGATGTCACAACTGGTGCCTATATCATAATGGATGTGGAAAATTGTGACCATGTGTTTTGTTATTAGACTACCCAATACATCACAAGGAAACAATTCTATTTATGTTTTAGTAGACCACCTTATTAATTATAAATAATTCATTAGAAAAATAAAGTATTTATCCCTTGATAAACCTAAAAAATATACACTAAGTGGTAAGGTTTCATGGAGTACCACATTCTATTATATATGATTGGATCCATGGATTAACATGAATTATTTGGAGGTCTTTAAAAAATTCTTGATTTCGAGTTCTGTTTCACTACTACTTATCTTTTTTAGGTAGAGGGCTTGTCTAAGTGTAACATCAAAACCATTGAGTACAACTTGATATATTTTTATATGGATTTTAAAGGTATTTGGGAAAAACACCTTTCTCTAGTTAGGTTTTTATTCAAAAATACTTATCAATCAAAAATTCATGTGGATCTCTATAAATCTGTTTAATTAAGTATAAGTTAAAATCCAATAAAATGGAATGAATTTAGTGATATAAAACTATTGGAACCTGATCCATCCAAATAAATGGATGAGAATGAATTTTACACTAAATAACATATCTATGAATATCATATTTAACAAGTTATTTTTGTATAAAATCCTTGATTTTTTTTTTTGGAATACGATGTTTTTTAGAGGCTTTCTAATGAATTTTAATATTATAAAATATCATGATGTTTAGAATGAAAGGAAGGAAAACTGCATGGTATATTATCAACATCACGATTCTTGATAGAGTAGGGATCATAGATTATTACATAGTACTTCCACTGGACCTCTCTCATCTTCCTAATGTGTTACATGTAACTCATACAAGGAAGTACAAACCTGATTCATCAGATTTACTGAACTCAGAGGTTTCACCAATTGAGTATGATATTTACAAAAAAGAGTAACTGCTAGAAATATATGCATTTGGGAAAATGTTATATAGAATAAGACTACTCACTTTGTTAATTTTCTCATGAGGAATCAGAAATTCAATGAAGCTACAAGGGAACCCAAAGATGTGAAAAAAAAGATATCCATTGCTTTTTTTTATTGATGTGATGGAATTTTAAAGGTGAAATTCATTTTATGGGGTTAGAATTTGGTATCCTGATATTTTAAGATATATAACTCGTTTAAAACATTAATTTATTTGTAATCATGTGATAGAAGATACCCCAATTCTAAATGAAAAATAATATAGTATACCTATATAATTAAGCCATTAAATTGATAGTGTGAATAAGAGTGAAAAAAGTTGGAAAATTATTTTTAATAGTTGTTGGTAAATGAAATCTATTGATAAATATGTACTAATATTTTAGTGATGTTATTATATCCTTTAAAAATATAATTTTCCTTAATAATCAATTTAATTCATTTTTTCAATGTATATAATATAATTAATTTATGCCAATTTTAAAAAAAATGACAAAATAAACATCATTTTTTAAATTATCGCGTAAAAGTTATTTTAGAGTAAATTTTTTAAATTTTTATAAAATATTTGTCATTCGATGAATAGTGACGATCTAATAAAATTTATCACAACCAAAATTTTCATTTCCAATATTTGAAAAGATAATTTTTATTTTAAAAGTGTTTAAGAGGTAAATTATTTTTATTTATATTATTAATTATATAATATAAGTATCAAGAATTAATTTAACTTTTAATTTTTGTGTAAACAAATTTTATACATTTAAAAACATTTTTATAAAAATCTACATTTTGTCGTGTTTTGCAAGTTTAATTTTAAATTAAATTCTAACAGATATATAAATAGGATTAGAGAAATAGATTCAATATTTTGAATAAAAAAATTTAATATTTATTAATATATTCAAATTATTTTTTGGTTATAATTATTTGTAAAAACTATAATTTGTTATCCAAATTTATATTAAAAATTGTTATCCAAGTGGTGGTGGTAATCCAATAGCTAGTGACAGACTGTACAATTAAAATTATATAAATCCAATTTAATGGCCATATTTATACATCAACATAACCCACGTTCAAATATCTAGTTATTTTGAATAATTTCTATGTAGTAATTTATTATCATATATTATTATTTAATGAAATTTGAAGTGTGTCTTATCCCCCAATTATAATGCGACACCAATAATTTTTTTATATACACCACTCTAGGCTATATTCATCAAACAAAACATATTAAATTCTCTTATAAACATATAATTTCTTTATGTATAGTTGATGGTGTTCCTAAAATATCATTTTAAAATTCCCTAAGAAGGAATCTAAACAATTAATACTAAAGAAGAGGTGATTATTTTACCAGACCACATTCAAATTATTTTCAATTAAACCTCATCTAAATATTTGTTATTCATTATAAAATATTATCTTCAATATAATCAACATACCGATTTTTTTGTGTTTATGGAATCACCATTATTCACCAACTATTCTAAAAAAGGTAAGTGATAGTATCACTCATTCATATTTGTGGACTACAACCACCACATATCGATACAATTCATTTCCCATCACCCTAAATAATGAATAGTTATTATGATGGGTTTAATTTTTATACATGACATTTGTTAAATAATTATTCTTCCTTAATTATAATATCATATCTACCCTCTCACAATCCCATTAATTGGAAAACAATAAGGTCACTAGTCTAAATATATAGACTACCACCTCCATGAAGTGATGTGATTTTTTTTCATTTCCATTTTACATAGATGGTAATAAGGATTTATTTATTGAATATATATTTTTTTATGATATATTTACTTTTTTAGTGTGATAAAATAAAATGTATCTTTTATTCCTTCTTTCCATTAAAAGATTAAAACAATTTTCATGCATTCATATGACCTACCATCTACAGGAATAGTGTAAATCATTTTTCTATCTCCACCTTTTATGGATATATATATATATATATATTATGAATATATATGAAATTTATATCATGATAAAAATTTTAATATTATGGATACATGTTAAAATATCATGGAGCCGATCATCCGAACTGAAACTCTTTTGAAAAACAAATCAATTAACACCAAAAAATAATGTTTTTAATATGGAATTATTATTAATTATGTGTTGAAATGTTATAGGTTGATAATATATAATATTATAATAATTGAAATTAGTGTTTATATATTACTATAATAAATTTAAATTTAATATAAAGGATGATAGAGTGATTTAAATGCATGTTATGCTTATGGTTGGAGATTTATGATTTATTCACATTTAAATAAAGATTTATTATAATTTAATTTCAATTAAATGAAATTATAAGATCATTTTATGATAAAATAATTTCATATTTATTTTCCTATGGTGTATCTTGGTAATTCAATTGTTCCATTCCATTTACCCTTTTATGTACTCATGATATTGAAATATTTTTTAATGAAAAATGACATTTTTTAACCATTATGTCAAGAATATTTTTGTTTAATGTCAATGTTTTTATAAAATGGAATGTATGATTTTTATTTATAAATATCTGAGGTTTCGTTAAATTTATTATTACCCATGTTTTTTTAAAAAAATTTAATGAATCCATCTATTCATTTTCCAAGAAATGTACTATTTATTTTTTACAAAATACATTAATAGAATCTTTGTTTTAACAAATATGACATGGACATAAATTCTCAACATCATTAACAGTCATGGTTTTGAATATTCCCTTATATTTTTCCAAGTTTATTTTCAAATAATTTTTTTCTATACTATTTTGAAAATTTTAATATTATAATGATGTGATTACAAAATGAAAATGCTATTTTCCTCAAAAAAAATCAATGTGATATTTGAATAGAATTTATCATTTAAAATAACATTCCATGGGGTAAATTAGATTTTAATGGTGATATAATGAAATGATATAATCCATATTTTATATTTGGATGTTTTTTGATTATGATGATGATATTTTTATGTAACCTATTTATTTTACATGGGTCATGTTATGATAGAATGTTGAAATGATTACGAACCCCAATTATTTATTAGATGGGTTATGATGTCTGAAAAATTATTCATTATATTATGGACAAGATATGAATATATAATGATTATCTGATAAGGGGGATTATAATAATATATCCCTCCAATTAATTGGGTAAATATGGATAACAAATGAGATAATATGTTCTAGATTGGGGAGTTAACATAGTTCAATACATGGCTTTTTCTACTACAATTATCGTTGGAGTAAACCTTAAATAAGGATATAATGGAATGTGTATTGAAATTAATACCCTATGATAGCATTATATTTTATCCTTGACTACGTAAATTATTTTCTATTATTTTGTGTGTACCATTAATAAATGTCTTATGGCGATGTTATGCTCTCATGACTTATGTTTTTGACTCATTTATGATTCATATATTAAGATATTTTATAATGAATATCATGACTAAAAATAACTATCTATGATAATATGGGTATGATTTTCAAATTTTTATCTAATGTTATCATACCCTTATCCGCATTTTATTCTTAAATGATCATTTATATCTCCCTCTTAACCTATAATGAGAAACTAAGCTCAATTTTCTTCTGATTCCCTTCCCTTGGTTATGAAGAAATTTTTTAAGTATGATATGTTTAAGAAGGATTATATTTATAAATAACAAATATGATTGTGGTGTAATATGTTATGAACAAGTTTTTTATGTGTACATGTTTCCCTATACCTATTCATAAAATATTTTAGCATGGATTATTTTTTTATATTGAATATTCATTTAATAAGATGTAATACTTATGTATGAAAATTATGGGTCACTATAAATATTGTGCCGGATAGAATAAATCAATATGTGCTACCATTAAACAATTATAAAAGGATATTTCAATGGTAGTTTTAAAGATCAATTTTTTTTCTTACTATATTTTTTAGAATCAAATATTTATTAACAATTAACATCAGATTTGTTAAATATCTCATAAGAACATTATGAGATTTTTTCTAAAAATTGAACATAATACTGTCTTGAATTTATATTCCATGGCCAATATTAATATTCCAATAAATTAAAATATAGTAGATCTTTGTTATTAAGGACTTTTTGGATTAAGTGATTACATTATCATACCTTTAATCCAAGAGAATTAACATACCTTCCAAACACTAAACAATACATTAATCATTATTGAAGTTCAAAAGTTATCCTTCATCACATAATTGAATTATTCTAATGATATTGTTATTATGTCCTATAATATATAAAACGATACAAACTATAACATATAATGACATTAAATAACACATATTCCAAATATTTCACAATGAGTTTTATCACATAAACTAACTTTTATGCCTTTTATATTCCAATTTTTTTAGACTATAATTTTTTGTCTAGTAGTATTTTTTAATATCCACAATCCATTACCATATTTTTTAGCTATTGGTACTCATTATTTCTTCCTGTAATAAAAAATTAAAGTTCCTTTGTACCCAATAGTTCTTGGGTAAAAGTATATTAAAAAATAAAACTCTAGGAATCCACATATTTCAAATATTTTTATTTTGTACATCTAAAAAATCATTATAAATATATGCTTTCTGAAAAAAAGTTATTGAAATAATTTAATGAAAATGTATATTTCAAATGTCCTCTTCATTATAATTTTCTAAATAGGATAATTTTTTGGACGAAAATAATTTGGATGAAAATGATATTTAACACAGGAAATGCTTATTATAGAATTTGTTCTATATTTTCTAAATGTAAGAACCTGGGTTTTTAGAACGGGTCAAACTCCTGACCCTATTTGAATTTTTGACTGGTTTTTGAGGAAACTGGTGAAATTGAGATGTTTCTGGAAATTTCCAGACTACACACCATGTACCGTTCTGTTCATGTCGTGTATATGTTAAGCCAGTGTTGGCCATGTGCTCGCCAAGTACATGTCGTGTGATTACTGTATATAACATTCTTACTACACAGTATGTAGTTTTAAACACGTCGTGTACCCTCGACCGTGTGGTGGCCATACATGGCGTGTAGGCCTGTTGACCGGGTAGAACCAAGTACGCATCATGTTCATCTTGGACACGCCATGTAGTCTAGCCGTATATGAGGGATATACATGGAATGTGGTTAAGTCAGTGAGGAAGAGAATAGAAACCAAGTACATGCCATGTACCCATAGGTACATGCCGGGTACTCATGTCGGTAGGTCTAGAAAGTAATGCGGCAGAATTCAACCATCTTATACACCGTTAAATGACACAAAAGGCATGTAGTCATGATGTACATGCCGTATACTTTCTTTTTATTTATTTAAACGGGTAGTAGCCTTGTATTGAGGAAGAACCTCAATTTTGTCTCTTGGTTTTGCGAACCAAGCTAGCCGAAACTCTTTTCTTCTCTCGATTGTCCATCCGAGACCTGATTCGAAATCTGATTGTTGGGTTGGAACCCCCTCAGTATGGCATCGATTCAACATGGGTTGTTTTGTTTGATTTTTGTTCTAGAACGAGTTATAAGTGTTTGAGCGGTTTTGATTCTTTTATAGATTTACCATGTTATAGACCGAATTGGCGGTTGTTACCAGAGGATTAGCATCGTACAAATCTCGGGTAGGTGGTGCATACCTCATTTTGTGTTTCCGTGGTTATTTGGGTGATGCGGCCTTCAGCGCATTTTTGGGTATTTTGAGAGGTACCCGTTTTATCTTCTGTTTCATATTGAATTGCTTGTTGGACCTATGGGATTCCCATGGGTATTCCTTGATACCATTTTGAGTGAGCGGGGCCGGGTGAGGGGTCATTTCTCATCGTTGCATTTTTTTCGGGAAATGAAAAAATTGTTTTAATTGAAATATTAATGTGTTAAACTATTGAGTTTAATTTATTAAGAATGTTATAAGTTGTTAGAGACATTAAAGACCTAATTGTTGTTGTTCGATATTCGTTTGGATGGGGAAATTCAAGTGTTTAAATTGTGTTTCCTATTATGAGTTCTGTTGAATTTTATATATATTGAATTTCTAAATTGTACATGCTAGACCCTTTGGGTTGTGTTTTTCATGGACCGGTTATGGTTAAGTGATACTGATTATAGGTTGGGATTGGCCTGGGTTACATTGGGTGGTTATGACTGTGGGATTGGGCATCATGGACGTCAGCATGAGGTAGTACAACTGTCCGGTTGGGCATGGCCAGGGTAACTATGATGCAGATGCCATTAAACTTGAGCAGCATGGTCGCAGGGATACGAGGTGTCATATGTGTTGGTGGCTTAGGTTCTATTTTGGTGATTACAGCTCATTCGGATCATTGAGTACTGTGCATAGAGAGATACTCCGTGATGAAGTGGTTTTGACCACTCGTGTGGGTAGATGACTATGTAGTTGCGGGTAGGTATTTTGGATGGTGGTGATTGCCATAGAAATCCATGTGGGAGACGAGGAGCCTTCATGGGGTATAATTGAGACTATCTTGTTGAGGGTTGCGACTTGCCTTTATTTGAGGGTAGACATCGTTGTTCCTTCAGGCTACATCTTGGGTGTGCCTTTGTGACGTCGGAACATGAGACACGAGGTTTTTGGAGGAACATGGTGCCAGGTTGTTACTTCTTGGGCGTGCCTTCAGGACGCCAGTACTTGAGACATGAGATGTCATGTGGCACATGTTTCTGGGTGACATGACATAGATTCAGGTGTCGGCTGAAGTAGGTGACACTCCATGGTGGATGTTGAGCACCATTGGTGTTAGTGCTTATTTTTTCACTTTGCAGCTTCTCGTTTTCCTAAAACTTCCGTGACTACTTAAACTCATTTAATTGGTATGCACTATTGGGTGGTATCCTACAAAGACTTGTCTAACACCTGTAACGGGCCCTTCGAGACGCATGCAGACATTATGGATTTACGTGTAGTAAAGAGGCCAGCTTCATGAGTTTGGTTGCATTAGATATTTCATGGAGATGGTATAGACATTGAGGTCATACCTAGCTGGGGTTACTTGGTTTTGTTTCCTTTCATTATCAGCATGCTTACTTTATTTTGAAGCAACTGTTGGTTAGACATTGGTGCTATTATAAATTGAGATTTACAACTTTATATGGTTCCATGTTAGATTTTTACAGTAGTTTTTTCTTGTGATATTCAACAAGATGTTCTATTTACTTTCCACTACTATTGTTTACATTTATTGCCTCAGCTGTTTATATATATCGGCAATGCTTCCGCTCTGTGGGTCTGGTTTGAGTCTATTGATTCTTCCATTCTGCTACATATTTATATTTCTACATGGACTAGTACCGATATTTTGATCCTCTGAGAGGGTATATCCTCCCGACTATACCTAACCAAACCTCTCTTCTTGTTGGCATCCTTTGGAATTCGGGGAGTGCCTAATTTAGTAACACCCGATCCGTTGGGCACTATTTCTGTGGCTGGCCAGGTCTGGGTCATTACAAAGTTGTATTAGAGGGGTTCTTGATAGGGATTCATTAGTAGTGTTTTGCTGGCTACTAATGAGATTGAGACATTTATTTTATTTATGCAGGTTTTACTATTTGGGATATGGTACACTAGAGATAAGATGTTACTGGAAATTGTGTTTCTAACTTCTGCATGGGATCCTATAGCACCAAGTACGAGGGGTAGACCATGTTTTCATGGGTGGGAATTGTTGTGTGCTTTTTCCCAGATTATAGTAGATATGATTTCCACCTCGGTGGATCAATTGATGATTGATTTAGTTGATTGTAATATGTGACCCTTGAACTGGTCTGGTAAGGGAGAATTGGACCATGGCCCAATATGGCTAGGATTGGTTGTGTGTCTTATGATAGGAACATTTTAGGGTATTTCAATTTCATAATTGCATGTATGCTTTGTGAAGTGATAATTCCATGTGAATAAAATTTCAATTTCCATGATTTGTATTCTTTGAAATTAAAATAGATGAAATTACGGATATAATTTCTTTTATATTGAAATTTGTTATTCCATGATTTTTTAAATATTTTAAATTGCATGTGGAAGGGTATTTGAGTCTGGCTTCTGTATGATCATATATGTACTATCGGTTGAGGTTATTTTTATCACCAGGAATTAGTGACTCAATCATCGATTTGAGGTAACGTTGGTTGTCGGGACGGGCATGGCCCAAGGTGCTTTTGATACATGTCTTTGATAAGGTAGGTTTAGGAGGCCATAAGGTCGAGATGTTGTGGGCATGGGTTGCAGTGGGGGAGAGTAAGGGTATTAAGTATGCACTGCCTTTTACTGGTTAACATATCAGCATTGAATATTAATTTTGTTATATATATGGGTTGCCTAACCATTTATGGTATTATGTGAGTTCCTCTTACACATCATGATGGAGCGACTGGAGGGAGATGATACAGTGCCGTAGGTACACGATCTGGTTCACGATTCAGTACAGTCAGAGCACAATTCACAGGTAGAGGCTCAGGGACTGGAGCAGGTCCACGATTTAGTGCAGGCAAGACATCAGCCAGGTTTCGCATTGTTCAAACCTTGGATCAACGAGAAGCTCCAAGATGCCCTGGTACGTGTCTTACAGGGGATCGACAGAGGTGTGCATGGTATAGATCCATCTGTGGCTTATCTGACGCGGGATTTATAGTTCCAGCACCCACCACTTTTTCAGGGTGAGGGTGATCAACAGGCATAGGAGAACTGGATAGAAAGCATGCAGATGATCATCGAGTTGCTCGAGACTCCTCCAGGGCGGACGGTCAAGCTGGCGACATACATGCTCAGAGGACCGGTGAAGTGTTGGTGGGATGTACAGGTTCAGGCTCGTAGGCACGAGGGACTGGCATGGTAGGACCTCAAGGAACGGTTCTTTGGGAACTTCTATCCGGAGACACTTAGGGCAGAGAGAGATCAGGTGTTCTTGAGTCTTCAGCAGGGAGACATGTCTGTCATGGACTATACAGCTACTTTCACAGAGTTGTCCTTCTTTACACCTGGTATGGTGAGTGATGACCCGGCTTGGGTGAGGTGGTTTTAGGATTGCTTACGACATGCCATTAGAGTCCAGGTAATCATCTTAAGGACGGGTTCCTTCTCTATGGTGGGTAATCACGAGATTATAGCAGAGGGAAACCAGAGGTATATGCCCCAGGTTTGTCGGAAAACAGCTTTTGGTGATGGTTTGGATAGCAGAAAGTGAGGGGAGGATGAGTTCGAGAAAGGCAGTCATGCAAAGGACCCAGCATGACCACCTCGTAGTAGTTCTTCAGTGATTTGCTTTTATTGTGGGCAGCCGAGACATATTTGTGATCAGTGATATAGACCTCCGAAAGAGTGTCGGGTGTGTGGACATGTCCTGAATCTGGAGAGGTTTTACAGGAAGCCTTCTCAGGCAGCTTGAATGCAGGGACCAGGATAGATGGTGGCATCTATAGTTGGTTCAGGTTCGGTACCAGGAGAGGCTAGCTGTGTTTTAGCAGAATGCGAAGGATGTGACAGAGACAGTGGGATCCAATTGAGGGGTTAGTGGTCGGTGGCTGGAGCAGTACCACAGGGATGTCAAGCATCAGGTAGCCATACATCAGGCCTGGTGCACATCGTGGAGCTGCCAGAGGATGATTAGGCTGGTGAGCCGACGATAGTTAGAGGTACACCACGGTGTGTCCATGATCTCCATGTTTCTCATTTGGTATGACCTATATAGGGACGTCTATTTTGATTTCACGCGGTGCACATGATCTATGTGGACTGACTAGATGTTAGTCAGTGGAATTGGAAATATATCAGGTGCGTGATATAGTGTATATATATATATATATATATAAGATGCGTGTAACTGGGGAGTCAAAGATGTGGGTTAAATGAGGTGTTGTGGGCACTGGGCCATCAAGGATGTGGGATACATGATGTTCTAGGCACCAGGACCTTGTAGAGGTGGACACCAATGAGGTGCGGAATGTGTTGGGTGTTGAGAATGACCCATGAGATCTAATGTGGCGTAGGGGTGACGATGCATCACAGAAGAAATATGCGTCCGGAAAACAGGTTAGTAAACCATTGATGCTTTGAGTTTAGTTGGGTTGAGACCCAGTTATGTGATTCCTATAGTGGGGAGCCCCCTTGAGGAATTTAGCCGGAACCATTGAGATCGGGGAAGTTAATGTTACTTTGATCAGGGTGGTATGTTTGGTTCCATATATAGGATTCATCTGATCGCTCGGGGATGAGCTATGTTATGGTGGAGAGATTGTATGAACCCGAGTTTTTTGAACGGGACAAAATCCCGACCCGGTTTTAATTTTTGACTTGTTTCTGAGGAAACTGGAGAAAATGAGAGGTTTCTAGAAATTTCTGTACAATGTGCCATGTACCTTTAAGTATACGCCATGTATATGTTACACAATTTTCGGCCATGTGATGCCCAAGTACATGTCGTGGCATGACCGTGTAGAACATTCTTACCACACGGTTTGTAGTTCTAATCACTCCATGTACCCCCAGCTGTGTTGTGGCCATACATGGCGTGTAGGACTATTGGCCGGGTTGAACTAGATACATGCCATGTTCCCATTGGACACGCTGTGTAGTATGGTTGTGAATGCGGGATATACATGTGGTGTGGGTAAGTCGGCGAGGAAGAGAAGAGAAACCACGAAGACAATGTGTACCCATAGGTACACACCGTGTACTCAAGTCGGCAGGTCTGGAATGTATGGCGGTGGATTTTAGCCATCTTATGAACAGTTAAATGAACTACACGACATGTATTCATGAAGTACACGCGATGTACTTTATTTTTTTGTTAAAACGACATTAGTCTTGTATTGAGGCAGAACCTCAATTTTGTCGCCTGGTTTGACAAACCAAGCCAACCAGATCTCTTTTGTTCTCCTGATCATCCGTCTGATACGTGATTCAAACTCTGATTGATGCGTTGGAACCCCATAGGTAAGGCATCGATTCCCCATGGGCCGTTTTGTTTGATTTTAATTCTAAAATGATTTATAGGGGTTTGATCAGTTTTGAATCGTTTGTAGATTTACCACGTTATCGACTGAATTGGTGGCTATTACCGGAGCAGTAGCATTGTATGAGTCTCAGGTAGGAGGTGCATACCTCATTTAATGTTTTCGTGGTTGGTTCGGTGATGTGGCATTCACCGTTTTTTTAGGTATTTTGATCATTACCCGTTTTATCTATTGTTTCATATTGAATTGATTGTTAGACCTTTGGGATGCCCTTGTTTATTCTCTGTTACCTGTTTGCATGAGTGGGGTTGGGTGTGGGGTCGTTGCTCATTGAGGCATTTTTCCTAGGGAATTCCAAAATGGTTTTAATTGAAATATTAATGTGTTAAACTGTTGATTTTAATTTATTAATCCTGCTATAAGATGTTAGAGGCATTCTAGACCTTAGTGTTGTTGTTCGAGAGTCGATGGTCTGGGGAAATTCAATTGTTTAATTTTTTTCCTGTTATGAGTTCTGTTTAATTTGATATAAATGAAATTTTTGAATTGCACATGCTGGACCCATTGAGTTGTGTTGGTCTTTGCCTGGTTACTCTTGGGTGATGATGATCACATGTTGGGCTTGGCTCGAGATACTTTTGGTAGTTTTGACCATGAGATTGGGCGTCATGGATTTCGGATTGAGTGAGTACAACTGTCAGTTAGGGCATGGCCCGGGTTAATTGGATGGTGATGTCGTCATACCTAAGTGGCATGGTCGTAGTGAAACAAGGTGTCAGATGTGTTGGTGGATTACGTGCTATTTTGGTGATTACATCTCACCTATGACTTTGAGTAGTGTGCACACACAGATACTCTGTGATGAGATGGTTCTGACCACTCCTGTGGGTAGAGGCCCCTATAGTTGCGGTTAGGTATTTTTGGTTGGGTTTCATGCCGTAGGATGCCACGTGGGAGGTGAGGAGCCTTCAAGGGATATCATTATGACTATCGAGTTGGGGGTTGTGGATCACAGTTATTTGAGGGCAGGCATCGTGGTTCCTCAGGGATACATCTTGGGCATGCCTTCGGGATGTCGGTACTTCATACACGATGTGTTTGGAGAGACATGGTACCGGGTTTTTACTTCTTGGGCATGCCTTCAGGATGTCGGTACTTGAGACATGAGGAGTCAGGTGGCACATGGTGCCGGGTCACACGACCGAGATTCAGGCGTTGGTCGAAGCAGATGACACTCCATGGTGGCTACTGAGCACCAGAGGATTTAGTGTTTATTTGTGCATTATATTGTTTATAGTTTTCCTTACTCATTCATGACTTCTTAAACAGAAATATTTGGTACGCACTGTTGGGTGGTTTCCTACTGAGATTTGTTTCACACCCAGCATGGGCCCTTCACGACGTATGCAGACTTTATGGATTTACGTGCACAAAATATCCACATCCAAGAGCTAGTATACATTAGTTTTTGCATGGAGATGGTATGGACCTTGAGGTCATACCTTTCTAGTGTTACTTGGTTTTGTTTTCCATTCTTTATCGGCATGCTTAGTTTATTATGAAGCAATTGTTGGTTATCCATTGGTGTTGTTATAAATTGATATATATGACTAGCTATGGTTGAATGTTGGTTGTTTACAGTAGTAGTTTCTTGTGATATTCCGTATGTTGTTCTCTTTACTTTCTGCTGATGTTGATTATATTTATTGCTTCTTCTGTTTATCTATATCCGTTTTGCTTCCGCTATGCGGGTCTTGTTTGAGTCGTCTAGGGCTTTAATTCTGCTATATATTTATTTTTAAACATGGACCAGTACCCTTATTACGATCCTTCGAGACGGTATAGCCACCCCAATATACCTAATACACCATCGCTGCTAGTCGGCATCCATTTTCATTCGGGGAGGTGCACCTAAGTTAGTAACAACCAACCTGGTTGGCACTGTTCGGGTGGCAGGGTGGTTCTGGGTTATTACACTCAATAATATATTAATATAATAAAAAATATATCCCCATAATTAAAATTTGATATTAATTTTTCCAGAGTAATAATTATAGAATTACAGCTAAATTTTTATTTTAAATTATGGGGATAAAATTAGATTTCTTATATAACTCTGATGTATGTTCATAAATTTCAGATGTATGTTTTTAAAAACTACTCTAAGATTTAGATAGATATTCCATTTAAATATTATTTTTTCAATAGATTAGAATTTATTTTATATTGTAAAGTTATGTATTATGTTATTTCATTAATATAATATAAAAAATCCTCATTTTTAGGTTTTAAATTTTTTATTCTTCCCAGGGAGATTAACAATATTTATAAATTGATGTTCCATGGTAAATTTAATTTAATATTAAATTTTTAATAGATTATATAGATAATTTTCCATGTTTTATAGATTTTTCTTTGGAATATTAATATAAAATCAATGAACATTCTGACTATCAATACCCCATTTTTATAAATATATGATGATATGTCTCCCCCAATAGAACTCCCAATTTATAAAGACTTTATGATTTTTATCCCATTGTTTTTATAATATTTTTTTAAAATTGTTCCATTTATTTTCATCCTTGGATAATCAGGACTTATATACACTAATTTCATGCATTCATAACAAATCAACTAAGTAGTGTTTTTCTTCTCATTTCTTGTATTATTCACTTTTCAGTACTTATAATAAAAATATTTATTCTAAACAATTTAAATCATCCATTTTACAATATAAGGTTGTTTAATTTTACTTTACATTGATACACTACAATCTAATTTTTCATTATATATTTTCTTGAACAATGAATATTTTGAAACATCTTTATCAGTCTTATCCTTTTAAATGTAATTATTTCCAATGTTGAAACAAAAGTCACCTCATTTTTATTTTTTTATTTTTCCAAATCTCTATTAAATGTACTCTGATACTATATATGATTTCTAAATATATCTTCCAAATTTATCTTTTTTAAGGAATTTGTTTCAACTATAACTTATCTCTTAGCTTTGTTATATGATTTGTATCGAGTCTTCCATTTTCTATTAAAATAATTTTCTTTCCTATATCTGATGTTATAATTACCATTCATAATTATAATATTTTCAACTCCAGTATTAATAAAAATTTTCATTATACAATCATTCTAATAATCAAAATTATCACCATTAAAAATTTGTGGTCTGATGAGATTTAGATTCAGTAAAGTGCTAATAGATGAACCTCCTTTAAAAATATATTATCTCTGTCATCATGGGATGTGTAATTAGAAAAAAAATATGTATACACCTTTCTAATATAACAATTGTTTCCATATAATATATAATGGAAGTAATAATAGGGGGTGTTTCATTTATAATGATTAAATTTACAACGAACTTCCAACTAGCTTGATTATGAGATGGTCCATCTGAGGGAAAGTATTTTTGATATAATATATTATTTAGAGTAAGAAACAACTAATTAATACATATTAAAATATTTATAGAAAATAAAAATTGAAAATATAAATAAAATTATATAAATATAGAATATAATAGAATATAAAACAACTCAACTATGTAATGTATTCACTTCACTGAAATTGATAAAGAAGTATATAGACTAAAATTTAGGTATCCCGGATTTAAAATTTATCACAAGTTATTTCTTCAAAACCATGGAATACCACAATCATCAAGATCAATATAAATGATTTCTTCAATCTATAAAACCTAGATCAACCTGATCAATCAAACTACTATCTCCCTTGAATTAGGGGCGCTCGATCAACATTATCAGAAAAAAAGGTAAAACATATATCATTTATAATAACAACCTCAAAATGTACTATATAATTAAATAGCTCTATATATTATAATTTAAAGTGTTTTGAACAATAACAAGTTTCAAAACATCAAATTAATGGTTCAAATTTCGCGTAACTCATTTTATTCTACTCTATAAGGTTATAGTCTTATTCATAAGCATTATCCTATGAAATTCACAATGTTTAATTTCTATAATTCTAATTGTTATTTTATTATACATTTGGAAAAACAAATTCATAATTTTATGGGATTACCATATCAACTCTTTGTTTAATGATCATCAAGTTCAACACTCTCACAATTCATTGTACATATATTATATTTGGTTATATTGGAAAATAACTATATTATATGCTATATAAGTCTCTATCTGGTAGATTTTTATGCCTTATTCTTGTAAAAACGTTATTTTTTTTAATGTAAAATGATATTTAACTTTTTAGTAAAATAAAATGTATTTTTTTATAGATTAAAAAAAATCTTTTTGGTAAAATAAATTTCCTCCAACTAGAAAAGAAATAAACTTCATAAATGCAAGGATTCCATCAATAAAATATACATGAATAAAATAATATTATAAATATAAATATTATATTAGCAGATTTGAATTTTATATAATAATATTAATAAGAAATAATTTGACTCAAAAAGTTTTTTGTTTTTCTGAAATCCTTAATTCATGATCCCAGTTTTATGATATATGATTCATTTTATTTGATTTCCTTATGTTATGATCATATTATTTGATTATGTTTCTATATCAATATTTCATGTTATCATAACTTATGTTTTTATTTATGTTCACTTATTATAACTTGATTTATATCATTATAATTAACCTTAATGTGCATTCATGTTCATTATTTTATTATGTTTCCATTCCCTTGATTTTTTTGAAAACAACATCATTTTATAATCCTATGGTGGGATCATGTATGGTTTGAATATATAGAATTGTTAAAAGTGTTTTAAAATATTAATTTTAGGTTTATAATATCCAAATACACTAAACCTATAGGTTTTGGTGTGTGTTTTGTTACGATATATAATAGATATTCATGTAAAATTATGTATTATGTATATATATTGTGGTTGGGTCATCTTAATTGGTATTAGAGAAGGAATTAATTATTTTAAAAGATTATTTTATGAAAACATATAATGAAACACTTATAAACCTTGTTTTCATTGATATTATTATATGAAGAACCAAGATTATGATTCATTGTTTATACCAATAGTGATATAGGTTGAATTCAAATTGTCATAAGCTGAAATGAAGGTGTAATTGATTAGCATATATTATGATTAATATTTTTAAATATATAAATAATTACACTATTAATTATTATTTATTTATCACACTAAAATTTAATTTTATTCAAAGGAATGATCGATTAATGACTTAGTGAAAAAATAATTATGACAGACAATGTCCTGATTGTATGAATAAGAAAATAAACAGAATAATAACTTGGGTAAAAACATATTATGCTAGTACTCCCCCAACTATCTCAATAAACATATAATGAAATGAAACATTTTTAACTCCTAATTTTTCTATGTAAGTATAAAATATTTTTTGAGTCCTTCATACACTAATTCCCACACTATAGTAGGTCTTCCGATCACATAATTAATGAGAAATGGATCAACACAGTATAATTTTTTTATATTGTTTATATTCAATGAATGAAATAATTGTATAATATTATTATAAATAGAAAGGTGAAAATTTTCTTTATTTGAATCTCATTAATAATATTTGAAAAAATGATGAAATCAAAACAATGTTGTTGGAGGAGTTTATGAAGGAATTTTTTAATATATATTTCTATCAAACATTTTTTATAAAATTGGTTCAATAATTCTTTAAGATATAGAACGAAAGGGATGAATACCTTGGAAAATAATAAGAAACATTCATGAGACATAC
This sequence comes from Viscum album, assembly GCA_963277665.1. Classification (NCBI taxonomy): domain Eukaryota; kingdom Viridiplantae; phylum Streptophyta; class Magnoliopsida; order Santalales; family Viscaceae; genus Viscum; species Viscum album. Next base: position 292,396,329 of record OY728132.1, read on the forward strand.
ATGGAATTCCTGAATTTTTATCATTGATCTTTAAATCCAAATTGATCATTTTTTCAGTGTATTAAAATCAAGTCTCTAAAAATTATTTTTTATAAATGACTTCTGATGTTACGATGAAATTTCAGGATTTTTTCTCCATGTTGAAATTAAATTATTAGAACCCATTGTTCTATTTTTTTTTGCAAAAAATAAGGTGAAAATAGAGATTTGAAAAATCAAATGATATAAATAGTTAAGGAATGCATATTCATATTCTCATGTGCCAAATAATTAGATATTAATGTTGGGGAATATATATAATGGAATGGTGTAAATTATTTACGTGTGGCAAATAATTCAATTAATTGCATAAATATTGAAGGAATATTGAAATTATAACTAAGGTAATGAGTAAAATAAACACTAATCTTAATTGGACCATCATATTATAATTTTAAATTATAAAGAGTTTGGACATTATGCCAAAAAATTTAGAAATCCAACTTTTAATGATTATAATGAGCTTTAGTAACCTATAATGAAAATGTATATTGAGAAGGCTTATTCAATAAAAACTTCTAGAGTGTGTCATTAAAATTAAGTGGTGATACGTAAATTGGTAATCCATATAGAAAAGGAAATTTTATTTGTTTGATTCTAGTTTTTCACACTAATTCATATATTTAATTATTCCTAAAATTAGTAGTTCACCTTTTCAATTATTAAATATTTAACTATAGAAGAATTTTTTTATTGTTTTATGAATTTTCCCCATGTATATGGTTATTCTATGATTTTGTTTTGTTATAATGTTCTTCTTATAAATATATTAATTCCCATGTGGGTAAAATTTGATGTAATTTGGGAAGGGATTGGATCTATCTGGATATAACCCAAACCATTTGTTGAGAAAATAAAATAAAATATTGTATCAAAAATCAAAATATAATCATCGATCTATGTATGGAAGAATATTAACTATTTTAGAAGTATCTTCCATATTATGGGTCTTGATAGCCAATAATGAATGATATTTATCGTAATGATCTAAAAAATATTTTTATTTAAATAAAGTAACTATTTCCCCTCAATTACTTTTTTATGTTTTACAATAAAAGTATATAAAAATACTTCTACATTTCAAAATAATTGTACACATGAAGAGTTGATACAGGAATATACTATGAGTAATATTGAATAGATATAATGTGGGTAGAATAATAAATTCACAAAAACAAACTATGTTGGTTTGAATTCCCTAATATGATTTCCACTTCCATTATGATCATTAAAGTAATGAAAAGCATTATGAAAATAAGTAGAAATATAATGGGATATTTAAGGATTCTCATAATAAAAGAATTGTGTGATAAAGAGAGACTATTGATATATTTATAGGGAAATAAGTTCATTTTGAATTCTTAATAAAATTTAATATGTTGATGGGAATTATGACTATTGGTCAACAAAATATACGGCCGTGATTTTATTTAAATAGATGCAATTTAGTGACTATCGATATAACATAATAATATAACAATCAAATTTATTTTTAGAAAAAATTAATATAATTTTTTTTATAAATGTAAATTTTTTAAATAAATTTCATTTTAATTACATTATCTTATAAAACAATATTTAAATGATAATATAAATAAAATTTTTTAATTAGTTTTTATAATAGTTATACATATTATTATATCATAAATGTAGTTCATTTCCATTAAATAATGATTTTATTTAAATATTAATAATATCTTTTTAATAGAATTATTTTGGTTAAATTAATATCAATTTTATACTTATCAAATCATAATTATCTTAGGGTGATTTATTTATAATTTAAGAAAAAAATGATTTTACAACAAAAATGTGAAAATTTCCACTTTAAAAGAACCTTAATTTTATTTTATCGTTATTATATAAACATGAATAAAAATTTTATGTAAAATGTTATTTAAATTTTTTTATTTAATTAGTATAAAAATTTAATATAATTAGTATAAAAAGAAATTTATTAATATCAATTTATTGTATACTTTTTTGAAGAAAAAATATTTTTTTAAAATAACAAATTTTGGTGTGTGTGTGTATTAATTAGGGGGCTAGGGTGGGTTTAAGAAGGTATGATTAATTTAGGAAATCCCAAAGAATCCACATACCCTCTACCAAACAATTATTATTTAGAAAATTGGTTGGATTTCAATTTACCCACAAGTGGATGGCATAAATAATAAAATAAAAAATATTGAACCCTTTAAAACCCCTCCCTATTCAAGTATAAATACAACCCATTCCAAAATTTTCTCCACTATAAACTCATATTTCATTATTTTTTGGTCATTTTACGTCCAAAATAGTATCTACATGGTTCTGTCATGCCATAAGTTTTCACCATAATGTTTTAGGAAACAAATCATCATGGTAAGGGAATTACCCTCATCTTCATTTTAATTCATGTACTACATTTATGTCAGTCCTCTTAATATAAAATATTGTTTATTTTCATGATTTTTTTTCTTATTCTTTAAAAAAGGTGTTTCACCAATGTGAGACCTTTTTCAATATCATTATTCCATCCCCATATTCTATGTTATATTCTATTATGCTGTGAAAATTATTTCATGATTTTTTTATTTGTTTATAAAATGATCATATATTATGAATACTCATACAACTACCTTATACTTGAGAATTCACCATGACATAATTTTTTTTATTCAAGGATTTACATATATGAAACCCGCATTCCCTCTTTGTGGGTAAAAAATGATTTAATGTTCATATATTTAGACACCTATATACTAAATTATTTTATATGAAACCCATCTTTTATTATGCCCATGTTATTGATGAAATTACTTATTATGATCAATGTGGATCACTAATGTTTAGAAATAGTAAGGGTGTATATTGATAATGAAGGACCATGGAACACCCTTAGAGCATAGGGGTGAATTTGGGTGTTAATATGTTCTTTTAAAGTGATGGATCTTATTCCCATGCTAGTAGGAACCAGTTAAACCTGTCTGAAGAGGAAGTGTAAGAAAATATCATGAAAATAAATGAATCAAAAATTATACTTGTTTCACCACTAATGGCCGAGTCCTAATAGAATACACCAGAAATGTGTCAGTCATGCTAAAAACCACTAATCCTCACAAGTTGTGGATTACTAGAGATTACTATAGTCACTAAGTTCCAGGAGAAATACATTTACAAGGTTTTATGGATATCAAAATATGTCCCATAGATCACTTCAACTAACTCCTCCTATCCCAATGAGTTAGATTAATCTTCACTCAGTTTACAGACTTCATGGTCCCTTAAATGGTTTAGCCATAAATCATTCAACCTCGGCTATAAATGGATGCTCTATTGAAGAACTTTTTTCACCCCTAGATGTACATTAATTTACCACACACTGATTGGTTATGATAACTATGTTCACAAGCATATTTTTTTCAATTTATAGTCTTTATTGAGTGTTTAACATACCATTTTACCTCCTCCGCATACTGAGTTGCAGGTATTGTTCGCAAATCACCTCATTCATGTACCACAACTATTTCTGTCTACCGTCTAGATCCTATGCAAATAGTCCTTCTCTATGTACTTCATTACATTGTTCAATGCTCAGCTTCTCCACGTATCACACTGCTCTAAATATTACCTTTCTCTGATACATACAATGAGAGCTTTCCCTATGAACTACACTCTATTCAGTTGACTATTTTCTTTACATGGAAGATTCTATTAGCATACCGTATTTTCTTTTACGAACCACATTGGAATTCCCCATATTTAAACCCAAATTTATTATCCCCAATATAATTAATTATCAAACGGGATCAATTCTCATTAACTAGGAACATAACTCCACATATTTCGCAAATCTAATTTACACAAATTTTCAATGTGGGAAAACATCACTATACTGAACTACGTCTCTTTACTATTATCCTCCACAGTGTACCACACATGTTTCTTGAACCACATCAATCTCAAAAACAATCATTATTCCATGTAATGCACACCTTCACTGCGAATCATCATTATAAACCATTTTTTGTTCTACACAATGATCAAAATACAATTCCCACTATGAGGAATATGAACACAAACTGTTCCGAGTATATGGTAAACAATCCATGTTCTGGGGTATATAATTCCCTTATTTTTCCAAATTTCTTTGTCTTTTAACATACCATTCACTCATATGTGGAAAAAATTACTTTCCAACACCAAACTCCCGATTTTGAGGCCCAAATTTTTTGAAAACACTAGGAAACTACAACAACTTCAATAATGATTAAATATGGAACTGTATAATCCCTATCCATACAATCGACATGATCATCCACTAGATGATTGACAATAAACACAATCCATAATCCATTTATAGGAAATAAAAACCTTGGTTCCAATAGAGAGTACACTAAATCATTGGGTAAATATTTAATCTCTAGAGATGACATGTTTTATTATACCTTGGAGAATAACCCATGTAATTATGATTTACATCCCCTGGTGATAAATCATGATGATATAATTATTAATTTATCATTTTGTTTTTTTAGAAAAATTTCTAAATTAGGATTCAACTTATTTATATTATGATATGCCTCATGTTTATATGAGTATGCGTTATTAATATGCCTCTTGGAAATATGCTAGTTATCTTCAAGGTTTATTCACTTACTAGGCTTTATGTTCACCCCTTTATTTGATTCATGTCCACAAAATATGATGTTTAGTAAAAGTAACTTTGTAGAAACTGATGAAGAAGTATTTAAAGGGGATTATAATAAATTTTATGTTTTTTATGTGTTATTGTATTATGTTTCTATTTCCAAGACATTAAATATCCAAACATACATATTATTATTAAATGTAGTACCATGTATTGTATTTTTTATGAAATATAAAGGTTTGTGAAAATAGTGGATATAAAAGGATTCCTTAGTTAATTGTAAAAAATTGGATTGTAAAAAATTAGTAAAAACCTTATAGATAATTGAAAATTTCAAAAAACATCATTGTATTTTGGTGAAGTATTAATTTAGTTCATTCCAAAAATATATATATCTTTTCAGATAATACAAGTGGATCTGGTTGTACCCATGGATAATAACCATAAAAAGACACATTATTCTCGACTAGATCACCACATTGTGAATGGATATGCACCTTTCTACAACCATTATTGTAGACTCCAAAAGAGCCCCTAACTCCAAGAGGATGTTTCGAACGGATGAAGCGAAGTCATATTCGGACTCAGAGGCCCGATCAGGAGGACCTGGAAGGGGTGCACAAAATTAAAGGGCACTTGCACAAAAAAATGTTGTTAGTGTGAATGGCTCCCTAGATTCGTGAAAAGTAAATGGCAGGGTGCGCAATTTTGCACGCCCGGTTCCGCGCGGGGAAGCCTTTCCTGCCGACGGGTCCTGGCGCGAAAGATTTCGCAGGCCGCCCTGTTTTCGCGATGGAGAATGCCTTTAAATATAAGTCGACCCCAACCGTTTCGGGGTTGAGGAATTCAGACCAGCTTTCGTGCGCGCAATTCTGACTCCCGTGCACACAAGATGTCTTCCAGGTAATCGACATTTTCATGCAACCATTCCCTGGGGATTGCCTTTGAGTGCAACCCCACTAGCTTAAGTGAATTTGCTAACTCTTATGGGTTCTTCCTCTGAGTGCAATCCTTGCCCCTGGCGCGCAATCCCCTCTAATTGTGCGCAATCTCTTCCAAATTGTGCGCAATCCCTCTGTTATGTTTTTCTATACCTTTGCGATTAGCTCTTTCCCCCCAAGCATAATCCAATCCCTTTGCATGAAATCCCATATCCGGGAACAATCCACTGACCCAATTGCTCTCTATCCCAGTGTTTTGCGCGAAAACCTTATCTTTGTGCGCAAAACTATGGCCCATCACCTTGAATCCCCCGGGTGCCTCCCTACGTCAGCACCCGATGTTTTCCTTACCGGGCATACACGCCATGCGTTGTTTTCCCATACGACTCTCATGGCTCATACAAAGTAACCTCAAGGTCCCTTGGGCTGATTTTTCCATTGCGTTGCTTTTCCTTAGGCTTCTTCGCATAGGCACGCTAATGACTATTGCTTCTTTGTATAGCCATGATAATGTTGACCCCTAGATGGTTTTCCCAGCACCCCTCCTTCACTACGGGATTGATGATGCCTTCCCTACTACAAGGTGTAGAGGGTGTTGGCCATGTAAACCCTAGGGGTGTGGAGTGAACCCACCTCATCCAAGATGTAGGACGTTAAACTGCCAAGCACCACGTTCTCAACACATGACATTAAACTGTGGTCTGACCCCGTGCCTCGCACGCAGGGTCCTTCCCGCTCGGACATTCTTTATGCCTCTAGTATCTAGCGGAATGGAATCTTCCTTAAATGTAATGATATCCTCCTTTTGGAGTGGTGTTTTTCCACGGGGGAAGCGTTTCCTTAGATCGTAAGCCCCAAGCCTCTCTTGCGGACGGTTTCACCCATGCACCTCCATACTTCCCCACTACCAAGGCCAGTGGAGTCCCTCTACCACTGTGCCTTATCGTACCACATGCCTCCATCTTGGAGTAAGTCCCGGCACTAAGGCTGCTAACCACGCGTAATCCCCTGTTTCCTCTTTGGGCCGCTCAATGCGTAAGTCCTTTCTGCTTCTCACAGATGCACCCTTCGTGACATGATTTTCTGGACCCTACTGCCTTTTATTTCTCACACCGAGAAAGAATTGCGTGGGATTAGATTGAGCATCGACCATGCCATCCCCATCATGGACCGCCTCATAGCATAAGCCCCATCCCAGAGAACTATGTGGTCTTTGATCCGTGCTAACGTGTTGTACGTAAGAAGCCTCCACGAGGTTCAATCCCACCACCCGATCGTTCCGATTATTCTCGTCGGTTCGCCAACACTATGGGCCGCCTTAGAGCGTAAGCCGCAAATTGCTCATCCTGCATGATGTTAAAATGTATGCCTTCATCCCGCATGAAGTTAAACTGTATCTTGTCATGAATGACGTTAAACTATATGCCCTGAACTACATGGACATTGATCCATGTTAACGCATGGTACGTAGGAAGCCTCCATGAGGTTCAATCCCATCACTCAATTGTTCCGACCCCACTGTGTCAGTTCACAACAACCATTATGGGCCACCTCAGAGTGTAAGCCCAATACCCACCATCATGGGATGTCTCAGATCGGAGGCCCCATACCTCACACCCATCTCTCATTCTGACCTCTCCCACGAGGCCACGTTCCTCGGGAAGCTCATGACCTAGCCTAGAGACCTTACTTCTTCCAGGATCCAATACATGCATTCATTTTCACGGGTCCATCTTCAGGTGTCCCACCGTATCGCCAAACTACACAGACTTTGGATCCCCACCATGGGTATACGTAGGAAGCCTCCATGAGTTTCAAGCCCATCCTCACTCCATTACTCATTTTAATCCATACCCGGGCCGCCACATCCCTGTGGGATCATGCCAACTCATTCCAATCCATAGTATTCAGGAAGCCGCCCACGTACTGGCCTCAATATCGGTGTTCCCCCTAGGAGGTCCTTCAATATGATCCACTCTCATTATTCCGATCAGTCCAATATGTCTCTGTAAGACGTTAAAATCACAGAATACCCCAGGTTAAACATGGGAAGCTGAGGAAAACCTCAGATGGAACACAATTCCCTGCGTTCTATGTGGGATGCCTCAGGCTTCCGTGCCCTCAAGATTCTCTATAATAAGGGACAAAAATTTACATGCCAATCCCCAGCGTCAAGGTGAGCCAACGACACTCCAGCGTGACCACTCTCCTCACTGATGGTTTCTGACCTGACCAGACCCCTTGGAGCCTCTCGACAAAAGCAGCGTAATTAACATGCGTCCATGAAGATATGGCACTGGGAATGAGCTTCATGAAACCATCTTAAATATATGAGACCTGGACTAGGTGACGACCTCTAAGGAGGAATCCATAGAAGAAGAACTAACATCCCATCATCCTGGTTTCGATCAAGGATAAAACATCCCTGAACAAGGAACAGATGTCGTCCGCCTTTTGAAAGTAGAAATGCGGGGCAACAAGTCGCGTGTCCACCCCCCATGTGACAGACGCACGCGCGCCCCAGATTAAAAGCGTAGGAAACAGAAAATTGTGAACCCGACGTGAAGATCTTCTCCTCAATATGGGGACTGGTAGCGTTCGGGTTGTCAAGACGATTAGCATGTCACCAGGTCTGAGCACCTAGCACTGGGGCGTGAAACCCGCCAGGGGTTGAGACAATCCAGATGTTGATAACTCTGTTCCGTGACATCGTTAGCGTGGATCCCTATCGCCGACCACGGAAGACAGAATGAAGTTGGGCTATTGGTTGTCGATTTATTTTCCTCTTAGTATTAATGGGTTCGTCTCCCTACTTCCAGGAAATAGATCGCTACATCCAGAGCTTGATCGCCATCTACCCACCGGCGGAGGGGCAAGGGAAGTACCGACGTGGACACCACACGTGGTCCCACCTTTTCCACAGCTACTCCGGCTCTGACTGCGACGACTTTGGGGCACTCAAGCCCCCTCTCTGCATTAGAGATCCTCTAGAAAAGGGTGATCAAAGGCCTGGTTCGTATGTATGAGGAGGAAGAGGTCATCCCCACCAGGTACATGGCCCGTTCGGATCTAGAGGCAGTTGCACCTCACCAACATCACCGCCCCTGAGGTCCACGCAGGGAGCCTCCGCTCCCCCCTCCGACAGTCAACCGTTTCGGGAGCATATCCTTGGAATGCCTTGACATTGCCCTCCCCTACGTCAATGAGGTGGGGGATGTCCGTGATTTCCCAATCGGAGACCCGCTCTAGGGGTTCACGGCAAGGGCCCTCACTTGACTACGTCGACGCCGCCGCCTGACTCCCCGGGACGAGGAGCAGGCAATCTCCGTGCCTACACCAATGTCTCCAACCCACCTAACCCGACGCCAGTGTTGGGTGAAAGTGGAAGAGAATGCCCACACTGGGGGACCAACATCAGCAACCATTGTGGCCCAAGCCACTTATGACCCCTGTTATCAGACCCCTGCACATGTTTAGTAGAGGCAGTTACATGCCCGACCTGGATCAAGGCCCCGTCTGCCCTGCAGGTAGGTTGGGTTGACTCTCCTGGTCACGGGAACATGCAATGGCCACCACGGGCCAAGTCACGGTAGTGCTATCGAGCATGAAGGCCCACTTCATGCTTCTGATCTGGAAAGAAAAAGACTTCCCCATGATAGTTATGCTCCGGGTATGGCTCTTTCTACCACCCACTGCACTGGGTACGAGGTTACTTCCCCTACCGCTGGTTGCGAGTATGGAGCCATTGCATATCTGGTCACTCGCTCACATGGAGGTCTTCCCCATGTCCCTTTAGACATTTCTCTCGGTGCTCCTCGCACCCCGTCCTCTAGTCCTCCTGGCCCCAACATTTTTGTGGCCAGAGGACTCCATGACAGAAATCAGCCTTACCCTGAGGAGCCACCATAGGGCAGGAAGGAGGGACATCATCGCTATAAGAGGAATGTCAAGGATGTCTGGATAGAAATCAGACCAGTCCGTTTCTCGGACTCTGAGGTGGAGTACGACTCGGCGATGGAGACTTCCCCCCAAACCATTGAGTCGAGGGTAGGGGTGGAAACACATCACGTCAGTCTCGTACTCCCTAAATGTGATACCAGCATGATTCTTTCCTCCCTACGAAGGTATATCTTGGAGGACGAGGACCTGGCGTACCCCCATGGGTCAAACACGCAGTTACCACTGGCCTCCCCGGAAGCACCATCCACCTAAGTTAGAGAGGGTGGGGATCTTTTCTGGGGACCGACGAAAGTGTTGTGACGTGACACAACCTCGACAAGTATGGACACTATGATAGTAGTCATGTTCGACAACCCATCCTATCTCGATGTGGAAGCCATGAAACTGCAACTCTAAGAGGGCGACTTAGGGATCGATGGACAATTGGCCTACTCTCCGTATTCTATGCTAGCCATCCCATTGGCCCCGCACCCTACCTTGACACTGATACCAGTCCCCCGACCATTCTTAGTTTATTAGTAGGGGCAGCATGGGACAGATCCCAAACCAGAGTCATGGAGCTTCTGGACCGTCCTCACAGCAGGCCACTTCCACGAGATGTTTTGGCCTGTCGTAGGATAAGATTTTGATATACCAGAATCACTCACCCCATGGGAGTTTGAATGTTTCTAAAAACTCTCTGGATGACTCACTTCCATCTTCTCCATTAGTGAGAACCTTACCCCAGGAGTCAATCACATCTCGGGGATATCAGTGAGCAATGTCGTCGAGTCGACCGGGTCGCACTCCCCGCAGTTCAGCACCCCGAGTAACTTGGACACCACATGGCCCTCCAACAACAATGCTTCCAGAGTTTTCAAGTACTCTGAAATGTTATCGAGGAGGCCAACCCCCATGCGCACGTCCGTGGATGGGGGCAGTACACTGACCTTCTTTTCATTGCAATTCGCCAACAAACCAACTCACTGGGCGGCTCTGAAGGATTTCCGCCAAGGGGAGTGGAGGTCAACATGGCCGACCATTCAGGAGAGGGAAACAGTGTGGAACTTCTCGATGGGGACTCACCCCTTGAGGACAGACCTCTACTAGACCCATATGAGAGAATTACTCGCCATCAGTGGAACCTCCTGGGCTTCCCCACACCCACTGAAGCCTTAACACTGAGCTGAAACATCGACATGGGTAAAGAGCACGTCAGAGCTGTCATGCATGCCGACCCATATGCCTTATTGTAGTAGGTAGAGGATGATACCGAGAAGGACACGCTACGCCAAAAACATGCTGAACAGAAGAGGTTGGTTGATGATCTCTTGGTCGAATGCATTTTAGAGCAGTGGCCTAACTATGGTGATCCTAGGGTGGGACAGCAGGGGCAGGAGCAACTACCCCTTGATGAGATTCTCTCAGGCAACCACGATCATGCCATGTTCGCCGAAAGAGGAGAGGTTAGATCTCATGTCCAGAGGGCACGATTTATTTTGCCGAACCCTCCTGAGTGTCATGGTCACCTGAGGGACCCCGCTCGGTTTCCTCCTGCGGCCCCAAGAGTCGCTCCGCCAGCCACACCGTGAGTTGTTGAGCATGAATACCAGATTGAGGAGACCAAAAATGCGCTTGTGGTTAGAGACCCCCGTCAGGACATGAACCTGCGTCTAGAAGATCCAATGGAGGAGCTCATCGCCCGCTAAGAGGCTTTGGAAACACGATAGGTGGAAATCCCACCAGACGACAAGCCATACCCAACATTGTTGGGTGGCATGCCGGCCCCGCCGGGATTTGTGAACCCCACTTTCACCCCTTCAAAGGGATTGGAGACTCTCCACAACACATAGCCCACATCAACTGAAGGTGCAGGCCTATGTTAGGGACTTCGGCGCAGTATGAGGCCGCCAAGCTCTGTTGTTTCTTTCAGACACTAGAAGGGCCAGCATTCGTCTGGTACAACCAGCTTCCAGTCGGATTTATGACTATCTGGGAGGAAATTCACAGGAAATTCCTCTACCAGTTCATATCCAAAACCCAGAAGACGAACATTGATGACCTATTCAGGTGAAAAAAAAGCCCCATGAGTGAGTCGCGAACTTCGTCAATAGGTGCAAGGGGCTCACATATTCCATTTACATTCCATTAACTCAGGAGAAATTACTGCCAATGTGCATAGGGAACATCAAGGAAGAGCTGGTTCCTTCTCTGATCACTCATAATTACCCCGATGGGTTTTGGGACTTCTCAGAAAAGGCTCAGTGCCTTGAAGAAGCCCTGAAACATGCCAGTCAAGCACGCCCACTACTTCATGTAATCTCTGCAAGGAGATCCACCAGAGCCGAGCCCGCTGTTGTGGCATAGATAGAGGCCCCCAGGCAGCTAGAGTTGCTACTATTGAGGCAATCTTTGTGTCCCTGTAGGGGTCCACCCCCACGGGCATAGCCTCCGGCACAGCAGTGACCGCCTCAAAATCGGCAGGCTTCTCCATGTAATGCACCGCTGCCACCAAGGTGATATAATCAGGTTCTACCTCCTCGGCATGCTCCTCCAGCCCCTCATCAGGTCCAGTCTCCGAGAGACCCCTTTCCAGACAGAAGGAATCAGACTTACTCGTTCGACGAGGCCCATGTTCCTGGCTAATTTTGTAGTGATCTGAAGCTGAGAATAGTGCAGCTGCCTGAGTGCCAGAAGCCATAAGAAGTGCATATCACCAATCACCCCAACTAATTCCCTTATCATCGGACCCTGGGGCACACCATCCAGCGCTGCTACTTGTCTAAGGACTTGCTCCAAGACAATATTGACAACAACATAGTCAGGTTTGGCCCATACTCAACACAAGTAGTAGGTGTCTTTTTGAGATCATATTGTGGTAGTGGCACCTAGGATTAGTGGATGTAGGATTCCTCCCATGGGTCCTGGAAGTACAGTGACTGGATGGCCCGCAAGACGGTCGCCCGCACCCATGGCATCATCCATGCCCGCTTGAATTAGCCAGAGCCCTCAGAATCTGCGAGTGCGGCCTCGTCATCGTCATCCCAGCCTACCTCTTCTTAAAAGATAAAGCGGCGGCTCAAGAATAAAGAACACGCCCTGCCAATGACATCGTTATCCCGTACTCTTGGCGATTTTATGCCCCCAGGAATGGGGATCCCTCTGAGACTTTGTCTGGTAGTGGATGACTCATCGAGTGAAAGATCGGGGTACACTTCTATTAACATCGTAGTGTTGGTAAATCCCTTTTTGACTCCCGATGATGAGGAACGCCCGGTGGACCTTCCCAATGTCCCTAGTCATCGCCAAATTCGGCGGATCTGTGACTACATGAATTCCCGGGGCACGACAGTCGGCACCTAGAGGCATGTCGTACATGCCGTTAAAACTAGGTAGAAATCCCAAAACAGAGCTCAGCACATGTGTCCCCTTCATCCGGTGTCGATAGGTTCACCTCCACCACCATTTGTGTTGCTAGATCAGGCAGAACCACCTCGGTCATGCCGCGACTAGCTCTGCCCTACTACAAACCAACCCCATCTCTCCGGTCCTAATCCGGCATCCACTCTCTGGGCTTTGACTACTGAACATCCAGACGTGCCAAGTACCGGTCAACCACCAGTCCTACTAGCAGGGCCCGTCATGCCTCCAATCGCAGAGATGCCTCCTACAAGCAGAAGCTTGCATTTGGCCTGAAAGTATGATGTTATGAAGCAGTTGTTTGGCATTCCAGCAAGGATTTCTATCCTTGAGGCACTTTTACTGTCGATAGAAATGCGTGAGGTGCTCTCTGAGGCCCTAAAGTGCCCCCTCTAGTTTGAGACAGAGGTAGTGGTTGCAGACGCCTTCCTCACTGAAGCAATTTAGAATTCCGAATGTTAGGTTATTATCCCGTTATCAGGAAAAGATTAAGACCCTCCTATATAGGGTAAAATTCTCCCACTGTACATCACCAACAAGTTCATTGGTGTGGAAGTACGAATCTTTCTTATTGACACGAGTTCTGGGATTAACCTAATCCCATCTCGGATGCTGTTGAAGTTGGGGTTGTCTGAGGATGATTTAACTCTCTCTAACCTCAGGATCTTGGGATATGACCGGACCGAGAAAACTCCACTAGGCAAGATTCACTTGAAGACCCTGTTCGGTGGCCTAGTTGCCAACACCGAATTCAGGGTTGTCTCTTAGGACACCGCCTACAATGCGTTGATGCGCAGGCCATGGCTCCACCTTCACGTAGCGGTCCCATCATCATATCACCAATGCCTCAATTACTCCCTTATGGGTCGAGTAGGCGTGCTCCAAGGATATGCGTCTCCATTTGCCTCTTGTGAAGCCAGTTACCTGGACACCGACTATTATAAGAGCAAGGACAAGAAGATCCTAGCAGGTGAGGTCGAGCCCACCACTGTCACAAGTGATCCCTAGGCAGGTTTGGATGATGATATGTCAACCCAATCCATCAGTTGGAGGACAAAACCCCCGACATGGGGTAGTTCTTTGTTGTCTCGGTTACCAGAGGAAGGCATATTTTTAGTCCATGTGGCGGCGGGAAATCACCTCATACTCCTACACCAAACTGGTTCAAGTGACCTCGATCCTCCTACCCCTGTACGATATCGGGATCTTAGGATCATGGCAATGGAAGTACGTCATACATGTCTCTTCCACCGGGCCAGAATTCATTGGCTCCAGCCGACGCGCCACTACTGCTTTTATGTCATAAAGCGTGGCCCCTTGGGCCGAAGGCCATTTTGGATTGGATCAACCACCTTTGTCGACATGGTCTCCGCAGTGCATGAGTCTCCTGATGTGACGACCACTGCCACCCAAGTTGGCACCATCTTTCCATTGGGGTCTGGTTGCCCCGAAGTAGGACCCCCCTTGGATGAACCCTCGATATGTGGGAAGGAGGACACAGAAGATGCACCCCCTGCCTTTGAGCAGGGCATCTCCACTACAGTCGACGAGTTAGTGCATGTGAACCTAGGTAGCGAGGCGGACCCAAGACCCAAATTGGTCAGCACCACTATGCCCCCGAGGAGCGGCAACAGTACGTAGACATTCTTCGACAGCACAGTGATGTGTTCGCTTGGAGTTATGACAAGATTCCAGGATTAGATCCTCAGGTAGCCGCCCACTGCCTTGGCCTTCCGTCAAACCATCGTGGGTTCAAACAACCTCCCAAAAAGATGCACCCTTCTCATGGTTCCATGGTTGAGGCCAAAGATGATAAGCTCATCAAAGCAAACTTCTTCAAAGAAGTTCTGTACCCACGGTGGCTGGCCATCATTGTTCCTGTCTGGAAGAAGAACAAATAGATCAGGGTTTTTATCGACATTCACGACCTCAATCACCATTGTCCGAAGGATGATTTTCCCCTTCCAATGACAGAGTTGTTGATCGATGCCACGACCGGGTTCTAAGCCCTATCTTTCATGGAGGGGTATTCCGGGTTCAACCAGATCTGGATGGCCCCCGAGGATGAAAAGTTCACTGCCTTTAGGGATCCCCATGGTACTTTTTGCTACCAGGTTATCCCCTTCGGCCAAAAAATGCACGTTCCACCTATCAATGGGCCATGCATCACATATTCAAGCCTATTCTCGGGACACTGGTGGAATGCTACTTGTATGACCTAGTGGTTAAATCTTGCCAGCACCAGGACCATCTCGAAGACCATGAGAATGTGTTCGGCTTCCTTCGTTCTCACCCCCTGAAGATGAACCTGTTGAAATGCGCCATTGGGGTAACCTACAAAAAGTATCTTGTCTACATTGTCAGATACCAAGGCATCAAGATCGACCCGGAGAAGATCATGGTCATCAGCCAGATGCCTCCCCCAAGTAATATTCTGACACTTAGAGGCCTCCAAGGCCACATAGCCTATATACGCTGATTCATTGCAAATATGGACGGGAATTTTAAGCCATTTTCTATCTCATGAAGAAAGGAGACACCTACGAGTGGGATGAAGAGTGTCAGATCACCTTTGAGGAAATAAAGCAGTATCAACTCCAACCTCTGGTCATGATGCCACCAATTTCTAGAAAACCATTGGTCCTTTATGTGACCACCCAGGAACGATCCCTCGGTGCACTTCACGCCCAGAAGAACAACTAGGGAATAGAGAATAGCCGCTACTACCTGAGCCACTTGCTCCTCGATACGGAAATTAGATATTCTCCCATCGGGAAGAGCTTCCTGGCACTTGTATTTTCCATGCAGAAATTGTGGCACTACATGGAGCACTATGAGGCTCAGCTGGTCTCTCAGGTAGACCCGTTTAAATACATCCTAAATCAACCTATGTTGACTAGACGACTGGCGCACTGGGCGGTGATCCTCCAGCAGTTCTACATTAGGTTCGTACCTCAGATGGATATCAAATGACAGGTGTTGGTAGACTTCTTAGGTGGCCACCCATCCTCCGTGAATTAGGCCCTGGATCTTGGATTTCCTGATGAGTTAAAACTTTCAGTCGATCATGCCATCCCATGCTGGTAGATGCACTTTGACGATGCCTCCCGGAGCCCCACCTGTAGAAGGCTCAATGACCCTAGGCTCAATAGAGTGGGCCTGGTTGTCGTCTAAATCACCCCAAAGAAATCCTTTCTATCGTATTCATTCCTACTGTCATAAGGCTGAACCAACAATGAGGCAAAATATCATTCCCTCATCACTGGCCTCGAGTTGGATCTCGAGATTGATGTCCCCCATTTGCATGTGAAAGGGGACTCCGAGCTAGTCATCAAGTAAGTCAATGGTGACTATATTGTCAGAAAGCCAGAACACATTCCATTGCTGGAGTGCAACCACCATCTAATGGCTATGTTCCCTTATTGGCCGAAGGTCGTTCATATTCCCCAGTCAATGAATAGTCAAGCAGATTCTTTGGCCAGCCTGGACATGTCGCTTGTAGAGCCTGAATAGGGAAACCTGATTATCCACGTTGCACACCAGAGAGTCATTTCACTCATTATCCTGGAGGATGATCTTGGCCCGTGGTTGAACCATCTTACCACTGGTTACCCTACGTCAGGATCCCCAGGGACTTCAGATGCAGTAATCGAAATGGTTCATGTCAGGAGGATGCCCTTGGTTGAATATCTTCCACACAGAAATCTTCCATCAGACCGAGACGAGCAAGATGGAATCTGACACCGTGTGCTGTAGTTTATGCTTCGGAGCAGTCCCAGCCTTGAGCAGCTCCTTTACAGACACGTATTTGATGGTGTTCTCCTCCGTTGACTTCAAGGAGTCGAGATCCCTCAGGTCATGCAAGAAGTGCATGCTGGTTCATGTGGCGCCCATCAGGCCGTTTCGACGTTCTCCCACTACATTCGGAAGCTGGGTTACTTCTGGCCCTCCATGATCTATGGATGCATCGAGTTTTCCAAGTGGTGTCATGCGTTCCAAGTTCACGCTAACTTTTTGCATCATCCATCGGGGCCTCTCTACACAACCAAGTATTATTGGCCCTTTGCAATATGGGGATTGGATGTCGTAGGACCTTACCTACCGGTGGCCGTCTACCAGTGACTGTTCATTCTGACCGCTACGGATTTCTTTAACAAGTCGGCAATGGAAATTCCTCTAAAGGAAGTCAAAGATCGTTCTATCGCTGAGTTCGTGAGCTCAAACAACATTGATGGATTTCGATTACCTCACGTTATCCTCAAGAATAATGGAACCAACATCCGAGCAACTGAGATGAAAAAATTGTACTCCAAGTGCAACATTCGATCTAACCATACCTCCCGCTATCACGCGCATGCGAATGGACAGATTGAGGCATTTAACAAAACCCTCTCTTAAATTCTACAAAACATGGTTGGTCAGAATAAAAAAAGTTGGCCGAACAAGCTCCCCAACACTCTCTCGGATTATCATATGATGACTCACAATTCCACCCTGGTGACTCCATATTCCCTGGTGTACGGAGTTGAGGGCGTCCTGCCTATCGAGATTCAGTTTCCCTCATTGCGCACAGTATTCTACGACCATCAAGCAACATATAGAGTTTCTAAAGCCCGCCTAGCTGAATTGGAAGCGCTGGATGAGAATAGGCTTCTCGCATTATATAACATGGAAAGGCATTAGAGCAGGAGGTCTCGAGCTATCAACAAGAAGGTTCGCCTTCGCTCTTTCCTGCAAGGCGACCTGGTACTGGCTCTCAGAGCACCAATGATTCCCAACAGGAAACCACCCAAGTTGGAGCCCAAATGGGAGGGGCCTTTCATCATCTATAAGGTCTATCCCACTGGTGTGTATTCCCTAGTGACAATGGATATAGAGTGTGTCACTCCTCCCACCAACGATAGGTTCCTCAAATGGTATTTTGTCTGATCCCCTTGGGTCTGAGTTCTACGACCCTAATATAAGATCCATTCGGGGTCCTACATGACCCTAAACTGCACCCGGTCCTACATGACCTTAAACTACACTTGGCCCCATATCAGGTCCCCTTGGGTCCAAGTTCTACGCCCTTAAACTAAGATCATTTCTGGGTCCTACATGACCTTAACTACACCCGGTCGAGCACAACCTAAAACTACATTTTCACTACATCTGGGCCCCTCTGGTCTGAGTTCTAAGAACTTAAACAAAGACTCTAATGGTCTATCATTACCCTAAAATGCATGCCCATCCTCAATGCAAGATGCTAAACTGCAACCTGGTTAGGCACCCCTAACCGAGGCCCATCCTCAAGCCCCTTGGACTTCTCGGGTCTCTCAGCCCCAACCTTCACCTAGAGAGTGAGGTGCATTTTAGAATATGTCCTCATTTGCGACGGATTATCTGATGCGCAATGCACACTCCCTAGAATAAATGCCTCTTATCATCCTACATGTCGTTAAATTGTGCTTTAAGAACAATGTGCAGCTTGACTCCCATATTTTTGGGATACACAGGACCACCAAAACACATAGGTTTCAGGTCCAACCCTTTCTCTTAAGAGATCCCATGATCTCCTTGTCACCTCCCCCCTGAGGGATATATAGGTGTGGTACAAGGTTTTTGGCACTACACCCCCTTCCCCCAGGAATCTGCCATCTTTTGTCTGCTCTAAGACTGATCCCTTTGACCCTTTCCAATGGTATAATAATTTTTTCAGGGTACTCTGGTCTAGGACTTGGAGTGTTAGATTCGACATAGGCATGTTTTTTCGTCCACATTCCAAGCTTCATGCTCCCCTTCATTCAGGCCCCCATTATCATTCACACCCGGAGGGACCCCCAAGAATAGCCTTGATACAATGCCTATGGGATATCCTACCGTCACGGGCCAATGCCCCCGACGGTGCCAGGCAAAAAATTGATACAAATCCTAAGTTGCGAAAATGTTCAGCACTTGATGCTCATTTGTTTGCCCCTATCTTTAGGCTAACACGATAGGATGTTGTGTTGAGAACTTGGACAACAGTAATGCTTAGTCATCATGCCGGCTCCTTCCGGCCATGAACGACGCTTGCATGACTCACATTACATTACACTTCACTGTGTGAAGGTGGAATCATGACACTCCATTCACTAACCCTCAGTGAACCCCCACACGTCAGATAGAAAAAGCTACGTTACGGTGTTTCATGGGGCTCCCACGGTCCGAGCGCTAAGATTAGAGCCTTGGGTATTCTCTAGGAGCCACGCATGGCTTGACCCTCAACCCCACAGGATACGAGGAGTCTCCTAGACATTGTGTCCTAGGCCCAGCTCAGCTGGATGCTAGCCTCTCCTTCCCCCTGATTTTTGGACCCTCGTAGGCCCCTTGGCCCAAGAACCCTCTCCTTGAATCGCCCGTGGTGAAGATATGAGTAGATGCCCTCATCCACACTAGGTACACCTCACCGCATCGTGCGTATTCCCCATTTCCAAGACATACAACCTTAAACTGTGCTGTTTTTTCCCACCACATGACCATAAACTATGATGATATCGTCCTAGATGCACGACGAAAAATGGCACTACATTGCGGTGATCTCCCCATAGGGGACATCACTTCGGGTATTGGTCAATTTCAATACCATTTGTCAATGCCTGTTATGGCTTGATTATTGTGGAGACGCTAGGAATTCTTTCCCTAGGCAGGTTTCTCCACAAAATAATGACCATTCACCTTCAAGAACAAACAAGATATATCAAATTCTGCTTCTTTTTGTGTGAGGGATTGAGTCTCACATCTCCCGCGTCCATTATGAAGGCATCATGTCATGCCACACCACCTTTCAAGAACAACGTATGGCTTTATTCTCATTATTATGAGATACGCAGGAGTGTATGGGAACTTCCCCGCAGGCCTAGCCTAACTTCTGTGTTCAGTCCCACAGACAAAACAGTTTTCCAAGGAACCCATGGTAAGCAGGACCTCGTCCTCATTCACATTGGGATTCTTTGATCAATTTATTGTGCGTCTTCTACACTTCATACTGATCCTTGGTCCGATCTCTAAGACCATAAACTACGATCTATTAAGAACTACGTCTGTCTTGATTCCCATATTAATGGTGTACGTAGGAACGCCCAGACCTCCAGTCTTTGGGTCCAGATCGAGTTCTGCTAGTTTATCTCTTCGGTCCCACCTTCGGGACACCAACCACAGGACTGCCTGGCATAGTGTGGGATCATGTCCTCATTCACGTCGGGTTTCCGACGAATTCACCCTGCACACCCCATTCTATGAATTATCCTTCTCATCTTATCGTCCTACATGATGTTAAACACTGCTTCTAGAACTATGTGTGTCTTGATTCTCATCCTTATGAGATGCGTAGGAATTCCTGGACATTTTTCCTTGGTTCCAGCCCAAGGGATTACAAAATCCCATCCCTCCTTACTGTTGGCCCCTCATCCTGACATATTGGGGAGGGGTGTAATTGCAACATCTACCCCGAATAAGTTCTGGATTCCCCATAGTGATGGTGGGATGCGGCTGTTCTCTCACCAGAGGTCCTGTTTGAGAATCGGGACGATCTGTGACCAGGACGGTACGTCTGCCTAATGCACCTCCGCCATGGTGGCACAATTTTGGGAGATTGGACTCTGTTCTTACAAACCACCACTCCACATTCCACACTTTGCGGGCCCCTTTATTTGGATCCTCAACCTCATTCATGTTCGACGGGACCCCCTAATAGTATAGATGATAGACCTTGTTACCCCTACTATCACAATATGGATGATATAACTTTGGTCTTCCTATTGTAGAAATATGGATGATTGACCCACGGTCCACCGATTGTCCTGACCCAACATCTTGGAGGACTGGTCATGTTTGATTGACCCCATAGCTGTATGGATGATATAATTTGGTCCACCTATTGTGGAAACATGGATGATAGACCTTTGGACTGCCTATTCTGGCAATATGGATGATAGAATAATAGTTCTCCTTCTATCCTGGGCCTACGTTATGGAATACTGATCAGCGATATTTGAGTTAGGCACCGTGTTGTGAACAGGGTCAGCGGTCAGCCCTCAATTGTTTTCCCCATTTCAGTCCAATGCGATATGGATGTTGCGTTTACACCACGGTTAACATCTATCCTACATCATTGTGCCCCAATATTGTTCCAAATTCTGGTTACGTGATTCAACATTTTCACATCCCTATGTTCAGATGGATTTCAATGACCACGACATTGGCCTTCTCATGCATCAGAGCACATTGAGAAGGTGATGTATCGATCGGTCTATGCTCTTCTCCTCAGAAATCCAGGCCAGATTTGGGATGCCTGATACTTGGTTGATGCTCCCACGAAGTCATATATCATTGTTGAGTGTATTAAACTGAAGGTACAGATAAATTGATTGGTCCATTCATTGGGCCAGAATTTTGATTAGTGAAAGAAAAAAAGTTCATGAGATGTCCAAAACAAAGCCCTTAAGGATCAGCGTGTTTGATCGATCTTTCGGATGTCATTAACCTTTGGATGTTAGCCTCCAGGACTGCTTCTCACTCTTTGAAAACTCTCTCTTCATCAGAAGTCTTAAAGCGCAGCTCCCCATCCTTAGCTTGTGCCTGTGCCCGCTCAGTTTGAAGTATGGTCATCTGGTGACTCGCCTCCATCAGTTGCT
Source organism: Viscum album (assembly GCA_963277665.1). Lineage (NCBI taxonomy): Eukaryota > Viridiplantae > Streptophyta > Magnoliopsida > Santalales > Viscaceae > Viscum > Viscum album. The sequence goes on from OY728132.1 coordinate 292,417,955, forward strand.
CTTGGGCATCTGCCAGCTGGGCCATCAGTTGTTCCACAAGCTTAGAGCACATTGAAATGAAGGGATCCTTATCTGTTTCCATCCCTTCAAGGCTTCAGACCTCATGTTCCACCCTCTGAAACACTCGGGTGCTCGCCTATCATTCCCGACACTGAGCAACGTCAGTGCGCCAGCTACTCTCGCATATCATCTCGGCCATGTAATCACAGACCGTCAGGTGAAGGAACTGAGCGTCAGCCCCGCCAGTGCACAGGAAGACCAGCCATGTCTAGAGTGATCCCATCCGCCTCGGCCAATCCGACTGGGGCTTCCTAAGAAAGTGTTGGATACAATCCAACCGTTTTCATTGTGTCATCCGGCTCTCCTCAGCTGCCTCTAAGTCTGAGTCGTCTATCTCCTCACGATCAGCAAGTCAATATGAAGGAAAAGCAGCCAGCACGTCTGCAATAGGATCTTCCTTAGGGATGTCTTCATGAGGAATAGGATCCTCGACGTCCAAGTGACCTTCCTCTCTCGCCCCGATAGCGACGGTGCCTCCGTCAGCTTCTGGACTCACCCCAATGACAGCACCACTAATGTTCGCCACCCCCTTCTCACTAATATCCAGGGCCGAATCAGCGTGGGATGTATGTTCTGGATGAGGTGGTATGTCTGCCACTGGTCCACTCATGGATGGCCCTGGCTTAGCAGCCCAAAGAGCCTCCAATGTTGATATCACTACACAAGGTGCACTTAGATTAGTTGGGATATTTTGAAAGCAAGAACCAGTAGTGAAGCATGTGACTTACAGGAGCCCTAATCATTGAACTCCAGTGTTCTTGCCGCTACAGGAGATGCCATGATAGGAGACCCCTCTGCACTTTTCAATTCAATGATGGGCGTCGGAGCCCCATCCTGTACCACTGGTTCCACTCCTCCCTCTATTGAGGATGCCTGATCAGCACTTAGGTTCTCCTGAGTGAGATAGAGGTATGAATAATAAATTTCATAAGATAATGGATGATCGATGAAAATGAATGAAGATAGAGACAGACCTCAAGTATCTCGGTTATGTCGAGATCAGATCCGACAAGGTCGACTCTCTCCTAGAGACTCCCTTTGTGGGTCGCCCCCTACGACCCCTCACCTTTGGATTCTCCTTATCCTTTATCTTCTCCTTTGTCTTCATCATCTCATGTTTCCTCTTCTCCCTATAACTACTTGTCACTATCGCCTTCTCCCGGAGGCAACACTTCCGGATCATGCTCTTGGCCGAGTATCAATTACACTATAAATGGAGGCTCCGCACGCCGACCCCATTGGCGCGCGTATGTGTCCATGGTCATCAGATAGGCTTGTTGCCGATGGAAGTTCACTCTCTCGGTAACTCGAATGAGCCCGGCTTCTTGCAGCTGGATCCCATTCTGCATTATCTTCTGCCATATGTCTTCAATGCTTAGTGATTGCCTCAGGGTCATCCAGGTTGACCACAGTTCTAGGAAAATTTCATCTTGGGAAGGTTCGAGAAGGTATATTATCTCCTTCCTAGGCTTTTCCTTGGCTGTCTCGTGTGCCCCCCTATGGGCAATAAGGTCGCAGTGGCACCATGTAATGTCCCCACTGCTGAAGTCCAAGCCTGCGCAGGCCTCGCTGCATGGCATGCCCCTGGTTCCCCCCTTCCAGCAGCACCGTGCCTACTCCCCCGTCGCCCAGTTTCCATGCGGGGTAGTCTTGAGTTGCCGGACTCGCTTGAGCAGAAGCACCTCAGGGTACGCAATAGTCCAGTGTCTAGCATAATCGGTGCATAATCCTGCGTCGACCCCGGCGGTAGGAAGGGTGATGACGTCATCGAAGACGAAAGTGTTGAACATCAACCACATCTAGCGCAAGACGTAGGGATTCTTCTCCCCCCAGACAGTCGTGAATACATTCTTCATCATTCATTGGAGGAACCGTAATTTCCTGTCGAATCGGGATGGCATGTAAGGATCGAAGATCACCTTCCCGTCGATCCAAGCCACGAGCACCCCACCCCAGATGCTCTTAAAATACTCCTGCTACTCCAGTGATCCTCGCCCATTGTCCACCATTTGGCCGACCGTGTTGGGGAACGAGCTGAGGATGAAATTAGTGTGATACCGATTCAGATCCTTATGCCCTCCTCATTGAGCATCATCAACACCACCCCGACGTTGTTTAGTAGAGATGGTCGTAGGCCGTTTACTAGAGGACGGATGGCGTTCCGGAAAGTATACCCGCCGAGATGAGCCGCTACCCAGCTGTGAAGGATTTGGAAAGGCCCATATACACTTCGAGGTGAACCCCCTCGTGAGATGTGTCCCCGAATAAAATATAGCTTGGCCAGAATAGGGTCCCTATGATGAACCTTTTGTTGGAAGCCATGGTGCCTGCCATACCACTGTTGCTGGACGGACACCCATCCTCATGTCCCACACCAGCAGGAGCCACTCGCTCTGGTAGGCGGCAAGGAACCCAATGTATCAGACGTTCAGGTTCTGAGCCTCAATGATGTGGTATACCCATGATTGGTATTTCCCCGCCTCAATGGTCCTCCAATACGACCCATCCTTGCTCCTTTGAGCCATGGTTGGGCACCGTTTACCCCGTGCCTACATCTTGATCACCAGGTCCCTCTCTAGGAACTGGATGAACCATCCCTTTTAGGAAATGTTCTTCAGGAAGTCCTTGACCACCATCCTCTCTTTGGCCAGATCCAGCAGGTGCCATGTTAGCATGGGGGTCTGTGACCTATCTTCCCAGGTGTCCATTAGAAGAACGAACTCATCATATTGGTAGCCCTCCAGTGGGATACCTTTGATGCAGTGAACGTCCTAGAGGCAAATGCCAACATCCCCATGGTGAAGGTGGAAAGTGTTGTTATCAAGAGACGATCGAGTGAATAGCTCCGACATTAGCTCATGTTGATGGTGGAAGTGGAACAACGACATCGATACCACCTACAACAGGCCAATATGCTGTAGCTCGGCCCCAAACTGGTCGCAAGTATGGTGAACCCAGAACACCCAGGCCCACTCACTGGTAAAGAAGCCCCCGGACCGTAGGTCCCAATCATTTAGCCAGACCTTAGTGTCATTCGTGATACTCTGACAGAACGTGCTTGCGTAGAGGGCCGGAGAATCCTCCACGGCAGGCTCATCCCCGGTAATGGTCCTTGTGCTTGAGTTCAATATATATACATCCATGTGCCTGCATTCCCTGGCAAGATGGCCGTTGTTGGTGATGTTGTAGCGAGGAAATCGTCCTCCCAGGTCACCCATGACTGTGGTGTGTCCAACTCGAAGCCCGACATAGGAACCTCATCCAGGATGCCGATGTTCCAGAGTGGAAGGTTGTCGGACAGAGGATACTCCTTCTGGGGTGGGGTAAATAGGTTGAAAAAGGTTAGGTTGTTGGAAACGATCACCATGGCTCCATAAACATTCGCATTCACCACCATATTGGCTCTATGAGCAGCCGCTTCCCCATCATCAACACAGATTGCAGCCATCTCGAATATTTCGGGAGTTCCGTGAAATCAGGATGAAGTGCGCGGAATCGGAGAGAGTTGCGTGAAATCTGAAGCTGCGTCATGAAATCCAGGAGTTGGGAATGCAATCAGAACACGAGACACAGAATATCCCGAGTATTCCCATAAATACGGCCACAATTCAAAGGGTATCGCGTGCTACCAAAGTGTTTTTGTGTGCAGCTGCAGAAGAAATTTCAGGCACGAGTGTGTTGATCCTATCACGCGAAAAAGCTTGAGTACGGAACGTAGGACCCATCACCCATTTTATACGTAGGTTCAGGGTTCTACGCCGCGTGAAATTCCGTACTGATCCAGAGTTTTGCGAGCCCTTCGGGTATTTGCGCGTAAAATTCCCAAGAGATGCACTGCTTCGGCGTTTCGGCGTTTCCCTCGGAATCTGATCGTTGCGACCTCTCGCCAATCCAATTCCGAGGGGGGCATTTTTAGACGCCGAAGTAGTCTATATCTACTAGAAGAAGTTTTGAACGGACAAGGTGAAGTCAAATTCGGACTCAGTGGCCTGGTCCAGAGGACCTAGAAGGGGTGCACAAAATTAAAGGGCACTCACGCGAAAAAATGTTGTTCGCGCAAAGGGCTCCATGGATTCGCAAAAGGGAACTGGTGCGGTGCACAATTTTTCACCCACGGTTCTGCGTGGGGAGGCCTTCCGTGCCGCTGGTTCTTAGTGAGGAAGGATTTCATGCACCGCCCTGTTTCCACGATGGTGAATGCCTATAAATAGAATGTGAACCCAACCGTTTTGGGGTTGAGGAATACGGACTAGCTCTCATGTGTGCAATTCGGACTCCCGTGCACCCAATATATCTTCAAGGTAATCCACCTTTTCATGCAACCTTGCCTTGGGTTTTGCCTTTGCCCGCAACCCCACAAGCTTATGTGAGTTTTCAAACTCCTCTAGGTTCTTACTTTGCGCGCAATCTTTTCCCCTAGCGCGAAATCCCTTCCAATTGCGTGAAATCCCTTCAAAAATGCGTGCGATCCATCTATTCGGTTTTTCCATACCATAGGTATCGGCATGTTCCCCCATGTGAAATCCAAGACCTTTGCATGAAATCCCCTATCAGCGCGCAATCATCTGACCCAATTGCGCGCCATCATGGTGTTTTGCGCGCAAACCTTCTCTTTGCATGCAAAACCCAGGACCCATCACCTTGACGTCCCCAGGTGCCTCCCTGCGTTGGCACCCGATGTCTCTGATACCGTGCATACACGCCATGTGTTGTTTTCTCATACGTCCCTCCCTTCTCGTATGATGTAACCTCGAGGTCCCTTGGGGGGTGTTTCCCGTTGCATTTCATTGCCTTATGCCTCTTCGCATAGACACGCTAACAGATATTTCTTATTCACATAGCCACACTAATGTGGACCCCTCGATGGTTCTCCATGCGGCTCTCCTTCACTACAGCCTTGTCGATGCCTTCCCTCCCACAAGGGGTAGAGGGTGTTTGGCATGTAAGCCCTAGGGGTGTGGAGCAATCCCACCTTGTCCGAGCTGCAGGATGTTAAAATGCAAAGCACCCCATCCTCAACACATGACGTTAAACTTTGGCCTGACCCCGTGCCTTGCACGTAAGGTCCCCCCGGCTCGGAAATTCTTTACGCCTCTCATATCCACAGGAATGGAATATTCCTCACATTGACTGATATCCTCTTTTTGATGTGGCATTTGTCCACGGGGGAAGGGCTGGCTCAAAGTGTATGCCCCTAGCCTATCTTGCAGATGGTTTCACCTATGCACCTTTATACTTCCCCACTTCCAAGGCCAGTAGAGTCCCTCTTCCACTGTGCCTTGTCGCACCACGAGCCTCCATCATGGAGTATGTCACAACACTATAGAATTATAACCACACGTAAGCCCTTGTTTCCTCTTTGGACCGCTCAACGCGTAAGACCCTTTACGCCTCTCACAGACGAACCCTTCATGACGTGATCATCGGGTCCCTACAGCTTCTTATTTCTCACACCGAGCATGACTCACGTGGGCTACGAGTGAGAATTGATAATGAAATCCCCATCATGGGCCGCCTTAGAGCGTATGCCCCATCCCAACAAACTATGGGGAATTTGATCCATTCTAATGCGTGGTACGTAGGTATCCTCCACGAGGTTCAAGCCCACCACCCGGTCGTTCTGACTTCTTCATGTCGGTTCGCCGTCACTATGGGCTGCCTCAAAGCATAAGACCCAAATTGATCATCCCACATTAAGTTAAACTGTATTACCTCATCCTGCATGATGTTAAACAGAATCTCGTCCAGCATGACGTTAAACTGTATCCCATCCCGCATGACGTTAAATTGTATGTCCAAAACTATGTGGACTTTGATACTTGTTAACGCATGGTACGTATGAAGACTTCACTAGGTTCAAGGCCATCACTCTGTTATTTCGACCCCTCCACGTCAGTTCACAACCACCATTTTGGGCCTCCTCAGAGCGTAACCCCCATACCCCCCATCAAGGGCCGCCACAGAGCATAAGAACCACACCTCACACCCACGTCTCATCCTGACCTCTCCCTCAAGCCCACATGCCTCAGGAAGCTCATGACCTAGCCTGGAGACCTTAATTCCTCAAGGATCCAATCCATGTGTTCATTTTCACGGGTCGCCTCTTCAGGTATCCCACCGTATCACCCAACTACATGGACTTTGATTCCCCACCATGGGGATACGTAGGAAGCCACCATGAGGTTCAAGACCCTCCGCACTCCATTACTCATCCTGATCCTTACCCGGGCCACGACATCCTGGTGATATCATGACACCTCATTCCACTCAATAGTATTTGGGAAGCTGGCCATATGATGGTCCCAATATCGTTTTTCCCCCTAATGGGTCCTTTAATCTGATCCACTCTCAGTGTTCCGATCAGTCTGATCTGTCTCCACAAGATGTTAAACTCGCGGCATACCTTGTGCTAAACATGGGAAGTTGAGGAGAACCTCATATGGCACACCATTCCCCACGTTCGATGTGCGATTCCTCGGGCTTTGGCACCCTCGATAAGCCCTATAAGAAGGGACAAAAGATAGACATGACAATCCCTAGCGTCAAGGCGCGCCAACAACACCATATCGTGACTATTCTCCTCACTGAAGGTTGCTGCCCCGACCGGACCCCTTAGAGCGTCTCGATGGAAGCAGTGTAATTAACTGGCATCCATGCAGATATGATGCTAGGAACGAGCTTCACGAACCTGTATTAAATCTATGAGGGAGACCCAGACTAGGAGACGAGCTCCGAGGAGGAATCCACGAAAAGAAGAACTGACATCCCATCGTCGAGGTTTCGATCAAGGAGCAAAGATCCCTGAACCAGGAATGGATGTTGCCCGCCTTTGGACAATGGGAATGCGGGGCAACAAGCTGTGCGTCCTCCCCCCGCGTGACGGACGCGCGCACGCCCCAGCGTAAAAGTTTTGAAAACACCTGGTTTGACACTCCAAGGTGATATACACTATTAATCACAGTCATGTACAAACCGATTTGAAGGATATAAAAATAATGGAATTTTTTTACTAAGATTAATTTATATCATCCTAAAAGTATGTTTCTATAAAATATTAAGATTATTCTCTCTTTTAGAATTTATATTATAATATTCCAAATTAGTAAAAAATTTATCATTTAGGTTTTCTCTTTCTATAAAAACTGACGAAAATAGAAGGACTCGTGAAAATAACACATGCAATAACCAAATATATATTGTCCTTCCCAATATAGGGGGATAAAATGTATGGAATATCATATTTATTAAAATCATTTACCCATTATGTTAAAAAACAAGTATATATATGATCATCCAAGCATAAAAATGAATAGAAAGGTGTGGTCACATAGAAGATCAAAAGATAATGATGATAAAATAATTATGATTTAATTTCTTATATTTAAAAAATGTGGAAGAGGCACCATGGAGGATGCACTAAAGGAACATCAATATGGTTTATTTTTTGAAAATTATTATACAAATATGACAATTTTGAAAGAAAAATGTAGTTTTTAGTCAACTTGATATAGGGGGAAAAGTTTCAACCAATATAAATAGAAATATATTAATGTCGTAGATATGGGGAACTGAGAACAGTCCATTTCAATACCATAATCAAATGGATAAAAAAATAAAAAATAAATATAATAAATAAAATACGGAAACATGGAAGGTACTACCCTATGATGATTATGATCCACTACTCCAGAGTTCTATTTTTATTTATACAAATATTTTTTATATTTCATATTTTCTAAAATTAATGAGTCACAATCGAAAATGAATTTATTTTTTCAATGAAAAACAATATTTATTGTTTTATGACATGTTAATTTTTATGGGAATGTACTTTTTACAAATAATATCACTTCCTTTAGTTGAATTTATAATTCTTATATGTATACATATTTTGATTTAACATTATCTTTTTATTAAATGGATAGAAATTAGATCCAATTATACATGTTATAATTTAGTTATAGGTAATTTATTTTATGTTATAACTATTTAATTTCAATATATCATATATATCTAGATATATTGAAGGAACAATATATGGTTCAACATTGTAATATCTTTTGGTTGGTTTGATCACCGATATTATTGGAATGTATTTTTCAAATGAATTAATTTATTTTTCAAAAATTCACCTCAACTAAAAGAAACCATTTGATATATACAAAACCTTTTAATTTAGTCATAACTTCAATGATTCAGAGTGTCTTTGCGAGATAATTATAAAATTTCAATTCTATTATATGTTTTGAGAAAGGAATCACCACATAGGACATGAAAATTTGTATATTCGTGTTGTGGACTACATACTAAAGGATAAATTTAATATCATCAACATTATGTAATCCCATGATCTTTGTAATTATTGTTATTTATTTATAAAAGAAAAATAATAGGACATAATTTCATTGAGGAGGAATAATGTATCCAAAATAAATATTCCAATTTTAATATATGAAATATTTCATCTGAATTTTTTTTTATTTTGTTTTAGAATAGAAGTACATAAAAATATTTTTATATTGTGTAATAAGTTTACAAATCATGAATTGATATGGAATGATACAATGAGGAAATGTAAATGAATATAAACCAGAAAATATAAAAATGTTACTAAAAAAACACCCATGTTTTGTCACTAAAAAAATTAAATTAAAAATGTTTTAAAATGTCTCTAATTAATTTATTGGAGTTTCTAAAAAACGTTTAAAAATGAGGTGTCTCTAATTTAATGATGCTTATAAAAATCACAAATTTGAGATGGAGGGGAGGGTGGTGTGCAACATGGAGGTGGGGGAGTAGCTGGACCACATGCCACCCCACTCTTGCTGCTGCTCCCGGATGCTTCCTCACCTCCCTACCCAAAATCACCCTCTACTCTCACCACCACTCTCTCCTACCTCGATCCCTTCCATCACCTCCACTACTCCCCCCATTCGTAAAACACACCACCATCACCTACTATCATTGCTCTCTCCTGACAACCTCCCCTCTAATATCCTCCACTACTCTCTCCACTCCCTTCCACAGAGCACCCTTCTCCCTACTACTGCTCACTACCCTACATACTCTCTCCTTCATCCGTATATTCCCCCTCTTATGTTTCTTATTACGCTGCCAACAAATGCCTCCCTCCTCTCATACTAATTCTCCCTCCCCTACGCACTATCTCCTCCTCCCTCCCCTCCCACATCCTCTGATTCTCCCTACCCTCTCTACCATACGCTGGCCCACTCTCACCGCTACTGGATGATTCTCCCTCCCCTCCATAATGCACGCCACCATTACCTCTCATTGATGTACCTATTTCTCCCACCTTCCATTCCATACACTGCCTTTCTCTACCACAACCACTCTCTCCTCCCTCCCCTCCCATCACAACAACCAGACCACCCTCCCAAACCTCCCCTCTCTATCGCACATCGCTAGCTCCCTCCCCTCCTTAGTAAAAAATATGCAGCCAATCAGATTTGAACCCCACAGATGACCACTAATAGCTTTCAACCAGACCACTCATCTACACCAATTTATATTGATAGTTTTATACTACAATATATTTAATTATATCAATAGATATAATTATTTATATTATTAATATTTATTATATATATATATAATTTTACATATTAATATAAATACATTAATATATAAATTTTTATAAATATATTCATATATATATATATATGTTTATATACGTGATTATAATATATATATATATATATATATCTATGTGAGTGTGTATGTGTGCTTATACATATATCTTATATTTATACATATATTTTTATATTTCTTTATTAAAAAATTAATATATATGTATATGTATTTATATAACTATGAATATATATCTTGTTTTTTTTAAAAACATAATATATATATGTATATATAAGTATATATACATATACTAATATATATATATATATATATTATTTATATGTAGATATTTATATTTATTATATAAATATATATAAATTTTTGTATGATTATATATATGTCTGTGTGTGTGTTTTTAGACACACACACACGCAGAAATATATATATATATACAATTATATATATGTCTCTCTTAATATATAAATATATATGTGCATGTTATGTATATATATAACAATATTTAAATAATTCTAAATTTGTTTTTATACAATTATATATATATATATAATTATAAATATATATGTAATTTAATTGAATTATAATTATATGTATTGCGATGATTTAAGACACTAGTAAAATTGATATTGAAATAACAACATTTTCTTAATAACGTGGATAAATATAAAATATATATGTGTTTTTTATATATAAAAATATGTTTATTTTTATGTATATATATTTTTGGTTCTGTGTGTGTGTTTATATATTGAAATACCATGATATATATATATATATGTCTGTGTGTGTGTAAATTTATATATATATATTTGTGTATATACATATATATTTTTAAATGCATATATATATTAATATATTCCTTTGTGTGCATATATATATATATATATATATATATATTACAAGTACGTAGTATTACGAAACCAAAGCTCACACCATGCGCGATGAGCTCCACCGTTCTATGACTGTATTCCCTACACTGCCACAACAAGCAGACGAAACCGAAGACAAAAATCAGTATTGACTAGAACATAAACCTATCACCTTCACATCATACCAAAAGTCCTGACTAACTCATCTATGCCAATTTTGTATTTACATTTAATTATTTTCTATATATTTAAAAATAGATTTCAGTATTCTAAAAATTAATATTATATATATAATTTTATTTATTAATATACCAATATTAAAATTTATATGTTTATGTTATATATAGGTTTACATATTATTTTATATATATATGAATATGTATTATGTTTATATATATATATGTTTATATTTTAAATATATTTTTATTTATATGTTTATATATCTATATATTTATGTTTTATATGTTAATATATATATGTATATATTTTATGTTTATATATAGAGATATGTGTTTACATTATATATATATATCATATCACTATATAATATATATATATCATATGTTTGTATTAGTATATATATGTTTATGTTATATATATATATATATGTTTCAATATATATGTATATATATATTCATTTAAATATGTATATATTTGTGTTGATATTTTTGTGTTTGTGTATAAATATATATGTGTCTGTATATATATATAAAATAAACCACGTTTTAAAAAAATGTTAAAAATTTCACTAAAATTGCATTTTTTTATTAAAAAATGTTTAAATTTAAAATATATATGTGATTATATATATAAATATATGTATATATATATTTTTATGTCTGTTTCCATGTTTATAAATATATACATATGTGTATGTGTGTGTACATGTGTTTATATACATACATAAATATATGTTATATATATATATGTGTGTGTGTGTTTGTTTATATATATATATAAATATACATTTATATCGATGCGGGGAAATGGGTTACATAAATATATATAATCTTTACAACGTTTCCAGAAAAACATTATTGAACTAGAGACATTTCATAAAAAATATAGCTAAATTGGAGGAATTTCTTGAGAATTTTGCTAAATTTTCAATTAGAGACATATTAAAAAATGACTAGAAAAGAGCCGCTAAATTTTTTCAGCTAAATGATATATTTTGTTGTGTGAATTACCCTTTTATGATCAGCCTTATCATAATGATCGTAAAAAGAATGAGAAGCATCTGGAAATCTATTGGCATAATCAATGAAATTTAAGATCCTACAGATGTGATGTAGTGTGTGATAAACCGAGAATGATCGTGAAATTATAGTGAAATTATAGTGACCCAAACTTTTTAGACATATATTTTAGAAATTTTGTTTGATGAACATTCATTATATTACATAAACACATGCCTAAGTATTTTAATGGTAAAATGTATTTGGAAACATGGAAACATAAACAACTAGTTCATTATTGCACTAAATATTCTACCATTACGTTCTTCATAAATAGAACCCTTATTAGACATATCAAACATAATTATGTTTATAATAACTTGGGGAAAGGAAACATAAGGGAGAGCTCAAATTCTCAGTAAGGGAAGAAAACTAAGATACATAAACATAACATGAGTAGAAGGGTATGAGAACATGTGAATAACATTTAAAAACCATACCGTACATATCAAAGATCATAATCATGGGTTATGTCATAATTATTTGATGTTCATAAGACATGGATTATACGGGAACCAAAGAAAATGATCCTTGAGAACATAAAAATGGAACAAGATTGGTAATTTTTTTCCTATAGATAAGAATAAAAAATCATTAACATTGAATTAAAGGATTATTTCCAATTATATCATGGTTTTATGGGTTCACTCCCAAAATTTTCATAGTAGTCAAGGTTCACACCCATGAAAATCAGTGTAGATAATGTGCCTTATTGAACTAGTATGACTCCTCATTCTGGTCCTATTTATCTCATGAGATTTCAATTATTACCCAATGGATTAGTAGGAGATATAGAAACCACCTATCAGATAAAAAACTCATACATATTCATGCGACAAGATCATATAAAATCCATCATATTAGAACCCATGAAATTTAATATGCTTGATAAATCATTATTCATATTATAACCCATGAAAAAGAAATAGGTTTCGTAATAATTACATCACAACATAACCCAGGAAAAAGAAACATGTTTCAAAATCATTTCATCACAGCATCACCCATGGGAAGAGAAGTGGGTATCATAAACATTTTATCTTCGTATAAGCCATTGACGATAAATGGGTTTCATATAAAACATTTCATCATAAAATTAAAGCATTTAGATAAAGAGTAAGAATGGTATCCATGGATCATATCCCTAGTAAAGCATAAGTAATATTAAAGGATGTAATATTAAATGGAAAAATATTTTTAAAGATCTCTTGAATCAATTATTGAAGAAAATAAACATTCTAATTTGAAAAATAAATTTCAAAAAAAATCATATAAAATATTTTCAAAATCATTTTCTTCTAAAATAACATTGTAAACACATTAATATCATTAAAACACATTTAAATCATTTTTTAGGAAATAACCTTTCCACTTTGAAAATAAATTTTTAAAACTAAAAAATTATAAAATAATAAAAATATCATTTCAATTTTCAATAACTATAAATCTATTTAAATGATGATTTAAATAAATTGATTGGATATTATGTTATAAAATTTTGTTAATTCCATATATATTAAAAAAATATCCCATTACCATTATCAGTAAAAACCAAACTAACCTTGTTTGGAAAACAACACTAATATTACCTTTTAAAAATTATTATAAAAATTAAATAATGTGTAAAAATGTCATTACACAGTACCTTATATAATTTCAATAAAATTTATAAAAAAATTTAAGAATAATTTAATATAAAATAAAAATTGTTTTCAAGCGAAGGGATAAATAAAAGTGTTTTGTCTTAAAAACATATTTTTAAAATATTTAGTAAATATAGTGAGGAAAATTAATGGAAAAATTAATTCTCATGAAATATGCATAGGATAAGAAAATTCATGATTTTATTGATAGATGTGTCAAAATAATTCATCATAAAATTAATAAACATAAAAAATATCGATAAATGATGAGATTGAATCATAAATCCCTTACAATTTTGGCAACATTGAATCATAAGACCCATGAATGAATAACATAAAATGAAACATATAATATCGATATAATAACTCAATTCATGATATTACATGTCAAAGGGGTTGTATATGCACCTCATAAAAGAATATAGGTGTATAATATAACGAAGGTCTCAGAGAAGATAAATTGAGGCAAAACCCCTTACTGTAAGTCTTGATTTTATTCTTACACGTTAAAAAACTGTATAGTAAATATTGGTTTTATTAAACTTATTTTATATTTCCACAATTATATATATCATAATATATATGATTTATTTATGACCTTTATTAACATTATATTAATAATTCCATTTTAAGATCACATTTTAGGTATTATCTGCATGAATATTCATGTATGTTTTGATCCTTTTAATTCGATAATGGTTCCATAATTTGTAGAATTTAACTATGATATAAATATAATATATGTAACATCCTAATACCTACTTTGAGGTATTTCATTTTTTTTCATATATACCTCCACAATTGGGTGGACCTTCATACTACAATAAGTAGAGATTATTTGGTAGGGGAATATCAGTAAAAGTCAAGGGATGCATATTTCATATGAATTAATTGATACCATGAATATATGTGTAAATGGATTTTTGAGGTTATTCCCATTTTCATTATATTACTAAAGTGTTATTAAATTTTTTATATTAGATTTATCAGTTTTTTACTGTGTGATGAGAAATTACCACACACGTAAAGGGGTCACACGAGGTGTACATGGTATCCAAAAAAAAGTCATGAACTGTTTATAGAGCATGAAAGTGGTAAATTCCATGTAATGGTTATACTATATTTAATAATAAAATTGGTTTTTTTTTTAAAAATCCGATTGGTTTTCTAGCGTACCTAAGTGGTGTGGACTACTTGATGTGCACAATAGTTAGAAATTGTGTAACTATAGGGAGATCAGTTTTAGGGAGTCGTACGAGAAAAAATTTTGTTTATTCCCTGGTATATATCTTGGATCTCAAACCATATCCCTTGTAAAAAAAATTAGATTCATTATTTGATCTAGATTGTTCTGTTCGATGATTGATCATCATGGAGGTTGGTTTGAGTCCCTCTTAACATGTAATAGTTTATGTTTCCTTGTTGTTTTTTTCACAATAGCAGCATGGAGTGACATTATCAGATATTTTGACTTGCAATGGTGTTTCTTCTTTAATTCTTCTAGATCGGTGGTGCAATCATATTCCAGGGTCATTTCCTTTGTTTGTTGTAGTGAATAATGAGTAAATTATGGAGTTATATGTTGTTTACTCTTCTCCGCCAAACCTTTTGAAAATTGATTCAATTATAATGATGTGAAGAATTAATATGAGGCCTTCTTTTTAATTATTTTGTTCTTTTATTAGTGGATCCTATATAGTAATGTAGACCCCATGTTTTGTGGTTGGTGGTTCTATCTCTAGCATTTTTTGATGAACTATAATAAATCTATTATTATAAATTGATTTATAAATAAATTTGACATGTTTTTTCGTAAGGGTAAATGAATTTTCATTATAATTTGGGTTTTCCATGGTTTTTGGTAAATTGAAAATAGAGAATTTTACATGCATGGAATTGATTTATGATAATCTACACACGTGATGGCTTGGGTAATTAGGTGGACAGTGTATCGTAGGGACAACGTCCATATTACAGTCTGGTTGTTTACTCATAGGGAATTTTTTACTATCTAGGCCCATTGTATTAGGGGCATGATCTTGATACTGTTTTGGGGATCACTCATGGAGTGTTCCTCTTCTCTTTAATCTAGTTTTTAGGGACATTTTGGTAACATTTCATTATTTTTGTATAGTTAGTCTTCTATACTGACCAATTGAGTTCCTTGGAGTGATTTACCTATTCATGGATTTATACTATTTTAGATTTGATTTGAGAGATTTGGAAAATGATAAATGAGGATTTAAATTATTCTCAAAACTGACATACCTACCTTTTTTAGAAATTATTTGGAAATTGGAAAATTTAACTATGCTTTGACATAATTTTTTTTCTTCTAATCATTCCATGTTTTATTTTAAAATGAGGATACATGGTTATTGTTCAGAAAATTTTTATGAAACACCTTGGTGTTATTATAATGAGCATGTTAGATAACACCCTATACAATTGTTCTATGGTGCATAAATCATTATATATATTTCGACATAGAAAAAATCAAGGTTCCACAATGAGGCAGTGATGTATTTTAGGTGGATGGGTAATTGGTGGTGAGTTGGCAGGATTCTTCACACAATGTCTGTTATAGTAGTTTATTTTTTCATTTTTTATTAATAGTTTATCGATGGAATTAAACATAGTGGTTTTTTATACTCATGAGTTGTTTAGATTATAATATGTTATGTTTATATCTTTATTGTATATATATGTTTGATGTTGTTACCTCGGGTTGAGATAAATCATTCCCTCTAGTTATTGTTTGATGTGTGGGTGATAGTCGCGATCCCATGAGGATAATAAACACCCTAGGAGAATATAGAAGGTCGTTTTATGTACCGGTTTAAAATGAAAATTGGGTTATTTTGTTATTATATATATTTTTTATTTATATATATTGTAATCCATATATTTTACTTGTATAAAATGAAATACACCGTTCATGGAGACATTTGTCCATATGTACACATGAATGTTATTTCCATTTTTAACCCATGGTTAAAAAGACGAGTACATAATAATTTACTTTTTTAGATTACGTATGATGTCATATTTGTCACATTTTTTTTAATAAATTTATAATTATTACCATACATGTAAAGCATTAGTGAAAAATGAAACACATCGCTTCATGAGGTGGTAGTATGCCGCGCTGCTATCATATACAAAAAAATGGAATGTAAGAAGGAATATATGATATAAATATTCCAGAAAAATATTAATATAATAAATATCATATATTAATAATTAATCCACCACTATATACATCTTTGAGTGGTGGTGAGGGAAAAATTATTACATCAGTTCGTGAGGCGGCATACCTCTATACACACGATCAACAGCTACATTTACCATTTAAGGGAAGAGAAGATAAATATAGGTTTTCCCATTAATATACTATCACTATAGTATATTTTAGATACTAATGATTTTATATCATTATAGTTTAATAATTTTTTAAGGATTTAGAAGTATACATAAAAAGAAAACACATGTTTAACAACTAAACCCCTTAATTAGAGATCCTCATTAGGTTTACACCTAAATCAATATTAGGTGGATTTCTTAATAAAACAAAATCATGTAGGATTAGATGGGGGTAATTAATGATTAAAATTGGGTTGGTTTAGGATTAAATAAATTTATTTTATGTTTTAATATTCTAGGATAGGGGTGGCCATTTATAATTGGAGGAGAGGACAGATATGAAATTTTAGAAAAAAATATTGTGAACTCATATTTTTCACTTGAATCAAGGATAATAATGAGTATATATTGATCCTAAAATTTTATAAACCTGAAAAATTCTTGGAAAATAGGTATTGGATACGTTTGTAATGTCATTTAACCATTACATTTTTTACCCTGAGATAAAACATTTTTAACCTTAATCGTAGTAATTAATTTTAACTGTTTTAAAATTCATTATTGTAAAAAAAGTTCAAATTATATGTTAATATTAATTATAATGATTAAAAATATGCAATTAATTTTTATTAATTTCATTCATAGATTTTTTAGAAATTAATTTATAATTAAACTCGTAGGCGACGTGAAAAATATGTTTTTGAAATAATTTTTTTCCGAAGTATAAAATATTTTCATATAAAAAATAAAAAATAAAATAATTTAATTTTCATAAAGTGGAAAAAATATATATAATTTAAATTATTTTATTTTCAAAACCATATAAAAAAATTTATCTTGTAAATTCATTGAATGAAATGGAAATTTTTAATAAAAATCAATAATATTCACTATTCACTAAAAAAGTTATATTTTCAAAAAATTTTGGAAACTTAAATCTATAATAATGTTGAAAATATGATTTGAAAAGAAATTATTTCATAAAATACCATTTTATGGGTTTTTTATATTAATTTTAAAATAAGTACCCACAATGTGAAAAAAAATTGCTTAGAAAAATTCATTTTGAAGAATAAAATTGGATTTATGTTTATTTCTTGTAATAAAAACAAGTAAGATGATTGACATACATATTATTGAATATATAATATATAATTTCAATTAAAATAATTTCCAAAAGTAATTTATTTGATTTATTGAGATAGAACAAGTTTTTTTTTGCAAAAAAATAGTTTTTCTGAAAATGATTTTCTCTTTCATCAAATAGTTTCTTTTAACATATTATATATTTAAATGGTTTAAGATCGAATAAATTTAATATTAATATAAAAAACAAATATTTTTAAAAAAAAATTAACCCTATACATACACACCATTCTAATGGATAGGTGATAACTATCATATTAAATTATAATATTTAATACTATGTTAAATTTCATAAAAAATCCACTTTTGAAGTAACAAAAGATAATAATGAAATTAAATTTATTTTAAAATATATATTTCATTAAATTTTGTAGATTTACATTCTACCACACTTAATAAGTATTTCTATCATAAAATTCATCATAAAAATAAAAAATGAGGACACTTCTGTGTTATTAATTACCTAGGTTCCCACTTAGCTTCGATTAACTATCGTGGTTTCCAAAAAATGATGAACATATGAGTGGTCTTGTTTCATAAATAATTTTCTATGGAATCCGAAATCTCAAATTTTTGTTCCTGAAAAGAAATATCATGATTCAGTGGAAAGAAATATAAGTTCAATACATGTGAAGGGTACGGTATATACTTATTCAGAATAGATACATAGAAAACATTGTGATCTTAGGAGATTTTCACTAGATGTATAAACCAGTAGGATACAATCCTAATATGATTAAGAATTTCAAATGGACCTATATTATAATGTATTAGAATTAATTTATATCATAAGAAAAATTTAATCCTTTTGTTATGATAATATCATTTTTTACATCATCTATTTCTCTTAAAAATGATGATGAACTTTTTATTACTAAAGCATTAACGTTTAAAAAGATCCTTAATAGAATGATAAGTCATTACTTATATTTCTAGTTATCATTATAAATCGTTTTTTAGCATAGGTTATCCAATAAGAATAATCATTCATTTGGTAAAGTAAAAATTAATCTCTAAAACCTCAACCAATGATCATCTTAAACCATTCCATAAATATTTAGCTTTATGAACTTTCCAAAATTGGAAATTTATAAGTATTTCCACTACATTTCTCATAATAAACATAATATTAATAGACAAAATATCATTAATCATATATTAATTGTCACATTAAATATATGTGATTAACTTGGTCACATATTCTCCTAAATAATGGTAATAATCCTTATAACCACAAAATTTCAATGAAATCATTCACAATCCATTATTACTTATATAAATCCATTGATTTTTAAATATATTACATAAATTTTAAAATACTCTAAACTCTATCAATGATAACATATACCACATTATCAAAAAACCATTACTCATTTTTGTGGTTATCAATAATATCTGGTTTACTTTATCCATATCAAAAATCTCGTTATCCATAATGAACACCAATTTCACAACATCATGAATATAGCCAGTGTTATCCACCCTTAATCTTATGTTTTCCATAAAATATAACATATATATTAAATCAATTTTCTAGGTAATTTTTAACATCCATAATATTATTGAAAATCCTTAATTAAAAACTTATAAAAAATAATTCTTATATAAATCATTATTAATATTTATTGAATTCTCATACACAAACACATCAATCACTCCACTTCATTCGGAAACCATTAAATACGATTTATTGAATTATTCCAAAATAACTCATTCCAATAATACTATATATGAATAATTTATTAACATTCATCAAAATCAATTTAATCATTCATCACATGTTTAAATAAAATTATAATGTTACGACATCCCATATATTTTATATGATGTTTTTGGTCTCTTTATCATCAATAATATAACAATTACTCATAAAAACATGTTGACTAATACTATAATCGCCCTATTAGGAAATAGATTTTAATAAATACCTTTATTTAAAAATTTATATCATTCATCCATTAATTATTCATTAGGGAAACCATAATTCTATTCCATTTTATTAATTGAACCTTTCATTTTTCCTCTATAATCTCTTAATCTGTTCCCTTCGATTCCACATACAAATCATCATCTCATACAATTTAAATATTTAGAAGATTGTTTCTTCTCATATAATTAAAATATAATAAAGTGAATATTCATTCATTCATAGACTCCACCACCAGAGTTCTCAGTATACACTATACTTCTATACTTTTGTGAGTCCAAGAGTTAGTTAAAGTGTTGTTATTAATTATATAGCATGATAACTTGTTACGAAAAATTAAAATATCCCTCACTGTAGTTGTAATCCCATTTTTTTCCTCACAAACACATTTTAAATCATATTATACATTAATCTAGTTCCTTTTGGTTTCGGCCATTTCATAAAATGAATAATCATAGTGTGAGCATCAATATTCCTAAAGGAAAATCATACAATACACAAAAAACTAATTGGATGTATAAATCAAGACAAATTATTTTAAATACATGAAAACATAGGCTTAAACAAGGCCATTAATGGTCATTAATTTAATATTTCAAAATGGTTGGCAGAGGGATTGTGAATTTTTGTTTCATATCCCATAAGAGTTTCAAACTAGATACACACCAAGGCTCATTGTCATGTATTAGGCAAGACTCATGTAAATCTAGACACTAATTTTTTGTTGTATTCCCCTAGTTATGTCTATAATAGAACAAAATACACTTATATTATCCTTAAAGGGATTAAATTTCACGGAAACAACTCACTATATCCTTCACCAATATTCCTAGAAGTTTTCCAATAAATAAAACTATCCTTATATTAACACATAGACATATCCCTAAGGATATCAATAAATTTTTCTCATCCAATTACCAAATGGTAAACTAAAAATATAATTTGAAAAAAACTATTGTGGCCAAAAAATATTTATAGAGGAATATAATTTTAACCTATTAGGGAACTCCATGGGTAGATACACCTATTGGGCATGACACCCCATCATCCCCAATGGATTTACATTAATCATCTACCCCTTGAGAAGAGAACCACACTTCATCCAATTCAAAAATGTGAGAGTTACCAAGGATCATATCCCTTAATGTTTCTTTTATACATATTATAGTTTCTATGAATAATCATACATATATATTAAATATTTTTTAATGAAATTTGATAACATTACACAAAAAACAACTAGGGAACATAAACGTATAGTGCATTTGGAAAATTGGAAAAAGAAAATAATTGGTTCATAGGTGAACTAAATCATATCCCACTAAGTTATTCATATTTATCACACTTATTATACATATCACAGATAATACATTTCTTCATAACCTAAGGAGAGAAATCATAAGAAAAGGGTGATCTCAGATGCCTATTAAATGTAAAAATTGGAGATACCTAATCATAACATGAGAAGAAGTGTTTTAGAACAAGATCATAATATTAAAAAATATTACTCTACATATCAAATATAAAATTCATGGGTCATGGATTAAATTTTGAAAGTTCATAAGATGTGAATCATAAGGGGAACAAAAAATAAGAGCCATGAGATCATAATAATGGTATAAGACATGGAATTATGGCAAATATATATGAATAGAAAATCATTTCAATAGAAGTCAAGGCTTAATTCCAAGCGTATCATAGTGTAACGGGTTTAATCCCTAAACCATCATAATAGTCATTGTTTACTCCCAATAATATCATCATGGAAAACTTCGCATACAAAAATAGGTTCAATTCCAATTATAGTCATATTTATCCCATGATATTTCAATATTAACAAATGTATTATAGGGATAGACAAGTCCAAACCACCAAATAATGATAATAATTAATACATGTACCATAAGATCATAAAAAATTTGTTATAATAAGAACACATGAAAATAAATGGTCTTCTTAAGACATTAATTGTATAAGAAACCACAAAAAACTGGCATCATAAATATGTCATCATCACATCACCTACCAAAAAGAATCACATTGCCTAATAGTTTTATCATATAATATCTCTTCAGAAAATATTTGAGTTTCATAATACTTTTTATCATGGTATAATCCATAGAAAAGAAATAGGTTTCATAAGAATATTTTCATCTAAAATCAGAAACCATCCAAAGAAAGAATAAGAATGGAATATTTGGAACATATCTCTAGTAATCCATAGGTAACCTAAAAGTACGTCATCTTAGATGGAAAAATAAGTTGAATGATCACTCGAAAATTTTCTGGGAGAAATTATCCTTTTCAAATTGAAAATCACTTTTAAAAACTAAAAATATATAAATCATTTTCATAATTCATTTCATTTAGAAGAACGTCATAAACTTATATGGGAGAGTTTAAAAATTATTTTAAATATTAATTGAGGAAATTATCATATCCAAATTGAAAATCACATTTTCTAATTAAAATTTGTAAAAAAATAAAAATAATTTCCATTTAAAAAATATTTAGAAACGTATAATGTAATATTTTCAAACAATTTTTTTCCATGATATTGGGAAATGTTTATCAATAAATACAATTTAAAATAATTATTTCTTTGACATTTTTAATAATGTAAAAATGAGCATTCATTAGAAAAATAAAGGAAGATTTATTTTAAAAACATTCTAAAAAGATAAAAATTGGTATAAATTCTTATAATAAATAATTTCATATAAAGATAAAATATTTTCTAATCCAATTTTATATAGAATGAAAATTGGATTTGACCAAAGAAAGAAAATAAGATGTTTTTTCTTAAAAACATTCATTTATATGCATTATTAAATAAAGTGATAAAAATGATAAAAAAACATGTATTCTCATGAAATAACTATAGAAGAATAAGAATAATGAAATTATTTAGATATGAAAAACTATATTTCATCATAGGACACATAAACATAAACATTCCTGATAAACAATGATATTGTAATGTAAACCCTTTACTAATTTTCAAACATTAAATCATAAAAGACATGAAAGAGTAACATTAAATTAAATAAATAATATAATGATAACAAATAATATCATGATGTTACAGGTTAATGGGGATTTATATACACCTTATAGAATAACATATGTTCACAACATAATTTATGTCCCAAGGAATGAAAATTGCTTCCAAAATCCCTTACCTTAAGTCTTGGATTCCTTTATACACATTCAAACCCCCTTTATATTAGAGATAACTTTATTATAAATATATTACTGGTTGATACATATATATACATATATTATACTATATATTAATTACTTATGACCATTTATTACAATTTATTGACTATTATTTGTTGAAATCATTTTTTAATTAATAACGGATTTGTTTTTCATGTATATTTCGATCTAGTATTTTCAATACATTTACATTAAAAATGGTTAAATCATATCCAAAATTTTCAAAATGATAAAATTATAATATATATTTAATATATATATATAAATTAATCCATAAAAGTTGTAGATATAAAATAAAATACATTATCCATGGTGATGGTAGGATATATGTACTCATGAATTTTGTTTCCATTTTTCAACAGATGAAAAAATAATGGAAAATAATAATTCAAATTTTCAGATTCATTATGATTTCATATATTTAAAATATATTCATTAAATTTATCCTTATTACCTTCTTTGTAAATCATTAGTGAAAACCTAATCACATTGCTTTGTGAGGCGGTAATCTACATACACACGAGTGACGTAATCGTATCCCCAAAAAATGGAGAGTACGAAGGAATATATGATACGATAATTAATACGCATAATAATATCATAAAAATCATAAATAAATTGTAAATACATCATTATATCTTGAAATGAAAGTTTTGAGATGGATAACGAATAACATGGGTTTGAGAGGCGGTAGCCCGCCGTACGCACGATCAACAGTTCCATTTACCATTTGAGAAAAGAGGAGATGGATAATGGTTATACCATTAGCATAATTACATATCAGTATATTATATGTAATTTTATTATTATATTATTCATTTTAATATTATTTTATGTAGTTATAGTAAAAAATAAAATGAAAACATAAGTTTGAAGACTATACCTCTATTGTAGCGATCCTCTTTAGGTTTAATCCTAATGATATATTAGGAGGGATTACTAATAAAAATAAGGATTTTAAAAAAAAATAGAAGGGGATTATTGAATATAATTGGTCTGGTATTGGATAATGAAAATGGTTTTGGATGTGTGAAGAAGACATGATATGGATGTACTTTTATAAGTCTAGTAGAGGACACAAACCTAAATTTTAAAAATAGTAATGCGTTCCCATGTTTTTCACATGACAAAACGATCTAAAATGGGTCACTATATAGTATTAGAGGTCATGAGGTCTAAATATATCCATAATATCGGTGTTGAGAAATATTATAAGACATTTTACACCTTGATAATTTAGTTTATCCCCCGGTAAACTTATTTCAATCTTATCCGCTGTAATTAATTATTTTTGTTTTTAAAATTCATTATTGTAAAAAAATAAGTTGAAATTTTAGACAATATCAATAATAATGGTAAATAATATTAAATATATTTGTATTTTTTTATTGAAAAATAGTGGGGTAATTTAAATTAAAATTAAACTACGGGACGTGATAAAAATGTAGTCATTTTGATGAGAAAATTTTCATTGTTTTTAAAATATTAAAATCATAATTAAATATGAAATTTATCAAAAAGACTTAAATTGGATTAAAAATTTATAATTGAAAAATAATTACTTTCAATATCATATCAAAATTAAATTTATCATGTAAATTCTTTGAATTAAAAGATTATTTTTAATAGAAACCAATACTGTTCACTATTCATCGAAAAAACAACTTTTCAAAAAATTATAAAAAACTAATTCTGATTTAATTTTTACAATATGATATAAATATTATTTTTCAAATACATATTCTAAAATTTTAAAAATTTAGTTTAAAAATAATTGGTAAAAAAAATTTACAATATCTTTTTAGAAAAATACAATTTGTTAATGTAAAATTCCATCTATTCTTATCCCTAACCTGTAACACATAAGAAAAATTTAAAAATTTTATTGAATATATAATTTATATATTTCATTAAAAAAATTAAATAAAATTTTATTATATAATTTATTTAGACAAAACTTGTTTGTGCACATAAAAATAGTTGTTCATAAAAAGATTTCCTTTATCGTCAAATTGATTGATTTATTTTAAATTCTATTTAAATGGGTCACAAAAGAATTAATATTATATCCATGTTTAAATCGAATATTTTCACAAATTAGTTAATCTTATTCATTATATACATTTCAATGGATATGTGTTAAATATCATAATATATAATAGTTTTCTCTTAGTGTCTGTTTTTTCGTTAAATCTCAATGTTGCATATAACACAAACTATTGGAAAAGTTATATATATTTGGAAACAAATTTTTAATAAAATATTGAAGTGTTACAAAATTATGGGAATATTTTACAACTACAGTCGAATAGATTTATGGGAATTATGGACATTAGTCAATAAAAATGGTTATTACTACTTTTTTAGTTATGTAGATGTATTTAGGTGACCATTGAGATTTATTTTCGATATAACAAAATTATATTGTATTTGGAGATAATAAATATATTCTATTTAAAATATGATTTTATGATAAATTTATAAGTATTAAGTGATTTTTATTTCATGAAATTAGATTATAATACACTTTGACATGATAATATAAATTAATGAGGTTATATGTAATTATATAACAGTCAAACACATTAATATATCATATATGCTTTTAATTTTTATTAAAAAATGAATTAATTTAATAGTTAAAATTATTATATTATTAGTAATAATTTAGATAAAATAAATATCAATTTTTACGTATTATGTTGAAATTATAATAGTGTAAATTTTTAATAATTGTTTGGAAATGTTTATTTTTCAGAGAAAAAGTGAAAAATGCCACATTACAAGCAATAAAATTATATAACATAATTATCATGTCAAGATTATTTATAATTTTATGAAAAAATATATACACTGAATATTTAAATGATCTGGAATAAAAATGAAATTATAAATAGTAATTTTAATTTATCAATTTATCATTTAATTTTTTTGAAACCTAAGTTTGATTTTAGACATATTTATTTTCATGTGTGTAGATTAATTTGGAGTTTTGGAGGTAAGTGTTACCTTAATAAGTCTATTAACATCCCCACATTCAATCCCGCTCATTAATTTTCCAGATTATTTGTTGGAATTTAAATTAGCCATTGGTGGTTGACTTTTATGATAAAATAACCAATATCCAATCCTTTAAAACCCACCCCCAATAAGAATAAATTCCCCGCATTCCCCATTACTCACCCCCATATTTAATAATTAGTGAATTTATGGCCATTTACCTCCCAAAGAGCCCTTCCAAGGTTCCATCAAGGTGTTTAGTTCACACCCTCATGTTTTAGAAAGTAAATCATAATGCGCAGATAATTTTTCATTTCATCCATTTCATTAAAGTACTCCTTATTTTTGAGTCTTATAATATAAATGTTTCATCCATTTCATGAAAATTTGATCCTCCATATACGTAGTATAATGTGTTTTACCCATGTGATACTTTCTTCCCTCTCATTATTCACTCCATATTATCTAGGTTTTATAATTTCATTCTATTGAAATTATTTCATGAAATTTGATCACTTACTGTGAAATGTTATTATATATTGAATTCCAATGAAACATACTTATCCATTGTAATTCACCTATATGTAAAAAATTTATTAATCTTTGGGTTTATATGTATTATACACACATTCCCTCATCCTGGTATAAAAATTATGTAATATTCACGTCTTTATTATTCTATTTAATCAATTATTTTATAAAAAACTCATTCATTATTCTCCTCGGGTTATGATGATATATATTATTATGATCAATGTGGAACACATTATTTTAGATATTTTAATGGATCTCATTGATTTAATTATTATTAATTGGTTAAATGTTTAATCTCTAGAGAGGGCATGTTTTTTATTAGCTTTGTGAATAACCATGGTAATTATGGTTTATGAAGACCTGGTGATAAAACATGGTGATATAATTATGAATGTATCATTTTTATATTTTATCCATAATTAATTATTATTATTCATGGTGTTTATATTATTAAATTCTTCATTATCATATGGTCATGTTTTATTGATATGCATCTTGGTAGCATTCAATGCATCTCCTTTTTTTTA
Source organism: Viscum album (assembly GCA_963277665.1). Classification (NCBI taxonomy): domain Eukaryota; kingdom Viridiplantae; phylum Streptophyta; class Magnoliopsida; order Santalales; family Viscaceae; genus Viscum; species Viscum album. Next base: position 292,445,090 of record OY728132.1, read on the forward strand.
TTCCATTACTATGATTTATTCTCACCCGATTCATTAATCCCAATATATATGATCTAGAAAAAGTAACATAGTAAAAACCTATGAATATGTATTTAATGTGGGTTTTAAAAATATTAGTGGTCGTTGATTTTTTTTAATTTATTATTTTCCTATTTCTGAGACACTAAACCTAAATATATCTTATTTATTATTGAAATATTTAACAAGTAATGAATTTTTTTAATAAAAATGGTGGTCATAATAATTATCTTAAATGTTTGGAAGAAGTTAAAAATGTTTTTTTTAATTTTTTAGAATATATTAATGTCTGTTTTGAAGGGATGCCTGGACTTCCCCCAAAATTTGGGGCAGTGTTTTCTATTGACCTCATATCAAGGGTGTTTACAATATCAGAAAATCCTTATAGAATTACCCCAATTTTAATTGCAGGAATTGATAATGATTCTATTAATGAAGAAATATTAGGGTTATATATACCCATTGGCTTTATCATGTGGTGAACTAGTCATATTTTTTAAAAATATATGTTTATCAATGCACCTCTATTTTTATTATCATGAAGTTGATAATATAATAATTAAGATGACATATCCACAACCACATATTGATGGATTGATTTATTATATATTAGGACCTCAATAATTCTCAAAGATTCACCTATAATCTAAATATCATCAATTATTAGTGAAAAAATAGGATATTCCAATGACCTCCTTTAACACAAGATATTAAAATTTTGAATCTATAGTAATGTATTAATGTAATAAAAATTACATTCATGTTATCATGTATATGATTACTAGGGTCCTCAGAGATATATATGATCAATTTTAAGTAGTATTTATAGATTATATTCTCATATATTTCATGTCAATGGAAGAGAATGAATATAATATTCGGGTTGTGTTGAATATCATATGAAAAGAGAAACTATATGACAAATATTGAAAGAGTGAATTTTGGCTGTAAAAATGTATCATTATTGTGTAATGTAATCACAATAAAGGTTAAATATATATACTTTAATGATATAATAGATTGAATAATGGAAAAAAGGAAATCAATGTTACAGGGATCCATAGTTTTTATACATTAACTAGGTACAACTGAGGTCCACTACAAAATATATCATATAAAGGAGTCATGTTCCATTGTACTGATGAATGGAAATATATTCTCATTGAGATTGTTGGTCGAAGTGGATACTCAAGAGGGGGGGTGGATTGAGTACCAAATAAAATTTTTTGTTAAATATATTTTTATTAAAATCCCCCAATTCATAAAACAAGTTAAACTGTAGAGAATTTATAATGATTGTAAATGTTCAATTAGATTCTCAAAGATTGATTACATCTCAGTTAACTTAATCGGAAGATTATGTTTGCTTTTTGAAACTAACTTACTGGTTCACAATAATTACAAACACTTTCTAGTTCAACTATCCAAATTACATTAAAATAGATCTATATTTAATGTACATATCAGTATAATATTTAAAATAGTTTTTTCAATGGTAAAAATCACAACAGATGTAAAATGTTTAGAGTGAGGATTTAGTATCCTCCAGTTCATCCCATGAGTCCGTGTATGTCTAAATAGACAGAGGCACACTTACTGCTCAAAATAATAATCAAATGTATTGTACAGAGGAAATAAATGGATAATGAGTTTAGAATTCTCTAATTGATTGTATATGAGATCTGGAATCATTTGGATGTTTCATATGTTATTTGATTCCATTCCGGTGAAGATGACTCAAAACAGAGTGTCGTTGTTCTACCCAGCAACAATTATTCATCCTTGTGCATATGATGTTTAGTAGGAACAACATATTTTCATCAGTTTTTGTTCTAGGTGAATGATATTATTGATGTTCTGACATTTTCAGAGGTGTTCTTCAAGTTCTTCATTTGTTTCATGGACCTTCACAAAAACAGATGCCCTCGTCTTCTTATGTGTCCATTTTTCTGTTTCTTTTTCTCATGTCTTTCAAGACAAATATATATTATTTTTTATTCCTTGAGATCTGGTAAAAAAATTGATTTATTTATAAAAGTTATAAGGTATGGTTCCCTGACATCCAACAATAAACATTAATTATTAATAGGTGCATTAAATTTAGCTAATATAACCGTTGGAATTAAATAAGAGTTAATAAAAATTGAAATATTTTTCATGACTATCGGTGAGTCATGAGATCAGTAGGTCATTTGAATTTGCATCGGTATAGGTAGGTCTTGTGATTAGCATCGGCATCAGTAGGTCATGTGATTAGCATCGTCTTCGGTAGGTCATGTGATCATCATTGAATTCGGTAGGTCATGTGATCATCATTAGTTTCGGTAGGTCATGTGATCAGCATCGTCTTCAGTTAGTCATTTGAACAGCATCAGTTTCGGTAGATCATGTGATCAATATTGGTGAGATAGTTGTATCATTCGTGTGAAAGTTTTCATCAGTGCGACCTTTTTCATCGGTGTGACTGTTATCATCAGTGCCATCGTTGTTATTGGTGAGACCGTTGTCATCGGTGCAACTATTGTCATCGGTGACACCGTTATCATCGGTGCGACCGTTGTCATCGGTGTGACAGTTTTCATTGGTGTGACTGTTTTCATCGATGTGACTGTTGTCATCATTGTCTCATTCCATTAACTATTGGTGACTAAAGAATATAGCTAACGGTGAGTCAAAAATAAAACTAATGGTGAGCCAAAAACCAGAAATTCTCACAATGTGTCTGTTTAACAGATAATACTTCCAGGTTAATATTAGACCATAAATAATCATAGATAATCCTATGGAGACATGACTAAACATATATAAACACATTTAGAACAGAATAAATAATTCGCTAAATTGACATATATTAAAAATCAAGTATTTGTGATTATTAAAATAACTATCACATAGAGGGTTCAACAGAGATTAAGAGAAGGTCAGTTACATCAACTGTTCACACTCTACCTTGAAATAGAGAATTCCTTGATATATATAGTGATGTATCGGGGGATGAGGAATTGAGATGTGTTCTAATTCACAATGATAAGGTTGGAACTTATACGTCATTATAATTAATGTTTATTGAGATAAATTAACCAATATATTATTTGGATATAGTAGAGGAAATAACATATTTAATGATATAGATGAGTTATGTATATGGTGAAATTTTTGATATATTTATTGATCATGATATCATAATGTATATACCCACATAGAAAGATTTAAATATTTTCTAAATGAGATGGTTATAGTTAACTATGGATTGTGATTACATAATAAATTTTCGTCATAGGAAGGAAAATAAGATGGCTGATGCTTTTTTCAGATACAATCATGCTACATTATCCACAATGAGATTTTAAATAGAATACAAACTAATGTATTTTTAATGGATGACTAGGAAGTCATAAGGTAAGAGGAGAAATCCTATCATTCCCAAGTGTATTCTCAACTATCCATCCATGTGATGATCAAGGTAGAATTAATGGAAGATAATGATCTATAGAATAATGCATGGAATATTCTATATTTAATCCTTGATAATTATGTAATTATAATATTCATGGAATTGGTATTTCCCCTTCATTACCAATATCAAATGTGCTATTATATGATGTACTTTTCTCAAGATTATCTATCTATCCATGATGAAAAGAAATGAATCAAGATCTAAAGGACCACTTTTAGTGAGATAAAAAACATCAGGATATTCTAGATTATATATCATGATTTATAGTCTATCGGTAAGTAATGATTGATCTAATGAAGCTGAAATGTATAATTTATAATTTTTCAATACCCACATGGAAATGGTAAAACATCACAATGGATTTTTATATGTTTAAAAAATACCTAAATTATCAAAAATTCAATTTGGGTTATAGTTTATTACCTAAGTGAGTTGGTTAATTTCATTTATATTTTAGAATATTTCTCACTCAATTAATATTACATGATATTATGAGAATATGTGGAATGAAAATATTGAAATTCACAAATAAATATACCTCATTGAGATCCATGGTTAACCATGATCTTCATAATAAATCATGAAAAATAATTTAGTATTCACACAAGCTTTAGTATAATATATAATAAAAAAAAATCTATATGAAAGGAATATTCAATACTTTTAAGAGATGATAAGATCATGGTTAATACATTTTATAGGAATTTAGCATATACATATTCATTTGGATGATTTTATATATAAAAAAAATTTCTACAGTAGTATACAAAAATAATTCATGACTATATATAGGAAGAGTTTGAAATCTCCAACTTACTAAGGTGAAGTGGGAGTGAAGAAGCTATCATATACTAGTCATTCGTGTGAAATGATAGATAAGGATGTAATTATTTAATGACATGTTATGGAATCCCAAATTCCAATAAAAATATAAATTAATACTTGTCAGTGATATGTGATATTTTTGTTTCAAATAATTTCTTCCATTAAAAATAATTATGGAAGATGGTAATGCTATTTTCGAAGAATGGAAAGTTGATCCCAAGATATATTATTTCATTTTAGATCCTTGATCCTGTAGGTAATATTTAATATCCACTAATGCTTCCAATAATACTATTTATAGTGAATTATGTATTCCATGTATAAATTCTGAGGATATACATAACAGATGCATCACATTACTGAAATAAGAAGTTGTATGATAGGAATATAATATCATTTATGAAGAGTTTATTATAGAGATGTTGGATCGTAGATATAATGTTTTGTGAATGAAGACCACCCACCTAGTCAACTTACTAGAGAGAAATCAGAAGTATGAGGAATCTATTTGGGAACACTAAGATTAAATGAGAAAAATTTAATATAATTTTTTTTAATTGAGTTATTAAATTTAGTGTGTGAAATTATTTCAAGTGGGTTTGATGTGACACCCATTGATTTTAGTATTTAATTCATATTATATTAAAATTATCTTTTCAGTTGATTTTAATACACATGAAATCGAAAAAAATAATTCCTTATTTTATTGTTGTTTATCATTACAATAAATAATGAGAATTATTAAATTAATATAAAAAATAAAAATATAGAATCAATGTTTTAAGAGTGAAATTATTTATATATCTTGGGTATTTTGATCTTAATAATTTAAAATGGTCATTTTTAGGGAGGATTATAATAAAATTTAATGTATCTATTTATAAAAATATATATTAACACTCATTTATTTAGTAATTTTAATAAAATAATATATAAAAAACATTAAATGTTTTAAAGGTCATTTTTCTATAAAAGTTGTTTTTTCTATATATTCTTTTATATATTTAAAAGTTGAATTTATAATATATAAAAATTTTATTACATTAAATAGAATAAAAATTTTGAATAACATTTTTAAATTATTTAACAGTGGATATATTATATTTTTTGTAAAAAAATAATTATCAAGGAAAATAATTTAATCAGGTAAAAAGTGGTTAAAAGGGGTAAAAATACGTGGCCCAAATGTTTTTTTAATTATATTAATATAAAATCATTATTCAAGAAGTTATTTATGCATGGGATTTAACAATATCATTCTCATAAAAATTTTGTTACCTAACTAACTTAACTCTCATGTGATTCTATCTATACCCTTCACCTAACTTATGTTTCCAGAGTAGTGTCCCCTATTCCCACCTATAAAAGGCGATCTCTTACACACACTCAAAAAAAATTATATAATTTATTTATATAAATATCAACTATATATAATTTTCATTTTACACTATAATGATATTCAATTAATATCATTATTTTTCTATGAAAATGATATTACCAATATATAACTTTAAATTTTAACTCATTATTTAGTATAAAACCTCTTTCTTTGGGTTTGATCAATGCTATCAATTTTTTTGATTTTAATCATGAATTATTGTCAAGAATTTAATAGTGGTATTATATTATATTAATGAATAATTTATGTTAATAATATATTTATACCAGGGTGTCATAAAAATTACTTTTCATTATAATGTAACTCATTATGTAATATAAATTACCCAAAACATGTTCATCATGAATTCTATTCTTGTAAACCCTAAACATAACTTTCAAAAAATAAATAAGAGGGTGGAAAAAATATATAGAAAAAATACTCTTACAATCATGTGATCTATGAAATTGTTATTAATGAATGAGGATCTATATCACCATTATAAGCCTTGTAATAAAATTTCTAAATTACTAAAATTCGATGACTAAAATAGAAAATAACATGATAACATATGTATAATAAATAAATAAAATTTAATTTTATAAAAAATTTATAGTTTTAAATATTATTATTCTTTAAGTATTTATGATGGTTATGTTTATTATACAATGTGTTAATTCACATTCATTGTAGTTAGGAGAAAAGGAAATATTATGTTTTCTAATATTGATTCAATAATTTTTATGCTTTGATTTTCATTAGATAAAATTATAAATTCATTATCTCAAAGAAACAAGATATTTTATTCCACCGATGTTATTTTCGTTATTTACATGTCATTTCAACATTTCCCCTCCCATTGATTTATATATCAACTGGAATAATTCTTGTATGTAGAATTGAGATTATCTATTCATATTTTGTATGAATCTTTTTTCCATTCACTAGTATTTTTGGTGTATTTACTCATCCATATTGATATGATTTCAAGAGGTTAATTTCTACTCACTTTGAAATTCTATTACAAAAGTGATAAAAGAGTTTTCTAAATATCTTCTTTATAATTTTCATTATGGTTTCTTTCTAAAACCACTTTCTTCAAAATTCATTAAAAAAATATACTTTATCAGTTATGATTCATTAGTGACACTTTTATATAAATTCTCATTATATATAATACAATTAATTAATAAGTTTTTTAATTTTTAAATTAAATGCAATGAATATTTCTTCTAATTTTATTACAAGTTTCATTAAGTGAATCTATGGGTTTTTTCAACTATATAAATATCCTTTAATATTTATTATTTTTTAATGGGATGTGATTTAATGAAATCATAATTAATATTTTTTTGAATTATTTATTTATAATATGTAAATATTTTCATAAAACTAGTTTTTTTCCCTTGATTTATTTTTTCTATTTTTGATTTATGAATGTCATCATGTTCGTGTGGCACATATATATATATGGTTTTAAGTTATCAGAGAGGTTGGAAAGATTTTATATCCCTATAATACATTAGGAAAAGCATTATATATGATGATATTATATATAAGGCTATAAGGATTAAACTAAATTGACTATTTTTAAGGAAATGTGGAGTGAATCCAGTCTACATTATTATAAGGATCTATCTACTATATGATAATAGTATTGGCTTTGAACCTTAACATAAAGAATGATTTCCTATGCTTATTTTGGTGTTTCAGTTTTTTTATAAAACATTCTTATTTTATTTTTCCATAAAACATGTCACTCATAGATATTTTATGAAACATATTTTTTATTAAATTTATTTTCTTCGATAAGTTACTCTATATGAATCACCATATTCTAAAAAATTACAATATACCGTTTATATTACTATTTAACATGAATTTTATGACAAAAATGATAATTATGGAACTATGAATAATAATAAAAACATTTTAAATATTATGTATTACAGTTTTATATAAAGAAAACATATTGATATATAATTACTTAATATTTGGAAATATCATTATATGTTTTGAAAAAATGATTTTTAAAAAATGATTTTTTCCATTTGTGAAAAAAATAATAAAAGGACATTTTTAAATCATTTATAAATATATTTAACAAAACTAACTTCATTTTTAGGAAAAAAAGTTTAAAATTATCTTCCTATAATTTTTTAGTTTTTGATGAAAAATTTATTTTTGGATGAATAGTGACAAATATTTGTTTTTTTATTGAAATATGTTTTTTCATTTAAATAATTTATAATGCAAAGTAATTTTTGAAATTTTTTAAAATGTAAAATTAAAAAAATATTATAATTAAACATATATATTTCATTTTAAATGATTTTATGTTTAATTTTTATATAAAAAACTTTTTAAATTTGTGAACATTTTCTTTGGAAAACAATATTTTCATCATGATTGTGGGTTTAATATTAAATTAATATTTCCAAATATGTAAATTGAATTTGGGAACGTTAATTCCATATTTTTAATCATTATAATAAATATTATACAATACATTGAAATTAATTTTTTTTTCAAAATGAATAGTAAAACCCATAAAAATTAATTACCATGTTTAAAGTAAAAATAGTTTTAATGAGGGGTAAAACAAAAAATAAACAGGATAAAAATGATCCAATACATGTATAATTTTTATTTATTATTAATACTTAGACATTAAACCTTATAAGAATTTAAAATTGTCCATTTTGGATCCCTTTGGCATGAGAAAAATGTGGGTGGAATTCCTTCTTGTCAAAAATTCTAAGTGTGTCCTCTCCCCCATTAAAAATTATTGGACCTTATCTTCTTCTTTAAATAGATAAAAACCAAATTTATTAGAAAATAACAAACCAAATAACTTATATAATTACCTTAAATGGTCATCGAATTGTTATCTTGTTCAAAAAATCAATCCTTGGAAGGATTTTGGTGCAAACAAAAATAAGTTTTTCAAAAAAGATTAAAAACTCTTAACCGAGAATTTTATTTTATGTCCTATTACAAATAATTAAAATATAATTAAAAAATGATAATATAATAACATCAATATCATTAATATATGTTACGTTAATTACTTCCAACTATATCCCCCTCCATTAAATGGGATATAAAATTATTGATTGTTCATATGTTGGATTACCACCTCCGAGATCAACAAAATTATTTTTCTGTCACCGCTTTGAAAAAATATTATGATGATATATATAATATTTATATATGATAATTGATATATATTAATAATTATATAATTATAATATCATACAAACTTTATTACATTCCTTTTTGTAGATAATATGATAATGTCGTCTGTTTGTACGGTGGACTACCGCCTCCCAAAGCGATGTGATTCATTTTTCACTAACGATTTTCATAGAAGTATAACAGGATAAAATTAATAAATAATAGTGATATATTTGAAATTTAAATTAGGACATTATTAAAATTTATTATTTTAATTTATTTAGAATCACCCTTTAAAAAAAGTAAATAACGTCAATGTGTACGTATGACCTTCTGTTTCCATGATAGGGTATGTAATATTAAAACTATAAATATTTATATAATGTATATATGGAAAATTTATATCATATTTAATATTCTTGAGATTATGTAACCAAGATGAATATCAAAGGATAAAAAATTAAAAAACACACACAAGGAATGAAGAAGTTATTACCTGAAACATTAATTTAACAAGGGATTATTGATAAATGGGTAATAAAAAGTAATTTGGAAATCATATATGGTATGATACATATGAGTATATATACTTAATTTTTTTATAATAAGATAGTTTTTATTTTTTAGGTGGTTTTAATTGTATGAATGATGTCAAGACTTAAATAATTGGATTTATTTTTCTCAAATTGCATTCGATGAGACATAAGTTATGTTATGAACCTATATTATCATACGAGGGGTAATTTAATGTCAATTAAAATTATTTAATATATTAATTGACCATATTTTTGATTTATTTTAAGTTGGTTCTTGTTTTGGGGTAATTCTGGGCGAATTTGGAAAGCATTGGATGCATAAGTGGTGGTGAATAGTTTAAGAAAACCATGAGGTTTGGCCTAGAATATCACATGGCCAAAACCTAAAAACCAAGGAACATTTTATAGAGTGGGATTAGAAAGATGGTTTGTGGATTTAAATACCATCCACCCTCATTGTAGAAACCATGCACCCAATCAGTAGGGGAGCACTGTCATGATTTCATGAAGCCGTTTGGATATCTTATTACTATAATACCCAACCTGACTCTTAAATATCCCCATGGGAGTTCCCAAAAAAAATAGAGTTGGAGACTAGCATTTGGAATCATAAAATATCAAAGTGGAAAAAATAGAGCAAGTTAAAAGATACAACATAATATGATCAACACTACAAATGGATAATTATATTGAAAATAGATAGGTAAAATAATACCCAAACATAATGATAAACATCCAATGTATAAAAAATGTAAATGAGAAAAAAGTATCAAATAGTTCTATATAAAAACATGAAAACAAATCCACCAATCACTGTTGACATGAAATACTCCAAAATATTATTAACATCTACTACCCCCATTTCGAAATTTTCCTTTACGTAGACCTAGCATAATAAAATCTATAAACACATGAGGGGAAATGTAGGTTTTGATATATAAAGTCCAGTAGGGTCAGACCAAGTGTTACATAATAAATTCCAAGATAATTAATCTAATAATGATTATTTTAAATTAAATAAGGTATGGTATGTCATTCACATATTTTAAACCAAAATATTATTTAATAAAAAAGAGATAACAAGTATATCCAAAACTGTCTTAAATAAATATTTTATATAAAATTATTATATAAAATGTTAGCATGAATAAAATTGATCAACAATCAATATAATATTTAATCAAGTCAAAAAATCATATAACCTTATAAAAAATCTCCAATGTAACTTATTTTGGGTAATATGATCCTCACACATAACAATAATGATCTCATATTGAGAATGTATTGTACGCACAATAAATCATCACACAAAAAGGGGAGCCCATTACGACCTATCTGCAACCCAATTGGGGAACCATATCCGGAATTTATGCCACTGTTATGTAGTAGTATTTACATCCTATGTAAAATACTTTAGATTGATGGTCCAAGCATTCATGTCCTAGTTACGACTTACTACCTAGGATAACATGTTCTAAAAATAACCAATCAATAAAACATGGCCAGATAAAACATCTCAAATCAATCCAAATTATAATTTGCCATTTTAATTGTTCAAAATTCATTTATCATTTAAAAAAAGATGGTTTTCTTAAATTAATTATATTTAAAATCATTTTTTACATTAATCCATTTTCTCAAAATTTAACTTCAAATAAATTTATTAAATCAATTACTAAATAAAGATATCCTTTTTTAATAATCTTCCCCACATTTCAATTCCATTAAAATTTTGAATTTTCAAAAATTCCATTCCATTTAAAATGACATATCAAATCATTTAAAATCATGATATTTAAAAGAATAAAAAACTAATTTAATTTCAATCATGAAAATTTAGATTTCAATCATGGGAAAATATAATATAGAACCACCTACCTTTAATAGCATTGTCAATGAAAATACCCACAATGTGATCTTTAACAAAAATAGATGTGAAGGATATTGATGTATATGGAATTAACTTCCATTTTTAATATTTTTAACTTAGTTAAAATTAACATTAATAGTTTTTTTGTGTTTTATGTTATATTTATAGTTTTTTTTTCGAATTTTAACCATTTTTATGATTTTTAGTTGTTTTTATAGTAATATTTGTAATTTACTATTTTTTATAGTTAATATTTACTTTATATATTATATTTAACACTATTTAGTAATATTAATATTAATATTAATATTATTATTAGTTTTTTGTTTTTATTATATTAATTTTATTACATTTATTTAATTATATTTATATTTTTTTATGTGCATATATAAATATATCTCACTATAGGAAATTTTGTAATTATAATTATTTTAATATTTATAATTTTTAATTATATATTTATAAAATTATTATTTTTAAAATTTCATATTTAACGAATTTTATGTTTGAAATTTTATTTTTATATATTTCATTTTTTTCATGTAGAAGATGTAGGGACTATTTCTGTATCTATAGAACATGAACACCATAAGGGATAAAGCTGTGAAAACCCTAGGATGACTTTACCCACCTTCCTTGATGCACATCACCCTAAGAGGGAAACCATTCCTTATCTCTGTGCAACAACCCTCATGCAGGCATTTTGTATCATGAAACACATAACCGGAAAGAACCCCCCTAGTACCCATTTCTACAATGATTTCCAAACGAAGCACCATGTAGCTCGACATAAGTCACCCCCTCTATCTATCTCTATACGCACCACTACTCAGTCACCACCCTCCTCAATGTTAAACTAGGAGGCCAACCACCCTTAATATACTACATGTGCACCATAGTGGCATCACCACCACTAAGTGACTAGCCTTAACTGCCACACCCATTGATGTTGACATCATCCCTTATGAGTGTACAATTTGTGTTTTTCATGTGGTGCACAATGTCATCACATGAATATATTTAATGTTTATTTGAAGATAGATGGAGTAGATAGTTACCTTTATAGGTGAGTTTTAGGCTAGCATAGTCATTATTTTAGTAATGTTGTTATTATTTCGGCATTCTATCATTATTTTACCCGGCTTAATTTTTTAGGAACTATGTTGGGTTTATTTTATAATGTAAGGGTGTTGATTGAGGAATTTAATTTGAGTTGAAATCCATGTTTAAATTTTTATTCTTTTGATAATTACTTAATATAATTTATTGTTAGTTTGAGTTTTATTAGTTTAAATTTAATTTTCAATGAATTTATTTCTAAAATTGAAATTACCAATTTTAATCCTAATTTTATATGTTGATCCAAAGAAGAACAACAATTTTGACCTATTATAGTGAAAATAGTTGGTGATGCTTTTGTGAGAAACTGTTTTTGTCGATTCTATGATTTCCTAGATAATTAAATATGTCTCTTAATTTATTTATAACACTAGGAAATAAAAATTGAATATATTATGATATATAAGATGAGCATATGGGAAATTATTATAGTTTTGTAACAAGAAATAATTACAATGAATAAATATGTAATCAAAAAAGAATATATTGGTTGTATGTTTTGTATTTTGATTAAGTGGTAAGAAATGTAGAAACATTTTGATATTTATATGTTTGATGAAATTTTTTCCAACTATATTTTATTTTTTTGTCACTAACATTCTTATTATTTTGTGTTATTAAAATAAACATAAAATAATAATTCCATTAGGAAAACACTCTTCTTAACACTATCAAAATAAATTATTTTTGTGATCTAGATGTCGTTCACTCTATGGTTTGATCATTTTATACACATTCCATTATATAGTTGTAAATTTGATTCACTTTAATGGATTTACAAAATTTTATGTGCCATTTTCGTAGAGTACACCCATATCATAGATTAAAAAATATCATGTTGGCCTTGCTATATGCTTTATTTTCTTAGATGGGGAACACTCTTAACTATTCTATCTAAAAATATGTCCCAACTATTGTATAAATACTAAAAAAAAATAAATGAGAATGCATAAAATGGTAGCTCTTCCAAAAATAATATGAAACCACATGATGAAATCAATGAGACTCACATTCCATTGCTTCCCAGTTGACAAGATTGCCCCCTTTCATGAATTCCCCAAGATAATTAAAGGTGATTGATAATTATATGGCAGGAATTGGGACCCAACATAGTCATAGAAAACTCACAAATAACAAGACCAAGAGTTAAAGTGACACATTTTGAAATGCAGTCTTCAATGATCAAATTTCCCCAACAACAAGCATAATTTCATGGTTTGAGTTTTTAAGAACCTTATATTCCTATGAATATATTTCATGACATTGGTGAAACAATTAAATATAATGTAAAGATCATTTATGCATTGATATTGGGACTATTTTTTATGATTTCAAGGAAAAGTTAAGTACTAGATAGAAAATAATTTCCCAAATAAAGTCTTCATTTGAGAAGTGCAGAGAATAAATTTTTTTGATTGATATTAAAAAACATTACAATCATTGAAACATTTTAGAGACCATATATCCTTTTTAAAAAATGAATATGAATCACTAGGAGAATCTTGAAGAATATTTTAGTCCATGTTAAGGAATTTTCCAGATCGTTGTATGAAGTTAGTGATACAACTGAAATATTTTCAATACAGAATTCAACATGATAGTAACTGTACAATAAACACAGATACTATTGATGAATTCATGGAGAAGGATCATAAATATCTATACATATAAATTCAAAATAGGTTGGAACATATATTTCACTGGGCAACTACATTTTTCATGAAAGAATGAAGTGGATAATGTGTATTCTAAAAAAGACATGGATTCAATATTATAATCTCTCAACAATAGGATTGAAATTTTTTCCATGATTCCACCAAATCCATTCCTTTTAGTTCAGGGTGAACAGATGGTTGCGCCCAAATTTACCCTACTGGTAAAAGCAGTCATTGAAGTACAAGTAGGGATCGAATCCACAGGGACTAAAGAAGAAACCATGAGACAATCAAATTTTTTGAAGGATTGGCTATGAAGTGGCCAACATTGATATAGATTTTAATTGGATAACTAATGATATAATTTAAATAACTGAAAAGAAAAATGATGTAAACAAAACAATTATTGATGATGGGTTGATCTTTGGGTTTCTCTTGAGGTGGTTTGGATAAATTTCTTTTCATAAAAACTTCATGTCATTAATTGAAGATGTATCCAAACAACAAGATAATTCTCCCAAATCATTCACCAATTTAATCCCTACACTATTCCAAGTCCAATCACTAATTCACATTGAGGATCACATTACTGAGTACTCAAAGGAAATAGATCATACTAGCACTCAAAACGTGTTGTCATTAAACATGGAAAGGACGAAGAAGAACATAACTCATAGAATGGAAATATTAAAATAACAAAATGATTTAAAAATTAATGTACATGAAATAACATCCAATCCCTGACATTGCTACTCACTTGGATCAACCCTTAAGTGGTTAGACCTCCATTGATGATATTCTACAAATAGAAGTGGGATGTAGCATAATGCCCCGACCCCAGTTACCTAGAGTCAGTGCATTATTACGTAACTTTGGAATGATCTAAACAGATCAAGTCTCCAACGACCGATTAGTTTAGTAGCCTTAGAAACACAAGATACATTCATAAAAGATACATTACATCATAATGTGAAAAACTAATATAACGTTGTCTACATAGTCAACACTCAGATCCCCTTCTGACTATCCTTGCGGGTCATTCATAAAATACTTATTCACATCCTGGAAAATATTAAAACATTGAAAGGGGTGAGCTGAAATGCTCAGTAAGGATAACAATATAGTGGAAGCATTCATAAATAAACATCAACATGTAAGGAAATGTATACCTAAAACAAAACCCTTTTCAACTTGAACTTCAACATAATATGGAAATAGAAAAATGAAATAATTCCATTTACTTATTCATATGGATATTCTACTAGTCGATTAATCACTTTAAATATCAGTAACCACTTTCATAATGATGTAATGCATAATTCCAGACTATCATAACCACGTAGCCAAGGGCTCATGCTAAGTCTAAAAATCAGATATTGTCAAGGCCTCATTCCAATACACTAGTTTGTCTCATGAGACCTACCGATGCATCGAGGAGCTATAGTAGGCTCCACCCGTCACATATTAAGTCCAATGCATTCCTCATATGAATAGAATTAAACATATCATAAACCATAACATAATCGTATCACATAAAACATGCATAAAGGAAACATAAAATTTCCACATTTAAATCACAATATATCAATACAACACATTGATATAATAAAAACACTTTCAAAACCATTTTCAATACCAAAATTAATGCAAATTAAAACATTGTATTTACTTTTTTTTTAAAAATGTTATGGCTTGTAGAGGATGTCGAAACTCAAACAGTGGTCATGGCGGCGGAGAAGTCATTGTCACCACATACGTACAACAAGAAAAACATTACCTTTTTGTATTTTAGTAAAACTCTTCATATAAAAAGATTCTTTTTGAATTAATGTAAAAGTCAAAGGGGTTTATACACCGTATAAAAGAAATTTGAGTATAAAACAAAATATGCCTCAATGAATGGAGATTGAGATGAAGTCCCTTACAATGATCATTTTTTAAATAAAATAGATCTAATATGTGTATTCACTATATGTACGCATAAAAAAGTATAAATACAAGATAGTACATAATAATATCATGACATAATTTGAAAGTAGGAGATTGACCCAAAGAACGGAAATTAGGTTATGAAGTTCCCTTACCTCGTGTCCGACTTCACTCGATCGTTCTTTAATCTCCTGAATAATAAACTAGAGTTAATATCTACATTCATAAGAACATTTTTCATGTTCATTATCCCTTTTATATCACTTATTACAATGTTATGAAAATTATGTAGTCATTTAAGTTAATAACGGTCCTTTTGTCGATCTTTGGTACTTGAGTCAACAATAAACTTCTTATAATTACAAGATGTTTATGTGGTAGAATATCAAATATATCCCAAATTATATTCATGATTTAGATATAATATATATCATATATATGCAGTATATACATTCATTCATAATATTATGTAACATTTAGAGGTATGAAATGAAATGCACCGTTCATGGAGAGGGTAAGCCATACGTACGCATGAACACTACATTAATTTCTATTTCATATTTAATTGAATGAAATCATTATTATATAAAGGTATATTATAATTTAAGTATAATATCATATATAATATCATTTACTCCATCATTTATACATCCCACATATGGCATTAACGATTCAAATTACTTTGAGGGGGAGGTAGTCCACACTTCATAAAATGAAATTATCGCATTTACCAATAATGGAAATCATAATGGTATGCCATAAATGAGAAATAAAGGAGAATAAGTAAAACATAAATATAATATATATATCATATATGAAAATACTGTCATAATAATAGCCATTATGAGTGGTGTTAAAAGAATATTGAACAATCATCATTTCGTGAGGCAGTATTTCACCACCAATAGAAACAGTATGTTAATTAACCATTAGACGAAGGTGTGTGTAAGTTTAAATAAAATCCTTGTCATAAAAAAATCCTATTATATTTAATATACTTGTGTTTTTACAAAAGAAATAAATAATAGAGTTTAGGGGGTTGGAGAAGCAAAATAAAACAAATGGACATTAGAGAAAACATTACCTTAAAATCAGGTAACTCTTTGATTTGAGCTAAAGGCTTCCTTGGGAAGAATTATTCCCAAAGTGAGTCTTATAGGAGTAAGACAGGGATGTTGAAAGTGAATATGGGCAGAGTTTGGCTGATCCAAATGGATTTGATGGTGTGAATAAGGTGGTAGAGGTGGGGGCCTTTTATAAGAGGAGAGGAGGGGCACTCTTGGAAAGTAATGAAATGTTACATTATTACGAAGTGATTTTTGGATTTCAATGGTCCCAAAATTATATATTTCGAGGATATGGTGATAAGGTTTCGAAATATACCCATCCAATTGGTTTTTGACAAGTGTAAAACATTGTATTTACTTTTCTTTTTAAAAAAAGTTATGGCTTGTAGAGGAAGCCGAAACTCAATAATTGTCATAGCGGCGGAGAAGTCATTGTCACCGCATACGTACAACAAGAAAAACATTCCCTTTTTGTCGTTTAGTAAAACACTTCGTATAAAAAGATTCCTTTTGAATTAATGTAAAAGTCAAAGGTGTTTATACACAGTATAAAAGAAATTTGAGTATAAAACAAAATATACCTCAATGAATGAATATTGAGATGAAGTCTCTTACAAAGATCATTTATTAAATAAAATAGATATATTATGTGTATTCACTATATGTACACATAAAAAAAGTGATAATACAAGATATGACATTATAATATCATGACATATTTTAAATTAGGAGATTGACCCAAAGAACGGAAATTGGGTTATGAAGTTCCCTTACCTCGTGTCCGACTTCACTCGATCGTTCTTTAATATCCTGAATAATAAAGTAGAGTTAATATCTACTTTAGTAAGAAAACTTTTCTAGTTATTTATCCCTTTTATATCACTTATTACAATGTTACAAATATTATGTAGTCATTTATGTTAATAACGGTCCTTTTGTCGATCTTTGGTACTTGAGTCAACAATAAACTTCTTATAATTACAAGTTGTTTATGTGGTAGAATATCCATTATCTCCAGAATTATATTCATGATTTAGATATAATATATATCACATATATCCAGAATATACATTAATTCATAATATTACGTAACATTTAGAGGTAAGAAATGAAATGCACCATTCATGGAGACGGTAATCCATACGTACGCATGAAGGCTACTTTAATTTATATTTCATATTTAATTGAATGAAATCATAATTATATAAATGTATATTATAATTCCAGTATAATATCATATATAATATCATTTACTCCATCCTTTATACATCCCACATATGGAATTAACGATTCAGATTACTTTGAGGGGGCGGTAGTTCGCACTTCATAAAATGAAATTATCGCGTTTACCCATAATTGAAATCACAATGGTATGCCATAAATGATAAATAAAGAAGAATAAGGAAAAAATAAACATAATATATATATCATATATGAAAATAGTGTCATCATAATAGCCACCGTGAGTGGAGTTAAAATAATATTGAACAATCATCTTTTCGGGAGGCAGTATTTCGCCACCAACAGAAACAGTATGTTCATTAACCATTAGACGAAGGTGTGTGTAAGTGTAGATAAAATCCTTGTCATAAAAATTCCTATTATATTTAATATACTTGTGTTGTTACAAAAGAAATAAATAATAGAGTTTAGGGGGATGGAGATGAAAAATAAAACAAAAGGACATTAGAGAAGACATTACCTTAAAATAAGGTAACTCTTTTTGTATTGAGCCAAAGGCTTCCTTGGGAAGAATTATGCCCAAAGTGAGTCTTCTAGTAGTAATACAGGGAAGTTAAAAGTGTATATGGGAAGATTTTCGCCGAGAAAAATGGCTTTTATGGTGTTAATAAGGTGGTAGAGGTGGGGCCTTTTATAACAGGAGAGGAGGGGCACTATTTGAATGTAATGAAATGTTACATTATTACGAAGTGATTTTCAGATTTCAAAGGTCCCAAAATTATATATTTCGAGGCTATGGTGATATGGTTTCGAAATATACCCATATAATAGGTTTTTTACAAGTGTAAAACATATATTATACATTATCTTTTCATTTTATTTAAATCGTTAATTAATGAGGTAATCACTACACCATCATGGTGTCATAAAATATTTAATTTATCTAAAGTCTAAAAAATATAAAAAAATATCACGATATAGGAAATATTTTTATATTTCCAATGAATATTTATAGTCTAAAATTTACCTTATATAACCCAATGTAATAATTGTTTCAGTAAAACAACAAATGTTTGTGACAATTTTATTTTTACTTTAAATAAAAAGTTATTAATGTCATTTTCATACCCAAGTGGCTCCATGGGGTCCCCATGTTTACCCATGGATTTTATTGGTCGGCCATGACTCATCCAATAATAGTAGGACAATTGTAAGGGTATTTTCATTATTTTATAATATCATTTTTACCTTAAATTTCATTAATTACTTTTAATCGTGATTAATTAAACATAAAAGTACTATTCACTAATTTTTTTTAATCTGATTGAACCACATTTTACTTCCTAATGAAACCATTTAGGTCAGATTTTTTAAAATTAAATCATAGAAGTGGTAATGTTTCATTTAAATGAAAAATTAGTTTTTTTACTACCACTTAGTGGTTTCACTATTCATCAAAAATGATGTTTTTCAGAATAAGGCCAAAATTTTACCCTATGATATAATTGATATTCCGAATTAAAAAAATGATTTCTATTTTAAAAAATTACAATAATATAAGTTGCATTAAATATTTTTTATAATTAATTACCGCTATCAAAACAAATGGCGTGTTTTTAAGAAACAATATCAATCAAAAGATTGACAATTGTTTATTTCCAATTTCAAAGTGAATTTAATTGTAATGACCACCATTGGATAAAATGATAAAGTATATTCTAATTATACTTTAAAACCACTCAATATAATAATATATCACCCTTAATTATTTTGATTAAAAAATTTGTTTTTAATTAAAATTTATTAATTTTCACTATTCATCAAAATATAAATGTTATCCGAAAAGTTCCAAAATATTACCGTAGGCTAAACTAGATATTCTGAATCCAAAAATGAAGTCAATTTTGAAAGATAAAATTTATAAAATTTCAAAAAGTATGTATTGCTATTCATAACAGCTACTTTGAATGGTTGTGGTGTGTGTTAGAACTCGATGTTGCGTACAACACACGCTACTGTATTATTCAAAGTTAAGCGTACCGTGGAAGCTTGGGGTGTTACATTCGCCCCTACTTCAAATAATTTGGTCCTCAAAATCTAATATAATATCACTATATAAAAATTCATGGGTAATTCTTCATCATAAGTTCCTCGGGTTCCCACGTTGCCTCATCCATCATATGGTTTCTCCATAGAACTTTTACCAAACGAGTCGTTCAGTTTCTTAGCACTTGTTCTCTTGTATCAAGAATCCTGACGGGCACTTCGCAATAAGATAGATCAGGTTCAAGTTCTAATTTCTCATAGGTGAGTACATGTGTTTGGTCCGACATGTATTTTCTCAACAGTGATAAGTGGAAGACATCGTGAACTTTGGAGAGACTTGGCGGCAATGCCAAACAGTAAGCTATAGCCCCAATTCGTTCTAGCATTTCAAAGGGTATGATGTACCTGGGACTAAATTTACCATTATTAACGAAACATATAGCTCCCTTACATGGAGATACCTTCAATAAAACATGATCTCCTACCTGAAATTCCAACTCCTTCCTTCGGTTGTCAACATAGCTCTTCTGCCTAATTTGAGAAACATTGATGTGGTTTTTGTAACACCCCGAGATTTTATGAAAAATATTATTTTAATTTCATTAATGTCTTGTGTTATATTCTACACCAAGATTACCTTGCGCTATATGCAACACCGTATTAGCTTGCAGTATACGCAACACTATTCTTGGATCGTGTTACATACAATTTTGATAATAGTTATTCTACGAAACATTGAGTATATATATATATATATTAAATGTATAAATGAAATATGGTTGGATTCTGTTATACGAAACAACAAAGGATTCTTTCACAACACGCAACCCTGACTTGGCTTCCATTACACGCAATCACGACCTTCCCCGATAGCGTGTGTTGTACGCAATACCGGGTTTTAATAAACAATGTTATATTATTATAATATTGTCATGAACTAGCCGTTATGAATATTATTAACTAAATTTTGAATTTTATAACATTATTATTCATCTTACACATTTCTAGAACATGGTATAAGAACAAAATAAATTTTTCGGGTAAAATAAGTATTTTTCAAAAAATGCAGTTTTGCCGCCTTTGGATGGCGCATCCACTTTAAATCTGATTTTTGACATGTTTATAAGTTAAATTTTACAAAATAAAATTCTTCTTTGGAATCGAGAAATAAAAATTTACTTTGGATAAAATTTTCATATTATTCTGGTAACTTTCACATTTTAATGAATAGTAAGAACACTCTATATTTTAATTAAAAACAACTTTTTTCATCGTAATATCTTATGTGGTTAAATTATAATATTGAATGGTTTTAAAGTATAAATAGAATATATTTTTACCGTTTAATATAATTTATGTCATTAGCATTGATTTTACCTTGAATTCGTAGGTTAAATCAATTCAATCTTTTGCAATGTTTTAAACAAAAACCCGTTTTTATTCGACAACGAGATTAATTATAATTTAATTTCTGAATCTTCTTTGTATGGAATTTTAAAAAATGGATTCCATATTTGGAATCAGTGGGTCCAAATTATGTTAATAGGCTACTTTTTATTTTTGGAAATTATGAATAGTAACTACGGTAAATTTTATTTACCATATTGAAAGGTAAATCTGGTAATTAAGGG
Organism: Viscum album; assembly: GCA_963277665.1. Classification (NCBI taxonomy): domain Eukaryota; kingdom Viridiplantae; phylum Streptophyta; class Magnoliopsida; order Santalales; family Viscaceae; genus Viscum; species Viscum album. The sequence goes on from OY728132.1 coordinate 292,466,980, forward strand.
TAAATATAATATTTTAAAATTACCCTAAAAAATGTAAAAATCCTATTGGATGACTAAAAGTCGACCCAAATCACCTAAGGGTCGGATTAGATTCATTTAATTAAATTTTTTCAATGAAAATAATTTAATTATTATTAAAACCAAAGAATGTGACAACATGTCACTTTCTTAATTCTTATAAGTATAATAATTTTAATCTAGTGATAATCTTCATGAAACTTCGAACATGAATAGTCTCCAGAAAGCTAATACAATTATATACATCATAGGAATTTATTTATAATTTTTAGGGATTAAATAAGTATCATTTATTATGACACATAGATGATGCAGTAATTGTCTTATTAATGAAATATTGACATAATTGATGTTATAAATGCCCAAATAAATGTAATTTGAGACTTTTTTTGACTTAAACTAATTTTATAGGTTAATATCACATGTTATTGTTAATTTAAATAACTTGGTTCGTACTTATCCTTCTGTTATGACTTTCAAAAAAATCATATATCAAATAGTGTCAAAATTGACACAAAATAGTTTTTAAATCAAATATTATATTATTAATTGTTATTTTATTCCTAAAAATCTAAGATTCGTCCAAATAACTTAGATAAGGATATATGTATTAATAATATACAATTTGGGGTTCGTTTGGCATGTTATAGTAAGTTTATTAACCATATAGTGAAAGAAAACAAAAATACACGGTAAAAGTAAAATTATTTAACTTAGGGTTAAATCTAATTGATAAGGTTAAAATAATAACCTAAACGTGTCTAAATCTTATTGGTTGATAGTATTCCGACCCATCCCCACTTTATCTTCGAAATAAGACCCTTTGGAACCATTATAAACCGATTATGACTTTAATATAAAATAATATTTTGAGATATTCTTAAGGTGCCCCTCTCCTCCCTTATAAAAGGGCACCTCCTCCCCCTTCTCCTCACACCAATTTGAGCACTCAAGCTCGACCAAACTCTGCCAAAATACCTTCTCCACTTCCCTAGAATAATCCTAGAGGTTCTGGTCTTCCTCAAAGACCAATTTTAGTGCCCTAAGAGGAGGTCTCAAAGAGGCGCTTCAAAGAAGAGGAGGTTCAGACACTTACAAAGCAAGTCAGACCTAAGGTAAGGGAAAATATCACAATCTCATTTTTATCCGAGATTGTTTTTACTTTGGCATTTAATGGGGTGTATTTTATCATCCACATCCATGTTCCATCAATATGTAATATTGTTTCCATCCACTTACAATAGTTTAAATCCAATTTTACCCTTCGGTGAGTTTTTAGTAAAGAATATGAAAGGAATCTTTTGTCGTTTTTCTTACGAGGTACTTTTTGACTTTTCCGACAAAAGTACGAAGAATGTTTTTTTTAACTTATACGGCAGGAATCGATTTTTAAAACATTATTTCCAAGAATATTCCTTTACAAGTTTTCAAGTTTATTTTTAATCAACTTATTTTATTTTAAAGTCGTATGACATGTTATGAAAGGAAAAATGTTTTTGAAGTAGAAAGGATATTTTCCTCAAGAATGGAGTTCAAGTATTTTATCAAAATTATTTTCCATCTAAGATAATAAAAGGGTTCTGTTTTTATTCCTATTATTACATGGATTTGATTATGTTGTGATGGAAATATTTTTATGAATTCCTTTATCTTATATGAATTGTTTTATGATGTCATGTTCTTTAAGAATCCCATTTTTATTACATGGGTTACGCTATGATGTATGGTTTATGATTATGTGGCACACATAAGAAAGGATTCATTAGAAGATGTGTGGGACCTATACCTCCCTCCAATGCATTGGGTAAAGATTTTATATCCAATGAGATAGACATGGATGAAATGGTAGGTTATACCGGTTCAGTGAAACAGGACTGAAACGAGGGTTACTCGATTCCGAAAAGGACTTTGTCCACTAAGATAGTCTTGGAAATGAGTCTTGACTAACAAGAAATGATTCTCTATGATTATGTGTGTATTCCACAAAGTTTAATGATTTTAGTTATGATTATTGGGATTTCATTTCACTACTATGATTTATCCCATGTTATGAAATTATGCTCTCTTTTGCAGGTTAAGATTTCCAAAAGTTATGTTCTTATGAATATGATGTGATTTATTTTTCTTTTGTATACCCTTACTGAGCATTTGAGCTCACCCTTTTATGTTTTCTTTTCCCCAGGATATAAAGAAAGGTTTTAGGTAAAAAAGGGAAGACCTTTATGGGATATATTGAAGAGCTTTCACCATAAATAGAAGATTACGTTCCGAGTTTCCAAAGACACTACACTATTACGATCCTTGTGTGTGTGTGTTTTTGTTATGTACTAAGTATTCCGCAAGAGTAATGTAAAGTCTATGTACGTCAGGCTTCGGGTCTCTACAGTTGGTATCAGAGGAAAGGTTTAGTCAACCTTTGGAAACTAGGATGTGAAAACGTTAGTGAGATCCTTAGAGATATTTCTAAGGTATGTCTAGGGATGCCCCAAAGGATAAGCATACGTATAGGATATAGTCCTAGAACTATGGTAAGAATATTAGATTAAACCAAAGATGTTAGATATTTAAGTTACTCCCCCTTTATTATGATTTTTGCCTCTCACACTATTCTTTTTGGGTTTTAGAAAATGGCTGGAAACAAGATGATTCACAATAATGGAGGATATGATGGACAATGGAATGATATTCTTCATGAGAAACCAAATGAAATGGGATTTGGAAGTCCAAACATCATTATTATGCAGAATTAGCAATCTCATAATATGATCAATAAAGTAAAAATTGGTAAGTTTCCTGACTCGACTAATAAGAGAAAGATGGAGTTCCATGATGATCATAGAGGAAAGAAAGTTCAATTTCCCCTATGTAAATCATGTGGGAAGAGGCATCAGGGAGAATGTTTCAAGGGAACTGGAAGATGCTTTGGGTGTGGAAAAGAAGGACACAAAGCAAGTAAGTGCAAAGGAAAAGGGTCGGTCAACACCATGGATGAGGATAATGGTATTGCTACGACATCAAAAATGTTTAAGTGTTTTAAATGTGGAATGTATGGGCATTATGCAAACAAATTCCCTAAGGGAAATACTCATGAAGAGAATCAGTATGGCCATATGGGTAGTATTTATGTGGATGATGATGAAGAGACTACAAATGATATGTGAGATGAAAGAATTTTTGAAGCTCGGTAAATGGTTTAAGAATGTAGTGGAATGATTACATGTTTATCATGTGTAATTTTGTATAAGTAATCTCATGCTACTATGGAATAAAGAGACATCTATGTATTGTTACACTGTTGTCATTCCTTGAGTTTTGAAAGTGTATGATTAATGTTACCAGTATCCATGAATGGTTATTCAGATATTTTTGGAATGTAGATGATATGCCCATAATGAAGGGATAAGGAGAAAATTAAATGTTTGATAGTATTCATGAGCTCATGACTGATATAAGGAGAAGGTTATTTCATGGTTTGAGTATATAGAATTTTTGGATTTTGGTATGTGGAAAGTGTTAACTTTTAACTGCATTCATGCTTTCATTAAGGTTCAATGGGTATTAGAGAGAATACATGATTAAGGACTTTGAATGTTTGGAATGTGACCAAAAAAACATATCTTATGATATATGGGGATCGACGATGGTGTTAAATCTCTGGTAATCGTTTTCACTATGTTATGAGAGTGGACTGCAGTGTTATGGATAAGCCTAAAGATTGGAATGGATTATGTTGGAAATAAGTTAGTATTGTTTAAGGATCAAAGTTTTCTCGATATTATTGATGGGATGTTATAGTAATATAGTTTTAGAAAAAGGACAACCTGCAGGACGGGCGACAACCCATCGCGTCGAACAAGGCTGTAGGAATCGAACCCACAACCGAAGTGCGACTGGCCTTTATCGCCTACCACTGGCCTACAGGAAGTCCCTGTTTAGTAGAAACTAGTTTTATTATATTAATCAGTATGATATATTAAGTATAAGTTCATTTTAGATGGACTTATGTATTTTTTGATAACTTTTCTAACCTTTTGAGACAGATGGAATGACCCATCATTCTATCACATGATCTGTTAACACATCATGAATGACAAATTCAACTTCATTTCTTTAAGATATGAAGTAGAAATTGTCCAATGAACGACAAATAGTGAGACTATAACAAAATCAAGAAAGTATTTCTTCTAATTCCAATTTCATCAACTTTAGGGAAATGATCTTGAAAACCAAAAATGTTGTCCTAGTTCTCTTATATCTGATTAATCAGATGGTACCTTAGATCGTCACAAATTTATGGATTTGTGATTGCTAGCTTTTCCATAGCCATGTTCTCTACCACTCTCCATCAGAACATGATGGTTAGATTTCTCTTCCATATCCATATTTTCACCTATTTGGAAACCCAGGGATTAGTTTATTTGGGTAACCGTTACATTTAATACTTTTGTTTTTAAAGATAAGTTTTGGTATTCCTTTTTACGATGTGTGTTTCTATCAAAGAAACTTTCAAATAGTAAACCATTTATAACCCCGACGAATTTTGAGGGGGAAATTCATTTTAAGGGGGGTAGAATGTAACACCCCGAGATTTTATGAAAAATATTATTTTAATTTCATTAATCTCTTGTGTTGTATTCTACACCAAGATTACCTTGCGTTATACGCAACACCGTATTAGTTTGCAGTATACGCAACACTATTCTTGGATCGTGTTACATACAATTTTGATAATAGTTATTCTACGCAACATTGAATATATATATATATATATATATTAAATGTTTAAATGAAATATGGTTGGATTCTATTATATGAAACAACGAAGGATTCTTTCACAACACGCAACCCTGACTTGGCTTGCATTACACGCAATCGCGACCTTCCTCGATAGCGTGTGTTGTACGCAATACCGGGTTTTAATAAACAATGTTATATTATTATAATATTGTCATGAACTAGCCGTTATGAATAGTATTAACTAAATTTTGAATTTTATAACATTATTATTCATCTTACACATTTATAGAAAATGGTATAAGAACAAAATAAATTTTTCGGGTAAAATATGTATTTTTCAAAAAATGCAGTTTTGCCGCCTTTGGATGGCGCATCCACTTTAAATCTGATTTTTGACATGTTTAAAGTTCAATTTGACAAAATAAAATTCTTCTTTGGAATCATGAAATAAAAATTTACTTTGGATAAAATTTTCATATTATTCTGGTAACTTTCACATTTTAATGAATAGTAAAAACACGCTGTATTTTAATTAAAAACAACTTTATTCATCGTAATATCTTATGTGGTTAAATTATAATATTGAATTGTTTTAAAGTATAAATAGAATATATTTTTACCATTTAATATAATGTATGTCATTAGCATTTATTTTACCTTGAATTCGTAGGTTAAATCAATTCAATCTTTTGCAATGTTTTAAACAAAAACCCATTTTTATTCGACAACGGGATTAATTATAATTTAATTTCTGCAACTTCTGTATATGGAATTTTAAAAAATGGATTCCATATTTGGAATCAGTGGGTCCAAATTATGTTAATAGGCTACTTTTTATTTTTTGAAATTATGAATAGTAACTACGGTAAATTTTATTTACCATAGTGAAAGGTAAATCGGGTAATTAAGGGTAAATATATACTATTTTAAAATTACACTAACAAATGTCAAAATCCTATTGGATGACTAAAAGTCGACCCATATCATCTAAGGGTCGGATTAGATTCATTTAATTAAATTTTGTCAATGAAAATAATTTAATTATTATTAAAACCAAAGAATGTGACAACATGTCACTTTCTTAATTCTTATAAGTATAATAATTTTAATCTAGTGATAAACTTCATGAAACTTCTAACATGAATAGTATCCAGAAATCTAATACAATTATCTACATCATAGGAATTTATTTATAATTTTTAGGGATTAAATAAGTATCATTTATTATGACACATAGATGATGCGGTAATTGTCTTATTAATGAAATATTGACATAATTGATGTTATAAATGCCCAAATAAATGTAATTTGAGACTTTTTACGACTTACACTAATTTTATAGGTTAATATCACATGTTATTGTTAATTTAAATAACTTGGTTTGAACTTATCATTCTGTTATGACTTTCAAAAAAATCATATATCAAATAGTGTCAAAATTGACACAAAATAGTTTTTAAATCAAATATTATAATATTAATTGTTATTTTATTCCTAAAAATCTAAGATTCGGAAAAATGACTTAGATAAGGATATATGTATTAATAATATACAATTTGGGGTTCGTTTGGCATGTTATAGTATGTTTATTAACCATATAGTGAAAGAAAACAAAAATACACGGTAAAAGAAAAATTATTTAACTTAGGGTTAAATCTAATTGATAAGGTTAAAATAATAACCTAAACTTGTCTAAATATTATTGGTTGACAGGATTTCGACCCATCCCCACTTTAGCTTCGAAATAAGACCCTTTGGACCATTATAAACCGATTTTTACTTTAATATAAAATAATATTTTGAGATATTCCTAAGGTGCCCCTCTCCTCCCTTATAAAAGGGCACCTCCTCCCCCTTCTCCTCACACCAATTTGAGCACTCAAGCTCGGCCAACCTCTGCCAAAATCCCTTCTCCACTTACCTAGAATAATCCTAGAGGTTCTGGGCTTCCTCAAAGACCAATTTTAGTGCCCTAAGAGGAGGTCTCAAAGAGGCGCTTCAAAGAAGAGGAGGTTCAGACACTTATAAAGCAAGTCGGACCTAAGGTAAGGGAAAATATCACAATCTCATTTTTATCCGAGATTGTTTTTAATTTGGAATTTACTGGGGTGTATTTTATCATCCACATCCATGTTCCATCAATATTTAATATTGTTTCCATCCACTTACAATATTTTAAATCCAATTTTACCCTTCGGTGAGTTTTTAGTAAAGAATATGAAAGGAATCTTTTGTCGTTTTTCGTACGAGGTACTTTTTGACTTTTCCGACAAAAGTACGAAGAATGTTTTTTTATCTTATACGGCATGAATGGATTTTTAAAACATTATTTCCAAGAATATTTCTTTACAAGTTTTCAAGTTTATTTTTAATCAACTTATTTTATTTTAAAGTCGTATGACATGTTATGAAAGGAAAAATGTTTTCGAAGTAGAAAGGATATTTTCCTCAAGAATGGAGTTCAAGTATTTTTTCAAAATTATTTTCCATCTAAGATAATAAAAGGGTTCTGTTTTTATCCCTATTATTACATGGATTTGATTATGTTGTGATGGAAATATTTTTATGAATTCATTTATCTTATATGAATTGTTTTATGATGTCATGTTGTTTAAGAATCCCATTTTTATTACATGGGTTACGCTATGATGTATGGTTTATGATTATGTGGCACACAAAAGAAAGGATTCATTATAAGATGGGTGGGACCTATATCTCCCTCCAATGCATTGGGTAACAATTTTATATCTCATGAGATAGACATGGCTGAAATGGTAGGTTATACCGGTTCAGTGAAACAGGACTGAAACGAGGGTTACTCGATTCAGAAAGGGACTTTGTCCACTAAGATAGTCTTGGCAATGAGTCTTGAATAACAAGAAATGATTCTCTATGATTATGCATGTATGCCACAAAGTTTCATGTTTTAAGTTATGATTATTGGGATTTCATTTCACTACTATGATTTATACCATGTTATGAAATTATGCTCTCTTTTGCAGGTTAAGATTTCCAAAAGTTATGTTCTTATGAATATGATGTGATTGATTTTTTTTATACCCTTACTGAGCATTTGAGCTCACCCTTTTATGTTTTCTTTTCCCCAGGATATAAAGAAAGGTTTTAGGTTAAAAAAGGGAAGATCTTTATAGGAGATATTGAAGATCTTTCACCACGATTAGAAGATTACGTTCCGAGTTTCCAAAGACACTAAACTATTATGATCTTTGTGTGTGTGTGTGTTTTTGTTATGTACTAAGTATTCCTCAAAAGTAATGTAAAGACTATGTACTTCAGGCTTCGGGTCTCTACAGTTTTGGATTACATTCACCTTTTCCATCATTTCCTTCACCAGTTCTGGGACAACAAGTTTTCGTTCACCAACGTCATCCGAACAGTTTGGTGTGCGACATCTTGTTCCGTATAACACTTAATATGGTGCCATCTGAATACTTGAATGGAAGATATTGTTATAGGAAAATTCCTCCAGAGGTAAATATTGATCCCACATACCCTAAAATTCAAGTGAGAATGATCTCAACATGTCTTCTATGGTTTGAATAGTTCATTCTAATTGTCCATCTGTTTGAGGGTAGTAAGCTGTGCTCAAACGAAGTTCAATATCCAAGGCCTTTTGAAGACTTTTCCTGAATCTTGATGTAAAACAGTCATCATGATCTAAGATAGTCGATATGGGTACTACATGAAGTCTCACAACTTCTTTAATATATAGTCTTGCTAGAAGTTCAAGTGGTAGATCCTCTCTTATAGCAAGAAAATGTGCTGACTTTGTGAGACGATCAACAATGTCCCATATTGCGTCATTCCTTCTAGGATTATTTTGTAGTCCCATGACAATGTCCATCGTAATATTATCTCATTTTCACTCAGGTATGCGAATAGGTTGAAATACTCCACCAGGCAGTATCCTTCCAGCTTTCACTTGTTGACAAACCATACATCTTGACAGAAAATCAGAAATCTCCCTCATCATGTTGTCCCACAAAAATTTTCCCTTCAAATATCTATACATTTTGGTGCTCCCAGAGTGTATAGATAAATTGGAACTATGAGATTCATCCAAAAATTCCCTCTTTAAATCAGGTATATCGGGAACACAAAGTCTCCTCCCAAATTTCAAAATTCCATCTTCATACACAATTTCACTCAATCGCCCATCATTCACAGCTTTAATCATCTTTTTCAACTCTTCATCATCGGCTTGAGTACACTTTATTCTTTCTAGTAAAGATGGTTTGGCAAACATTTGAAAGAAATTTGATGTTTACCCTCCATGGTGATTCCCATATCCATCCTTACTAGATCAATGAAAATAGGATCCCTTTCCACTCTCAACATGTTCAAAACTCCATGATCTTTTCTACTCAATGCATCTGTAACCTTATTTGTCTTCCCCAGGTGGTAGTGTATCGTGCAATCATAAACCATGAGTAGTTCAAGCCATCGCCTTTGCCTCATTTTGAGTTCTTTCTGTGAGAGAATATATTTCAAACTCTTGTGATTGGTATATATCTCACATTTTTTACCATAGACATAATTTCTCCATATCATCAAGGCAATGATTACAACAGCTAACTTCAGATCATGAGTTGGATAGTTCTTCTCATGAATTTCTAGCTGTCGTGATGCATAGTCAATAACCCTATCATTCTGCATAAGGACACAACCATGTCCTTTCATTGATGCATCACTATAAATAAAGAACCCATCATTACCTAATGGTAGAGTCAATATAGGATCATTGACTAATATTCTCATCAGTTCTTCAAAACATTCTTCACAATCTTTTGTCTAGACAAATTTAACCCCTTTACGTGTGAGCTTCGTTAATGGGTTATCCAATCGGGAAAAATTCTGGAAAAACGTCTATAATAACCCACCAAACCAATAATGCATCATACCTCAGTTATACTTGCCATTTCTCACCAATCTGGGATTGCATTGTGCTTAGAAGGATCAACGAAAATTCCATCCTTAGATACAATATGGCCAAGAAAAGAAATCTCCTGAAGCTAGAATTCACACATGCTAAACGTCCCATAGAATTCATGCCTTCTAAGAGTCTTCAGGATAATGCACAAGTGATTTTCATGATCATCGTTTCTTTTGGAGTATACCAATATATCATCAATAAATACCACCACAAAATCATCAAGATATTCATTGAAAACTCTATTCATTAGATCCATGAATACAGAGGGTGCATTAGTCAATCCAAAAGGCATTAATTTAAACTCATAATGCCCGTACCTTGTTCGTAATGCAGTGTTCGGAATGTCTTCCTTCTTCACACACAACTAATGGTATCCAGATTGAAGGAAAATCTTTTAAAAGTATTGAGCTCCAAGAAATTGGTCAAATAAATCATCAATGCGGGGTAGGGGATACTTGTTCGTTATTGTTATAGAATTGATCTCCTTGTAGTCAACACACAACCTCATAGATCCATCTTTCTTCTAAACTAAAAGTAAAGAGTCTCCCTATGGAAAAACACTAGGGCGAATAAATCCCTTATTACTCAATTCCACTAGTTGTTTCTTTAGTTAAAATAATTCCACGGTGGCCATTCTATAAGGGGTCTTCGATATAGGCCTCGATCCAGGAATTAAATCAATGGAAAACTCATCCTCTCATTCTGGAGGATGTCTAAGTAAATCTTCCGTAAAAACATCTACATATTCTTTCAAAATAGGTACATCCTCTATTTGAACATTCCTTTCCTCACCCTTAGTCATTTCATTCTCTTCCTCCCCAATATTTGAATTTAGTTGGGCTACTGGGGGTGGATCTAAATAAGAATTAGTTGGTGATGATTCAGCTCTAAAAATATGGTGTTCCTTATCATCATCATCAAAAACCGTAACCTCCTTCTTCTTACAATAAATATTTTCATCATAGTCTAAAATACAATCCATACCATGGATTATATCAAACTCAATCTTAGGTATGACAATGAGATCAGTGGATAAAACAACATTTATGTGCTCTAATGGGGACTGATTCACAAAACTTTGTTGCAATGATACTTCCCATAGGAGTTTTGACTGACAATTCTCTTGTTAAATCAAATTGGAAATATCTACTTTTCTTAGACAACTGGGAAGATATGAAACAATGTGATGATCCAGAATCAAATAATGCATCTGCTAAACTTGAGGAAACCATTAAATTACCTGCCACCACGTCTTTCGGAGCTTCAACCTCAGCAGTAGTGATATAAAAAGATTGGCCTTGATCCCTTGGCCTCTTCTTAGGTAAGTTCCACTGATTCTTAGGACATTCTCTTGCATAATGTCCCATCTATCAACAATTATAGCATTCCACATTGAATGACACTTTCTTTCCCTTTCATTCATGATCTTGGTGGTCTTTTTCACCACACTTGTAATAAACTCCCATTTCCTTCATGAAAGTACCGTGGTGTTTCTTCCCACATTTACTGCAGGACAGATATTCAACTTTACCCTTATTCTACATATTTTCATTTCCAAATTGATCAAAAGATCTCTTCTATTATTGCTTTTCTCTAAAGTCATAAGACTTATAGAATTCTTTTTCTGTCTTGATAGCACAGGAGACAATATCTTCATACGAAGAGAAGTTTTGTGAGACTAATGATCGACAGAGAAATGGTTTTAACCCATCAATGATACGATAAATCATACTTCTTGGGTTACGTATATAATCTGCAGCATGCCTCATTAATCTTGAAAAGTTAGCCTCATATTTTGTGACATTCTCATCCTCTGTCTTCCTCAGACTCAGAAATTGTCTTTCCATATCTGCTTGATGGTCATGTGGAAAGTATTTTTCTAAGAAAATTTCCTTAAACTCCCTCTATTCCATACTTGACACTTCTTAATCTTCCTTTGTGTTTTGAATCAGCGACCACCATTGATCGGCATCTCTGGTGAGGCGGTAAACTGCCATGACAACCTTCTTCCTTTCGCTACTCACCAAGGCATGGAATATTTTCTCTATGGAGTTTATCCATTGCTCAACTACTAATGGATTTGTACCACCATTATATGTTAGAAGTTGTTTCCTCATGAAGCGTTCAAACATTGATCATACACATTGCAGATCAGGGTGCTCTATATGAGTAAGGTTATTATCCATAACCCGATTGAGTTTTCCCAGTATGTTAATAAGTTGATCAGCACCAGTTGTATCTCTAGCTCCATTATAATTATCTTGAGCAGGAGGGAAATCCCTACACGGAGTGCGTGCATTGATACAGTCTCCATTCCTCCCACTAGGCGCCATTTCTAAACAATGGCATAAACTAGATTAGTTTATGAATCAATATACATAATTCCATATTTTTAAAACACTTAACATAAATTGAACTATTTTTGGATGTAATCCATAATACTAAAAATGTTTTCTTTGAGGATATATATACTCATAAACCCTTCGTAATGGTTTGTAAAGAAAATGATAATTATCCTAATAATATCCCCCGGGAGTGTCGTAACCAAGAGTGCAGCAAGGCCCGTTGTCGTGCACCAGTTCCCGTTTGAGTCTAGCTCAAAGTGGTGTTTTCAGGTTTTACCCCTAGGTAAATCTTTGCCAGAGCCACCTCTACCTGCTCATATCTAGAAAGGGATGTATTGCTTGGAAACCTCACAAAATATCTATAATACCAAAATTCTATGATGTTCTTCAATACTAATAATCAAAGTCTATCTTAGGGCTATGTTATCTAATCAGAGTTTATCTAAATCTAGCTTCCATGGTTAGTACTAACCCTCCTCTGATACCAACTTTAACGCCCCGACACTAGTTACCCAGAGTCGGTGCATTATTACGTAACATTGACATGATCTCAAGAGATCAAGTCTAGAAAGACCGATTAGTTTAGTAGCTTTATAAACACTAGATACATTCATAAAAATTACATTACATCATAATGTGAAAAAATAAAATAACATGGTCTCCATAGTCCACACTCATATCCCCTTATCACTATCCTTGCGGGTCATTCATAAAATACTTCATCACATCCTGGAAAATATTAAAACATTGAAAGGGGTGAGCTCATATTCTCAGTAAGGATAACAATATAGTAGAAGATTTCATAAATAAACATAAACATTTAAGGCAATGTATAACTAAATCAAAAACCTTTTAAACGTGAACTTCAACATAATATGGAAAAAGTAAAATGAAATAATGTCATTTAATTATTCACATGGATATTGTACTTGTCGAATAATGACATGAAATATCAATAACAACATTCATAATGATGGATTGCATAATGCTAGACTATCATAACAAAGCATCCAAGGCCTCATGCCAAGAATCCAAATAAGATTTTATAAAGGACTCATTCCAAGACACTAGTTTGTCTCATGAGACCTACAGATTCATCAAGGAGCTATAGCGAGCTCCACCTGTCACTTATTAAGTCTAATACGTTCCTTATATGAATAGGATTAAGAATATCATAAACCATAACATAATCGTATCACATAAAACATGCATAAAGGAAACATAACATTTCCACATTTCAATCAAAAGATATCAATACAACAAATTGATATAATTAAAAAACTTTCAAAACCATTTTCAATACCAAAATGAAATAAAATTAAATCTGTGTATTTACTTTTCATTTTAAAAAAATGTTATGGCTTGTAGAGGATGCCGATACTCAAATAATGGTCACAACGGCTGAGAAGTCGTTGTCTCCACATACGTACAACAAGAAAAACATTCCCTTTTTTCATTTAACAAAATGCTTCATATAAAAATATTCATTTTGAATAAATGTAAAAGTCAAAGTAGTTTATACACCGTATAAAAGAAATTTGAGTATAAAACAAAATATGCCTCAATGAATGGAGATTGAGACGAAGTCCCTTACAAAGATAATTTTTTAAATAAAATAGATCTATTATGTGTATTCACTATAAATACACATAAAAATGTACAAATACAAGATAGTACATAATAATATCATGAAATAATTTGAATGTAGGAGATTGACCCAAAGAACAGAAATTGGGTTAAGAAGTTCCCTTACCTCCTGTCTGACTTCACTCGACCGTTCTTTAATATCCTGAATAATAAACTAGAGTTGATATATACTTGCTTATGAACCTTTTTTAAGTTAATTATTCCTTTTATATCACTTATTACAATTTTACAAAAATTATTTAGTCATTTATGTTAATAACATTCGTTTTGTAAATCTTTGGTACTTGAGTCAACAATAAACTTCTTAAAATTACAAGTTGTTTATGTGGTAGAATATCCATTATCTTCAGAATTATATTCATGATATAGATATCATATATATCATATATATCCAGTATATACATTCATTCATAATATTACATAACATTTAGAGGTATGAAATGAAATGCACCGTTCATGGAGATGGTAAGCTGTACGTATGCATTAATGCTACTTTAATGTCTATTTCGTATTTAATGGAATGAAATCATAATTATATAAAGGTATATTATAATTCCAGTATAATATCATATATAATATCATTTAATTCATCCTTTATACATCTCACATATGGCACTAACGATTCAAATCACTTTGAGGGGAAGGTGGTCCACACTTCCTAAAATGAAATTATCGTGTTTTCCCATATTGGAAGTATTAAATGTATTCCATAAATGAGATATAAATAAGCATAAGGATAACATAAAAAAATTATATATATCATATATTAAAATAGTTTCATCACAATGGCCACCATGAGAGGTGTTAAAAGAAGATTGAACAATTATCGTTTCATGAGGCAGTATTTCGCCACCCACAGAAACAGTATGTTCATTAACCATTAGAAGAAGGTGTGTGTAAGTGAAAATCAAATCCATATCATAACAAAATCACAGTATATTTAATATACTATTGTTGTTAAAAAAGAAATAAATAAAAAGTTTTTAGGGGGTTGGAGATGAAAAATAAAACAAAAGGACATTAGAGAAGACATTACCTTATAATCGGGTAACTCTTTTTGATTTGAGCCAAAGGCTTACTTGGGAAGAATTATGCCCAAAGGGAGGCTTCTAAAAGTATGAGAGGGAAGTTGAGAGAGTATTTAGGCAGAGGTTGGCCGAGCAAAATGGTGTTTATGGGGTGAATAATGTGGTAGAGGTGGGGGCCTTTTATAAGAGGAGAGGAGTGACACTCTTGGAAAGTAATGAAATGTTACATTATTATGACGTGATTTTCGGTTTTCAAAGGACACACAATTATATATTTAGAGGATGAGGTGATAAGGGTTAGAAATATAACCATCTAATAGGTTTTTGACAAGTGTAAAAATTAGATTATACATTATCGTTTCATTTTATTTAAATAGTTAATTAATGAGGTAATCACTACATCATTTTGGTGTGATAAAATACTTAATTAATCTATGGTCTAAAAATTATAAAAAAATATCATGATGTAGGAAATCTTTTTATCTTTCCAATTAATATTTATAGTCTAATATATACCTCATATAACCCCATGTAACAATTGTTTTAGTAAAAAAACACAAGTTTGTGGCAATTTTATTTTTTACTTTAAATAAAACGTTATTAATGTCATTTTCTTAACCAAGTGGCTCCATGGGGTCCCCAAGTTGACCCATGGATTTTCTTGGTCGGCCATGACTTATCAAATAATTGTAGGACAAGTGTAATGGTATTTTCGTATTTTTATAATATCATTTTTACCTTAAATTTCACTAATTATCTTTAATCTTGATTATTTAAACTTAAAAGTTACTATTCACTAAAAAATTATTGTAATCCCATTGAACCAAATTTTACTTTATAATGACAACCATGTATGTCGGATTTTTGAAAATCAAATCACATAAGTGGTAATGTTTCATTTAAAAGAAAAATCAGTTTTTTAATTACCACTTAGTGGTTTCACTATTCATAAAAATTGAAGATTTTCATAATAATGCCAAAATTTCACCCTAAGATATAATTGATATTCCAAATTCAAAAGTTATTTCTATTTTACAAAATTCAAAACATATATGTTTCATTAATTAATTTTTATAATCAATTCTTGATGTCAAAACAAATAGCTTGTTTTTAAGCAATAATATCAATCAAAAGATTTACAATTGTTTATGTCCAATTTCAATGTGAAGTTAATTCTAATGACCACCATTGGATAAAATGGTAAAATTATATTATAATTATACTTTAAAACAACTCAATATTATAATTTATCACTATTAATTATTTTTATTAAAAAAGATGTTTTTAATTAAAACTTAGTAATTTTCACCATTCATGAAAATATAAATATTATCTGAAAAGTTACAAAATTTTATCCAAGGATAAATTCTATATTCCGAATCCAAAAATGATGTCCATTTTGAATGATAAAATTTAAAAAATTTCAATAATTAGGTATTACTATTCGTAACGGCTACTTTGAATGGTTGTGGTGTGTGTTAGAACTCGATGTTGCGTACAACGCATGCTACTGCATTATTCAAAGAGAAGCGTACCATGGAAGCTTGGGGTGTTACATGTGGACTTATGGGGGTAGAATTGAAGAATAAGAAAAATTATTAAAATATCGAATACTCCACCGTTGTGTGATTGAATTCACAAGTGCTGGTGTGAATAAATTCACACCTCGATTCAACGGTGTCAATGTGTGATGAAAAGGAAAAAAATATGTGAAGAAGAAGAATAAATTGTATTAAAATAGTAAAAGTGAAAGAAAAAATTACATGGGAAAACTTAAAAATGCGAATAAAAATTGAAAGCAGGAAATTGAAATTGAAAGAAAAATATAATGGATGAAAGAAAAACACTGATTAAAAAAATGTTAGATGATAATTCCTTCACCACCAAATCCTTATATAGGAATATTATAATCCTTAGATACACCCCACCACAATAAATTCCATTCCCATTAATTTATAGAGTCATAAGGAAGGTGAGAAAATTAAGGGATTTTGACGTTTCGTAGTTGACCTAGAAATTTCATCCGGATTCGTCCAACATTTTGACGTGTGAATTTGGAATTGAAGGAGGCCGAATCCTCAGCTATCACAAAAGACAAATATCTTCGCCCTTGTGTCCTATAACAGCTGTAAAATGTTCAGTAATTTGAGCTAACCCGTTTGGTTTTTACGGTCGAAATGGTGGGACGTCTTTATGTGCATTAATGTCGGGTCCACCATTTAAATCTCAACATCAGATCCCTTTATCACCATGAAAACTTCAGAATTAGATCTGTACACAGTTGAATAAAATGATCATCATATTATTATCTTACTACATTATAAATTTGAGCTTCATTGGGCTTGGTTTGTGGGCCCCCCATTTTTTGATGGGCCTTAGGTCCATTATGCTTTCTCCAGCAAATTTGTGCATTCGGGTGAAAATTTTTCCATCATCCCTTGGGATTCATCCATTAGACCTAAAAGATAAAATGTTCCAAACAAAATTATAAGTCATATACAAAAATATCAAATTCATAAAATTAATATAATTTTGTCCACAAATAAATGAATTATTGGGCCAAAATTTCAATTTTAAATATGAATTGCATTTAAGATGAGAAGTTAAGTTTTATTTATGTAATGCACTAAAATTTTTTTTATGGACTTTCAAAAAATGAATATAAAGGTACAAAAAATTAATATTAGCCACTTTTAGTGACTAATAACATCCCCCAACTTGAGTTTGCTAATCTCGAGAAAAATAAATTACAAATATGAAATTCAAATCCCCTTTTCCAAAAACATATTAATAAAAATGAGCATAGTTTTTGGAATGTCTGGTTGTCCAATGTGAATTTTCAATGTTTACATTTACATCCTCTTAATAAAAATGCCGCAATGCACATCTACTGGATCGTGGGTGTAAATTTGAGTTCTTGGGTCCCTTTCATTACAGCATAGGGTTATGGGGTCACTTTTAGTTTAATTTGAGTATAAAAAAACAAAAACATAAAAACATAAAAACAAAAAAATTGACCACAGAGAGCAATGTTTTTTCCAAATGACTGGCGTCAGTCACATGGGGATCATGACTCCATAGTTGTCTTGCCCAGAGTTTGGCTTTATATCTCTATTTCAGAGCATGAAATTGACAATATGTGTGGCGTACGACAGTTAGGGATCGTGGCTGCATAGTTGTCTTGCTCTGAGTTAGTCTTTTCATATCTAATGTGGTTAAAAAAAACAAAACATTTAAAAAAATGGATACTCATATTTAGATTTAATGTGATTCCCACCTAGCGCTTCAATTTTTTTCCCTTGAACAATATAATGGGCCCCATATCTTTTATGATGCACAACAGATTATCATGCTTAATTGGAATTTTATGAAATGTGGCGATGCATTTGACTAAAGGAATGGGCTTGGGAATGGGATATGTTTATGGACCTAGCTTGTTTTAAATGTTTTTGATGGGTTTCATTTTTTTTGTATGAGGTCTTTGGGTGAGGAATGTGTATTAAAATGTTTTTGGAAAAGGGGACTTGAATTTCATATTCATAATATATTTTAGTCAGGGCTAAGCTGGTAGTAGACTTATGATGGTAGAATTGGTGAAGAATGAAAAAATCACTCCACTATTGTGTGAACAATTTCACAAAAGATAATGTGAATAACATCACTCTCTAAGGCAATGATATCAAAATTATATGGAAAAAGATATAAGAAATTAAGAAGAAGATGGCGATGAGGAGATCCATCACCTTTGGGAACATGAGTCTAGACTTGAACATCTACAATTGAAGCATTCAAATTAGGGATGATGAGGTGATTAATGATGTTAATTTAAATGTTAGTATTGATTATATACTCAATGAACAATAAAGAATTACCAAAGGAAGGTTATGTCAAGAAGAGATTGATTTTCTTTGTTCACATGAGGGAAATTTGTCTCCTTTGATTGAATCTATTTCAGATAACACTATTGATGAATTTCTAGAATCACCAATCAATGATACCATGGTTGAAATCAATAATATTGAGTCCATATCCATTCATGACACTACACTGGAAAATTTAGTGGATGAAAAATCTATTCACAAGGAACCAATTTTGTCAAAAAATATGAACAAAAAAACAGAGTTCAATACAAAGACTCATCCTTTCTTGGGAAGTCATGACCAATCTGATATTGAATTTAAAGTCTTACCTTTATCACTAAAGTATGCATTCTTAGGGGAAAATCAATCCTTTACTATTGTCATTTCTTCCTCTCTTGAAGCTGATCATGAAAGGATTCTTCAAGATGTCCTTAGGAGACACAAGAAAGCCATTGGATGGACCCTATCTGATATTCCTATGATTTTCCCACTTATCGGGACTCATAGAATTGTTCTTGAATCTGAGTCAATGCCATGTCGTCAACCTCAGAGGCGACTCAATCCTAATATCATGGAAGTAGTGAGAAAAGATCTTTTGAAATTGTTAAAAGCTGGTATCATCTATCCTATAGCCGAGAGTGAGTGGGTTATCGCAATCCATGTGGTTCTAAAGAAGGATTGAATCACAGTAATAACCAACAAGGATGGAGAGATGGTTCCAACAAGGGTTAGTAGTGGATGGAGATTTTTTATTGACTATAGGAATCTCAACTCTTGTACCAAGAAAGACCATTTCCCCCTAACCTTTATTGACAAAGTCCTCAAGCGAGTGGAGGGTCATCAATTCTACTTCTTCCAAGATGGATTCTCTGGGTATAATCAAATCAAAGTCTCCATAGAGGATCGAGGAAAAAATCCTTCACTTGTAAATTCGGTACTTTTTCCTTCAAGCGCATTCCCATTGAATTATGTAATGCCCCGGGTAGCTTCAAGCTGTGCATGATGGGAATATTCTCGGATATGGTGGGGAATTTTTTAGAGGTCTTCATGAGTGACTTCTCCATCATTGGGGATACTTTTGAGGGATGCCTTATAAATGTTGGAAAGGTTTTGTCAAGGTGCGAGGATAAGAATCTCATACTAAATTGGGAAAAATTCCATTTCATGGTAAGGGAAGGACTTGTTCTTGGTCATCTGTTATCTGGTAGATGGATTGAATTTGATAAAGCTAAGCTCGACATCATTTGTCACCTTCCCTCTCCTAAAACTGTTAAGGAAGTGAGGTCCTTCCTAGGACATGCTGGTTTTTATAGAAGGTTCATTAGGAATTTTAGCTCTATTTCTCGACCACTTTGTGCTCTATTGGTAAAAGATGCTCCATTTTTATGGACAGAAAGATGTGAGGAACCATTCTCTACACTCAAGTCAACTTTTATATCTCCACCCATCAAGCAATCTCCAAATTGGAAACTTCCTTTTGAGCTCATGTGTGATGCAAGTTACTTCGTTGTAGGAGCAGTCTTCGGAAAACGGTTTGAGAAAACTCCATGTGTCATTGCTTATGCAAGCAAATATTTAAATGATGCACACATAAGATACACTAACACTGAGAAAGAGTTTCGTGTTGTTGTCTTTGACTTATAGAAATTCAGGTCTTATCTCTTAGGATCATCCATTATTGTCTTCACTGACCATTCAACCCTAAAATACATTTTCCAACAACAATATGCCAAGGCTAGATTGATTAGGTGGGTCCTACTTCTTCAATAATTCTATTTAACCATTATGGATAAAAAGGGTGGTGAAAATATTATAGCTGATCACCTCTCTAGGATAGAATTTAGAGACAACTCACACCACCTCTCTGTGTCTGATTCATTTTCTCGATGAGCACCTCTATTCCACGAGTGATTTCCCCTGGTATGCTGACATAGAAAACCATTTGGTGACGGGTGACATTCCAAAATTCATGGGGACCAAAGATAATAGGATATTCCTTTTTGATGTCAAACAATATGTGTTTTAAGATCATAACCTCTTCAAGTTTTGTCTGGAAAAATCATCAAGCGATGTATTACCGAGTCTGAGCAAGAGTCCATTCTAAAATTTTGTCATGGGGAGGCATGTGGAGGATACTTTTCTACAAATAAAAACACTGAACATGTCCGCCAAAATGGTTTCTACTGGCCAAAACTCACTAAGAATTCCTTCTAATTCTAAAAAATTTGTCCTCAGTGTCAGCAATTAGGATCCTTTACCAAAATGAACCAAGTGACCCTCACTCCCATTCTAGTCATTGAAATCATTGATTGTTGGGGAATTGATTTCATGGGAACCTTTCCAAACTCTATGGGATACATCTACATCCTCTTAGCTATTGATTATGTCTCAAATGGGTTGAAGCCATTCCCACCAAGTCCAATGACCACCATGTTGTGATCTGATTTTTGAAAGAGCATATATTTTCTCGATTTAGAATTCCTAGGGCTATAATCAGTGATCGTGGAACCTATATCTAAATCCTTCCATTCTCATCACTCATGATTAAGTATGGTATGACTCATAAAGTTTACACTACATAACATCCTCAAACCAACTGTCAAGTTGAGTTGGAAAATAGGGAAATTACGAAAATTCTTGAAAAAACTATCAATCCCTCTAGGAATGATTGGTCTGAGAAACTCTTAGATGCCCTTCGGGTATATCGAACTGCTTTCAAAACTATCCTTGGAATGTCACCGTATAGATTGGTTGATGGAAAATCATGTCATTTACCTATGGAAATTGAGCATAAGCCCTTTTGGGAAATAAAAAAATGAACTTTGACATTTCATTGGCTGAAACAGAAAGGAAATTAAATCTTAATGAACTCAATGAACTTAGGATGGAGGCTTATTAAAATTCAAGGATCCATAAATCTAATGTTCAATCCTACCAATCTTGGAATCTAAAACTCAAACACTTTGAACTGGGAATTTTTATGCTCTTTTATAGTTCAAAACTACATCTACACCATGGAAAGCTAAGGTCGAGATGGTCTCGTCCAAACCTAGTGCATCATGTGTACCCTCATGGGGCAATACCGATTCAGGATCCCACAAGTGGTCATGTCTTCAATGTCAATGGTCAGAGGTTAAAACCATCCATTTAATCATTAAATAAAAAAGAAACCAAGGAGGAGTTAACTGAGCCAACATATGAACCAGAGAAAAATTGATAGATTTAGGGTACATGTCGAGCTAACGATGTTAAACCAAAGCGATGCATGGGAGGCAACCCATGGTTTTCATGTTTCCAATCATTTTGAATAATTTTCTTTTTCTTATAATAAATCACCATATACTATTGACATGTACTTATTTTATGAGTAAATATGGGTATGAAAGGGGAGCACTGTATTCTTCCGTGTCACATGGTGTGATCCCTAAGTAATAAGTTACCCAGAAATTTAATAGAAGAAAATGTATCATCGGTTTATTTTATTTATGTTTCTATAGGATATATAAAATTGAACTCTTAAACTGTTCTTCTTTTATGAGTATGGATGGGTATTAGAGGGGAGAACTGTATTCATCCATGTCACGCGGTGTGATCACTGAGTAATACCTTACGCATAAAATTAAAAGAAGACAATGTATCATTATTTTGATTTAAAAAAACATGAAAACCAATAAAAATGATGATACTTGTAATTAAATATATCATTGTGTTTTTTGTCTTCATTGTTCTTCTTTTTATGGTTCAAGAACTGTTTTGGGTGATACATATTCAATCAAGTAGGTTCCAACACCCCCCAATAGATCAAAGGAGTAATATGGAGCATCATGAACTTCAACTTCAAAATCCAGGTGAATTTGTTCCATGTTTATCAATTTCAATTTCCACTTTGCACTCCTCTCCTACCCCCTTCTAACATTTATTTTCTTTAAACACTGAGGACAATGATATTCTATGTTTGGGGGAGATTAATAATTATTTTTTATATTTGTTTGAATAAAAACATGCATGGAATGAAAAATTTAATTAACTTTGGAGATGATATCACACATTTCAAACACTGAAATTGGATATCAAATAATTATGCATGACTTGATTTTGAGTTTAATGCATGTTTAAGTTCATGAGCATAGTTTTTGGAATGTGAGGTTGTCCGATGTGATTTTTCAAAGTTTACATTTTCATCATCTTAAAAAAAATGCCACAATGCACATCTACTGGATCATGGGAGAAAATTTGAGTTATTGAGTCCCATTCATTATAGCATAGGGTTCTGGGGCCACTTTATGTTTAATTTGAGTATCCAAAAAAATAAGAACAAAGAAGACAAAACAAACAACAAACTGATTTATTTAATTAAATGTATCATCATTTATATGGGATTCATATTTTTTTGTATGAGGTCTTTGGGTGAGCAATGTGTATTAAAATGTTTTTCAAAAAGGGGATTTGAATTTCATATTTGTAATTTATTTTTCTTGTCCCGAGAAAAATAAATTAGAAATATGAAATTCAAATACCCTTTTCAGAAAAATTTTTAATACACTTTGCTCACCCAAAGACCTCATAAAAAAAATGAAACCCGTCAAAATCATTTAAAACAAGCTAGTTTCATAAGCATATCTCAAGACCAAGCCAATTCCTTTGTTCAAATTGATTGCCACATTTCATCCAATTCCAATTAAGCATAAGAAAGAGTTTTGAATCATAAATGATATGAGGCCCATTTTATTGTTCAAGGGGAAAATGGAAATGTTATGTGGGAATCACATTAAACATTAATATGAGAATCTATTTTTTTAAAATTTTTGATTTTTTTATTTTTTTTAACTACAATAGATATGAAAAGACTAACTCTGGGTAAGACAACTACGGAGTCACGATCCCCGGTATCGGCGCCAATATTTTGTTGCGCCCAAATTTACCCTATTGGTAAAAGCGGTCGTTGAATTATATGTAGGGATCGAATCCACAGGGACCGAAAAATAAACCTTGAGACAATCAAATTTGTTGAAGGATTTGCTACGAAGTGGCCAACATTGAGGTAGATTTGAATTGCATAACTAATGATATAATTTAAATAACAGACAAGAGAAATGATGTTAAAAAAACAATTATTGATGATGGGTTGATCTTTGGGTTTCGCTTTAGGTGGATTGGATAAAATTCTTTTCATAAAAATTCATGTCATTAATTGAAGATGTATCCAAAAAACAAGATAATTCTACCAAATCATTCACCAATTTAATCCCTACACAATTCCAAGGACAATCACTAATTCACTTTGATGATCACTTTAATTAGAAACCAAAGTAAATAGATCATACTAGCACTCAAAATGTGTCGTCTTTAAACTTGGCAAAGACGAAGACGAACATAACTCATCGAATAGAAATCTAAAAATAACAAAATGATTTACAAATTAATGTACATGAAATAACATCTAATCCCTGATCATGCTACTCCCTTGGGTCAACCATTAATTGGTTAGACCTCCATTGATGCTATTCTACCAATGGAAGCGTGATGTAGACTTATCGGGGAATAATTTAAGAAGAAGAAAATTATTAAAAGAAAGAACACTCCAACGTTGTGTGATTGAATTCACAAGTGCTGGTGTGAATTAATTCACACAAGGATTCAACGGTGTCAATGTGTGAAGAAAAGGAAAATAATAAGTGAAGAAGAATAATAAATTGTATTAAAATACTAAACGTGAAAGAAAAACATACATGAGAAAACTTGACGATGCGATTACAAATTGAAAGCAGGAAATTACAATTGAATGAAAAATACAATGGATGAATGAAAAAATATAATTAAATGAAAAAGGTTAGATGATAATTCTTTCACCACCAGATCTTTATATAGGAATATTTGGAGCCTTGGAGACAACACACCACAATAAATTCCATCCCCATTAATTTATAGAGTCAAATAGAAGGTAAGAAAATTAAGGGATTTTGACATTTCGACGTTGTCCCGGAAATTTCTTCTAGATTTGTCCACAATTTTGACGTGTGAATTTAGAGTGTAAGGACGACGAATCATCAGAGGTTGCAGAAGACAAATATCGTTTCCGATGTGTTCTCTTTCAGCTGTAAAAATTTCAGGAAATTTGGTTTAGCTGTTTGGATGTTATGATCGAAATGGTGGTACGACTTTATGTGCAGTAATGTCGGGTCAGCCATTTAAATCTAAACATTAGATCGTTTATCATAATTAAAACTTCAGAATTATCTCCGACCACAATTGAATAAAATTATCTTCATATTTTTATCTTTCTAATGTGTAAATTTTAGCTTCATTGTTCTTGGTTTAGTGGCCTTACATTTTTTTGATGGCCCTTAATCCCATTATGCTTTCTCTAGTAAATTTCTGCATCCGGGTGCAAAATTCTCCTTCTTCCCTTGGGATTCATCAATTAGACCTAAAAGATATAATGTTTCAAACAATGTTTTAAATTATATACCAAAATTTCAAATTCGTAAAATGAATATAATGTTTTCTAGAAATAAATTAATTATTGGGCCAAAACATTCATTTTAAACATGAATTGCATTTATGATGAGAAATGAAGTTTTATTTATGTAATGCACTAAAAAAATGTATATGGACTTTGAAAAAATGAATATAAAGTTATTAATAATTAATATTAGCCTCTTTTTGTAACTAATCAACACAACATACATTGTATTTCTTCTCATTATATACTCATTTGTACATATAACAAATATGATAACAATATGTATGAATCTATCCTTGTTATTTACAATGAATGAAATTTTGGAAACAATTATAACAAAAACCGAAAAAAGAGTAACCTAAATCATATTTCGATGTAAATAGTGAATACTCATCCAATAATACAAAACATGGGTCCACATGGGTTCCCAAAATTATTTTATTTTATACCCACCATTCTATCATAAGATAAAGGATCTCAATAGAAATATTGAACACTATTTTATCGACAACAATAACACTAGGAGAATAATCAGACAACATAATATTACCTTACTATAATGTAACATCAGTAATATTGTGTGAGTAACTATATAAAAAATTAATTATTTAAAATCAATCATGTTTTGAGTCATAGGAGATGGAAACCCAAAACATACAAATTATGACCAAAAAATGTTGACAAGCAACCCAAAAATAATCATTAACACATAAAATTGATAATAATATCATTTAGTTAGATACACAAATGAAATAATGAAAACATGGAACTCTATTGGGTAACATAAGAGTTAATCGAAGAGAATAGGCACCTAATATTACATTCTACAGTGGAAATAAATATCCAGAGATACAAATTACTAATACTCAACCAATAGAAGAGGCACTTACACCTATCACTATTAATGGGAATTATACAGATAATGTGATTCAACATAAAGATAACGAAGAAGAAAATAAAAATTAAGTTCAAAAAATTGAGAAGGAAATAAATGAATAGAAAAATGGGAAAGTTAATGAAAGGGTGAATACTCAAAAACCAACTCATTCATTTCAACAAAGAAAAAATATAAGTTTGATTATTATTTTATGAAATTCATTGAGATGTTCAAGAAACTAAAAATAAATATATATTTTTTTGTAGAATACATCTTATAATTTCACAAATATGTTAAATTTACAAAAAACAATCTTTCAAAAAGAAGAAAAGTAGATGATGTGTGAATAATCAATATGCATGAGTAATGTAAAATGATCATACTCAAATCTACAACTCCTAAACTAACATAAACTGAATGTTTCTCAATGACAGGAAATGTTGGAGTATTTATCTATGGGAGTGAATTATGAGACCTCAGAGTTAGTTTAAACCTCAAGGAATCTAGAGTTCTTAATAAAATAGGATTTAAAAAATTAAAATTTACTGAGGTCACCATGTAAATGGAACACCGATAAGTGAAGCATCCCCAATAAACTATACCATAGGTACTTATCATGGTTGAGAAATTTAATTTCTTTTTTTATTTAATTTTACTTATTATAAAATAATATAAGGATTCCCCATCACTATTAGAAGTCTAATAATATAATAATGTATAGAACTAGGTTTTGTCCATGAGGGAAAATTAATTTTTATAGTTATATATAAAAAATCATAACATCAGATTTTCTAAAATCTATAGAAAAAAAATATTAAGATAAATGTAATTTGATATATATGATTCAAAAATAGATAAATTATAAAAATAATTGTTGAATATCATGTATTTATTTAAGTAAATGGAGATATTAGCATTATAAATAGGGGAATTATAATTGATCATAAACATATTTTAGACTTTGGATAAACAAGAGTCCATATCAATAAACCTATTAAATGAAAATCCCCCAGAAATTGAGTTTAAACCTCTTCCACCAACCCTAAATATAGTAACATGAGATATTTACACACCTTTCCAGTCATCATAAATGATAATTATTCTAGAAAAAAAAAGTAAAAGTCTTGTCACATAGGAAGCTAGTGATATGGTGGATAATTAATGATTTAAATTATTAAATTCCTACCATCTCAAATCATAGAATATATATGAAAGATAATTCAATACATTATAGGAAACCATAATGAGTCTTAACACCTCTAGGGAAATAATTATCCATGAATGAATTTATTAATCTTCTTGATGGTCGATCAATATTTCCTACCTATGATAGTTAGTGGACTATCCCAATGCAAGTGGTTCCTAAATCATTTGGTACCATAGTTGTTAAAAATGATGAATAAGAATTGATACACATAAGAACAGTGAATAAATGTTGTGTTTGAATCCATTACTGAAAATTAAATGATTCCCAAAGTAAGGATCACATCCCATTAATCATTATTGATAAAATCCTTGAAGTAAATACAGGAAGCGATTAATATTATTTTCTGGATGGATACTCAAGTTATAATTAAATAGTGGTTACACCAAAATATCAATAGAAAATGAACATTCACATGACCAAATAAAAAATTGTCTTCCCAAAAAATTTCTTTTGGAATATAAAATGGACCATCAAAATTTCAATGAATCATGATGGTGGTATTCCATAACATGACTGAGGAATTTTTTTTAAATATTCATGTATGACTTCTCTATTTATAGGAATTATATTGATTAATGTCTAAGGAAGATGATTAATATTATGGATATATGTGATGAAAATAATATGGTTCTCAATTGAAAAAAATCACACTTCACGGTACAATGTGAGATTGTTTTTGGTCTTAAAATTTCAATGAAATGCATGCATGTGGATGTATCAATGATTTTTAAAACCATTCATCTACCACTGCCTACTTAATTTTTTTCCAATTAGTATATCCTTGGTATAGTGATTTCAAAAATTACTTATATTAAAGCATGTTATATATAGATATATCAAATGATAATAGAAAAATATTTTTGAATGAATCACTGGATTACTATTGGGATAATTCAATTGTTTTCAAGGACTATGTAGATGGAATGATTACAAGGATTATTCATAAAGTGAAATTTGACAGTGTTTTGAATTTGTGTCATTTTGGAGAAGCTAGAGGTCAGCATTGAATTCATTTAAAAATTAAAAATGTATTATATTTTGATATGTAATGGACTACCATGCATCCATATATTCATCAGTTCATCATGAATTAGGATAAATGTAAAATAACTGGGGTAAAATTTGGAATCATGAAATTCAAAAACATTTGATGATAGGTGTTAATTTTTTTTTACAAATGTGGAATTGAATTGATGTTTCATGTTCCAAAATAATTTGTAAAATCATACATATACATATTTTTTCACAATATATCAATGTGGTTGGAAGTTGAAGTGTTTTCAGAAAATTATACTAGAGTTGTCATTAAATTTTTAAACAATCACTTTTTACATGGTTTAGGATTTCATGGATCATCAATAGTGAACATTGAACCCACTTAAATAATGATATTTCTCAGAAGTAAATTAATTTCTATAGATTTCACTAATACATGAGAACCCATACCATCCACAAAAAAACTGACAATATTATTGTTTAAAAATTGGGATTAAGATACTTTAAGAAAAAAAAATTTGTACATCTCATTATGGTTGGGCCATTTATCATGATGATGCACTTTGGGTTTATCAGATTTTGTATAAAAAACCAATTTGAATACATTTTTACTTCTTGGTCTTTGGATAAAACTACCACCATTCTATTAATCTTGAACATAAACCCTACTGGGTTATGATGAAGAGGACTTTTTCTTTCAAATAAACAGATGAATGTCATTTTTTACATATGAATGAATTAGATAAAGTAATGAGGGAAGATTATAACAATGATTTGATCTATAATAATAAAACAATATCCTGTCATGATAAATAGATTAATGAAATAATTTTTTCACTAGGAGACAACGTTATACTCATCTGGTCATGGATGGAAATCTCAAATCATAGTGTTTAGGTCCTCACACTTTTATAATTGTTTATCCACATAGTTCTATTGAAATATATGATAGGAATATGCATCCATTTATGGTTAATGGTCAACTCCACAAAATAATCACACTTCATAGAAAAATAGGCATCTTTAATGAATTTTAACTAAAATTAATTGTTTTTAATTTGGATGAAGATGCTAATCATAGCTATAGTCAAAGGGAAAAGTGAAAAATTCAACATTATTTTCGTTTTTTCATTTTTCTCAAGATCTCTCTCTCTATTTATGGGTGTAGTTGAAACAGAGATTATGTTATCGCACATATATGACATGGAAATTGATTCTCCCCTTGAATTTACCTTTCAAAATGACATGGATATGTGTTTAATGGAGGAAATTCAAGGAAAAATAATCCATGATATTTTTTCTAGTGCATCGAAAGATGAGTGGATGAAGATATTTTAAAATGAGTGGGTTTTATCTATAAAGATACATTGTTTGAACATAAAGAAGAGATATTTAGAGTTAGAAGAAGCTCCCTTTTATAGGGAGAAGTGGCTATGGAATTTTGAGCTAATGGTATAAGCTGACTGACCATTATCTCTCCTTCTAGAAAAAGGTGTAAAAAATCAGTATTTTTGGGTTTCAGTGAAGGTTTATTCTTCTTTTCCATAAATTTTTTATTAGTTCAAATTTATTTTAGGAGATAAACATGGAATGTGTGGAACATTTCTTCAGCTAATTCTAAAATTTCAGGAACTTTTTATTCTCTCACATATCATTACTCATATACATGATCCTTGGTTTTATCTTTATGATATGATGTGGTTATGTTCTTTCAATGTGTATATTTTTTAGGTACATCATTTCTAGAGCATCATTGAATACATGAATCCATTACATGTAAATATCTAGTTACTGATGGAGGTGTTTTATTTTTGGTAATATTTTATTCGTCCATAAAACACCATGAAAAGTGAATAAATGTAATAAATATTGATGAAAAATTGATGAAATAATAAAAAATATAACATTATTTTCATTTTTTAACCCACATAAATGTCTTTTATTTTTCTATAACATGTTCGAAGGAATTTCACATCTCATATATAGAGGTAAGAGCACATTATTCCTCTTTAAATATCATTAATTATTAATACCCCAATTTAGATTATTGTTAATATCAATTTATGAATTTTTTTTCCAATAAAGAGTTTATTTTTGAGACACCTGTTTTCACTCATGATTATTTGTACTTCCAATAATTAATTTTCCTTCCCATGATAATTTTGGCCCCATTTTTTCATTATATCCTATTTTTATTTTTTATAGGTGAATCACAACCATATTATTTATTATATAAATTTCCATTTTCTAGAAAGGGGTTATAAATTTTGAAATATTAATAATAATGACTGAGTTCTTTATGTGAGATATTTATCCCCATTGAATTAATGGAATAAAATTTATTTTTTCCAACATATGGCCCTTAGAATCCATGAAGAATAATTTTTAGGAAGACCCCTTAGTTGATAGCCTTCCCAACCCATTTAATGTAAATTTTCATCTAATTGTTAATATAATTGTGGGGGAGATATTTATTCATGGAGGGGGTTATTTGTAGGGTAGTGGGGCATTCGATGTATGAAGATTTTAATTATTTCTTTATGATCATATATGTTATATTTCATAGTGGAAAAATTCATTCAATGTATTTTTATGGCCATATTGACTCTATTTTGTTCTAGAAATGAGTACATATGTAGTCCTTATTAGTTAACCCTCACATTTTGGGATACCTATAAAATTGATAAATCATTACTCCAGGAATTAGATATGTGTTTATATGACCATGTTTCGCAATTATTGTACTATGTACGATCTAACTATTTATTTTTTATTGATATGTTGTCATATATATATATATATATTTAATAGGGTTACAGAGTTTTTTGGAAACTCTTTAATTTATTTGTCATAAAAAAAATATTATTATGATTCATACAAGATCACTATTTTATGATTGTAAATCATTTTAGAAGTCGCTTTGTTGAAAAACACCATAATGTGTTGATCTACCAATAGTTTAGTAGATATACCATTAGTTAAAAAATATATTCCATTAGATATGATGATCTACTATTTCATTAGCAGATCTACTATTAGTTCACAATGATCTACCTTTGGTTATGAAGAAATACTGTTTTTTTTGTAGATAAACTATTGACATCTCTACCACTAAATACATCTACAATAATTACATTTTCTGATTGACTATGCTACCTCTAGATTGAATCTCAACAAGAGAGGATCTACCACCAGAATAAATATACTATGAAGATATATACCACTATGCTCCTGCTATTACAGTTTGGAACCTTATTCGAATTTAATATTACAATAACTAGTTTATGGAAAATGATTCATTAAATACCCTCATTGATTTAATAACTGTTATGCTTAAAATCCACCATATATTTATTATTGGTGAAGTCATAACATGCTCATTTTATGCTCAACACAAGGATTCATTCCCCGTGAGTCAGATGAAGTTGATGCTATATAATTTCTATAGAACTCATCAATATAGAGATGTGAAAAATTATGAGATAATATAGAGACAATAACAGTGATACAAGAGTGATATATGCATCTAGGGTGAAAACTTCTCACATTGAATAAACTATGGACATTAACAGATTGAAAAAAAATTCTTTTTTTAACATCTGTGACACAATATGTTCGTGCATGTTCTAAAAAACACATTTGAGCTATTTTCAATGACTGATTTGGAGACATATTAATAAATAAAGCTTTTATAATTATGAAACACCACTATATAACATATTTACTCATTTACCAAATTTTGATTATGATTTAATTTTCAGTAGTGTGATGTTGTACTTTGTTTATCTACACACACTGCCTCCTCTTCTTTAACTGGATTATGCTTGAAAGATCCTATCAAACAATTCTATTGTATAACCAAAAACTACAATGGAAGAGTTCCCATGTGATGTGATATCATTTTCATACCACATTGAACTATGAAAGAGGATTTGAGTTTGAATTGCCTTATGTGTAGTTGTTTATAAAATCCAGTCATTGTTGTTGATAATGATTATTTTCTAATTAAATTCATGTTAGTATGTAATTTACAAGTGGAGGGGACTAAGTCACAACTTGGGGCTAAACCCCTTGTATAGAACTCCAAATTGTTTTTCCTATAATATTTTATATATTTTAATTTTTAATGATGTGTCCATTTTTAAATCTATATAATTTTTTTTATATAAAATCATACTATTTATTTTATATTTAATTTTTGATCATGTAATTTAGTTTCCAAAATTAATGTGAATTCATGGACTTTTTTTACTAGCCATTCATCCTTCATTGAGAATCTTTTTGAAAAATAAAATCATATATTTCTATATATTCGATTAATTGCATGTTTTTATTAATATGGAGGTTTTAGGTTTTTAAGTGAATTAAAATATATTATATTGTAAAATAAATTCATCACATATTGAATTATTCACTCTGACCAATAGATTTGAATGTTGCAAATTTTTTCTTCCCGTATTATTTGAGTTAGTTGCGTAAAAAAAATTAACTAAAATATAAAATACAATAAATTGAAAAAATTAGAATCATTGTATTGTGATGTTCTTGGGGACAAGAAATTTTTTATGTGCAGGGGATAAATATTTTTACAGATACATTTTTATTGAAATTTACCATTCATTTATTTCAATATTCAAATCTCTGTTTTACAAAAAATAATCAATTTTTTCAGTAACCCTCCATCCTGCAGCCTCATAGACATTAAATCCATATTTGAAGTCCTTGATATTGGTTATTTTTTATAATTTTGACTAGTAGAGATGTAAAATTCATGGAAATCATATGGTAATCATGAATTTATATATGAATTGAGAATATACTTTATCAAATTGTTCAAGATATGAGAGTTATAGTGAGGTAGGTCACATGATGATTGAGTGTATATATTTTTCTTGTATTGAATGTGTATAAAAGGGGAACTATTTTTAAAGTGGAATTTTAAATTAATAATGATATTTAATTGGGAAAAGGTATATATAAAATTTGAACTTTTAATTTCTATTTTATTATTGTTTTACAAGGACAATTTTGTATTATTTACTATTTTTTTCATAAGAGTTAAAAATTGTAAGTTGGATGGATTTGATTCTCATGATATTCATTAACATATTATTAAAATTTTATCATGGTTTAAATTAAACATTATCATATATTTTTGTTTTTTTGGATATTTTTGTTTCTTTTTATTATTTTAGACAATTTAATAATTTTTATTTATTTTTTACACTAATATTAGTAATTTAGTATTTTATCAGTTCACAACAATTTTAAATAATATATTTAACACTATTTTAGTATAAATAATATATATAGTATTATCATTAGTTTATTATTTTTATTATATTAATTCTTTTACTTTTGTTTAATTTTATCAATATTTTTACATGTGCATATATATTAATATTTTCAAATTTAACATTTTATAAAAATTATAATATTAATTTTTATATTATTTATTTAGATAATTATGTTATTATTATTGTTATTTTTATTATTTATCCTTTTAGATTTAGATAATTAGGTCTACAAAATTTTATTTTTAACTATTTCCATTATTTCACTAAGGAGATCTGTGGTCTGATTCATCTACGTAATAGAACCACAAATAGGTAGCACTCTAGGAATACCCTAGGATAACCTTATACTCTTTCATCACTGCTTTTAACATATTGAGATATTCCACACTACTCCCAGATCATCCAATGCCATTGGGCCTCCTCTATATGCAGCACCCTACATGAATGCTTCCTACATCCATACAACACATCAACAACACACACCTCACTCAAGTATCCATAACAGTATAAACATACCATATAATTACCAGGTAGTATGACACTAGGAACCCCCTCCATCCTTCTCCTTATACACCACAATTGAGTTGTCACCCCATATAATGTGACCTGAAGAAACTAACCACCCTCTTCCTTCATCATGTAAAACTGGGTGTCACCACCAATACCATGGGATTATGCTCTATTGAAATTCCTATCAATGGTTAATTCTTATATTCTATGAGAAAAATTGGTGTTTTGTATGTTGTACATGACGTCATCTTTTGTGGATAGTTCTAGTTTCGTCCAAAGATCGACAATAATATTGGTTTCCTTTCAATGAGAGTTTAAGATTGACTTGATCAATATTTTTGTAAGGAAGTTATGGTTATCAGGATTTATAATATTATTACAATGTGTATTTCTTCTATCTTAATGTTGGGGTAATTTTATTTTGTCAGAATATTGACTGAGGAATTGAATTTTCTACATATTCCATGCCAGTAATTTTATTGTGTGGTTAATTTATTAATTGTTCTTTTTAGTTTAATTTTTTTACTTGGATTATAATAGTCCTGTTATTATTTCTAAAAAAACAACCTATTTGAATCCATTTTTGATTCAATGATATTGTGATGGTCAACCATTTTCGTAATTCGTCAACCCCAGATTGCGAAAGTCAGTTTCTTAATTTGGTAAATTAGCATGATTATAAGGAATCAAATACCTAAGGATCAAAATTCTAGTAGTTTTGAAGTACCACATTACTTTAATGATACCCATTTTAAATATAGAAATAGAAAATGAAACACAATACATATGAAAATCTAATAAAATACATCCTTTAAAACTCATTCAACAATCATTTCATTATAATATGGGGGAAGGAAATAAAATACAGGTGATCTCAAATGATTAGTATGTTTATGTACAAAGTGATAAATAATGAATCAATGATAATAATCAATATGATAATTTAAGTAACTTAAAACAGATTCCATTTAATAAATAAATTGAGAGTCAAATTCCATTTTATGTTTTTTCATATTCAAAATCCTCTAAAAAGTAATTATTAAATTAAATTCACTACTTAAATATTGGATTTCATGTTTCATAGGAACATGAATCATTTATTTTCATGACCTTTCAAATGATGGTTTAAATAATAATGTGTAAAAACTAATCTATTATGGAAGACCAAAAATTTTCTGTGAAGACCATTTATAAGTGAGTTTAAAAAATATTAGATACACACGTGAAGTTTTTTTTCCAAATGAGTATGTACCACGAGACAACTGATGCATAAAGGGACATAAATTAAATAGTCCCCAAAAAGATTCCTCAATTTCTATATCATTCCTCATATATAAAATATTCAATTTAAATTCATGAAAATGTTCCTTATTAAATATCCAAATTTAAATTAGGATACATATTTATCAATATTGCTTTAGTAAATCGATAAGATGAAAAGTAAAGATTATATATATAATTTTTATAGGGATTAAGAAAAAATATTTTACACCATATTGGAATATGGATATCACAATGAAATATTAATTTCAATGAAATATGATTATGATAATGTGATTGATTTTAGATAAGGTTAAAAATGACAAAAGAAAGTGAGATTGAATGATAACTTTTACAGGTTGGTAATTTTTAAGGTGAAACCAATTCGATAAGACAATTAAAAGTTAAAATATTAAAAATATTTAAGATAAAGGATTAATGATTTAATATATAATATTGGGTATTAGGTACAAAATATAAAATATGTAAGTGATGAATATGACATTTATCTCATATATTTAAAAAGTGAGATGAAAATACCTTACCTGGAGTCCGAATTGTAATGTGTTTCATTATATTAATGAATAAAAAAATTATGTTAATTATTTAATTAATTCATAAATTTTTTATCTCTATAATTAAATTTATTTTACTAAGGGAAATTTTGTAAGAAAATACTTAAAAAATAATGTTTATGTTGGGTGTTCTGACCATATTCGGTTTGTGTGTCAAATATGACCTTTGTAGGTAAACAATGGAAAAAAGAGTCCATTATATAATCATATACAGATGAATAATAATGTAATTATTAAAATATTTTTTTAATAATGTGTTATTTTATAACGAATCATTAAATATTTTTATGATAAATGAACCAACGTCACAATCATGAAGACGATTGGTCGTACAAACGCATGAGAAATGTTCACATTTTTCAGTGATCATTATGGAAATAAGGTTAGTAAAATTTATCTTTATATAGAGGTAATTATTTCCTAAATATAATATTATTTTATTATATATACATATTTAAATAATTAATGTGATTTAAAGTGAATCACATCGTGTCGAGGTGGCAGTAGTCTACACGTCAATAAATGATGTTATCACTTATTTAGTGTTTGAACGATCAATAATGAAAATGATATATTATATTATTAGAAAGGTTATGTTGTAAATAATATCATATATATTTCATTTTGGTCACATGTTTTCTATTAAACCCTCCCTTGATACATTCTATGTAATGTGTGAACGTATAACATTGTATTGAAGTGTTGGTATTCCAAACGTCCATAAACGGTGTTATCATATTTACACAAAATTGAAAGAATGAAGTTATGTGCTATATAATTATTAAAAATATAAAAATAAAACATAATTAAAATATATATCATCTAAAAAAATTCCATCATAATTCATAACCATTATAGGTGTAAAATTAGAAATGAACGACATAATTTCACGAGGCTATAGTTCGCAGTATATGAATGCTATGTTCGTTACCCATTATTGGGAAGTGTGGGTTGTTTTAGGTCAAAAACATAAAATAACTGTTTTATTAAATTTAGGATAATTATATTATCAGGTAATCAGGTAATAATATGAAATTTGTGTGTAGAGAAAAAAATAATACAAAAATTCAAATCGAAGAATGTTACCACTTTTTTTGGGATACTCCTTTGGGTTTTCACCAAATGGGGTTTATTGGTTTGATTTATGCACATGGTAAGGTTTATTTGGATAGTTACTGATGTTTTCAAACTATTTTTGAATCTTTTTTTATAAAATGTTTCTTGATAGGTGGGAGGGAGGTAATGTGCGAAAAGAATTTTATAATGCTAGGGGTGGAATTCTTGTAAATACAAAATGGCTAACCTTATTGGGAGGTCTCCATTACATAATATTCTGAAGAATTGGAGAAATAATGGATTAAAGAGGATTAATTTTTTAAAAATACTTCCACTACAAAAATAATAAGTGCATTTTTATAATTCTGTTTATTAACATCTAAATTTCCCTAAATTTACTATTTTTGTATTTATTGAGGTAACTTGTTTTCTAACAAGTGTAAATTAACAATTAACATGTAAAAAACAATGCATTAAATCGAGTTATGCTTATAATGTTTTTAGAATATGTGGATAATCATATTAATTGTAAAATATAAATTGATCCATGAATGGAAAATATGATATATTTATTAATAGTTAAAATTAACTAGACAAAATAAATAATTTTTATTAATTTTAAACTATATAATAAAATATCATATATTATAAAATATCATTAATGTCAATTTTTACATAATTCATTTTTTAGTTTAAAAATAAAAAAATAATATTGGAATTCATATATATTAGGCTGAAATTATAGTAAAATAATATTTTCATCTTTAAAAATAATTTTACACAATAATTCATTAAATGTACTTTTATTTATTCATTTTATGCATCATTTATCATATTTATTTATTGAATAAATACTCCAGGTTTTAACATATATGTGCATACTAAGGAATGGTTTTTTCTTAGACACGTTTCATCCTGTCATCAATTCTCTGAATTGTTCCATCTACATCCGATTACACACCCTCGACGTCTATCCTCCCCATCCCGTGATATCTCTCATTCTGTCCTAGGGTTTTTTCCTCATCTCCGCTCCCGCTACCGGTACTCCAGCTACAGACAGAACCATTTGGATCCACAAATCCAGCACTCTTAGACCATAATATTTATCTCCTCCTGTGAATGATCCTCCTTCAGCTCCATTGGCTTCCGGGCCTCTAACTACGACTTCTCATATTTCTACTCCTCAGATTTCTGCTCCTCTGATTTCCGCTCCTCCTATTATGACTCCCTCGATTTCAGCTCCTCCGAGTTCCCATCGCTTTCTCCTTCTACCCGAGCTGTCGATATAAGGTTTACAATCTAGGTACTCATCGTCAAACTTCATCTCAATCAATGAATTTTCTTCGTTCTATCTTCTGCAGAAGGTTTTACCCATAGTGACATCCCTTTCGCGCTTCAACTACAGTCAACCTATGGTTCCAGTACACTGAAGTCCTCGACTACCAGCATCAGACCCCTGTAATATTATTGGGTTACCATGCCTCCAATTTACACTTCATATTCGTCTAGGTAATCCACCCATTTATAATCTGTGTTATGTTATTTTTAGGTCAATGTATGTTTCATTGCAATCCTCTTCATCAATCATTGGTTCTTCGGGTTATTTTTAGGTCTGTACACCCATTTTATGTATGTTTCCTTGCTATAATTTGTGTAATAGATACTTTTATCATTGTTTCTGTTACCAGGTTTGAATAATTTTGATTCTTTCTCATCCCTTTTGACGAATTTACAATTGATTCTGCTTGCATGTTCCTACCATTATTCTTACTGAGAGTGAACGACCTCAAACATAGAGTGAAATATATATGCATCTCTGCAACAAGTATGTTCTCTCATTTCCATGGACATTTTCACACTTATACATCATTTTATTCTCAGATCTATGTGCGACAGCTTCATTGGCGACATGACTTAGTCTGTCGACGCATTCTATAACCACTGTCCTTCGTTTTCCCTCTGGTAACACATTAGTTCATCTGTATTGTTTATTATCTACTTAAAACTAACCACTTTCCTTTATTTTCACTTCAGTTCTTCTAACATAATTTATATTCAAACATGTTGTGTTTTAATTTGTGGTGATTCAGGATTTATTTTTCCCTATGACATGTACATTGATTTGATACACTTTCTATTTTAGTATATCTATAATAATATGAGTCAATTCTTGTGATTTTTACTTTTTTGTATTTTATCAACAACATTAAAACTAGAATGTCACAAAATAGGACATGTGTTCATCCATTAACAGTAATAGTAAAAAAATGAATACGGACAACTGGAATAAGAAATTGGTCCTCCTATCTATGCTTACACCAACTAAGTAGCGCAGACGGTTTTGGATCTGAAAACTAGAGTCTTATGGGTAATGTTCATTAAATATGAAGCCCCTAATCCCAGTGTGAGTGTTCTAGTGATTTTGATTTCAATGAATAATGTGATTCCTATAATCCTATTTCTGTATGTTTATTAATTTATGTGACTATATATTAACTACTCTAATGGTTTCTACTACGCCAACCTTTCCAAAAATAGTGGTTATAACCGTATTCATTGAATTTAAGGCTTGAGTTGTAGGTGCGTTAATAATATTTCAAGTTATTTAGTAGAAGAAATATTAATATAAATTGATTTCTTTAGTTTTTCCTTCATTTTTCATCCCAAGATCATATCCTGCCTTTTCATTTTGATGAAAGGTTCAATGAATGAGCTTGGTCTATGCCTTCCCAGCCCGCTAAAGACATTTCCGCCCAAAATGGATCAAATAAACTGATGATAGTGGTGATAAATAATATGTATAGAGCTTAACTAGAGACTGATGTACTGTGCAGGGGAACTGTTAAGGCGAGCCTTTCAATGAATTCTTGATTTCTCTGAAAAAACATCAATTTATGTGTTTTCTATTTTTTAAACTATTTTTCTACTAATAGAATTACATTTTTTGAACTATTAAATATATTTTTTTCAGTGTATAAGTTCAATAGTTATTATGTACATGAAAAATACAAATATTTTTTAGTAGATAAGTTCAGACACATGAATTTCTTTTTAGATCATGTACTAACTATGTTAATTCTTAAAAACCATCCATCTATATGCATTGGTTTTATATATTGAGGAAAATAGAATCATATTTATGTACTCTGAATCATATTATAGCACTTAGTGCTTAACAATTCAAAAATCTATTCTATCAAACAACTGCAATTTGTCCGTAGATTAACAACTGTAATCGTTTTTACTATGATAACTTTTCCAAAAATAATGGTTTCAACCCTATTATCTTGATTGAAGGTTTAATTTATAGGTAAATTAATATCTTTTCTAGATATTGAGTAGTGGAAACATTAATATTAATTGATTTCATTAGTTTCTTCCAAAAAATTTCATGTATTAACCATGTCAATGCTTGAAAACCATCCATCTATTGCATTGGTTTTATGGATTACTGAAAATCGATACATATTTATGTAATCTGCATCATAGTTTAGTGCTTAATAAATATTCTTATGTCATTAAAATACATATGTTTCCTCAACCGGGATTCATTGGATCAAATTCTCAAATTATAATCATGTCGTAGACACTGGTAATGCATACGAAAATCCTTTCAAGGTAAACTCTTTCTTAGTATAGGCATATCTTATGCAGTGAAACCTTTTGTTATTTATCTTCCCCTTGTAGAATATATTTTTTCGTTTCTATCATCCATTGATAGTTTATGTGTGGAAGAATGAATTTTGGTATGACTATGATTTCATTTCAATGGTTTATGGACAAGAAATCCTTTGGCAATTGATATTGTCTCTAATCTAATTTGAGTTCTATATCTTAATTCCTCTATTCAACTTATTTATGTGTTAAGGATGCTATCACTGAGAGAGATACCTATTTGCTACCACTGGTGCTCAAGTGGACATTTGGGATCACAATAGGTATGATCTGGACTCCACTTTTTTTGTTTTCCCTAGGGGTAAGAGTAATTTAATTTCAATTCATTTAAGACAAGCAATCCTTTGACAATTTATTTTGTCTCTTATGTAATTTGAGTTATTTATATTATTTCCTCTATTGATATCTATTATTCTATTATATATACTAATATTTTCAAATCCAAGATGATTTGTAACCTCCACGTCCTTCCACGTCTCTCAAAGACGTCTCAGTAAGCAACATTTAATGTTGTCCTATTTCAAACAATAATATATAATAATTTGTTCCATATTGTGGGTGTTTAATTTTAATTTTTTTAACCATATTAGGTGGAATTAAAAGAGGTTTCAACATCCTTCTATCATTGCTCCATATGATTATATATTTACTTTGGATGAAGTCTTAGGAGTTCAAGATTTAGAAGCAGAAAATCAGGATTTTCCTTATGATTATTATGTTGATGTAATAGTTAAAAAGTTCAGTGTTATTACGAATTTCATTTTTTAAAATTTTTCAAAAAAAATTTTATGTATGAGTGATGTCACTTTTTATGTAGTTCTCAAAAATCTTTACAATAATTTTGTTTCATTATGATAATCAAACATCTGAAATAGAAGAGTTTGAGTGGTCTAAAATGTCTATTCATCTAAGTGAACATAAAAAGATTTTTTCACTTATGAACACATATAGTTTATTTTATTTGTATGGTTTTCACTGTGTTTCTTATATTAATTTCATAAGATGGATTCACATCAATGAAGAGGTTTTTGCTTGGTAGGGTGTCAATCCTATTGAAGATGGTACCCGATTGTGATGATACTGTCACAATTTTCTTCTCCTTACTACTAATTTTATGTGTAAATGCATACTATATTTTTTATTCATTTATTTTCTAATGACAGATTACAGCTGTTTTTTCCATTCAATGGTTTTTTATGTGTGAATTCTATTGATTCTAGGATATGAGTTTGCATCGAAGAACAATTTTTTTCATGGATAAAATGATGGCTCGGTTGAAGTTGGTACCAGAAAATCCTACACTACATCATATGTAAGCTTATTCAATTTTGTAGAGTGACTATCTATTTCAGCTTTTCATCTCTCAAGATGATGGAATTAACCATGCTGTTCATTTTTGGAAAATTGGGATGGATCTCTTCTTAGCTTCTTGAATTCATGATCGAGAATCATATCCTTTTATTGTATTTTTTCACTATTGGTTGAAGATAACTTCACGTTTCACATTATTTATCCTACTGGATCCATTAGATTCTTATGGTCTATTAGGATCACCTTTAATTATGCATGTATTTTAATGTATTGAAGTGACTTTTTTATTAAAAAATAGACATTGAAGTGAACTGTAGGATGCCTTCTTTTCTTTATTAACGGAAATTTTAGTATCTTTATCCGAAAACCAATTTGTTCCCTCCCCCAATATCCCTCCATATACTCTATATAATTACACTAATAAACATGTATGTTTTCAATCATGCATGTATTTATTCCAACCTTCCATGCCAATATATTTTAGTTTTTAATACAGATAGAGAAGTATGAAAATGAATATAAGGAATCAAAATTGGATGAAATGGAAAACAAGAACATTGAAGCATGTTCCATTCCTATAGGTACCCATAGTCATTCTCAACCCTTTACTAGGGAATATTCCTCTAATTCAAATGCACACAAATAATTGGTTTGTCCATAGTTTTTTCCATTTCTCTATGACAACTACCACAACCACTTGGTCCCGTTTATTCATAACATTTTGGATTATTCAGTTTCGATGGCTTCTAATGTGAACTCTTCTCTTAGAACTAAAATATTAGTCTTTCATGTCATCACTATTAATAAAACCGATGTTATCATGCTTTCATGGTTTACGCTGAACCATATCACTCCTATAAATATTTATGTTAATGGAATTCACCAGTTTGGATGGTTAACAATAGATAATTTTTAGGTGCTTGAAGCTGTAGAGAGTCGTAATGGCATCAAAAATTACTTTAGTTAGATCCACATTCCTAAGGTCAACCTAAGAGATACTAATTCATGAGTCATTGTGTTTAAATTTCAATCTAGGAGTCCCAAGTACATTTCCTTTATCAACCATCCCTATATATATTTTCCATAGGTAATTATATGTAATGGTATGAATTTTCTTCCCATGATTATATGTTTGTTAAATAAAAATAATTAGAATAAATGGAATGAAAAGATGATAACACATTCCATATATTTGGTTTGTAGTTTTTTTTCTCTGTCTCGCTTTCACATTTCTCATTTATTTCTAAACTAATAATAATTTTCAATTAGTTATGTGCTGTAATATATGTAGCAACAAATTTTATTTATCATTAATATTGAATGTTATTATTGAAAAGTGGCATTAAATTTGAATAAAAGTGAATATATTACTTTCATTAATGTAACTTTACATGAATTTAATACATTTCATTCCATACCAAACATTGAAAGGTTATTATAATTTCATTCACTTTAAATTCAACATGCCCAAAAACAATGAATGCAGCTATGTTGGTTTACAGAATTTTCATAGCATGAAAAGGTTATTTAATTTTTGATATCATTTAGGTTTCAATGAAATTGTTAGTACTTATATTTTTACCATGGATTATGTTCTGAAGTGTGATCTATAGATTTTTTTCTATCATCATTTGAATTTTCATGTGAGGTTTTGTTTTTTAAATGTGACCAATATGTTTATGTGAATTTCATTTTAGTTTTTTTAATAAATAATTTTACTAACTATTTTGTTATTGAGAAGATTTTCAAAGCCTTATCTAGGTGGTATTTTTAGAATTTTATTATGGGATTCAGAAATATTTTTCAACATTATGGGATATTGATCTTAGGGGAATTTAATTTTAGTTTTTTTCAATATTATGGGATTTTTTCGAAGCCTTGTCATAGTGAATTTAATTTTAGTTTTTTTACTACTATTGGGATTCAGCGAGATTTTTTTCAATCCTTGTCAAGGAGGGTTTTTCTCAATATTATGGGATTTTTCCAAGCCATTTCAAGGTGAATTTTATTTTAGTTTTTGTTAAGATCCAAAAGTATAGATAATGGGAGATATCTAAAGAGATATTGGACATACTTAAATTTTTCTCATCCATGTATAGAATAGATTTATTATTGATCAATTTTCAATGGATTATCGGATGAATGTATTTGATTTATAAACATCGAGGGAAAACATAATATGTGGAAATATCACATGATTTTAATTTTCATGATTATTTTAACATGTTCCATTGTGAAAAA
This sequence comes from Viscum album, assembly GCA_963277665.1. Taxonomy (NCBI): domain Eukaryota; kingdom Viridiplantae; phylum Streptophyta; class Magnoliopsida; order Santalales; family Viscaceae; genus Viscum; species Viscum album. The sequence continues at coordinate 292,511,037 of OY728132.1, forward strand.
TAATTTCATTGTCTTTTAAAAAATAGAATAGATATAAATATAAATATAAATTTTTATATAGATAAATTAAATATCAATATGAAATAGTAAATATGATAGTGAAAAGTGATCATATTAACCCCCTTTCTATGTTAGATAGTAAATTTCATCTCTACTATAAACTAATAGAAAGAATGTGTTACATAATTCCCCTAAAATTATAAAATTTCCTACATAATATTCCTAAAATTTTAGTAAAAAATAAAAATCTACGTAGAAAAAGAGCAATTTTCATGAAGGGTGATGTCGCACTACTATTAGTATAAAACCAATCATGGAATAGGGGAGTGGTGATGTATTTTGAAGTTGTGGATCATTTTATTTCTTTCTAATTATTAGTTTCATTTACTTTTATTAAATGCGAGTTTAATCGTATTTAATTTTTTTCTCATTGTATCGCTTATTATATTCTAAAAATGTTCTTTGAGTGATATGTTTTATGTGTTTACTTTAATATATAACATTTTTCAATAGGATCATTTATTATATAAGTTTTTAATTATTTCATTTTAGGGTTGTATGTCCTCATATCCATCATTAATTGTGTTTACTTTAATATATAAATTTCTTCAACATGATTTTGGTGATAAATACCTCGATTTTTATCAAGGGTATGCAAAATAACTTCCATATTGATTAATCATACGATCCATATTTCTCTTTAGATGCTAATTATAATTCAATGACACACCAAGAAATGCATTAATTATTCCTACTAATCCACATATATGCATCTTTCGAAGCCCTTAGAATCCAGTTAAAATCCATAAACCATGAAAATATCTCTATCTTTCATTCCATAATTTATCTCAATCCCACCTATTGCCTCCATGTTAGCCTCCACCTTCATCTTTCGTTTCATCTCTATGTTTTATATTCGCGTCTCCCATTACATCATGTTCCATATCTTCCAGCATTAGTTTTCACTCCATTTCCATTTGTCACATTATGTCCACTCACTTCATCATCATCATCTTATATTAAGCATTATATTGACTATGTTTTTTTGAATGATGTAGAACCAGATGATTTGAAAAAAAATTGACAGTTTCGTGCATTTTCACGGGTGGAGTACTTGTTTGTTAATACTTTAATGTAATTATATTATCTATAATAATTATAGACAAATATTTTTGATAAAAAAACTCATTTAGCTTTTATAAAAAATATTATAACCAAAACAATGCAGCTTATTCCATTCATTGAAGCTTTATAAATTTTAATGGTAAGTAATGTTCCATTTTTTTCATTCTTCATTACATAACTTATTATATGGGTAAATTACATGAATGTGTTTATGCATAACTCATAAAATTATAATTAAGATGTTATATGGTATAAATTTTTTAATCTAATGGATTTTTGACAAGTTTCTACGTCATTTTCCCCATTAAGTTTGTGATTTAGTTTGTTATTAAGATTACTTTAATATAATTGTTTCTAATTTGAATTACTTTTACTAATATTTTTGTTCAAAAAAAATGCTGAAATTATTATTCTAAACATATTATAATGATTAAAATAATTATTTTTAATTTTCTAAATACAATTCACATAATTGAAAAAAAATATGTTTAAATCTAATCTCGTAGACATGGTGAGAATGAAAATTTTTATTATGATAATGATCAATAGTTTTTTATGTATTTATATCTAAAAAAATTATAATATGATTCCATTGTGCAATATTTTATTACTAGATATATATTTAATCCATTATTTACTTTTAAGAAAAATAAAATTTTAATTTAACAATAAATTTTATGTATAAAATATGTTGTTTTGTACTAAAATGTGGTAATAGTCCCTATTCATAACAAAAACAAACTTCTCAGAAAATATAAAAAAAACACCCAATTTAATTATAAATTTATGATTTAAAATTAATTCTTCTTTTGAAAAATAAAATTTTTAGAATCGTCAAAATTTAAATTTAATACTTGTGCACCCTTAAAAGTTGTAAAAAGATGGTCTAGCATATAATGCAAGGTAGTATACTGTTGTTTGAAGCATAATCATTACATGGTGTCAGATATAAATAAATCAATATTAAATAAAATCTATTCAAAAATGAAAATATTTTAATATCATGGGATGCTAAATTATGCTGACATTAATTAATTTACATGATCACAATTTAATCAGGATCTTGCTAATCTAGGTATTGATATTAAAAAACAATATTGTTGGAAAAAACCACCTTTTATATAGGGTTAATGAAATATATTGTTAAAAATAAGTAAAATGAAATGAAAATGACACCCCAAAAATAAGATTTCAGATATGATAATATTACTGAAAACATGGATGTGGAAGATATGTCAAAATATCATGTTCTGTTGGAGTGTGATAGAGTACATGTTCCGATGAATGTTTTTGACCAAAAAAACCCTAAACTAGTGGTGTAAATAAAAGACATTCATAACATAAAAATGATGATAATAATTTTTTAAAGAATTATTTCCATAAATTTGTGTAATAATTTCATTCTCTAAGAATATACGTAAATATATATTTCTATAAACAAAATATTTTCTTTTGATTGCATGTTGAACTACTTATAAATCATTTATTAGCACCAGTTTCATCATAGGGTGAATTAATATATTGAAATCTAAAACCAATCAAATATTCAACTTCAACCACTTCATTAATGGTTATTCTTTCCAAAATATTATGATCTAACTCATTAGAAATAATTTTACTGATTTTAAAAAGAAATGAAATTATCATTAATCATTCGATAAGATTAATAAAATATAATTTGTCACATTCCAAACATGTTAATAAATTCATCATGTATTCTCTTGAAAAATGGTAATAACCTAAATTAAAAAAAAAGTTGTTGGAAATATCCATCCTTCCTTATTCCTTAAATAAAACACATGTTTTTTTAATTATTTCTTTAATCTAAAAGTCTGTTAAACTCCATCAATGATAGAATAAGACAATGTTTTGAGAAAATATTAATCAGTTCCAATATAATCAGAACATATCCAATTATCCAAATCGATAATTTCTTTATCATAACTTAATCACTTAAACATTGAGAACGTATTATAAATTATCTTTTTGTAAAAAAGTTTTTATAAAAAATAACAAATTTCTAGAGAATCACTTTTCTTGGATCCATTCTAATTATGATATCAAATATTTTTTTAAATTGTATACAATCCTGATATACATCATTACTCTTATAACAATAAAATAATTTATAAAAAAATAAAATAAAATATTTTGGGAATCCAAATACATGAACATTAATCATTTTATTTTATTTTTATTAAAATTATAATCATTACATTAATTCCTTAGCTTATCTGGTTATATATTCTTTTATTCTTGTGAAATTAATTTGTGTATTATCCCAACTCCTTATAGTGTGTGAATTGAAAATTTGAATTTACGTCCTTTGCCATCAATTCATAAACATTATGGCATTATTCTCAACAATTATAGAAAACTCTCATTACTTATAATGAAGTAACATAGTGTTTCTTTCCAAAATTATATAATGCAAGAAAATTATTAATTTTCATATACAATTTTTTCAATTTTGTTTCTCTATATTCTGGATCTTCTCTTGCTTCCCTTCCAAGACAAAATTCTTTTAGAATTTATTCTCTATCTTGATTGAACATAAATACATTTCACCAAATGATGATTTTTTGTGTGGTAGTTCCCTTTGAATACATGGAATAACACACACAAAAAATGATTAATATTGAACTCCGTGTTGTGTATATAATCCATAAAATACTTGGTTGACCTTTTAAATATGAACTCATAATCCAAATTTTTTTGTAATTTTTCATTAAGAAAAATAACCTCCTATTCATCACATTTTTTGGATTACGAGAGATATATTTATTGAATAATTTGTCTTCAACAGTTCCTCATTACATGAGTTATATTTATTCTTCCACCCTAGTATTCTTGAACAAGGAACATCATTTATCATCATCACTTTTTTGATAATTCACCTCAAGTGTAACCTGTTAAATTTGAACATATATAAATTCCAAAAATATATTAACTAGAGTCATAATCAATAACTCATCTATAATTGGATTATTATTACCTATAAACAATGGGGTCTTCTATCACATAAAGTTATCCATCATAAGATAATCTCATTGTTTAAAAGGAATATCCTTTGGGGTATGGTTATTTTGCATAACCTGATTACGTTGTCCTAATATATACATAAAGTTATCTATTCCAATACCATCTATATTGGTTTTTATCAGTATGGTAGTATCTACATTTTCCATGAGTATTGGTACCACTCTTCCTTTAGAAAAACATTTTCAAACAATAAAATATACTACATTTTTTCTTTAATGAATATTTTGTAATTCCAAATATGGTAAAAAACATAAATATATGCATCTTAAATCCAAAAATATTAAATATTTGTTTCATTGCAGAAATATTTACTTTTAAATCCTTCACAATGTTTTGTATGAAAATGTGGATTATCCTATGCATATCAAGAAGGAGTGTCAATAACTGTGTGTGATAAGGCTTATTTTCATGTACCAGGTTACCATCAAGTTAGGCTAGAAACAACCATTCAATGTTGTTACCCCTAGGTACATTTTTTCATGAATAACATCGACTTGTAATATAAAAAATGATTTAATTCTAGGAAAAACTACATAATCTCTACCACAACGAAATGTTAGGTTGTTTTTCTAAACTTATCCTATATTTTTATTATTGCCTTATGATATTTAATCTACTTTTATTTTTAATCTTGTTTATATGGTTTCTACTAAACATTATATAATATCAACTATAACACCCCAACCATAGAAGCCTTGAGCCGATACCTTATATTAATACATTAGAATAATTATAAATAATCAAATCATGAAGGAAAACATGTTTAGTAGTTTTTGAAACCAGATTACATACATGATACCCATTCTATATAGGGATGTAGAGAAATAATCATAATACATAACAAAATCAAATTAATTGAATCCTTGAAAACAAATTCAAGGATCAATTAATCATTACTTGGGGAAAAGAAAACAAAATAAGGGTGAGATAAGATGAGTAATAAGGGTAAGTATAACATAATCAATAATTAATCAATGGGAACAATCAATATGTCATTTTAGGTAACATAAAACACATTAAATTTAGTCCATAAACTATTAAATAAGTGCATCTATAGATTTATCATAGTTAAAATCATCTAGATAAAGATAACTAAAATGAAGTCAATTATAAAATATTAGATGTCGCATTTCCTATGAACCTCAATACATTACTATCGAATCCTTTTGTAAGAAAATATAAAACATAATGGGTACAAACTTATTTTGATTTTCCAACCATAACACTACTATCAAGGCCTTTCAAAATGCGGTTTAAAATTTAATCATTACAATAATGTGGGGGTTTTAGCATTGAATTAATCCCACTAGACTAGAGATGCATCGATGGGATTAAATGAATTAGTCCCCAACCCATATTTTTATATCTAATGAATTCCACATATATTTAATAATTGATTTAAATTCAATAATTTTTTTTTCAAATATCTGTATTTAGTAAAGGATAATTTTATTTCGATATTTCCATATTAAATCAATAAATTTCAATGTAAAGTCAATATTTAAAAATGTAATATGATTTAATAAAATAGAATATCAATCATAAAAGAATATATATATATATAATATGATTTTTATTGAAAAAATATTAATATTATTTGATTGTTTTGAGAGAAATTTAACAATGACAAAAGAAAGTGAGATTGCAAGATAACTTTTACGAGATAGAAAAATTCAAAGTAAAACCCATTAGTTGAGATAATTAAATGTAGAATATTAAATAAAATGAAGATAAAAGGATACATGATATAAGATATCAAAAGGGTATTAGGTACACCACATAAAATAAGTAAGCGGTGAATATGAAATTTATCTCACAGATTTAAAAAGTGAGATGAAAATCCATTACCATAAGTGAAAATTGTCACATGAGTCTTTAAATTTTGGAATAATAAAATTAAATTAATTATTTACTTTATTTATAAAATATTTCTTTTTTAAAATTACTTTCATTTAACTTATTAAAACATTGTGAACAACATCATAAACATTTATTTTTATGTCCGTTGTTTTAACCATATTTAGGTTATGTGTCAAAAAAGACTTTGGTCAGTAAAATATAGCCAAAGGGGTAATTATATATAAATATATATAATAATAATAATCATGAAATAATTATAATATTTATACATCAATTATAGTTTTACAACAATCCATTAAATATCATTTTAAAAAATGAACGAATGTTACAGTGATGGAGATGGTACGTCGTACATATGGTTGAGTAACATTCAATTTTTTAATGATCATTATGGAAAGAAGGTAAGTATCATTTATTTTTACATAATTAATATTATATCATAATATCCATATTATTTAATCATTGAAAATTATATATATATATATATATATGTATGTATATATATATATTAGGTAAATGTAATCACATTACGTGGTGGAGGAGGGAGTCCACACGTCCACAGGCAACTGTATCACTTTTTCAGTGTGTGACAGGGTAATAAGGAATTGCATATATTATATCTATATAAGGGTGATTATTTCATTAATATGATATATTTTTTATTCAAAAACATATATATTATTAATCCCATAATTAATAAATTCAATGTATCGTATGAATGTATCACATCACTTTGAGGAAGTAGTAGTCCACACGCCCACAAAAGATGTTATCATATCTACAAAAAATGGAATTAATGAAGGTATTTCTATATAAATATTATATTAGTATGAATAATAACTATGTATAATATATATAATTAAAAATATTATTTCAATCATAATTCTGATCCAGGAGAGGTGGTAAATGAAAAATGAATGATGTTATTTTGTGAGGTGGTAGTTCGTCGTATAGGATTAGTAATTTTGATAAACATTTGGTGGAAGTGTCTGTAGTTATAGTTTGAAACCAAAAAATAAAGAAAATTATTTATATCTGGATAATTACTTTCCAATAAAATAATTTAAAAACAACAAATGAAGTTTTGGAGAATCGGATAAAAAAAATCACATTGAATAATGTCACCTCTTTTTATGATAACTCCTTTTGGTTTTCAACAACTGGTTTCCACAGATTATTTTATTCCCCTACCTAGGATTATATTTTTACAGGAAGATCTTATAGAGGCTACTTGGGACGATTTTGGATGATCCAACTTGTCTTGAGATGTGTGAGTAAGGGGAAGATTGAATGTCGTTTTATAATGGATGGGGAGTGTCATTATTGTAAATACCAAAATTTATAAACTACTACAAGGTCTCCCATACCTTATATGCCACCAAAATTGAAAAATAATTTCTTAATGTGTATTAAAGATCTATAAAACCTCCACCACACAAAAATAAGTGCATTTTCTTATTTCTATTCCTTATATTCCATGTTTCCCCAATTTTATCATTTTGTATTTTATTAATGTAACTATTTTTATAACGTAATTAATCAAACCATTAAGAATATAATAATTTGATATTAAATATAAAATATATACCTTATTAATTCTAAATATTACATATAATTTATAAAATATAAATCTTATGTGTGTTGGAATTAAATTTTAAAACAATCGCATGTAACACCAAAAACCACTTCATTAACCCGCACCATACTAACAATATTTTTATTATCTATGAGTAAATATGTTAATTATGAAAGATAAATAAGTCCATTAATTTAAAATATTTAATTTTTATTAAAACCTAAAAATCAATTAGAAGAATAAATTTCTTTTTATTTTGAAATCATTTAATGAAATATCATTTATTGTAAAATATAATTAATGTCGTTTTGACATTATTTTTATAATTATAATTAAAAAATAACAAATATTATTTGAATTCAAATACATTAAGATAAAATATGTGTAACATGATGAAATTAACTAAAAAATAATTAAATGACAATAATTCTTCAAATTTACATTAATTTTAATATTTTTAGCATTATTTATCTTATTTAATTATTAACTACATAATTCAAGTGTTAGTGTTTGTTAAGAATATAATGTACTAATATAATTTCTAAAAATGTATTAATATAATAATAAAAAACCACATATTAATTTAATAATAAATTTTATAACCTAAAACATGTAGCCTTTTCCATACTTTAAAGAATTATTAATGTTAAAGGTATGGAAGGTTATTTTTTTCTGTTTTTTCATTACTAAACATATTATATATTGACATTTTAAGAAACAATTTCCACCTAACTCCTAAAATTATAACCAATAGCGGATATTGATTACTTATTGCTATGAAATGGATTTTGGACATGGTTCTAGGGCATTTTTCTTTTAAGATTGTGGTTTAGTCTCTTGTTAAGCTTAATTTTACCTAAATTGTTGTAATTTATTCAGATTACATTTATTAATCTATATTCACAAAAAAATCACCTGATATTATTAGAATATAAATATTGTAGCTAATACAATAATTTAAATCCACCTTTTAAAAATAAACCATAATAATTGGTAAAAATTATTTTAAAACTAATCCCCTTGAATTAGAGAGAATGTAATGTTTCAAAGTTAAAAGACTCAAAAGTTAATTATGTTTTTTATCTATATAAAACATAAAGACGATTCAAATAAACTATATTTTTATTAATAGATATATAATTTATCTACGTTGAATTAAATAATTTTGAAATATAATTTTAAATTGACAAATATTTATATAAAAATGCAGTTTTCAACTAATACATAGTATTTTTCTCTATTCGTTAAAAAAATTTATAAATATGAAAAAAATTAACCCTAATCTATTTTTGGAAATCATAATTAAGAAATTATTTTTATTTAGACAAATATAATTTATTACAATTTAAAATTTTAGTTTTGAAATATGTTCTCCCATAAAAGGTGGTTTAAGTCGATCTTGTGTGTAACGCAAGATAACATAGTGTTGTGTGTAGATCAATAATAACATGGGGTTTGATATAATGTAATTGTGAAAACAAAATTATTCTAATTTTTTTTACTATTGGGGTGTTATAATTTTTAGTGATTATCTTGAAATTTTTTTTCACAACTTTGAATTGAATAGGACATGTCATTTCTATGATTAGTTTAACACTCATACATGTCTCCTAAAAAATTTATAACACAAAATAATGGAACTTTTACTAAAATAAAAGATATTAAATAAGAAAATAATTTTTTATACATTAGGAAGTAGTTATAATTATGAATAATGAATGTTAAATCATTGAAAAAACAAGTAATAAGGAAATATAGTAGTTTGATTTTGACATTAGCATCCCATGCAGATTTTTATTATTATTATGTATTATTCATTTTTTCTGATTTTATTTTATTCTTTTCTCTATTTCATTATTAATATTTACTTTTATTAAAATATTTTTATAAAATTAGAATTTCCATCAGTATACTATTTCATGAAATCTTCCTAAAGAGATAATTTTAGTGAGCTAGATATCGTTCTCACTATGGTGATAACCTCATCACCACTTCTTCAGTAGCCGATAGATATTAAATTTTTTAAATTGGACATTCTGTGATACATGTACCCGAGATCACGAAACATAATATATAATAAATATCTAATGAAACATTGTTTAGATACATCAGTAATATTATGACCAATCACTGTTTAAGGAGGATATAATGATATATTGGATGAAAACACTCAAGAGGAGATCCACTTATATAGAGAAGATCAAATGAGTTCAATGATATGACCACCAAGAGAAGGGGTTTAATGATCCAAAATTTCTTGATGAGTTCCTTCCCATACTGGGGTTAATTATACTTTCAAATTCATTGATTATAAATCTTGGGGGTGGGGTTCAAGACTTCTAACAAAATTTTCATGAGAAATAATATCTCGAAACACAATTTGATTGGTAGAGATGTTGGGTTGAACTAACAGTGTGACCAAACCAGGAACCCATATAGGCAGGGTTCATAGTTTCTCCTATGATTAATAATTGTTGATCAACCCATAGAATAACTAGTATATCCCACACTATCTTACGTTTCATTGTTTATAAGGGATGGCAACACAATTTTGATAAATTGTGCTCCCCCATCTAGTGTCCCACGGATAGGAGCATGATTTTCAAGGAAAAATCGCATTGTGTTACCTTATCTTTCAAAACCCCTTAGGATTAATTAATTTTAAAATTCTCTCAATGCAACCCCAATATAAGAAAAAATTATAGGAGATAAAAAATGGGTTTATGAATACCTGATATAAGGTAAAATGATGCGACAACCTCGCCTTCATAAGAACATTTTTTCCTTATGAAGCCTCTAAAAAAATCTCCATATCAAAGAGATGAGGCCACTTCACTCTCATTAGTGACTCCCACTCCCACCTCAATTATGAAATAGAATCATGCTTCCATAGAACCAAGAACAATGGTTTCTTCCCCCCATGATAAACCATTTCCTATTATTTGACAATCCTCACTGGATGCTCAATCATGGATTAATCAAGCACAACATTAAGATAATCCTATATTAAGACATGAGATGTGTTATAAAGAGACATATAAATCCATGAAACATTTCCCACTTTATGTATCGATGTCAACTATAGTGGAATTGACAAATGTTATGCCACTTTCCCCACAATCTCAAAAAATAAAAAGGTCCTACAAACTGAGCTTCATGATTCCCCAATTTCGGATGATTTTAATTACCCAAAAATGTGAAACACTCCAAAAAACTAGTTTACCAAATAAAATCTCCCAACATCTCCAATGATATGTAACATTATATTTGTACCACCACTACGTCGTGAACATTATCCAATGAGAAATTGAATATTACCCATCATTTCGTAGAAAAAATTAGTCCACCAATGAATATTCCGAAATCATTGACCAACATAATAGAGATTTTCAAGGATAACCCTACATGTCCTTCATAATATCCATTGTGATATATGTCTAGTAATTTTTATTGTATAAAAAATAAACTGGTCCCAAATGGTTCTCAATTTCCATCAAAATTAAAAATGTACGTACGTAACATTTCTTAAAAAAATATATAACTTATTTAGTCTAGGGATCCTTCAGTAGATGATATTCCATGATTAAACATACTTGAGATCCTAATTCATTTCCTAGGCCTCTAAAAGTATATAATTGAACTAAGTATCACTATCACAAACTATAGAAAAAAAGACACCATGGTATCCAAAGATCTATTTCACAAAGAGACATACCCAGTCCTCAAATTTGGTTGAATAATTAATGTCTATTATGTGAGATGATTAGGTTAACTAATTGATCAAGAACGATATCAAATGTTTCTTCTGAGGTTTATTCATTAACCCAACCAAAATGTTCATAGATCTCACATCCAACTACCATGTCAGAATGGAAAGTGGTTCAAATAAACCCAATGTTTTATGGTGCTCTTTTAATACCTTATCACATGTATGAAAATGAGAAACTATGTTAAAAATGTCTTCTCTCATACTTTAATAGTTGAATAATTGATGAATGACATCAAAAATTCATTTGGTAATATTATTCATTGACCATTGAAAAATACAAAAATCCACAATTATGAAATTTATTATGGTAAAAGGTAAAGAAAACCATTTCAAAAATAAAATTATTACCTCATAAAATAATTCCCACTCACCATTGGTATTACAAAAATAAAGAGATTTCTTAATGCTAAAAAATTCATCATCTAGTTGATGATCGTGAAGGATCATCTCAAGAATAGAGGAGTTCAAATGTACAATTGCGAAGATAAACACATATTCTTCCACTTGGACTCTCAAATGAAATTGTGAATAATGGGCCATCAAGTACTACTATTCTAATTATTCTTTCACAGTCTTGGTTTGATGTTTCTCGCTTAAATAATTATCACCTCATTGTGTGTGAAATGACAATGTCAAAAAACAACAGGTACTCCTCCCAAAAACATTTATATAGGTTTAAATATTTATAAGAGAGGAAATATCTCAAGAATTTGTGGTCAGAATAAATGGATTAAATTCCCTAAAAATCTAATCCTACTATATTTTAATAGAATGAATCAAAACTGTGAGTTCAAGATCATGGGTAAGATAATTATTCTCATGCGACCTGGGTTGACTAGAGCCAGAGGCTACTGGATGATTTCCATATGGAAGAACATAAACAAAACAAAATTTAAATGTGTCATAAAAGAGAATAATCCATGAACAACATCTAAATGAGTCAATACCAGTGTAGAAGGAAAAATATGATTCAACTCATTAAAAAATGGAAAATTTTCCTTACAAAAAAACAACATACCCTTTCATGTGAGGGTGGTAATTAGAGTAGAAAAAATTTATAAATCATTGAAAAACATATGGTAATACAGCCTCTAATACAACGAGATCTATATAAAAAAAATTCTATGTGGTTTCTCCCATATCATAACATCCATCACCATATTAGGGTCAACATAGATTCCATGTTCTAATACCACATTTCATATGAAATTCTCATCACATATCCAGAAATTAAACATTGAAATCATTGTGTAGTGTATGTGATCTCTTAATATTTCTAGGACTTCTCTAAGATGATGTAGATGATCCTCCCAGTCTTTGATTAAACTAGGATGTCATCCAAAATGGATAAAATGGATCAGTTTAAGTACTCATGGAAAATCATTTTCATAAAATCCATTAAAAATGTATGTGCAATGGTTAGATCAAATTTCTTAATAAGATAATTATAATGGAAAAAATAAAACATGAATGTGGTATTATTAATTTCATATTATTTTATTCTCAACAAGTGAAACACAGACTAAATATCAACTTTTGAGAACCATTTTTACTATTTTAAATGAAAAAAATCATCAATCATTAAAAGGATACAATTTATTTTATATAACTCGGATAAGTTTTTAGTAATCAACATTTCAGAAAAGTGTTATATTATATTTTTCCACAAAGGGAAAATGTTCTTCCCAAGGATACACACTCAATAATATGAATAATTTCTTTAATAGATACCTTAACTAAGTCTTTAACTACTTCAACACTATCAGTGCCAAACGGTAAGAAAGAATATATACTAGAAGAGTACGAATTACTAAATAAATAGAGTAATATACAACTATTATCGGTGTGAGAACAAAGAAATTGGAAGGAATGACATCCAAAAAACAAAAGAAAACTATAAGAATAACATCACTCAAATATTCATGCTCCGATTAAAATGAAAACACCAATATTATATTTCCCAAATCCAAAAATATGATACAATTTTAATCAACCATGGATCCCATTCTCCTTAAATGACATGATACACCCCATCTGGTTTAGTAATGGAGATCCATTGATGATAAAATTAAATTTAGGCCTTATTTGAAATGTAAAAATATATCCGGAGGATTAAGTCAAGTGGTTTCACGCAGAGAAGCAAGAAATTCTTGGTAAGATCAATATCTGATAAAGAGAAAACACAAGAAGGACAAAAATTACCATGATCTATTTTTGTTTCGATGGGAATCGTTATATAGATCAAATAAGACAAAGTCTATGTAGTAAGGGTTATAAATTTTTCAATATGAGATGATATAAATAAGTAAGATGAATCAGTTTAAAATAAATAATTCACTAATAATGAATCTATAGTAATGGTACCTCTCACAGCCATTGGACATTTAAAATAACCCTCTAGATACTCATCCACTATGTGAACAAGCTTTATTCAAGATGTCTAGATAGAAACCCCTTATATCATGAAGTGAATGATTACACCATAATAATGTTTCAAGCTAGAGATCTCGTGACACATCAAATATCGCAGAGAAATTATAGAACATCAATAGGTTTATTGAGCTACCACATGATCTATAGATATTTAGAACCATAGTATATACACATATTTAAAGGAAAACCATTTCACATTGAAAAAATATCAAAAGAATCTTCCAGACACTAAAGGAGGTCTATAAGATTATTTTTATCTAGAACCATCAAAAGACTTATAATTATTACTATTTCAATTAAAATAACACACAAAACATACAATTAGAGAGAAATTAATTCTTTTCATCCCACAATTACCATCCAAGTAAATATCAACCATCATCTTCCTACTTAGAAGTTTTGTATAATAGTCCAGCTTTACCAAGAAAACCTAAGATATGATGTCATATTGAAGACCAATATATAATATTTTCTTCTTCATCTTCTCATTTTTCATCGACTTAAGAGATAATTGGAAAATATAATAAAACATGTTTGTATGCTAAGTCACAGTCACATAGATTTTTTTTGTTTGAGTAATTCAATGGAATTCTCCAATACTATTGATTTTGGATAAAACATATAATTAAAAAGTACTAAAAATTACTTCCATTCCAATCCCTTATGATTTTTCATCATGACTATTGAATACCATTTCCTATTTTTATGCCCTTATAACTAAAAATGTAGAAATTTTTATGTTAATATACTTAGTTGTTTCCAAGATCTAAAAAAGAAAGACTATCTTTCTCAACCACTCCTGAACCTATTGAAGATCATTAGAGCTAGAGAAAAAAAGTAAATTTTGGAGACGAAAAACTTAACCAAGATTATGAGATTATTCCCTCTACGATTCCATAAATATATCTTGATAATTAATGGGGGAATATACTTTTAAAAGTGGATATAAAACATTCACCACTATCTTGATATGATTTTGGTATATTAGAGAGATTTCTTACTACAGTTCACTAACAACTTCCACCTAGGGCATATACAAATGAATTATAAGAGGCATGATGCTACGTGACTTCTAAATACAACACCAAATATATCATATATGTGTGGGAGGCATTCTTAACCCACTCCATCTATGATCTAAATGAATTATATATATATATATATGGTGACATGATCGGGTTACTTTACTAGCAGCGAGTTGAAGTGGGTATAACCGTTAGGAGTCCCTTTAGATCCTGGATGGGTGTTATTTACATATGTAATTCTGTTTACTTATTTATCCATACCTGCTCACTGTTTAATTATTATACAATGTCTGGAGTGGGTTTGATACAGGTGGAGCCGGCCTACTGAGATTTATATCTCACACCATAATCAGGCCACCATTGCACCGGGGTACTAGAGTAGACCTTCTTGCTTGCAGGACCTTGGTTGTGTGCTATGCGGTTTGTACCTGTGGAGTTAAAAGCAAAGGACCAAGCGAGAACTTTTGATGATCAGGGAATCACCATTGGGCTTTGATATCCAATATTTATGTATTGTTTTTAAAGCATGCTTTATTGATTGCTGCTTTCATAACTGTATAATCATCATTACATGCGTGCATTGTAAACTAGTCTTACCACCTTTTATAAAATGGTTATTAACTATCTTTTCCTTCTTCTTTTCAATTATTTACTGCTTCCATTATTGAATATTATTTTCCCTAATTATGTCGCTATTTTACTCTGATATGAGGGTATTGACTCCCCACTATCACCTCCTGAGACCCTCGCTTATATTCGGCAGTCTCTGGCTTACGGGGAGACGTGGTTGAGGCCATGTGACCTACCGGTTCGACCACCGGTTCGATGGTAGGCCGGTCCTGGATGTTACAATGTGGTATCATAGCTTTTTCTTTTTTTCCTTACTATTTTTTGTTGGTAGACAGGAAATTAGGAAATTGTCAGTGCTTGGCTAATAGTCATGCTTAGGACTGATCACCCCACTTATGGGAAATGACCATGTGGTCAGGGCTGGGAATTGTTGTTCATGTTGTATTCAATTATTGTTGATATGATTTCACTTTGAGTGTCTGTTTTATTTTCTACTGATTATGGTTTTTAAAATTCTTTTAATTTTACACTTGGACTGATATGGAATGAAATATGCATTCTATTCATCATATTAGGTACAGAAGAATAAACATGTCATGCATAGTGGCATGCCATATAGTTCCATTTTATGTTTCTTGTCGATTCGAATTGTGTGCCTTGATTTCATTCCATGACTTGTAATTATTAGCATGCCTATTTCGATAGCATGTTTCGGTGATAATATTCCATATTTTCTTTCTTACTTATGTGTTGTGATTCGTTGTTATAACATGCCTCAATGTTAGATACTTGTAGTGAAATTATTTGTTTTATATATGTAATTGATGGCATGAGTAATATTTGTTGGTTGTGATTACGATGGGATCCAGGTTTCGGTTGTAAGGTGTATGGATGCCATATATCTGAGAAAAGGTAATCCATATATTCTAACCACTTTAAAAGGCAGCTAAGTTTAAAATGATAAAGTTAATTGGGTTTGATTAAAATGCTTGTCCAAGTGCCAATTTATAATGTGAATGGGCGCTTTATAGGTTGGTAGATGTCCACCCATATAATCGGTCCATTGTTTGTGAGCATGTTATGTTTTGGTTTGGAATACGGTTTTGATAAAAAAAGGAGAGTCAATTTTCAATCCATGAAGTGTATGGGCACTTCATGAATTGGGAGATGGAAACCCGAATTAAATGTAAGGGCTTGCTATATTGTGAAATGATTAAAAGGAAAACATTTCCTAATTTCTAATTTGAAAGGTTTTGGATAACTGTTAAATGTGCAACATCTCCCGAGTAGGTCAGTTCAAAAGTGTTGTATGAGATAACCCGGTTTGGTGTGTTTAAAAAAATTGATAATTTTCTCTGGGGTTGCTTCTTGAAGTACCCAAGATGGATGGAGTGAGACCCTAGTAGGTCGCACTTCTGTTTAGATGGTTTGTTTTTTCTCTTTTTGTTGATAAATATTGTATGTCTATTAATGTTTAATGTTTTAAAAAGAAGTTTTTGTGAAACTTGAATGTTTTCTTGATGTGTTGACGAAACATTGAAATTGATAATGATTAATATGATTTAATAAAATGGGCTTGGAAATGGAACCCATAGTGGTGTGTTGAGACCCTCGTGTATGGTTCATATTTCTTTTTTTGTTTACTAGAATGGAAGCATGAGTGCTTTCCATTAGTGCTCTTTCTATTAGTAATGTTTAGAAGATTTGTTTTTGAAGTGAGTGACTTTGTTTCGCGTGACCCGGTGTTAGGGTCAATTCTTGATCTTTGAAAGGCGCTAGCCCATGGTGGGTAGCACCCTTAGCATTTTAATTATTTTCATGTACTAAGATCTTTCTCACGTGAGGTGTTGTTCGGGTGCCGTTGTCCCTCACATGACATTTAGTTTCGATAACACCCTTGATAGGATGGGTGGTTGTTGAGTTTTTGTTTGTCGTTGCGATCTTAGGTCATTTTCATAGTAGAGTGGCCCGAAGATAATGGATAAGTTTCGTCCTAATTTATTGTACAATATATCTATAGAAATAAATTAGACGAAAAAGACGTTTTGAATTAAAATTTAGTATATTTCACAATTCATTAAAATTTAAAATTTATCATAATTGTTTCAAACTTTCAAGAAAAATAAATTCTGGCTCCACGCTTACAAATAAGAGTTTAATTTTATAAAATATAAAATATAAAGGAGATAATAAGTAAATTTGAAATTGGATTTCCATCACTAGTCAGTAAAACTACCAAAAAACTATTAAAGTATTTTATGCTTAGAACTAGATTTATTATAATTTAATATTGTAAAATTTATTAGATTAATGTAAAAATATTTAATAAACATATTTCAATATAATATATTTAGTTATATTCATTCCTCTTAATATAATGTCTGGGTGAAAACTACCATATAAAATAATTATTCTGATAATGTATTATTTATTCAGTATAGATATGCCTTGTGTGGAATGTAATATTTCAGAGAAGCACATCATTTCCATGTATGTATTATAGCACACATAGTGTCCCCTTAAAAGTAAAATTAATATCTAATTCATAAATATTAATATATATGAAAAATCCTTATTCTATAATTACCTAGGATGTTACATTCTCCCCCCTTTGGAAATTACATCATCACAATTTGAATTTGGGGTCAGGGACAAATGTATGGCACATACAAATACCTTTATTGCATTCACAAATCGGAAAAGGATTAACAAATGTTTCACAGTAAAAGAATGAAAGTAGTGTACAAGGATCACCCATGATAAACCATAATAGGATTCCATGTAGGAAAACATGGATATGGAAGGACAACTAACCATATTTTCCAAATGGAGAGTGATAGAAAATATAACCCGGAGAAAGCTAAAAATCAAAACACCACAAACTTTAATGGGTTAAAATGGATTTGATTTCACAGTAGGAAATGTAAATAGAAAACGTTTTTTTATGTTTATTATCCTAATGTTTTGGAATTTATTTATGTTCCTGACTAAGAACATAAGAAAATATTCATAGATGTCAAGTAGAGTTTCATCCTTTAATAAATTTCTACCACAAACCCATTTTTTCTCCAAAAATTTATTATTAAAGTTGATTTAGTCACACCCATGTCATAAGAATCTACTTCTAGAGGATCAGATAATTCCCCAAATATTAACTATCTATCCACCCTGTCTTGAAACTGTAACCAAAACAAAAATGGTTTGTATGAGAACAATAATTCCCTAAAAGAATAATAAATTATAATAAAATACTACATTTAATCTCTAAAATTCAACAGCAATACCCAAAGTCTAACATTGGCTATTCAAAAAATATCATTACATAAAATTCTACAAATATTTTGAACTAATATTGAATCCCAAAATTCCTAAAGGCTTGATCATATAGTATTCCATGATATGTTTTAATATTTTTCACTAAATTACATCATCCAGTTTTAATATATCATGCCCAAAATTAATTTCCTAATAACATATTCTCTAGGAAATGGTTAATCGGTTCAACAAATAACTGAAATCACCAAAATCCAATAATAAAAACATAGATTCTTCCAAAATATAGTCTAACCATTACATCTCAAATAAAATCCCACAGTATTCTATTTTCTATATGCATATAGTGATCACAAAATAGTGAATCTCTTCCAAAATTTAATTTATCACATAATCCCAAAATCATATTCCAAAACTAAGGATATCGATTGGAAAAAATATATGTCTCCAAAATAAAATTATTCATTCTCCATAAAATCATTTAACTAAAATTAATAAGTCATCCTAACTAGGGACATCACATAGGATAGTGGTAGGTGATAAAGTTGTGTCGCACTCTGGTTGTGGGTTTAATTCGCATCACCTTATCCAAAGGGATGATTTATCACTCAGTCTACATGTTTTACGTTTTCTAAAACTATATAATTTTATAACATTCCAAATAAAGAGTTAAAATCCACAAAACATAACCATTACATATTTTAACATCAAAGTATATTTTATTCCTTTCAACATTAACTTTAATAATTCATAATTTCCTATAAAATATATGTCTCCAAAAATAAAGTCAATCAACATAAAATTTAGTAACATAATGACTTAAAATGTATTTCTATAACATTGAAATTATAATCAAACTAAAAATTATAAACTCATATGATATTTCTATCTCTTAAAAAGGCATCATTATCCCTAAATTTATCTAAACTGAACTATGTTACCAACTATAACCACTAACCTTTAAACATTATTTAATCCTAAGATAATTTATGAATTCACACTGATGATCTTTTTAGGATTATATTTTAAGATGATTAGGCCATAACTATTACAAAAATATCCAAATTTAATCAATGTGGATACAAATAAAACTGTATCCACATCATCCACAACATAAAAATATTTAAAAATAATCTTTATTTCTTTTCTTAATAAAATTATACTTCACTTATTCCTCTCTCTTACCCATCCTTACAACCTGTGGAAAAAGATTCAAAAACATTAGATGAGCAATAAAATCCTTATAATGGAAATAAAATAAGAAATGAATTTATCTGTGCATAAGTATTTAAAACTCGTGAAAAAACAATCATAATATTAAGCCGTATTACATAAACTCTTTAATATACATCATGAAATCATAATTTTCACAAAACACTAATAGAAATCACAAATCATAATGTTAACATATGGAAATCATATCATACATAAATTGTATCTTTCACATCTATGTAGGGAGTAACCATAATGATTAAATTTGGAATACGAATCACAATTTATTTCCTAAATCTCATAAGAGAAAAGTTAACAGTACTAGAAAATGATGATTTACAAATGGTTCTGAACCCTTGGGAAAGGCCACAGAACTGTTGGTATACATTATACCAACGGTTCTTTGAACTGTTTTTATGTAAGCCATTGGGATAGATTTTACCCACAGTTTATATAGAACCATTGGGATAGGTTATAAAAAATTAGCCTATCCCAACGGTTTCCCCTGGACCGTGGGGAAAACCAACGTTTTCCCATGGTTAACAAAGGTTTTAGAAATAGTTGGGTATGTATTACTACCAATGGTTCCATTTGAACCATTTGTAAATAATTTTCAATTAACCCTATGCTAATGGTTTGAAACCGTTGGCATAGGCAATGCTGTGCAAATTGCAAAGTAGCCTACAATTTTCACTGCACTGGAAGGGTGTCCTTCTATTCAGGTAATTCTCTGATCTCCCCCAGATTAATGTCCTGAAAATAACCAACTAACACATACATATACAGAACAAATTAATACACATTTAACATATAATACAATTGGATCTATACACATCCAGAATTAAATCAGGATTCATAACATAATTATAATCATAAAAAATTAATTTAAACATACTCATTTAAATGTGTTTTTTCTAGAAAAGATGTCCATTTTAAACAGAATACATACATTTGGAGTGATACTAGCCACACCATGACTCAGATTGAGGCGAGGTTGACTTTTTCACGTCATATATGATGCATGGATCGTTGTGCTAATGTATCAACACAATCAGAATACAGTTGTTCAGTTTTCTATATGTACATAAAATGTTGTCCATTTAAAAAAAAGAGAGAAACATAGAGTGATCTTAGTCACACTGCGACTCGGATTGAGTCTCGGTTGACTCTTACACGTCACATATGACCCATGGACCATTTTACAAATGTTTCAACAGAATCAGAATGTTTTTGTTCGGTTTCCAGTATGTCAGTTGTTGTGTTCAATTAAAATGAAGTCCATTTTAAACTATAGAGAGACAGTTCAAGTGGTTCCAGCCAGTCCACTCCTCGGATTGAGACTAGTTTGACATGTACACATCACATATGAACCATGGATCGTATTCATAACCTTTCAACAGAATCTGAATGCGTTTGTTTGGTTTTCTGTTTATAAGTTGTTATTTTCAATTAAAATGATATTCATCTAAAATAAACCTGAGACACTTTGAGTGGTGCCATCCACAATAGGCTTCGGATTGAGGCGGGGTGTTCCCTTACACGTAAACAATGACTCATGTAACTTTTTCCTAATGTTTCTATAGAATCTGAATGTGTTTGTTCGGTTTTACATATGTCAGTTGTTGTTTTCACTTAAATGTTGTCCATTTTAAACTATAGAGAGACATTTCATGTGGTTCTGGCCACACCGTGCCATGGATTGGGGTTGGGTTGACTCGTACGCATCACATATGACTCATGGATTGTTTCCCTAAAGTTTTAATGGAATCTGAATGCTTTTGGTTGATTTTCTGTATGTCAGTTGTAGTTTTCTCTTCAATCGATGTCCTTTTGAAACAAAAGAGAGACACTTTTAGTGGTGCTGGCCGCATCGGGCCTCAGATTGAGGCGTGGATGACTCTTACAGATCACATATGACCCATGTACCTTTGTGCTAATGTATCAACACAATCAGAATTTGTTTTTTTGGTTATTTGTATGTACATAAAATGTTGTCCCTTTTAAACATAAGAGACACTTTGGGCGGTGCCAGCCACACTGCGACTCAGATTGAGGTGCGATTGACTCGTACAAAACACATATGACCCACAAATTGTTTTCGTAATGTTTCTATTGAATCTGAATTCGTTTGGTCAGCTTTCTGTATGTCAGTTGATGTTTTCAATTAACATGATGTCCATTTTAAACTAAATAGAGACAGTTTGAGTGGTGCTGACCACACCACATCTTGGATTGATATGTGGTTGACTCTTACACGTCACATATGACTCATGAATCGTTTTACTAAAGCATCAACGAATTAAAAATGTGTTTGGTCAGTTTTATGTATGTTAGTTATTGATTTCACTTATAATTATGTCGATTTTAAACAAAAGAAAGAAACTTTGAGTTGTTCCAAAAACATTGTGCCTCATAGTGAGGGTGGGGGGTTGACTCGTTCATTTCACATATGACCCATGGATCGTTGTGCTAAAGTTTCAACACAATCTGAATGCATTTGGTCAGTTTTCCATAAGCTAGTTGTAATTTTTTACTTTAAATGTTGTCCATTTCAAATAAACCTATGAAACCTTGAAAGGTTCCGGCCACAACAAGCCTCGTATTGAGGTGGGGATGACATTTACATGTCACAAATGGCTCATGGAACCTTTTCCTAAAGTTTCAACATAGTCTAAATGCGTTTGGTTGGTCTTCTATATGTCAGTTGTTGTTTTCACATAACATGAATCCATTTTAAACTAAAGAGAGGCAATTTGAGTGGTGATGGCCAAACCATGTCTTGGATGGAGACGGGTTTGACTCATACTCGTCATGAATGACACTCAGAACGTTTTCATAAATAATAAATACATTCTGTATACGGTTGGTTATTTTTCCATATGTTAGTTGTTGTTTTCACATAAAATGATGTTCATTTTAAACAAAAGAAAGACACATTGAGTGGCCCGGAAACACCGTGCCTCAGAATGAGACGGGGTTGACTCATACACATCACATATCACCCTTGAATTGTTGTTCTAATATATCAACACAATCTGAATGTGTTTGGTCATTTTTCCGTATGCTAGTTGTTAACTTCACTTAAAATGTTTTCCATTTCAAATTAACCTGAGACACTTTGAGTGGTGGCGGCCACACCAGGCCATAGATTGAGGCAAGGTTGACTCTTACACATCAAAATTGACCAAAGGATTATTTTACTAATGTATCAACAAAATATGAATGTGTTTGGTCGGGTTTCCTTATGTCAGTTGTATTTTTCACTTAAAATGTTATCCATTTCGAACAAAAGTGAGACACTTTGAACGGTGTTGGCCACACCACGCCTCATATTGAGCCGGGGTTGACTCGTACACGACACATATGACCCATGGATCATCATGATAATGTATCAACAGAGTTTGAATGCGTTTGGTTGGTTTTACGTATGTCAGTTTTTCTTTTCACTTAAAGTCACATCCATTTTAAACTAAAGAGACACTGTTAGAGTGCTACCGGCCACACCGCACCTCGGAAATAGACAGGGTTAGATCATAAACGTCAAAAATTACTCATGGATCATTCTACTAAAGTATCAACACAATCCAAATGAATTTGGTCAATTTTCCGTATGTCAGTTGTACTTTTCACATAAAATGTTTTGCATTTCAAACAAAAGTGAGACACTTCGAATGGTACCGGCCACACCACACATTGTATTGAGCCAAGATTGACTCTAAAACATCACATATGACCCATGGATCATTATCCTAATGTTTCAACAAAAACCGAATTCGTTTGGTCAGTTTTCCGTATATCAGTTGTTGTTTTCACATAAAATCATGTCCATTTTAAACAAAAGAGAGACACATTGAGTGGTGGCGACCACAGTACACCTCAGATTGAGGCAGTGTTGACTTGTACACATCACATATGACACATGGATCATTTTTATAAAGTATAAACAAAATCAGAATACGTTTTTTTGGTTTTCTGTATGCTCTTAAAATGTTTTCCATTTTAAACATAAGAGACACTTTGGGTGGTGTTTGGCCACACTACGACTCAGATTGAGGTGAAGTTGACTTATACACATCAAATATGACACATGGATTATTGTCCAAATGTATAAATAGAATCATAATGCGCTTGGTCAGTTTTCCTTAATGTCAGTTGTTGTTTTCACTTAACATGAAGTCCATTTTAAACTAAAGAAAGACACATTGAGTTGTTCCAGCCACACCATGTCTTGGATTGAGATGGGGCTGATTCTTACACATCACAAATAAATAATGGAACATTTTCCTAATGCATCAACACATTCCTAATGCATTTGGTCAGTTTTCTGTATGTTAGGTATTGTTTTCACCTAAAATGATGTTCATTTTAAACAAAATAAAGACACATTGAGTGGTTCCGGAAACATCTTCCCTCATATTTAATAGGAGTTGACTCATAAACATCACATATGACCCATGTATCGTTATGATAAATTATCAAAACTATACAATTGCATTTGTTCGGTTTTATGTATGCTACTTGCTATTTTTACTTACAATGTTGTCCATTTCAAATAAACCTGAGACACTTTGAGTGGTGTCGACCACACTAGACCTAGGATTGATTCGAGGTTGACTCAAACATGTCAGAAATTACTCATGTAACGTTTTACTATAGTTTCAACAGAATCTGATTGTGATTGGTTTGTTTTCCATATGTCATTTGTTGTTTTCACTTAACATGAAGTCCATTTTAAACTAAGGAGAGACAATTTGAGTGGTACCAACCCCACTACATATTTTATTGAGACGGTTTTGACTCTTACACATCAAAAATGACTCGTGTAACGTTTTCGTAAATCATAAACACATTCTGAATGCATTTGGTCAGTTTTACATATGTCAGTTGTTGTTTTCACTTAAAATGATGTCAATTTTAAACAAAAGAAAGACACTTTGAGTGGTGCCGACAACACTGTGCCTCGTATTGAGGTGGGGTTGACTCGTACATGTCACATATAACCCATGAATCTTTTTTTCTAACGTATCAACAAAATATGTATGTGTTGGGTCAGTTTTCCGTATGCTAGTTTTTATTTTCACTTAAAATGTTGTGCATTTCAAATATATGTGGAATAGTTGTATTAGTGTCTGCAAAAACCAGCCTCAGATAGAGCCAAGGTTGATTCTTACACCACAAAAATGATCCAAGGATCATTTTACTAATGTATCAACACAATCGGAATGTGTTTGGACAGTTTTCTATTTTCCAATAGTACTTTTCAACTAAAATGTTATCCATTTCAAACAAAAGTGAGACACTTCAAATGGTGACGACCACACCGCACCTCATATTGATTTGGGTTGACTAACACACGTCACATATGACTCATGGATAATTGTGATATATTATCAATAAATTCTGATTGTGTTTGGTTGGTTTTCAGTATGTCAGTTTTTTTATCACTTAAAATCCCATCCATTTAAAACAAAATAGACATAATTAGAGTGCTACCAGCCACACCGCACCTCAGATTTAGACAAGGTTGACTCGTACATATCATAAATGACTCATGTAACTTTTTCCTAATGTTTCAATAGAATACAAATGCGTTTGTCTTGTATTGTGTATGTCAGTTGTCATTTTCACTTAAAATGATGTCCATTTTACACTGTAGAGAGACGGTTCCAGTGGTTCCGGCCACACCACACCTTGGATTGAGGCTGGGATGACTCGTACACATCACATATTACTCATGGATCGTCTCCCTAAAGTTTCAATGGAATCTGATTGCGTTTGGTTGGTTTTCTGTATGTCTGTTGTTGTTTTCACTTAAAATGATGTCCTTTTGAAACAAAAGAGATACAATTTTAGAGGTACTGGCCACACTGGGTCTCGGATTGAGGCAATGTTGACTCGTACACGTTTAATATGACCCATTTATAGTTTTACTAAAGTCTCAACACAATAAGAATCCCTTTGGTCATTTTTTCGCTTGTACATAAAATGTTGCTCATTTTAAACATAAGAGACTCATTGGGTGGTTTCGGCCACACTGCAACTCAGATTGAGGCTCGGTGGACTCGTACATGTCACATAATACCCATGGATCGTATTTCTAATGTTTCAATAGATTCTGAATCTGTTTGGTCTGGTTTCCATATGTCATTTGTTGTTTTCACATAACATGATGTCCATTTTAAAGTAAAGTGAGACACTTTGAGTGGTGCAGGAAACACCGCATCATATATTGAGACGGGGTTGACTCGTAAATGTCACATATAATTCATGATTTGTTTTAAAAATGCATCAACACATTATGAATGTGTCTGGTCGGTTTTCTATTTGTCAGTTGTTGTTTTCACTTAAAATGATGTCCATTTTAAACAATAGAAAGATACATTGAGTGGTGCCAGCAACACCGTGCCTCAGATTGAGGTAGGGTTGACTCTTTCACATCACATATCACACATGGATCATTTTTCTAATGTATCAACACAATCCGAGAAATGTTTGGTTGGTTTTTCGAATTCTAGTTGTTATTTTCACTTAAAATATTATCCATTTCAAACAAAATTTAGGCACATCGAATGGTTCCGACCACACCACGCCTCAGGATGATCCGTAGTTGAATCATACACGTCACATATGACCCATGGATCGTTGTGATAAAGTATCAATCAAATCTGAATGCATTATTCAGTTTTCCATGTGTTAGTTGTTCTTTTCACTTAAAATCTCATCCATTATAATCAAAAGAGTCACATTTAGAGTGCTACCGTCCACACAGTACCTCATATTTAGGATGGGTTGACTCATACACATCAAAAATTACCCATGGATCATTTTCATAATGTATCAACACAATCCGAATGCGTTTGGTCAGTTTTCCGTATTCCAGTTGTTATTTTCACTTAAAATGTTGTCTATTTCAAATAAACCTGAGACATTTTTAGTGGTGATGGCCACACCTGAGTCATGGTATTACCTTATTTCAAAATAGGAATGTCTTCGGTTTATCTTCAAGGAACCAATATCACTCATGAGTAATAAAAACCATCCTGATATCCCTCACATAGAGACCAAAGAATACATCCTGGAATTTCATTTCTAAATTCCCTGAGCATGAAGAGTTTGTCCATGAGTCCTTAACATGTAACCCATGTCTTACCCTAACAATTGATAGGTAAACCAAATAAAACAAGTCATAATTAACATAATATGCAGAATGTACAACATGGCTTTGTATTGAAATTAAAGAATATCATCACATGCATTTGATGAGCATGAGCTAATAAGCTTTCCAAGACATTCATATAATTCATGAAATAAAATAATAGAAAAATCCTAAATAACATTTCATGATTAGAGAAATCAAAAAGGCATCTCAAATCCAGGAGGGTGGGGGCTGTTTGGGGGTCCAGGGAGGAGGGTGGGGGGCTGTCCGGGGTCCAGGGAGGGGGTGGGGGGTGCTGTCTGGGGGGCTTTTCGTGGGGTGTCTGGGGGCTGTCCAGGTGGTTGTATGGGGACCATGGAAGATGGGGGGGGGGGGCTGTGTAGGGGGGATTATGGGGGGTGTTCGGGGGTTGTTCAGGGTCCAAGGATGAGGGTGGGGGGGGGGGTGTCCGAGGGGGCTGTTTGGAGGACTGTCCGAGTTCCAAGGAGGTTGGTGGAAGGGCTATCCGTGGGGATGGCTAGGGGGTGTTTGGGGGTGTCTGGGGGTATTTCTAGGGACCCGGGAGGAGGTTGAAGGGGGAAGTTGTGTTGGGGGTTGTCCAGGGGGTGTTCGGGGGGCTATCCGGGGTCCAGGGAGGAGGGTGGGGGCTGTCTGGGGGGCTGTCTCAAGTCTAGAGAGGCGGTGGGGGGGGGGGTGTCCGAGGGATATCTTGGGGGCTGTCCGGGGGGTGTCCGAGGGGCTTTTCGGGGACCATGGAGGAGGGTGAGGGCTATCTGTGGGGCTGTCCAGGGGGTTGTCCGGGGGGCTGTCTGAGGTCCAAATAGTATGGTGGGGGGTTTTCCAAGGTCGAAGAAAGGGGGGGCTGTCCTGGGAGTTCCCAAACACAAAAAACACTATAAACATTCTCACGATACACTGAAACCACTAAAAGACACCAACTTCCATTAAGACAGACAATATATAATAATAACTCAACTCTAATACTATACTACAGGTCTTGATAAAACCAAAAACTAGTATATATTAAACATAAAATCTAAGTACTATTAGTCAAAAATGAAACGGATCAATTTTTTCCACAACAAAATCATCACCATCATCATCACACTCGTCCTAATCCCCCTCATCATCCTCGCCCTCCTCAATACCCTCCTCCTCGCCCTTTCCCTCCGCCTCGCCCTCCTCCTCCACCTCGACCTCCTCCTCTCGGTCCTCTTCCGCATCAAACTCATCTCCATCATCATCGTCAGGCATGACATCATCATGAACACCACTAGAACTACCACATAGTGAAGCATATATAGAACGTATCGACGAAATATATTCATCAAAAGCTGGGCTGGACTCTGGTGACAGTGTTGGACGTAGAACTTCAATAAATTTCATAAATGCACTATTTGAGATAGCAGACTATTCTTCCCTATCTATGACCCTTTTTTCAGCCTATTCTGCATGTGCCCTAAGTTTCTGTAGCTCGGTGGCACTACAACTCGTACCTAAGGAGGGCCGATATTTTTTCGGGGCTATCCTATGTCTGTAGCATACTCTTCCAGAATGCTCTTCTCCCAACCCCTGAATTAAGTGATTAGTTGGCCCAAAATTGTCTGTTTCTTGGGAATCAAGGGCCTCTAAAGTAGTCTGTAACAAAAATAAATATATTATTAAGTTACAAAATAGATATTAAAATTTAAAATCAATATATATAAACTTACAATCTAGTTCTGAGTTAGTTCGTTTACAACACTTCCATCCTTTTTCTGTCTACTCGAGAAAAATAGTTTTGCT
Source organism: Viscum album (assembly GCA_963277665.1). Taxonomy (NCBI): domain Eukaryota; kingdom Viridiplantae; phylum Streptophyta; class Magnoliopsida; order Santalales; family Viscaceae; genus Viscum; species Viscum album. The sequence goes on from OY728132.1 coordinate 292,539,863, forward strand.
CAAGGAAAACATCTTTCAATATAATGTTGTTCCCTCTAAAATGACATTGAAAACTAAAGTTGTATGTAAACATTATGAAATGATTAAATAATTGTGTAAACTAAAGAAAATTTAAGTCATAAAGAAAAATTATAAACAATTGTCATACCAATTTCCTATCATGATTTGGCATTGTAGTACGTCCTAGTGTGTGGTGGTTTTTTTGGAATCAATGTTTGTATTATTTTTTCCAGATGTTTCCTAAATAAAATTCAATAATGAAAATGATAATATTAATTCAAAACATGAATGATATTATTTAAATACCACAAATTTAATTAATACCATAAACATAGTAGTCATCCAATGGGTAATTATCTGCTGATACTGCTCTATAGGACAATCATCCACGACTGGTACCACCTATGACTTAGTGCCACCTCTAGCATGCCAGCCAATATAAAACACATGCTTGTAGGTTATCCAAATCTCACCTAAATCCTTTAAATATTCCGGTTGTGTACCCTCACCATAGGGAAAATTAAATCGAGGATGAAACCAAAATATAAATTCATATAAATACAAAAAAAAATTATAGAAATACATACAAAAGATATTTTTACACATACCTCTCCCCAAGATTCACCCTTGACCTCAGGTGGCAACTGTCTCCATGATAGCGTGGTGATGTGGATGATGTCGGAGTATTTTGAAAGCATCGCCAGAAAACTCCGACATTGCTGCCCTGTTTTATCAACCATTTGGTTGTCTTCATTGCAATCCATCATTAACTATGTGCGGTGGTTCCACACCACATGCGTGCGTGTATGCCCCCGCCCCTGCCTCCTGTCAGTAGATGTATCTGTCATGAATGGAAAACAAAAATTTTATCCAAAAATTTTATAATGAAAATAAAAATTTGTATAAAAATTTGTTAGGGTTCTATAAATATACCTGCGCCTGTCTGATCGCTGAGCGCCGCTGGATCCACAGAAACTGATGGAACACACTGTGGTGAACAGGAGTCAAAGATGATAGAATATAGAAGCTATGATAGACAGAATTAGAAGGAAAATAAGATGAGATAGTTGTATGACTGGATTCTGGCTGTGGAGTGGGAATCATCATGGGATATGAAAAATATGGGCCAGAAAATGAAAAAGGTGGTGAAAACATGGGAGGCCTAAATATCCCATGTGTCCCTAACGACACACCGAGATCAAAATGTGGGAAGTATGACAAGTCAGTGGGAGGGACTGGGTCTAGTCGGGTATGCGAAGATGCTCATCCACTTCTAGTACGAACCCTCCTCGTACCACCAGCCTGAGTACTAGGACTATTACTAGGCTCCTTGTCAAATAACTGTCAACGTATAGGTGGATCCTACAAAAAAAATTTAAAAAAATTAATCACATGACATTATGTATTCTTTAATTATATATATTTGAAATAAAGTACTCATTATAGAAACTAATGGTGGAAATCCCATCTCCTCCATTTAACGATTGTTCTCCATCATTTTTTTCCATCGTCTCTCTTCAGTTGGAATCATTTCCTGCTTTTACAAACATATATTTAATTAAATAGAAAAAGGAAAATATAGTGTAACCCAAAAAATTAAATATATGAGGGAATATGGGGATTTATTGGTAATTTAGCTATAAATTGTTTTAAAATATCATGAATGGATTTAATAAATCATACAAGTTCTAATGTTATCATGTTAGAAATATTTTTTGACTAGGTTTGAATACAGTTAGATTCCCAATTAGAAAATGAAATTCAAATAAAACTACAAACAATAAACATTGAAAATTTACATAACGGTCAAGTCAACTAAAATATATTTTAGATCAATAGTAAATCTATTTGAATATTACAAACTGTAACAAACCAACTAGAGGTAAACCAAAAGAATTAATAACATGGATGAATGATTCTATATATTTTCAACCACAACTTCAGGTTCACAATCAACTCTGATAATTGAGCTATATGTTCATACAAAGAAATAAATGGATTTGTTCCAATGGAACTAGGTATAGTGTAAATTACATCATCAACATCATCAAAAATATGTCTTGGAATTACTTCTACTATGACAGCAAATTCTGTTAGATGTTTGTCTTTGACATAAAAAAAATTAGTCATTGATGATAACCAATATTTGACTTCAGTAGTAAGAGTGTGAGTCATATTAATTATTCAAAAACCACAATCATAAATAAATGTGCCCGGTCTCATAATCTAATCAAACCAATGGTATTTCATCATTGTGACTCATCCATGAGAGTAATAATCCAAAATTATTATTTTCTTAATGACTCCATAATAACCCACATATTCAAATCACCGTCTACTATATGATGCACTGGCATAAAAATCTATTGTGGCAGTAACCATAACACCATCATGTTGTGTTCTCATGTTGTTTTCTCATTTAGTGAGAATAAATTTATATCCTTTGATAACAATTGATTTATAGTCACGAACCATGGAATTAGGACCAAAAGCCAAATCTATTATGTCCTCAGAGATAGATTCAAAAAACAAACTCAATACCTGAAATATAAATGAATATTAAACATAATTAAATATTGATATAATTATTTTATATATTAATATTTTTACCTTCAATTATAACCAAGCAGAAAACTCTTTGCTATGAAAAGTCTTTCTCTATCTCGAAAATTAAGAATGATGCTTTCTATTTATCATTTTTTTATGTTCCATTTATATAAAAAATATTAATAGTTTAACAGATATATATGTATGATATACATATTCAATTTAGTTACCTGATATAGTCATCGAACATATCAAAGTTGAACAAAAATATGTCATGTGCCATCTGCCACTCTCCATGGCTGAATGTCTTCAATGTATATGATCTTGGAATTCCTTCTATTTGAGGAAGTGATGGAAAACTAGTTTCAATTTTCGTATAATGTTCTTCTTCATTTCTCATTAGTCTGTTCATTCTTGTAGTAATATTAGAAAAATACATTGAGAATAAATCCATACATTCTTGAGCCAAGTATCCATTCACGATAGAACCATCAGGATGATTCCTTTTTCGGACATAAGACGTTAATGTGTACATCTTTCATTCAGTTGGATACATCCATAAAAAAGAAATAGGTCCTCCATGAAGTATTTCAGTGGTAATATGGACATTCAGATGCAACATACTTGTGAAAAATGATGGAGGACATTTTTTCTCTAACTCACGCAAAATTAATGGGGCACATGTCAACATTTTTGGCAAGAAATAAATGGACAACTTCTTATCACATAGATCTCTAATCAAATGGAACAACATAATAACAGTCACCCTAAAATTATTGGACAAAAGATGATAGATTGTTATTAGAGGAAAATCATGCTGTAGAGCGTGATAATCATGATTCATCAATGATTTTAGCTTCAACTCTCTTCTGTTGACCCGTTTAGATATGTTGATTGAATAGTCATCAAGAACTCTAATAGTCTATAATACTTAGAGAAATTGTTTTTTTTTCATAGGTTTCATCACATAAGAATAACCTGGATATTACCATTTATTTTCACTAATATGCACATGATGTAATTCTGTTCTGATAACCCAATCTACCATGTGACGCCGAGATTGTAAATCATATTTTGTCTTCTCTTTGACATGTAGAAGAACCGAAAGCAACATTTCGCATTTACTCTTTTCAATATTCATTACGTTTAATCAATGACATTACAAATTGGTTGACCAATAAGGAAAATAAAAAAAATATACTCATCTTCCTCCAATTGTAATAAGTTTTGGTGGAAATAGTCTTTCTCTTTCCTGATTTCATTTGACCCTTCCCGAATGAAAAACTGAATTCTTTCAATTTATTATGCACATCAGTTCTAGACATACGATTATATGGATCATAGTACTCTATGGTATTATTAAATCTTAAATGATTCATTCTATATGGATTATCATTTGGAAAGAATCATTGATGTCCCATAAAACTGAAACTACAACAGTGTTTCAGTCTTCTGGATCATGTATTCCTCATAAAAACTGGACATAACTATTTTCCCTTCATGCTCCATCCAGGCCTCACTAAGTAAGCTGAAAAATCATTGATCATCCACATAAGCGCAACAATCATATGAAATATATCTTTAGAACATGCATCATATGTGTGAACACCCACATCCCAATGAAGTTTCAACTCTTTCAGTAAAATTTTCATTTATAGATCAATATAAATGTCGGGATCAGAAAGAACAGATACGAGTATACTCATGAAAGTGTACGGTTTTTTCATACACAACCATGGGGGAAGATTATAAATGTGTATAAAAAAGGTCCATGTGTTGTGCGAGGTAACAATCTCCCCAAACAGATTAAAAACATCGCCTGAAACACCTAGTATCACATTACGCACTTCAGCTGCAAAATCAGGATGTCGAGCATCAAATCTATGCCATGAAAATCAATCTTCAGGATGAACCAACTCATCATTAGACTTCTTTCTCTCGGTATCATTCCATCTCATTTTTATTGATATTTCACCAGAAATAAAAAGATTTTGGAGTTCGTGGATCAATGGAAAGTTACACATTACTTTCTGTGGAACGCGGGATGGTGCTCCATCAGATTTTGACTTCCAATGGGATGTGCCACATTTTATATAGTCATTTCTTTCAGTGGTTTCCTTCCAGAATAAACTGCAATATTTTTTGCAAGCATGAATTTTTTTAAAATCCTTTTTTCTCAACTAACTTCCATGACATATAGTGGTTTGAGGTAATATCTGCATCATATAGAAGTAAATCATTCAAGAGGGAACGAAAGTAATCAATTGCAGTATTGGAAATCCCATACATAGTTTTCCCATGAAACAATCAGATTAAAAATTCCAGCTTTTTCATTTTATCGCACTGTCGATATACTGGAGTCATGGCGGCATCATTAAATTTTTTCATACTATCAATATCATCATTTTCACTAGATGCATCATCTATCCTCATATCGAAGTCTTCTTGAGTCTAAATACTTTCTTTTTCATGATAATAAATAAACAGAAACTGATCATCTAACAAATTATCTATTCCAGTCCTTTAATTTTGATCATCACCAAATTGAGATTTCATTTTCTCTCCATTGGGACACCATACAAAGTAGTTTTCTTGAAAACTATATTTGGTTATGTGGTAGATGAATTTTTTATAGATCAAACAAGGTCTACCAACACAATTGGAACATGGGTAGAGTATGCGACAACTATCTAATGCATTGTGAAATGAAAAATCTATAAAGCTCTACAAATTGTTTTGAAAATCGCTTGAGATCCGATCGGTTTCATACATCCATCTTCTATCCATTCTGTAAAAAGAATTTTATAAGTCATTTTTTCATAAATAATTCAATAGTACAGAACATTAATAGAAAATAAATTTATGTAAACGATAAAGGAAAGAGATTCTAGTCGATGTAGTCAACTATAAAAGTAATGTAAAGAACAAGTACTCGTAAATTAAATTAAATTTTATTTATATTAATTTTCATTAGGTCTAAAAGAGGAACATGCCCCATGTCCCATTATGTGTTATAGGAATCCCAAAACATTCACTCATGTTCAATAACTCAATATTGGCACCTATATGGCCATAACTTTCATTACCCAATTACTTCCCCAAGTCAAGATCACCCCATGGGTGAATAAATTTTAGTCTTATACACTAATATGTTGTTCATGGATTGTAACAAGATTTAATTTCATAAAGTATATACATAAACATTTATTTGTAAATTTGAGATTAATAATAAAGTATGTCAATGATAACAACATTATTAAATTACACTAGTGACTTATCTAACATTTTTATGGATGGCTACACATGCCATCATGGCTATTGAAAAGCACCCCACCCTCATAAAAGTGATTATTGGCTAAGAAGGACAAATAATATAAAACATACAATTAGAACCATATTTAATTGACCCTAAAGTTATATTAGAATAGTCATCATGGGGGAAATGGAAGATATGATCTTGTTTAACTGATGAATTCAAAATCACATATTCCATATGTTGGACACTATCTAAGGTACGAAATTATGTGAGGATGGGTTCACATCATTCAATTCCTTACATGCTAATGATAATGAAGGCTTGAATTAATGACTTGGGTTGACTGATTAAACGAGGGTAGAGGATTCATAGGCAGTGTAAAGAGAATGATTAAATAATGGTAGAGGTTATATACACTGTGCATGGTGGGGGAGTCCCAGCCGATTTAGAAACTAATATAAATTCACATCATATGTATCAATAAGAAACATCATCATCAAAAGAAACTCTAAATTAAAAAGGACTAAAAACATCAAACATGTTTTATGTTATCCCACCTAAAAATGATCACAAATATCCATATACATTTTCATACTTCTTAAATTTATAGATATTTTATAGTTAGGAGCTTAATCCACGTGCACACCCTCCCCACCCTAGTTGGAAAATCGTACCCCTACCCCACATGGACAACCAAGCCCCCCCCCCCCAACCAACATGGACAGCCCACCCCCACCCCACCTAGAATACCCAACCCCCCCCCCCCCCCCCCCACCCCACCCGGACAGCCCTACCGTCAGTCCACTTAGACAACCCATCCCCCACCCTACCTAGACAATGCCTCCCCCATCCCACCTACACACCCTCCCCATCCCACTTGGAAAACCCTACATAGACACCCTACCCCACGCCACATGCACACCCTCCCGCACCCCAAATTAAAACAGTATACATAAAACAAACAAACATCCCTACCCCACCCCATTTGGACAACCCAACCCCCTCCCCCACCCTACCCAGACAACCCCTCCCCCACCCCACATGGATTGCCATGCATAAACATCCTCCCCCACCCCACCTGGACAGCCCACTCCCTACCACCCCCACCTGGTCATCCCCACACACCTTCCACCACCTGGACAACCCCCCACCCCCACCTGGATAGACGACCCCCTCTTTGGACACCCCACACACCCCTACCCCACCAAGACACCCACCCTGTCCCCCTGGACAACCCACAACACCTGGATAGCTCAACCACCCTCGTGGATAGCATGTCCACTCCCTGGATAGCCTCACCCACCCCCTAGATAGCCTCTCCCACCCTCGTAGACAGCCTCGCTGTAACACCCCGAGATTTTATGAAAAATATTTTTTAAAATTCATTGATGTCTTATATTACAAACTACACCATGTTTATCTTGTACTATACGCAACACCATATTAGCTTGCAGTATACACAAAACTATTCTACGCTCATGTTACACATAATTTCATGTTCGCTTTGTGGAAATTATTATATGCAACATTAAGTATAGAATTTGTTTAATGTATAAATGAAATAAGTTTTTATTATGTTATAAGAAACACCAATCAATGATTTCACTACATGCAACCCTAACATGGATTGCATTAGACGCAATCAAGACCATCCTCGATAGTGTCTTTAGTACTCAATAATGAGTTTCACTAAATGATATATTATTATAATATTATTAAGAATTATCTGTTATGAATAGAAATACCCAATTTTTGAAATTTTATAAATTTTATTTTTCAAAATTGACTTCATTTTTGGTTTCGGAATATCAAAATTATCATACGGTGAATTTTTGGTATTTTTCCTTAAAACATTCAATTTTTGATGAATAGTGAAAACACTGGGTTACTATTTAAATACCAACTTTTTATTTAAATAATTATTTATTTTATTTAAATTTATTTTAGGTCAAAATTAATACATAATAACTATATAATTTCAATTTAATTTATTGGAGTCATTTTATAATAATTTTTGATATAAAAAAATTTATTGAACATTTCACAGTCTTTTACCTAACTCCTAGGAGATTTTTGCAAACATACATACAACTTAATTTTACCACTTCTGTGAGTGGAATTTAAAAAATCCGAGAGATACTGTTAATATCAAGGACTAAAATGTGGTTCAATGATATGAAATTTTTTTTTGGTGAATAGTAACTTTTTACTTTTATTTACCACGGATAAAAGTAAATACGGTAATTAAGGGTAAAAATGTTATTATTATGACACTAACACATGTCATAATTATGATGGATAAGTGTAATTTGACCGAAAAAAACCTTATTAATATAATATGACCATTTTGGTCCACATGGATTCGATGAGGACATTTATTATTAATTTATTTAAAGAAGGGATAAAACAGTTAAAATCAACGTTTAATAACTAAATCATTTCTAATATAGGGTAATACATAAGATAAATTAGACTATAAATATTAATTAGAAATATAGAAATATTTCCTACCTAATGGTATTTTATTTATAATGTTTACACAATATATAATTTAATTTATTTATGACCCATTGACAATGTAGTAATTACCTTATTAATGAAATATTAACATAATTCATGTTATAAATACCCAAATAAATTTAATTTCAGACTTTTTATGAATTACACTAATTTTATTGGGTAATATGACTTGATATTATTTATTTAATTATCTTTTTAAAACCTAATCATTTTTTAAGATTTCTAAATAAATCATGTTCCAAATAGTTTAAAAATTGACATAAAATAGTTTTTAAAACAAATATTATATTATTAATTGTTATTTTATTCATAAAAATCTATGGTTCAGCCAAATGACTTATATAATGATTTATATATTTATAATGAAAATATAGGGGTCCTTTTGGCTTGTTAAAGTATGTTTAGTAACCATATAGTGTAAGAAAACAAAAAGACATAGTAAAAGTTAAATTATTTAACTTAGAGTTAAATCTAAATAATAATGATATAATAGTAACCTAAAATGTTCTAAATTATATTGGATGAGATTTTTTAGACCCATACCCACCTTAGCTTCGAAATAAATCAATTTGGAGCTATTAAAAACCGAATATGACTTTATTATAAAATAATATTTTATGTTTTCCTAAGGTACCCCTCTCCTCCCTTATAAAAGGGCACCCCTTCCCTATTCTCTTAAAACCCTTTTGAGCCATAAGGCTTGGAAAAAACCTGAAAATTAATCTTCTAAACTTCTATAGTTAATGAATAAAGGTTCCAGTGTTCTCAAAAGACCAACTATAGTGACCTATGAAGAATTTTAAAGGAGGTGTGTCGAAGAAGAGGTAATCTCTTCTACTGACTCCTTCAAGTTTCATTATTCTTCTACTTCCTCTTCATTAGTTGTCTAATTATAATTTAACAACATCAGTATTACTTATATACTGATATGTTATTATAAATATGAAACAAATCTATTTCACCTTTTATCCATCCAACGGAAAACGAAATCACCGTGTGTGAGTACGTAAAGAATACGGTCTCCATGACGTGGTGTGATCTGTTTTCGACCACCACCTTATTTGGATGGGTATAATGGCGTAAATAAATAACTATATATGATTATTTTAAAGTGATATTGATTCTGACATATTATACATACACATCAATACAATTCCACAATTATGGGAATGATATCATCGCTCGTGCATACGTAGGGACTACCGTCTCCACAAATGCGATGAGATTCATTTTCCATAATTAACCTTTAAAGTATGATTATAATGTATATATAATAAATAATAATGAAAGATATTACATAATAACTATACTTTATTTATTTACATATATTTTCATTTACTTAATTCCATTTAATTCAATAAGGAAACGAAAACAGCATTCATGCGTACGTACAGCCTACCGTCTACATGAACAGTGTATTTCATTTACATTTATCGATCTATCATATATACATGTATATGATGTATATATATTATATATAATTAATTTCTTTTAAATAATGGAATTATTTATATCTGGATATAAGTAATAATATCAAGAACAACATGTCGAAATGCGTACAATAAATGAAACGATTTTACCCAAATCGTTGCGTTTACATTGAATTTACAAAAGAACGGGTAATATAAAGACATTTGTAAAATATATACAATATAATAACAATGAATATGATTATTTAATAAGTCAATGAAAATATTTAAATCATTATACAGGAGTTTCGGATACATACGAAGCAGATCAGACATAAGCTAAGGGATAACTATTCCAATCTCGTTCTCATCTGAGATTTTTTATTCGTAAGTATTAACCGGGGTTATTGTTATCATCCATGTCCAAGTTTCCAAAAAATGGTTTCATTCATGTTTAAATTCAATTTTAACCATTTATTACTTTTACTACATTTATGTAAGGAATCATTCTTTTTTTATCATACGATGTACTTTTTGACTTTTCCGACAAAAGCACAGGAAGAATGTTTTTTTAACTTATACGACATGAATGGATTTTTATGGTTTCATAATGCTTTATTTTCATTAAGCTTACACTAAAAGATTTCATAAATATTTTCAGAAAAATACTTTGCTTTTAAAATTTAATGGCATTTTGTGGAAAGCAAATGATTTTCAAGAAGAAAGGATATTTTCCTCAAAAATTCATTTCAAGTGTTTTATCAAAACCATTTTCAATATAAGATGACATTCATTCATATGTGTATGTTTCAAGTATAATGTATCAATGATTTACATGGTTTCACTTTTTGTATGATAAAATATATATTTGTTTTATATGGATTATGTGATGATGGGATGATGTTTATGAAACCCATTTTATTCATTGGGTTATGATGAATGTTTTAAGTTTATTTTGTGGCACAAGTAAGAATGATTTCTTTATGAGATGGTTGGGACCTATTTCACCCTCGAATGCATTGGGTAATGATTTATATATCATGATATATACATGGCTGGAACATTAAATTAATCTGGTTCAGTAATACAGGACTGGAATGAGGAATGAACTCAATTCAGAAAGGGACTTTGTCCACTAAGATAGTGTTGGAAGCAATGCCTTGGCTACATGGAAACCATATCATGTACTTAATGGTTTCCACAATCAAATGTTTTTATACACATGCTATTTTATCATGATTTATTTTTATTTATGATCTATGCCTTATGTACTACCATGTTTTATGTCATTTCCCATGATTTTGATGTTTAAGCATTATTTTCATGTTTTTAAGTTCAAATGTATATGATTTGTTTTATTTTATCCATTCTTACCCTTGATAAGCATTTGAGATCACCCTTTATATGTTTTCTTTTCCCCGGGATTTAAAGAAAGGTTTTATGTAATAAAACCAAAAGGGGAAGATATTTATGGGAGATGTTGAAGATCTTTCACCAAGATTAGAAGATTACGTTCTGAGTTTCCAAAGACACTAAACTATTACGGTCCTTTGGGCGTCTGTTTTTGTCTTGTATTATGTATTCCGAAAAAGTAATGTAATTCCAATCTATGTCATGCTTTGGGTCTCTACGGTTGGTATTAGAGGAAAGGTTTCATTAATCTTTGGAAACTATGATGTGAAAACATTATTGAAATTCCTTGAGATATTTATAAGGTATGTCTAGGGATGTCTCTATGGTTAAGTATACATATTGGTTATAGTCCTATAACTATGGTAATGATATTAGAATTAAAACTATGATGATAGATATTGAATTTACTCTCCCTTGATTATGATTTTTACTTCTCACACTATTCTTTTTGGGTTTTATGAAATGGCAGGAAACATGAGGATTCATGTTAATGGATAATATGATGGAAAATGGAATGATATTCTTCATGAGCAACTAAATGAAATGAGATTTGGATGTCAAAACATCATTATTATGCCTAATCAGCAATCTCATAATATGATAAATAATCTCAACATTGATAAGTATATTGACTCAGCTAATAAGATAAAGATAGATTTTAATGATGATCATAGAGGGAAGAATGTTCAATTTCCCTCTCTTAAATCATGTGGGAAGAGGCATCAATGAGAATTCTTCAAAGCGATTGGACGATGCGTTGGGTGTGGAAAGGAAGGACACAAATCCAGTAAGTGCAATGGAAAAGTATCAGTTAACACCATGGACAGGGATAATGTTATTGGTATGACATCAAAAACGATTAAATGTTTCAAATTTTGAATGTATTGGAATTATGCAAACCAATGCTTAAGGGAAAATTTCATGAAGAGAATCTGCATGATATTATGGGTAGTATTTATGTTGATGATGATGAAGAGACTACAAATGATATATGATATGAAAGAAGTGTTGAGGAATAAAATGATGAAGCTCTATAATTGGTTTAAGAAGGTAGTGGAATGATTGTATGTTTATCAAGAGTTATGTTGTATAGGTAATTTAATGGTACAATGGAATAAAGAATCATCTAAGGATTGTTACACTATTGTTTTTTATAAGGTATTTGAAAGTATATGTTGAATGGTACCGGTAACCATGAATGGTTAATTCATATATTTTTGTAAAGTAGGTGATATGCTCCTAATGAAGAGATAAAGAGATAATGAGATGTTTTATAGTATTGATGATCTCATAACTAATATGAGGAAAAAGTTATATCATGATTTGAGTATATAATAATTTTGGATTTTGGTATGTGGAAATAGTTAACTTTTGACAGCATACATGTTTTTACTAAGATTCAATGGATATACATTTTCCAAGAAAATACATGATTAAGTTATTCACATGTTTGGAATGTGACAAACAAGATATATCTTATATGGGTGATAAATGATGGTATTCACATGCTCGGTAGATGACATTTCTAGTAATCATTTTCTTTATACTTTTAGATTGGACATAAGTATTTTGGATAAAACTAAATATTAGAATGTATTACGTTGGACATAAGTTATTATTGATTAGGGCTATAACATATTCGATATTATTAATAGAATGTTATAATAATGTAGTTTTAGAAAAAGGACAACATGTAGGATGGGCGACAACCCATCAGATCAGATAAGGATGGAGGAATCGAACCAACAACCAAAGTGTGACAGGACTTTATCACCTACTACTAGCCTATAGTATGTCCCTCTTTAGTAAAAACTAGTATTATTTTATTAATCTCTGTGATAGCTGATGTATATATCTATTTTAGCAACCAAATATGATTAATCTCAGCATAGATGGACTTCTGTATATTTAATAAATTGTGTTAAACTTTTTGCGATAGAAATAAAGGGAATTACATATCATTCTATCGTATAATCTTCTAACACTTCACATAAGGAAAATTCAGCTTCATTTCATTTAGAGATGATGTGGAAAATTTTCGAGGCACGTGAAACAGTGATATTGTACCAAAATCATGTACGTATTTCTTTAAATTCAACAATTCATGAACTTTAGGGAAATGATCCTTAAAACAAAAAATGTTGTCCTAGTGCTCTCATATCTGATGAATCAGATGGTACGATAGATCATCACAAATATATGGATTTGGGATTGTTGGATTTTTCATATCCATGTCCTCTACCACTCTTCATCAGATGTTGATGGTTATATTTTTCTTCCATACCCATATTTTCACCTATGTTCTACTATGTGGAAACCCAGTGATTAGTTTATTTGGGTAACCATTACATTTCATACTTTAGTTTTTAAATTCAATTTTTTTATTCCTTTTTACGATGTGGGTTTCTATAAAAGAAACTTTCAAGTAGTAAACCATTTATATCCCCGATGAATTTCAAGGGTGAAATTCATTTTAAGGGGGGTAGAATTTAACACCCTGAGATTTTATGAAAAATTTTCTTTTAATTTCATTAATGTCTTCTATTATACAATCCACCAAGATTTGAATGTATTGTACGCAACACTTTATTATCATGCAGTATACGCAACACTATTCTTGGATCATGTTACACACAATTTCAATTTTTTTTTGGAAATTATTCTAATCAACATTAAGTATAGATTTTGTTTAATGTATAAATGAAATATGATTTGATTATGTTATAAGAAAAACAAAACAATGCTTTCACTACACGAAACCCTAACATGGCTTGCATTACATTCAATCAAGACCTTCCTCGATAGTGTATGTAATACGCAATACTGAGTTTCACTAAATGAGATATTATTATAATATTATTATGAACTAGCCATTATGAATAGTAATACACAATTTTTTAAATTTTTTAAATTTTATTTTTCAAAATGGACTCCATTTTTGGATTGGGAATATCGAAATTAGCCTATGGTGAATTTTTTGTATTTTTTCTAAAAACATTCAATTTTAGATGAATAGTGAAAATAGTGGGTTATTATTTAAAAACTGACTTTTTATTTAAATAATTATTTATTTTATTTAAATTTATTTTAGGACAAAATTAATACAAAATACCTATATAAGATCAATGTAATTCATTGGAGTAATTTTATAATAATTTTCGATATATAAAACTTTTAATGGACTTTTCACTGTATTATACCTACCTCCTATGAACTTTTTGAAAACATACATAAACATAATTTTATAGCTTCTGTGAGTGGAATTATGAAAATTCGAGAGACACATTTAATAATAATGACTAATATAGGGTTCAATGAGATGAAAATAATATTTGGTGAATAGTAAGTTTTTACTTTTATTTACCACAGTTAAAAGTAAATTGGATAATTAAGGCTAAAAATGATATTATTATTACCCAAACACATGTCCTAATTCTGATGGATACATGGAATTCGTCAAAAAAAACCTTAGAAATAAAATATGATCATTTAGGTCCACATGGATTAGATTAGGACATTTATTATTAATTTATTTAAAGAATTGTTAAAATAGTTAAAATCCATGTTTAATAACTTATTAATTTTTAATATAGGGTTATACATAAGATAAACTAGACAATAAATATTCATTATAAATTTAAAAATATTTCCTACATAATTTTATTTTATTTATAATTTTTAGACATTTAATAATTTAATTTATTTATTACACAATGATGATGCAGTAATAACCTTATTAATGAAATATTAACATAATTGATGTTATAAATACCCAAATAAATGTAATTTTAGACATTTTATGAATTCCAAAAAATTTATAGGTTAATATGACATGTTATTATTGATTTAATTAACTTTTTTAGAACTAATCATTTGGTTATAAGTTTCAAATAAATCATGTACCAAATAGTTTCAAAATTGACATAAAATAGTTTTTAAAACAAATATTATATTATTAATTGTTATTTGATTCATAAAAATCTATGGTTCGACCAAATTACTTAGATAATTATATATATATATATATTAATAATGACCAACATGGGGTTCTTTAGTTTTGTAATATTATGATTATTAACAATATAATTTAAGAAAACAAAAATACATGGTAAAAGATAAATTATTTAGCATAGATTTAAATCTAAATGATAAGGATAAAATAGTAACCTAAACTTGTATAAAATATATTGGATTATTTTATTTCCACCCATACCCCCTTATCATAGAAATAAATTAATTTGGATCTATTAAAAACTTAATATGACTTTATTATAAAATTATATTTTATGTTTTCCTAAGGTCCCCTCTTCTCCCTTATAAAAAGGGAACCCCTTCCCTCTTCTATTCACTTAATTTTTATCCTTGAATCTTGCCCAAACCCTTCCAATTCCTCTTCTAAACCTCTATAGTTACATCATAATGGTTTTTTTCTTCTCAAAAGACATTCTCTAGTGCCCTAAGAAGAAGTTTATAGGAGGTGCGTCGAGGAAGAGGTAATCTCTTCTACCGACTCTTTCAAGTTTCGTTCTTCTTCTACTTCCTCTTATTTAGTTGTCTCATTATAATGTAATGGCATAAGTATTACATATATATTGATATATTATTATAAATATGAAACAACCCTATTACACCTTATATCCGTCCTACGGAAAACAAAATCACCGCGCGTGCGTACGTACGGAATACCATCTCCACACCTTGGTGTGATCTGTTTTCAACAACCACCTTTCTTGGATTGGTATAATGGTGTAAATAAATTTCTATATAAGATTATTTTAACGTGATATTTATTCTGAAATATTATACATATACTTCAATACAATTCCATGATCATGGGATTTATGTCATTTCTCTTCTGTACGTACTGACTACTGTCTCCACGAACGTGATGAGAATCATTTTCTATAATTAACCAAATTAGTATGATTATAAAGTATATATAATAAATAATCATGAAAGATATTAAATAATAATTATACATGATTTATTTATATATATTTTTCATATAATTAATTCTATTTAATTCAATAAGGAAACGAAAAGAGCGTTCATGCGTACGTACGGCCTACTGTCTCCATGAACGGTGTATTTCATTCCATTTATCGATATATCATATATATATATATATGTATATGATTAATATATAATATATATAAAGCATTTTTACATTATTTAATTATTTAAATAAGGATATAAGTAATAATATCCAGAACAACAAGTCGAAACATGTACAATAAATGAAACGATTTTACCCAAATCGGTGCTTTTACATCGAATTTACAAAAGATCGGGTAATATAAAATCATAAATAAACTATATATGATATAATAACAATGAATATGATTCTGTAATAAGTCAATGACATTATTTAAATCATTATACAAGAGGTTCATATTCATATGAATCCTATCAGACATAGGTAAGGGATAACTATTCCAATCCCGTTCTTATCCGAGATTGTTTATTCGTAAGTATTTACTGGGGTTATTGTTATCATACATGTCCATGTTTCCAAAAAATGGTTTCATGTATGTTAAAAGTACATTTTAAACATTTTTTACTTTTACTATATGTTATGTATTGAATCATTCTCTCTTTACCATACGATGTACTTTTTGACTTTTCCGAAAAAAGTTCAAGAATAATGTTATTTTAACTTATACGGCATGAACAGATTTTTACAGTTTCATAATGCCTTATTTTCATTAAGATTACTTTACAAGATTTCATGACTAATTTCAAAAAAAATCCATTTATTTTTAAATTTAATGGAATTTTGTGAAAATAAAATGAATTTCAAGAAGAAAGGATATTTTCCTCAAGAATTCATTTCAAGTTTTTTAACAAAATCATATTCTATATAAGATGACATTATTTAATATGAGTATTTTTCAAGTATTATGTATCTATGATTTACATGGTTTCACTTTTCTTGTGATGAAATATATATTTTTTATATGGATTTTTTGATGATTGGATGATGTTTATGAAATCCATTTTATTTTTTGGGTTATGATGAATGTTTTAAGTTTATTTTGTAACACTAGTAAGAATGATTTCATTATGAGATGGGTGGGACCTATATCTCCCTCCAATGCATTGGGTATGATTTATATCTCATGAGATTGACATGGCTGGAACTATAAGTTAATCTAGTTTAGTAATATTGGAATGGAACGAGGAGTGAAATCGATTCTGAAAGGGACTTTGGCCACTAATATGGCCTTGGTAGAAATGCCTTAGCTACTATGGAAATCATAACATGTGCTTAATGGTTTCTACAATCACATGTTTTATTCCCATGTTATTTTATCATGATTTATATTTACTTATGAACTTTGAATTTATACTACCATGCTTTATGTCATTGCCCAATATTTTTATGATTAAACACTATGATCAATTTTTTAAGTTCAAATGTAAATGATTTGTTTTATTTTATCCATGCTCACCCTTACAGAGCATTTGAGCTCACACTTTATTTGTTTTCTTTTCCCCAAGATTTAATGAAAGGGTTTAGGTAAGAAAACTAAAAGGGGAAGATAGTTATGGGTGATGTTGAATATCTTTCACCAAGATTAGAAGATTACGTTCTATGTTTCCAAAGACACTAAACAATTAAGGTCCCTTGGGAATCTATTTTTGTCATGTATTAAGTACTCCGCAAAAGTAATGTAATGTCCGTGTACGTCATGCTTTGGTTCTCTACAGTTGGTATCAAATGAAAGGTTTAGTTAACCTTTGGAAACTAGGATGCAGAAACTTTAGTGAAATCCCTAGAGATATTTCTAATGTATGTCTATGGATTTCGATAGGGTTAAGTATATAAATAGGTTATAGTCCTATAACTACGATAACGATATTAGAATTAATCCTAAGATGTTAGATATTGAAGGTACTCCGCCATGATTTTGAATTTTACTTCTCAAACTATTCAATTTGTGTTTAATGAAATGGCAGGAAACAGGAGGATTCAAGTTAATGGAGAATATGATGGACAATGGAAGGATATTCTTCATGAGCAACCAAATGAAATAGGATTTGGATGTCCAAACATAATTATTATGCCTCATCCGAAATCTTATAATATGATCAATAATAACAACTTTGGTAAGTATCCTCACTCAGCTAATAAGAGAAATATGGTGTTTCATGATGATCATAGAGGAAATAAAGTTCAATTTCCTGCATTTAAATCATGTGGGAAGAGGAATCAAAGAGAATGCTTCAAAGGAACTGGAAGATGCTTTGGGTGTGTAATGGAAGGACAAAAAGCCAGTATGTGCAATGGAAAAGGTTCTATTAACACCATGGACAAGAATAATGGTATTTTTATGACATCAATAATGATTAAATGCTTTAAATGTGGAATGTAAGGGCATTATGCAAACTAATACTCTAAGTGAAAATTTAATGAAGAGAATCAGCATGGTCATATGGATAGTATTTATGTTGATGATGACGAAGAGAATAAATTTGATATATGAGATGAAAGAAGTGTTGAGGAATAAAATGATGAAGCTCTGTCAATGGTTTAATACGGTAGTGGAATTATTGTATGTTTATAAAGAGTTATGTTGTATAGGTAATTTAATGGTACTATGGAATAATGAATCATCTAGGGATTGTTACACTATTGTTTTTCCTAAGGTATTTGAATGTAAATCTTGAATGGAACCTGTAACCATGAAAGGTTACTTCATATATTTTTGGAATGTAGATGATATGCACATAATGAAGGGATAAAGATATAATGAGATGTTTTATAGTATTGATGATCTCATGACTGAAATAAGGAAGTGTTATATAATGGTTTGAGTATATAGAATTTTTGGATTTTGATATGTGGAAAGAGTTAACTTTTGACAGAATTCAGGTTTTCACTAAGATTCAATGGGTATTCATTTTTCAAGAGAATAAATGATTAAGGTATTCACATGTTTGGAATGTGAACAACAATATATATCTTATATGGGGGATAAATGATGGTATTCACATGCTCGGTAGATGAAATTTATTGTAATTGTTTTCTTTATACTATATGATTGGACATAAGTATTGTAGATAAACCTAAAGATTATAATGGATTGTGTTGGACATAAGTTGGGATTCAATAAGGCTATAACTTTTTGTATATTATTAATGGAATGTTTTAATAATTTAGTTTTAGGAAAAGGCAACCTACAGGATGGGTGACAACCTGTCGCGTTGGACAAGGATGCAGGAATAGAACCCACAAACAAAGTGCGACATGCCTTTATCACCTACCACTAGCCTACAGGAAGTCCCTTTTTAGTAGAAACTAATTTTAGTTTTTTAAGAGCAATGATAGATGAAGTATAATTCCATTTTAGCAACCATATATGATTAATCTCAGCATAGATGGACTTCGGTATATTAAATAAATGGTGATAAACTTTTTGCGAAAGAAATAGATGGAATGACCAATCATTATATCGCATAATCTTCTAACACTTAACATAAGTCAAATTAAACTACATTTCTTTAAGATATGAAGTGGAAATTGTTCGAGGCACAAGCAACCGTGAGACTGTACCAAAATCAAGTAAGTATTTCTTTTAATTCAACAATTCTTCAAATTTAGGGAAATGATCTTGTAAAACAAAATGTTTTCCCAGTTCTCTCATATCTGATGAATTGGATGGTAACTTATATCATCAAAAATTTATGGATTTGTGATTGTTGACATTTTCATATCCATGTCCTCTACCACTCTTAATCAGATGTTGATGGTTATATTTCTCTTCCATATCCATATTTTAACCTATGTTCAAATTTGTGGAAGCCCAGTGATTAGTTAATTTGGGTAACCATTTAGTTTTATACTTTAGTTCATAAAGTCATGTTTTGGTATTCCTTTTTACGATGTGGGTTTCTATTAAAGAAATGTTCAAGTAGTAAACCATTTATAACCTCGACGAATTTCAAGGGAAAAGTTTATGTTAAGGGGGGTATAATGTAACACCCTGAGATTTTATGAAAAAATATTATTTTAATTTCATTGATGTCTTCTATTAATCACTACACCAAGTTTAGAATGTACTATATGCAACACTGTATTAGCTTACAGTATATGCTACACTATTCTTGGCTCATGTTACAAACAATTTCAAGTTTGTTTTGAGGAAATTATTCTACGAAACATTAAGTATATATTTTGTATAATGTATAAATGAAATAAGTTTTGATTATGTTATAAGAAACACCAAAAAACAATTTCACTACATGCAGCCCTATCTTGGCTTGCATTACACGTAATCAAGACCTTCCTCGATAGTGTCTATAGTACGCAATACCGAGTTTCACTAAACGAGATATTATTATATAATTATTATGAATTAGCTGTTATGAATAGTAATACACAATTTTTAAAAATTTATATATTTTATTTTTCAAAATAGACTTTATTTTTGGATTTGGAATATCGAAATTAGACTAGGGTTAATTTTTGGTATTTTTTCTGAAAACTTTCAATTTTTGATGAATAGTGAAAA
The DNA here is from genome assembly GCA_963277665.1 of Viscum album. Taxonomy (NCBI): domain Eukaryota; kingdom Viridiplantae; phylum Streptophyta; class Magnoliopsida; order Santalales; family Viscaceae; genus Viscum; species Viscum album. Next base: position 292,560,523 of record OY728132.1, read on the forward strand.
CACTGGGTTACTATTTAAAAATCGACTTTTTATTTAAATAATTTTTTATTTTATATAAATTTATTTTAGGTCAAAATTAATAAATAATACCTATATAAGTTAAATGTAATTAATTGGAGTCATTTTATAATAATTTTCTATATATAAAAATTTATTGAACTTTTCACCATCTTTTACCTATCTCCTAGGAGCTTTTTGCAAACTTACATAAAACATAATTTTACCGCTTCTGTGAGTGGAAGATCAAAAATCCAAGAGACACGGTTAATATCATGGACTAAAATATGGTTCAATGAGATGAAAATAGTTTTTTTATAGTAAATTTTTACTTTTATTTACCCCGGTTAAAAGTAAATAGGGTAATTAATGGTAAAAATGATATTATTATTACCCTAAAAAGTGTCCAAATTCTGATGGATAAGTGTAATTCGACCAAATACAACCTTAGGAATAAAATATAACCATTTAGGTCAACTTAGATTAGATTAGGACATTTATTATTAATTTATTTTAAGAAGGGTTAAAATAGTTAAAATCAATGTTTAATAAGTAAGTCATTTTTAATATAGGGTTATACAAAATATAATGTCGACTAAAAATATTAATTAGAAATATAATCATATTTCATTAAAAATGGTAGATTATTTATAATTTTTAGACAGTAAGTAATTTAATTTATTTATGACACAATGATGATGCAGTAATTACCTTATTAATGAAATATTAACATAATTGATGTTATAAATACCCAAATAAATGTAATTTTAGACATTTTAAGATTTAAAATAATTTTCTATGTTAATATGACATGTTATTATTAATTTAATTAACTTTTTTAGATCTAACAATGCTGTAATGATATTTCAAATAAATCATGTACCAAATAGTGTCAAAATTGACATAAAATATTTTCTAAAAATATATTATATTATTAATAGTTATTTTATTCCTAAAAATCTATGGTTCGGCTTAACGAATTGTATATGGATATATATATTAATAATGAACAACTTGGGGTACTTTTGGCTTGATATAGTATTTTTATTAACCATATAGTTTAAGAATACAAAAAGACAGAGTAAAAGTTAAATTATTTAACTTAGAGTTAAATCTAAATGATAAGGATAAAATAGTAACCTAAACATGCCTAAAATATATTGGTTGAGAGTATTTAGACCCATAAACACCTTATATTCTAAATAAATAAATTTTGATCTATTGAAAACAGAATAGGAATTTATTATAAATTAATATTTTATGTTTTCCTATAGTGCCCCTCTCCTCCCTTATAAAAAGGGAAACCCTTCCATATTCTCTTCACACAATTTTGAGCCTCGAATTTTAACCAATCCATGAAAATTAATCTTCTCAACCTCTATAGTTACATAAAAAAAGTTATTGTTTTCCAAAAATACCAACTCTAGTGCCCTAAGAAGATGATTAAAGGAGGTGCGTCGAGGAAGAGGTAATCTCTTCTACCAACACTTTCAAGTTTCTTTCTTCTTCTACTTCCTCTTCTTTAGTTTTCTCATATAATTTAATAACATCAGTATTACTTATATAATGATATGTTATTATAAATAAGAAACAACCATATTTCATCTTCTATCCATCGTATGAAAAACTAAATCACCGCGCTTGCGTACGTACGGAATACCGTCTCCACGCTGTGGTGTGATCTGTTTTCGACCACCCCATAACTTGGATGGGTATAATGGTGTAATTAAATAACTATATATGATTATTGTAATGTGATATTGATTCTGAAATATTATACAGACACTTCAAAACAATTCCATGATCATGGGAATGATATCATCGCCTATGCGTACGTACAGACTACTGTCTCGACGAACGCGATGAGATTCATTTTCCATAATTAACCATTAAAGTATGATTATAAAGTGTATATAATATATAATCATGAATGATATTAAATAATAATTATACTGTATTAATGTACATATATGTTTCATTTACATAATTCCATTTAATTCAATAAGGAAACGAAAACAGCGTTCATGCGTACGTACGGCCTACCGTCACCATGTACGGTGTATTTCATTCCATTTTTCGATCTATCATATATATATATATATGTATATGATGAATATATATTATATATAAATAATTTGTTTTACATTCTGGAATTATTTAAATCAGGATATACTTAAAAATATCAAGAACAACATGTCGAAACACGTATAATAAATGAAACGATTTTAACGAAATCGCTGGTTTTTCATCGAATTTACAAAATAACGGGTAACATAAAGTCATAAGTAAACTATATATGATATCATAACAATGAATATGATTCCATAATAAGTAAATGAAATTATTTAAATCATTATACAGGAGGTTTGGATACATATGAAGCATATCAGACATAAGGTAATTGATAACTATTCCAATCTTGTTCTTAACTGAGATTGTTTATTGGTATGTATTTACTGAGGTTATTGTTATCATCCATGTCCATGTTTCGAAAAAATGGTTTCATGTTTGTTTAATGCCATTTTTAAGCATTTTTTACTTTTACTACATGGTATGTAAGGAATCTTTCTTTTTTTACCATACGAGTTAGTTTTTGTCTTTTCCGACAGAAGTACAAGAAGAATGATTTTTAACATATATGGCATGAACAGATTTTTACAGTTTCATAACCCATTATTTTCATTAAGATTACTCTATAGGATTTCATGACTATTTTCAAAAAAAATCATTTTCTTTTAAAATTGAATGGCATTTTGTGAAAAGAAAATGATTTTTCAAGAAGAAATCATATTTTACTCAATAATTCATTTCAAGTGTTTTATCAAATCCATTTTCCATCTAAGATGAAATTATTTCATATATGTATGCTTCAAGTATATTGTATATATTATTTACAAGGTTTCTCTTTTCTTATGATGAAATAATCCATTTGTTTTATATGGATTATGTGAAGATTGGATGATGTTTAAGAAACCCATTTTATTCTTTGGGTTATGATGAATGTTTTATGTTTATTTTGTGGCACAAGTAAGAATGATTTAATTATGAGATGGGTGGGACCTATATCACCCTCCAATTAATTGGGTAAAGATTTATATCTCATGAGATAGACATGTCTGGAATGGTATGTTAATCTGGTTTAGTAATATAGGACAGGAACATGGAGTGAACTCGATTTAGAAAGGGACTTTATCCACTATGATGGTCTTGGAAGAAATGTCATGGCTACTATGTAAATAATATCATTAGCTTAATGGTTTCCATAGTCACATGTTTTATTTCCATTCTATTTCACAATTAGTTATGTTTCTTTATGAACTATGTGTTATGTACTGCCATGTTTTATGTCATTGCCCAATATTTTGATGTTTAACCATTATGTTCATGTTTTTATGTTCAAGTGTATATGATTTGTTTTATTCTATCCATGCTTACCCTAATTGAGAATTTGAGCCCACCCTTTATATGTTTTCATTTACCCAGGATTAAAAGAAAGGTTTTAGGTAATAAAAACAAAAGGGGAGATCTTTATGGGAGATGTTGAAGATCATATTCCAATATTAGAAGATTACGTTCTGAGTTTCCAAAGACACAAAACTATTACGGTACTTTGGGAGTCTATTTTTTTCATGTATTAAGTAATCCAGAAAAGTAATGTAATGTACATGTACGTCATGATTTGGGTCTCTAAACCCGCCCACGCCCGTGGAGAACCCACCCACCCTCCATGGACACCCCTACCCCCTGGACTGCCCGACCACCCACGTGGGCAGCCCACCCAACCCCCCTCAACACCACCTCCCCCTGTGGACAGCCCCCACCCCCATGGACACCCCGCCCACCCCCCCATGAACACCCCTACCCCTCTTGGCCATCTTACCCACCCCTCTGGACCGCCCACCGACCTTTCCTAGACTGCACGTCCACCCCCGTGGACTGCCAGGCCACCCTTGTGGACAACCCACCCACCCCCGTACCCCCCTAGACACACCGTAACCCCCTAGACAGCCTCGCCCACCACCCTGGATAGCCTCTCCCACCCCTTGGACACCCCCATGGACACCCCCAACCAAATGGATACCCCTACGTCAAAATCCAAATCCAATATTCAACTAAACTGAAGTCCACCAAAAGTACCACATCACCCCCCTAAACAAAACCTTTACCATGTTTGAAGTGTAGAACAAAAAACAGAAAACAAATCTAAGGGTTCTATAGACAACAACCCTAATCTACCCTTAATCATAACATCAAACACCAAAAATGAGGAATAACACTAAAACTAATGTAAGACTTACTAATTTGAAGTGTGAAATAATTTCTTTTCATTGAAGATGTATTTTGGCTGAAAGGAGTCTTGTGGCCGATAATAACTCTGCAAGAGCTCGATTAGGTTTTGTCTGCAATAGGGTGGTGTGTGGGATTAGGTGTTCTATATTTGGGGGAAATCATTCCCAACAGTTATTAAAAACCATTGGGAATGACTATTTTTACCAATGGTTTTTTAAACCATTGGTATATGCTAAATAAAATCATGACACCTGAATGGTTTAGAAAAACCGTTGGTAAATCTGAAATTAGTTTACACATTGCCAATGGTTGGAACAAACAGTTGGAAAAGGTTACCTTCTATACACTATACCAACAGTTTCTTTAAACTGTTGGTATAATACCATTGGAAAAACTTAAATTCTAGTAGTTTAAGGTTTAACTTATTTATTCTATCAAATTCAGTAAAGCGCTATCACTGGACACCCGCCCTGGATTTATCATGTAATGACCTCTATATATAAGCAATGAAAAAGAACCATGAACATACATAACATATAAAAATATATTAAAGGAAAAAACAACACATCCACATTACAATAAATAGATATCATTCCAATATATTAACATGATAAATACCTTATCAAACAATTTTCAATATGACAATTAACGAAAAGGTAATATGGTATTTTTTTATTTAAAAAACATAACAAAATTTATTGGAATCCAAATATCAAATTATCTTTACGACTACAAAATTTTCACTGTCGACACATACTTCAAAAAAATATTCCATTTTCCGTTCTGTAAAATGCTTTGTTTAAAAAAATTTATTTGGAAAGACACTGAATAAAATTAAAATTCTCTGGGTATTATTATACATAATATAAGATAAGTTCGTGTATAATATAAAATTATTCCTCAGTGAATGGATATTGAGATAAAGTCCCTTATAATGATCATATCATTAGATTAAGGATAAATTGATGGAATAATTATTTTTGAAAAATATAAATACACCCAATATAAGTTGATATTCTATGAAAAACAATTAGTGGTAATTCAACCATAGTTTTAGAAAAAACAAAACCAAGGGCACAAAATTATTAACATAATTATTGGAAAATGAGATATGATTTTTCTTTTGAAATGTTGGCAGCCTAACTACATCACTAAAAAAATTCATAAAATGAGTTTATTGAGAGAAAATGGGGACTATAATAATTTCTATGTACTATATACAGGTTGGTGGATATATAATGTCAAATACCAACATTATAAAATATAAATTAAGAAGGTATAATGTTAATAGAGTGCTTGAAAATAGAAAGGTGGTAGATTTCCTACCAATGAGTACGACTCGTCACGTACAATCATTATTTTCATGAATAATAAACAAAGGATAATTTATAATTTCATATGATACATTATTGTTCATTATTCATTTTATAATTATTATTACAATGTTATAATAATTATATAATTATTTAAGGTCATATCAGATATTTTTCCAATATTTAGTTTTTGAGTCAAAAATGAACTTATTCTAATGTAATTTTTCAATGTGGCCAAAATAACACCATCTCTCGTATAATATTCATGACTTAAATATCATATATATCCAGGTTATATGTATTAAAACAATTCATACTATTTGGAGTTATTAAATGAAATGCATGATACTTGGAGAATGAAGGTCGTATGTACGCATGTACACTACCTTTTATCTTTGTCATGTTAAAATAATAAGAATTAAACCATAGTTATTGTATAATATTAATGACATATATTTCTCATAGTTTTAATAAAACAATATTTTATATTGTTCCATTTATTGATCTAATGAGTCATATCACATTGAGGGGGTGGTAGTCCATAGTTCCTTAAATGAATTTATCGTATTTTCTGAACATTGAATGAAAGACTGTATATTATAAATAAAACATACAGAATCATAGATAAAAAAGAAATATTTTATAAATCATAAATAAATATTTTTTCTATTTTAATAGCCACAACAAGAGGTGGTTGGTTAAAATTTAACAATCATCATTTCCTGAGGTAGTAGTTCACCGTTCACAAAAATATGTATATTCGTTACCCATTAAATTAAGGTGTGTGTAAGGGTATGTTAATAACATATCATAACAATATACTATTATTTTCAAGATACTGGTGTTATTATGTAATTATTTAATAATTAGAGTATAGGGAGTGGATAATGGAAGTGAATCTAAAAAGCATGAGAGAACGCGTTACCACTTAATAGGGTAACTTCTTTGTGTTTATTCCAAACTACTTTCATGGGAGGATTTATTCCCTAAGGGAGGCTATTATTATAACGATAGGGATTGTAGGAATATTTTTTCGATGATCATGGATTAACCAAAAGGCTTTATAGATTTGAGTATTAGGGAAGTGTGAGTACCTTTTTATAAAAGAGTGGAAGGGCACCCTTGGAAATTTAAAAAGTATAAAATTATATATAATCAATTTCATGATGAATGATCCAAAACTCTTCTATTTCTAAGATAATATGAGTATAGTTCTAATTAATTTCATCCTATAATATTTATACATTTATTTATTTTATTGTAAACCTATTCTTTTTAGTTTACCCATATATATTCTCTTTTAATTTTAATTTTGGTAACAATATTTTAATTATTAAGAGGCTATTAATTTTTCTTATATAAGGTAAAATTTCCTTAATTAAAAACTTAATTATAGTTTAGATTTTATAATTGTCACGTTTTTTAGATGATTTTATTGGATTTATATAATTTAATACATTATTATTTTTATAAAATATCCATTATGTCAATTTCGAAAATATTCACTTTTTTGAATTCATATAAAATCCATAAAAAGAGATAACATCCAGACATACCATTTAATATTTTTATAACCTATTATATTCAAAAATAATATTATTTTAAGGCATAAATTATGTCATATAATATTTAATTTAAAATTTATAATATAATTTTAATTATATTTCTCTTAATAAAATAATTTCTGTATTAATATTGGGCCAATATTTATGATAATTATTTAATCAATAAAAATTTGAAATAAATTTACATGATGTAGATATTTTTATTATATTTCTTGAGATTTATTATTATCATAGTTTCATAACATTTATCACTAAATTAATACATTTATACTTATAAGAGATAAGAGAGTAACATGTTTTCGCATTCTCTTATTTTATAATATTTATATCACACGAATGGAAAAAATTCCATTAATCGGATAAATTTTAAATCATAGGTATTAAGGGTCTAATTTTATTCACCCAATATTATTTTCGAATGTGTTAGTGTAATTATATTATAATTTTCATATTATTTGTTAGTCTAGTTAACCTGATTTACCTCTAACTGTGGAAAATAAAACATACAAAAAGTCATTATTTATAATGTCCAAAAAATAAAGGTGATAGATTTACACAATTTTGAACTTTTTATTCCAAATAATAAATATATATTTCAAAATTCAAAACATATAATTTTTAGTAATTAATTTAAAATTAATTTAATCGTCAAAATGAGAATATTTTTTTTCTAAAAGTTAAAACCATCAAAACATTGACATGTGTTTATATCATATTTCATGGTGAAATAAATTCCAATGAAAAAATTGGATAAACTAACAAGAAATTAAACAAATTACACATTAAAATCAATAAAAAGTAAAACAAAACTATAAAAATAAGTTATACAGAAAAAGAAACATTGAAAATAAATGCAGAATTTTTCACTATTTATTAAAATATGAATTTTATCAAAAAATATCATGATTACAAACAAAGAAATTTGTGATTTTCCAATTTCAAATTAGATGTTTATTTTATCAAATAGAACATATAATGTATTTAAAAATTAAATTTAAAATTAGATCTCCATTAAATACTATTAATAGCACTTTTTAAAAATATTAGAGTATTTTATGCTTAGAACTGGATTTATTCACATGTTTAGACTCAAAAATTTATTACATTAATGTCAAAACATTTAATAAACAAGTGTAAACATAATATAGTTAGTTTTATTCATTCCCACCAATATAATGTCTGGGTGATAATTACCATTTATTATCATAATAATAATAATGCATTATTTTTTCTGTATAACTCAGTCTTGTGTGCACCGTATGATTTCTGAGAAACCCATTGATTTATGTTGGGTATGATATCTTACATACTGCATAATTTAAATTAAAATTAATATCAAATGATTAAATATTAATATATATGAAAAGGTATTATTCTATAATTACCTGGGAAGTTACATTCTCCCCCTATGGAAATTGAACCATCAATGCTTAAATTTGGGTTAGGTAACTGTGGTATGAATCTCCAAAATACCTTTATTGAATTCCCTAATTAGATAATGGATAAATAAAACTTAAACATTATAAATAAATAAGTGTAGTATAAATGTTACTCAAGATAACACATTCTATAATTACATGTAAGAAAACATTGATATTGGAGAAAAACTAACCATCTTGTTCAGATGGAGAGTGAAAGAAAACATGATCAAGAGAAAGTTAAAAATTAGAAACCACAAACTTCTGAATTGTTAAATTTTATTTGATTTAATATTTGGAAAAGTAAGTGTATTTTTTTGTTTTAAGGCCATTTTAATAACGTTAAGGAATTTATATATGAGTTTGACTAAGTACAAAGTGAAACATATTTATTTGTGAAGTAGGGTTTCATCTATTAATAAACATCTATCAGAGACACATATTTTGTCCAAATAATGTGTATGAAGATGACTTGGTCACACCTAAAGAAATAGAATCAACTTTTAGAGGATCACATAATCCATAATGTCTTAACTATGTGTTCATCCAGTCTTGAAACATTAACCAAAACCAAAATGGTTAGGATAATAATAAATAATTCCCCCTAAATGAATAATATTTTATAAGAAAAATAGTAATTTGAGCCTCCAAAATTCAATAGTAATATCCAAATTCTCACATATACCATTGAAAAAATAACATTCCCTATAATTCCTCAAATAATCTAAACAGTGAAATCCAAAATTAAAAAGGATTTTATCCCAGTCTTCCAGGATAATCTTGAAATTTTATTTCCAAACAACATCATAAACTCTTAATATCTCATAAAAAATTAATCTCTTAATCATATATTCTCCATGAAAGGTTAATATGATTCATAAATAAAACAAATTCACATAAGTCCATAATAAAAACATTTATTCTACCAAAATATTGTTAAACCAATACCCCTCAATTAAAATACCATAGTATTCTATTTTCCATATGTATATAGGGTCCCCAAAATAGTGAATGTCAACCCAAATTACATTTATCAATTAATCCCAAAATCATTTTCCAAAAATAAAGATATCTATTAGATAAAATATATGTCTCCCAAATGAACTTATTATTAGTCCACAAATTCATTTATCTAAAAAGAATAATCCAATCTAACAACAGACTTCTCATATGCCAGTGGTCTGCAATAAAGACCTATCACACTCCGGTTGAGGGTTTGATTCTCATAACCTTGTATGAGGTGACGAGTTGCCACATAGTCTTCTTGTTATCATTTTTTGAAAACCATATAATTTTAAATCATTCATAAAAATTTAATAAAATCCTAAAAAATAACCATAAATTATTTTATCCTCAAATTTTATATTATGCTTGTAATTTTAAAAATCAATTACCCATTATTACCTCAAAATTATATGTCTCTAATAATACCATTAATCACATTAATATTTTGGAAGAGAAATCCAAAAAATGGATTTCTATAACATTGAACTGATGATAAAATTTAAAATTATAAACTCATATGATATACCTATCTCTTAAGAACACATCATAATCACTAAAGTTATCTAAACTGAATGTTGATACCAACTATAATGAACCATCATTAAACCTTAATTAGTCATTAGATATCTCAAGAATTCACATTGAGGGTCTTTTCATGCTCAAATTTTTATATAATTTGGCCATAACTATAAAAAAAAACTCAAATTTATACAATGTTAATACAACTAAAATAGTATTTATTTCTTCCAAAATATAAATATTCATAAAAATAAACCTGATTTCTTTTCATGATAAAATTATTATCAACTTCTTACGTTCTCATAAACATCTGTATACCCTATTGAAGTCACTTAAAAAACATGGTACGAGCACAGAGAGCTCAGTACGATATATAAAATATGAAGTGAAATCATTAATTCATGAATATTTATGACTAATGAGAACAAAATCATACAATTCACCTATAAAATAGAAACTCATAAACATACCACCTGAGATCATAATTTTCCTGAAACACTTATTGAAATCATAAATCATCAAGGTATATTGTATAATCCAAAACATACTTATATTGTAGCATTCACAACGATATCAGGAGTAACCTTGATGGTTACATTTGGAATACCCATCATAGTATATTCCCTAAATCTATTACAAGAAACCATATTGTTTACCACTGTCACATTACCCAATGTATTAATGAGATATCACAGTCTCACCCACCATCATATTTTCATATTACAACCCGTATAAATAACCAATGCCCAAGAATAATAATATAACATAACACATAAAACCAGAATAAAAGAAAAATAATGTTTCATATTACAATCACCATATATAATTCCATGATATTTTAATAATAAATACCATATAAAACCATTTTAAATAGTAAAATACATGAAAAGGCTATAAGGTATTTAATGCCATTAAATAAAATTACAACTTGTTGAAGAGTGTAAATATCAAATAATGATTATGGAAGTGGAAATGTCGTTGTCTCCACATACATTAATGAAACATTCTTTTTGTTGTTTTCTTAAATGATTAATTTTGGAAATAATTGAAATAAATTAATTTTCAACGATGATTATTATACAACATAAAAAATATTGCGGTGTATAATATCAAATTATTCCTCAATGAAAGGTGATTGAGATGATGTCCCTTAAAAAATCATATCAATAGTTTAAGGATAAATTGGTGACATAATTATGTGTGAAAAATATAAATACAGACAATAAAAGTGGAAATTCTGTTTAAAACATTCATATTTTGTTCACTCATATTCTTAAAAAAACAATACCAATGATATGGATATTTAACTAAATGAATAGAAATTGAGTAATAATTTCCCTTATGAAATTTTGGCAGCCAAACGATGTCACATTAAAATTGATAAAATGAGTCAATTTAGAGAAATATGGTCCTTAATAATTTTTAAATAATATGTATTGTAAGGGGGATATGTATGGAAAAATCCCAACATAATAATATATAAATTAAAAAGACATAACAAAAAATGAGTACTTGAAAAGAGAATGTTGGTAGATTCCCATACATTGAGTTTGACTCATCACGTACAATCATTATGATCCTAAACAATAATCTTAAGTAAATTTAAAATTTTTTGAGAACATTTTATGATTATTATTCTGTTTATATCAAATATAACCATGTAATATAAATTGGAAAATTATTTATGTTCATATCAGACATTTAGGAAATATTTAGTACTTGAAAAAAATGTTCATATTTTGATGTAATGTTATATGTGATCAAAATTTCATAATATCCTGAATAATATTAATGATTTAAATATAATATATATACAGAATATATGTATTTATAATAATCCACATAATTTAGAGATATGAAATGAAATGAACCATTTATTGAGACGGTATTCTGCACATATACACAAAAACTAAATTAATTTCATTATCATATTAAAAGAATAAGAATTAAATTATAATTATATAATTTTATTAATTTCATATATCTCTCATAGGTTTAATGAATCCATCTTTTATATATTCTATCTATAGGGGTAATGTGTTATATAGAATTGTGGGGGTGGTAGTCCAGACTTCCTCAAATAGAATTATCATATTTACACAACATGGAATGAATAAAGTTATGTTCTAAATAAATATTATAGAAGCCCATAGACAATATAAATCATGTATTAATAAATTTCCCATCATAATTACCATCATGATAGGTGGTATGAGAAAATTTAACAATCATCGTATATTGAGGAAGTAGTTCACCAGACACAAAAATAGTATGTCTGTTACCCATTAAATATAGGTGTGTGTAAGTTTAGCTAAAAACATTATCATTCAAACAACCTAGAATATTGAGTATAATGGTTTAGTTATTTAATCATAAAATATGAAGAGTATGGGTAGTGGATAATGGAAATGAAACTGAAAAGTATGAGTGGGGGTGTTACTTCTTAATTGGGTATTTTCTTTTGTTTTATTCCAAACAAATTATGTGAGAGGATTTGTTCCCTAAGAGAGGATTGTAGGATTAGGGGAGGGATTATAAGAAGTGTTTTGAGTAGATTATGGAAAAAAATACTTTATATGTGTGAGTATTATAGAATAGATGGTATGTTTTTCAATGAGAGGAGAGGGGAAACCATAGAAATATTAAATGTATTATATTAATATAAAATATATTTTTCCTCTAAATGGAAAAAACTCATTTATCTATATGTTAAGATAATGATTATTTAAAATACTCATATAAGGCAATTTTTAGATATGTATTTATTTAATTATAATCAGTATCTTTTTGGATTACACTTATTTACTCTCTTATAATTTCAATTGTGGTAACATAATTTTAATAATTAAGAGGCTATTAATTTTAGTTATACAGGGTTAATTTTCCACAATTATAAAATGAATGTTCATTTAGGCCTTATCATAGGCACTTTTTTATTTTAAAATATATTTAAAATTTTAAAGAAATTTAATAAATTCATATTTTAAATGTCAATTATATCAATTTTGACACTATCAAAATTAATGAATTTATATAAAATCTATATTGAGAGATTACATCAAACCACACTATTTAATTGTCTTATAACATATAATAGTAAAATATAAAATTCATGTATGAAATAAATTATGTCACATAATATTTATTTTAATATATATAATAAAATTTATTTTTTATTTATAAGAATAAATTAATTACTTCCCCACTGTTGTGTCAACATGATTGGTAATTGTTTAATCTCTAAACATTTAAAATAAATTCCATGGATACGTTTAATGTAATTGGATTTATGTACACAACCTCTGTTGATGGATTTATCATGTTTATCACTAAATAAACTATGTAAACTTATAAGAGATAAGAGAGTGACATTTTGTCACTTTCTCTTGTTTTAATACTAATTACATCACTTTCATATAAAAAATTAGATTAAACAAATCAGCTTTTATCTTTAAAAGTGGTAGATAATAATTACCAATTATACTATTCATAATGTCCCAAAAATAAAAGTGGAATATTTTTAAAATTTAGTCTTTATATTTACAAATATAGAATCCATTTTTTAAATTTAAAAAAATAGATGTTTTAGTAGTTAATTTAATGTTAATTTCTATTGTCAAAATGAGAAAACTGATTTTTTAAAAGTAAAAACCATCAAAATATTGACATGTGTTTCATCCAATTTCAATGTGAAATTCTATAAAATAACTAAAATTGGATTAAATGGTAAAACATAATACAATTAAAAATTTAAACCAATTAAAAGTACAACCAAACAATATATATAATTTAGAAAAAAAAAATTTCTATAAAAATGCAGTATTTTTCATTATTCATTAAAATAAGAATTTTATCCGAAAGATATAAAAATATCAGACAATGTAACATTTGATGTCCCGTTTCCAAAGATGAAGTTTATTTTATATAATGGAACACGTAAATACTTTAAAAACCTCATTTAAAATAGGATCACCATTAAATGGTAGTAAAACTAACATTTTAAATATTAGTGTATTTTATGCTTCAAACTAGATTTATTATCATTTAATGCTTCTAAAATTTATTAGATGAAATTAAAATCATTTAATAAGCATGCCTAAACATATTTTAGTTAGTTTTTTTCATCCCACCAATATAATGTATAGGTGATAACTACTATTTAAAATAACAATACTAATAATGTATTATTTTTCCGGTATAACTCAGACTTCTGTGCTATGTAAGATTTAAGAGAAACCCATTTTTGGGTGTCAGGAATGCTATCACACATAATGTCCCATTTAAAGTAAAATTAATATCTAAATCAAAAAATATTAATAGATATTAAAAATTCATATTCTATAATTACCTAGGATGTTGCACATCGATGACCCATTGGATCTAAAAACAATTTTTTTGAATAGTGTTAAAAGGGGATTTAACACATTTTTTAGGAACCCAACATGAGTGTTTCCTATTACTCCATGAGAGCATAGTTGGAGGATGAACCTCCAAATATTTTTTCTATCCCTAATTATTTGTTGATCTAGAAGGATTTAAAGGAGTTGGGACTTCTAATTTGAGTTAATGTTTCTTCATTCTTCCCCCTTTAGTATATTTTCTTCTTCTTTATACTCTAATTTTGTATAGATATTAAGGATATTTTTTTTTGTGATTCGCCTAAACCATATTTTAATCATATTATAGATATTATTATTTTATGTGTGGTGTGTATAAGATTCTCACCAAAGGAATTATTCTCACATCTTAATGATATTATTGTTGAATTATGTTCCTTAATGAATTTATTTAATGATTTTTATGAAATTGGGTTAATTTATACTTTAATTTAGAATAAAAAATGGATCTTTTGTGCATTTTTGGCCTAGAAGTGAATTCAAAGTGGACTTAATCCCTTTTTCTAGGGTTTTGGTTTCATAGAGAAACATTGTTAGTTTTAATGCATTTTTCCATATTATTAATATTTAATATAAATAGTTTAATTTTTAATTAATTAGTGTTTATTAATGATATAGGTAATTTAATCTTGATGGTGATTGATACAACATTTGGTTATTAAGTAGACATTTTAATATGAAAGGTGGATTTTAGGGATTTCAAATCATTATCCTTTGGGATATAATTCATTCATTATTGTTATTACATTACCATGTGAATATTATTTGTAGTGTGTTTGGTTTTATTATATAGTCTATAATTACTACATAAATGGGATTGGATCAAAATATCATTATAGAAACCAAAAAGTTACATGTATTAACAAATATTCCTTTTGGTGATGCCTTGTTCAAATGAGTGTTAGCTTCCAATTTTTTGGATTTCATAGATACACTTGTTAATAAAAGACATGTTTTTCCAAAAAAAGTGTTTACCTTTATAATAAGTAATTACAATTGAGAATTTATTTGTAAATAGAAGTTCAAAAATTTATTAGAATTAAATTAATTATTTTCACGGTAAAATATATGTTTTTATGAATGTGATTACATTGTTTTGTCAAGTGACTTAATTTAAAAAATAATACACTAAATTCTTTTTTTAAATGGTTTGAAATGATTTTTGTTATTTTTAATAAAAAATAACATTTGTTGATAATTGTTTTTGTCTGATTGACCTCGTTTCAATGATATGATTTTTTTTAAAATATTTTGTTCTGTATAGATTGTTTTTCTCCTTACATGGATTACTCTAATGGATGAAAAAAATGAAAATATGTAAAACCCTCCCTTGTGTGCTGAAATTATTAAGCAATATTGTCATATATTTTGATTATTGGATGAATTTATATTTGTAGGACCTTTCAAGGCTCCCGAAAGCGTTATGAGTTAGTCGTGGACACAATGTATCCTTATTTTTTAGCTATGTCATGTGATTTTAATGATACAATGGGAGGTCAAACATGATATGCGATCAAATTAATGGAATTACCTTAAGGTGATGTGTCTCACATTAATTTCACTAAGTGACGATATGTGAGTTTAAAATTAAAAATGAGGTTTGGGACTTAATATCAATCAGAAAGACATTAATTTTAATGTATTAATTGATGAGGTGATAATTGGGAAGATATTTGTTTGGGTTATGATAATTTATGGTGGGAAAAAATAATATGATAAGAGTGGATTGAGTTTTCAATATTTCTTGTTAATGTTTTTTAATATTTGGGGATACTATTTCTGGTATGTTTTCTAATAATATAGTGTTTGATTTAGTGGTGTAGCATGGATTTTCAGGAAATATTTATGTTGAACTCAAGAATCATTATACAATATAGATGGGGAAGTGATGCATATGAAAAATTTAAGAATAATTATTGATTCAAGTGGATCATGACTAATTTTTTAAGGTTTCATATATAGATAATAATATACCCAATAGATTATATTACCTACCATGGCAGTGATATTCTCCATTTGTGACTAGACATGGAGCAATAGTAGATTATGATCTAGGTGATGAGGGTGATTATATTGATATAAGGATAGTACCATGCTCATAGAGGGATTTCCTTCTATAGTGTTTCATTATTTTAAAACAATTCCTAAAGAATAAAAAATTCTCTATTATTTTCTATCTTATTCGAGTAATTACTTTGTTTCTATATTACTAAAAGATCATGTGACACCACCATTCTTTGGAATTACACTATTTTTGTTTATTTATATGTATTTAGGTGTCCTGTTTTAGTTCGATAATGTTCAGGAGAGTACAATTAATAGATATTATAATATTGGTACTCTGTTATTCACCTCAAAGTACTGTTTTAAATGGTGACTGTTGTATATTTTCTATGGGAATGGGGGCTGGAAAAGTTTAACTATGGTGAACCACAACTCGAAAATTACACATGGTTGTGTATTTTTTAGGTTGGTGTGCATATATAATTCACCTTTCAAAAATGGGGGGAAATCTAATGATATAACATTTTCCATAGTGGTGATTGGTCATGGATAATCAACTTGTGCAGGTGACTACTTTTATACAGCTCATATTCGACCTTCATGTATGGACCCTAATTTGATATATCCTTTACAAAAATATCATCATGAGAGTTCTAAAATCATGTATGTTATAATTTACCTTCATGTATTGAATGAATTTTATATAATACCCTTACATATATTATAATAATTTTGATAAAAATTTAATTACCTTAATGTAAGTCTGGATTGACTTGCATTGGGGAAATATTTTGATCATGGATTCACCATTTCATAGCTCAATATATTTTTTTTATAGTGGAAAATAATAATAAGTATAATATTTTCATGACATGAGGGATGTTAAGGTTGTTTTCCATATTGTTTTTAATATGTTTGATTCAACCATCGAGTTTTTTTTGGGGGGGGGGGTGGTCATTATAAAAGGAAACAATGTGTGATTATTTTGTGGGGATCTTAACTCAAGTTTTACTTAGTTAAATTTTCTAAAAAGTTCACACTTCCTCATTCTTTACTTGGTGAATCAGTCTATCTAAAAATGTTATAATTAGGCCTCAGTTATTGTATATACACCAAATATTTTAAATATATTTATCAGGTACATGCTTACGAGGCACTACTAGTTTTCAAATAGACGCATGTTATGCCCGCAATGGGGTGAACCCACATTAAATAATGGGTTATAAGAAAAATTACTTTACCAATTGATAGAAAATTTTATTTTAGAGTTATTTTTTACTTCCCCACACACTCACTATAATTAATTATTAGAAGATGTGCATCCAGACACATGTCATGGAAAATCTCTTTTAATTATTGAGTTTTAATCAGGTAGTGCCTCAAAAATGACGGTGAATATTGTTGATATGAGTAGCATGTTTTATTATTTTAACCCTATAAATATTAATTGTATTTAATTTTTAGTGACCCATTCTATTTACATATATTTTTATTTGAGATTTTTGATAAAAACCCATTAATAAACAATTGATGATCGAAAGGGACTACTGTTTTTGTGATACTATGTATCAAAGTCATTTAAAATAAAAATTATTTATTTTAATATCCATAATATGATCCTAAATCCATTAATTCTCCAAAAATTATTAATATTATAAATTAGTGAATACATTATATAATTTGGTGTTCCAAAAAGATTAGTAAAAGAATATACATGATAAAGAATCATAACATATGAGACAATGCTATAACATTATATCATAAAATCGATAGTAGATGTGTAATAAAATGAAAAAATAACATAAATATCAATGTATAATTATATTATAAAAAGATAGGAAAATGTAATTGAACTAAAAAAGGATATTAACATATGTAAAGTGTATCTTTCAAGACAACAAAACATGGTGGGAAGAGTCCCATAATAAATTAGGTTCACCCTATAATCCCATACATGACGTCTCAGGGGACCAAAACATTACATTATGAATTGGAGGTAAATATAACTCTGGGAGAACCCATCACGTCCATTTCAGGTATATAAATATTTTTTTCACTTAAGTATTTCAATAATATGTCATAAACATAATAAATACTACTAGAATGAAATGGGTTACAAAATAGTCTCCCATAATATAATCAATAGAGATTTCTTAATCAAGGAATTTGAGAAATGGTCATAAGGAATGTATTACACTATCAATGTATAAAGGATTCAGTTATGAATAAATTTTAGATACATATAATCATAATTCATAATAATTATATATCATCTAATATGTATTAATTTCTTTAGACAGAGAATGGTCACAACATGATGAAATGAGTGGGTTAGAATGACCCCTTACCCTGAGACCAATTAACAATGTGTGTTCTTTATTTCCTAGAATAATAAACATAATATAATTACTTAATTAACTAAAAAAAAATTTAGTCTTATTATTTCTTTTAATTTTATTCATTTCCATGTTATATGAAACTACATAACCATTATGTTTAATATTATATGTTTTTATGATGTTTGAGAAATATGTCCAAAATTAGATTGGTAAGATGAATTAGGTCAGAGAGATTATTAATTAATTATATAAATAATCATCATCATGAAATTATTATAATTTGTACATCAATCGTACATATTATACCAACCATGATATATGGTTTTGAAAAATGATCTACGTTATAGTCATGGAGATGGTAGGACGTACACACAAATGAGTATAACATCCATTATTCAATGGTATTGATGGAAATAATAGAAATGATATTTTAAAGCAATATAATTATAATAAAATAATAAATATTGATTTATTTCATCAAAAAGATTACAAATATAATCCTTGTTATGTGGTAATATAAACAAATCACATCTTTTCGTGAGGGAGTAGTTTTCCACACACAGCAACGATGTTATCATTTATTCTATGGAAGGTAATTTAATATAGTATATGATATAATTATTTTAAATAACGATTAATATTTTATTAATATAAAAAATAAACATAAAATTAATCCTCATTACCTTCCATATGAAATGTAAGGGAAAAACAAATCCCCTCAAGTCGTTAGATATTAGTTTTTCATACAGACAAGTGATGTTATCGTATTCTCTACACAATGGAAGCTATGAAGGTATATGTGATATTATATAATATATAAGTATAAAATTTTTATAAATAAATATATAATAATTAGATAGAAAATTATATTTATCTTTTATAGGTGGTGATAAAAGATTAATTACATCGGTCTGTGAGGTGGTAATCAGTTGTACATACGGAAACAGATTTGGATACAGGTGAGGTGGGTGAGTATATTGATAAAATTGATAGTACCATACTCATAGGGGGATTTTCTTCTATATTGTTTCATTGTATTAAGACCATGCCAAAGGAATGATGAAATATATGTGGTTTTCTATTTGATTTGATTAATTAGTGGGTTTTTATATTACTAAATGATAATGTGACACCACCATTATGTGGTATTACTCTATTTTTGATTATTGATATGTATTTAGGTGTCTTATTTTAGATAAATAATGTTACAAGGAAGAAATCTGTTAGATAATATTGTATTGGAACTTTTTTATTCACCTCAAATTAGTGTTTGACATGGTGAATGATGTATATATTCTATGGTCATGGCAGTTGGAAATATTTCACTATGGTGAACCACAAGTTGAAAATTACACAAGGTTAAGTATTTTTTAGAGTGGTGTGTATATATAAATCACATTTTAAATATATGGAAACCTCTAAAGATATATCATTGTCCATAGTGGCGGTTGGTCTTATAAAATCAACCCGTACAGGTGATTCCTTTTATATAACTTAGATTAGACCTTCATGAAAGGCCCGTAATTTGATATAGCCTTTAAAAAAATCCCTTCATATGAGTTTTAAGATCATGTAGGTTATAATTTACCTTGATGTATTGAATGAATTTTATGGAAGACCCTTACATATATAGGTGTAATGTTAATAAAATTCGAATTACCTTAATGTAAATAGGGGGTGTCTTGCATTGGTGTAAAATTTTGATCATGGAATCACCACTATATAGCTCAATCTATTTTGTTTTTATAGTGGAAGAAAAATAAAAAATAGAATATTTCCACACCATGACGGATGCTAAGGTGGTTTTCAATCTATTTTTTAATATGGTTGATCAACCATCATGTTTTTTGGGGTGTGAGGTGGTCATTTGAAAAGGAAACCATGTGTGATTATTTTGTGGGGATCATAACTCAATTTTGACTCTGTTAAATTTTATAAAAACAATCACACGTCCTCATTCCTTACTTGGTGATTAGGTCTATCTTAAAATGATATAAGTGGGCCCCAATTATATTATATACACCCAATATAATTAATATAGTTATCAAATACATGCCTACTAGGCATCACTAGTTTTACCATAGATAAATGTTATGCCCTCAATGGTGTGCACCCATATTACATAATGGGTTATAAGAAAATTTATTTTACCAATTGGAAAAAAATATTATTTTATAGTTTTTGGTTACTTTCCCACAGACTCACTATAATGAATTATAGGAGGATACCCATCCAGACACAAGTCCGGGACAAGATCAATTAACTATTAAGTTTTAATCAGGTAGTGTCCCAAAATGAATGGTGAAACTTATTGACATTGGTAGTAATATTTAGTATTTAAACTAATTTAATGTTAATGGCATTACATTTATAGTGACCCATTATATTTACATATATTGTTAAATTATTTTTCTGATAACCAACCATTAATAACAAAATGATGATCAATAGGGACTACTGTCTTTGGATGACTAGGTATCAAAGACAACTAAAATTAAAATTATTTATTTTAATATCCATAATAAGATCCTAAATCGATTAATGCTCCTAAATTTTTAATAATATAAATTAGCGAATACATTAAATAATGTTCTAATCTAAAAAGAATAGTAATAGAATATACATGATAAATAATCATAACATGTAAGAAAATGGTATATCATTATATCATAAAAATGAAGGTACGTGTGTAATATAATGATAAAATGACATAAATATCACGGTAAAATTATATTATACAAAGATATAAAAGTAGAAATGAACTAAAAAAGGAAATCAACATATGTAAAGGCTAACTTCCAAGACTACAACACACAGTGGGAAGTGTACCATTACGATTTATGTTCACTCTCTAATCCCATACATGACGTCTCATGTGACCAAAACGTTACCTAATGAATTGGATGGAAATATAACTCTAAGAAAAACCATCATATTCATCCTAGGTACATGAATATTTTTTCCACATAATTATTTCAATAAAAAGTCATAAACATAATAATTACCCCTGGAATTAAATGGGTCATAAAATCATGTCTCATAATATAATCAACAGATATTTATTAAATAAGGCATTTGAGAAATGATCATCAGGATTGTGTTACCCTATCAATGGATGGATGATTAAGTTAGGTATAAATTTGAGATATAGATATAAATAATTCATTACAATTATATATCATTAAATATATATATAATGTGATTTAGAGAGATAATGGTCAAAACATGAAGAAATGGGTGGGTTAGAATGACCCCTTACCTTGAGCCCTATTCATAATGTGTGTTCCTTATGTCCCCGAATAATAAACATAATATAATTATTAATATATATAAAAAATTTATTCTTATTATTTAATTTAATTTTATTCATTAACATGTTATATGAAACTACCAAACCATTTAGTTTAATGTCAGACATTTTTATGTTGTTTTGGGTGTATGTCAAAAATTATATTGGTAAGTTGAATAAGGTCATAGAGATTATTAATTAATTATATAAATAATAATTATCATGAAATAATTATAATGTTTACATCATTCATACATATTGAACCAACCATTAAATATGGTTATAAAAAATGAACTGTGTTATAGTCATGGAGACGGTAGGACACACACACACAATATTATTACTTCCATTTTTAATGATATATATTGAAAGAATGTAAATTCAATTTTATATCTATATAATAATAATTAAATCATAAATATTATTTGATTTCTTAAAAATATTATATATAGAATCCTTGTTATGTGGTAATGGAAACAAATCATATCTTTTTGTGAGGAATTAGTTTTCCGTACACACCATCGATGTTATCATTTATTCTATTGAAGGTAATTTAAGATATTATATGACATATTTATTTAAAATAATGATTAATATTTCATTAATATAACATATACACATAAAATTAATCTTCATTATATTCTATGTTAATAGTAAGTGAAAAACTAATCTCATCACTTCGTGAGATTGTAGTTTCTCATACAGACAAGCAATGTTATCATATTCTCTACAAAATAAAAATTATTAAGATATATGTGATATTATATATTATATTTGAATAATTTTATTAAATATACTATATATAAATCACATACATAATTATATTTATCTATGATAAGTGGTGATAGAAGATAAAATACAGTGGTTCGTGAGGCGGTTATCAATCGTACATACAGAAATAGATTGGTTTCTCGTGTGATTGAATTAGAGGTTGATTTATGTTTTGTAATTAACATTAAAAAATTATTATGTGGTATACATTAATGTTTATAAATTTTTATGGATTAGAAACATATTATGTAATTTCAAGATGATATAAAACAATGATGATCTGTTAAATATGCAAACTTTTCTTCAGATAAAATCATTTGGTTTTCACCAAATTCATTCCCAGGTTGGGATAATGAAAAAAGGATAATATGATAATTTTAGGTAATTAATGTTGTTATTTTTTTATTTAAATTATAAATTAATTGGTTTTATAGGTGTATAAAAAATAGGATAGTGGGTGACCATTAATAAGTAGGGGATATGACACATTAAAATTTGGTGAAAATAAATTATTGCACCCACTTTTTCAAAAATAGAAAATGGATAAAAATTAACTATTTAATAAAATTATTAGAAAAAAATTATAAATATGGTCAATATATTGGAATTATAATAGTTTAGAGTAATTTATAACCCTTATTATTTATGTTTAATGCTCAGGTATACAAGCTTTTACCATAATCATGATAAATAATTTTTTCTATATTCACTATTAAATATGGTAAAAATATTTTATGAATTTATTATATAATATAAATTATTTTTATTCAAAATATGCAATCATCTTTTAGAAATTAAACTCACATATGTGTAATAATTTATTTTTAAGGTAAACAAGCAGACGTGTCTGAAAAACAAATTTTCAAGAAATGAATTTTATCAAGAATTACAGGATATTGTAACAACTATAATATAATAAAAAAAATTAAATCAATATATATATATATATATATATAAAAAAATTATTTAAATTATTCCTCATTTGGTTTTATTTTATGTAATTATGAAGGAAAAATTTTATGCATTTTAAAACAGTTTTCAGGGAAAATGATTTATATACCGAAAAATAAACTTGTACTAAAATATATTATAAAGATGATTTAATTGTAATTAATTTTATTATGTGTAATGAATATTAATTATTTTTATAATAATACAAATTAGAATAATAATGGGTATTTTATATTTCTTAATCTTTTTAAGAAAACGATACTTCTAAAATAAGTGGTATTTTTCATTATTCACCAAACAATTAATAATTTCTATAAAAACCCCAACATTTACCCCTAATTATATATAGATATGGTTATTTCAAAAATAAAAAAATTTGATAAATTTAATTTTCTAGATGCGGAAAAAAATAATTATATTATTTACTCACTGAAAGTAG
This sequence comes from Viscum album, assembly GCA_963277665.1. Taxonomy (NCBI): domain Eukaryota; kingdom Viridiplantae; phylum Streptophyta; class Magnoliopsida; order Santalales; family Viscaceae; genus Viscum; species Viscum album. Next base: position 292,584,820 of record OY728132.1, read on the forward strand.
TAAAAATCTTTTTCAAAGAAAAAAATGTTCGACAAATAAAATAACATTAATTAAAATAGATTTACTAATTAATTTTAATTTATAAATATATTTATATTTAGTAATAAATTTATTTAAATGTAATAAATTATTTATTCATATTCATAGACATCGATTTAACAACTTGGTTAAATGTTTTATATTTAAATAATAATATATCGTGGTTCATTTTAACTCAACATTGAATGCTGAATATGATATCAAACATATTATTCCTTTAGAATATTGTTTTGTTATTTTCTAAAAAATTAAATTAAAATTTTACTAATAATTTAAAATCCTTATCATTATATTATTATTTGAAATTTGAAAAATTACTTGTGGAAAATAACCCATATCATAACAAGGATTCCAAATAATATAATATTTTTGGAAATCAAAGATATGTATATAAGAAAAAAACCGAATATAATTATTTTTAGTGTTATAAGTCACTGATAAAAATAAATATAATGATCATGAGAAAGAAAAAGAAAAAAACACTAAATTTGTGATGAATTAATAAGGAATATATTCATAAGATATAAATGTAACAAGGTAATTTTTTATTTCAAGACCCTTCCCCTATATTTGAGGGATTATTTTACTATTTTCATAGATAACAATATAAATTATTATTACCTGATATATTTTTATTTCATAAACATAATTTAATAATTTTTTATTCATCGATCACTGTCGACTTCACCTATTAATCTATGGAATTAACATCAAATATAAATTTCATATGTATAAATCACTAACATATACCTTAACAAAAGATAAGATACATAAAAGAGTAACAATATATCAATCTTATATTTATTAATACCAAAATGGTTATCACAGTGTATGAAAATACCAAAAAACATATTAATATATTAATCTCCATAATATTATATTGAAACAAAGACAAAAAATAGATCCTTAATTAAATAAATTACACCATATCAAAAATAACCTTTATAACCTAAATATGATAGTATTTCATAATTGTACGGTTTATATCAAAACCATTCAAATTACATCAATAATACATAATTCTAGTCTTCCCAACAAATAAATTATTTCAAACATAATGGTTATATATATCTTAACCCATTAGTATTCTCCCCAAAATATCATTAAACTCCTCAAAATCCAAATAATATAAAATAATTTGATCATCAAATATGTTTAACAAAATAAAATAGAAATTTATCCAAAAACTGTTTTATATAAAAAAAATTATACTAACCAATAAATTGTGTTGGCCATAGGTAGGTTCTAAACCCTTATCACACTTTGGTTGTGGGTTCAAGCCCAATACATTGTCGAATGTGATGGGTTATCACCCATCATATGACGTGTAATTTTTTATAAAACTATGGTAATCTTATGTTATAATCATATATATAATTCATCACCATTCGATGAAATTAAAAAAAATTAATAAACATGTTCAAGAATACATTACTGACTAAATCACATTATTTTAACCTCTTTGGTTGTCTATAAAACTCATTCATTTAAAAAAATATTTATTTTTAACTGAAATTAATTACATTAGAAAAAAAAGATATCCATGATTATATTTCATTTAATATTGTGTTTTAAATAAGGTATTGTCTTACTATTATGTAACATTTCTAGATCATTGGTACCATTCAACATATTTCGTTAAACGCCTACTGAAAAAGTACTGAGAATGATCCTTATTTGTTTTATTAATATTGTATCCAAAATTTAATTGATATTAAATTCTTCTATATAATATTTATAGAATCCAAATATGTGAATAATTCATATTAATTATTGGAATAACATAGTCATTTTCTTGTCCTCGTGTGTAACCCTTAGTTTATGTCATTACCTTAGACACTTCCCAAGTTCGTCACAAATAATACTTCAAATTTCATTGAAATTCATTTCGTTATTCCGTTTATTTTTATATAAGAAAAATATTCTTTTCCATTTGAGATATTCTTCTTGGATCATATTACCATAATATTGACATATGTGAGGTAAAATATTTTTTTTCATTTTTAACAACCAAACTTCAAGGAGATTTCATCCTTCTCTTCCTTGATTTTATTGGAATTTGAACCATGTTTTGATTACTGATCATAATTTGAGATAGCCCATTTTTAATGATCACAATAAGTTAAATTTACATTCCCATTAGTTTTGAAATACCATTAGGGAAATCCTTAATTTTCCAATCACATTGGTTTTTAGCATTCTATCATATATTTCATGCCATTTACCAAAAAGATTTAAACTATCTAAGTGAGAATGAATTAACAAACCAATGATAAACTTATATACTGTGAGAGAATAAAATTTAAATGATATGCAGGTCATAACATATGATCCAATTGAATTATTTCTTCTTTATCTATGGTAAAAATTACTATTTGTTTTTCTAACATTCAAATTCATTCATGTCTGTCATAATTGTTCATTAAGAGTTATTGAATTTAAAAATCATATCCCATGGGAGTTTCATCCCATGTGCGTAGTAAGGCCCATTATCATGTAATAAGTGATTATCAAGTCAATAAAAACATTCCATTTTTATATGTAATAACCCAAGGTAAAAATATGATAGAATGACATAAACTTGTAGTATCATGACAGGATGTAATTTCTAAAAAACCAATTGTTATATACTTCATAAAAGATCTAGAATGTTTTTCTATACTTATTTATATCCTTAGACATATCCCTGGGATTCCCACTAAATGTTTCTCATCATATATCAAATATTAAAATTAAAAAAAATTGATGCAAAAAATAGTTTCAAAATCCTTTAACACATATTATTACAAGATTTTTAAAATAAACGTGAAATAATTACAAATTAATGATAACAAATGCCTACTGTGTTTGGTATACTAGGTATATAAAATAAAATAAACAAAACATAATTATCTAAATATCTATAATGAGCTATTTAATCCATTATGTCTTATAAAATGAATTGGATAACCTATGGAATACATGAAAGAAAGGGGTGAGATAAAAATACCAGTAAGGAAAAAACATGATAAGGTAGAATAAAACCTATGTAAATGGTATAACATTATATCATAAAAAATAAGGAACATTAGTAATTTAATAGAATAATTACATAAAAATAATGGTAGCAAAATATCATATAATTACAGGAATGTTGAAATAGCCCAAAACATAAAAAAAACATAAATCAATTCTAACTTCCAAAACAACATCACATGGGGGATAGTGTCATATAATGATGAAGTTCACCCCCTAATCCCATACAAGAAATGTCATGAGATTAAAATATTTCCTAATAATTTTGAGGGATATATAATTTTTGGCTAAAAAATAAACTTTTTTCATTTAAATTCTTATAAATTCCTCATAACAATTTTAATCATAAAAAATAAACATAACAATTAGCAATATAATGGAATGGGTTGTATAATATTGTATCATAAAATAATAAAAATATATTTTTTAATAAATGAATTTTATTAATGGTCATAAGGAATGTATTATATCATAAAAAGATGTTATATTAATCTAGTTATATATCTTAGAGACATATATAAATAATTTATAAGATTTCCAAAAATATTTAAGAGATATAATTTATGTCAGAGATAATGATCAAAACCCAATGAAATCAGTGGGTTAGAAAGATCCCTTACCTTGAACTTGATTTATCATATGAGTTATTTATCTGAATGAATAATAAATTAAAGTTAATTATTTTATTTATTAATTAAGTCATTAAAGATTATTATTTTTTTAAATTTATACATTAATATGACATATTACAATTCTTAATCAATTATGTTCACATCGGACATTTGGTCGATTTTCAACACATATATCCAAAATTAATTTCCAAATTCAACTAAGGAAAAATAAATTCTCAATTAACCATTTCTACAGTACCAATAATAAAATAATAATTATTATTATACACCAATTATACCATATAAATCAACCAGTATATACGGATATGAAAAATGATCTATGTTCATATTATGGTGACTGGTGTCCATAGAAACATATAATTAACACTTAAATTTTTAGACAACCTTGATGGAAAGCAGTTGAATATTATTTTATAATTAAAATATTATCATTAGTCTTAAATATCATATCATTTAATTAATACATTTATATATACAATATTTAAACATTTTTATTTAATATATATTATTTTATGATTTAGTACAGAATGATACACATAAAAAATCCATGGAGATCGTGAAACCTAATGTATATTGGAATTAGGTATATAGAAAATCAAATTGATACATGGTTATTAATAAAATATTTAAACCTACCGTAAAATTTTTCTAATATTACATAGGTTTTAAAATAGAAAGGTATAACCTGTGGACATAAATAAGAAATGTTCAATAAGTAAAGTTCCCAAAGTGAATAAAGAAAATAAAGAAATGATAAAAGTTTTACTTGTTAGTCAATAGTAAATTATATGGGACAAAAATGGGTTGGAAATCATAATCATTATCAATGGGGTATGATTCAAACAGATATCTTAAAAGAGATAGGAATTTGGCAATAACATTAAACATGACCTAAAATATAGAGGTCAATAATGTCAAGAAATAAATAATAAAATGATGTAAAAATTACCATAATGGATTATTTTTACTCTATAATTCCATAGATGATGTTATATGATCCTAAAACATTATCTGATGCATTAGATTTCTATATATTTATAGGATCACACAACACTTTCATATCACGAACATTCACTAGCATGCCGCATAGATCATTCAACCCAGGATCATATTTCATCACATTAAATTATATGATTAATGATTATAGAATAAATAAATCTAATTAACCAATTAAAAAATTATTAGTTTGTTAAGGTGATTACCCTTGAGTAAAAATAGCGATGGTTTTGAAAATATGAAGGTTTGGAATTAAAATATTATAGGATAATTTAAAAATCAAAATAGGGAAACATAATGGTTCATAGGAGGGATTAATTAGATATAAACGGTTATATCATAACATTTATATAATAATGTCTGTTAAATAAATTTTTGGGAAAATTCTACAAAATTATAAAAATGAAAAAAGCCATAAAATAATGGATGTTATTGAATAAAGAGGAGCAGAGGATCCATTTCCATGAGTTGGAAATTCCAAAAAATTGGGAGGAGCTTCATGAGAGATTGGTGGAAACATAGAAGGAATATAGAGAAGAATGATGAGAGTAATTTCATACTAAATTAATTTATTATAGAGAAATGAGAGTTTGTGTTGGTTTATAATGGAAAAGAGAGGGGAGTTCTTTATTATTTCTAAAATATAGGTTTTTGACATTAAATAAAAATGTAATAAAAAACACCTACTTTCAGATGGGTTTTCTCATGTTTTCTACCAAATAAGAGTGATTTACAATATTTTTAAATAAATTAATTGATAAAATTAGAATAATAACACTACTAATGTGAAAGTAATTCGTCATTAAATTTTTTTGATTTTTAAAGAATAAAAATATAAAATATCTTATGGAGGATTTATAAAGTGTTTATAGAATTAAAAAAATAACCTCAAAAAATTTTATTTGCATGGAACAAAAAATTAGTAATGTATAATATTTATGTAAAATATTACATCAATTTTTGGTCATTATGAAGTCGTAATACACACTGTATATTAATTCAATATTTTGTTTTGACCATGAAATTTGTTTACCTCATAAAATTATGAAAAATTCACCATTAGATAATTTCATCACAAAAATTACAAAAATAATAGTTTTTATATCAAAATAATTCTATAAATATTATATATTAAACATATAAATTTACGTCCCACTTTTTCAAAATATATATTTTTTAAGACACCAATAATTTTAAAACCCTTAAAAAATAACATAATTAATTTGTAAAAACAAATTTTCATTTGTAGTGGAAATAAATTTTAATAATAATATTTTATTAAAGTATCATTTATTTTAAAATTTATTTAATTAATCAAAGGGAATATCTTAATTGTATTTTCATATTACCCAAAATATAATTCGAGTTTTTTCATTACAAATTTTTTATATGAAAATAATGTATTTAATACTTTTTAGGTAAAAATAAATAAGAAATAAATATAATATTTATTTTATTGAATATTAATTATACATTTTCTTACTATTGGGGTCGAGATATATAATCCTTTATTACACCACTGAATTCGCTAAGGGTAAGGTGCCTGATAGTGATATTTTTTTGGGCTTGTTTGACAAACATGGTTTGGGTCTTTATTTCATATGAGCTTTAACTTCTCCCATAAATGAGTTTAATTTTGATTTAGTTATTAAATCGCATATTTGGATTTGTTAATATAAAAACCCAATAACACTATTTCCGTTGGATAATCTAAAAAATGGTTTTTATAGGGTACAATCCTATTGTTTGGGGACATAGATTCATTCATCCATTTCAATAAGGATTTATCATAACCATTAGTATATAACAATCATATGACCACAATTTAATGACTATATTATCACTGTTCATTATGCTTAATGTTATTTTTAATTTGATAGGATATAATATATAAAGGTCTCTTATACCCAAAGTAGTGAATGGGTTTTGTATAATAACATTATACAATTGAAAATTTAATTACACCAAAAAGATAATTTTAATTATAATATTTTGTTTCTTTACATATCTTTGATTTGATGAGGTAAAAAAATCGAATCGCTTCGTTAAGTGGTAATCGTTCATACTCATGAACAATAATATAATTTATTAAATGGATGATAATTTAAGATTGTTTATGACATATGTATTTTAAATAAGAACTATATTGTCATAATTATTACATTTAAATATAAAATTAATCATTTTTAAATTCCATGTAAATATTATGTTAAAAAAATAAATTCTATTAGTATTTTTGTTTTCTGCCATACACATGAGTTACACAATCATATTCTCTACATAATCAGATGTAAGAAAGTACGTATGATATTATAATTAAATAAGTATAATTATATCGAAATTTTAAAATAAAAACATTTTATATATCATTATATCCATTTGTGAGAAGTAGTGATGAAAGTCAAGTGATATTAGTTCGCAGGGTGGTTGTCTCCCATATACAGAATCAACAAATTGATTACTCATTTGATGTAAGTGGAGATGGATTTAGGTTATGTATTTAACATAATAACATAATTTTATATTGGATATAATTAGTTTATTAAATGATTATTATTGTGTAATATCTGAATAAATTGAAATAAGAAATAAAACAAAGATGATTGATTAAGGATTTTACTTCCTCATCATACAACTAATTTATGTTTTCACCATCAAGCATACTATGAATGATTTCTTATTATTACGAGGGTTATTATATTATATTAGGATATAAAGAAGTAATTTTATTGGTATTGGATGAACAATCGTGTTTTTAGTGTTTATTGTATATGATATGGGTAAACTTTTATAGTGGGGGTATAATTATTATTTTTTGAAAACAAAAAATCACCGCATGTTTTACACAAGATAAATGATTAAAAGGTATTATTTTTTTGAAATTTGGATTTATATGGTCAAAATTTGACAATATAATAATAAGTGGATAATATTTAGTCCATTTTAAAAATCTATCTTCTTAATTTAACATCTTGAAAACTTGTTTTTACCTTTACAATAGTAAATAATATTTTCTTTTTTCACTATTCATTTTGGTCAAAAGATTATTTTAACTTATTAGATACTAAAATATAAACTAATTAAAGACATGAAATCGATATTTCAATTTTGAATCCAATAATTAGTTAAATTTAATTTAAAATCAATCCCACATACATTTAAGAAATAGATTTTGAATAAAAGGATTTCTCTCTAGAATAAGGAGATTGTAAAATAATTATATGAAAAATAATAATAATTAAAGGAATTTAAAATAATATTGATATATATATATATAATATATGAATTTAATTTAAGTCATTCCATTTTAGGTGTTATTTTAATTAATGGAAAATGATAAAAATTATCCACTTTAAAGTAGGTTTTTGTAAAAAATGCCTCTTTATGCCTATGAATAAACATACACTAAAATTTAGTATAAAGATGACTAAAATGATATTAATTATATTTCTTGTGAATAAATAAAAAATATATTAATTTAAATTCAATGTATAATTTAAATTTTAATTTCAAAATACATTATTTGTTTAAAATAAATGATATATTTATAAAAAACAACATTTCCACTATTCAATACATTAATTAATTTTTTTGAATAAATCGTTAAATTTCATGAAAATTTACTATATGTGTAATTATTTCGAAATATATTTTTATTTTATAAAAATAATCTTAAATTGAAAATATTATATATGTTTAATTCCAAAAAAAATTAATTTTTATTATAAATACATATTTATGTTAAATAAAATGACTTTTCTGAAAATAGGGTGATTATTTATGTAAAGACCCGTAAAATTCAAGGGAAATTTTTTCTTAATTTTCTTTGGAATTTTACAAGAGCACGGTTTCAGACGACACCTGATTCCGAGGCCCGGAGTGCCGGAATCAATTTCCGAAGTTTGGCTCGGGTACGTTCAGTGAACGAACGAGCGGGAATTTCTAACTTTTGATCCGGTGCTCGGAATTGAAATCTGAGGACAACGATGAACATGCAACGCTGATATTCGCTTAAGAAGACGTTTTCCGAAGTTGCGTTTGCCTAGGAGGAGTTGTTTAATTTTTCTGGATGAAATGATGAGTAAAATAAATTTGTGATACAATATTTATTTTATCTTTTAAAAGTTGGGTGGTATAACCACCTAAGAGAGGATTAAGGTGAGGAGGGGCCCACCCGAGCCTCACCTTTTAAAATCCCCTAACTCCCTTCTCTCCCTCTTTAAATCTTGACAACATAACTTGACACTTAATTAATTACACAACTCATGTATAATTAATTAAGTGTTTTGTTTTTTTGAAATTTATGTTTTTGAAAACCTTGGCTTAGTAAATAAAATAAGGAGGGACCTTATTTTATTTGGATTGTTGGGTGAGGAGTAGAAGAGCTTTGGAGAGAAGCTAATGAAATCCTCCACCATCTTCATCTCCTTCGTGGAAGAACGCGAAGAATGTCCGCCACCCACGAAGAACACCGACGTAGACATCTTGACTCGTCTTCTCCGATTGCTTCCTCCTTGACTTCTTCGTCTTCTAACTGACGTCAACGAAACGATGACCGCTTCCCATGACTACGTCACCGTGCGACTATCGAGGTAGGGAATTTTATCTAATTTACGTGAGAATCGTTTGAAACAAGGTTCAATTTTAATTAATTAAAATTGTGCCATTTTGGGTGTTGGTTATTTCCCGATTGTTAGCATCTAAGGCGGAGGGCACGGGCCGAACGAACACGGCCCGACAACCCTCCGTAATTTTATTTTTGGTGCATGGATTTGGCAGTGATGAGGAATCGAATCCGAAATGGGAAAATGAGGTATCCGTTCCGAAGATCTCGATTCGAGAAAATCGCCGGTGAAGACCGCAAGAGGAACGGACCACCGGAGTACATCCGGTGGTCCGCAGAAGACGGCGGCCGCGCGCCGCTCCGGCGCGGCGGCGCCGGCGACCCGCGGAGGTGGCGCGCCGCCGGAGTAACCCACCGCGGCTAAGCCGCGGTGGTCAGCAGGCGGCCGGCAAAGCCGGCCGCGACGGTCCAAGGGCGGGACCCTTTAGGGTCCCGCATTTCATTCTAAGGCCGGCCAAGCGGCCGGCCGTTTCCTGGAATTCCGGGGGATTAAACCCCCGGATGGTAGCTGAGCGGGCCCCCCACTTGGAGGGGGGCCGTTGTTTTTCAAAGCACGGGGGGGGGGGGGGGGGCTACGCCCCACGTTTCCTCAACCTGCGCTCGGCCAACCGGTCGAGCTGAGCGGCAGGGCCACGCTGCCGGCCAGGCCAGGTCTAGCGGACCGGGTCAGGCCGACCCGGTTCGGGTCGGATCTGGGTCGGGTCGACTCGGTTCGGGTCGACCTGGTTCGGGCGGACCCAGGGGGTCGGGCCGGACCCGGACCCCCTGTTTTCGAGACTGTTTCGGTCTTTAGGACATAACATGAGCCACAGACCACCGATCGACGAACCATCTACGGCAACACGATCCTTGGATCGAGACGGTCGTTTAGATATATCACACTCAATGTTTCGGAACACTTTGAGTTCGGCCGGGTTGGTTCGTTCACGAAACCAACCGGGCCTTCGGAGCAGAAACGCTCATATCTCGAGCTACGGACGTCCAATTGACGTGTCGTCAGCTTTGTTGTGTTCCTCTTAGTGAGATAGATATTTTGGCATACTCTGCCCGATGTTTGGACGCAGGTGGAGTATGGTCGGGTTGGTTTTGCCTTAAAAACCAACCGGGCCCCGTGGACGAAAATGCCAATAACTCTCAGACCGGGCGTCTGATCGACGCGCCGTCTGTTGCGTTGAGTTCCTCATGACGATACGGAACTTTTGGATACATCAACTCTGGACTTTGTGACATTTGATGTATCAGCCTCTCGGCTCGTGGAGCGGACCCTCCTGTACGAGCTTGCTGTGTGCGGGAACCATAGTGCTGGCTACGACTGTGACTCCTACTACTGCTACTGTGACTGCGACGACGACAGTACAGAGATCCTGTGTGGATTCGACGACGACGACGACTACAACACTCAGCGATCCTATGTGGATCAGTGTTACAGGTCCAGTGTGGGCCCGATCCTGTGTGGGTCCGATCCTGTGTGGGTCTTTGCGCTCAGCGGTCCTGTGTGAACCAGCGCCTACAGGTCCTACGTGGGCCCGATCCTGTGTGGGTCTTTTGCGGGGTTTAGTTACATTTTGATCCTTCGTGGGTCCGACGACATAGATGGATCAGAGATCATCTTTATCGTCTTTCGAAGAAGTATACATGTGTGAGCTGAATCCTGTTGCTTTCCTCACTAGTGCAGAAAACGTTTTTTACGTCACCATTTTTTACGTCGGTTATATAAAACCGACGTCATAATATGTAAAACGAGGTTTTTTACGTCGGTTATTTCTTAACCGACGTAAAAACCTGTGTTCGGTACACATTTAACGTCGGTTATTTTTATAACCGACGTTATTAATCGCGCGGCTTCGTTTTTTACGTCGGTTATTTTTATAACCGACGTAACAAACGCGGTTTTTGAAAGCTTTTTTACGTCGGTTCTAAAATAACCGACGTAAAAAAAGAATCCGCAGATGTTTTTGACGTCGGTTATTACATAACCGACGTAAAAAAATGCGGATTTTGAGCCATTTGTTACGTCGGTTATATAATAACCGACGTAAAAAATGAATCGGAGGAAGGTTTTTACGTCGGTTATTGAAATAACCGACGTTATACATGTTTTTAAAACAATTATCACGTCGGTTATTGAATAACCGACGTGATAACTCATTTAAAAATTTACCCAGACCCGTGGATTGTCATTCGCGAGTTTACCTTCGACAGTCGTGACTCGTCTCTCTCGCGCGTAAACCTGAATCGGCTCGTCCATTTCGTTGGTTTAGATTCGTTTTGCGATCATCGTTTCTCATATTTAATCTCCTCGGATCAATCATCTAAACTCGCAGCACTCAGGTAATCCTCCCACTCGTTCGTTTTTTTTTCGCGGATAGTAAATATATATGTGTTGTGATTTTTTTGTTGAAACTAGCTAAGATTCTTCGATTGCGAACCCTTTTAACTCGTTTTGGCACCATAATCTTTTTTATCATCCCTAGATCTATTTGTTCGACTTGCAATATTGAGTAATTTTATGATTTCACTAATTTTTCATCGTTTTCTATAAATCCCCGAGAGGGTTGGGGCGTGTCCATTTGGATGGGTTGCCCTTTTACAGTTGTTACTACTTTATTCACACACAACCATGGCATAGGTGCATGGATATGGGGTCGGGGGTGTCCAGGGGGGTTTACAAGGGGGTGGGTGGGTGTGGGGGGTTGTCCAAGGGTGTGGGTGGGTGTTGGGGGGTGTCGAGGGGGGTGTCCAAGGGGGTAGGGGGTGGGGGTGGTGTCCAGGAGGGGTGGGGGGGCTGTCCAGAGGGTTGGGGGGTGTCCAGGGGGGTGTCGAAGCAGGTCGGGGGTGGGGGGTTGTGTCCAGGAGGGGTGGGGGTGCTTTCTAGAGGGGTCGGGGGCTGTCCAGAGGGGTCGGGGGGTGTCCAGGGTGGTGTCCAAGGGGATGGGTGGGTGTGGGGGGCTGTCCAAGGGGGTGGCGGCCTGTCCAGAGGGGTCGGTGGGGTGTCCAGGGGGGTGTCCAAGGGGGTGGATGGGTGTGGGGGGCTGTCCACGTGGGTGGCGGCCTCTCCAGAGGGTTTTTGGGGTTGTCCGGGTGGGTGGGGGGGCTGTCCAGAGGGTTGGGGGATGTCCAGGGGGGTGTCCTAGGGGGTAGGGGGTGGGGGTGGTGTCCAGGAGGGGCGGGGGGCTGTCCAGAGGGGTCGGGGGTGTCCAGGGGGGTTTACAAGGGGGTGGGTGGGTGTGGGGGGCTGTCCTAGGGCGTGGGTGGGTGTTGGGGGGTGTCCAGGGGGGTGTCCAAGGGGGTAGGGGGTGGGTGGTGGTGTTTAGGAGGGGTGGGGGGGGGGGCTGTCCAGAGGGTTGGGGGGTGTCCAGGGGGGTGTCCAAGCAGGTCGGGGGTGGGGGGTTGTGTCCAAGAGGGGTGGGGGGCTGTCCAGAGGGGTCGGGGGGTGTCCAGGGGGGTTTACACATCGATTTGTTTTATATTTCAAAATTGTTATATTCAAATTATGATTTTTTTCATATAAACATATATTTGTCTTATCTAAAAAATATATATATTTTTTCTATTTGTTATAGGTAATAATGAGTCGAAGTTGGATTACGGCACATCGAATGAGCAATGAATATGAGGAAGGTGTTGATGCCTTTTTGGAATTTGCTAAACGAAATGTTCCAAGTAGTGACATTTTTTTCTGTCCATGCCTGAAATGTCTGAATATGAAGAAGTTGAAAAGTAGAGAGATAAAAGATCATCTGATTTGTCATGGTTTCAATCCGAGTTACAACCCTTGGATTTGGCATGGCGAAACTGGACAGAATGTCACTGATGATAATGAATCGCAAGATGGTAACTCCGATGGAATTGAAGAAATGATTCGCGATATTGTAGCAGAACAAATTGAGATAGAACCGAGAGTTGCACGTCTATATGGTGATGCCAAAAAACCATTATATCCTGGTTGTACAGATTTTACGGTTTTGTCGGCGGTGTTAAGATTGATTAACCTGAAGGCGAAACATGGATGGAGTGACAGAAGTTTTACAGAGCTGCTACAATTGATGAAAGACATTCTTCCAAAAGATAACGATCTTCCAGATTCACATTATAAGGCCAAAAAAATATTATGCCCGATGGGATTGGGATACAGGAAAATACATGCATGTCCAAATGACTGCATTATATATAGGAAGGAATATGAATTTCTGAAAGAGTGTCCCAAATGTGGGACATCACGGTATAAGGTGAAAGAAAAATCACAAGCTGATGTAGAGATTACAAAGCTCCCTTCAAAGGTATTTTGGTATCTTTCTATAATTCCTCGTTTCAAACGTTTATTTGCTAATTCACATGATGCAAAAAGGTTAAGATGGCATGCTGATGAGCGGGTATGTGATGGAAAAATACGTCATCCAGCTGATTGTCCACAATGGAAGAAAATTGATGCCCAGTACCCTACATTTGGAAATGAAATTAGAAATCTGAGACTAGGCTTGTGCACAGATGGAATGAATCCATACCGAACCCTCAGTAGCACACATAGTTCATGGCCTGTTTTATTGGTAATTTACAACCTCTCTCCTGAAGTTTGTATGAAGCGCAAATATGTCATGTTGAGTATCATGATCTCTGGTCCAAAGCAACCCGGCAATGATATTGATGTATACTTGTCACCGCTGATTGATGATTTGAAACTTTTATGGGCTGATGGTATTAGGGTGTATGATTCTTATAAAATGGAATATTTTCAACTGCATGCAGTGCTTCTATTCACTATAAATGACTTCCCGGCATATAGAAATTTGTCTGGATACAGTGTTAAAGGGCATAAAGCATGTCCAATTTGCGAACAACAGACGTCATATTGTCAATTGCATCATGGGAGGAAAACAGTGTACATGGGTCATCGAAAGTTTTTGCCTATGGATCACCCTTATAGAAGACTAAAAAAGGCATTCAATGGCTCACAAGAATTTGATACTGCTCCTCAACCTTTATCCCCAGAATTGTATTTTGAGAGGGTGAAAAACCTTGATGTGACATTGGGAAAGACACAGAAATCTGGTAATGATAGACATATTTGGAAGAAAAGGTCAATATTTTTTGAGCTACCATATTGGAGGTATCATGAAGTCAAACATAATATTGATGTCATGCACGTGGAGAAGAATATCTGTGATTCTTTGATCAGAACATTGCTAGATATTAAAGGAAAGACAAAAGATGGGTTGAATGCAAGGTTAGACCTACTGTCAATGGGAATACGTTTGGAGTTAGCTCCCACTCCTAAAGGAAGACGAACATTTCTTCCCCCAGCTTGTCATACATTATCGAAGAGGGAGAAAAGTAGCTTCTGTCAGTGTCTTCATGATATCAAAGTGCCTCAAGGTTATTCTTCAAATGTAAAAAATTTTGTCTCATTGAAAGACTTGAAGTTGATAGGTATGAAATCACATGATTGTCATGTCATGATGCAACAAATTCTACCAGTTGCACTGCGTGGAATATTGCCCATCCGTGTCAGAAAGACTATAATGAGGTTGTGTTATTTTTTCAATTCAATTTGCAACAAGGCGATTGATGTGAATGCTTTGAACATTTTGGAAAAGGATGCAATTATTATACTTTGTCATTTGGAAATGTATTCTCCTCCAACTTTTTTTGATATGATGGTGCATTTACTGATTCATCTGGTTCGAGAAATAAGGCTTTGTGGACCTGTATATCTTCGTTGGATGTATCCTTTTGAAAGGTATATGAAAATATTAAAGGGATATGTTAAAAATCCATATCGACCTGAAGCCTCCATTATTGAAAAGTATATTTCTGAGGAGGTAGCAGAGTTTTGTACGAGTTACTTGGCTACGACGCAACATATAGGTTTGCCTCCATCTCGCCATGAACGGGTTAATAATGAGGGAAAGGGGATTCGTGGCTTGAAAGTAAAATCACTGTCAGCTGAACATATGAAGAAGTTAGAATCATACATCTTGAATAACATAGCTGATGTTCAACCGTATATCACATTGCATATTAATGAGTTGAAACAATGTCATCCAAAGAAGAAAGAAATGTGGATTTTGAATGAGCACAACAAAACTTTTTTGCCATGGTTTAAGAAGACCTTTCTTGGTAGATCAGATGTATCAGAGACATTAAAATGGATAGTGGGTGGTCCATCTTTAAATGTGATAACATGGTCCGCTTATGACATTAATGGCTATACATTTCATACGAAAGCTCAGGACAACAGAAGTGCAGTTCAGAATAGTGGTGTATTGGTGTTTTCAGAAGCAATGCATTTTTCGAGTGCTAAGGACAGAAACCCAATTTCGTCATCAAGTGCATATTATGGAGTGATTGAAGACATATGGGAGGCTGATTACTTTAAAATTAAAGTTCCCGTTTTTAACTGTAAATGGTTTATCGGTAACAACAGTGTCAGACACGATGAATTTGGAATGACACTTGTTAATCTGAATAGATTGGAAGACACAGCTGATTCTTTTATAATGGCAACACATGCCAAACAAATTTTCTATGTAGTAGATCAATCAGATATGCAGTGGGCTGTTGTTTTACAAGGGAAAAACCAATATGTTGGTGAGGATGAATTTGATGAAGATGCTGATTTATGTGAGATCCCTACTTCCATGGAAAGATTAACAGAACATAATGATGAGTATGTTGAAGACATGGTTTGTGCCATAAGGAACGATCACGACGAAGGAATTTGGGAAAACAATCCAACTGTACATTCCTAAAATTACAGGTAACACAAGTTTATTTCTTGTTTACATTTAGTTTTTTCATATAATGTTAGATACTGTAAATTTTTTACTTATTAAAATATGTATCAAACCAAAACGATAAAACAATAAAAACCGTAAAGAAGAGAAGTCCTGGGCGCACCGGCAACCGGTCCTCTCTGTCTGAACCACCGGCCGGCCGCTGGCTCACCACCGGCCGGCCGGTGGACCAGACAGAGCCTTCCTCTCTGTCTGGATCACCAGCGGCCGGCCGGTGTTGAGCCAGCGGCCGGCCGGTGGTTCAGACAGAGAGGAAGGCTCTCTGTCTGGTCCACCGGCTGGCCGGTGCTGAGCCAGCGGCCGGCCGGTGGTCCAGACAGAGACCGAGCCTCTCTGTCTGGATCACCAGCGGCCGGCCGGTGTTGAGCCAGCGGCCGGCCGATGGTGCAGACAGAGAGGAAGGCTCTCTGTCTGGTCCACCGACCGGCCGCTGGATCACCACCGGCCGCCCGGTGGACCAGACAGAGAGCCTTCCTCTCTGTCTGGATCACCAGCGGCCGGCCGGTGAGGAGCCAGCGGCCGGCCGGTGGTTTAGACAGAGGAAGGCTCTGTCTGGTCCACCGGCCGGCCGGTGGTGATCCAGCGGCCGGCCGGCCGGTGGTGAGCCAGCGGCCGGCCGGTGGCATCAGTGATTCCACTTTTCAGCTGTCTTATGCCAACTCCTTGGCAACATTTTGCCTGTGTTTACCATGTTTATCATTGTTTAACATGCTTACCATATTACCGATGTTTACTATTATGTAATTTAGTACACTTTTCTATTTGTGAACTAATGTTTGTTTTTTTGATTTGAAGGAAAATGACAGATCAATCAGTTGATCAGCAACATGATTCTGGAGATGAGCATATTGGTCATACATCTGGGGAGGAACTTTCACATGCTCCTATTACGAAAAAGAGTTCAAAGGTTGGTAAGCGTTGGTGCACACGTTTACCAAAATTATCACTTGCCCGTACGAAGGAGGAGAGGATAGTCGTGGAGTTTGATGAGGATGATCTTCCTAGAGGTCCAAATGCTAAAGATTTTAAGGGTTTTGTAGCAACTCAGGCTAAGAGCAAAGTAAGCATTCTCTATGATGATTGGAGAAGTGTGGATAAGGCGATAATTTCTCAGCTGTGGGAGACCATCTTGGTAAGATCTTTTGCTATTCTTTGACTGTTCTTTAAATGTTTCTAGTATATATAATATTTTTAACCTCTTTTTTATCAGATGACATTTGATATTCCTGACACTGGAGGAGTCAGGAAGAAATGCTTATCGTTGGCTGCTAGGAGATGGAGGGATTTCAAATCTACCCTCTCATCTGATTTCATTTATGGTCATAGGAGTCGTGAGAATCCATGTCGTATATATCCTTTTATAGATGAAGACACATGGAGAGAATTTTTTGAAAGTAGAAGAAAAGAATCATTTTTGGTAAGGGCAATGTAAACTTTTATAAGCTTTCTTATATAAATGATCTTATTATTGTTTTGTTAATGATTACTTATTCTTAATTTACAGCAAACAAGGAAAGCTCATCAAGAGATCCAATCTAAAAATGTATACCCTCATAGTTTATCTCGGGGAGGGTATGCATTATTGGAAGAACAAATGATGGCAGAAAAATTTCAACAACTAAGAGCTGAGTCTTCAAGCTCTGGAGAGGTGGCCCCTCCATCCCCTCCATCTAGACATGAGAAATGGAAAAGAGCTCGGAAGGGCAAAAAAGGACAATATCTTTCGGAAGAATCGAGACTCGTAGTTGAGAGGATTGTAAGATATCTATTTTATTTATTTAAGTTTACTATTTTCTTCATATATTTCCAATCATTATAGAAAAGTTCAATTACTTATTACAGGACTCTCTTGAGGAGCAGAGTTCACAGGGGACATTTACACCATCTGGGAGGGAAGATATTTTATCTGTGGCATTGGGAATGCCCGAACATCCTGGCCGTGTAAGAGGATATCCGGCAGGTGTATCGGTAAGAAAAGTGTTGCCACGTTCCTCAACTTCTAACGTTGAAGGAGTTTATAAAAAAAAATAGAATCGTTGGAGGCTGAAGTCCATAATATTAATGCGACAATGGAGGACAAGATTAGAGCATCGGTGCAGTTAATGTTTGCAGACTTGCAAAGACAATTTCAGGGTGCAGCTCCCACTCCACCTCTCCCAATAGCTCCCACTCCCCCACCTCAGCCTGCGGACCCCATTTTTGATCCTCCTCCTCCGCCGCAGCTACCTTCTTATTGTGAGTTGTATGTTGATGATCCTCAACATCATATAGTTGCATATGGGATGGTATATTGTATAGGAGATACAGTTCATCATCAACAGTTAGAGGTAGAGAATCATAGGGTCACTGTACAGGATATTATAGATAGATCAGCTCGGATACCATTACCTACAGATGAGGTGACGACAGTTGGACATAGTATCGGCCATTTTTTACTTTGGCCATCCAGACTTCTTCGACTCATTACCATAGAGGTATGGATGTTATATCTTTTATTTTATATTTTTATTAATGTTTTATCATTTGAAAACTAATATATTTTTCAATTTATTTTTACAGGAATACTTCAAAGGTAAAGAAATACTGTATAGACAACAACAAAGACAGATAGCTATGACATCAGATGCAGATACTAGCAGTCTTGACAAATTGTCAAGATATTCAAATTTGTTGGCGGATCATTATGACTTTACAATGGAATCTCATGTATGTGGACGTGAACTATGTGTGGGGATTATGAAAACTGATATCATGGAGTTTGTCACTGGAGATAATTTGGGCATCAACGTGGTGCAAATTTTTATCATGTAAGTCTTAACTCCTTTTCCTTGCGTTATATTTATTAAAAATGTATACTTATGTCTGATTTGTATTAGGTATATGTATAAAATTTGTGAGAGGAATGAGCTGACAGATGTATATGGATTCGTGGACCCACAATTGATTTCCCCTGAAGCATGTGCATTGGATGAGGAACAAAGAATGCTTTATATTGCTGATAGATTTGAAAAGAATGTAATCACACAGTGTTGGATGATGCCTTTTTGTGAGAGGTATGAAACACATCCCTCTCAAAGAGTTAATTATCTTTTAACATAAAAAACCACTAACGTTAAATTTCCTTTTCTCAGGGATCATTGGATGTTAGGGGTTTTTTGCCCTAGGGAGAAAACACTTTATTGGATATGCTCTCTCCATGATGATGTGCGAGAAAGTTTTAAGAATATATTGGAAACGTAAGTTTCAATTTCACAATAGTTTTATATATTATAATGAATTTTAAATTTACCCCATTCGTATTATTTTCTAACAGGGCATGGGTCCACTTTCGAAAAAGCGCAAAGAAAAGGAATTACAAGATCAAATATGTACATGCAAAGGTAAATATCCATTTATAATTTGTACATTTTGATTTATTACATAAAAATAATATATTGAATTTACACTCATTCAAACAGAAATGTCATGAGCAACAAGGCATCATCGAATGCGGATATTACATGTTAAGATTTATGTATGAAATAATAACAACTGGGACAGTTCTGAGTTTTGACCTGGTAAGATTTCCTTTTTCTAATAATATTTCAATTTGATTTATTCATTATACACGTTGACTACTATCCTTTTCCTTTGTAGCTTTTTGATGACCCTCAACCCTTTACTGCTGAAGATATCAAACACTTACAAGTGGAGTGGTCAAATTATTTTACAGGTTTGATTGACTTTTAGTTGTTTGTAATGTAAAATGTAATTTTGAATATTGTCAATGTAATTGTGTATTTCGTAGTCGTTTAGGTTGGATTTAGTTTTTTTTGAAGTTGACATTGTAAGTTTTGAATGTTATATAAGTGAATGTTTAATTTTTCTCTACTTCTTGTTTTGGTCTACTGTTGATGGTTTTTCTGGTCTGGATTTTGGTATGGGGGGAGAGGTTCCAAGGGGGTGGGTGGGTGTTTGGGGGGTGTCCAAGGGATATGGGAGGGGTGTCGAAGGTGTGTTTGGGGCTGTCCTAGGGGTCGGGGGGGGGGGGGGGGTGTAAATGAGGGTGGGGGGTGTCCAAGGGGCGGGGGGTGTCCAAGGGATATGGGAGGGGTGTCCAAGGTGTGTTTGGGGCTGTCCAAGGAGTCGGTTGGGTGTAAATGAGGGTGGGGGGGGGGGCTGTCCAAGGGGTGGGGGGTGTCCAAGTGGTGGGGGGTGTCCAAGGGATATAGGAGGGGTGTCCAAGGGGTGTTTGGGGCTGTCCAAGGGGATGGGGGGGGGGGGGGGGGGGTTTCCAAGGGGTAGGGGGGGTTTCCAAGGGGTCGGGGGGGTGTCCAGGGGGTGGGGGGCTGTCCAAGGGGTGGGGGGGGTGTCCAAGGGGTGGGGGGGGGGGTGTCCAAGCGATATGGGAGGGGTGTCCAAGGGGTGTTTGGGGCTGTCCTAGTGTTAGTGGGGTGTAAATTTGGGTGGGGGGGCTGTCGAAGGGGTGGGGGGTGTCCAAGGGGCAGGTTGGGTGTAAATGAGGGGGGGGGGGTGTCCAAGGGGTCTGGGAGGGCTGTCAAGGTGTGGGGGGGGGGGTGTCCAATGGGTGTTTGAGGCTGTACTAGGGGTCTTGGGGGTGTAAATGAGGGTGGGGGGGTGTCCAAGGGGTGGAGGTTGTCCAAGGGATATGGGAGGGGTGTCCAAGGGTTGTGGTGGGGGAGGGCTGGCCAGGTTGTTAGGTGGGTATAGATGAGGGTGGGGTTCAGTTGGGGCTTGGGGGAGGGCTGGCATGGCTATTTTTGTTTGGTTTCTGGTTGCTTTTTGGTGAGAGCAGTGCAATTATTTAAAAAAATAATAATTTCTTTCACGTCGGTTATTTTATAACCGACGTGGTAAATAAATCGGTAGGGGTTTATCACGTCGGTTTTTTCTAGAACCGACGTGATAAACCGTTCCCGGGGATTTTATCACGTCGGTTCTTAATATAACCGACGTGATAAAAGGCCTGGGAATCGATTTACCACGTCGGTTATTGAATAACCGACGTGCTAAAACGTTTCCCAGGCCTTTTTATCACGTCGGTTTCCTAAATAACCGACGTTATAACAGGCCAGGGGAAGGGTTTATCACGTCGGTTATGACATAACCGACGTGATAAACGATATCCCAGGCGTTTTATCACGTCGGTTTAGGTAATAACCGACGTGATAAAGCCCCCCGTGCATATTTATCACATCGGTTATTATATGAACCGACGTGATAACCACCGTGATGTTATGGATATTACGTCGGTTTTAAATAACTGACGTAAAAAACGTTATTTATAACGTCGTCCGTATTAACGTCGCCTAAAAACCGACGTAAATAATAAAAAATAACCGACATAAAAAACGTTTTCTGCACTAGTGCCTGTGTGGATTGTGTTGTGCTATCCTATGTGAATTACGTTTTGCTTTCCGGTGTGGAATACGTTTACTTTCCTGTGTGGACTGAGTTGTACTTGGGCTCAGAGGTTGGAGCGTATTTGAAATTGATGACTTAGGTATATGTATGGGCATATAGCTAAGAAGTTTCGGTTGTTACTTCGTGGTTGTACCTTTCTTCGTGGTTTATCCTTGTGGATTTTGAGAGACCTTCAGGGGTCTTGGGGTCCCTACTGAGTAGCTTATACTCACCCATGCACGGGCTTTGCCCGCACTACGTTGTGTTGGTTGCAGACGACGGACAGTGTTGATCTTAGCTGAGGCTTGCAGAGCAGGACGGTACTTGGAGGTGGACCACTGGGCGGGACGTGCTCGGAGTGGATGGCGGGACCCGTGGAGTAGTGGAGCTATCTGTACCCACCCTTCAGGTGGGATTTCCAGTGGACAACTCGGTGTAGCGGCTTTTACTTTTCAGTTTCCATTTTCCCTTTTCGAGTTGTACTTTACATTCTGTTTGGGTTTGTATAACTGGCCCATTTACTTTTCCGCACTTTCAGTTGTGCTCTTCTTTTTCTTAGTGTTTACTTTCCGCTTGCCTACTCTATGGTGTTTGTTTACTTTACAAAGGCAATGCCTTCCCTTTTTTTTGGGATTTATGCCTTGGTGCTAGTTGCCAGCCCCTGGCCTATGGAAGGCGGGCTTGGGGTAGTCACGGCACGGACCCCGAGGGCGGGTCGTGACAAATTGGTATCAGAGGAGTTCGGTTCTTCCGCGAACTCTTATCTTTTCTATGTGAAGAAATAATGTTTAGCATATTGAGTGTGGTTATCAGTCCAGGGAGTCCAGTGTTGGTGCGGCGGCCGACGTATCCGTACACCAGGACCCTGACTTCTGATTTCCTACTTAATGAACGAAAACATTGATTGCGTGTGTGCTTCAAAGTTTTCTTTGTGATTACTTTATATCAGATCACCATGTATACTGTTCTGACCGTGGCACACCTGTTTCCTTTTCAGGATGGCCCCACGACGGCAGCCAGCTAGGGTTCCGAGAGTCGAGTGTGACGACAGCCCACCGAGCGACGAGGCCTCGGTGCAGGGCCCTTTGTCAGCAGTGGCACCGGCGGTAGCTTTACCCGTCGTGCCACCGAAACTTCCAGCACCAGCCACTGACGATGCACGTCGCCTCAGCGCACTTAATGAGTTTCAGCGCCAGCGACCACACAGGTTTCGCGGGAAGACGGATCCCCAGGCAGCCGAGGACTGGCTGGAGGCAGTGGTACGTGTCTTTAGGCTAGTGAGGACACCAGCAGACCTCATGGTGATCCTCGATGCGAGCCTACTACACGCAGCAACAGGACGATGGTGGAGCTTGATGCTCCAGGTGCACGATGAGGCATCTCTACTTTGGACGGACTTTGAGAGCCTCTTCCGCTCGGAGTTCGTCCCAGCCACCCTTCGTGCGGTGCGTATCCAGAAGCTTCTTCAGCTGTGGCAGGGCAGCATGACGGTCGCTCAGTACTCGGCGAGATTTACTGATCTCTCGCGCTACTCGACCGACATGGTACGGGACCCATTCTTCCGGGCCCGGACCTTCGAGCAGGGTTTGAGACACGAGATCAGGGCATCGCTGATCTCCCTCAGCATACCGACTCAGACATGAGTACTGGAGCGGGCCCTTCTGATCGAGAGCTTCCTTGCTGAGTCTACACCAGCGCAGCGACCCACCGTAGGGCGGCACGTGGCAGAGTCATCTGCTGCAGGCAGTCGACGGATGACTCAGGGGTCCAGACAGACTAGACCTTCAGGAAGACGACCTCAGGGCACTGGCTCAGCACTGCAGGGCACACAACGAGGAGCCAGTCTTTCGAGAGGCAGACAGTGCTACTCGTGCGGCGGGCAGGGCCACATGGTTCGTGACTGCCCGACCCGTCGTGCCGAGGAGCAGCAGTCAGTTGAGGGACCACCGAGGCAGAGGTAGAGGGTCGACCGTGGCGGTCCGCAGGGAGGAGGAAGAAGAGGCAGAGGAGCTGGACGAGTAGCCGGTGGTGGAAGACGCTTTGAGGCTCTGCCACCACCACCACCAGGAGGTCCACCCCAACCACAGGGAGCTGGCGGGCAGAGACAGGCACAGCTCCAGGCAGTAGAGGCCTACGACCACGGCGCACCCGAGATGATTCGAGGTACTATCTGTGTCTATTCCAACCTTTCTGCAGTACTTATAGACACACGAGTGAGTCACTCTTTCATAGCCGCTGCCCTTGTTCAGAGCTCGGAGATTCCGACAGAGCCGTTGGCTCGATCCTTACGGCTAGAGACTCCTACGGGAGCAGACTCGACGATTACGCACTGGTGCCGGCAGTGTGAGCTCAGTCTAGGAGGCGAGAGCTTCGGCTGGGATCTTCTTGTAGCAGTGTCGAGGCCTTACGACGTCATCTTGGGCATGGATTGGCTATCTACGGTCCATGCACAGATTGACTGTTTTAGGCGCAAGGTGCGATGTGTACGCACCGACGGGAGCAGGTTCACCTTCACCGGCGAGAAGGGAGCCTTAGCAGCACAGGATGGACTTCCGCGGAGGAGAGGACAACCCATTACTCATCAGATAGCTAGCCTCATCCTTGGAGCAGTTGACGTGCGGAGTCCTGGTTTTCCTGCAGTGGTGGATCAGTTTTCGGACGTTTTTCCGAATGACGTACCAGGGCTACCTCCTCGCAGAGAGGTAGACTTTTATATTGACTTGTACCCCAGGACATCCCCGATATCCACTCCAGCATATCGGATGGCCCCCGCCGAGCTTCGAGAGCTACGGGTACAGTTGGAGGACTTGCAGGGCAAGGGGTTCATCCGAGCCAGTGTTTCACCCTGGGCTTCCCCGATATTGTTCGCCAAGAAAGCGGACGGGAGCTTGCAACATTGTGTTCACTATCGTCGCCTGAACCAGGTGACAGTGAGGAACAAGTATCCGCTACCGAGGATTTATGACCTCTTTGATCAGCTCAAGGGAGCACGGTGGTTCTCGAAGATAGACCTCAGGTCAAGCTATCATCAGCTCAGAGTCAGAGACGAGGATGTGCAGAAGACGGCCTTCAGATGTCGGTACGGCCACTATGAGTTCTTGGTTATGCCTTTCGGTGTAACCAATGCTCCAGCAGTGTTCATGGCTCTCATGAACAGGATCTTTCAGCCATACCTCGATCGGTTTGTCGTGGTATTCATCGACGACAATCTGATTTACTCTACGACTGAGGAGGAGCACGCCTATCACTTGCGAGTTATACTAGACACACTCCGAGAGCACCAGCTTTATGGTAAGATATCGAAGTGCCAGTTCTGGAAACGTGAGGTTCACTTCTTGGGACACGTTATCTTTGAGGCAGGAGTTGCAGTGGATCCTGCGAAGATCGAGGATGTGTTGGCATGGGAGCCACCCAGGAGCGTGACTGAGGTTCGGAGTTTCTTGGGACTAGCTGGATACTATTGGAGATTCATGCCAGACTTCTCTAGAGTTGCGGCACCACTCACAGCTTTGACGAAGAAGGGGAAACCCTTTGTGTGGTCAGACAGATGTCAGTAGAACTTCCAGGAGCTGAGGAAGAGATTGACCAGCGCACCTATCTTGAGGTTTCCTGAGGAGGGAGTAGGGTACGTAGTCTACTGCGATGCATCATGGACCGGACTCGGATGTGTTCTGATGCAGAAGCGGGCAGTGATCGCCTATGGATCACGTCAGTTGAGGCCGCATGAGCAAAACTACGCTACCCATGACCTGGAGTAAGCAGCAGTGGTCTTCGCTCTGAAGACATGGCGACACTATCTTATGGGCGAGCGCTTTATAGTCTTTTATGATCATTAGAGTCTCATGTATATCTTCTCGCAGAAGGACCTGAACCTGAGACAGCGGCGATGGCTCGAGTTCCTCCAGGACTATGACTTTGAGATAGTCTATACTCCTGGGAAGGGGAACGTAGTAGCCAATGCCCTCAGTAGGAGGACGGGCATTCAGCTACTTGAGGAGGAGACAGAGCTTCTAGCCTCTTTGCAGATATCCTTCGTGGATAGAGATGGAGCAGCATTCCTTCAGTCTCTCATAGTCACTCCTCCACTACTGCAGTGGGTCAGAGAAGCACAGCGTCAGGACACTGATTGTGAGACACGGCGTTCACAGATATCCTCGAGACAGGAACCTGATGGTTTCTCCCTTGGATCAGAGCATGACATCCTTTTCAAAGGACGTACCATGGTACCAGTCGCTTTGCGAGAGGAGGTGCTGAGAGATTTTCACAGTTCTCCTTTGGCGGTACATCCTAGAGTGGCGAAGATGTACCAGGACCTCAGACGACAGCACTGGTGGCCGAGCATGAAGAAGGCTGTAGCAGAGTTCGTTTCTCGATGCCTCACCTGCCAACAGGTGAATGCAGAGCATCAGGTACCAGCAGGCTTGGTCCAGCCCTTGGAGGTCCCGGAGTGGAAGTGGGACGGCATATCTATGGACTTCGTGACTGGACTACCACGTCCTTCCAGAGGTCACGACTCCATCTGGGTGATTGTTGACCGACTCACCAAGTCGGCACACTTCTTACCCATCAGAGAGCAGGGCTCAGTGGAGAGCTTGGGACGTCTCTATGTTCAGGAGATTGTGCGGCTCCACGGTGTGCCGTCATCTATCGTCTCCGATCGAGATGCTCGGTTTACTTCCCGGCTTTGGAAGGGGTTACAGGAGGCGTTCGGGACGCAGCTACATCTGAGCACAGCCTTTCACCATCAATCGGATGGTCAGACAGATAGGACCATTCAGACTCTCGAGGACATGCTCCGCGGATGTGTCCTCGACTTTGGTCGTAGCTGGGAGGACCACCTACCCTTGGTGGAGATTGCGTACAACAACAGATACCACTCCACCATTGAGATGGTACCATACGAGGCATTTGTACAGCCGACCATGTAGATCTCCTTTGTGATGGACAGACCCTGGGGAGTCAGCACTTGTGGGACCAGAGATGGTCCAGGCCACAACAGAGAAGGTCCAGGTCATCCAGGAGCGGATGAGGACAGCTCAGAGCCGGCAGAAGTCTTATGCTGACAGGAGACGGAGGCCACTGGAGTTCGAGGATGGCGACCACGTCTTCTTGCGGGTCTCACCTCGATGTGGTATTCAGAGATTTGGCCGAGGCAGCAAGTTATCTCCGCGCTTCATCGGACCCTTCCAGGTCCTCAGCAGGGTTGGCGAGGTGGCTTATCGCCTGGCTCTGCCACCTCAGTTGCACCGGGTGCACGACGTCTTCCACGTATCTCAGCTGAGGAGATACGTGCATGACCCGACGCACATCATTGACCATGGGGAGCTTGACGTTGATGATTGGGAGACTTTTACGGAGGTCCCAGTGGAGATAGAGGATCGACAGGAGCGGGTCCTACGTGGGTGATCGATTCCTCTTGTGCGCATCAGATGGCAGCACGGGAATCTCCAGGAGAGCACATGGGAGCGGGAGGCTCAGATGCATGCTAAGTACCCTCATTTGTTTCCCTAGTTTTTTATGTATCTTTACGGGGACGTAAAGCCCTGAGGTGGGAGTAATGTAATGACCCATAAAATTCAAGGGAAATTTTTTCTTAATATTCTTTGGAATTTTACAAGAGCACGGTTTTAGACGGCACTTGATTCCGAGGCCCGGAGTGCCCGGAATCAATTTCCGAAGTTTGGCTCGGGTACGTTCAGTGAACGAACGAGCAGGAATTTCTAACTTTTGATTCGGTGCTCGGAAATGAAATCTGAGGACACCGATGAACTCGCAACGCCGATATTCTCTTAAGAAGACCTTTTCCGAAGTTGCCTTTGCCTATGAGGAGTTGTTTATTTTTTCAGGATGAAATGAAGAGTAAAATAAATTTGTGATACAATATTATTTTATCTTTTAAAAGTTGGGTGGTATAACCACCTAAGAGAGGATTAAGGTGAGGAGGGTCCCACCCAAGCCTCACCTTTTCAAATCCCCTAACTCCCCTCTCTCCCTCTTTAAATCTTGACAACTTAACTTGACACTTAATTAATTACACAACACATGTATAATTAATTAAGTGTTTTGTTTTTTTTTGAAATTTAAGTTTTTGAAAAGCTTTGCTTAGTAAATAAAATAAGGAGGGACCTTATTTTATTTGGGTTGTTGGGTGAGGTGTGGAAGATATTTGGAGAGAAGCTAAAGAAATCCTCCACCATCTTCATCTCCTTCGTGGAAGAACGCGAAGAACGTCCGCCGCCCACGAAGAACACCGACGTAGACATCTTGACTTGTCTTCTCCTATTTCTTCCTCCTCGACTTCTTCGTCTTCTAACCGACGTCAACGAAATGACAACCGCTTCCCACGACTACGTCAAGATGCGACTATCGAGGTAGAGAATTTTATCTAATTTACGTGAGAATCGTTTGAAACAAGGTTCAATTTTAATTAATTAAAATTGTGCCGTTTTGGGTGTTGGTTATTTCCCGATTGTTAGCATCTAATGCGGAGGGCGAGGGCGGAACGAACACGGCCCGACAACCCTCCGTAATTTTATTTTTGGTGCATGGATTTGACAGTGATGAGGAATCGAATCCGAAATGGGAAAATGAGGTATCTGTTCCAAAGATCTCGATCCGAGAAAATCGTCGGCGAAGACCGCAAGAGGAACAGACCACTGGAGTACGTCCGGTGGTCCGAGGAAGACGGCGGCTGCGCGCCGCTCCGGCGCAGTGGCGCCGGCGACCCGCGGCGGAGGCGCGCCGCCGGAGTAACCCCACCGCGGATAAGTCGCGGTGGTCAGCAGGCGGCCGGCAAAGCCGGCCGCGACGGTCCAAGGGCAGGACCCTTTAGGGTCCTGCGTTTCATTCTTCGGCCGGCCAAGCGGCCGGCCGTTTCCTGGAATTCCTGGGGATTAATCCCCCGGATGGTAGCGGAGCGGGCCCCCCACGTGGAGGGGGCCGTTGTTTTGCAAAGCACGGGGGGGCTGCGCCCCCCATTTCCTACGCCCTGCGCTCGGCCAACCGGCCGAGCTGAGCGGTCGGGCCGCGCTACCGGCCATGCCAGGTCCAGCGGACCGGGTCGGGTCGACCCGGTTCGGGTCGGATCCGGGTCGGGTTGCCCCGGTTCGGCCCGACCCAGGGGGGTCGGGCCGGGATGGCCCGGACCCGGACCCCCCGTTTTGGAGACGGTTTTGGTCTTTTGGACATAACTTGAGCCACGAACCTCCGATCGACGAACCTTCTGCGGAAACACGATCCTTGGATCAAGACGGTCGTTTCGATATATCGCACTCAATGTTTCGGAACACTTTGAGTTCGGCCGGGTTGGTTCGTTCACGAATCCAACCGGGCCTTCGGAGCGGAAACACTCATATCTCGAGCTACGGACGTCCAATTGACGTACCGTTAGCTTTGTTTTGTTCTTATTAGTGAGACAGCTCTTTTGGCATACTCTTCCTGAGGTTTGGACGTAGGTGGAGTACGGTCGGGTTGGTTTTGCCTTAAAAACCAACCGGGCCCCGTGGACGAAAATGCCAATAACTCTCAGACTGGGCGTCCGATCGACGCGCCGTCTGTTGCGTTGAGTTACTGTTGACGATACAGAACTTTTGGATACATCAACTCTGGACATTGTGACAGTTGATGTATCAGCCTCTCGGCTCGTGGAGCGGACCCTCCTATACGATCTTGCTGTGTGCGGGAACCCTAGTGCTGGTTGCGACTGTGACTACTACTACTGCTACTATGACTGCGACGACGACAGTACAGAGATCCTGTGTGGATTCGACGACGACGACGACTACAGCACTCAGCGATCCTACGTGGATCACTGCTACAGTTCCTGTGTGGGCCCGATCCTGTGTGGGTCTGATCCTGTGTGGGTCTTTGCGCTCAGCGGTCCTGTGTGAACCAGCGCCTACAGGTCCTACGTGGGCCTGATCCTGTGTGGGTCTTTTGCGGGGGTTAGTTACCTATCGATCCTTCATGGGTCCGACGACTTAGATGGATCAGAGATCATCTTTATCGTCTTTTGAAGAAGTATACCTGTGTGAGCTGAATCCTGTTGCTTTCCTGTGTGGATTTTGTTGTGCTGTCCTATGTGGATTACGTTTTACTTTCCTGTGTGGAATACGTTTACTTTCCTGTGTGGACTGAGTTGTACTTGGGCTCGGAGGTAGGAGCGTATTTGAAATTGATGACTTAGGTATACGTATTGGCATATACCTAAGCAGTGTCGGTTGTTACTTCGTGGTTGTACCTCTCTTTGTGGTTTATCCTTGTGGATTTTGAGAGACCTTCAGGGGTCTCGGGGTCCCTACTGAGTAGCTTATACTCACCCATGCACGGGCTTTGCCCGCACTACGTTGTGTTGGTTGCAGACGACGGACAGCGTTGATCTTAGCTGAGGCTTGCAGAGCAGGACGGTACCTGGAGGTGGACCACTGGGCGGGACGTGCTCGGAGCGGACGGTGGGACCCGTGGAGCAGTGGAGCTATCTGTACCCTCCCTTCAGGTGGGATTTCCAGTGGACAACTCGGTGTAGCAGTTTTACTTTTCAGTTTCTGTTTTCCCTTTTTGAGTTGTACTTTACTTTCAGTTTTGGTTTGTATACTGGCCCATTTACTTTTCCGCACTTTCAGTTGTACTTTGCTTTTGCTTAGTGTTTACTTTCCACTTGCTTACTCTATGGTGTTTGTTTACATTAAAAAGGCAATGCCTTCCCTTTTTACCGGGATTTACGCCTTGGTGCTAGTCGCCAGCCCCTGGCCTATGGAAGGCGGGCTTGGGGTAGTCACGGCATGGACCCCGAGGGCGGGTCGTGACAATTTAGTTTGAATTAACAAATAAATTTATAATTATTAGGAACACTATATTAATTACAGAATTTATTTTATGTTATTCATACCCACTAATATAAAAGCTAGATCAAAATGATCACATTTGTATAATAATATCTTAGTAATATATCATGTTTTGGTAAAACGTAGTGTTTTGTGTTGAATACAATATAAAAAATATTTTAATTTTTTAATAACTAGGATTTACAAATTTATCTATCCTTTACAGTAAAATTTTGATATTGTGGACCCTATATTTCAACCAAGGTAGTTACACCTAACTACGGGCTCGGTAGCACTCTTATAGATGTTTAATAACCATAACGTACTTTCCTAATAAGAACCATTACTTTTAAATACGATATTCAGGATCATTTTGACTTGGTGTCACTAGTTTCCTTATAGAATATTTTTCCTTCCCTAGTCCCCCTACATTCTTGAATATTTCATCAGACTAATGATTGTCCCCACAAACCAAAAAATGTTGTTTTTGTATTCTTTTACCTCAATTTCAATCACCTATATAAGATTTCCAAGAGGTGACACATAATAAAACTTTTAAAGGAATGATATTTTAACTATGGTTTTATAAATAGGTATTCCTTTGAAAATAAGGGTTATCCTTGTTAACAAGGGTAATGACATTTATTCTTTTAAACCATTAAAATTCTTGGGTATTATGAACTAGTAGTTCCTTTTGAGCATTTTGGAAATACTATCTTCATTCCTAACCTCTCCTTTTGGATTTTACAAGAAATTAATGGTCATGATTAGTGGATTATAACTCACTCTACTTATGCTAATATCTTGTATTATTAGGTTTGTTTAGTTTTAAATTTTCTTTTAATCAAATATCAATTCATGAAAAAATGTTTGGAGAAGATATTCCTGTGTAAAATGGATTCAGATAAGGTGTATTCAAACTTGTTTTGATGAATTTCTTGATTGGAAATGTATTTTTGAAATGGGTTTTTATGTGTGTGATCACATTATAAAAAATTGACCTTTTTTTGTTTGAATTTGTATATCGTACCAAAACTGGGGAACAATAGGACATTACTCCACCACATGATAAATTATTTTGGAGTAATGGGTTTATTTAATCATTTATGTTTGTACTAATAGTTTTTTATAAATATTTGGGAGTGAATTAGGTTCATGAAATGGTTGTGTGACTTGGGGTATGAGTACACTTGGTATGGGGATTTTGATGTGGTGTGGGTTAAATTGTAAATATAATGGTTAAATTGGAAAAGTTTAATTTTGGAGTGAGTTAGTCATATGGGATTCATTTCATACACATTAATCTTCATTCCTCTCATAGTATCATATTATGTGTGATCTAATATTTTATTTTTATGTGGTGTGTGTGGAAATGTCTTAGTGGATTTCCTACTGAGTTAATATACTCCACCATTCATATAAAATTTAATGTGCATGCATTCATTATAATTTATAATATAGGTAATGAGATGATAAATTATAGTCTAGTGGGATGTATTATTTTTGTGGACTATGATGGATATGGGTGTTTGGTGGTCATTTTCATTTAAATCATTGGAGACTATCGTTGGAACATTTTCATTTGCTATGAGTATTCTAGACCAATAGTCTTTTTATTATTTTGGCTACTTTAATATGACTATTATTATTTGATATTATGAAATGGAGTTTCATTTTATCTTCATTAGAGAATTATATAAATATATAAATATATATATATATATTATCTTGGAGATGAATCTAGTATGTTATTATGTATGTTAGGTAAAATCAACCCTTGATTGGGTAATGCTCTAGACATTTATTTCAAGCCATTATTATATAGGGGTGTCACCTTTGGTTAGTAGCATTCCATTCCTTCCCAAGAAAATATGTTGGTACTAATATGTAACATATCATATAGTTGGAGATGGTCATTGGGATGTCGTGTTCTGTTCAAGGAAAAGATTAAATTTTTTTATGTGTATTATAGTAGATAGATAAGTGGATTATCAAGCAGATGAGATGGGGATGGGAATAGAAGAGGTGATGGTTATTTTATGTGGTATGGAATCATTCTATTTTTTTCTGTTTTTTACCATTGTATCTTGGTTTAGTTGATTTTTTTCATCTTTGTACCTATTTGATAGCCCAAATTTTGGTTCCCTATCTTTTAAATAAAGGTATTATTGGAATGTTCCTATTTGATTGTTAGTATTAAATATTTAATATAAGATAATTTTTTTTTTTCATATTTTATGTTTTGATTATAGATTGGTAATGTGATAACCATTGCTTCAGTTGGAACACTTTGAAGAGAGTCATTATAGATATGGTGATACTTTTTGGTATTTTTATATGATGGGATGTGGGATATTATGTGGTATAATTCACTACGATATTGGGATATATGTTTCATAGATTATAGAAAACTGTGACTTGGATTTATTTCGGAACAAAGTTGAGTCTTATGGGTGATTATGTATCCATATCTATGATAACAAATTGTTTTATATTTGTATAATAACTCACTAGTTATGTTTCTACATAGGTTTAGTTAACCTCATAAAAAACATTTACTCACCATAGAAATTCACATAAATCCACTTAATCAATATAACTCAAGGAGTTAAGGTGAGTTGGAAATATTAATGTATCATTGGACTCACCCTTACCCTTAAACATGACAATTTTTTTATTTACATGGGTATAAATTCATCTGTTTTTAAATAGGTATTAGTTGGGAGTTGTACATTTACCTATAGATGAATATTTTAGTAGAGGTCTATAATTTTATGACAGTTATCAATTGGGTTGGGATGGACGCTATTGTATTTAATTTCAATTTTTATTGTATAAATATCAAACAAGGCGATAATTAATATACAATTTATGTGTATTACACATATATTTATTCTACCTCTACCTTATTGTGGATGTAAAATATATATAATATTAAGAATATATCATCCCAAAATTTCCCCTATTGGATTTATATTATATGTTTATTGGTATTGGGTATGTCTCGATCTATGGTAAGGTTATATTTAATTATTTGTAGTTTAAGTCATTTCCCATTGAATTTTTATTTATAGGAATAATCTCTCCATAACATATTTTGGCTCCTAACACTTGTTAGAAACCTATGGAATATTGATAGGTGTGTATGAATACCAGTAATGGTCCGTGCCAAGATCCTTTTATGAATACATGATTAAGTTTTTTTATAAATTATGTGGTTTGATGTTTTTCATACCCATAAAACTCATGTACACCCTTTACCGTATCCATGTATCTCAATGGCCAAATCAATGATCATATCAAACCAATTTCTATGTAAAATTCATAAAATCATCAATATACATTTTTTATTTTCACATTAACAACAATATAATCATGGTTAGGATCAAATAAAAATTGTTGTTCCAAATAAATATGTGAATCTATTCCATCAAATTTAGTCTCTCTCCAGTCATGATTGAGAGTGGAAACAATAATGATTAAAAATATTCATATACATACCACTTGTTAATTATATTAAATTAAAAAATGTTTCAATATCCCTTGCTGATGTAACATTTTAATTTATATTTACCATATATGAGTCCCCCATTAAACATATAATATCCCTAATATCATTTCTCCCCTTTCCAAATACTCTATTTACATTAAAAAGTTTCAGTTTCCAAAATTTTATATCCAAATTTATTCAACTTTGATAATAAACTGGAATGTTAAGGTATATAAAACTATGAGAACATTTTATTTTACAAAACATATGATTAAAGATGATGAAAAACATTTTTTAGATATAATGTAGAACTTTTAGGTTCAGCCAATTTTTCGTAAACATCAATTAAAATTTTATGCACTCGATAACCTGTTCCAATTAATTACACTTTTATAAATTATTTATCCTTCATCCCTTTAATGAAATTTTAATGGATCAAAATATTATTTATATGAATATTGTACCAAATTACTCATTAGGTCAACAATATTTTTGAAACAATACTTCAAGTGAAATTATAAATTTTTTTGCAAGATACCGTAACTATTTTTCCATTGAAATTAGTTCGGTACATTATTTTATAGTTGTAATACACTGATATTCCATAACACTATTAAGAAAAATATATCTTATTCTTACATAGTCTCCCACACACATTTCTAAAAAATTTATAATGCACCGTCTCTTATATATTTTCAATCCATCCCACTATAATCCATATTTGTGTCACTAATGGATATATAACATTTACTTTCCAATATTATATAATCAAATAAATAATATTGGGTTTATTTTTCACACCTCATTATCCTTTTTACTACCATGACTTATTTTTCATTCGGATTGTTGATAAAATGTATCATCTATTCATTTTTCAACTTAAATAATTTCAAACAATTTTGAATAATGATTGATATGTAAATGTGTTTGGTACTACACATAAATTGTTTTTACAACAACTTGCTTGAATTTTTAAGTTATTGTATGAATGTGTGTGTGTATATATATATATATATATATAAATCAATTATAGCCCCATAATGTAATTAATGTATGTAATCATCTATATCTTGAATTTGGATATTCATGAATTTATGAAATTGGTCACATGTACCTATTTTGATCCTCGAAATGTGATATCACATATTTGGATGAGTATCATGAATTGTTCCTTCATTATGGTATTCACTAATAAACTGTGTCCAATACATCCTTTTTTGGATTTTAACATCCTCAAGTAGGTGTCCAACCTTGAATTCCTAGATCATTAAACTTGTTATAGACCATATTGTGCCTTTATTAAATGAAATACACTAATATCAACATCGTTATATTGAAATTAAATAGATATTTTAATGTATAATTCAGACATAAGCTTTCATTTATATAAATTATTCTTCATATTTTTTCAATATATTTTCATTTGAATTTAAATTTTTTTAAAAAAATGTTACTGAATAGATTCATGACAATTTTCAAGAATAATTATTTATTTAACATAAAAAAACATAATTTGTGTAAAAAACATTAATCTATGTTAGGAGTTTAGTATATAAATTTTATATACTCAAAGGGTATATTCTTGGAGATTACATTTTGTCAAATTATATTATGTCCATTACAATTTTTACTAAATAAAATGTTAGGTTTATTCCAATTTTTTAATGTTCCCCTTTCATCATCTTCACACATGATTATTCAGTCAATATATATTGAAAATATCATGGATCCACTAAAAATAAAATTAATATCTCTTTAATGATCCTCATATTTCTGTGAATGTCTATTAATTTTCCTCTATAAATATTTTATTTATGTACTTTCTCTCTTCTTCTATAATCATTATTATTCTAATGAAAATTATTCAAGATCAGCTTATTCTTTAATTATTTCAATTTAATAATATTAATTGTCAATATTATATTAGTAAGTTTTTTATCATTTCTAGAGTAACAATTATATTATTTAATATTTTTCTATTATTCATCAACCACTTCATGAAAAGATAATCATCATACAAATAAAAAATTTTAGGAAGTCTTTTTCTGAAGTTATGATATTTTTTAGAAATCATAGAGTAAACTATAAACTAAGTTTCCATAATTACCTAAATTTAAATCATTTTTTAAGTAGATTAATTTTTCTAATAAACACTAATGTGTCTTAAAGGAGATTTACATCAAGACTGTATTTAATATACAGTTACATTATCACTGGGGAAGAAGCCGTGTATTTTATATAAATAACCACTTGAAAAAATTATATATTAAATTTTTTAGAAACTCAATTTTAATAAGAAATATTATTAAAATATAAATCACTATAAAATTTATTAATTTAAAAAAACTATTATGAATATAAAACTAATAACACACCATGCTTGATTTTTTTTATTTTTCAAGTAATTCTACACATCAGTTAGAAAAATCATTCCCATTATATGATTACAATTTTATTACATATATATATATAATCTATAAAAAAAATTATTTATACAAATAATAGTTTCTTTATTCGATCACATAAAATTGATTAAAAGTGTGCACGTTAAACTAAATTTACTAGGATTGGGAAAATTTAACTGACATGGAATAGTAAAAAATTGTTTTATGTTAGTGAATATGATAAAATTTGTTATTGAATATTATATAATTGATTTATTTGATTTTGTTAGGATTTGTATGTCTCAATAATTCTTAATAAATAATATTGAACAAAATAATTTATCTTAATATTCAGTGAAAATGTAATTCTATATTATTTTCAATTGATTTATGTTTAATATAGTATAAATCCATATGAATTTCTATTGTAATATAATGTTATGGATAGATGTTAAATTTAATTCAAAAATTTAAAAGGGTTATATTACAATGTAGAATAAAATAATTTATACTAATTGACAATTTTGAAACTTGTATTTCAATTTTTGATCATACAAAAAAAATAAGATAATAAATAAATATTTATATCTGAATTAATAAATTAGTCGTTTTATGTCAGACTCGTTCATATTTTTTTGATCATTGATTTTTTTTATTTAATGATCAATATTTTTTTATCTTGTTATAATTATCCTTATTTATATATATTTTTATTACATATGGAGTTTATTTTTTAACATAATTATTATTCACTAAATAATGTAGTTTAACTTGATTGTTTAATCAATATTTAGTTGATGAACCAATTGAAACTAATAATCATGTATATAAACTGTTTCTTTGGGATAAATACCCCTTTTTCTATATCAAAAATCTATTTTTTTTATTTTAAGGACTATTTTATTGAGACGTAGTTCAAATAAGTTTCCTTAGGTGGTTATGAGTTATTATTCACACCCTTATCCATGATGCATGAATTATAACTATAATAAAAAAACTAATACCTTTGTATTTCATTCATTTTTAGTCATGAGACCACATACATCTTTATATAAATAATCAAAAAGATTTAATGCTTAATTTTTCTAGTCCTTATAGGGAATTTGAGAAATATATTCACATACATTTCTACAATTATTCAAATATTGTATCATCAAAAAAGAAATTCTAATTATTTTATGAAACATAGAAAACTTTTCCACTCTTTTTTATTATGAATCAACCATTATTTCAATAGATATCAATCGTTATCCACTACGATTAAATCAATGTTATCCTTCCACTGAATTATTAATATTTTTTAAATATTCCATTTTAATAGTAAAATAGTGAATATATGAATAGATCAGGTGTAATGATACTACATTAGAAAAATACCTAAAAAAATAACAAACCATAAAATAAGAATCCTAAAACCACAAACCCAAACCACAACATCATAAAATACCTAATAGACTAAGGACTAATTATTAAAAAAAACCTTGATATGCCAATTTTCTATTTCATTGAATATATTTTTATCAATTAATTTTATTATTGGTAAAACTAATTTTATTTAAAGAATCATATATATCAAAGTATCATAATTAACTCACATACAATAAAATGGCTGAAAAGGCATTCAGAAATAATACTTCAGTGTTCATTAAATATATATTGTTTAATATAATTACATTTTATTGAATTTTCATCAACAAATACCTTTTCAAAAATGAAACATTTAATTTTCTTTATGCTTCAAAAAATTTAACAAGAATATATTGATTTTCAAGAGTGATGAGAACCCACTGTCAATATTTCATGTGGTGTTATTCTTCATCACCTATAAAGAAATATCAATTGTTATTTTTTTCTACTTGTATTAGGATACTTGATTATTCTAATATTCATTAATCCTCTAATTTTATTAATGTAACAACAATATCATTATTATTACCTTTTTTCTATACATTAAGTAATAATGTTTATTATTTAGTGTAATAACACCATTTAGTTTCCTCTAAAAATTACTAGTTATAAAACATCGTTTATTTATACATTTCTTTAACATAAAATCATTTGTATTATGAAAATTATTAGATAAATAAAAAAACCAAGAAATATATTTCCTTTTCTTTACATGATATATCATCTAACATCATTTCTCACTTATAAAAATAACATCACTTGATTGTTTTTTTTCCTGTAAATTGTCTATTGCATGATCCAAATTATCAAAAAAATATAAATTCATCCTATGAATATCCTTTTATGATCATATTTCATTTTTACCACCATAAAATCCATATTTTTTAGAGAATCTTATTGATTTATACAAGTATTTCCCCGTAACCCCTTAATATCATTTCATCACAAATTCATTTTATTTAATATTTTCATTAAGAGACTTTAATGAATCAAATTTTTAAAAAATTATTAATTTTTACAAAAAGTGAAGGGACTTTATTTTAAAGAACACTCATCATGTTATTTTAAATCATCAACTGATTTCTATAGACTTACATCCTAAAATAGAACTCAAACCTTAACAACTTAATAATTTTTTTTAATTTCAATCACTCTTCTTAATTAGATCATATATGAATTTATAGATTTTTTAATCATACCTATTTCTACAACACAAGAATGAAGATCATAAAAAAGTTATCTTTTCATAAATATTTAGCTATTTTTTATAAATTTCCATGAATCATGGATTTATGTTATGCTTATTCCTTAATATTAGTGATATCATCTTCAAAATCCTGGTTATTTTAAACTGATTAAATCATGTAATCAACATGAATATGATGACCTGACACATCACAAGACCCATTTTCCATCATGGCTAGAGTGATTTTCTTGATCCCCATAGGATGGAAACAAACACCAATGCACTAGAATAATCAAGGGGAATGATTCCCCACAGATATGTAAGATCTAATGAGAACAAAATATTAAAAAGAATCAAGAATGATTCCTCTACACATTGAATATCCATGAAAAATGAAAAATTTATTTAATAATAATTAATATAAAGAATGTACCAAACTTGATGAAAGATAAATCCCACACCTCCACTAAAACATCCCCATACACAAAACCCTTATAATTTAATATACAAGAATAAACATATATAAACACCACACTTAATGAAATATTTAAAATATTAATGAAAAATTTGGATGAAACTCTTAAAATATAAAATAATACCAACACACATAAATATAATATCTATATATAACCAATGTTAATTGTATCCACTAAAAAATATAAATTTTTAGATTCAATCTCAAAGGCGTATATGAAGTGTAAATTCATTGAAATGTAACCTACATCATCAAAAGGCCACTCGGTCCATAAACACCACATTTTTTTTGTAATGTGTGAGCATAAATAGACATGTTGGAAATCAATATAAATGATACGTATAATATTCCATGAAATTCTCAAAATCCTTGTTTAATAACATACCATTAATGAAAATAACAATTTTACATTTTGGAAATAAAATTTATAAGATCCTATTATTACCAAGATATCAATTTGAACCCCATGTTTGTTTTTTGTAAATGTTAAAACATAGTTTAGAAACTATCCATAAGAACCCGTTTATAAAAATAAAACCATGTAAAAGATACATTTAAAATTTAATTCTTAGCTTGAATTTTATAATGATATTGAGAATGATTCCGTGCGGTAGAGAAATGAAATTAAAACGACAATAATAAATAGAGGTAAAAAAATGAGAAGGAAGATAAAAAAAATAATTACATATCATGGAATTTCAATAATATGTACACCATAGAAAAATAAAATATTGAGGTTCAAAATTTGAAAATCAGAAAAGTAAATATGATAAATAAATAATAATCACAACATCATACAAACAAGTGAGGGTGATAACCAAATAACATGTAACTTCACACTGTGAGGATCATTGACCTATATATTACCATGCATACTAGGATTCCCTCATGTGACACTAGCAAAACTATGGATTATAAACATGTAATGATACTAAGGATTCTTGAGAAGTCATAAAATGACCCTATCTTGTATAATTCCTAATATTATGAAAACAACCATTCGATTACTCAACTACATACAGTCTCTCATGTGTCAACGATAATCCATTCCACATATCCATCATACCTATGAGTTAATATTATTTCCTAAAGTCACAAACATAACTTAAAATATGAATACATTAAAAAACACATTGTCAAGATAAAATAGGAACGAATCATTCTGTTCGTGGTCATTTAAAAAATTATTGGCATTATAAAAAAGTCATTTAAATGAAAACACAATTCAAATAACCCCCATAGAAAACATATGTAAAACTGGTTTCATACATATTATTGATATATTAAGACTTCCTTTTTAATAATATACACATATTAATTATATACATACATACATACTTATATATGTATATATGTAAACATCTCTCAATTAACATATTCCCATATTTTCATGTGAATATGTACATTTTTCTAGATAAAAATATACCCATACATATGTATGTAACTACAAACCTGAATAAGATTCTTATGAAATAAGATTCCTAAATTAAAAAAATTAATGAAATAATTAAAAGGACATAAAAACGTCTCTCAACCCGGGAAACCCCAATTGATTAATCTATTGAACTCATAAATTGCCCAATAAAATTTTATAAACAA
This sequence comes from Viscum album, assembly GCA_963277665.1. Lineage (NCBI taxonomy): Eukaryota > Viridiplantae > Streptophyta > Magnoliopsida > Santalales > Viscaceae > Viscum > Viscum album. Next base: position 292,625,686 of record OY728132.1, read on the forward strand.
CCTCAAATAATTTTAAAACACACAATTTCTATATAATAACCACAATATATATATTTTCATTCAAATTAATAATATATTCTTTGACTGTAGACAAATATCATGGGAATGTCAATATAACCCATTTAGATATCAATTTTAATATAATAAAAACTTGAAGCATCATAAATATATAAATATAATTTAAAATAAAAAGAATATATTATTTTAAAGAAAACGAATTTGAAATTATGGAAAACATGAATTGTATTATGGAAAATAAAAATCATAGAATAACCTACCTAGAGAAATCACCTGTGAAGTGAAACCATCAATATTATTGATAGCATGGATTGAATGATTGATCACACAACCAAGAATGAAGATCTATATGAAATTAAAAAAACCACATGGGGTTCATCTAGGAAACAATGTAGTAATGGGGGAGACAAAAAACCACAAAACAAATGTGATGAAGAAATAAAAGTGGAATTATCCCACCTTAGAATAAAATATGCTTGAAATATTTAATGGAGGGGATGATAATTGAGGGAGAGATAATGTGGAGGAATAGATTGGGATAAATCATCCATGGAATATGAGAGAGGGAGTGTCGAGGAATGATTTGGAGATTAAATAGGGATAATTGTTTTATTATGTTTTGATGTTTTATGAATCTGGGTACTTTACAAAGTTTAATTTACATTTCTCCATTATCTGTGTACACTAGTGAACTTACATGGTTATATCACCTGGAAAGATAATCCATGATTCTTTTTACACACTGAGATTTTGTGAATTTTTTTTCAAATAAATTAATTTTCATTTATTTATTTATTCTCAGTAAGTAAAAAATTAATTTCACATTTCACCGAATTATTTTTCACAACACTGAACATCGACATAGCATATGTTACACACAACACTATGTTTCTATGAAATATCATTTTGTTTTTATTATAATTAGAACATGATTTTTAAAATATAGATATTAAAAAAAGTAATATGAATATTAACATCTAACATTCAAATATTTTTATGATGGACTTATATATCTAAAACATAATGATAATGATAAATATAATTTTTTTGTAAAATCATTGTCTGTTTAAAAATTATATTTTCTAAAATGAGATGCTTTTCTGGTCCCTATATGAGAAAAAATAAAAACAATTTCAGGCACTTTTATAAGTTTAATTTAATATAATAAGATTAAATTATGATTATATAATTTTTATATTTTATTACGGTGATTTTTTTGGTATTTTTCTCAGAAACCACCATTATAAATTAATAGTGAAAAATACTGAATTTTTATTTCAAAACTGCTTTTCATATAATTTCATTATATAGTTAAATTTAATTTTATGTTCCTTTTAATTTCACATTAGATCAATAATATATCAATATATCCAATTTAGTTCATTTAATTTTTTTAATTTAGATATAAAATCTTAATGAAATATTGAACATTCCACCTTTACAACTTGCTTCCTCAACACAGATGCGATTTTAGTATTAAAATTAATTTTTCTTCATCTATGAATTGAATTTTGAAAATGAAAATACAAAATTTTAATTCATATGATATTTATATTATAATAATATAAACATAATTTTTTACATGTTTTGGTATTGAATGTGAGTAAAATTAATTGTAGCAATTAATGTAAAATAAATCTTAACAAATGAATAAACCTTAATATGAAGGTAGAAAATTTCCTAGAAATTAGTAAATAACCCCGTTATATGGCCATATTAATTACATAATCATTATATATGTAGTTTTTTAAGACTATTTCGATGGATGAATCGTGGGTACAACTAACATGTTTTCAAAATTGAAAATTGTGTCATTTCCCTCGCTTATAAAATTCCACGACATCTCCCTCTTATCAACACCACTCAAACCACTATGGTTTGAAAAATATTGGAAAAATACAAATTCAAACATAAATATATTACTCTATTAATCATCACTTTGGGAAGAAATCAGTCCATGAAAACCCTTTTTTGAAAACTGAAAGTAGATACCTGAATAAGAGGTAACATTTCTCGTTAAAATATTTAGTATTATTTCATTCTCTACTCTATAAATTCTAATTTTTATAATATTATATGAAAAAATATCCTAAATATTAAATTTTTTTGTACTATGGGTTAAATATATTCTTATAAACACTTCTATATAACAAGTAATGAACATACCATTTATGTGGATGGGGAAATACCGCTTAACAAAACGATGATTGCTTGTTACTACATTACCATCTCTCATGGGGGAATTATAATGGTCATGCTATTTATATATCATATATGAGATATTTATAATTTAATTATTTATATTTAACTATTCTATATCTTTTACCATCATCCTTTTAATTTTTGGGTAAATACAATAATTTCATTTTAGGTTGTGTGGACTACCCCCCCCCCCCCCCATGAAAGCGATGTGATTTGTTAACAAACGTCATGGAATGTATTAAGGGTGAATTTAGTAAAATTATATTATATATAAGAAATATTAATTCTAATTTAATTATATATACATACACACACATATACATAAATTATTTTCTTTCTTTCAATATCATAATGAAAAAAGGAACAAGCATTCAAGTGTACGTGTGACCAATCGCCTCCATTAACATTATATTCCATTTTATATTTTGATAATATATATTATTCAAAATATATAGTAATATAATTAATTCAAATTATATTTATATCAATATTCATATCATTTAAAAATCTATATAGGTATGAGGTCAAAAATATATAACAAATTAAGACAGAAGTGGAAAATGAAGTGGATATTACCTAAATAGAAATATTAACTTTGAATTTTTCTCAAGAGGGTAATATAGAGTCATGATAAAACGTTATATGATATTATATTAAATAAGTTGGTTTTGTAAAATATTTTTAATAAAATTATGATTATTATACAAGAGGTTATTACGAGTCAAAATACAGTTAAGACATAAGCTAAGTGATTTCATCTTACTTTTTATTTCTGTGATATACATTCCTTATATACAAATAACTTCTTTTTTGTGGTGAATATAAAAACCATTAATGTATTCAACGAATCATATAAATAAATTAATGTTTATTTACATATACATTTTATGATCTATCTTTTATGGGTTTATGTTTCAAAAGTTATCAAATCGGTAATGTAATATTTGACACAATTTACATTCATTGAGACACATGCCATGTTATGGACGTATATTTTTATATGAGGTATATATACAATATTTGAAATGTGTTATCACAAATATAATTAATTTATGGATATTTAAGCTTCATTTAATATTTTTCCATTATATTATGATTTGATGCTTCCATAGTGGCAATGATTTATTGCTACAATATCATCGCTTTTCGATACTATTTATTATTATGCTTTAACTAAGGAGATATTATAATCTATATCTCAAGAAAAATAATTAAATCTATTATCCTAAAATTTTTAAGTATATGTTAGTATATTATTAATAATTTTCTACACTCTAGTATATAATATGATTAAAAAATTGTTTTTGGAAATGTTTGAATATACTTATCCATTTAGTTTGAAATTTGTGTTAGTCTAAAAACATGTTTTATAAAAAAAGTTTTAAAAAATATTATTTTATTATCATATTATTTTAACAAACATTTTGACCCATATCTTACCATATTTTTTTCAAATTTATATGAAATTTAATCATCTTATTTTTTTCCAATCATGAATCTTTTGTAAACATTTAAGGTAAAAATGTAATCTTCAGTATGTATAGTCTTACCTACCATCATGAACTTCTTTTCCTTGAAGCCACATTTGTAATTTTAAAATGTTATTTTTTTTAAAAATAATTTCTTAAAATAATGAATTTGTTTATATTAAATTATTTTCTATGAAAAAGGGGTTTCAAAAACAGTTTTTTGCATAAAACGATATTTAAATTATTTTTAGATATTATTTTATATAATTTTAAAAGGATGGAACAAATAAAAAGTATTTCAATTATTGAAAATCCTAATTTATATCATTCCATGATATTTTCATAGAAAAATATTTTAAAAATGATATAAAAATTATTTTATATGTTTTGATGGATTTTTTTCAAAGTGATATCAAGCATTAATTCTTTTTTTCAGTGAGTTTTCAATGAAAAAGGATTTCAGAAGGTTTTATGATATAAAAATATTTTTCATAGAAGATATGATATTTTCCAAAATAATTTTTCTCAAAATATATTTCTAGGTTATTTTTTATATAAGATGACATTAGTTTATGTTACTCATGCCCTTCTAGAAAAAGATCCAATGGTACCATTCATATTATTTCTTGAATGATTTATGTTTTGATAGAATGATACTAAAGCCACATGTTTCTGTTAGAATATTTATATTATTTTGAAACTTTATTATATTCATATCTTATTCTATGATGAAATAACAATAAATCCAAGATCTATTCTAATGGTTATAATGTGATAAAATGTTAATGATACCCATTTAATTTCATAGGTTATTATTTGATGTTTATCTTACCCTTATCATTTCATGGGTCATGATATAATGATATTTTTTAAAATGAATGTATGATTTAACAATTTGATGGGATGGAAAAATATATCCCTCCAATGAATTGGTTAGAGATGGAGGACTCATGAGTATAAATTTTATGCATGAACCTGTGTACATGATAATAATATTATGGATGGACTTTGTTGCCTGTCTATAAGTTCTTGAGTGAAATTTATTATATGTTCACATTGTTCTTAGTGAAACTTATTATGTTTTGAATTTTTTTTGTGTTATCCTAATTATATTTTCACAATGTTATGTGGGACCTAGTTTATTGTCTATAAGTTTATGATTGAACCAAATTACATGTTCACAATGTTATGAGTTAACCTGATATCATGTTCACAACATTATACGTAGACCCGGTTACTTGTCCATAAGTATATGAGGGGGATTGATTCTATATCCTTAACATAATATATTAAATTATTTATACTTATATATTTTTATGATGTTATATGTTTATTTGTATTCCACAGTTACATTCCATAATCTTATGTTATAATTTTACGAATTTTTCCCTTGATTTCCTTATGATTCAAGTGTCATGAATTGAAAATATTTATTCAAGTATTTATGTTTATGGTCTTTGATATGTAAGGAATTAACTTATAATGATCATGGTCACATTCTCATAACCAAATGTTCATGATACTCTTACACATTTTATTTATTTATATATTAACCCTACTAATTATTTGATGTTTAATAATGTTTTATTACCAAAAATTTAACATAATAAAACATAAAATATTGAGAGGTCTGGTGTCTTGGGAAATGAGGATCAATACATAAAAACATAAAACATGAAAAAAACTACTTTATTGAAAACCTATTTTACTTGACCAAAAATGTTTCCATACTTAACTATTTATGGGATAACATGACGATATAGATAATAATGTGGTGATATATAAATCCCAATAATAGTGTAAACAAGGAATAACATGAAGAAGAAAATATATGTTATAGAATAGGCATATAAATAGAGAATAAATGGAACAAGAATATAAATGCATAAGAAAGCATGATAATCATAATATGGAACTATGGAAACTAAATACAATATTATATTTAAATATGACAATGATCGGTGCATATGAGGGACCATGAGACAAATCTCATTTAATATAAAGTAGAAGTACGCAATACACTTTACACATGTCATAGTATGAGTCCACACCCATTTGACATGGAGTATCCTGATTCAACCCCCATTTCACATGAAGTTTCATGAGTTAAAACCTTTTGAACTTGTTGTAGAGTGAGTAAAAACCCATTTCAGATTAATAATATAAAATCAACCCCCAATTTCACATTTGTATCATGATAGTAAACATTATCCAATGCATTGGAGTGCTATCAGTGAATACCCTTCATAATCATTTCATTTTTGTGCTTATGTATGCCAGATAGATCATACGACATGGATTTATTAATCATCATTTTTTTCTAAAAAATCAAGAAAAATGTAACAATTACATATATATTCATAAAAAATAAGTATATGTGAATAAAATTGAATACCCATTCTAGATAAATGGGTATTGTATTTACCAAATAATGATTTTGGCATAGGAAATCACAGTGTAATTTTGGCAGTATAATGTCATCATATAGAAATTCATAAAATTAGTTGATGGGAGTGAAAGGGGCCTCAATAATTTATCAATTAAATTAATTTTATGTTGGATAGGTAATATATTATCCTATTTAATTTAATTATAAATTAATGCGAACATTATAACTTAGGTTCCTGATAAAAAGAGAAGAGATAGAAATCCATTACAAAAATTATGGCATAGTAGCCACTTAGGTAATGGTCTAATGGAGGAGGATAAATGACCCCCATTTAATTAAAATGAAATTTAAAGTATTTTTTGGTTATAAAATGATAATAATATAAAAACATTTGAAATTAAATACACTAATTTCCAAAAAAAAATTCTGATTTGTAAGGACGAGAGGAAAGTAAGGATCCCTAACATGGATTTGTGACCCCAATGGCTTAGGGGAGGCTTATTGAGAGATTGGGTTGATTTGAGGGGACTCTAGGGAGTATATATATGAGTGTGGTAACCTTTATGTTATTTTAATGATGATAAATTGAATGTTTTGTGGGTTTATATAAGAATGAAGGGGGATTTCTTTAATAATTTGGTTTCAAACACTACATAAAAAAATATTCAAAACAACAAACAATACCAAGAATTTTCACCATGGTTTAATTGAAAGGGGATTTGTATAAATTATTTTACGATTCCATGGGACAATGGTATAAAAATAATTTTCTATATTATGTTAAGATGAATAACACTTTAAATAAAATGCATTTAAATATTAAAATATATTATAAGGCTTGGAAGAATCTCTAAGGCCTTGTAAAATAAATAAAATAAATCTAAAATAGCATTATTTTATAGTTAAACCATTTTTTTGATGAATATTTATTTTATAATATTGTTTACATCATTATTGGGAAATTATGATGTAATAAAATACAACATATATTAATACTATATTTAATTTTTACACAAAAAATTGACTTACTCAAAGAAATATGAAAAATTCAGCGGTGGATAATTTTGACATTGAGATTAAAAAAATAATATTCATTTTATCTGAATAATTTTCTAAATACATGAATTTTTTCTTTTAAAATAAAAATTTATATTTATTAAAAGTGTAAAAGTTTTCTGAAAAAATGGTTTTCAAGCCATAATAAAAAATATATTTGAATTCATAAAAATTATATGATCATTTATATTTATTAAATGTAATATGATAATAATATATTACTAAAATATTATTTATTTCAAAAATAAATTAATTCATAAACATATATTTCATAATTTAATTTCAATATTAACAAAAAATATATTACTTGTTCACTAAAACTCATTTTCAAATTAACATTAATACGAAGAAAGTATATTAATTATTGTAAAGACCCAGAAATTTCAAGGAAATTTTTTTCTCAATTTCTTTGGGATGGTACAAGAACACAGTTTCTGACGACACCTGATTCTGAGGCCCGGTGTGCCCGAAATCAATTTTCCAAAGTTTAGCTCAGGTACGTTCAGTAAATGAATGAGCGGGTTATTCTAACTTTTGAACTGGTGCTCGGAATCAAAATTCGAGTGCAACTGATGGAACCACAACGCCGATATTTTCTTAAGGAGACCTTTTCTGAAGGTTCGTTTTCTCGGGAAGAGTTTTTTAAAATTTGAGGTTTAAGTGAAGAATAAGACAATATTGTATCCCAATTTTATTTCTAGCCTACTTGGTTTTAACCTATGTGTGGAAGATGGGAAGCTATCCAAGTGAGAATAAAGGTGAGGTGGGGCCCACACAAACCCCACCCCTTCATTTCCCTAACCCCCTTAACTCTTTCCTGTGAAACCCCCTTGTTTTTTATGATGTGACTTCCATCTTCACATTTATGATGCCAACTTAATAAAAAATTCAATTTGAAAACTCAAGTTTTATTTATGAGGTGAGTTTTTTTGAATTTTGGATTTTTAAATACATTACATGCATTAATAAAATAAGAGGGACTTATTTTATTGGGAGTTGGCTCGTTGTATTGGGGGATTAGAGGAGATAGAGTTCATCTTCTTCATTGGAAAATGCGAAGAACACTGACATCTACCCCGACTTACTCTCTTCTGACTATTGATGAAGCATTCCCTTTCTTTGATGCATGCCAACGCCGTCATCGAAACCACCCTGCGATTCCGCTTTCTGCGATGCTCATGGATCGTTAACTCGTTATCGAAGTAGGGGGATTAATTTGAGAATGGTATTATTCCCTTGGTTGTTCCTTATAAAACAAAGAACCCGGATGAACTCATCATTATGTTGTGCGTGATTGTTTTATTTTGCGGGTTGGAAATATTGGTATGATTATTTTTATTTAAGAGGTTGTAGGGGGATTAATTTGAGAATGGTATTATTCCCTTGGTTGTTCCTTCTAAAACAAAGAACCCGGATAAACTCATCATTATGTTGATTCACGAATGTTTTATTTTGCGGGCTGGAAATATTGGTATGATTCTTTTTATTTAAGAGGTTGTATGGGAATCTCTTTGGTATTCTCTTTAACTTTGAGAAAAGAATTACGAGCGTGGACAAACCATTTCCAGGTTGATCTACGGATCGTTTGTTCCTGCGCGTTGATGTTGGGGTTAATTGTTTTCTTTGTCGTACGTCGACTTCTATTTGTTGGCCACTTACTATCATTATAACGGGATGAGGTTGGACCGCACAAACATGGCCGAACCTCATCCCCCTTTTGTTGATTATGTTGAGGCACGAACGAAGGCAGCCCGGTGCAACGACACTGCATGGAACAGGAACCGCCGCGGCTGAGGCGCGTCGGTGGACCGAACCGGAACAGCTTAGCCGTTCCGGAGGCCAAGCGGTGCAGCTTGAAGCCACACCGGTTCATCATCCGTGGGGGGTAGTAACCCCCCCCCCCCACCCGCAACAGCTAGCCACGCGGGGGCTGCGCCGCGCCAATTCCAGCGCCAGGCCGGGTCGGGCCATGCCCAGGCCGGGTCGGGCCGCGCAAGCCGGGCCGTGCCCCGCCCAAGCGGGCCGGACCTGGACCCCGAACGGGTCGACCCAGTTCGGGCCGACCCAGGGGGGGTCTCGGGCCGGGTCGGATCGGGCTCGATCCCCCTATTTTCGGGCAGTTTCTGTTCAGACACCCATAACAAGGGATACATAATCCGATATATGAACTGTCAGTTGCGATGCGATCCTTGGATCGAGACGGTTGTTTCGGTATATTACCCTCAAGGTTTCGAAGAACTTTGTGTACGGTCGGGTTGGTTCGAAGATGAGACCAACCGGGCCCTCAGAGCGGTTATGGATATATCATTAGCATCGGACGTCTGATTGTTGTGCCGTCGACTTTGTTGGAATCCTCTTGATGAGATGGAACTTTTGGTATTTTTCGCCCGAGGTTTGGATGCACCTGGATAGTAGCCGTTTTGGATTATACCCGAAATCCAACAGGGCCCATGGAACGGAAAAGCTAATATCTTTCAGACCGGATGTCCGTTTGACGAACCATTAGTGGCATTGGTGATCACATTGAGAAACGGTCCGTACGAGTATACCCTATGAGATTTAGGGGTAAGTCGAGATACGGTCGGGTTGGTCTGCACAGAAAACCAACCGGGCCCCTGGGACGAAAAGGCTAATAACTCACAGACCGGGCGTCCGATTGACGCGATGTCTGTTGCGTTGAGACCCCTATGACGAGGAGGTCCTTTGAGATACTTCTTAGTGGGACATTGAGATACTTGGAGTATCGACCTGTAGCTCGGGGAGCAGACCTTCCCGGAGACGAGCGTATGGAGTACAGAGACCGTGTAGCAGGCTGAGACCTGACGACTGCTTGACCGACTCGACTTGGACTGAGTCGACTAGCCCAGTGTACGGAGAACTACTTTGTTTAGGTGCAGACCCAAGGCGGACGGAGCACTACGGTGTGACAGTGCAGACTAGCGATACTTGTCAGGAGAGTACCTCTGCAGGATATTAGGGGGTGTGCACTACTATGTTTGGGTGGTATACCCCGACGGGAAGGACTACTGTGTTTGGGTGGCTGGCCCGCGGTACTTGACAGGAGGAGTACCTCAGCAGTCCTAGGTTAGTGAGCAGTACCTCAGAGTCGTGACATGATCATTGTACACACTAGAGACATGTGTCTTCATCAGTTACGGTTTCGATAATTGAAAATCCTGGTTTGTGCTCAGTCTACGATCTTTGTGTTTCCTCATGATTGAGATGGGTCACTTGATAACTTAGGTATATGTATGTGCATATACCTGGGTAGTGGTTATCCGTTGATTTCGTAATCTTTGTGTTTCCTCATGATTGAGATGGGTTATTTGATAACTTAGGTATATGTATGGGCATATTCCTATGTAGAGAATATCAGTTGAGATCTTCATTGTGGTTATCCTTGTTGTATTTAGTGAGATCTTAAGGGTATTGGGGTCCCTATTAAGTATCGTTATACTCACCACTGCACGGGCTATGCCCGCACTTCGTTGTGTTGGTTGCAGACGACGAGCAGCATTGACAGAGGCCGAGTGTTCAAGGGTTGGACGGTACCCGGAAGTGGACCTCACGACCAGTCAGTATTCGGAGGAGGTAGATGGGAGAGAGAATTGTGGAGGCTATCTATACATACCCTTTAGGTAGGATCTGTGGTGGATGATCTAAGAGTTGCACTATCTGTATCTACCCTTCAGGTAGGATTCATGGTGGACGATCCAGGAGAGTCTTGTCACCATCCGGCTATTTTGTCTTTTACTTTCTACATTACAGTTGTGCTTGTATTTCCGGCCCCCTTTACTTTCAGCACTTCTTGATTTCATTTTTACTTAGTGATTACTTCCGCCTGTACTCTGTGGTGTTTTATTTACTTTTTTAAAGGAAATACCTTCCCAATTATCGGTATTTTCTCTTTTGGTGCTAGTCGCCAGCCCCTGGCCTTTGGAAGGCGGGCTTGGGGTACTCACGGCACGGGCCCGAGGATGGGTCATGAAAATTTGGTATCAGCGGAGTCGGTTCTACCATAGAACTTATAACTCTGATATTTTCTTTCTCTGAAGAAATGGTGTTAAGGGTATCGAGTGTAGTTTTCAGTTCAGGGAGTCCATTGTTGGTGCAGCGGCAGACGTATCATTACACCAGGACCCTGACTTCTAATTTCCGACATTGTGCACGGAAAACAATGATTGCGTGTGTGGGTCCAATGGTTTTAAAGTCATCTCAAACTAGGTCAGATGACCAGGTATAAATCGTTTGACCATGTCGTATCTGTTCAATATGTGTCCATGCAGACAGTCAGTTGGAGTTCTGAGATAGGACACGATAACGGCCCACCGAGCGACAAGGTCTGGTGCGGGTCCCTTTATACTATGTTTGATCCCTCGGGTGGTGTACCAACAGCACCACCACCTATTGGGCAGCAGATTCCACCAGCCATACTAGTGAACTGTGCATGATGGCAGAGCGCATTGCATGAGTTCCAGCAGCAGAGGCCTCCGAGGTTACGAGGTGAGGCAGATTCCCATACAGTAGAGGACTGTCTAGAGGTGATTTCTAGAGTTTTTTGCCAAGCTGAGACATCAGTGGAGTGTATGATGGACTTTATTACTTGTGTTTTCCAGTGAATGACCATGAGGATGGTCCGCATAGTGATGAGGCTTCGGTACGTGGACCGATGCCTGAGATACTGCCTTCGGGTAGTGTGTCAGCTACACATCACTACCTGTTGGTCAGCAGTTACAACCGGCAGTACCGGTAGATGAAACATGTAGGATTACTACCTTATACGTGTTCCAACATCAGATACCCTCAAGTTACAAGGCAACCTGACTCACAGGCGGCTGAGGACTGGATTGGGGATGTAGTAGAGAGTTTTTTAGAGCTTATACAACTTTGGAAGTATGACGTGTCGGTAGCTGAGAATTCATCAAGGCATACCGAACATTTAGGGTACTTGATGAATACTATTCGATTAGTTCTATAGAGCTCGGACCTCTGAGCGTGGTGTGTTTAAGGACATTCGAGCTAGGACCTTTTTCCTCTATGAAATCCTACCCACGTTAGGGTGCTAGAGAGAACCTTGAGGTTGAATGTTATTTGGTTGAACGAATATAGCCAGTGAATGTTAGAAGTGGGATGATGTGAACTGGAATCAGTCACAGAGACTTGGACATGTGAAATGTTTCAAGAAGAGGAAGTTTCATGGAAATATGAATCTGCAGATCAGCAGACGTGGATGTAGAGCTAAGAGAGCAGCATCGGGTGATGTAATTTTCATCATGTTACAATCTCCCGCCTTTGTTGTCCCCTCTAGGCTCAGGGAGAAGGAGGGAAGTGAAAAAGAGTAGCTAAATGCGGTCATGGAGTACGCCCGAAAGGTCTCTAAGGATGATTATATGTGCGGACATTTCCTTCTACTAGCTTCCGTAGCCACAGACATCGATAAAAATCATCCCTTCCTTCTATAAATCTAGTCCCAGACCTAGAGTTTCTAGTTAAGCCGTTGAATTGACCCTCATGTCTGAAGATACCTTTGGGAGGATACTCGATGGTCACACATACGCCGATGGTGTGATCTCACCCTTGAGGTGAGAGTCTCAGTTGGGACATCATGGGTGGCAGCGTCTATGCCTTATGACGTAAGTTTGAGTATGGATTGGAAAATCATTGTTCATACTCAAATTGATGGTATTAGGCAACCATCTGGATGGGTTTTCCTTGGTTGGTGAAAAGGAAACCCCAGGCAGCATAGGATAAATTTGTGCGTAGGAAGATGTATCTGATCACCCTTGAGTCGGCCAACTTCACCCACATGGAAGCAGGAGTTTTGGGTTTCAGTTCTAATCATGAAATGGAGACCTCTAGAGTTTGAGGATGGCTACCACGTTCTTATACGGGTCTCACCTCAACGAGGTTTATGGAGATGTTGTTGAGGCGGTGAGATATCTCCAATGTTCTACGGACCTTTCTAGGTCCTCAGTTGGGTAAGCGAGGTGGTTTAACTCTTGACCTTTCCACCTCAGTTGCACCAGGTGCACGATGTCTTCCACGTATCTCAACTGGGGAGATACGTGCTTGAACTGACGTATATCATCGACCATGGGGATATGGAAGTTGGTGATGGGGTGACTCAAGCGTGGTTCCAGTAGAGTTTGAGGATCGACATGAGAGGTTCATAAGAGGATGGTCGATTCCTCTTGTGATCTTTCGTTGATTACACGGGAACCTCTAGGGGAGCACTTGGGAGCGGAAGGCTCAGATGCGTACTATGTACCACTTTTGTATCCCTAGTTTGTGTTAAATC